>OY856372.1:7721838-9125257 GCA_963693495.1 Malacosoma neustria
CAAATTGATTATCTAAAATAAAACACAAAATTTGGCACATATTTAGCATATTTTAAAGATCTGACCAAAATGAACTACGTAGAGTACTATCTCAGTAATAAAATAAAAAAGGTAATTGGATCCCATAGACACGATCATTTGAAAGCTAGTTAGATAGTGCTACAAATAGTAACGTTTTAAGTTTATTTCTGCCTTAAAATTGTCTAATGTGGTTTTTGTCTGTACTGTTTGCTTTGCTATTAAAAGAAGCCGCTGAATATCTTTTGAAGACAATCATAAACTTCATTATTATTTATATTAATCCCTATGTAAATTAGGTTCCTATATTTGCTTTTAAAGAATAGATTTTTTTCTTTGTACCGGGACGAAGTAAGAATAGTGACTCCTGCGGTCGCGGTCGATCTTTCGTAAGAGGCAACAAAAATATCTTGCTAAATTGTAGAGCCCCAAGCCCACCTGCAACCACCCCTGGTGTTTAAGTATATCATCATAATAATGTTGTGTTATGTTCCGGCATTAGTGAACCAGGTTTCCAGTATCCCTATACGGAATGCCCCTAGCGTTGCAAATATCTATAGGTGACGGTAACTGTTTACTATTTAAGTGGGTCCTCAGCCTGTCTGCTGTTTCTCAGTAATAAAAAAAGTAAAGTTAAATTATAGATAGATAGATAACTCTTTATTGTTTAACATAAAAATTATCTAAAGAAATTTAAAAACAAAAACAATGTTAAACAATAGGCGGCCCTATGTCACTAAATAAAACTTAAAATACTAACACGAGGTTACTAGTTATAATTTTTAGCGGGAATACAAGTTCCGCACCGGACCGAATTCGCTTGTGTATACGAGACTTAAGAGAGAACTAATTTACCTTGTACCGTATCTTATGCCTTGCCCGTGCGGTTAATATTGTGCCAGAGATTTGCAAGTATTGCTGTTTTGTATTAATATAAGTAATGAGAAAATTAAATCTTATTGGAGGTCTTGTTTAGGCAAGAATCTTGATTAAAACCTATGTGTACCAAATCGTATTTTGTCTAATATAGCATCTCGATTACAGTGTGTGTTGATTTTGTATTTAATATCCTATGCAATAGGGCTCATTATTGGGCTCAGGCTTCCTTCTAAAGGAGAATGGTTAGTATATCAGCTATAGTACAAAATGGATAGGCAGGTTACACGTCATTAACTTAATTATGTAAGTATCTTCACGATGTTTTCATTTGCTGTACACATATATGTTGCAGATAGCCATTACGTTGTAGTATTATACGATGCCGGTCACGGACCGAGATTGCACCGTACAGGAATGAAAAGGATAGCTCGACAGCAGTAGACTGCATACGAGAGGATGGGATAGGAGCGGTGGTTAGAGAGACGCGATACCTTGCAGTGGGCAAGGAAATTCACACTGACCTTAATTCGGTTCAGGTCCACTCGCGGAGGAATTGCTGCACGGCGCCAGCACTCTGAATACACAGTTAATTATGACACGGCCAATGAGAGTTTGAAGTAACTGAAGGGAGGTCGAACGTCAACCGTCCCGCCCGTTTAGAAGCTCACGCGTTACTACTTTTATTATTTTCGTCCCACCTTCGCTTTTATCATTTACCTCAGCGAGAGTGAGGGTAGGTAACAAAAATCAGGAGGCGAGATTTTAAATACCCTTTATGCAAGATCGAATAAGTATGCTAAGTGAGAAAAAAATGCTTGATGCTAATGGAAGATGCACATGCATTCAATGGAACTCAGGACTTCTGGTAAGTGATACACTAAGCATTACACTCACATCTTTCAGGATTCTTATGATATTGAATTGTTTTTTATGTATCATCTAGTTTTTTGTAAATAAATACATATTATACATAAACGCCTACACTTAGGATGAGAAACGTACTTATGACTTGTTGGTGGCAAGCAATCTGACGTGTGAAAGCCGTTGCGCCACGGGGTCGTCAAATGGGGGCTTTCAAAAGGAATCGTAAAAGGTGTCTCTAAATGAAATCACTAAATAAAATATATTATTACGTTTTTCTTTTGAGGGTAGGATTAGAAAACAGTCGCTCCAGTAGAAACGGAATTTTATTAATTTTCTTGTGCTTCTTTACTGGAAAGAGAAGAGTTACAGAAAGCTAAATAATGATACGTGTAGTTTCAATTTTAGAATTGATTCTAATACGGTTTTAATTTTGAAATCGTACTTATAATTTTGGGGAAAAAATTTGCGCTGACTCACTCTATTTAAGTCGGACCTAGCTCTGAGGTGAGGGACTCTGGGTGTCGGATCCACCTGGTATCTAATCCTGACTCATAAACCGTTAAAATTTTTTCCTTTTTCTTTTCTTTAATAACTTAAACTTCTATTGGAGATATTCTGAAATAAAAAATCTAGTAAATACTGCACCTATAGTTGTTCCTGTTTTAGTTGTCGATTTTGTGTAACGGTAAAATCTGACGCTTAGCATGGGTAGACTGACCGCGCGGCGAGTGACTATATGCGAGCGACCCAAACGTCCGTATAGAAGCTTCGCTTCAAAAGCTCTAAGATGCAGAATTTCATTAAACTGTCTTAAAAATATGTTCATTTATTTTAAATCATTCTGCATAACCTCATCATAATCATATTACGATTTCAATTTGCTTCTTATCACAAAAACAAGTGATTTTGGTAAAATTTTAAAATGTTGCATCCAGCTTGCAATTCAGGATAACTTTAGAAAAACTTTCAACAACTAGCCCTTAGAAAATTTTACCTGCAGAAGCTGGTTGGATTGGTGTAATTTTAAAAATTATAAGATTTTACATTTTAAAATAAAGTTTCTTTTATATTATACTTCGAAATTGAATTTCGCATTTGAAATTATATATCAACATTCCAGCTCAAAGTAAATACCTGTTTACCGCAGTTGAAAGTGCAAATTAATTCAAAACAAGAACCAAAAGGTCGCAAACTTGGGAACAGATACCTTTTCGACAGGTAAAATGTTCCCTGATCAAACAGCTGGCTTTGGCATTATGCCAAATTCAAACTTCTACGGACCAAGTCACAAAAGGAGCAGAAGTAATTTTTCACACGCAAGTTCTTGGGTAGTACTGCCATAGATCGACATTGCTATATACATCCCCGAACAGTAATCTAGAATATGCGTACCTATGTAATTTCATATATGGTTTTCAAGTCGGTCTATATGTATACCTCTGTAATAACCTTGTGTTGTGTTCTGGCATTAGTGATACAGGTGTTTGTACCCTATGAGACAGCATCATGTTCGCGGTGCCCCTAGCGTCGAAACATCCATAGGCGACGCTTACTGCTTACTTTTAAGTGGGCCACCAGCCTGTCTGCTGTTCCTCAACAATAAAAAATGTCACTGTCAAGGCTTGAGAGCCACGAGTATGTACATGAACATCGACGAGCCAGTGAAACAGCCATGAGAACTCTATATGAAACCATATTGTCACCCGCTAATGACTTGTAAATTACTTATAAATGGATCAACATGATAACTTATTAATGCGATTAGTGCCACTAATATACTACCTACGGCCTACACAGAGCTTTATAGTTTGCACGGTTCTTTCAAGTTTCGCAGCAGCAAAAGTGGGTGCGTTAGTGTTTCGTGCACCCAACTCACTTTGAATGAAAAGGAAGAAACCGAAAAATTATAACAGATGATCTTATGGGTTAGCTGGAGGTTATGGCGTAGCGAAACTATTGAATGTAGCCATTACATATATCGGCTTTGTTTCTGCATTTTCTATTTTGAAATTTTTGTGTCCCGATTACTTTTAAGGCATTCACCTAAAACCTCGAGTACTTCAAAGTCTGCTCTTGTTTATTATGGTTTACTATAGAAAAAGTAATTGCCGCATTTTCAAGTACACCTTCATCTCTGAAAGGAAAAACTAAAAAACTGCTGTTTTTTACTTTGTAGAATGTTAACGTTAATGGGATAAGCTGGCCATACTCTCTTAATTTTATGAAACCAAGCAACACAAACCAAGCAGGTTTTACTTCTGTATTTTTCAGTTTTTATGCCTAAGTAAACAGGTAAATTTAATTAAACTCACAGTTTATTAAATTAAGTCAATAAAATATTATTTTTCTTAAAAGCATTTTGATGAAATATATTTTAATAAACGATAATGGACCTGAGTCAGGGAATGAAATGGTTAGGCAATGAGTAAAATAAAAAAATAATATCAACAACAACACTCCATCGTATTTAGCCATATTAAGGAAATATTGCGAAGTTACGTGTACCGTAATACAGTCGACAAAACAGCCCTAGCTACGTGGTAGATCTACAAGTCCATCTGGATGGCAACCACCCCTGGTTTTCAAATATGCTGCCTTGTGTTGTATTCAGGCATAAGTGACTAGGTTCCAGTACTATTACGCAGGTGTTGCTAACACCCATAGGCGATGGCAACTGCTAACTACTAAGTGGGCTGTCAGCCTGTCTGCTGCCCTATAGCAATAAAAAATGATTTTAGACCTCTTTTGTCTACCCGCTAAAACCCTTAGTGCCTGGACCGACGGACAAACTAACAGGCTGATCTCTTGACCTAGACTGGCGCTGGCCATCCTATCGTGTCAAGGCGGGCCTCTAGTACGGTGTAGGCCAGATAAGGTTTTCTATTCCAAGGCACTCTCCTGTGTCCGAGATTGCTCCTACCCTTGCTCCTCCGTCTCCTTTGCGGACAGAAATGACTTGCGGCAGTAACGGTTCACCTGGAAATATACTACACCCAAGACCAAACAAAAAAAAATATCGGACAAAGATTAATTGTACAGATTAATGTATAAAATATTCTTAAAACATATATTATTATAACTAATTTAGCGAAAATGATTTAATATTTATTTACTTTAGATTACTGTTGTACTTAACGTCTAACAAATTCACAGAACTGGTGGGCACTTAACAAGAGCCGACTTACATGAATTACTAAAGAATCCTTTTGCCCTTAGCAGGCAATAATAGCAAAGGATACATTCGTAAAGATTAGATTGTACTTTTTACGAGTATTACATTCCTTACAAGAGAAATTAAAAAAAATCATTAAGATAAAACAAAATATTAGGCCTATCGCAAAAAGCTCAATCATATTGGATTTCGATTCTCCTTGAGTGGATGTTATAACGTACATGTTTTGACGCAAATCCCTGGGAAGTGCTAAAACCACCCCATAAACCCATTACCCGCAAACCCTCAGTTTCACGCCTCATTCGATTGAGCTAATTGATCTTCACTTACGAACTAGCGCGATTCCCGGGTGGTTACTGCTACACGTTGCTTTAATGTCTTCAACTCTCAGCCTTTGTGTGTTTGTCGAGTAATACATTTGTTCCAATTTTGTTAGCAAATTAAAGCTTGAACATTCTATTTTTTTATGTACCAAAAATCTTATATCTAAGTATCAATTTTATTTAAACTAATTTAATGGCGACACTAAAATAATTTATGACCACCATGTTAGGGTCTTCCTTTTTGTTGTTGTTGATAATTTACTTAAGATACTTAATACTCGATGATATTATTAAATAGTACATATGCTAAGATTTGTTCACTATTTTATTTTAATTTACCATTATTTTTATTTCTTAGAAACAGCAGACAGGCTGACGGCCCCTTAATAATAAGCAATTACCGTCGCCTATGGATATTTGCGACGCTAGGGGCACCACGAACACGCTACTGTCCCATATGGGTACAGGTTTACTTTGTGATTAAGAAACACATCACTAATAATAAAAGGTAATAACAAAGACTGTGGATTACATATTGTAAATTGTGGCATATGTTTGTCAGTTTTTTTATGTGTCCATTTATTTATTTGTGAATTATTAATAAATAATAACGGGATGTATTCTTACATATGGAACATTTGTTGCCATGACTAATCTAATTCTTAATCTAGTTTTTCAATAAAAGTAGGCGTTTTGATTCAGTAAGATTTTAGGTTGCAGTTGTTCTCTGAAAAACTTATTATACAAAAAGTGCTAAATTATATTTGTTGTAATTAATTATTCACAATAACTATGTCACTAATAGTATGGTTACAGTTAAAAATAAAAGTGAACCTATCTCTGGATTTTCTTTGGTAGTAAAAAAAGGTGATACATGAATTCTTATATATATTTACATCAAAGGTGCAGTCTAACAGATTGATATTAGTCGCCCCAATGTAAAATCAAATTAATCCACATGTATTTTTTGAAATTCTCTGAGCAGGATGGATGATGGATGTTTCCTTCAAACATTTTAGAGGCTCAAGTCAACTCTGTTAAAAACGGAAGCACCTATAGCGCAAATTTTTGTTACTGGTGATTATTTCGCTCCATAGAAGGAAGTATCCCATCGCGATGTAGCCGCTAATAGGCATGTAAATATCTATCCTTACACTAATACTACCCAACAATTAGCAGTCTGGGGTCCAGTCTCCAGTGTAAATTTACTTAGCAGTTGACGAGAAACGCGTTATTACGGTAATATTCGATACAGAAATAGAAAAAAATAATCACATACCGGTAGATTAAATATGGGTAAACACACAAAAAAGCAAACACAAAATATTATTACAGGAAAAAGAAATATATAAATCGCTACCGCAAATATTGATTCGGGTGAATAGAAATTTCCAATAGGAAACTTGTAATACGGGGCGTGCGCCAATCAGTCACTAGTATTTACATAGTGGGCCACTTGGCAAGTATTAGATCATTGAATAGCGGATATTGCCGTGCGCGGAGAGCGTTTCATCCGCCCAGCTAATTGGAGGGGGCATTCGATTTTATATAACCAATTCAGCGTACTTCATAAGGATGCGGTAGATTGGGAAGATCGAATTGAGACTGTTCCGCATTGAATTGATACTTAATATCGAGAAAAGTTATTTCCATAATTATTACTCCAAGATTACGTTCAGCGATATGAATATTCAACTTCTAAATATTTATTAATCGCGTTTGCATTTTAAAGACTTCCATTATTGAGACTAACATATGATGAAAATTAGGCACTGTTTGTATTAATATCCTTGGTTTATTTTTTGGGGCCTGATAATTACCACAAGACGGAATTTTGGAAGATCTTCATCTTCACTCCATTCCTAATCCTGAAAGGAAAACTGCGTCAGAGTCTAGTTTAACTAGATGAATTCAAGATGCAAATATTTATTTTAAAGGCTTTAGTAATTGCTCTAAATGTTTTAGTATTATTTTTTAACATTATTTTATACGATAAAACAATAGTTTAAAGTTTGATTTTCGAAGGCGTAGAGAGGCTTGGAGAAATAAAGGTTTGTATATCCATTTTCTTTCGACTGGGATAAGATCTCGACTGTGCAATATCCCCAGGGGTCACACTCAAATGAAAGAAAAATTTGTAATCCGTGCTGTATTATTCAATAATTTAGTTTTATTGTAATTAATAAGAAATCAACAAATGGTACATAGCTTTTTTGGTATATAATGACAACATAAGGAGTGCTACCAAGGTCTTCGAGCGGTTCAAGTTAATCTCTATTCCATCTATTATTTTTACTTATTAATAGTAAAAAATCCTTAGTAAAAGCTTTTACTTCAATCTAAATCGAGCAGTTCAGTGCTTGTTTTAGTGTCGACGTAGGCAAATGAAATAGATTTCGTATAATTTTGATTTTACTAGAGAAATCGACGCTCGATTATCTAGCCATGAAAGGAAAAACTGCGCGGCGGTCATCAAATGCTGTCTGTAATTAAGCAATTAATTAGTTAGCTAATTAGTTAGTGCTATTTAAATAATCATTAAGTGGTAACAAGTACCTGACAGCTCATTGGTATTACTCTCGTAGACCAATTTAGAGGACCCGGGTTCGAATCCTACGATGGCATGCAGCGGCCATATACACCCGGCCACGTGGTGTGGTTGAGGTGTGGTTGTGGTCATGGTGTGGTCGTGGTACGTGTGTAGAAGCCCTTATGTGCATATTATAATATAATAAATTGTCATCTACCCCCGTGTATGAAAACATTGTGAGGAAACCTGCAGAGATCATCGGCATGTGTAATCCGCCTAACTTGGAAAAGCGTGGTGGGTATACTGTCGAACGGACAGTCCCACTACCAGACTTAGGCCTCCCCTGCCGCTTATGTTAATACCAAGTCGCTACAATGTTGTTAAATAGCCGGGGTGCCCGGGTACCCGCATAGGTTATTCATTCAATAAACAAATTTTTATAACTGGATACTTTCACATTATAACTCATCTCATTAGTGATTATCCATAGAGTAGATAGGACTATCCTGGGGATACCTCACTGGGGAGTGATTCGACAATAGTAATGTTGGATTCCCCTGTCATCTAGCGCCCTAAAATGGAACTAGTGCAGTGCTGGCAGAGTCTACCCACTAAAAACCCAACACTAATCCACGCCATAGAAAAGTAAGAGGCATTGCGGGACCAGTCTCGGGACTATTCACTGTTATCCCCCGTGGCGTTAATTCACTTGAGCTGTATGTATGGGTAGATATTCCACCAATATATCCCACAAACTGCTCGAGTCTGGAGCTTACGGCATTTGCGGAAAGAGGTGAGCATATCGTCGCCTGTTGCATGAGAGGCGCCTCAGCATCTCTCTCCCTCTCTTTCAGCATCTTCCTTTCGCGACATAACTTCCTTGCAGAAAGAAGCCAATGCTGCTTTCTGTTTTATGTATGTGTAATTTTATAATAAGTTTTATAATAAAATTAAAAGTTAAATAAATTCGTTTATATTAAATAATATTTTTTTATCATTAGATATAAGTTTATTTAATATTTTACTTTCCAATTTTATAAATATATTAGATTCTTACGTATGCGTACCCGGGAACCCCGTATATTAGTCGATGGGGTATTTGACTTTAATGCTTTAGTTTATTTTTTGTTCATATTTCAATATTTTAACGCATATGAATAGATGTTAATAGACTCAAATAACAAGGATCATAGTAGTTGCCCGTAACCGGCTCGTGGCCTCTTTCGGTCTCGTCAACGAGTATTACCATGTTCTACGCTCAATGCGCCTGTGAAAGCGGCGAGCTGTGGAAAAGCATTTGATAATTTGTCATTAAATATAAAATATATGTAAGTAATAATATTCAAAAGGGTACCCGGGTACTGACATAAGGGCTAAAGGGAACGCCGCTAAGGGACGCCGGTTGTTATTATTAATTGCTAATTTTACCTCCACAAGCAAGTGCTGGGGGTTGCCTCTGAGAATCTTGTTTCTATCTACTGCTCAAAATAATGCCTCATTCATGTCGATAAACATTAAAATAAAGACGACTTAAAACGACTTGCTTAATTTACTTTGAGTAAATTCTCGTATATGTATTCTTTATCCTAAAATAATAAACGTTGCCAATTTGTTAGCTGAATAAACTTCTATAACCTTGGTTGAAATTCAATATTCCGCTGCTATGTATACCCAAGTCCTTAACTTTAACTTTTCTATCAACATCGAAACTTAATACAATGCAGATGTTTCTCAAGTTTAGAAATAAAACTTTTTCTATTTGAAAATTGGGACTTCTTGAAATTGATAAATTTTACTTGGAATAAATAGATCTATATAAAATATCTGATCCAATTACTTCATTTTGCGCGGACAAACTTTGATTATATAATTTTAGAAATTTCTTGAGAATCAAATTATATTGACCATTCTCCGCCAGGCGTCACTGTGTGTTAATGAACATGTTAATTATGTTCTCATAGTAAATTTATTATCATCGTAAAGGGTGATATGCGTGCCAATGGTCACTACCAGGGATACTGAAGACTGTGCGAAGTGGAGAAGAAAAAGTCGGAAAGCGGACCCCGGGCGCCGAAGCGAGAGTTTGGGCTGCAACCGGGATTCATCGCTGAGATGATAATGAGTAAATTTATTATCAATTTGTAGTACTATAATTATTCATTTGCATTTTATTAATATATTGCTGAAGATAGTTCTCACGTTCAGTTAATTAAGTTACCTCATATAAATTATAGTCCGGTCAATTTAGACATTAGAAGCTACCTAAATTTCCACCAAGCTGAAAATCATTAAGATTGTTTAAAATATGATTAAAAATAAAATTTGATAGTTCCCCATCTTTCCTCTGTATGGATTTTTTTATTCAAGGTCAAAGGTAAAAAAATGAGTTTTTCGTAAAACGGTAAGTTTTATCATAAAAGTACTTCAGACAAAAATTGTAGATCATAAAATTATCTACAAAAAATGTATCATTACTTTCCTACGAGCTACCGTTTTTGAGATATAACGATTCAAAAAGATGTAAAACAATAGAGATGTATAATAATACGTAGCGTACTCATGCATATTATGACGATTACAACTTTTACACTTACTTAAGTTGATTCAGGAGACCGCCGGGGAGATAAAACCCTGACCCCCTGGCGTCAACATTTTGGAAGAGGCCCGCCCTGA
This sequence comes from Malacosoma neustria, assembly GCA_963693495.1. NCBI lineage: Eukaryota > Metazoa > Arthropoda > Insecta > Lepidoptera > Lasiocampidae > Malacosoma > Malacosoma neustria. Next base: position 7,732,298 of record OY856372.1, read on the forward strand.
AACAAAGGATGGGACGGCGCCGGCCCGGGCCACAAGATCGGCAGGCCACATATCCGTGGGCCCGGCGTAGGCGATAGAAAAACAGCGGGGTTTTTAGTGGGAAGTCGGATGGCCAAATATCTTTCCCGGAGTCCCCACATATCCCTCGGTCCCCGCAGGTCATGGAAACCAGTCAAGAGAGGGTTTTTCCCTGAGGAAAAAAATAGATCACCCAATGCTCACCATACGCAACCACTGGCCTGTGTAGCAGATGTCCGGCAGCTTGTAGTCACAGCATGGCAGGCTCGGCGGCGAAGAAGTTGTAGACTCTCAGCGGCTAGTATACGGTACGTCCGGTGGGCCCTCGCGGCAGGCTGTAGACCCCCAACCGTTAGCACACAACGCGTGTCGTTGGTAGTTACGTCTGTTTGTAGGAACGTGTTCTAGGCCTGGACTGTAGAATCCAGTATTATCTAGTCGTAGGGCATGCCCTTCTTTACTGACTGACTGACAAGCCACCACGAAGAATTAGAACAGAGTCATGATTGCTACGCAATAAATGATGATAATAGTATAAATGATGAGGCAATCAGCAATAAAAAAGGTTGTTTACAATAATATGCGTAAAGTATAACACAAGCATGAAAAAAATACTATTTAGTATAAATATTGAACTTAATATAATTATAAATTAGACATTGAACAATATTGGAAACAATGTATATATAGGTATAACACTTACCCAATTTGGGGTACCTATTAATCCGCTAATGTCGGATTTTGTGCAATCAAAACACAATATCAATAATATTTTAATTAGAAATTAGTAGTGTGTCTGCGCTTTGAGATGTGTAAACTTGGAAAGGTGCGGTAGGCTGCGAGTGTCCGTCAAATTCACTCGTTCAACGGTCCGAGTGAACGAAACATTTCAGTAGATAGAATGCAGAAAATATTTTTCAATTATTTAAAGTGAGATTTTCTGTGTGTCAACATTTTTGGGTTATTAGTATTATAGTCACTAGCAACATATACATTATAATGTTTGCAACATACTATCAAGTTAGCGCTCTAAACACAGCGACTATATAAAATATCTAAAGATAATCAATCATAGCTGAAACTGCTTAGGTAAAGGCTTTTATTAAGAGTTTAAAAATGTATTAACTTATTCATTACAATCCATGAACAAAATTTTATACTTCCACTTGTAAATTAGGAAAAGCAGTGATATTGTCGAATTAGATGAGTTTAACTCCATTAAAGCTAACGATATAAAAACATTTGAATTGTTTAGAGCTATAATTTGAAAATGTCTAGCATTTTTTAATGCTAATATTAATTTAAATGAAAATGCTGATATTTAATCATCTAAAACATCAAATGAATGAATGAATGAATGAAAATGAAATGAAATGAAAATGAATGAAATGAAAAAATTCTTTATTTTCTCCCAAAATATTACAAGACAGTACATACATATAATATAAGTGCAATAGGTCGAAAGTGTGTATGTAATAAAAGTACTATCAGTAGCTCAGTGAAATAGAGGGAGACAGGAGTCCAAACTGAGCAGAAGCCCGTCCTATGGATCTCCTGGCCTCTTCTCTCTTACCGTTGACATAAGGAGAAATTATGAAAATGTGGGGGTGCGCGCGTACATGGGTGTGTGTGTGTGTGTGTGTGTGTTTGTAGGGGTGGGAGCACGCACGTGCGTTTATGTTCGTGTGTAAGGATTTGTGCTATAAATAAATAAATAAAGTAACACATGATAAAGTTAACTTATTACAGATTGTAACAACATACAATATTAGGAAGTTTACTACTTAGTTATTCAACTTTAAAGTATTTAATAAGAGATTCCGTATCATTATAGTTCAGAGATAATAGCCATTCTGTTAACACTTTTTTAATGTCATGTCTATTCATAGTGTGTACATTGAAATATTCATTTACTTTATTATATAAGTTACTGCTTATAAAATTAAAAAATCTTTGGGCAAAGCATGTGTTTGTAGATGGCTGTTTGCAAACCATATAACTCCTACGTGTGTTTGCTTTATCGTGATCTTTTTTGTATGACATAAGTGAGTATTTTTTCAACAAAACATTCAATATAAACAGTTTTCTTACTGTTAGAACCTGTATTTCCTTGTACAGAGCTTCAGTAGGGAACAAGCGCGGTTTATTAAAGGCTATCTTAAGGATTAACCTTTGAGCTCTTTCAAGTTGCATAAAGTTAGTTTTAGATACGCCACCCCAGGAAGAGATGCAATATGTCAAAATGGATTGCCCTAAAGCGAGGTAAACAGTTTTAATCAAATCCCTGTCGGCAACATTTCGAAGTTGCTTGAATACAAATGCTAATTTCCTTACTTTCTGTGTTAGAGTTTGTACGTGATCATGGAAGTTTAAATGTTTATCAATAGTGACCCCTAAATATTTGCAGCTACGAGCCAAAGCTAGAGAGGGACAAGTACAATTCAAAAAGTTGCATGAATGGGCTATAATATTATGATTATCAGTAATGTTGTCACCCGTTTCACGTATTGAAAATGGAATATATTTGGTCTTAGATTGATTGAGAGACAATGAGTTTGCCGACAGCCAACCGCAAACACTATTAAAACCATTCTGTGCATAATTAAAAACCTCGTCCCAAGTATCTCCATAAAAAGTCAAGGTAGTATCATCTGCGTATGATTGAATTCTGCAATTGGTCAACTTAAGCCTACACAAATCATTAATATAGCAAAGAAAGAGCGACGGGCCTAAAACACTGCCCTGTGGCACACCATATGTAATACCACATTCTTGGCTTATCACCTCATCCACTCTCACAGTTTGTCTACGACAGGAAATATAATCTTTAAAAAGTGATAGCTGATTACCGCGAATGCCAATACTTTCAAGTTTCGTAAACAGCTTAGAGAATTCAACCGTATCAAATGCTTTTGTTAGATCCAGATATATAGTTAAACATTTCTTCTTATTGTCGAGCAAATAAACCAAAAAATCAATGTAGTGAAGCAAAGCATCGTCAGTAGACCTAGATTTTCTAAAGCCAAATTGGTTATTTGCCAAAATTTGTTTACTTTCAAGGTAGTTCATTAATCTCTTATTGATAATCTTTTCAAGAACTTTTGATAGAGCAGTGAGAATAGATATAGGTCGATAGTTATCAATAATATCTTTTTTACCAGCTTTGTGTATTGGTATAATAATAGCTTTCTTAAAGGTATTTGGAAATACTCCTTCATTTAAACACCTATTAAAAAGATAGGTCAAAATCGGAACAATATATTTTTTAAGCGACTTTAGGACTTGAGAGGATATACCATCATATCCAACAGCACAACGATTCTTTAAACATGAAATTAAAGTGCTTACCTCATCATTATCAGTTTCTAGAAGTACAAATGATTCCTTTACATTATTATGGACATTATCTATAGGCAAAGAGACATTTAGTTTTATTTTATTAGCTAAAGTGGAACCAACGCTGGAAAAAAAGCAATTTATGTTATCAACAGAGGCCTGGGCTGAATCAGATAAGCTTAGAAGCTCCTGTGAAGAGTTGGATATAGTGTTTAAATTCGCGATTGTCTTAATAGTTTTCCATAATTGTTTCGTATTATTTTTCGATTTATTGATTTGTTCTTTTTCATATGCTTCCTTAGATTTCTTTATTACATTTTTTAGAAAATTACGATATCTTTTGTAAGTAGTAGAAAGAATTTCATTTGTAGGATCTTTTTTTAATTTATAAAAAATTCAATCAAATATTTATATAATATATCATACTCTATAACATTTTTAATTTTTCTAATTCTAATTGTTTTTTCAAGCTTGCGAAATGGCCGTTCATTATATAGTTGTGAATCCCTTATAGGTAACAAGAAGAAAAAATTGTTCTATCTACTCCAGTCTTTGTTTCTAAGCATTATATATTTTTAGTAAATCGCAAGCTTTCTTAAAACATTCCTACATCTGTCTAACAAAAGAATATGTGAAAGAAAGTGAAATACGATATAGGGTATGTACAAGGCCTAATGGATACAAAGTGAAGTCCATCAAGCTAAATAATAGTTATTTACCACGAGTTACAAATATCGTGGCTGCGTAAATATCGACGGTTATTTGTAACAAAGTTGTCGGTTAACAAACAATTAAGCAAAGTTAAGCTCAAGCAGGGTCGGGATCTGTTTACCCCAACTTGTTATTTGCCGGCTTTTAGATAGATATTGTTTGGTTCACCTTTAGTTAATACGGGCTACTTTTTGTTTTTCATATATATATATATATATATATATATATATATATATATATATATATATATATATATATATATATATATATGTATATATATATATATATATATATATATATATATATATATATATACATATATATATATATATATATATATATATATATATACATACATATATATATATATATATATATATATATATATATATATATATATATATATATATTGACAACTAATATTGGTGAGGCTGAAGGACCGTATAAAGAATGCTTAGTTCTCGAAATATATAATATAAAGGTAACAAATATATAATATAAGGTAACAAAGTTGTCGGTTAACAAACAATTAAGCAAAGTTAAGCTCAAGCAGGGTCGGGATCTGTTTACCCCAACTTGTTATTTGCCGGCTTTTAGATAGATATTGTTTGGTTCACCTTTAGTTAATACGGGCTACTTTTTGTTTTTCATATATATATATATATATATATATATATATATATATATATATATATATATATATATATATATATATATATATATATATATATATGTATATATATATATATATATATATATATATATATATATACATATATATATATATATATATATATATATATATACATACATATATATATATATATATATATATATATATATATATATATATATATATATATATATATATATATTGACAACTAATATTGGTGAGGCTGAAGGACCGTATAAAGAATGCTTAGTTCTCGAAATATATAATATAAAGGTAGTGCGGGGTTAATAATTAAGTTGGAAAGGAAAGGAGACGGAAATACCCAGCAAGTCAGAAAGAGCGGTGATTCCCCCGAGGTTCCAAGACTCGACGGTACTTGTCGTCGGCGTGGGTGCTAGCCAAGAAGAGGGCGGCGGTGCGGTGGTTGTCGAATAGTTTAATTGAAATCACCGTCAAGCGCCGCAGCATCTAAACTAATTCGCGGGTATGCAGGGAAAAAAGGGTATAACGAGGCGCCTAACCAAATATGTATTCAAGTATAAATATAAATGTAATAAATAATATGCTCAAACGGCAAGAAATACGGTGCATGTTTTCATAGAATACCTCTAAGCTTGATGATTTTACGTCCTAATAAATAAACACTTTAACAGACGGGACACGAATATTGGACCTGCATAATTTTCCAACCAATCAAAGGCTTAAATCCTACGCTAGTAAGCACCATTTAGGCAATATTTTTTCACAAATATTTTATTCTCTATTCGCGTATTATAAAATGGCATAAACCGATGATGACGGAAACGATCGTGAGGAAACCTACATATGAGTTCATCACCGGTATGTGTAATTTATCAATTCGCTTTGGACAAGCGTTGTAGGTATATTCTCAGTCCCTTCAGGGGGCATTGTAAACAATTTTTATTTTTTGCACATTTTATATATGCTGAAGATATATAAAAAATTAAAATGTCTGTATTATGTAATTCATTCAAAATTTGTTAGAGTATATCTTACATAAACCTTGTTTGTTAGTCATCTAGTAGTTGAAAACTTCTTCGCCGGATATTGTTCTTACCCGGATATGAGGGGCGAATGTTGTTCCCTTTGTTTTCTATTAGTTATTTGTTTTTATACAATGTGCTGCCAATTGTTAGATTTATTTATTTATTTCGCCTTTTGTTTCGAGCTAGTTCCTCTTTGATTGTCTGATGGTTTATAAATTGTCTCTTAGCTTGGTGTGCGTAGCATGACTTGCCTCCGCCAACTGCTTCCATTGCTCTCTGTCTGCCGGGACTTTTGTCCAGTATGGTCCCAGGGCCAGGCGAAGATCATCTTCCCATCTTCTTAGTGGACGCTTATGGTCCACACTTTACTCCGCCGGGTAGTCTTATGTTTAATATTGATAGTCTATCGGAAATCCCCATGAATTCCAAAATGTTGTTCTTCAGATAGTTTTTTATGAGAAATCCAACTCCTGCGCGTCCCGCTGTTGTTCCCTTGTAGAACAGGATATAGTCTTCGTGTTCTTCTATATTCTCACCCAGGGTTCTCATCTCACTTATGCCTATAATGTCATAATGTATATTTTTGAGACTCTTTTTTAATTCAAGTTGACTTTCTTTCGTTCTCAGTGTTCTTGTGTTCAGTGTTGCAATTATTATTGTTTACGTGGTTTAGTTGGAGGGTTTTGATCTAGTCCTCCCACAGTGACCAGCCGTGTTGGGAGACATTTGTTGTTCTGTGGTGTAACTTGTTCTGTTTTCTTTATCAGTTCTCGGGTTCTGGGTACCTTTTTGTTCTGATTTTTATTTGCATGCATTTGCTTCGTTTTTCTTAGCTTTGAGTTCGTTTTGGTATTGTTTAGTTTTTATAAGTTTTTTTTAGATTTTTGATGCTGAGGGAGCTGGTTTGTCTCGTTCCATGTAGTTCAGGATACTAGGTTTACCTCACTCTACTAATCTCAGCAGTCGGCCTGTCGTAGAATTTGACAAAACAGCCCTAGCTAGCTGGTAGAGCTCCAAGCTTGCTATTATTTATTATAGTCGCAACGCCAGTGGCATAACGAACACAATATTGTCCCATAAGGGTACAGGAACTTAGGTGACTAATGCCGAAATACAAGGTTATTATGGCGACATACTTAAAACCAAAGGTGGTCGCCATCCAGACAGGCCTGGGCATCACGTAGCTAGGGTTGTTTTATCGCCTTTTATGATAGGCTGACCCCGGCCGCAGAGGTCAGTATTCTATTTCCACACTGCACGGATTAAAAACTTATTCCATGACAATTATGTTACAATATGCAGATCAGACGGGGAAAAGGTGCATGCTATCCAAATTGAGACGTAAACACATATCTCATTGTCTTAGAATTTTGTTTTCTGTTAATATACAATCAGAGCAACGGGTCTTCTTGCAATTTCATAACATACAAAGAAACAAATACAAATTACCGTATACGTTAAATACTTTCTGTATTATTAAATGAAGAATTTGGGTTACCTTGAAAACAATGACTTCAATTTAAATACAGAACCCATAGAAAAGGACGTAACTAATTCAGTATACTTTTATAGTTATTGGTCGATAATTTCAGCTCCATTTCACCAATGATTTAATGTCGTAGAAAAGAACTAACTTGAATGCCGATATCTAAATCACCGAATGCAATGTTCGTAATAAATCATCACAATAATACCAATAAATAAATGTATTTGAATATATAACGACATTAACTTTCTACGACTTCTTTTGAATAAAGTTACATATTTTTATGTAAATAAGGAAATAATTATTTTATTTGGGACATAATAACACTTATAGTTTATTATATCATTTAGTATGTCCCAAACTGAGATCTAAACTCAGCATTATGCTGGCTAACTATAACCGGCGTAGTGCTTCCGTTTGGAACCATTAGGTTAAACTTACAGACGGCTCAAGTTGTGACAATTTAACAAATTGAAATCTTTACACAACATATTTTGCTAAAGGTAAAAAAGAAAAAAAAAACATAAATACTAACAATGTCGACTCCAATGTATCACAAACTTTTCTAAAATAAAACTATAGAAGGATCACACCTTATTGTAAAAGCTAATGATCAACAGCAACACAAATAGATAGATAGCGTTTCTTTTGTGTAGAATAAAAACACTGGGGAGTCCAAAAGTTTATAATCTTCATTCAGATTGCTTTGAGGGTGTTAAGGTGAACCTTTTTCTGTGTTTTTACAAGCATTTCGACCTAATTGAATTTAAATCTTACATTCTCAGATACACTGCTGTTATTTTCCCAGGCTTTTAGGTTCGCCTTTTCTATTATAAACTTCTTTTCCCTTTCATGTTTTTCTAATCTAAAAGCCATAAGAAAAGAGGCTACAGGGTAACTTCCGTCTGTCCGTCACTTCGAGTGGTGTTTTTGTCTGTGAATTATGAAAATTTATCCGCTTTTTTGTCTAAGTAAAATTATATTCGGACTAAATGGCCATCTTTCTTTAAAACTCTACAAAATTAAATAATTTATAATTATGTTTTAGTATCTTTTTAAAGTTGACCCAAAAGTAATAATTTCATCGGCCTGGGCCACGAGATCGCCGGGCCAGTTTATCCGTCGGCCCAGGCGGTGGGCGATATCTCATAGCAGGGGGTTTTTTAGTGGGTAGTCGGATATTGACCATCTTTCGCAGAGTACCAGACCATACCTCGGATCGAGGGCATACGTCAATTATCGGAGTTTTTCTGAGTTTTTTTTAGAAAAAAAAAGGAACTGCTTAAAGACAACTTAGTTCTACAAGGTTTTACTTTTATTAACTTTTTTCTTTTTCTACGAGATGCATCTTTGTCATCATAGTAAAATTAAAAGCTAAATATTACCGTTGCGCCATCTCTGTATGAAAAAATTTCAAGCTGGTCTGCGACGTGTGATTATGACTGGCGCGTGGACTATTCTAGAATATTCGTTGTCAAGTTAGAATATATTTATAGCTTTTTGATTTCGGTCAGCGATGAAAGATACTCTTTATCATTTTAATTTGAAATAGAGGGTAGATGAATTTATATGTTCACGTAGTGAGACTTGTAGGAAAATTCACATAAGCTACCGGCGCCTTCCGTTGTGTTGCCGGTTGTTATTCTGGGGAAATGGACTTGTGCGTCTCGAACGGAACAACGTAATAACTTGACTGCGCTGCTAATGATGTTTTCATTAATAGAACACGAAGTTGTCTGCATGCTGTCTTTTCATTAATTTCCTTTGTTGCTTTGTCTATATATTTTGTTTGACATCTGGATTCATAATTCATATTTATATAGTTTTTCGGTGTTATATTTATAAATAATTTATACATTTCATTAATTGTAGAATGTTTATCTACAATATTGTTAGTAAATTAAAATGATAAAAATGCAAAACACCTTACCTGTCACTATAATATTTATTAAAAAATAATTACAATAAAATATAAATCTAAAATCTTATTAGAAACGGTGGTAGAAATTGCATAGAAAAACATTGTAGAAATTAAGGTAATGTATACGCTAAGGCAACTTAAATAATAAGCTTAAATATAAAAAAAGATAAATGAAAAAAAACTAATGTTTAAGTTGTGTACGAAAACCATCTTTTCAACCATGCTTAAATACATTTCAGTTTTATAAAAGTATATGGACCCTGCTATTAACATATTTTAATTGAGACGCTCCACAGAAAGTCAGCCTACATGTATAAAGTATACATCAAATCTTTTTCTTACAAGTAGCCGGAGTTTACCAGATATGTAAACGGCCTACCCAATAGCAGGTGGTCACCGTCGCCTATGAACGTTTGCAACACAAGAGGCACTTCATCACGCTGCCTTCTTCGTAGAAAATTTATAACGCCATTTTTGAAAAATAACATATCGTACTGCGATGTTAAAATCTTAGTGGAAACTCATTCCAAATCCAATGTAGTATGTACGTTATAGTAAATATATGGCATAGCGCAGTCGATAAATCGATCGAGCCAACAGCGAACCAAATGTCGTTGTAGCTACGACCATACTGGCGCGAAATCCCTTTTATCGTAAAGACAAAGTAGAATTCAAAAATGCAAGTGGTTGTTATATATGATTTTGTATAAAGTATTGATTAATATAGCAGTTGTAAGAATTTTAGTTTAATTAATTTGGCAATCCCTTCACGGTACTCAGCACCCCACACATATACCGTTGAAGCCAGAAATGCGTTGCTGTGTACCAGCAGTCTGAACTACGCATCATTATTTGCGTCAGCGCATCTCATGTGCTACTTTCATAAAAATAAATTTAGATACATTTTTATAAAACAGACTGCGGTCTAACCGTCCGACTCGAAATTGCTGCTCTGCAACCTAAACTCTAGGGCTAAAGGAATAATTTGCCATTCCATTAAATTGAATCCATTTTATAGGTTATATGTTTAATTTTAATATAATAATTCAAACTTAATGCAGGCCCCTTTTATAAAAAGATCATGAAAATCCCAATTAGGGTTTGATAAATAACCCATTCTATTAAATTTGGATATAACGTTAATATCTAATTAATCTTGTGATGAGCGCCTCAATTGTACTAAAGATATTTACTCAGAATTTACACAATTTCAACACATCAAATATGACTGAATGAATTTTAATTTATATAATAAATTTCTGATTAACTAATCCAATGTTACTATGTTATATACGTGTTTCTATTTATATACAGTAGCTTCTTCTTCTTCTTTCTTGACTGCTTGGATGAGGACCATAGACATAACTGCGTTCACCACCTACAATAGAATTATTTCAATGAAAAATCGGTCACTAAAATAAACGGCAATATTCTACGTTAGTATTGATAAAAAAAACTACGCTATTTTGTTTACTGTAAACCATTACGGGATTAATATCTAGATATACAGTTGAATTTATTGCAAAAACCAGCTTTGGATAATATTTCTGAAATACTACGGTTTTTTTTATGACTGCCCAGGAACAGCCTGACGGCCCAATAATAAGCTGTTACCGTTGCTTATGGACGTTTGCTACGCTAGGGGCACCACGAACACGCAGTATCATAGGGGTAACTTATAGTATAATAATTTTTTCAGTAATTTTTACAAGCTTATTCAAAATATGGCTAAAGTTATCATAGTGTTAAAATGTATTCTACTAGATAAATGCACAATTCTTTAAGTAAGTCAGTTAGTTATACATTATTTAGAAATGTAAATACGTCTTAAAATTTCGAAAGAAGTTAAAAAATGGAAAATAATACTTGTAAACACATCTCAATATTGCTTAGAGAGTGTAGAATAAAATAAGAACAATTTGATTACATAAAGCATTGTAACTGGAAATTATTTTAAAAATAGGAGTGGCAGCCAATATTTAAAAAAAATGTAATAACACCAGTTTACTATGCTTATTGCTGAAATTCTATATATGTACCACTAGTACACTGATTTTTACTCGATTAAATATCAAACTATTTTACTAAGGTAATCTTTAACAGACAATTCTCAAAATAATTTAAGTAGTTATAAAACAAAAGTATCATATAATAAAAATAAACAATAAAATTATTAAAACACCTTTAATTTAAATTCTATGTCGATGATATTATGATTTTTGTGCATTTAAACTTACAGCAATCATGCAAGATGCTAGTACGATACCAGCCAGCCAACCGGTCTTGCCTTCAAGGTACCAGGTCATCTCATCAACGCAGCCGTGGAAGTAAGCGTTGCCGGTGACCGAATCTCTGCACTCAGAGGGAAGGGGCTTGTTCATATTTATGAAATCCACAGGGCCGTCTGCACCACAGCAGCCAATCTGTTAAAGAGTTTTAAATTAAACAATTGGCCATTTTTCTCCAAAATTAGATTTCACCAAATTAACAATACGAAGATTTGTTTTAACTTGTTAATATGTATAATAAAATAATATACTATTTATATATAGGTTGCTAAATATATTATAAGGCATACTTTATTAAGACAGTCTAAGAACAGCAGACAGGCTGGCGGCCCACTTAATTAGTAAGTAGTTACCGTCGCCTATGAATGTTAGCAACGCTAGGAGCACCGCGAACATTGCTGTCCGCATAGGGATGCTGGAACCTGGGTAAGTAGCGCGGCATACAGACCAGTGGTGGAGCCAGGCGGGCATGGTTTTACAACCTACATGTGTTTTTGTCGCCTTGTATGACAGATAGACCGCAGCCACAGAGGTCAGTATTCTTAATCCCACGTTCACGGAGAAAATTATTAAATAATTTATAATATTCAATTCGCAACAACCCATTCCGGTTCGTTCCGGCCTCCAACCTCTATTTTATCTCTATTTCTCTGTAATATAAATAGAATATAATTTATATCCTAATTACAAAATAACAACACAAACTTGGTCTATTCGGGTTTATTGCTAAAAGCGATTCGGTAAATAGCCGGAATTCACGCGGCAGAGCACTAAATCGAAAATGATTGTACTGAATATGCTGTGCATACCAGACAGATTTAGCGGTAATTATTCATATTCCTAGAATCGTTATGATATCTACACTGTTGCAAAATTAAGCCAATTTCACAGAGATTTATTACTTAAACGAGTTTGTTTTGATTACTGATTTATTTTTTGTGCAGATTTTATTGCAAAAGAATATGTTTACGCAAAACATAATTTAAGTGAAGGGAATTAACGAAATTTAACGCTTAATCGCAAAAAAGTATTAAATGTTTAATGAAAATAATTCTTATTTCATTAAATATATAATTCTAATATTTGCCGGATATTCTCAATATATGAAAATGAAGAAGATAAATCAACGGTAAACCAAAATTATTTACATCATAAAAACACAGCTATAGTAATTTCATTCAATGACATAATTTTAGTAAGAAGGGTTTAAATGATATGTATTTATTTCACGCTCAAGAAATTTAGATTTATTATGTCAAACAAAACGCGAAAGAAAATATAAAATTACATATAAATCTTTATGATGTATATTCGTAAAAGCTTTGTAAAAATTTGATGAATTTGGGTTCCGGCCGAAGCTTTCGCACGTTTGCATCAAACTACGTCAACTATCCTCGTACCCTTTGGTGTTTGCTTCGTTAGGTGATGCCTTTTTGCACCCATGATTTGTGACGACCCGGAGGCCAGGAAATCAATTCTGATTTTCAGCTACATTGGAAAACATTTTAAAATAAAAACCGTTCTATCAACATAAACTGCACTCATCATCATCTCTGCGTTAATTCCCGGTTGCAGCCCAAATCTCGCTTCGGCGCTCGGGGTCCGCTTTCCGACTTTTTCTTCTTCACTTCGCACGGTCTTCAGCATCCCTGGTAGTGAGCCCATTGGCACGCATATGGCATATTGGCAACATAAATTGCACTATCTATTACATAAGTTTCCCGACATTAAAGTCCTGGTATATTTCCAAGCTTCTAATTGCTTGAAGCTTGGGTCCATTTTCTTTCGTTATTTATTTTGCATGATTATTAGCATATAGATTATTGCAGAGTACTACAAAAATTATTTCATTCTATACGTTATTGTGAGTATGAGTAAAATCGCAGCCATTTTGGGTTTTCTAAAAACTTCTCAAAAGAAAGAATTTTTTTTTATTAATAGCAAATTAAAATTCATAAATTTTTACACACCCCATTTCGTCTTGTTAAAAATGAGAAATTAAGAAGTATATTTAAGTAATGATTGAAGCATGTCAAGGATCTCCATCAAGACCTATATTACCAAATTAACGACAATATGTTCCGTATGGAACTGTTAATTCAATTCAATTTTTTATTGCTGTAGGACATCGGACAGGCTGACGGCCCGCTTAGAATTTAGCAGTTACCGTCGCCTATGGATGTTTGCAACACCAGTGGCATCGCAAACACGCTGATGTCCAATAAGGGTATAGGAACGTGGGTTACTAATGTCGGAACACAACACAAGGTTATTATGGCGGCATAATTAAGACCAAAGGTGGTCGCTATCCAGACGGGCTTGAGGCCTTACCACGTAGCTAGCGTAGGTTGTTTTGTCGCCTTTTACGACAGGCCGACCCCGGCCGCAGAGATTATTATTCTTTCTCCGCCCCTGCGCGGTTAGAAATTCAATATACTTCAAGTCAATATAAATAAAAATAGCCTATACAAGGCAGCTTAGACTTACCGGTGATCTTGGCACGCAGGTTTTGTATCGATGATATCTTTCACCGTTAATACGTGGCAATTATGTGATGATATGTATACTAGGCGAGAAAAACTTTGCAGTCCGTTTTCATAGAATTGGAACATTTGATCTCTAGTTTAGTGTTACGCTACTCAGAGTGACTCTTTGGTTACAACCGGATCCAAATATTACAATAATAAAATTTACTTACACCTTCTTGAACCATTCTCAAGATCTCCCTGCTTCCTTCATGCTGTGGGTTATTCATAAGCCTCACAATAACGTCTCTTATGAGAGGCTGAATGCTGGAGTCGTATGTGGAGAAGTCCAGGACAACGCTAGCTCCGATTAAGCCAAACACAAATATCGCTAGCTGTGTGCCTATATACTGAAATATTAAAATTATAAAAATATTTAGCATAGAAGAATGACATATAACAAATCCATTTATACAATAATTCTTAGATTTATTATACTGTGCAAAGACTAAAAAATTAATTGGTTTTAGTGCAAAATAATTGCTTCAAATAAAGAATAAATATGACAATAAAGTTACTTTATTATTAAAATATATTAAATCTATTTTGTAGCTGCTTGAAGATATTAAATAATTTAGGTATTTATATTTTTATGAAGATAATGTTTTCTTAGATATTTGATAACATGATCGTGTGGGCGATTAAATCACCTTTTCAGAATATTCCAAATTTCTGATTTCCAAATATCCTTTGAAATTAAAATCATATTTACGGCCTCTTTAGTCGAATAATTATTAGTTTGATTGCTCCAAGCCATTCAATTTTGAAATCTCTGTGTTATTTAATCCAAAATACATTCATAATATACTTAGTTTGGGTTTTCCTCCGTGCAGGGGCGGAGTAAGAATAATAACCCCTGCGTGGTAGGGCCACAAGCCCGTCTGGGTGCTAACCAGTCTCGGTCTTAAGTATTCCGCCATTATAACCTTGTGTTGTGTTCCGGCATAGGTGACCTGGGTTCCTGTACTCCTATGGGACAGCAGTGTGCTTGCGGTGCCTCTGGCTACGCAAACATTCATAGGCGTCGGTTATTGCTTATTATTAAGTGGACCGTTAGACTGTCTGCTGTTCCCCAGCAATAACAAAAAAAAAAACAATTACGTGTGATTGATAAAATAATATTAATTTTACTTACTGCGTAAAGTAGCAGCACATTTTCCATAAGAGCCGACCCACATCCTATGAAAGCAACTACCATGATCCCGAGGGAAGCAATGAGAATAATGTAGATTCCGATGAAGTACTTCTGCAGCTCTAGTATCCTCATCCATTCGTTGAAGCCCGGCTCGAAGCAAATCCACAGGCATAACGCGAATATTGATACTCCAAACAACTGGAAAAAGATGGTAAAATTTAATATTTCTGACTTATTTTACCAAAAAATATCTTTGAAAACTAATAAAATCATAATATTGTAATGATCAAAATGTACTAATGTTCTTTCAGAAATATCAATTTCTTCAACTCTATGTGACTAGCTCATAGTATTGACCTCTTATAGATCTAACGATTGATTTAAAAAAGCGTTTCAAAGAGATACGTAAGTGATTAGCAAGTGTTTCATCTGAATCTTAGTGTTCCATCTAAACTCTATGATCAGAGAGATTTTATGGTTCGGGTTTTGTTGTAAGATAAGAGTAGAAGTTGTTTTGCATCCGCATCAGAGCTTTAAAATTCTCACCACTTATAATGTTTTCTAAATACAGTCAAGTTAAAATAGAGTATGGTATATTTGTCTAACGTTTATAACTTTAATATAAATCAAACTTTTACGAGAACGGAAGTTAGCTAGACTGTCCGTATCTAAGGATGATTGAGTATTTAAGTTTTATTATTACTTAACTTTTAATTTAATTAACTTCGAGGCACTACATAAATTCCTATACCTATTTTCAACTCTATTTTCTTTATCCTTCGTTATTATATTTATTTGGTTGAAGCCAAAGTATTTTTATTATTAAAAAGTCTAAAAAGTTCGAACATAGCGTGCTGGTACTAATTTTGTTTTTGTTCAATTAATTCTACTGAGCAAAAACCTATTGAAAGTAGAGAAATTTGTAAAATTTTTTGTGTGTATTTTCAACGTCTAGAAATTTACACGTCGCAATTTCGAGGGAAGACTTGTGAAATTATCTGACATGTTTATTTTAGGCACACTGAATACAATCTTCATTGGCAGCTCTTTTTTTATTACGGTAATGGTGATAACCAGCGGTGGTTGCATCTGCATTTGCGCTGCAACGCCCCCAGCTCGTTCGCCTCGAATGGGGAGTGTTTTATTTTCCACGACCAAATTATAGGTCTGAATGGAGACATCTCTCGCACAGCTGTCTTCGGCGGTGAGGCGTTCGACCCTCTCAGCTTGATTACGCCTACAGCAACTACGAGTATATTTTTAGAAAGTTGCGCATAGCAGCGTCTGCCTTAATTCACCATACAGATCAAGCAAAAATTTTGTCTTGCTTGGAGATCTTAATATAATAATAGTAATAGTAATCTAGTAAATTACTTTATTTTTATAACACGTTCAATTTATTTAAATGAATTTAAGACCGTTAATTGTCTGGAATCCTTCCAATTCCTCCAATCTTCCAATCTAAGAACGCCAAAGTCACGTTCTTCAATTGTTTTTATTTTGTAATAAAAATAAAGGCTAGGTGCCGCCAAGTCTGCACAATAAAATACGGAATATATCTTGCTTGTATCCATTGTCTGCGTAAACAAGATAAGCAAATAGCCCCAACAGCTCTGTTCTATCCATGCTACAGATCTAGGTAGAAATACCGTATTGAATAACAAGTACGTTTCCATACTGTATTATTTCACCATCTAATTTGTGAAACTTAATTAGAAATATCGGGTTGCTACGTATCGTGTATACGTATTGTTAATATTCCAAAATTCTGTATCTCAATTATTACAATTTAGCTAATATAGGATTCCGTACACAGCACAAACATTTTAGAAAGCGACAACTGTTAAGTGTGCCCTTTGCACCTACTAATTATAGACAAAGTAGCTTATTCGAGGTGGAAATGGATTTAATCAATTAGATTTATTTTTTATATTTTGTGACAATTCACACAGCGTCATCTAGTCCCAAACTAAGTAGCACTTGTGTTATGGGCCCTAGACAACTGATATACTACTTATATACTTTTTTTTGTAAATAAATACATATTCAATCAAATCAAATCAAATATCATTTTTATTCAAGTGCTTTTTACAATTGATTAACTTAGCGCCTCCAAACTAGGCATGGCCTGTATTTTGGAGACGTAGTATTATACATAAACACCCAGACGCGAGACGGGAATCGAACCCGTGACCTCCGCAAGCGTACCGAAGTGCGTTATCCGTTACGCCACCGAGGTCGTTAGATGCCCGGCTCAATATCGATTTATTCACAACTAAAGTTAACAGACTCAAAGTAATGATGGGTAAATACTTTTTCGGCACTGTTGAAGGTTGAATATAAGTTGTTATTCTTTTTTATTTCTTTTTACTGTGTTTATGAGTAGGGGTAAATAACTAACTGTTAAGACTTGTAATCAGCAATAGTTTTTAAGAATATTAGATTATATATACATATTGTAATATTTATTAAAATTAGCCACTCACATTATCGTACATTTCGTATATGTATTTAACGTATACGAAATTTTATATTTTCTTATAGCACTTAAACGAGGTTCCTCGAATCGGTAAGACCGTACAATATACTTTCGACGAATACTCAAGACGGATTGGCTGGTTACACATATGGGTAACGCGAAAGCTTCTAAACGGGCGAGACGGTCGACGTTCGACCTCCCTGACCACGTACGGTCGCCGTTCCATCTTCCTGATAGTTACTCCTAACTCTCATTGGCCGTGCCATAAAACTGTGTGTTCAGTTCGTGACATTTAGCTGGTGCCACGTAACAGTTTCTCCGCGACCTGAATCGAACCGGGACGGGGCGCAATCAAGGTCAATGCGAATTTAATTGCTCACTGCAAGGTATCGCGACTCTAACCATCGCTCCTCTCTCCCTCCTCTCTTATACAGTCCACTGCTCTGTAGCTATCCTTCTCATTCCTGTACGGTGCAATCTCGGTCCGTAAACAGCATCGTACAACTCGTTTTTGGTTACGTTAGTATGTTCCTTGCGATGTTTTAGTGAAGATTAATAAGAAAAAAGAAAAAATTTATTTTGACGTTCGGGCCATTGTAATTTTATGCTAGCTGTTTACGTACCCACGATAAGAAAAAATATACACGTATTTATGCGCCAAGAATGCTTGCGACATTGAAGTATTGGTTCAAAATAGATAATATTCTATTTACCACCAGAGGGGATACAGCACTTCGTCGTATTAAAAGCTCTCAATAATGAAATAATAGTAACAATATTGCAAAAATAATGCTAATCAAGCTGCATAGAGTTGAAAGTAATAACTTCGTTTAAAAATCATAACTTTAAAACTCCGAAAGTGTAAATTAACCTCAGTTTTCTAAAATATGAAGGATATAACCAGAAGAACAAAGAAAATGCAACTTTGGAAAACTAGGAACGAGACGAAACAAAGGCGATAATTCAACGTGGAACGAGATATAAAGGAACGAAACGAACGCATCATTAGGGCTTGTGCAGATGCCAGCGATATAGTTGCTTTGCGAGCGTGACACATTCCCGTATGCAGAGGGTTTTCAAAGGCAGAGCAGGAATAAACGGCAGCTAATGTTAAGAAATTCTTCAAAATTTTTCATATAAAGTGAACTTCAGTTAGTATTTAGATTAATAAGCCAATGGCGGCAATGGCGCAGGCCATCGAAAAATAAATTTAATACTGGAAATATTCCGAGGATGATCTCCGTTGTCCGTTGAAACATCTGCAGGAGTTACAGATACAATTTTTATATTTTATAAATAGCATACAAGCTGACGGCCCACTTAGACACTAGTCTATTAAAATAGACAGCAACCCGAACGGGCACACACGTGAGGGCACTGGCGCCGATTCAAAATTACTTAGGTATACTTATATTAGTTTACGAACTTAGTTACTAAGGTTAATAAAAAAAGGTTTATTTTTTTTCAGTTTTTTCGGTGGTTTAATTTATAATGATATTTTTGTCCGTGCAGGGACGGAGTATTTTTCTCCATGCGACCTGGGTCGGCCTGAGCCTAATAAGTATGCCGCCATAATAACCTTGTCTTGTGTTCCGGCGTGACAGACTTGGAGGGTGTGAAATGCCGTATCCTCGTTGCCGGCATCGCCCCGAGATTATATGTGTCACGTGAAACAGAGTACCGTGACGGCTGTCAAGCCATTGTTGAAGGGCAGGCCGTACCATTGCGCAAGTATTTCTTTCCAAAGAAACTATGCGTACTGCACCCTGTTTGTGGTGCTCCTAGCGTAAACATCCATACGCGATGGTAAATGTTAACTATTCAGTGGACCGACAGCCTATCTGCTGTTCCTCAGCAATAAAAAAAAAACTTGATATAGTGGTTCGTACAACAGGATATAATTTATTTCACTCTATGAGATAACGATTATACAAAAAAACTAAATCCGATGAAATATTTACGATTCATTATGTGCAGTCCTTAATACTTGATGCGCAAAAAGCGAAGACGGGACAAGGGGGATGGCTCTGTTCCCAATCCATTAGGCCATCTCAAATGAGCCGGAAAGTTGACTCGTGTATGTTTGTCGGCGAAATCATACAAAATATGGCAATGATGCGTCGTTTACACGATGTTGGAGTGTTTTTATGATTTTGAATTTCCGGTGTAAATATAATAAAAATAAATAAATAAATTAAATATATTGGGACATTTTACACAACGCCATCTAGTCCCAAACTAAGTTGCATACATAGCACTTGTGTTATGGGTACAAAACAACTGATATACTACATATATACTTTTACACATACATACATATAATCACGCCTCTTTCCCGTAGGGGTAGGCAGAGACCACTTCTTTCTACTTGCTACGATCCTTACATACTTGTTCGCTTCGTCCACTTTCATGATTCCCTTCATACATGCCCTTCGGTTTAGGGTACTGTTGACCTGGCCTTTTTTCAAGATGTCCCTGATCTGGTCTTGAAACGTCCGCCTAGGTCTACCCCTTCCAACACTTCCATTCACACTCGCCTTATACACTTTTTTGGTCAATCGTTCTTCATTCATTCTCTCGACATGGCCAAACCACCTCAGCATACCTTTCTCAATTTTTGTCAATACATGTTCTTTCAGACCACAGCGTTTTCTTATCTCACTATTTCTTATCCTGTCACTCAGTTTAACTCCTACCATACTTCTTACCGCTCTCCTCTCAACTGCATTTATTCTGCTTTCACATTTCTTCTGCCATACCCAACTTTCACTTCCGTACATGAGTATCGAAACCAACACTCCCTCATGCACAGCCAGACGAGCCTTGTTAGACACCTTCCGACTGTTCATAAAGGAGTGCAAAGCTCCATTCACCATGTTTCCTACATTCACTCTTCTTTCAATGTCACTCTCACACTTTCCATCTCTTGTAAACTTTGAACCCAGATACACAAACTCACTCACCTTTTCAACTTGTTCACCTCCAATTACAGTACTTTTCTTTTCTAAATAAATACATTTAATACATAAACACCCAGACGCAGGATGGGAATCGAACCCGTCACTTGCGTAATCGTACCGATGCGCATCAGCCGTTCCGCCAAGCGGTCATCAAAATCAAATCAATAATGACAATGTTTATTAGACATGCCATTTAGTCACAACTAACATAATATCCTAAGCCGAAACCGCATCACTTACCAGAAAAGTGGGGGTGGGTTAGAAAGGGGTTTTAAATACGATAAATTACCATTTTCAGTGAAGCATCTTTTGATGTCTCTTTTCGGGGTTTGTGGACCCCAAGACTGCAGTCTATAAACCTATATTCCTCTTGCTCTCTTAAGAACATTGAGGTCACGGAAGGATACTGACATAATTAGATGAGAAAAATAAGAACCCCAGTGACAATTCTCAAGTAGCGTTAATCGGAATACGAATCTACGTTTCGGATATAATCAAGATACAATGCAAAAATAATTAAATATATTCATGTACATACATGTTTGAAAAAACTCAACAGTATCAAAATTAACCTACTCAGCGATTTAGATTCATAAAACTGGTAATGTCCTATTCCTGTTTTGCCCAAATGGCAGATTGACAGATTGAAGACCAGTAGTGGGAGACAATGGGCTATTATTTAACATCTTCTTCCTGCCCTTATCCCACTTATGCTATGAGTTTATTTTTTTTAAAGAACTATACTAACAATGTTTATACGCAATCTATATAATATCACCTGAATACTTCCTAAGGTTAACGTGACAGGAGTTGAACAAAAGCTTTCAAAAGAATCAATTGTCTAAATCTTTAACAATCACATACCGAAGTAAAAGTTGTAAAGTAGTGACATTTCGTATTCGTGATGGCGTCTCAACGTAACAAACAACATTTCTCTTTTTCAGCAGCCAAAAGACATACTTTTTTAGACGTTAAAAATTTATAGGGTCGTAAAAACTCATGCCGAGCTCGTTTGCCATGTCTCGACTACGTACTACATATAAATATGACGTAATGTTGTAAGATAGGCAATGCGCTGGAATATGTATGCCTACAACACTAAAGAAAATTATTACTTAAATTGTTCCCAGATGTTTTTGAGATGCTTTTACATTTTAACTAAGCGATAACTTGTAAATTTTTCGTTGCTTATTAAATTCTACGTTTGAAGTGCATTTTTATTAGAAACTTTATATTTCATATCATAAATAATATTTATTTAATAATAATATATGTAGTTATAAAACTAGTTGACCCAGTAAACGTGATTGTACCAAAAAAAATTCGTGACCAAAAGTATCCTATGTCCAAGGTACATAGGATATCCAAGGTACAAGGTATCTCTCTACCGAAATTTATCAAAATTGGTTCAGTGGCTTAGGCGTGAAATATAAAGACAGACAGAGTTACTTTCACATTTGTAATATTAGTATGGATAAACGTAAAGGGGCATATGTAAAATTTACGTTTATAGAAATATGCTTAACATTTTCTGAGGTATAAATAAGAAATTGCAGACATCAGCGAATACCAAACACTCAACGTTACCATATTTCATCATACAACAACAAAGCTGAAACCTTTTTAGAAGCAAAAACTATTATTTCTGACGGGTATACCCCGGTTTCACGATAACAGCCGTCAGTCTCGCTTCCCATTGTATTTCCACGGAGACACCTGCAAAGCTGGAATAATAAAGAGTTTTACAACGTTCCAAAATGGGACTTTTTCTCGCAATTCAACCGCATCGTGCACTTAAGGGATTTGAATATCTTATATGTTGAGTTTTATCTGCCCCACGCACCTCCCCCGGCGAAATGAATTCGTCCCAGCATTTTAAGTTCTTAAACAATTCCCTTAACGTTTTGATGTGTCGCGCTGAGCCGATTAACTCTGTTTTCTTATAGGCTGTAAAGTATTGCTCTCTTACGTGCCTATTGGGAGAATTATCGCGTTGTTACAGATTTTCAATGTTTTATTTGGCATTTCATAAAATTCCATCTTTGCTGTATTTGAGAACGTTTAAAGTTAGAATTGGGAATTGTATATTAAACTTACAGAAATTATTAAATTATTTGGAGAAGTTAAAATATCGATACCTCTGGGCTCAAAGGGCGTATAGCACAAAACAGCTACTGTTCAGAAGAGCCAGAAAACCGAAAAAATTAAACAAAATTAGCTATAACTTTTTTATCTCAATGATTATATAAAAACAATGGTTGTAAAGAACAATAATGAGAATTAATGCGTTATACACCTTAATAATTAAATAATTGGATTCCTTTACAACCTAGGACATTTTATCTTGCGCAGTAATGTAATTTACAGCCCGATTTCCTGTTTCATTTTGGTTTAGCAACCCAAAAAAGATGGGGCGTAAAGTACATTTTTGTGCGAATTTGGCAACTTCGTATATACCAATCGATAGAGAATGAAAAACTGAATGCAATGGTATTATTAACTCCATATGCCCCAAAATGTGCTTTACGCCCTTTGAGCCCAGAGGTATCGATATTTGGGATGTTAAAATTTATTACCTATCTTGCTCTTGCATAATTTTAAGAAACATTTGTATTTAGCTTATTTCTCAAGAATACTTTTATTCAAGATATCATTCTTATATAAGAACTGTATATAAAGATGTTTCAACTTCTTTTTTATTGCTGTAGGGCAGCAGACAGGCTGATGGCCTGCTTCGAATTTAGTAATTACCGTCGCCTAGTGGTGTTTGCAACGCCAGTGGCATCGCGAACACGCTGCTGTCCCATAAGGGTACAGGAACATGGGTCAGTAATGCCGGAACATAACACAGGGTTATTATGGTGGCATACTTAAGAGCAAAGGTGGTCGCCATGCGGATGGGTTTGAGGCCCTACCACGTAGCTAGGGTGGGTTGTTTTGTCCCCGTTTTGTCGCGACAGGCCGACCCCGGCCGCAGAGGTTAGTATTCTTTCTCCATCTCTGCACGGATAATTAACAATAAATTTGTGTCATAGTGGAATATTTAGTGTTCAATTTTTATATTAAATTTATAATTTCAATGAAATTTCTCAACTATAACAAACCTTAATATTTGTAGTAATAGTTTTTTTGTACTGTAATATGTAGAAAATATTTGACGATAGAGGATTTTCAAAAAAGTGTTATATATTTTTCAAAGCTGCCAGCGTGCTGGCAATGCCTCTGGAGTTGCAAACGTCCATAGGCGACGGTGCCCACATACAGGTGGGCCGTTTACCTGTCTACTGAACTAAAACTATTTAAAAAATCAACTTTATAAAAGATCAATGAAGTTCATGCCATTTTCTATACCTAATAATGTTGATTTCTTTTTAATACCTAAACAAATATAAATTAATTTACTATAAAGTTAGTTACTAGTTTATACTTGAAAAAAAAAGAGCTCTTGAAATAATATTAAAAACTTATGCTAAAAGCTTTGCTATTTAGCTCATCTTAAAGATAAAATTCACAGCAGGCCAAATTAAAATGTGCAGAATTAAATTTTAAACATCCATGTTACTCGTTAAAATGTTTTAAAGTTCCACGTAAAGTCAGTTAAATGTACTTAAGAAAAATGTGTACGTCGTAAATTACGAATATTTTATTATGTTTAAATACTATTGCAACTTATCTAATGTTTGTTAGTATTGTATTACTATAAATATCTTGTTATTGAATGTATTGTTGTTGTAACTTAATCTATTTAACTGCAATCAAGCCTAAGGCCTAAGCCTTGACAGATATTAAAGTATATGAGATTTTTTGTCATGTAACTTAAACAAATTAATGTCATATACATAGAGCTGATTTATTAATAATAAATTTTACTTGAGTCATTGTCCATTATTACATAAACTTAGAAGCGACTTGAAATTTCAGGTAAATAAAAATGCAACAAACTGAGCAAGTATTTTGTTACAAGTTGCACCCAGGTTTCAGATAAAAGTTTTGTTTCTTATTTTCCGTATCATTTGCGAGTTCTTAATTTGAAACGGAAACATTTTAAAGGTGTAAATTATTTTCACGGAAAAGAGGTTAAATGTCGCTGCAAATAGCGTGTTTCATTTGAAAAGGATTATTTAAAACCGCTACATTGTATTTACAGTTTTTAAATTACAGATTTTTTGTATTTTATGTTTATACGTTAGATTTTACCAGTCCCAACTGGCTCTTATTGGTGCTGAGTTGATTGACCTATGTCATAAGCTAGATCCTAGTTTAGAAGT
This sequence comes from Malacosoma neustria, assembly GCA_963693495.1. Classification (NCBI taxonomy): domain Eukaryota; kingdom Metazoa; phylum Arthropoda; class Insecta; order Lepidoptera; family Lasiocampidae; genus Malacosoma; species Malacosoma neustria. The sequence goes on from OY856372.1 coordinate 7,757,105, forward strand.
AAACAGTTATGAGTATACACTGACTTTGGTTTAAAATATAGTCGTCGTTGTAATCATATTTATAATTTATTAGCAATTTTCCGTGTATTTATTGCGTAGGTTAGGTTACGGCTTGCACTTAATTTGATGCCGGGGCTCATCACCCCCTGGTTTTGTAGAGGCCTGCGAAAATGGGCTCGCGACAGTCGGGTCCGCGGCTTGACTAGCCGTCGCATCACGCAGTTCCGGGATTAAGATACGCGAAGGAATACCACGATTGTTTAAGTGGGTATATCAGCGACGTGCGTTTGCGAGGCTAAAGAAGGGGACGTACGAGCGCATTACACGGGGAGTCCTACACTATCCCGCTATCCGTTCCCACGCGGCGAGTTATACGTCAGGTATTTCAACCTCCCTAAAAAATATTACACCTAATTTGGCCGAACTTTGATAATGGGATGACATTCAATAAAAGTAGCCATACATAGAGATGGTGTGTATTTATATTCAAATACACGCCTCTTCTTCTTCCTGTCCTTATTATACGTTATATGGGGTCGGCACAACATATTCTCTCTTTTCACTCTTGTCTCCTAGGCGTCATCTCAACATTGACACCCTTTTCACTATATCATCTTTTACGCAATCCATACATTTTTTCTTTAGTCTGCCTCTCGTCCTATATTCATTCCATGTCTATCATTTTACTTGTTATATAGCATTCTTCTCTTTGCATTATAAGCCCATACCAAGCTAGCCTACTACTTTCAATCACTGGCGATACTTTCAAACTTCCCCTAATGTATTCATTTCTAATTTAATCCATTTTCGTAACTTATACATCCATTTTAGCATTCGCGTCTTCGCAACATGTAACATCCTTTTTATAATTTTTATATTCAATTATTTTATGGCTTTTATAATTATTTTTTTTAATGCTTTAGGACAGTAGACAGGCTGACGGCCCGCTTAGAATTTAGCAGTTACCGTCGCCTATGGATGTTTGCAATGCCAGTGGCATCGCGAACACGCTACTGTCCCATAAAGGTACAGGAACTTTGGTCACTAATGCCGGAACACAACACAATGTTATTATGGCGGCATACTTAAAACCAAAGGTGGTCGCCATCCAGACGGGCTTGAGGCCCTACCACGTAGCTGAGGTGGGTTGTTTTGTCGCCTTTTACGACAGGCCGACCCCGGCCGCAGAGGTTAGTATTCTTTCTCCGCCCCTGCACGGATAAAAATTTAGAAATTAGCCGTCATCTTAACATTTCACTTTTTCACCATGTCATCTTTTACACAATCCATACATTTTTTCTTTAGCCTACCTCTCGTCCTGTTTTCATTCACTCTTATGTCTAACATTTTCCTTGTTATACTAGGCATGCCTTTTAAGTTCTGTCGTTTCCATATTTCCTGGCAATTTTGAATTTGGAACTGTTCTATATTCGAATATGTTTAAATTTTGAATCTCAAAACAGTTGAAAGTATTAGGATTAATGCTATTGTTTAGTCACAGCGTCGATTGGAATCTGTCAGGTCACGTACGAAAATGAATCTTTCTAAGGAAAATGTTCGTGCAATAATTTTCTAGAACTTTAGAAGAGGCCTGACACGGCTTCAGTGTTTTGAAGAGCTAACATCTGTGTTCAGTGATGAAGCCCCATGTCTGCAGACTGTCGAACGCTGGTATTTAGAATTCCAGCGTGGACATACGAGTGTTAGTGACAAATATCGCGAAGGACGCCCAAAATCCGCCTTCACCGAAGATAACATCGTTACTGTGAGACAACGAATTCTCGAAGATCGTCATGTAACGTATCGAGAGATAGAGATCTCAGGGACAACCATTTAGAAGATCTTGTATGAAACCCTTGGTGTGAGAAAGCTAGTTTGCCGTTGATACCGCATCTGCTTTCCGACGATCACAAGGCGGCCCGCGTCAGATTGTGTAAGAAAACTCTGCAAAGGTTCAACCGAGGAGAGTCAAATCACGTCTACGACATCATCAGTGGTGACGAATCTTGGATATAGGCCTATGCCTACGATCCTGATTCCAGACAACAATCTACAATCTGGGTCTTTCAAGACGAGCCAAAGCCGACTAAAGTTGTTCGTACTCGAAGCACTTCAAAGAAGACGGTGGCCACGTTCGTTGGAAAAACTGGTCATGTTGCAACTGCACTTGAAGATCGTAGAACGGTTAACGCAGAGTACTATACCACAGTTTGTTTACTACAAGTCATCGCCGAACTTCGAAAATTTAACTCAAAGCGACGCATCATCCTGCACCGCGACAACGCAAGCTCACACATCGCTCGTCAGTCTTTGAAGCAGGAAAAAGTAGAAATTCTTGACCATCCTCCATACAGTCCTGACCTAAGCCCTAACGATTTCTTTACATTTCCTAAAATTAAGAAAAGTCTTCGTTGTCAAATGTTCCAGTCCGGTGAAGAAGCAGTCGACGCTTTCAAGTCAGCCATTTTGAACACCCTAACTTTAGAGTGGAATAAATGTTATTGTTCACGACGAACGTAAACAAACATAAAGGTATGTGCTAGACGACGGCAATACCGCATCGACGGCCGTATTAGCTATGCGGCGGCAATACCGCATCGACGACCGAACGTGTAAATATTTAGAATTAAGTAAATTATTGCTGTTTACATAATGTTGTAGAATAAACTATGTATTTTTTATGTGTTTTATTCGGGGACGTGTTAGACCTATGTACAATATTATGGGTGCGTAGGGGAATATTATGGCTGGCACGTCCCTTAGAAGATATAATGGATAGATTATATTAGATTTAATTACTTTGTAATAGTTGTTCCCTCCCAGCAGTAAGTCCCGGACCGATCCCTGGCATTATTATGGGTCAGGTAAGGTCCGGGTAGTTCAACCGGGGCACACGCTCCCGCAAATATGCAAAATTGCAGGTAGGTGTGCGCTCCACGACAATGCGGGTGTAAATGAATAAGGCCCCCCTCGTCCGCGCGCCTTTTATATGACGGCGGTGCGGGGCGAGGTAGGACAAACATTACGCGCGGCGAAAAGTCATTAATATAGTTCGGTGCTTACAGATACTATTGAGAGGATAGGCTGCTGGAAGGGAGCAATATAATGAAATACGGATGAATTATGTAAATAGCGATAAGTATATTATATAAGGAAAATAAAGTTAAGGGGGTGAGGTCGGTCAGGCGCGGTAACAGAGTGGGGATAATTAGGATAAAAAGCGGGTCGAAATGGGGAAAAAGGGCACTTGTGGAGATTACCAGAACTGAACAGGGCGTACTCGGGTATACAGGCTGAACAGGGCGTACGCGGTTATACAGTCAGGACAGGTCGGTCATACAGGTCGGTAGCACTCGTAGGCAAAACAGGTCGTACTCGCCGCCACGAAAAACCCCCCTCTGGGACCGCCGCCGGCCCGCATCCGCCTGCTGATCATGAAACGTCGTTTTATTGGCACCCTTCCCGCCTAAATTTAACCATACAGTCCACTGCTCTCCCATCGGCAACATCATTTGGTCTGCTTCGAGCCGGATCCAGCACCAACATCATTTGGTCTGCTTCGAGCCGGATCCAGCACCAACATCATTTGGTCCTTCGAGCCGGATTCAAGAACTGGAAAATGCCGATTACTAGGAGCCGCAGCGGGAAGGAAAGCCATATCAGCAAAGCCACGGAGAGCGCCACGGAGGAGACCAGCGGGGGGGCGTCCGAGTCGGGTACGGCAACCACAGCAACCGAAACCATAAAATGCATACCGCCCTCCGTGTCCCAGACTCGGACAATGCCGCCGCCGGTCTTGCGCGAGCTCTTCCGTCGGGAAGGCGCACAGGAACCGCCTACATCTGCGCCGGCAACTAGGGCACAGTCAAGAAAATCCTCGGCGTCCCGTAGACGTATCGCCGAGCTGGAAATTCGGGAAAAATTGGCTGCGCTAAAATTGAAGCAAATCGAGGCCGCGGTCGAGCTTGAACAAGCCCGGCTGGAAAGGATCCGAGTTGAATCCTCAGATGACGAAGAAATAGAGGAGGATGTGGAAGCACCCAAAAAGAGGGTAGATATGTGGTTCGAGAGAATACCGAAATCTCAAGAACACCCACAACCTTCTGCCGCCGAAGTAACCGTCAAGAATGAAGAAATTATTATGGAAGGACGAGGACAGGCTGCCCGTGTCGACAATATGGCACACGGACAACGGACCCACATGGAGGGCCCACCTGCGCGTTCTAGCGGCATGGATGTCGCTGCGTTGGCGGAAGCAATAACGGAGGTGGCAAGAAATGGATCAAGGCATGCGCGCTTCGCAAACGAGCTACCATACTTCAACGGACAGAGCGGCGAATGGCTCACCTTCCGGGCAGCATTCCAGGAGTCCCGGGGGTGGTTTTCGTCAATGGAAAACACTGCACGCCTGCGTAGAAGCCTCAAAGGGACCGCCTTGGAGGCCGTAAATGCCCTGTTAATCGCACAAACAGGGCCCGACGAAATTATAAAAGCACTAGAAAGACGGTTCGGCAGACCGGACGCGCTCGTGCTGGAAGAAATGGGAAAAATCAAGGCACTACCAAGGATCACCGACAGCCCGCGGGATCTTTGTGTTTTCGCCAACAAAATAGCAAACATAGTGGCCACAGTTGACGTGTTGAAAAAACCGCAGTATCTACACAGCCCGGAGATGTTGCGATCTGCAGTAGAAAAGTTAACGCCGCTTTTGAAAAATAAGTGGTACGATTATGCCACGCTACGAAAAGAAGATGTGCCAGAATTGAAAAAATTCGCCACATTCATTAATGAAGAAGCCGACAAGTGCATCGCCTACGCCCCAGTCGAAGAAAAAACAGAAAAATATCGCCCGAAGAAAAGGGCAGAATATATTAATGTACTCAATAAGAGTGAAAAGGACAGAAGATGCGAGAAGAAAAGTGGGTGTGCTATATGCAAATTAGCACACGCCCTACCTGACTGCAAACAGTTTCACAACAGTGATGTGAATAAGCGATGGGAAATTGTGAAGAAAAGTGGTCTGTGTTTTTTATGCCTGAAAAACAAACACCGACGCACAGATTGCCGCGCCACCCCGTGTGGCAAAGGAAGGTGCTCGCTACGCCACCACCGGCTCCTGCACCACGAGAAAACATTCTTCAAGAAAGCATCAACTGTCGAAGAACCCGAGAGGACCCCGACACCCTCAGGGGAAGTATTAGCATCCGCGATGGCTCGCAGCGAAAACAACGGGACCCGCCGCGCATATCTAAAGGTAGCACCAGTGTGTGTGTCCGGCCCAAAAGGGCGACGCCACACCTATGCATTGTTAGACGAAGGAAGCACAGTGACCATAATCGACGCCAAGTTAGCTGAGGAACTTGGACTCGAAGGTCGGCGGGACCCTATGAAGATGCAAGGGGTGCAAGGCAGTGAGTCGTCACACGACTACAGTCGACGAGTCACAGCGAAGATAAGGGGCTCTTACGAGAGGGAAGAACACACCTTAAGAGACGCCCGCACCGTGCAGAATATGAGCTTCTTCACGCAAACGATATCCCGGAGAGATGTGCAGGGCTGTGCATATCTCAAGGATATTGAGAATGAGTTAATTTACCAGGAAGCTACGCCGAAAATATTAATTGGCCAAGACAACTGGGAGTTGATAATCTCGAAGGAGGTACGAAGAGGACCACGCGACAAGCCAGTCGCCTCCCGTACCGAGCTGGGCTGGGTGCTACACGGTTGCCGCACCCCGTCTACAAAGCCGGTCGCCTTATGTTCCCACTTAAGCATAAGTGAGGAGGGCGATCCCCTGGAAAAACTCGGAAAGAAAACTGGACCGCGACGAACAATTGAAGAAAATGTACGAAGAAAGAATGGAAAATTTAACGAAGTCAGGGTACGCGGAGCTCGCACTGGAGCCCCCTACCGGCGGGAGAACATGGTACCTCCCCCACTTCGCTGTAGTAAATCCCGACACGGAAAAGATACGGGTGGTACACGACGCCGTCGCCAAGTATCAGGGACGCAGTCTAAACGACATGCTGTTGTCGGGACCAGACCTTCTTCAGTCGCTGCCAGGAGTAATAATGTAATATAAGCACCGCTGTCGCCATCGCCGCTGATAACACCGGCTAAACGCATCATGCAAGATACATGGAAATATAAAGCAGAATGGGATGACGTTATACCGGATGAATTACAAACAAGATGGGCGAATTGGTTGAGTGAAGTTAAATCACTGTCGCAACTCCGTGTCCCACGATGTTACGAGCACAGACCCGCGCTGCAGAGGGAGTTACACACCTTTGTGGACGCCAGCGAAGAAGCCTACGCAGCAGCAGTATACATACGCATCAAGACGACGTGTGGTGCCGTAAGTGTCGCGCTGGCGGCGGCGAAAAGCCGCGTGACACCGACGAAACCTGTATCCATCCCACGGCTGGAACTGCAGGCAGCTGTGTTGGGCGCGCGATTAGCCAAGTCGGTACAAGAGGGACACGACTGGGAGCTAACGCGCCGATACTTTTGGAGTGATTCGCGCACCGCCTTAGCATGGATTCGGGCGGAGCCGCGCACTTTCAAGACGTTTGTGGCGCATCGTGTGGCGGAGATCGAAGATATAACGAAAAAGAATGAATGGCATTGGGTCCCCACTGCATCGAACACAGCGGATGATGCTACAAGGAAAACCCCCCGGGATTTCGGCCCTACGCACAGATGGTTCACCGGCCCGGCCTTTTTATACGAAGAGGAAGACAGGTGGCCGACAGAAGGGAGAACCGAGATCCTCAAGACAGGGGAGGAGAAAGAAATAGAAAATGTGTGTCAAATTGTGGGGATGCAACCGACATTAATCATCGACTTCACAAGATATTCTAAATTTGAAAAATTACTGCGAGTTATGGGCAGAGTGTTACAATTCATCGAAATATGTAAACATAGAACACAAACAGTGGCGGCGGCGGCACGAAAAAGAAGTAAGAAAAACATTTTAAAAGATGAAGATTGGAAATTAACGCAGAAAAGATGGAAACAACGTAAAACAGTTGAAAAAACGGGCACGAATGAAGATAAGAAGTACAAGATAATGGACGGAAATTTACTTATGCGCGCAGAACGCCTACTAATATTATTAGCGCAAAAAGACATGTTTACAAATGAAACTATGTCTAAGGACAGGAGCTTAAATAATTTAGCCCTGTTCAAAGATGAAAATGGAATCCTGCGATTGAAGAGCAGGATAAGTGAGGCCCAGGATATTAGTTTCGACATGGCGAACCCTATTATCCTACAGGGTAAGCACCCGTACACAACTTTGTACATACAACGTGTACATGAAAACCTTCACCACGGAGGAGTAGAAACGGTAGTCAACGAGCTACGGCAGCGAATATGGATAACGAGGATACGACCCTCAGTCAAGGCAGTGTTGAAGAGGTGTCTTCGCTGCCGGCTTAGGAAGGCGAAGCCGGCCCAGCCATCCACTGGGAGCCTACCGCAGGCGCGCCTGGCTCACCATGCGCGCCCCTTCACCTTTACTGGGCTCGACTATTTCGGCCCGATGGAGGTAACCGTGGGAAGACATCGAGAGAAAAGGTATGTGGCGCTGTTTACGTGTATGACGTCACGGGCCATACACCTGGAGCTCGTGGCGTCCTTGAGCACGGACTCCGCTATAAACGCGCTTCGCAGATTTATTGCGAGGCGAGGCTGCCCCACAGAAATATGGAGTGACAACGCGACGTGTTTCCGTTCGGCCGACCGCGAGCTCGCGGAGGCCTGGCGGACCTTGGAGGAGGCGGCAACCAGCCGTCAGATCGCCTGGCGGTTCTTACCGCCGGCGGCCCCCTTCATGGCAGGCGCTTGGGAGCGCATGGTGCGCTCAGTGAAAGAAGCCCTGAGCGTGACACTCCACGAACAACACCCGAGTGACGAGACGCTCGTCACGCTACTCGCCGAAGTCGAAGCCACCGTCGCGGCCCCTAACCCATGTGGCCGTGGGTCCCGATGAGCCGCCCGCCATCACGCCGAACCTGGTGCTGCTGGGGCCAAATTGCTTCGTGCCAGCCCCCGGCAGCTTCGAAACAAGCGACGCGACAGCACGCGCGCAATGGAGGCGCGCACAGTACCTGGCAGACGTCTTCTGGCGACGCTGGGTGCGGGAGTACCTGCCGCTGCTGCAACACCGGCGGGAGCCCTACGCGAGCGGGGACAGCCCTGCAGTCAACGATCTGGTCGTAATCTGCGACCCGAACCTACCACGCAACACATGGCCCCGAGGACGAGTGACGGCGGTCTACCCCGGGAAGGACGGCGAAGTTCGTGTCGTGGACGTGGTGACCAGCAACGGAAGAGTCCTGAGGCGCCCTACGAAGAAAGTCGTCGTGATACCCGTGAAGGAATCGCAGTGCGACGGCGGGAGAAATGTTCACGACGAACGTAAACAAACATAAAGGTATGTGCTAGACGACGGCAATACCGCATCGACGGCCGTATTAGCTATGCGGCGGCAATACCGCATCGACGACCGAACGTGTAAATATTTAGAATTAAGTAAATTATTGCTGTTTACATAATGTTGTAGAATAAACTATGTATTTTTTATGTGTTTTATTCGGGGACGTGTTAGACCTATGTACAATATTATGGGTGCGTAGGGGAATATTATGGCTGGCACGTCCCTTAGAAGATATAATGGATAGATTATATTAGATTTAATTACTTTGTAATAGTTGTTCCCTCCCAGCAGTAAGTCCCGGACCGATCCCTGGCATTATTATGGGTCAGGTAAGGTCCGGGTAGTTCAACCGGGGCACACGCTCCCGCAAATATGCAAAATTGCAGGTAGGTGTGCGCTCCACGACAATGCGGGTGTAAATGAATAAGGCCCCCCTCGTCCGCGCGCCTTTTATATGACGGCGGTGCGGGGCGAGGTAGGACAAACATTACGCGCGGCGAAAAGTCATTAATATAGTTCGGTGCTTACAGATACTATTGAGAGGATAGGCTGCTGGAAGGGAGCAATATAATGAAATACGGATGAATTATGTAAATAGCGATAAGTATATTATATAAGGAAAATAAAGTTAAGGGGGTGAGGTCGGTCAGGCGCGGTAACAGAGTGGGGATAATTAGGATAAAAAGCGGGTCGAAATGGGGAAAAAGGGCACTTCCTCCACCCGATCAGACGCCTCAGACCAAGTCAATCACCGACTGGTCCAGGGTCAGGGACTTACTCCAACATGGAGGATTCGCTGACCCTGAGCAGGCTCCAGCCCCTATTAGGACCCTTCAGGACACGGAAGGGGCGATCGAAACCCTCACCGGCCACCTCCAAACCGTCGTTCGGGAGTCCACTCGGCAAGTTCCGTACGAGGACGGCCGATTGGCACTCCCGAGGGACGCGAGAGAGCTACTGAGGAGGAAGAGAGCCGCCGCCCGAGCCTACGACAGCTTCCCATCAGAAGAGAACCGAGTCGCCTTTCGTTCACTTCATCGGGAAGTGAAAGCCCGCATTCAGGAACTCAGGAACCAACGCTGGGAGAGCCTGCTCTCGGAGATCTCCCCAACGCACCAGGCATACTGGAGGTTGGCGAGATCACTGAGAGCGGAATCCCTCTCGACCATGCCGCCTCTCGAAAAACCCGACAACACTGTCGCGTTTGACGACGACGAAAAGGCTGAGTGTCTCGCCGAGAGCCTCAAGGAGCAATGCTCCCCCAACACCGCGCACGTCGACCCGGCCCACCTGCGCGAGGTGGACGCCGAGGTCGAACGGAGATCCTCTCTTCCCGCGGAAGACTCACTCGAGCCTGTCACGGTAAAAGAGGTACAGGACCTAATAAAAGGCCTCAAGCCCCGGAAAGCTCCCGGGGCCGACGGCATCCCCAACAAGCTGCTCAAGCTACTCCCGATACATCTGTTGATGATTCTGGTGAGCATCTTCAATGCCGCCATAGATAACTGCTCCTTTCCCTCCGCCTGGAAGGAAGCCGACGTCATCGGCATCCGGAAACCAGGAAAGCCCGCTGCGAAACCTAGCAGCTACCGCCCGATCAGCTTGCTCAGCGCGCTGGGCAAGCTGTACGAACGCCTCCTCTTGAGCAGACTCAGAGACTTCGCTTATGAAAATAAGCTGATCCCCGACGAGCAGTTCGGCTTTCGAGCCCGACACTCGTGCCCCCAGCAAGTGCTCCGCATCACGGAACACGTGCTCGCGAACTTCAATCGCGCCCCCAAACCCTGGAAGACGGGTGCTGTCTTCTTCGATGTGGCGAAAGCCTTCGACAAGGTCTGGCACAACGGCTTGATTTACAAGCTGTACAAACTAGGAGTGCCGGATAGACTCGTGCTCATCTTACGAGACTTTCTCCTTGATCGGAGCTTCCGCTTCAGAGTGGAGGGCACGCGCTCATCTCTCCAGCCCATCAGAGCCGGAGTCCCCCAGGGCTCGGCTCTGTCCCCCCTACTTTTCACGCTGTACACCAGCGACATGCCCCGTACCCCACAGGTACATCTCGCCTTATACGCAGATGATACCGCCCTCTTCACATCCGATATCAATCAATATCGGATCTGCAGTCGTCTCAACACGGCGGTTGAGACGCTGGGCAACTGGTTCCGCACTTGGCGGATCGAGTTGAATCCGGACAAGAGCGCAGCGATTATGTTCGCTCGCGGCCCCCGCACTCAAAACGAGAGTCGGCCGACTCGCACGAGTCGGCACTCTCTCTTCCCCATAAAGCTATTTGACCGCGTCATCCCCTGGGTTGATGAGGTCAAATATCTAGGAGTCACTCTAGATAGAGGCCTGTACTTCAGTAAACACATCAGGACGGTAAGGAACAGAGCACACTTTGTGCTCGGTCGCCTCTACCCAATGATATGCGGGAAGAGTAAGATGTCCCTTAGAAATAAGGTGACACTTTACAAAACCTGCATCCGACCGATCATGACGTACTCGAGCGTAGTCTTCGCCCATGCCGGCAAATGCTACATCACTTCGATGCAGCGGCTGCAGAATAAGTTCTTGCGCATGGCAGTCCAAGCGCCACGTTACATGCGCAACGCGGACCTTCACCGCGACCTGGAGCTCCTTCCCGTGAAGGAGTACATGGTATCCCTCTCGCGATCCTTTTTCGGTCTCGCTCCCCACCATCCCAATCCACTGGTGGTGGAGACAGTCAACTACACGCCCAACCGCCGAGCACCCCCCGCGCGTCGCCGACCGCGAAACGTGCTCACGGATAGACGCGACCCCATCTCTAGGACGCTGAAGCGAATGCTCTCGCGGACGCAATCCCCCCCAGTCCGGCATGGACCAGCCCGACGCAATAGGTTTAGGGACGCCTTCCGCCCCCCATAGCCTGTAGCCATACACAACCACACATTACAGAAATACACGTAGAATAGATGTGTTGCGGGGGAGTTTCTTTCGCCGTTTCTTCTCCCCCAGCTATAAGCACTCCGAAACGGTAGTAGATTAGAATAGGATCGGCTTCACCGGTGAAGTCGATAGTCCCCAATTAATAGTATTCTTGCCATTCGTGGCTGCCCTTCGTATATTCCCCATGCAGCGTTCGAGCCGGGAGCGCGCCTCACAGGAGACGCGCCCCGAGCACGCTGCCACGGCTGATCGACCCCGCTCCCACGGGGTCGGAATGCCTTTTCCGCCCGGTGTCGCTGTCGTTAGTCGTCTGAGACGATGACAGCCTTAGCTTTAAGAAAAAAAAAAAAAAAAAAAAAAAAAAGAAAAAGGGCACTTGTGGAGATTACCAGAACTGAACAGGGCGTACTCGGGTATACAGGCTGAACAGGGCGTACGCGGTTATACAGTCAGGACAGGTCGGTCATACAGGTCGGTAGCACTCGTAGGCAAAACAGGTCGTACTCGCCGCCACGAAAAACCCCCCTCTGGGACCGCCGCCGGCCCGCATCCGCCTGCTGATCATGAAACGTCGTTTTATTGGCACCCTTCCCGCCTAAATTCAACCATACAGTCCACTGCTCTCCCATCGGCAACATCATTTGGTCTGCTTCGAGCCGGATCCAGCACCAACATCATTTGGTCTGCTTCGAGCCGGATCCAGCACCAACAGTTATAGTAACTGGTTTGAGCAAATGGAAAAGTGTATTAAGCTACGTGGTGAATACTTTGAAAAACAATAAAAAGTACTATAAGGTACTAGTTGTGTTTTTCTTCAAACAACAAAACTTAAAAGGCATGGCTCGTGTAGCATTCTTCTCTTTGCATTATACGCACATACACATTTATTTATCACTATACCATTTATCACTTTATCCAATAAGCAGAAGTATATTATCTATACTTTTATCTCTTTATATTTGTTTATTTTCCATTCAGCGCCTCTTTTTGATATGGATATTTTTAAATAAAAGGTGTGTATTTGAAAAGGCCTATCGTATTGTATGGATCGGAATACCGGGGAATTTATAACGGAAATAAAAGAAACATATAGTTATTTTTAAAGTATTATGTTTTCATCAATTTGTACCCCAATTTTATTAAAGTTCATATTAAACTCTCATAAATGTTTGTATTTCGGATATTGTAAATATCACACGCTTTTGTTTTAGAATTTTATAATAAACCACATTAAATGTACCTGAAAATTACATTAAGTTTGTTTCACTAAGGTCACTAATTGTACATCACTCATCTTTATAGTTATTTCAAGACCAAAATATCATTAAATATTTAGTTATTTCATACTCTAATAATTCCACTCATGTACTCGTATACCGTGGATCTAGTTCGCAAGAAATCTCAACACCGACGCCATCTTAAATTATTTTGTATCCGTTTGATTGAGCCCTTAACTAAGTGTTCACTTAAGAAGTTTGTTTCATTGCAAAACTTCTTACATTTACGTGCTAAAAGTATTGCCAACACTAATAAATAGGTTCGTTAGCTACAAGTGTTTGAATTTCTTACTTTTTTCTGATTAGTTTTGACTTTGCTTCTGAAGATAAGACCTGTTTCGATAGAAATTATTTCATTTCTCTCTTTGCAATTTTTAATTAAGCAATTGTTATTTATAGCCGTTAGTTATGGTGTACAATAATTAGATTAGAAGTTTTCAAGTGAAAAGATTATAGTTTAAAATTTTAAAAGCTCATAAATTTTACATTGGATTACATTAGAAGACTACCATATTAAAAAAACGCTTAATAGACTGTTTACCAGCTACATATGCTCAAGGATGCGTCGTATACAATTAAGTGAATGTACATGCTGGCTAATGTTCGCTGAAATAATCAGCACACATGGTGAGAAAGGTTGGCAATATTATGTCCATAGTAATGATAACATTATGATGGACTTTTATAATAAGTAAGCTGAAATTTGAACTATAATTTTTTTTCTTAGAATTTAGCAGTTATCGTCGCCTATAGTTCGCCGGAACACAACACAAAAAGTTATTATGGTGGCATACTTAAGACCAAAGGTCGCCATCCAGACGGGGATGGGGCCCTACCACATAACTATGGTGGGTTGTTTTGTCGCCTTTTACGACAGGCCGACCCCGGCCGCAGAGGTCCAGTATTCTTTCTCCACCCCTACACGGATAAAATTTGATATTAAGATACATGGGTCTACAAAAAGTAATCTATCTATATAAATAAATCTATCTATATAAATAAAATGATAGAGGTCTGCAATGTGCACACATTACGGCTAAACTACTGGATAGATTTGAATTAAATTTTCTAAGTTTTATCTTTTTCATAAACTTCTCATATTTTTTCGATTTATTTTTTTCTTTTATTCGACTAGCGAAGTGGACGGGAACGGCTAGTATGTAATAAATCTAGCGAATAATGAATTAAAATTTCTCAGAATAGCGTCTCCTTTAGCTGAAGTCTTACGTATCAAATCAGTATACGTAACCTAGCAATTAATCCCACCAGTTACTAATTAAAATTGCATTACGCTACGATGCGCGCTGCTGTAGATGAGTCATTTATTCAACATTTTAATTACACAGCTTCATAAGGTTTCTTGGAGCTGAGCTAACTCTTCGCTTTCAAAGAATAAACTGTAGATCGACCTATTCAACAAGAATGCTAATTACCGACTATAATTGGTTCTAGGTGAATCGATCAGGTTTCATGAAATGTTAATGTTGTAAGTTTACTTTTAATTTTTTTAATACCTTGTGAACACGTATATTTTCTTGCGACTCTGTGCATAGGAGAACAAGTGTAAAAGAAAGACAATTTAGCAACTAGACGCGCGCAAGTTAGACGCTGTGACAGAAGATCTTGGCTCAATATGTACCTATGCTTTGGATACAATTGAGATGAAACTCCAAAAGAAGAAGAGTTAAATATTTCGACTAAAACTTTAAAGTAATTGGGCCAAAATTTAAAACAATAGTACAGAATTGTTAATGCAAGTATAAATGTTTTACAAGATATAGTGAAAAATTGATAAATAACAATATTGTCACTGTACGATGCCGTTCACAGACCGAGATTGCACCGTACAGGAATGAGAAGGATAGCTTGAGAGCTGTGGATTACATGAGAAAGGAGGGGGAGAGGAGCGGTGGCTAGAGACACGCGATACCTCGCAGTGGGCAAAGAAATTCGCACTGACCTTGATTCCACCCCTTTCCGGATCGGTTCAGGTCGCGGAGAAACTGTTACGTGGCACCAGCTAAATATCATGCACTGAACACACAATTTTATGGCACGGCCAATGAGAGTTAGGAGTAACTGAAGCCAATTGCGCACGGCGTAGAGAATGGTAATTCCAACTAATTTTAAGCCTGATTTAATCTGACTTTATTGTATTAAACCTAAAAAAAATATTGTTTCTAAGCCCTGACACGTTAACTCAAAATAATTGAGTCAAGTCAAAATAAGGTTGCTTTCAAGCTTTGCCATTCACCACCTGACTAATGGATGGTCCGCCATTCGTCTTGGCGCCAATCCAAAAGTCAATTATCGATACCGAGTCTGCGAAACTTCGGCAATTATTCCTCATTTGCGCTAGAACACCTTAACGGATGCTCAGGTGGTTTGAATGACACTCGACAGTGGCGGGTTTTTGGCGCACAATTTTGAGTTAACGGTGCTCTCCAATTTGTAGTGAACAACTGGGGTGATTAACGATGTGAGTGCTTTCTTGCTTGTTCAAAATGTTATGTATTTTACAAAACTTCTTTCAGCATGTTTTGTATCCCATTTATATGCTTCATATGATTTTTAGGCAATCACGTATATTTTGTTTTGGATATTTTAAATATTTAGGGTTCAAAAAATAGTAACACAAACTTTTAATATATGGCTCAACGCGAGTAAACTTAAAAAAAAAAACAAAGCCAATGCTAAAGATGTCTATAAAATTAGTAATTCTTGTATTTATCTTGCAGGTGCCCCTTGCGTAGCAAACATTCTCAGGGGACTGACAAACAAACAAAGACGAACAAAGTTAAGAACATATTTCCCTATATTATTCAAGAGATATTTCAATACGGTTCAGGTAAATTGGAAAAACCACTTTGCTTGGTATGAGAATGAAGTTAAAATAAAATTCACTTTCATTCTAAGTACAAGAAAAAAAAGGCGTGAGTAAATTTAATAATTAGTGTTGCAAGATTACATGATTTGTTGCAAGTTAATGGCCTATTGGAAAGTAATATCCTGATACAGATATTTCGTCAACAAAATTAAAAATTTAGTCTTGAAACGGTTTTACTTACGAATCATTTGTCCTAGGTTATTTTATTTGTATCAGTAATTGAAATATCTACATATACGAGTAATTTTACAGTTCTATCTAAATAAGTATGAATAGTTCTAATTGCGAGTGGTTTTAAAGAAAATATATGTAAAACAAATGCTAATACTTTTTTTTTTTTTTTTATTGCGTAGGACAGCAGACAGGCTGACAGCCCGCTTAGAATTTAGCAGTTACCGTCGCCTATAGGTGTTAGCAACACCAGTGGCATCGCGAACACGCTGTTGTCCTATAAGGGTACAGGAACTTGGGTCACTAATGCCGGAACACAACACAAGGTTATTATGGCGGCATACTTAAGACCAAAGGTGGTCGCCATCCAGACGGGCTTGAGGCCCTACCACGTAGCTAAGGTGGGTTGTTTTGTCGCCTTTTACGACAGGCCGACCCCGGCCACAGAGGTTAGTATTCTTTCTCCGCCCCTGCACGGATAAAAATTTCAGATGCTTTAAATATCTCTTTGTATGTTCGAATATTATACGAACAATTTTCTAACTGTAATGGTTAAATGCATAGTTTACGAATTGTAAAATTTCATATATGCATATTTTATTTCCTTATAACACGCGTTTTACAGCATTATCAAAATAGCATACTATGTTACGAGGTTTTCATGTCAGTGCATGAGGTATAAAATCTTCTGCGTCTTTGTGACACTTCGCTTTTATATCAAAAGGAGCAATAAAATAGGTCTAATATATTTGGTAAATTTTTATGTAGGTGACTATCGTCTGATTATCAATTGTCAACTTTATGACTCCGTAAGAAAGTTATGGGGGTAGCCTTATTGTTACTTACAACTGGAAAATACTCCCAAGTGCTCTATACATGGTCCACTAATATAATGAGCCTCGCATAATTAACCCAGCTCAATTTCAGTGGGTGGCAAGTTGCGGAGTGGGAACTTGCAGCTGGACGATTTAGTGCCGCCGCCACGTGTTCCTAATGTCTGGAACTTGCCACTAACTTGGAACATAATTTATGATACAAGGACCAACCCTGATCTTCTCAGTTTGCTAGACATGTTTTGACTCTACACGAAGTTTGAATTAGATTGATTATGTTAGTAGTTTATAAGTTTTGTGTTTCATATAAATCTCTATTTATAATAATATATAAAAATAATATAAATAATAATAGTACGTAAGTGATGCTACTATATCGAGAAAAGTACAAAAATAGTACAGGAAAGCTCAAACTAGTCTTACTCAACTTTAGGATGCGTAACGTATTGACACTTAAGTTATAATGCATGAAAGGAACCAAACCCTTCTATCTCAAATATTGTACAATAAATTATATTTCAAACTTTTACTTAAAAAAAACTTTCATCGGATCGTATGGTTAGAGCTTTATTTACGTGCCACTGCACTTCGCTTCAAGCAAGCTCCAAGCCATCTGGTTTCGATTCCCTTCAGAGATACATACATCCGGAAAACATATTTCCTGTATGTTCTTGGATAAAGATGTTCTATAATTTGGTTCTGAAGATTTTTAGTTGTAAACCAAATAGTATTTTATTAATCTTATATAATATAGATATAAAAGTATACACATTACATAAAAAAGTATTTCGGAGTATATGAGTATATTGTGGTTTTGATATAATTTTGAGTCTATTATTAATGTATCCAACATAAAAAATATACTAGCCAGGTATAACCGTATAATACGAAGGGAAGGATGCCATATAACTAGGGAAATTATATAAATTATAATAGAGGATGGATGGATACAGAAGCAGAGGTAGACCAAAGAAAAAGATGGATGAATTGTGTAAAAGATGATATGGTAAAAAAGGTGTGAATATTCAAATTACGACTAATAGAGGAGAGTGGAAGGAGAGAACATGTGCCGACGCCATATAGCTGGGATAAGGGCAAGAAGAAGAAAAAAAAACTAAAATATTGTACATCGCAGAATTCGTTTCATTTTTGCTCTAGCCAGCGATTGTATTGGAAATGATATTAGCATTTTGATATGCAATAAGAGATCTATAAACGGTTTTGAATTTATGGGTTTATGCTAAGTTTCATTCAACTCCACTCAAAAAATGGTGATGCTAAATAACAAATACATTACGACTTTCACATTTTATATTATTAGTATAGATAATGTTTATTGTATATGGGAGATGACTAATAAAAATCCGGCTTAGAAGAAAGGAAGGAATTTGAAACGGAAGTAACACAATTACGAAACCAGTTTGTGAATATAAGTAGTAAAAATATGTGAATCAATGTATGACTGCATAGTACCTACTTGGAAAACAGGACAGATTACTTATCAGTTGCTGATAACGACATACCCGTCCCTTTTGAGGTTATTTCAGTGTTTTATGAAAATGTTTTAATCGATTAAATATACATTAAATTAAAAAATACTTCTTCTGAGTCGGACACTCTTGTCAGAGTGGTCGTGGTTGCATTGACGAGGCACTCGGAGAGGAGTTTGGGAGGTCCATCATCATATTAATATATAGGCAACGCGCTTACAATTTTGGCGGTTTGAGGCATTCCGAGTGCACTGGACCGTGGTGGACTTCGTTGTTTTAGTGATTAGGTCAGTCCAGTGGGTTGGTGATTGGCCATGTGATCTTTTGCCTTTGACCTAACCCTGAACCGCCAGTCTCTTTATCGAGTCTTCCTTTCTGGAGATGTGACCAAAGAACTTCAACATTCGCAGTTGCACAGTTGACGAAAGTCAGTCATTGATATGAAGTTCTTTGAGGATGGATACATTGGTGCGGAATGCCGTCCACGGAATCTTAAGGAGGCATCTCCAGCACCACATCACCAGAGCATCGATTTTATGGTGACCCTACAGTCTCAGAGAGCAAGTTTTGGCTCCATAGAAAAATTATTTAAGAGAAATTAAAATACGTGAACGCTAAACTGTCTATCTATGACACTTTAGTCGCAATCTAGAGGAGTGTATTTGATTTCTTATGAAAGACACCTTTAAGTTAGTTCTTCATGTCAATTTATTATAACCATCCGTGTGCTGCCATCAAATCAAATGTGGGGAAACATTGCAAAACTTAACCAAACGGTCTATTTAACTCGCTTTTCCGCCGTGTGTTGGTATGGTGGATATTTCTATATCATTTAGAAGAAGACCTTGTTCTCAATAATTTAGTGATTATAGCATAATGGCAAATTTTTTTTTTAAGTCTTTAAGGACTAAATTAAATATGATTTAGGGATATATAAATGAAATTGAATGAGAAAAAACTGCCAGCTAATCATATTATTATTGATTTGTTTTACATACATATATTACACATTCAAACAAACAATAAGTACTCATAAATATTAGACATGACTCACCCAAAGTACCACGTTGAAGCAGAATAATGTATATTTGATGCAATATATTTGGGATTCCAATTTGCCCACAGCTGGGCCTTGTCCTTCTCCTCTACCACCAGCCATTGCACAAACACAAATAACTTTTTACAAAGTATAAAGGTCTGTCCATTCGCCGCGTTGATCGAATCGTAACTGGTCTGCTATCAGTAGATAAAGATAGTATAGCTAGGTTATCTCTGTTTGTCATGATAATAATGTACGAAAAGATAACGAATTATGAATTGCCGCACCTGAATTTGTGGATATAGTTACGCATTATTTTGACACGATGCCTAATTAAATTTTCTTTTAATTTTAATTCTTTTAATTTTTCGGTCGTTGTTCACTGCTGGCCTGTCCAAGTTAGCATCACAAATGGCAGTCCCTTTCTTTTCCCATCCAGTTGCGACCGGTATTCTTACGCAAGTCACCGGTCCAACGGAATGGAAGGCGTCTTACACTACGTTTTCCGAAATGCGGTCTCCACTCCAGGCTACCTTAGTTTGCACATTTTGCAAGCTATGTCGGTCACATTGGTTTTCCTACGAGTGTCCATGCCCATGATCTTGTTCATAAGATAAACACGTAAAATAGTCCGCTGAGTGACTTGAAATTTGAGGACCATTTACACACAGTATCACAGTATCCACGTCTTGGCCTTATACGTCATTACTAATCGGATGCATTGTACACACACACACACACACACACACACACACACACACATATATATATATACATGTATATATATATATACATATATATATATATACATATATATATATACATATATATATATATATATATATATATATATATATATATATATATATATATATATATATATATATATATATATATATATATATATATATATATATATATATATATATAGCTAGCTAGTTCATAGTATATATATAGCTAGTTCATAGAAATCAAAACATAGATATTGTCTTCTTGTTTTCATCTCTTTATTTTTTATGCTGATTATCTTAACACAAAAACGAGGTTTCATAGGTAGTTACTGACACAAAATGAGTGCATTATTTGCTTTGTGATAGTACTATAGCAGTCAAACCCGATGTCTAAAAACCAAATTTTAAATTCCACAAGTATCACCATTTATCAAAACTTTAAACTTACATTTGTCTCTAAGGAGTAAGCAACATATTCCTCACGAATTCTAAATGTTATACCATTGAAAATGCAAGATTTAGTATAAGCGCTCCTTGCGTGGGTGTTTTCTAAAACGCCGTACATCTTTGTTATTTATGTTTACTGCTTATAACGCGACCGCATCCATTTCGTATATAGTTCGAATCCGTTTATCGCATTTTGTACACGTTCCGGTTAAATCCCATATCGGTAGATTTGATATATGTATATCTAGCCCATATGATCATTAAAACGAATTGTTGGAGGTGTTTTGATTTTTCCTAAATATTAAATCCATAAGAAGTAAATAAGTATATTTATATTTTAAAGACAAGGCATAAATATATATATACCTCACAAATCACACAACGCCATCTAGTACCGAAGTAAGAAGTAGAGCGCTTGTGTTATGTGTACATACTTTACATAAACACCCAAACTTGGTAGGGTACTATTTATATTTCGGGAATCCATAATAATATTATAAATGCGAAAGTAACTCTGTCTGTCTGTCTGTCTGTTCCTCTTTCACGCCTAAACGGCTGAACGGATTTTGATGAAATTTGGTATGGTGATAGATGATAACCTAGAAATGGTCATAGGCTATAAATAATCACGCCATCGTTCTTAGGGGGTAGGCAGTAGGCAGATAACTAAATTGAGTTAGTGATTTTTTGTGCTTATCCGGTATCTATGAGAATCGGCCAACATCTATTTTTCATCCCCCTAAATGTTAGGGGTGACCCACCCCCAAAAAATTTTTTTTAATTTTTTGACATTTTATTATTTACTAGCTGACCCGGCAAACGTTGTTCTGCCATAAAAATAATAAAATGTCAAAAAATAAAAAATAAAATTTAGGGGTGGACTACCCCTAACATTTAGGGGGATGAAAAATAGATGTTGGCCGATTCTCATAGATACCGGATAAGCACATAAAATCACTAACTCAATTTAGTTATCTGCCTACTGCCTACCCCCTAAGAACGATGGCGTGATTATTTATAGCCTATGACCATTTCTAGGTTATCATCTATCACCATACCAAATTTCATCAAAATCCGTTCAGCCGTTTAGGCGTGAAAGAGGAACAGACAGACAGACAGACAGACAGACAGAGTTACTTTCGCATTTATAATATTAGTATGGATATGGCAGAACAACGTTTGCCGGGTCAGCTAGTAGCAAATAATAACAAATATTTTTAAATAAAAGGCTTTATTGTTTATCGAAATATTCCCCTTTATTTGTCATAGCAGGTTTTCCATTCCTCTTGGGACACCTCCAAAACATGGTTTTTGAACGCTTCAACTGCTTCTTCGGCGCTCGTAATTCGTTGACCTCGCAGTTTACCCTTGATATTCAGAAACAAGAAGAAGTCATTAGGTGCCAAATCAGGACTGTAATTGGATGAGTCATCAATTCGATGTTTTGATCGCTCAAAAATTCACGTGTTTGACGAGATGTGTGAGAGCTCGCATTGTCACGATGGAGGATGATTCGTCTTCGCGGGTTAGTTTTACGAATTTCTCCGAAGACTTCCGGCAAATAAATGGTAGTTCAGTCACCGATGAATTCCGTAAAGAATCGAACTACGACCACGATTGAATTCACTATACCAGTGATATACTGTGGTTTTTGATGGTGCTTTATCACTATACAAAGAACTGAGTTCATCGACACATTCTTGTTGAGATAATCCACGTCGAAAGTTGTGAAAAATAATCCAACGAATACCTTATCTTGATTCCATTTTTTGGTCATATTGATTTTCTTAACTCACTGTAAACAAAACAAATAGCACTTTTATATTAAAACGTTGTGAGTACGTTTATGCTAAAAAATGTCAAACTTTAATATGGTGTTGTCAGATTTTAACTATTGACATTAGTGTAGCCAGCTCCCGAAATATAAATAGTGACCCTTGCAGACGTTCCTAAATGACACCGCCACGGAGATCGTGAATACGGTTTATATTTAGTCATAAGCGGTAATAGTTTGAAGTTGATAGAAGTTATTAAGACATTCTAAAATACATATAATGATAGAATACAATCATATAAAATCTTAAATACAGTTTTAACAAACGCCTCCACATTTGTATTAACCAACGGTTAGTACTACCCTAATAAAATTACTATCCGGAAAAAGAAACGAATTCATCCCACAACGAATGTGGATACAATAAGGATATTCAAATTTAGTATGGATTTGAAAATGGGATTATTTTGAAAGCGTACCTTACATTTATAACGTAATAATGCAAACGATTGAAGAAGTTGTAAGATTTTTTAAGTTCTTTAAGTTAAGATCTTTAATTATAATAAATGCGACTAAGTATGTCAAAACAACTTTAGTTACACACCAAATTCCAAAAATATTTGAGATTATTTTAATTTAGAGTTCCAAATATTGTCAAGGGAAATACCGTACAATCTTGATTATATCGAAAAAATTTATACTTATATAATAAAGATAGTAATAATAAGGGCTTCAACACTTACCCAAAATGTGGGTTTCAAAACGTTAATTACAAATTTTTAAAGAAAATTATATTCTGAGTGTCAGGACCAATGAGCACGTTTTAAAATTGTCGTTACTAAAATAATAAAATTCAATGAGTCTTCGTTATACTCCCGAGTGCTGCTATGGCGGTGGCTGCGAGTGCGGGGGCCACGAACGAAATATGGTCGACCTACGTCATGCGTAGCTCCGCCAATCAGCGCAATGTACGATTTTAGTCGCGACAAAGGAGCGTGTATATTTAATAAAAAAAAATTACATACGTTACATAACTTTTAAACGAAGATACAGGCACTGATAACTGTATACTATCTTTAAAACATCTAGACTTCCAATTGGCTGATGTTTTTAGCAAACAACAGTGGAGTGTCATTCATAATCTTCAGTCGCCGTAGGCTCCGGCGACAGGACCGCGCGCCAGCGACGGAGCACGCTGTGTTCGGCGCGTCCTTCTCACCTCTGTGAGAGATCATAAACAGGGAGTCAAGACCCCAGCTGATACACAGGAGAGGCCGGCCCATGTAACCGTGGCCAGCGCAGTCCTCCCAAAATGGACGTGCACGCGAAAGAATATCCCTCTATCTGAGCATCTGGCAGTAGAGAAATACTGAGATGATTTTAGTGAGCATACCAGTGACCGTAGTCGATTATGGGGGCGGGCGCACGGGCGTATTGGACGCGCGTCTCACACTAACGGCGAAAGAAGTTCTAAGTGGCGCGGTGTGCATTAAACACATTTCCATCTCATTAACAATAAAAGATAGTGTACAAGTATATAAAGTTTATACTATTATACCATATTGTGAAACGAGCATTTAATAAAGTGAATAACAAAATGTAAGTTCAATATCGTTTCATTAAAAAGTACTTTTCTTAAGCCCACGGTTCAAAAATATAACTTGAAATTGTAGTGAACTATGTTTAGAATAGGTGATGGGAAACCAATTTGCCGTGTCGAGTAATACCTAGGCATCCTCAATTGCGATGAGTTGTAAGGAGACGGTGAAAATTTTAATATTCTCTCGAGGTCAGACCAGGTACGAATTTAGACAAAAGTGTTATTAAACTTAATAATTTTTTCTTATGTAATCTGTAACTTATATTCTAGTTATATTTTCTAATGGCACATATTTGAAAAAATTTATGCACATATTTGAAAGAGTGACTGACAAAACCATGCGAAACCGATTAGAATCCGTAATTACATGGAGGTAATATACCTTATTAAAACATAAATATACCCTTGCAAAAAGTTTGTGTCTATTGTTAAAACCAATTTTTTAATTAAACCAATTTCCTTAAATTTCTGTTTTTTCTTCAAAAAAGTCTTAAGGTCCTTTCCAGTACACAAACTTAAACTTAAGGATATGACCCTACGCTGTTTTGAAGTTCACGAACCAATCTAGAGGTTTAACTTTAAATCTGTATAGAAAGTTTGCATACTTGGTTAAAATATTTATTTTAAAGTCGTCTATTACTTTGATGTAGTTTATGAGTCCGTCAGTATATATATATATATATATATATATATATATATATATATATATATATATATATATATATATATATATATATATATATATATATATATATATATATATATATATATATATATATATATATATATATATATATATATATATATATATATATATACCTAGTCAGGTCATAAGTATTGTCACACAGTAAAAACTTTTCTTTTAGAATGCTGGCCACAAAAAGTTTATTGAATTCGAATCTCGAATTGTTCATGAAAATAAAAATGTATACTTTTAGAATTTAACTCATTTTTTAAATATGGAGTGGACGTTTAAAGAAAACCGTGTTGCAGTTATTGCGTTTCATCGTTGCGGTTACGCGCCAATTCAAATTTTTAACATACTGAAAAATTTGAATATAACCAAAAGATTCATTTATCGTACCATCAAACGATACAATGAAGACTCTAGTGTAGATGACAGGTCAAGAAGTGGTCGCCCTCGGTCTGTTAGGACTCCAGCAGTGATAAAAGCTGTGAAGGCACGAATTCAAAGAAATCCCAAACGTAAGCAGAAACTGTTGGCCCTTCAGATGGGGTTAAGCAGAACCACGGTGAAAAGGGTGTTAAATGAAGACTTAGGCTTCGGGCATATCGAAGAAAAACAGGACATCGTTTGAATGCTCGTCTAATGGACCTGAGACTGAAGAGATGCCGCGCTTTGTTGAAGCGGTACGCGGGAAAAAAATATCGGGAAATTCTTTTTTCGGATGAAAAAATGTTTACCGTAGAAGAGAGCTACAACAAACAAAATGATAAGGTGTACGCACACAGTAGTGAAGAAGCGAGCAACCGTATTCCGCGTGTCCAACGAGGTCATTTTTCATCCTCGCTCATGGTATGGTTGGGAGTTTCTTATTGGGGCTTAACAGAGGTACATTTTTGTGAGAAAGGTGTAAAAACGAATGCTGTTGTGTATCAAAATACAGTCCTGACGAACCTTGTGGAACCTGTTTCTCATACCATGTTCAATAACAGGCACTGGGTATTCCAACAAGATTCGGCGCCAGCTCATAGAGCGAAGAGCACACAAGACTGGCTGGCGGCGCGTGAAATCGACTTCATCCGGCACGAAGACTGGCCCTCCTCCAGTCCAGATTTGAATCCGTTAG
This sequence comes from Malacosoma neustria, assembly GCA_963693495.1. Classification (NCBI taxonomy): domain Eukaryota; kingdom Metazoa; phylum Arthropoda; class Insecta; order Lepidoptera; family Lasiocampidae; genus Malacosoma; species Malacosoma neustria. Next base: position 7,782,536 of record OY856372.1, read on the forward strand.
ATTACAAGATATGGCAACACTTGGAGGAAAAGGCGTGTTCAAAGCCTCATCCCAATTTGGAGTCACTCAAGACATCCTTGATTAAGGCAGCCGCCGATATTGACATGGACCTCGTTCGTGCTGCGATAGAGGACTGGCCGCGCAGATTGAAGGCTTGTATTCAAAATCACGGAGGTCATTTTGAATAAACTTTAATGTTATAAGAATCTATGTTTTGTTAAGTTCATTTTGGTATATAAATGGTTACATAATGAATAAACTTGTTACAATTATTTTACATTAAACATGTGACAGAATTTATGACCTGACTAGGTATATATATATATATTGTGTAACTAAAGTATAAAATATTACGTTAATGATACTTAATTTTATGTTATAAAGTATTTATTGAATTGATAACACTATTAAATATGTAATATTTTAAAGTGGTATCAATTCAATAAATTGAAAATTTTGACAATGTCCGTATGATTATATAATTTGAATAATAAAAGTTAAATTTTAAAATATAAAAAAATGGTTTACTTTTCCCTTAATTGCAGCCCTGGAGTTCACGACAGCCCACTTCTTTGCACAGCGGAGACGCTGCGCGGTAATCAGGAAAATTATTTACTCATGTCTACAACCTTCTTCTTATACATAGATAGGGCTGTACCTTAAAATCATCTATATATATATTTTTCGTAACTTAAGTATTTTTTCTTTTTGAAAATTACTTGTATGGTGTTTTATAGTTAAAGTTCACCAAACAGGCAAGTGGGCACTGTCATCTATGGACGTTTGCAACAAAAGAGACATCGCTAATGCATTGACAGCTTCGAAGAAATTTTATAAGGCATTTTTTTTTATTTCATATCGTATTGCGATGGGAAAACCTTAGTCGGAAACTCATTTTAAATCCAAAGAGCACATAACGTACAAGACCTTCTTATTAACCGATTAGTACAGTAAAGAAGAGGCTCTTGGAAAAAGGGATAATACAACAATAAAGAACTTCTCAGAAGCGTGTTCGCCGTACCCCTGGTATCCGAAACATCTATAGGCGACGGCAACTGTTTACTATTAAGTGAGCTGTCAGCGTGATGTAGCTAAATATTAAAAACACATTCCTCGTTGTACAGACGATAGAATACTCAAAGAGGCACACAATCTTTCCCAAAGCCAAGATTGTTCAGGCCGTCTGTGATTTATACTAATGTTTACTATTTGCTACTATAGGTTAAAATGCTTAGGGCAAATATTAGGGCAGGTATTAAATAATAAATATACTCTGTCAATTTAAAAAGCCCCATCTAGTCCCAATTTAAGTAACGGAGCGCTGTGTTATGGGTACTAGACTACTGACTCATTACTTGTGGTTTTAATATATACAATTTACATTATACATAACCATGTAGACTCGGGACCAGAATTAAATCGACATGCACAAGTAGTTGCTTTGCAGAAGCCATCATCGAGATAAAAGTCAAGATAATTAGAGAATTCACAAGCTTAGTACTATTTCACTAAATAATATGTAACATAATCTAAACTAAGGTATTTGTCATATATCAGACTTCAATATCTAAGCTTCGGATAAAATTATGATAAATTTCAGAAGAGGATGATGTGTTATGAATTTTATTTTTTTATAGCTGAGATCAGCAGATAGGTCAACGGCCCAATAGTAGGTAGTTAGCGCTGCGTATAGACAATTAAAACACCATAAGCATTGTCAAAGCGCGGTGGGCCGCGAAGAGGAACTGGAATCTGGTTTACTAGTGCCGGAACAACACAAGGTGATTATGGCGGCATTAACACCAGGGGTGCTTCCCAGTCAGTTGGACTTGGAGCACTGCTACCTAACATTTTTATGTAATCCAAATAAACATCCGTTGCGTTTCCGATTAAAGGTTCACGACTTTGCATTTAACTGTAAATTCTATCTCAATCACCTTCAAATATGCTCTTGGGGATAAAAATTTTCTAATTAATTGCTGCAAAAAGGTACTCAACCCTAGTCAATTTTCACGCGTAGAAGCGGAGAGAGATCTTGCGGAGGGGTGCTTTGTAAATAGTCAACATGCAGTTTAATTTCAAGTGAGAGTGCATAGCGGTTAGTATTGAAAACGAACCTCGTCCAAAATGTGTTTGCAATACATGTTTATTTTGTATACATAATAAGTTATTTAAGTAAGTTTTACATACTAGTCTGAAATATATATTATATTCCAATGACCCCTATAGATGGCACAGAGGACGTCCACAGTACATCTAGATCCCGAACGGTCCTGAGTCTCACTTTTGATCTCACTCCAGGACTAACTGATGGCCTTCAATTCGTCAGTAATTGACCGCCGCTAGATTTGTTTTGCACGGCTACATTTGCGTTGTCCTTAGAGGTTCCAGTCTAGAGCTTCTTTTGGTATATTGTTTGAATCGCCGCTAAGAGTGTAGCCTATCCAGCTCCATTTGCGACGTTTGATTTGCTGGTCGATCCGAAGAGATCCGGTCAAAGGGAATCCTAGTGCAAGCGGCCGGACGGGAACTGAGGATCTATGCCGGATACCGGCCGCCCTCTGCGCGCTATAACCCACAGGATCTCCACAACATTCTCGGCGGGGACACCCCGGCGATTCTCGCGGCGGACCTCAACGCCAAGGATCCAGCGTGGGGCTCCAGAGTCACCAACCCGGTCGGGAAGAAGCTGCTGGCAGATGCCGAATCCTGCGGCTACCAGGTGCTGGGACCGGATACCCCCACGCACATACCAGGAAACCCGAACCACAGCGCTGACGTTCTCGATGTCGTTGTGCATAGGAATCTCAGCTGTCCGATCAACGTGGAGGTGCTCTATGATCTGGACACGCAGCACCTCCCCATCCTCATCACTCTCGCAACAACGGCGGTATTAACACCAGGAAGGCCGTTGAGAGCGAGGATCGACTGGAGTTCCTATGCCAACGAAATGGAAGCCATCACACTCGGCAGGCTCTCCGTCCCGGAAGAGGTTGAGGCAGCCGCCCACCTCCTAATGGAACGGATGGAAGCCGCCAAGGATGCCGCCACCACCGAGACGACACAGAGTTCTACTCATCGACGACCTACTCTCCCCGCCCGGTTAAGCCTCGACATCAACCACAAGCGTGCGTTGCGCCGTTTGTGGGCCAGAACTAGATGTCCTGTGCTAAAGACTAGGCTGAATGCCTTAACAGCCCAGGTATCTGAAGCCATTAAGGCTTGGCGCGGCCATACCTGGGAGAATGCGATTGACCGGGCAACCGAAAACCTAAGGGACCTTCACACGCTGAACAAAATGCTACTGAGTGCTCCACTGCCCACATACCCCCTGCTGGACTCTGAAGGGGTGCGACGTTTTGACCCCCAGGACCGTGCGGAACTCTTCGCCAAACACCTGGAGGTCCAGTTCTCGCCTCATCCAGTTCCAGCAGATGCGTCCATCCAAAACAAGGAGTTCCACCTTCGTGTCGAGCGGTCCGTGCAAGAGTTCCTGGGCCAGACCCCCCCTGACTTGGACGGGGATACCTTCATCTCCCCAGCCGAGGTGAAGAAGGCCGCACTACGCCTCAGTCGAAGAAAGGCTCCGGGCTATGACGGCTGCCCGCCAGAAACTCTCCGTTTCCTGCCCAGAAGGGGATTCGCCGCCCTGGCGAAGCTGTTTAACGGCATCCTGCGGACCCGCCACTTTCCCGAGGTCTGGAAGACCGGGAAAGTCATCATGCTCCCGAAACGGGGCAAAGATCGGCGCCTGCCCTCCAGCTACCGGCCCATCACGTTACTACCCCACGTCGCCAAGTTGTTTGAGCGTCTACTGCTGCAGAGGCTGACTCCCCACCTGGAACCACGGGAGGAACAGTTTGGATTCCGCAGCGGCCACTCCACGACGCTCCAACTTGTGCGCGTGCTCCACCACCTCGCTGTGCAATTCGTCCGTCGGCGGCCTACGGTCGGCGTCTTCCTGGACGTTGAAAAGGCGTTCGACCGAGTATGGCACGACGGACTTATATATAAAATTATGGAGACACCCACACCGCCAGCAATCGTCCACCTGGTGGCGTCGTTCCTGAGGGGCCGGAGCTTCTTCGTTTCGGTTGAGCAAACCACTTCCCGGAGACGCCCTATTACTGCGGGAGTACCGCAGGGTAGCTGCTTGTCCCCAGCACTGTACGGATGGTACACAAACGACATCCCAGGGGAGAGGGATGTCTTGCTGGGACTATACGCCGACGACAGTGCGTATTTTGCGACCTCCAACAATGTGAAGTCAGCCTGCAAGAGGATACAGCGCGTCCTTGACAAACTCCCGGACTGGTTAGACAGGTGGCGCATGGCAGTCAACGTGGAGAAAACTGCTGCGCTGCCAGTCACCCACCGGCGACCAGAACTACCTACGCTGAGACTTCGAGGACAGGAGATCAGGTGGGAGACCTCGGTCACTTACCTCGGGGTGAAGATCGACAGGTCGTTGAGTATGGCCGCCCAGACGCGACACGCCATCCAGGCGATGCGCGCCGCGAGGGCGAGACTCCGGCCTGTCCTCCAATCTAAGCTGCCCCTGAAGGCGAAGATCGGGGTCTACAAGACCTACCTTCGCTCGAAGCTCACCTATGCTGCCCCAGCCTGGTACGCGCTGTGCGCTCCGAGACTTAAGGAGAAGATGCAGGCACAACAAAATATCACCCTACGGATATGCACCGGAGCGGGTTGGTTCGTCCGCAACGATGTCATTTCCCGCGACTTGGGCGTTCCCAGTGTCGAGGAATTTGTGGTGCAAACAACGCGCCGTCTGTTTGACCGCGCTGATCACGGCCGCCACACACACCTCCACGGGATCGCTCCACTTCACGCACGACCTCCAGATATGCTTCGTCCCAAGATGTGGAGACCAACCCCCCGCGAGCTCATCAGTCGGCCCGTATAGGGTGATATGAGGTCGCAAACAAGAAGTACCACTACGCCGAAGAAGGCCAACAGACGCCACGGATGGCCAACATAAAGCCCGTGATGGCCACCGTACGCAATGACTGCAAACATAAGCCGCTTCGCGGCTTTATCCAGATACCGGCGGGTAGTAGCCCGCCGAGAAGATGCCGGGGTAAAGAGGTTTACCTCGAGGCCCCAACCTACTCCACACACATATAATTAAGGAGTAAGAAGAACCCGGTCGATGCTGGTCGATCGGATTTTCACCGCAATATTCTCAAAGATTGTTGGAAATTTTAACAGTAAAATAAATTTCGTTTATTTCACTGTTAAATTATTTGAAAGATCGTTCATGGACTTAAAGCTGACACTGTGAATGAGATATTACTTATTATAGAAATTGTATTTAATATTAGTAGAAACATATTATCTTATACTTAGTGGGAACCAATCAATAACTATTACCAAACGAGGGAGAAAATAAAAAATATAGGGATTACTAATTTTTGTAGTTTATAAACAGTAAATTAAGATGAATAGTTGGTATTCATTTGCATCAATTTTATTTTTTATCTATTATTATAGCATTATATTAGCATATAAATGAAGGATCATAGATGGATGCTATGCAAAAAAATTCACAAGTTTTACCGTGAGACAGAATTTTACAGCAAACTATATGTAATATTCAAACTGAAAATGAAATATTTTCTCTCGCTTCGGTCAGTCTCTTTTAATGTCAAATCAAATCTTGCTTTAATATCAATATTAATATCTGAATGTTATAATAATAGATTAAATAAATACATTATTGTAGTTTGTAATACAAATAGCAAGCAAATACGTTCTCCTTCCAGCATCGTCAATCATACACTTCCCATAAAACCCTCTCGCTCCTCGAAAGCATGGATTTTGTTGTAAAAAATATTGGCACCATGCCTGTAGGAACAATGCATGCAAAGATTGATGGCGCAAAAGCACAAAGAACCGAGATATATCAGGATAAAGATAGGTGGGCCTTCATTTTCCCAGCTTGCGTCACTTATGATGAATTGATGGACGACGTTGCAAAGATGTTTAAAATCTCTTTATGACCTAAAAACATATTGAAATTTTGGTAATATAAATGGTAAAGAAGATTTCGTCAGTTAAAATATTTTCATATAAAGTACTTACAATGTATTCTGGGTTCCTTCTATCACTGTTTCCTCATTGAACACTTCATGTTCTCAATAAGAATTAATTATACTATTTAGGCCTGAAGCTTTCCTTCATTTATCCTTTTATCTAACTTCCATATAAACCCTTACACTCGGCCAACAAAACCAAAAAAAGGAAGAAGAAGAAATTGAAAGCAGTTGTCAATTTTAAGAAATGTCAGAAAAAGTACTCTCTCTGCCGGAAACTGTACATGCGTGCCTACTCATCTTAAAAAAGAAAACAAAATTACCAACCAAATCGGGGCTAATAAGCGAGGATCAAAGGTACGAGGGTACGTCCTTTTCCTTCCTTACCCTCACATAGTTTCAATTAAATCATATTTTTACCATATGACAAATGCAATAAATCCATTTATAACAGAACGGCTAGATAAAGGTAGATTAAATTTGAAGCAAATATATCTGATAAAAAGTTGCTACTGCGTTCATAAAGGCTCTAGTCGAGGACCAAGGTTTTATAGCAGGCATGACGTCGTGACCACACTAGCTATCCTTCTCTAGCCGATTGGTCATAGTAGCATGATAATAACCCCCCATATTGAACTGAACCCCAACCAGGCCACGCCACATTCCGGCTCCAGCGCCAGCACCGCACGGACGTGTACACGCCTGCGCTCCCGAATCGCTATCGAGCTCCCCCACTCCGCACCTCGCCGCATCGGTCGGATACCCGCCGCACCTCGCCGCACCCGCCGCATCGGACAGCCGCCGCGCCCGGGCCTAGCCTATTGTATTCGTAATACAATAGCAGCTACCTCATCGCGGCCGCGAAATTGTTTCTTATATTACCGAACGGGTGGACACAATTTGTTGCGAAGTTAATTCGCAATTGATTGCGATCCACCTTACGGGCGATTTTACCCATTGTAAATCCACGCGAGTGGTCAGCCAAGGGATACCCAGCGGTGATAACGCACTTGGCTGAGGCGTGCCCCGAGCGCCTGCCGTTCCCCTTCAGGGAAAGGCAAACTCGGACGGGTCTGGACCACCCGGCCTTGGGGGGACTCCTAGTCGGGCCCAGATATCGCCCATTTTCCCACCTTCCCATCCCTCTTTCCATTCTTTGGGGCTGATTTTCCCCCAAAGCAGTTAGGGGCCTTCGCACAATAAGATCGGCGAAGGAATAAACACACAGCTTAGGGCTCACCCTAGCATACACCCCTCTGCCTACCCCGGCAGAGGGACTTGAACACATTCGCGCACATCCCCGGGCTGTCCCACCCGAGGATGGACGGGAATAGGGACCACCCTTCGCCATACTCCCTGGCCGAGATGATAAAGTTCGTCCAGGGAAGCGACCCCCAAACCCTTTTGGTGCTGCAGAGGCACATAAGCGAGCGTTGCGAGGCAACGCAACCCCGCCCCGCGATCCCGCGAGAGCCGCGTACCCCGGCCGAAACCGCGCCCCCCCCCTTCCGTCGCGTCCGCGCTCCGCAGAGCCGCCGCGCTTTCCACACCCGCCGCGCCCACGCCCCGCGGTCACGCGCACGCCGCCGCGCCGCCGACAACATCCTCAATTGCTGCTGTACCGACAGCAGCAAACGCGCCGCGTCCCCCCGCCGCACCCGCCCCGTGTGGATCGGCGAGATCCCCCGCGTCGCACCCCCCCGCCGGCTCCGTCCTCAACGGAACGGCGCAGTCTTTGAAGGCTCTCATGAGCCCGTTCGCTACAGGGTCTCCGGCTTCACCGGAAGGAAAGGGCCCCGAGGCCCAAAAAAAGCGCGCCCCAAAAACGGCATCCGTGTCGGAGAGCGACACGGACTCGTCCGAGTCGTCCTCCGACATGGAGGTCGACCCCAATGTGGACTCGGAGGGCTTCCGAGTCCACACCAACAAAAGGAGGCGCAAGGCCCCCTCTTCAACCTCAGGCTCCGATGCTGCGCCGGCCAGCAAGGAGCCGCGTCAAGCGGAGCCGACGGCCCCAACACCGCGTCGCGTACGCCCCCCTCCTCCCCTCATTATCAGAGATAAACATCTCTGGAGGGATATTCATGCGGCCCTCCCGCGTAATTCTATCCATCTCGTGGAAGCACGAGACGTTCACCACGGTATCAGGGTGACCGTGAAGTCACCTGAGGACCACCGCGCCCTCACGCGATACCTCCTGGAGCACCGCATAGGGTATTATACCTATGCGCTCGAGGAGGAGAAACGTCTCCGCGTGGTCATCCGCGGACTCCCCAAGGAAGTCGAAACTTCCGAAATCCTGGAGGACCTTCGCTCCCAAGGCCTCCCCGTTCACGAGGTGCACCGGATGCACCGCGGCAACACGCGAGAACCATATAATATGGTACTCGCGATCCTTGACCTCACAAAAGAGGGCAAGGAAATTTTCAACATCAGATCGGTGTGCGGGCTCTCAAAGCTCATCTTCGAGAGCCCACACAACAAATCCACGCTCCGGCAATGCCACCGGTGCCAACTCTACGGGCACTCGGCGCGCAATTGCCAGTCCCGCCCCAGGTGCGTGAAGTGCCTCGGGGACCATGGCACCGCGGAGTGCACCCGCACCAGGGACTCTCCCGACCCACCAGCCTGCGTCCTTTGTGGGAAGACTGGGCATCCCGCGAACTACCGCGGGTGCTCGGCCGCCCCTAAGCCCAAGCCTAAGCCCAAAGGCAAGCCCCCAAAGGGCAAACGCCCAGCGGCCGCCCCCAAACCGGTCTATGTGCCGGCACCTGCCCCGGCGTTCAACGCCTGGACAGGACTCCCCACCCTTCCACCCCCTCGACAGGCTATAGCTGGCTTCACAACAGCTAAGCCTGCTCCCAAACCGGCCCCAGTCGTGACCTCCGCGGCACCGGTCACCGCGTCCCCCTCTGCCGCAGAGGACCTTGCACTTGCGACCAAGTTCGCAAAGTCGCTCCCTTTCGACCTCCAGGAGGTCAGTATCTTAGCGAATAAGCTAAGACAGGCCAGGTCTGTACAGGACCAGCTCCTCATCGCCATAGAGCATGGAGAGCTGCTTCAGATCCTCGCCAGTCCCGCAACCCATTAATTCCTAATGGATTGCACAAGTAGGGAAAAACCCCGCTCATTGACTCTGGCTACATACAACGCCAACGGCCTGCGTGACCAACGGGAGTTGGTTCATGAGTTCCTGAAGGAAGAAAATATAGACATTCTTCTCGTGCAGGAGACCCTTCTCAAACCCAGCATTGGCGATCCTAAGATCGCCAACTATAAGATCATTAGAAACGATAGGCGTACCGCCCCTTGGGGAGGCACGCTCATCTACTACAAGAGGTCGCTGCACTGTTCCCCAGTAAATACGCCTCCGTTAGACAATCTCGAAGTTTCTGCCTGCAGATTAGCGATGACAGGCCATCAGCCCATAGTCATCGTCTGCGCGTATCTCTCTTGCAAGCGACCGCTACTTCAAGCGGAGCTTGCATCCCTCTTCAGTCTAGGCCCGTCGGTTATCATCGCCGGCGACCTAAACTGTAAACATACTAGCTGGAACTGCTCCAGCTCCAACCCTAACGGCAGGACCCTCCTTCGTCACTCTGACGAGTTGCTTTTCGGCATCCTAGCCCCCATTACGCCCACCCGGTACCCGTTTAATCGGGCAACCGGAGGCACGCCCAACGTTCTCGATTTGGCGCTACTGAAGGGCGTGTCCCTCCAGTTCCGCTCTATCGAATCCCTAGACGACATCGACTCGGATCACCGCCCAGTCGTCCTTAAACTAGGCCCTTCGCCAGACCAGACGCCTCGGACCAAGTCAATCACCGACTGGTCCAGGGTCAGGGACTCACTCCAACGCGGAGGACTCGCTGACCCTGAGCAGGCCCCAGCCCCCATTAGGACCCTTCAGGACACGGAAGGGGCGATCGAAGCCCTCACTGGCCACCTCCAAAACGTCGTTCGGGAGTCGACTCGGCAAGTCCCATGCGGGGACGGCCGATTTGCGCTCCCGAGGGACGCGAGGGAGCTGCTGAGGAGGAAGAGAGCCGCCGCCCGAGCCTATGACAGCTTCCCATCAGAGGAAAACCGAGTCGCCTTTCGTACACTTCATCGGGAAGTGAAAGCCCGCATTCAGGAGCTCAGGAATCAACGCTGGGAAAGCCTGCTCTCGGAGATCTCCCCAACGCACCAGGCATACTGGAGGTTGGCGAGATCGCTGAAAGCGGAATCCCTCTCGTCCATGCCGCCTCTCGAAAAACCCGACAACACTGTCGCGTTTGACGATGACGAAAAGGCGGAGTGTCTCGCCGAGAGTCTCAGGGAGCAATGCTCCCCCAACACCGCGCACGTCGACCCGGCCCACCTGCGCGAGGTGGACGCCGAGGTCGAACGGAGATCCTCTCTTCCCGCGGAAGACTCACTCGAGCCTGTCACGGTAAAAGAGGTACAGGACCTAATAAAAGGCCTCAGGCCCCGGAAAGCTCCCGGAGCCGACGGCATCTCCAACAAGCTGCTCAAGCTACTCCCTATACATCTGTTGATGATTCTGGTGAGCATCTTCAATGCCGCCATGGATAACTGCTCCTTTCCCTCCGCCTGGAAGGAAGCTGACGTCATCGGCATCCGAAAACCAGGAAAGCCCGCTGCGAAACCCTGCAGCTACCGTCCGATCAGCTTGCTCAGCGCGCTGGGCAAGCTGTACGAACGCCTCCTCTTGAGCAGACTCAGAGACTTCGCTTATGAAAATAAGCTGATCCCCGACGAGCAGTTCGGCTTTCGAGCCCTACACTCGTGCCCCCAGCAAGTGCTCCGCATCACGGAACACGTGCTCGCGAACTTCAATCGCGCCTCCAAACCCTGGAAGACGGGTGCTGTCTTCTTCGATGTGGCGAAAGCCTTCGACAAGGTCTGGCACAACGGCTTGATTTACAAGCTGTACAAACTGGGAGTGCCGAATAGACTCGTGCTCATCTTACGAGACTTTCTCCTTGATCGGAGCTTCCGCTTCAGAGTGGAGGGCACGCGCTCATCTCTCCACCCCATCAGAGCCGGAGTCCCCCAGGGCTCGGCTCTGTACCCCTACTTTTCACGCTGTACACCAGCGACATGCCCCGTACCCCACAGGTACATCTCGCCTTATACGCAGATGATACCGCCCTCTTCACTTCCGATATCAGTCAATATCGGATCTGCAGTCGTCTCAACACGGCGGTTGAGACGCTGGGCAACTGGTTCCGCACTTGGCGGATCGAGTTGAATCCGGACAAGAGCGCAGCGATCATGTTCGCTCGCGGCCCCCGCACTCAAAATGAGAGTCGGCCGACTCACACGAGGCGGCAGTCTCTCGTCCCCATACATCTATTTGACCGCGTCATCCCTTGGGTTGACGAGGTCAAATACCTAGGAGTCACTTTAGATAGAGGCCTGTACTTCAGCAAACACATCAGGACGGTAAGGAACAGAGCACACTTTGTGCTCGGTCGCCTCTACCCAATGATATGCGGGAAGAGTAAGATGTCCCTTAGGAATAAGGTGACACTTTACAAAACCTGCATCCGACCGATCATGACGTACTCGAGCGTAGTCTTCGCCCATGCCGGCAAATGCTACATCAACTCGATGCAGCGGCTGCAGAATAAGTTCTTGCGCATGGCAGCCCAAGCGCCACTTTACATGCGCAACGCGGACCTTCACCGCGACCTGGAGCTCCTTCCCGTGAAGGAGTACATGGTATCCCTTTCGCGATCCTTCTTCGGTCTCGCTCCCCACCATCCCAATCCACTGGTGGTGGAGACAGTCAATTACACGCCCAACCGCCGAGCACCCCACGCACGTCGCCGCCCGCGTAACGTGCTCACGGATAGACGCGACCCCATTTCTAGGACGCTAAAGCGAATGCTCTCGCGGACGCAATCCCCTCCAGTCCGGCATGGACCAGCCCGACGAAACAGGTTTAGGGATGCCTTCCGCCCCCCATAGCCTGTAGCCGTACACAATCACACATTACAGAAATACACGTAGAATAGATGTGTTGCGGGGGAGTTTCTTTCGCCGTTTCTTCTCCCCCAGCTATAAGCACTCCGAAACGGTAGTAGATTAGAATAGGATCGGCTCCACCGGTGAAGTCGATAGTCCCCAATTAATAGTATTCTTGCCATTCGTGGCTGCTATCAATTATCCCCATGCAGCGTTCGAGCCGGGAGCGCGCCTCACAGGAGGCGCGTGACCGAGCACGCTGCCACGGCTGATCGACCCCGCTCCCACGGGGTCGGAATGCCTTTTCCGCCCGGTGTCGCTGTCGTTAGTCGTCTGAGACGATGACAGCTTTAGCTTTAAGAAAAAAAAAAAAAAAAAAAAGAACCCCAACCATTTAAAAATTACTCATTACGTACATAACAACAATAACAACATACATAATAAACCTCAGAGAAAATATTATAAATTAATGAAAAAGTTCACGATCGGAGAGTGTTACAACAAAATTATAAAGTAACTTATCTTATCAAGAAAGCACAAATCTTTAATTTTATGTAAAAAAAAAACAAATAAAAAAGTATTCTATCCACAAAAATTAATGCATATGTACTAGTCCTTAATATAATATGATTAGATACTAAACAGTACTTTAACAACTCGCATTTTGCTTACAAAATGAATTGTATTCAAATTCAGTTGCAGTCTGCATACAGATGTTCCACTTACAGGTCACCGGACAATCGATTGAAACTCGTTGTTTACAGCGAACTCCGAGGCGGAGATCGGGCACCTTGGCAACAGATCCAATCTCAAACAAGAAGATCTGACCAAACTTGTACCTAGACTGAATTTTAAAGAAATTGAATCTAAGACAGAAATCATTTTATTACTCGTGCTTTTATTTTCTACGTCAATAATAATATACTATTTGGTTTTGTTTGTTTTCCATTATTAATGTAAAAAGATTATTCATTAGTTCATTCAACATGAATGTAGCCTCAAATATTAACAAAGACATTTAAATTATATTTTAGAAAGAAGAACATATGAATTTTGAAACTAAAATTAGTTTTGATTAGATACATGAAACATTCTAACTTCATAAAAAACACCACCTTAAAAACATGCGACATAATTTAATAAGTGAAAAAATTAATATAATAAAAGTATGTAAAAATCTTCCAATTCATTTATTTGTGAAATCTGGGTCACAAATTGGTCTTCAAAATATAAGAACGCCGTTATTCAATCTTTAGGCATACGACACAGTATATAAAAGTAAATCAGTAAACACTCGTGATAGTCCAGTGGTAGTCTAAAAGCAGGAGTAAGTATATGTACAATTGAAATGAAATATGAAATGTATAAACATATAGACGCGGGTTCACACTTTCGTTTCGATTGTATCAATTTCAAGGAAGAAACCGTACGTTTCAAACATTTGGGTTCTATCAAGTTACCCCCATGTCCCAAAATTCTCAAGGACTCAATAGGTGTTCGATGTTAGTTCATTCCCACGCTTTTTGCAAAGTCACAGTACCAAACAGTGCATATGCACTGCATATATATATATATATATATATATATATATATATATATATATATAATTAGGAACCAGAAGTGAGGATTAATAAAAAAAAGAAATAAACTGGAGGTAGACTAACCTCAGTTCTATATTTTTCTCATTACAATTAGAAACTAAATAATTCACATCAAACGATTTTATAATTAGAAATATGATTACAGGTAATTCACTATGTACGTAACAGATCAACCGTAAAACAATAATGGAATAGATTAAGGACTAAACTAACAACAAAATATGACTGACGTATACCACACGACCTATCAAGGACACGTCCTTGCCTAAGAATCGAACCAACAATAACGAAATGAGAGGCAGACCGACAGCTTCCGCACGCGATGACGACCGGACGAAAAAGAGGAATGGCACCTACTTGCGGCGCATTATATAGAAGCGGTTGGCCCGTCCCTCACTCGTTCCCACTTCACACTCTAGAAGTGATTCTCTTTGGTTGTTTTAAATATCAGCCAGTGATAATTTTGAATGTTGTCTTTGACAGTTGTAGCCAACTTCACACGGATGGTATTTCCTTAGGAGTACATCTGATAATATATATATATATATATATATATATATATATATATATATATATATATATATATATATATATATATATATATATATATATATATATATATATATATATATATATACCTAGTCAGGTCATAAATTCTGTCACATGTTTAATGTAAAATAATTGTAACAAGTTTATTCATTATGTAACCATTCATATACCAAAATGAACTTAACAAAACATAGATTCTTATGACATTAAAGTTTATTCAAAATGACCTCCGTGATTTTGAATACAGGCCTTCAATCTGCGCGGCCAGTCGTCTATCGCAGCACGAACGAGGTCCATGTCAATATCGGCGGCTGCCTTAATCAAGGATGTCTTGAGTGACTCCAAATTGGGATGAGGCTTTGAGCACGCCTTTTCCTCCAAGTGTTGCCATATCTTGTAATCTAACGGATTCAAATCTGGACTGGAGGAGGGCCAGTCTTCGTGCCGGATGAAGTCGATTTCACGCGCCGCCAGCCAGTCTTGTGTGCTCTTCGCTCTATGAGCTGGCGCCGAATCTTGTTGGAATACCCAGTGCCTGTTATTGAACATGGTATGAGAAACAGGTTCCACAAGGTTCGTCAGGACTGTATTTTGATACACAACAGCATTCGTTTTTACACCTTTCTCACAAAAATGTACCTCTGTTAAGCCCCAATAAGAAACTCCCAACCATACCATGAGCGAGGATGGAAAATGACCTCGTTGGACACGCGGAATACGGTTGCTCGCTTCTTCACTACTGTGTGCGTACACCTTATCATTTTGTTTGTTGTAGCTCTCTTCTACGGTAAACATTTTTTCATCCGAAAAAAGAATTTCCCGATATTTTTTTCCCGCGTACCGCTTCAACAAAGCGCGGCATCTCTTCAGTCTCAGGTCCATTAGACGAGCATTCAAACGATGTCTTGTTTTTCTTCGATATGCCCGAAGCCCTAAGTCTTCATTTAACACCCTTTTCACCGTGGTTCTGCTTAACCCCATCTGAAGGGCCAACAGTTTCTGCTTACGTTTGTGATTTCTTTGAATTCGTGCCTTCACAGCTTTTATCACTGCTGGAGTCCTAACAGACCGAGGGCGACCACTTCTTGACCTGTCATCTACACTAGAGTCTTCATTGTATCGTTTGATGGTACGATAAACGAATCTTTTGGTTATATTCAAATTTTACAGTATGTTAAAAATTTGAATTGGCGCGTAACCGCAACGATGCAACGCAATAACTGCAACACGGTCTTCTTTAAGCGTCCACTCCATATTTAAAAATGAGTAAAATTCTAAAAGTATACCTTTTTTATTTTCATGAACAATTCGAAATTCGAATTCAATAAACTTTTTTGTGGCCAGCATTCTAAAAGAAAAGTTTTTACTGTGTGACAATACTTATGACCTGACTAGGTATATACCTAGTCAGGTCATAAGTATTGTCACACAGTAAAAACTTTTCTTTTAGAATGCTGGCCACAAAAAAGTTTATTGAATTAGAATTTCGAATTGTTCATGAAAATAAAAATGTATAACTTTTAGAATTTTACTCATTTTTAAATATGGAGTGGACGCTTAAAGAAGACCGTGTTGCAGTTATTGCGTTGCATCGTTGCGGTTACGCGCCAATTCAAATTTTTAACATACTGAAAAATTTGAATATTACCAAAAGATTCGTTTATCGTACCATCAAACGATACAATGAAGACTCTAGTGTAGATGACAGGTCAAGAAGTGGTCGCCCTCGGTCTGTTAGGACTCCAGCAGTGATAAAAGCTGTGAAGGCACGAATTCAAAGAAATCCCAAACGTAAGCAGAAACTGTTGGCCCTTCAGATGGGGTTAAGCAGAACCACGGTGAAAAGGGTGTTAAATGAAGACTTAGGGCTTCGGGCATATCGAAGAAAAACAGGACATCGTTTGAATGCTCGTCTAATGGACCTGAGACTGAAGAGATGCCGCGCTTTGTTGAAGCGGTACGCGGGAAAAAAATATCGGGAAATTCTTTTTTCGGATGAAAAAATGTTTACCGTAGAAGAGAGCTACAACAAACAAAATGATAAGGTGTACGCACACAGTAGTGAAGAAGCGAGCAACCGTATACCGCGTGTCCAACGAGGTCATTTTCCATCCTCGCTCATGGTATGGCTGGGAGTTTCTTATTGGGGCTTAACAGAGGTACATTTTTGTGAGAAAGGTGTAAAAACGAATGTTGTTGTGTATCAAAATACAGTCCTGACGAACCTTGTGGAACCTGTTTCTCATACCATGTTCAATAACAGGCACTGGGTATTCCAACAAGATTCGGCGCCAGCTCATAGAGCGAAGAGCACACAAGACTGGCTGGCGGCGCGTGAAATCGACTTCATCCGGCACGAAGACTGGCCCTCCTCCAGTCCAGATTTGAATACGTTAGA
The DNA here is from genome assembly GCA_963693495.1 of Malacosoma neustria. Taxonomy (NCBI): domain Eukaryota; kingdom Metazoa; phylum Arthropoda; class Insecta; order Lepidoptera; family Lasiocampidae; genus Malacosoma; species Malacosoma neustria. The sequence goes on from OY856372.1 coordinate 7,799,113, forward strand.
TTACAAGATATGGCAACACTTGGAGGAAAAGGCGTGCTCAAAGCCTCATCCCAATTTGAAGTCACTCAAGACATCCTTGATTAAGGCAGCCGCCGATATTGACATGGACCTCGTTCGTGCTGCGATAGACAACTGGCCGCGCAGATTGAAGGCTTGTATTCAAAATCACGGAGGTCACTTTGAATAAACTTTAATGTCATAAGAATCTATGTTTTGTTAAGTTCATTTTGGTATATGAATGGTTACATAATGAATAAACTTGTTACAATTATTTTACATTAAACATGTGACAGAATTTATGACCTGACTAGGTATATATATATATATATATATATATATATATATATATATATATATATATATATATATATATATATATATATATATATATATATATATATATATATATATATATATATATATATATATATATATATATATATATATATATATATATATATTCGTCTATGACCTAGTCAGTCCGTGAATGGTGTGAGCAGTGTCCTCATACAATCGCAATTGCAATCTCTTTATAGCGATTCTAGTGCTTGTGTAAGGATAAACGGAGCACACACTGAATGGTTTAATATCGAAAAAGGTGTTAGACAGGGATGTGTAGCGTCACTGTGGCTGTTTAATCTGTTCATGAACAATTGCTTGACAGATTTAAAAGAGAATGAAAGTGGGTTGAGAATGAATGAGTTACTCGTCAAATGTTTCCTCTATGCTGATGCTCAAGTATTACTTGCGTCTTCGGCCGAGGAGTTGCAGGAGATGGTAACTGTTATGAGTGGAGCTTTTGTTAGAAAGGGAATGAAGATGAATGTAAAGAAGACGAAAGTGATGGTGTTTGAAAGAGATGAAACAGTGACAGACTGCAATATTGTGATTGGAGATGCACAAATTGAATAGGTGAATGAGTTTGTGTATCTGGGTTCAAAGTTTACAAGAGATGGAAAGTGCGAGAGTGATATTGAAAGAAGAGTGAATGCAGGAAACATGGTGAATGGAGCTTTGCACACCTTTATGAACAATCAGAAGGTGTCTAACAAGGCTCGTCTGGCTGTGCATGAGGGGGTGTTGGTTCCGACACTCATGTACGGAAGTGAAAGTTGGGTATGGCAGAAGAAACATGAAAGCAGAATAAATGCAGTTGAGATGAGAGCATTAAGAAGTATGATAGGAGTTAAATTGAGTGACAGGATAAGAAATAGTGAGATAAGGAAACGTTGTGGTCTGAAAGAAGATGTAGTGACAAAAATTGAGAAAGATATGCTGAGATGGATTGTCCATGTCGAGAGAATGAATGAAGAACGATTGACGAAAAAAGTGTAGTGATGAAAGTCGCTTTAGCGAGTGTGAATGGAAGTGTTGTAAGGGGTAGACCTAGGCGGACGTTTCGAGACCAGATCAGGGACGTCTTGAAAAAAGGCCAGGTCAAGAGTACCCTAAACCGAAGGGCATGTATGAAAGGAATAATGAAAGTGGACGAAGAGAAACAAGTACGTAAGGATCGTAGCAAGTGGAATGAAGTGGTCTAAGTGGCGTGATTATGTGTATGTATGTATGTAACTAGTCAGGCCGCGGCCCCGACTTGTGCCACTTTCGTAGGCCTCTTTAAAGCCGACGTATGATGGACCCCGGCATCTTCTTTCTAACGCAAGGTTAATCTGGGCGCACGGAACTCGCGCCCCTCTCTCGGCTTTGAAATCTAACCCTAATAAAACATTTATATACTTTTAAAAATTACGATGTTGTTATGATACTAATGATGTAAGTGGTTTTTTGCTAACTATAAACAAATCGCAATTCAAACTTTTAACCCACTATTTTACGCTTGACTGCATCCTTCATGGAAAGTTTCGGTCGAACCCCATACATTTTACATGAGAGAACGAAACAAATCCACGTTTCATACCAGTTTCATATGTCGCCAATAGATAGTGGAAATAAGAACCTTGATTTCGTTACGTATTTTATTTGTAAAGGCACTTTACAAATGAAATTTTTCGAACAAAGTAAAATCTCGCTTTTCCATAACTTTATACCTACAGTTATTGTTTATTTTATTTAATGGCTTAGTTTATATTATTAATTTAACTTAATTTATATAGCAATACTTATTTAGTAAATGACAAGTGTTTACAGCTGGAATTTAGCATACAGGTAAAGGGCCCATCTTATAACAAGTTATCATCGTCATCAATAGACGTTTGCAACACAACTCATCTTATAACGTGTTTTTTTAAAAACCCCATACCATATTGCGAATTGTGAACCCCCATTATTTTGTCACACCAACGTAGACCCCCGTTGAATCTTCCGTGGACCCTGGGGGTCTATCTGAACTACTTTGGGAACTAAGAATTTAGAGTTTCAAACTCTCGTTCTCACGTAAGCTCTCCCAATGCGATATCTGAAATAGCAGATTCCAGAAACCACTTATTGCATTGGTTGTTAACTTACCTTAATTGTATCTGATCTTCTCTAATATTTGCGAGGGATTTTCCTAACCTGGAATTAGTACACGAAACACTGTGTTTATTTTCTATAAAACAGGATATAGTCAGAAGTTGGAAAAAACACCAGAAGAAAAAATCTGTCTTTGCCCGTTAAGAACTTATACTTGCGGATTTTGCCCCTAGAGTGACTATCCGCAAAATAAAAAAGGCAGTTATCTTTTTGAATACATAGCCTATTCTATTTTCGAAATAATCAAAAACGATTCAACAATAAAACATGCTAAACAGTTTAATTTAAACTCTAATGCATGCAAAAAAACAAAAAGTGGACCAGAACCAAAATATGTTACATAAATATTTGACAAAAATTACTTACCAATATAATTTCGACGTCCACTAAAGTTCGACCGCGGAAGATTTTTGCTTATACGGACAAAACTTGTGTGCCCAATCTAACGGTTTCAATGGTGTATTCAACACCGAGGTATGTCCGTTTGTGGAAACTATCTGGGTTTTACGCTATTTGTAGCAAAAACAGTATTGCAATAGCATAATGAATAAGATAAATTTTTGTTCTCATGCAATGAATGCATACTAATGGTTGGTACTCTGCATTATATTGCAGCGGATTTGTCCGATACGATTTTCAGTGACAACCTCCATCGCACTAATGTTATATAGATCCAAACACTAGAGAAAAATGTTTTATGTTGATTTACGAAAAAAAATTATAATATAAATATTATATATCACAGTACCATATACTTAGCAAAAAAATGACAAAATAAAAACAGACAAATATATTCACAGAAATAGTGTTCATAAATATATCAGCCTATAAAAGTTTATTGCTCTTAGGCCTCTCCCAAGGCTTGCCACAGAGTCATATCTGGGCTCGGCACCTCCAGCCCTTGCTAGCCATTTTTTGGAAGTCGTCGCTCCATCTCACCTATGGGTGTCCTATACTCCACTCTAGAACTCTTTTACTGCAACGGTTATCGTATCTACGAAAGTATATCAGGCGATGTATATGAATTTGATTCTCTGACGAATCACTTCATTACGAATACGATCCCTCAGAGAAACTCCGAGCATCATTTTCTCCATAGTCCTAAACACACACACATGTATGCACGCACGGACGCACGCACGCCGCACTCACGCGCTAACACACACATATATATTTATATATACTGAGCCAACAAGACAATCGGATTGGGCTACAAGAATTTACAGAAGAATCGAAATACGAAAAGGTTCATCGTATAACAAATCAAATTTAAAAAGTAAAGGGACAAATTTAATGGTATTAATTGCAATCAACTCAGGTAAATTTTTAATCCAAGCACGTCAAGTCAAAAATAGCCAAGTTCATTAAGTTTCGGACTCTCAAAGTGTCTATAGAATGAAACACTACATTTAAAACTACAAAAGTAAAATCTTCAGAGATATTTTATAATATGTAAAATGGAGTAACTTTGTTTTAAATTTAAGCTAGTGAACTAGCGGTATGTACTGAAAAATATATTAAAATATACTGTTCGTAAAATCTAGAACAGTTTGCAAGTAAAGTAGTTGAAAGTACTTAGTAGTAATTAAAAACGAAGCTTAGCATAAAGTATGGCAATTGCTCAATGTCAGCTGGTTGACTTTTTAAAGTATATTTTATTCTTAAATAAGCTCGCCACAGTAATTGCTATAAGTTAAATTATTTTGCACAAATTTTAGAATTGCAGAATAAGTAATATTCTATAAACATAAGATGTGATGCATTGGCCTGGACCAAGGTGTCGACCAAGCAATCTGTCCATGGGCCCAGGTATTAGGCGATAATAGGATAGTGTTGTTTTTAGTGGATAAGCCTGAGGAGTCCTACATACCAAACGACTCCCCGGCGGTTAAGGGGGAGGTGGAGTTACGGCAGAAGGGAATAAAAATTCGTGGAAATACATTGACATTTGGATCAGTAATTACAATTCTAAATTCTATGGCTCACAAAAAGATAAATTCGAGTTACTTTATAATATTTCTAAGCCATCGAAAAACAGATTTATAACTCGTGGTAGATCTCAAACGAAAAAGTGAGGCTACCATATGCTTTTTCTTCCAAGTATGAAAGGTCAAATGAAAATCACGTCATCATCATCATCTTAGCAACGAATCCCGGTTGCAGCCCAAACTCTCGCTTCGGCGCCCGGGGTCCGCTTTCCAACTTTTTCTTCTCCACTTTGCACGATCTTCAGCATCTCTGGTGGTCAGTCCATTGGTACGCATATCAACCCCTACGACGTCAAGCCAGCACTTTTTGGGTCTACCCCTCCTGCCGGGGCCCGGCAGCCGGCCCGGTGGCGGCATGGCCAGACATTTGTTCCCCACATAAGTAGCCGGTTGCCGTAAAACGTGGCCACACCAGTTAAGGCGACACTCCTGCAATTTATCCGCTATATCACGGAAATGAAGGCTGCTGCGAATGCGAGAGTTCCTAACGCGGTCCTTCCGCGTTACTCCACACATTCACCGCAGCATATTCATCTCAGTGACACGCAGTGCTTGCTTGTGTCGCTCTAACACCGGCCACGCTTCACATCCATATAAGATGAAAATTACGTATAAAGACTAAATTATCAACATATTTTTATTTTTTCTTTTACCTATTTATACGAAAAATACAAAAAGAGGTTCATTGTCTCTGTTTTGACTACTACTACTCACTCCTTTGACTAATTTGAAGTCTCATGTAGGCATAACGCTGGTGAATTCTAGAGACTGTTTACTTTTAACATTTCAGGTTTATATATTTCTGATTTGGAGACGGTACTTTCATATTTTAAATATGTGAATATTTGTTTTATATTTTATTCAACACTGATTTGTACATATTATGTATGAAAGTGTGGGGTGCTTTGTACCGTCAATTGGTTGCCAGATTAATGAAACAAAGATTCTTGACTATTATTATATTAAGCATTACTTTTTACAAAATCAAATGTAAAAGCCGATTCTATTTTCTCAATCCTTATCTGTCATTCTGATTGAAAATTATTTGGCAGATAATGACAAGAAAATATAACACTTTTTATTGTGAGTGTGGTCATAGCTGTCACAATCTATTTGGTCGGTTGTTGACTCAATAGTGCTATGCTGCACCACCCCCCTTCGATTCTGGAAGACCTGCCAAAAAGAAGTTAGGAAATCTGATTATTCGGCCAGATCTTATAGTTTTCACTGGTAGAGAACCACTAATTTGAGTTTCCGAGGAATTTTGATCAGCTTTCAATTCTATGTAGGCAGGTTTTACTCGATCGATGGAGACTGTCACTGGTCCTCTGTTCATTTCCACAGTGATGGTCTTGTCAGTCTTGCTAATAACGCGATAAGGTCCTAAGTAAGGTGATTCCAAAGCTGCACGTAATTCATCCTTACGAATAAATACGTGTGTGCTAGAATTCCTTGTGAATGAAAATTGTCCTTCAGCCATAATTTGCTTTGCTTCTGCTAAAATGTAGGAATTAAACAAATCAGCAAACAGTTCTTGATAGTCGAGAGCAAGTTATTCATTAATATTCCATTCATATTCAAATGTGATTCGACAGGCGCTATAGTCCTAGCCTCTGGTATTCAGATCACGCCCCATAGTGAGGTTGTCACATGCAGGAATAAAATTTCAAGACTGATTTAGAGTTTTGTAGGGCTGACCAATATGCCAGAGAAGTATAATTATTTTAGATCTAGTGATCATTATAAAGCATATAAAAATTGAATGGTTATTTTTTTTGGAAAAGATAAAATGCAGGAACGCATTAAAAATCTAAGTCCTGGGTGCTGGAAAGTGAAGTGAGTCGGTTAGTTTATGATTCTGTCATCTGATACACACATACATAGGTTAATATAGGATCCTAGTTTATAAGACTGTATTTTGGTGTAGATATATCCCCACGGATTATTCCATAAAATTTTAATTCATAATAACAAATACATACACATTTATGGTCAGCATTGATTAATTCTGGCCTTTATAGTTTTTTTTTGTGATATACATTAACCGAAAATTCAATTTTCTATTAATAAGTTATTTTCGGCAGCAACAGTAATATAGTCGTATATCAAACTGGCAACCCTTACTTATCAACTCTTTGCAAACCACGGCACGGATCCACAAGACACTGAAACTCCTGATTGCCTGTATTATCAACTTAAAGCATGATAATATGATTTGGTAAATTGTTTGTTTAAAACTGCTAACTAGGAGCCTTATCCTCAAATCACGCTGAACATATGAAAGAAATGTAATTATGAGAGAAAAGTTTATAATCTATAAATATGCCTTTATTTAAACAGATGTTTAAATGTTATAATAAATAAAAAAAAAGTTTTTTTAACATTTTTTTTATTGCTGTAGTACAGCAGAAAGGCTGACGGCCCGCTTAGAATTTAGCAGTTACCGTCATCTATGGATGTTTGCGACGCTAGTGGCATTGCGAACACGCTGCTGTCCCATAAGGGACAGGAACTTGGGTCACTAATGCCGGAACACAACACAAGGTTATTATGGCGGCATACTTAGGACCAAAGGTGGTCGCCATCCCGCCGGGCTTGAGGCCCTGCCACCTAGCTAGGGTGGGTTGTTTTGTCGCCTTTTACCGGGCCAACCCCGGCTGCAGAGGTTATCAGAACACAACACAATGTCATTGCGGCGACATTCTTAGACTTCAGGCATGGTGTCATCCAGATGGGCTTCAAGCTCTAGCATCTAGTATATTTGATATCAGTACGGCAAATTCTTGATAGCAATTTAATCTTACATTCCAAATATATTGCAAACTGCGTAAAAGCTTGACCTTTTGATTAAATTAATAGAATTTTCGATTGAGCATATCTTTGAAATACGAAGAATTACCAAGAAAGGGACGAATGTTGATAATCTCAAAATTATAAAGTCAAAACATAATTTACATAACAATACAAACTCGTTACAATTTATGATAAGCTAAACAGTAGGAATGTACAAAGTTGAGTAATTCTCCGTCAAAATATATCTCCCATGGCTGATATCGGTATTCGAATACCATAAAACATTTATGATTCATGTTTATTCAAGCGTCGCTCGCGGTGACGCTTTTCGGCCGTAAACCTTCAATGTTTACAAAGTTAATGCGACATCCCACTACAAGAGATGCGAAAGCATATCGCATAGTGTAAACCAATAAGTCCTTGACACAAAAAGTGGCTGTTTATCATTGAAATACAAAAAAAGTCATTACTTGATTTGGAATTGAATAGTATATTATTGAAACGTTAGATGTTGTAATTAAAACTTATGAGCTTTATTTTTAATAATTTTTTTCCCATTATGTTTTCTACCCCCATGATGTTTCCATCTTTCAATTTTGTTTCCATTTTTGCGCATTCCTAATAACGTTACGAGTGCACGCATTACACTGGAGTTACAAAGCGAATGAAACACAAACTTGTTTCTTTTAATTATTTTGAGGCACGAACTGTAAGTACTAGCAACAAAAAACTTTTGAGCTAATCCTTTAATCTTGATATTCGAATATACTGGATTACAAATAAGAGACTGGCATGTCAACTTATGCTTGCTGGCATGTTTACTCAGAACTTTAATTTTTATAGCATTGGTTGTGTTAATTCCTTATATTCACGACAGTGTAGCTGATCTGTATGTAATAAAACGTTAACAATTTACTATGCAAACACTCGGCGTGCGCTCTTAACTTGATATTCTGAGAGAATTTGGCTTAAAATCAATTAGTACAAAGATCTGAATATAAATTGCTGAGTTCTACGTTTATATTGCCAACTATTATTTAGTAGTTTTGTAAATTGTTTTAAATTATTTAAGGTAGTAAACAAATACAAAGTATGATAGAAATTTAAACATTTACGTTAGAGTTCAATATTGATTTTATTATTTCAATACATGTCGTACTAGTATAAAGTAATAGACATCTATCTACACAATCTCATATTACGTTATTTAACAACCGGAATATGTACATTTTTTCAAAGTGGAAATGCTCTACGTGGTGAACCCAATCATTTTCATCACCAGGCATCTTCTCTATCACACAGGACTCACTTCATTTCGCAAAACTTCTGAGGCCGGAGTTCGGTTGCCAGTAACGAGAGGCTCTGTTTATGTGGGAGGAGGGCATAGTCTGTTCTCTAAATGTTTGCAAACATGACTGTCTTGCAAAAGATGACGATAATGTCTCATCCCGGTTGACTCGCAACCGTCGCTGGGAAGGTGGTCGGGAGCGATAGGTTGGGACTGTTAGTAACGTAACGGTTTCAGTAATCTGAAGCCGATGCGCGGGTCACACTTCGAGGATGTTAAGCACCGTATAATGTTGTCAGAAATACAGTAAGTCGGCGTAAGTAAGCATAACATTTACAAAAAATGATTATCACCCGAATATTCATGTAACAAAGCGTACAAAATATAACCAGGCATTTGTGAAATTAGAATTTAGATTGTATAATCGTTGTTTTGTTAAGGAACAAAATTGTACATTGCTATGCTATATGCTATGCTATGCTATCTGTGTACATGGCTACTGCTTACATAAGTAGGAAATAGTATATTCACCGTATCTTTTATAAAGTTTTGTTACTCCTATATTTATTTTAAAATTTGATGTTTATAATTAGTTTTAGAATGTTTAATCGGTTAAGCCACACGAGAATTTAAGGTTTTTGTTGTATACAAAGTTTAGTTATGATAATTAGCTGATGCGGTTTGTTTGCAGACTGTGCTTGTTTTTCGCAATTTCACTTTGTTATTTTGATTAATTATAAGCAAACATTTGAATGTAAGTTTTCGTTTGTGACTTAAAACAAATAAATATACAGTAATAATAATTGTTTGAATAAAACCGGGATATATACACTTACTTTCAGTGCCAGCCGTTACGAAAAAAGCAAATTTTGTAGAATTGATACATTTCAAAATATTTATGGGATGAAGATAGCTTCATCGTCACCAGCATATCTTTTTATCTACTGGAAGTAGGCTTCCATACATTTGAACTACGACGACATACGACGCACTGGTCGACATCCAGTTCAAAATCATAATAATCTTATAAATAAAATTCTCGTGTCACAATGTTCGTTCCCGTACTACTCCGAAACGGCTTGACCGATTCTCATGAAATTTTGTGAGCATATTGAGTAGGTCTGAGAATCGGCGAACATCTATTTTTCATACCCCTTAGTGATAAGGTCACTATTCCACGCGGACGGAGTCGCGGGCACAGCTAGTTATTTAATAAAATTGTTTAACTAGTGATATAGGAGTTTTCCAATTACAGAGCATAATGCGACTCAGTGGCACACAATGCCAAATTATGCTTATGGTTGATTGGAACATGAATTAGTTTTCAAATGCACCAGCAGAGTGCACCACCCATACTATATACTACTATACTATATTTATTTTTTAACACAGTTTGAATTAACTTTGATTATTTCTAAAAAGCTACGACGAAACGAAAATTTTATATTTTTTTTCAACAATAAACAATATTACTAACGATAATATATAAATAAAAATTCAATCAATGCTAACTTAAAGAAAAATCACTTATTAATTTTCTGTCACTGAGTTGGCATTCGATTGCACGCATCACTTTTGAGAGTGCTCGATTGTGCGAAGCGTTGCTGTAGTTGAAACATTCAACGTTGAGCATTATGTCGCCTATGCACTCTAGTGCCGTAATTGGAAAATATACATAATAACTATATGAACATCAAATGTAAAAGAAAAGAATAAAAAAATGTTAATACTGTCGAAAGGAATCTTTCAGCGCACGTAAACTAGTAAAAAATAAGATTTTTTATAGATCAGCAGACAGGCAGACGGCCCACCCTGGCAGGTGGTCACCGTCGCCTATAGACGTTTGCAGCACCAGATGCAATACCAACGCGCTGCTGGCCTCGAAGAAATTTTATAACGCCTTTTTTGAAGAACCCCATATCGTACCGCGCTGAGAAAACTTCAGCCGGAAGCTCATTCCAGATCCTGAGAGTAAGCAGTATGAACGTTCTAGAGAAATGTTTCTTACAAGAAAGAAGAGGCTCTAAGAAATGGGGATGATCACCCAGCCGATGGCGGGCAGTGCGGTGGTAGAAAGACGACGAGGGCACCATTCTGAATAGTTCTTCAGAACACTCCCCGTTGTACAGACGGTAGAATACGCAAAGAGACCCAAAGTCTCTCCGAATTCCAAGCGTATCTAGACCGTCTGTGAGTATGGGATCGCCGACAACACTAACTGCACGCCGTTGGATCGAGTCTAAGGGATTGAGCTGACAGGCGGGTGCTCCAGCTCATAAATGTGAGCAGTACTCCATATGCGGTCTGACCTGTGCTTTGTGTAGTACAAGCCGTTGCCTTGAACTGAAGTACTGCTTGGACCGGTTTAGCACACCTAGCTTTTTGGAGGAAAGCTTCGCTTTACCCTCCAATTGTCCCGTAAACTGCACATCATTCGTGATGTCGGCATCAAGGATCCCAATACTGCTTGCGATGGAAAGAGAGGAAAGAGAATTGCACAATCAGATAGCAAAAAGGTTATCATCCATTTTTCTTCGTATTATATGTGTGAAATATTGTTCCTTGTAAACTTTTTCTTATTCCTGCCCTTATCCCAAACTAAGTGGGGTCGGCACAACATGTTCTCTCCTTCCACTCTTCTGTATTAGCCGTCATCTGAACATTCACACCTTTTTTAGCATATCATCTTTTACACAATCCATCCATCTTTTCTTTGGTCTACCTCTCCTCTGGTATCCATCCACTCTCATTTATAGCATTCTCCTTGTTATATGACGCTCCTCTCTTCACATTATATGGCTATATCAGTTCCTTGTAAAAACTTTCTAAATAAATATGAAATGAATTTACATCAAATCAATGCTTTGTTAACGATAATCCAAAAAAAAAAAATTTTTTTGTTGACGGCAATATAAATATGTATATCGACCGAATGAAAATATGACGACCTCCTGGCGTACGCTTACAGAGGTCACGGGTTCGATTCCCATCTAGCGTCTGGGTGTTTATATATAATAAAGGGTTTTCCAGGTTCTTGGACACCTATTGGACCGCAGCATATTCGTGGTGCCTCTAACGTCGCAAACATTCTAGGTGACGGTTAACTGCTTACAAATTAAGTGGACCGTAAGCCTGCCTGCTGTTCTTCAGCAATGAAAAAAATATTCATTTACAAAAAAAAAAAAGTATATATGTTTAATGTATATATGTTTTATGTAAACTTAGTTTGTGACAAGATGGCGTTGTGTGAAATATCGCAATATTTTCATTTATTTATTTATTCAATACTTATTTTTTAAGCAAGCTACAGAAACGGTAGTTTACATAACATGTTAAATGTTATATACACATTATATTAAATATAAAATTAATACTGCCCGTCTAGTTTATTTTAGTTATTTTAAATAGCATCATGCCGTATGGTATATGTACTCTTATGGGGAAATGCTGCCGACATTCATATCGTGTTTGTTCTGGAGAAACAGCCTCTTGGTGCGATCGTGCATGGCTGGGGCTGAGGGACTTCTTAAGGGATAAATTTAAATAAATTGTAATTTAGACTGTTGCGTCTCAATTCATATTGAAAAATGATACGTTAAGAAAAATATTACAGATTTACATTCTGTGATATTCATAGCAAACACAAGGAACAAATTAAATTAATTACACCTCCTTGTAGTCTCCAAAAAGTATACAATAGTTTTATTGGGCAAAGTATACTTTTTACAATAAAATCCCAGAGAGAAATAATTCATACACTCTCTACAAATAAGTTTAAAATGGATATTAAGCAATGTCTGTGTGGAGAAGGATATTACGTCATTAAATATTATATTGACGACCGTACAGACTAGACATTAAAATAATTATAATACCATTATGTTCTTATATCTTTCTTTCTTTTGTATTCATATTTCATGTTGTAATTAAAGTTGTATACAATAAAAAAAAGTAAATATAAAATAAGACCAAAAAACACTCGATGCGGAGGTTATTTCGCCGTTTCTTCTCTAACGTTTTGTATTGGAAACTGTAGTAAATTCTAGATTCTTGACATTCAATAAGTGATCTGTAAGATCTTATATTAAAATAAATGATTTTGATTGTCCTTATATGGCAGGTAAGGACGATCTTAAAAATTCAAAATGGTCTTCACTTATCTTTCTATGTATATTTAGTTAATTTGTTCGGTATTTGCTTTATTTTTTAAGTTACCTTGACTATTGTTTGTTATACTGATTCGTTACTGTAATTTTCTAAACAATGATGAGATACTAATTATTTGAACAATATAAAAAATACACAGTGACGCATTGCTTACTTAAATAAACTTTTGCTTTAAGCCTCTCATAAACATTTTACCTCTATAAAAACCAGTACGAGAGGGTTCAAAAGGATACTGGGAAAAAACGGTTAACCCTATGATTAATGGCTAGGATTTGTCGCTGCCCTAAATTAGCAAAAAGTATATACTAACATTATCATGTTTACTAGAAATGTCGTTTATTATACTCATACATACACAAAAAATTATAATATTTTATTTAATTATAATATTTACATGTAATAATTTTATCTATTTATTTATTGTAACATAGTATATAAATATATCAGTGCAGGGGCGGAGAAAGAATACTGATGTCTGCGGCCGGGGTTGGCCTGTCGTAAAATGCGACAAAACAATCCACCCTAGTAACGTGGTAGGGCCCCAAGCCCGTCTGGATGGCGTCCACCTTTGATCTTAACTATGCCGCCATAATAACTTTGTTTTGTGTTCCGGCATTAGTGACCCAACTTCCTGTAACCTTATGGGACAGCAGAATGTTCGCGATGCCACTAGCGTTGCAAACACCTATAGGCAATTCTAAGAGGATTTATTAATAAATAAAAAGAAAAAGATAGTTGCTATCCAGACGGATTTAGCCCTAACCACCTAGCTAGAGTAGTTTTGTCGCCATTTATGACAAGCCGCCATTGGTCGCAGGAATATTCTCACTCCGGCCCTGAACGAAGAGCAATTAACAATCTGACGTCAAATGCACTAAAAAACTATATTATTAACAATATACCTCTACATGCTCCACCGTAATTAAGATACGTAAAAAGCTTTTAGCTAGTCTTTGAAATCAAAGAAGAAATTACAGCTAAGTAGACGTAGTGGCGAATAAACGAGTGTATGTATAACATATGGCCAGGACAACAGCTATATGGCACATACATAATATAATTGAATTTAACGTGCATAATAGAACACGACACAAAGCATTTTATAAAACAGTAGTCAGGTACCGTGTAATTAAATCACCTCGTACATCCCAAGTTATAAACTGACAACGCCATTCAGGGGGAATTGAATTTGAATCCGTAGGTGGCAACTTGCCTGTGTGGAAACTATTTTGCGGAGCCTCGCAACCTGCTCCAGGTTTAATTAATACCTGTTCATTCAGCAATGAACATGTTTTGATGGGGCATTTTAAAGTTTAGACGGGTCACAAATCGCTCAAATTGAAATAAGATATAATCTCGTCCTTACATCACTGTTATTATCCCTCACAATATATTTGAAATAGTTTGAATGTACAATTATATAATAAATGGCTTTAAATATATCAAAATCTAAGTTTGTTTGCGCAAGATATCGTAAAATTATCTAAAGAATTTATAATAGAACTAAGTGCAATAGAAATCCCTAAAATCAATTGTATTTTTGTGAGTGTTTATAGACCTGATCGTAATATAGTAGTATTCTACGAGCAAATAGAAAAGTTGTTATACATACTCACCACTAAAGACAAAAGTAAGCGGGTATTTATCGGTGGTGACTTCAATATAAATATTTCAAGTAAAAATAAACAAACGTCAGATTTATTGCTCTTATTTAAAACATATAATTTTACACAAATAATAAAAGAAAGTACCCGAGTTACTGACAAATCAGCTACTTGCATAGACCTAATTTTCACTAATAACAAAATTTTAATTGAGAATTCCTATGTGGAAGATTATGGTCTATCAGATCACAAAAGTGTAAATTTGAATTTAAATATTAAAAATATGTATGATAATTCAATTTGGTATACACGGAAACGAATTTTTACACGCAAAAGCATGGATATATTTAAGAAATATTTACAAAATATAAACTGGTCTATACTACACAAAGATAATAGCACTAATACAAACTATGATTTATTTACGAATACCATAAAAACATTATTAAATAAATATATACCTAAACAAAAAACGTATCTAAATAAATATCGACCTAAAGGATGGCTAACAAAAGGTATAAAACAGTCATGTAGGCATAAACGGATACTTAAAATCATTAGCAATCAAACTAAAAGTAAAACATTAAAAAATTATTATAAATCATTCAGTAAAATATTAAAAAAATGTATAACATTTTCAAAAAAACTAAACTATATAAGACAAATGAAAAAGTCTGATAATAAAATCAGAACAATGTGGCAAATTATTAAAACTAAAACTGGTAAAACAATTGAAAATAAGCATAAAAATATTGTACTAAGTATAAATAATAAAGAAGAATCAAATCCACAAATTATAACAAATGTCTTTAATGATTATTTTTCTACTGTAGGCGACTCATCCAAATTAAATAATATTGTTTTTGGACGCCCTGTACTAAATTCACCCATGTCAACAATGTACTTAAGCCCAGTAAGTCAAAAAGAGGTTAACACTATAATAAAATCATTAAAAAATAAAAATAGTTCCGTAAAATAAAAATAGTAAAAAATAAAAAATAGGTGTAGATGAAATACCCCCAATTCTGTTAAAATATTGTACCAAAGAACTTTCAGACCCCCTTTCATTTTTAATTAATCAAAGTTTTGAAGAAGGAGAATTTCCAGAACAACTAAAAATATCCTTAATTAAGCCAATTCACAAGAAAAACAATGCGTCTATCCCTAGCAACTACAGGCCGATTGCTCTTCTGCCAACTTTTTCTAAGGTATATGAGAAGGCAATGTGTAATCGATTATACTCATTTTTGGAAAAATATAACATTTTAGATGACTGCCAAAACGGCTTTCGCAAAACAAGGTCAACCACTTCAGCGATATATAAATACGTTCAAATGGCTTTTCATCACATTAACGACAACAACCGTGCTTTAGGACTGCTCCTTGATATGACGAAGGCTTATGATAAAGTTCAATACGATATACTTCTAATGAAATTACAACAATCTGGAATACGCGGTCTCGCTTATAGATGGTTTCAATCATATTTAAAAAATAGGAAGCAACTAGTTCAATTGGAATATCATGACTCAAACAGTAAAGAAATCATACCAATAAAATCTAACATAAATACCTTAACTTGCTCAATTCCCCAGGGAAGTGTCTTGGGATGTGTGCTTTTCTTAATCTATATAAACGATTTACCTAAAATATTTAATAAAGAAATATCTCTTCCAATTCTATTTGCTGATGATGTTTCGATTCTACTCCAATGTAATAAAAATGATAACCCTAACGTTATATTAAATGAAACTTTACAAACCGTAACACAATGGCTCAATGAACATAATCTCGAAATTAATTTCAGTAAAACCAAAATAATGGAATTTAGACCTTATAACAAACCTCCTTTAAAGTTGGACATATGTTTTCAAAATAATACTTTGGAAAATGTAGATACTTTTAATTTACTAGGATTAATTTTAGACACAAATTTCAATTGGAAATCCCATGTAGAACATATTAAAAATAAGTTAGCGAAATTCACCTATGCACTTTTTCAAATAAAATATTCTACAAATACAGAAACCGCTATAACAGTTTACTACTCTCATGCGTACTCGTGGTTGAGGTATGGAGCCATGTTATGGGGAAATAGTACGCATGCATCTGATATATTTATAATGCAGAAAAAACTAATTAGAATAATTGCCCAAATAAAAAATACACAAAGCTGTAAACCATTCTTTAAAAAATTTAAACTGTTAACCTTTCCCTCTATCTATATACACGATATTTGTTTATTTGTTTTTAAAAATTATCAATTATTTACTAAAAAATCCGACATACACTCATTAAATACAAGACACAAAGATAAACTTTACATACCACCGTCGCGGATTCATATGGTAAGAAATAGTCCCTATTATATGGCCGTAAATATATATAATAAAGTTCCAGAGGAGATAAAAAGGGAAAGTAAACTAAAAATATTTAGCAAAAAATTAAAAGCCTACCTAATCGAAAATTGTTATTATTCAATTTCTGACTTTTTGAAAATGCAAAAATAATGGTACTGTAACGGTAACAAATAAGGGGGGAATCTAGTCATAAATACAAACTTAATCGTTAAGAATAATTAATTTGATTGAAACATAAATTTACCACTGGGAAAATTTAATAATACAAATAATATGTATGACAAACTAATACTTAGTGAAAAATAGACAATTGTGTTTTGTTGAGTTATATTTTTTATTACTATCATTTCTTGTATTGTAATTTTTTGATTCTCATTCTTCCTATTTTGCTTTTTATTATAGTCCATTTTCTAATAATAATGAATAATTTTTAATTATTAATATTGTGACCACTAGTTTGCAGCGTCAGAAGATGACCCTCTAAGTTTTAAGTGCTATACATATGTTTAATGTAAGATGTTATTGTAAACACTTAGATGTGCAAATAAATATTTGAATTTGAATAAGAAGAAATAGAAAATAAATAATAAATATAATTTATCCCTGCAGTGCCGGAGAAAGAACACTAACCTCTGCAGCCGGGGTCGGCCTGTCGTAAAAGGCGACAAGACAACCCATCCTAGCTACGTGGTAGGGCCCCAATCCCGTTTGGATGGCGACCACCTTTGGTCTTAAGTATGCCGCCATAATAACCTTGTGTTGTGTTCAGGCATTAGTGACCCAAGTTCCTGTACCCTTATGGGACAGCAGCGTGTTCGCGACGCCACTGGCGATGCAAATACCCATAGGCGAGGGTAACTGCTAAATTCTAAGCGGGCCGTCAGCCTGTCTGCTGTCCTACAGCAATAAAAAAATAGAAAATAATAAATAATAAGTATAATATGCTGGATTGTCTTATATATATATATATATATATATATATATATATATATATATATATATATATATATATATATATATATATATATATATATATATATATATATATATATATATATATATATATATATATATATATATATATATATGACTCCAAATTGGGATTGACTAGGTATATACCTAGGTAGGTCATAAGTATTGTCACACAGTAAAAACTTTTCTTTTAGAATGCTGGCCACAAGAAAGTTTATTGAATTCGAATCTCGAATTGTTCATGAAAATAAAAATGTATACTTTTAGAATTTTACTCATTTTTAAAATATGGAGTGGACGCTTAAAGAAGACCGTGTTGCAGTTATTGCGTTGCATCGTTGCAGTTACGCGCCAATTCAAATTTTTAACATACTGAAAAATTTTAATATAACCAAAAGATTCGTTTATCGTACCATCAAACGATACAATGAAGACTCTAGTGTAGATGACAGGTCAAGAAGTGGTCGCCCTCGGTCTGTTAGGACTCCAGCAGTGATAAAAGCTGTGAAGGCACGAATTCAAAGAAATCCCAAACGTAAGCAGAAACTGTTGGCCCTTCAGATGGGGTTAAGCAGAACCACGGTGAAAAGGGTGTTAAATGAAGACTTAGGGCTTCAGGAATATCGAAGAAAAACAGGACATCGTTTGAATGCTCGTCTAATGGACCTGAGACTGAAGAGATGCCGCGCTTTGTTGAAGCGGTGCGCGGGAAAAAAATATCGGGAAATTCTTTTTTCCGGATGAAAAAATGTTTACCGTAGAAGAGAGCTACAACAAACAAAATGATAAGGTGTACGCACACAGTAGTGAAGAAGCGAGCAACCGTATTCCGCGTGTCCAACGAGGTCATTTTCCATCCTCGCTCATGGTATGGTTGGGAGTTTCTTATTGGGGCTTAACAGAGGTACATTTTTGTGAGAAAGGTGTAAAAACGAATGCTGTTGTGTATCAAAATACAGTCCTGACGAACCTTGTGGAACCTGTTTCTCATACCATGTTCAATAACAGGCACTGGGTATTCCAACAAGATTCGGCGCCAGCTCATAGAGCGAAGAGCACACAAGACTGGCTGGCGGCGCGTGAAATCGACTTCATCCGGCACGAAGACTGGCCCTCCTCCAGTCCAGATTTGAATCCGTTAGATTACAAGATATGGCAACACTTGGAGGAAAAGGTGTGTTCAAAGCCTCATTCCAATTTGGAGTCACTCAAGACATCCTTGATTAAGGCAGCCGCCGATATTGACATGGACCTCGTTCGTGCTGCGATAGAGGACTGGCCGCGCAGATTGAAGGCTTGTATTCAAAATCACGGAGGTCATTTTGAATAAACTTTAATGTCATAAGAATCTATGTTTTGTTAAGTTCATTTTGGTATATGAATGGTTACATAATGAATAAACTTGTTACAATTATTTTACATTAAACATGTGACAGAATTTATGACCTGACTAGGTATATATATATATATATATATATATATATATATATATATATATATATATATATATATATATATATATATATATATATATATATATATATATATATATATATATATATATATATTCTGTATGCTTTTGTGTAACTGATCATATCAATAACATCTCTAAACCTCTTGAACCGGGAGAAAGCCTCACCTATAAGCTGGGTTACCTTACTAAATAATAGACAGCACACAGTTTATAATTCTTGTTTTGAGTTCTTCTGCGGATGACATAGAAATCAACCGGGGTTAAGTCCGGACTCTTCGCAGGCCACGGAATGGGTCATCCTCGCCCTATCCAACGATTAGGAAAATGGCTATCGAGCCATAGCCTAACATTGACACCAAAATGTGCAGGACATCCGTCTTGCTGGTATATCATGTTTTGCCTTGTAGCCAAAGGCACGTTTTCAAGGAGGTCAAACATTTGACGACCTCCTGACGTAACAGCTAAAACACGTCAGTACGCTTGCGGAGATCACGGGTACGATTCTCGTCCAGCGTCTGGGTGTTTATGTGTAATATGTATTTATTTACAAAAAAGTATATATGTAATATTTCAGTTGTCTAGTACCTATAAATTAGGAAAGCGATGCGAATAATCTTGATGAGCAGCTTCACTGTTAACGTTGCAAAAGCCGTAATAAGACACAATATCGGCGTATTATTCATTTGTGTAATTTATAAACATACGCTGTTCATTTTGATCAAGCTTTTCCATATTTTAATTCAAATTAAAAATTAAATTACAATCGTCAGTGTTTTTACTTCTCAAAACACGGTGCCAATTTGTAATACAAAACCAATACACGCGTGTAAAGTTTAAAAAAAAGAAACTTTGAAAACTTTTTCATAACCTGCCAGTTTGCTTCCTACATTGGCTTATGTACGCATTAAACCTATTTGCTTATATTTATTCAAACAGCGATTTTAAGTTTAGTTCGAATACGAATTTCCGCCTGCTTCCTTTGTAATCATTTTTTTCCAGTTTCTTTGTAATAAGTTTCTAGTTGTTATGCATTGTTGGGGAAGATTTAGTTAAGAAAACAGTTATGTTATTAACATAACCTGCAAACCAAGTTTCATAAGGTTTTTTTAAGGCATTTCAGTGGAAAAAATCTCAAAAAATATTAAAATAATATCGTTTTTCGTCTCGCATTTTTAAATTTGGACCGATAATTGTTTTGATAAATAACCAGTGTTTTTTTATCGCTTTTATTTTTTCAACGCTTAGTTCCTACACTTTATACTTTCACTCTTTTCCCTGTATAACATTATAAAATTTGTAATTGTTATTCATGTAGGAGAAATAATACTGATTTCTGCAGCCGGGGTCGGCCTATCGTAAAAGGCGACTAAACAACCCAAGCTAGGTGGTAGGGCTCCAATACTGCCTGGATGGCATCCACCCTTGGTTTTTAAATATTCCGCCGTAATAACCTTATGTTGTGTACAAATAATCTAAGTTCCTGTACTCCTATGAGACTGCAGCCTGCTCGCAGTGCCTCTGGATTCGTAAACATTTTTAAGCGACATTAACTGCTACTATTAAGTGGACTATCAGCTTGTCTGCTATTCTTCAGCAATATAATAATAATAATAACAAGGATATTGATTGTAAAATATTTTTGTTAAATATTATCGTCTTAACAAAATCCAAAGTTTTTATAATAATTGAAATAGTTATTCTTCTTCCTGCCCCTATCCCGGGTCGACACAATATGTCCTCTTCTTCCACTCTCCTCTAGTAGTCGTCATTTGAACATTTACACATTTTTTGATATTAAAATGGTTGTGGTTTCTATCGGGAATTCCAGTGAATGATTCTTGCAAGCAAACCGTAAAGCAAATGAGACTTTAAAAATAGAACATTTTCATGAATTCCCTCGTAACGTAGAAAAGTGGTGCAAATTTAGTGAACAAATTATTGGAGCCTTGAAATACACTTGGCTTGAGCCGGCTCGAGTAATAAGCTTTTGAATTAAGAGGCTCGTAATAACAGCTGTGCCCTAAAAGGTGCTGGCTAATCCAATAAATGTAGCTGCTTTACTATAACATTTTAAAATTTGTGACTTTTATTTTTGTTATTATTTGTGCTTGAGATTTTGACAGAAAATTATCATCTCCATCTTTTCAGTTTTATAATAAGGTTTCAATAGGAAGCTTATATTGGTATTCATATTTTTCTTCTCAAGTCAACAGGGTGTTTGAAATCCCTAATGACAAAAATATGATCAAATGTTTACTTCCTCTTTTATCAGATGGTGATTGCTTAAATCTATCCATGGTTAGGCTTTTTCAGAAGACAGTATGGTACTAATAACAGTAAATATTGGAAAACATATTTTAATAAACAACATTAAGATTAAAAGTGAAATAACCACCATTTTAACCTTAAGAATTTATTTTTGATTTCGCAATCAAATCTTTTTTAAACCAGTAGTGAGTCGACTTTGAGGTAACGGACAATGTGCCCTCTACTCTGATTCGAAATGGATATGCATGCGGGTTACATGGAGATCTAGATATGCAGCTTTTCCAACCGTGTCTTTCTTTGCGTACGCTACGAGGCAATTAATTTATAATATCAAATCTACGCGTACAAAACTAACTAAGTGGAGCATTCCGTTGTACAGGATTAGACCACTGACCTCTAATTTGATTACTAAATATAGTATCTCTATCTTATCCTAATGCGTTCATTTAACGCTAAGACTATTTTGAGAGGTTTATATGATAGTTTAAAAAAAACTAAAAGACACGTTTTTATGGTTAATCAAACTAAAAAGTAAAAAATTATTCTTAGCCTAAGAATAAAATTATTGTCGAGAAAATTTATGTCTAAAACATGTGAGCTGCTCGATATTAGTTGTTATAATTTTTTTATACTAGTTCCATTCCGAAATGCAGAGTTCATTAATGAAGATAATAAGAGTGACATTAATTTTCTCGCCAGTAATTTTATTCTTATATTAAGTATTATTTTCTACTTTTTCATCATCAAGAGGCTCTTCAACAGGTTCAGAGGCCCAGGTATCGAAAAGCATGGCTTCTTGAAAAGCCTCTTGATCCAATCGGATTGTCCAGCGAGGGCGGTCTGTCAGCGGGGACTCTAGAACCGGAGGGTATGGTTGCCGGGTGAAGACACTGAACCGAATATATCGATGATGCGAATGCATCTCCACCCTTGTCAAACCTCTCCAAAGCAGAGCTAGCAAACTGGGTCAGGACTCGGTGGCCCACTCTAACAGCACATCGCCTCGTGCATCCGTGCGCTGGGAACCCCAAACCCGGGACTTGGCTTTAAAGTCCCCGAGCACAAGCAAAGGTCGAGGATAACTGCAAATAACCACTATACCCAACATATTAAACCAACCCACGAAGTCAGCGAGACTTCTGTTCGGGGAGAAGTAACAACCAACAACTACTACGCTAAATCGGTAGCGGCCACATATCCACTACCCTGCACTATTTCCATGAGAGGGACAGAACGGGTGCCAGTCTGAACAAAGATGTTTATGAAATTTACTAAAATTGTTTATTTCATTGGAAAATATAAACTTCTAAGAATCTTTCATAAAATTTTCATAACATTTCGGTGAAAAGTGTCCGAGAAACTATTATTTCATTAAAAGTAACTAAAATATTTAAACATTCGTAAAAACAATAAAAATTGATTTGCAATTGAATTGCAAACTTTTTTGGAGCTATGTTTAGTATTGGTATACCTATACGCATTCATTTGATCTATGTTTCATAAAAATCGACGACCTAGTGGTTTTTAGGGGTGCTCACTGGATGTGTTTTGTCTCATTGGTCACCTGCTGGGGCAAATTAGACAGTCTTTGGTGGAGGTTGTTGTTGTTGGAGTTGTTCCTCCATGAGGAGGTTCACTTCGTCGGAAACCGTTCTTCCCACAAATTATGTTGTAGCTTATTTGATCGCCACGTATGCCTCCTTCAGAATTGTTTGGCAAGTACCTTATAGACCCTTGGATATCTGAGAGACAATCGCGACAATCCCCAGTGATTTCTCAATCATCTTTTGCAGCCCTTTAGCTGCCAGGTCTTCCACGTTCGGTTCTTCCATGGCCGCCTTAGCGATACCAATCGGGCGGACCGCCTTTTGTTGACTTTTAGGGCCATCTCTGCAATGCGTTCCTCTGCATGTACTTTTCCATTCGCGCGGATCTTCTTGTCATTATGAATCCCTGTGTAATTACCAGTACTTGAGGGTGCAGTTGCCCGACCACGTGTCGCAGCCGCGCTCTTTTTAACTCCAGAACGATCGATGAGGCCGTCTTCCTCACTAGAGATGGATTTTGATCTGCTCCCTCTCTGAATACGAGGCCTTTTAATACCACGTTTCTGTCGTCTAATTTGCACTGCAGGCCCTGAACTGAAGCCTGGCAATGTCAGACGACTACGACTATCACACTCGCTCTGCAAGGCCCGAAAGGACTTTATAGAGCGAATGGAATCAAAGTGGAATCAAAAATCAAACATCGGCTAATAAAGTGAGCTATTGGTTATCACGCCTGTAGTTCCATCCCCTGTAGCACTGAGAAAGCTCAGTAACCTCCCCAGGTATACCACTCGACCCCAAATAATAAACATATATTTCATTATATTCAACTATTTTTAACTTGGTACTGTTCCAATTACATGAGGTCATTACATCTTTATCTGCAGTTTATATTCGTGCAGGGGCGGAGAAAGAATACAAACCTCTGCGGCCTGTCGTAAAAGGCGACAAAACAACCCACCTTAGCTACGTGGTAGGGCTTCAAGCCCGTTTGGATGGCGACCACCTTTGGTTTTATGTATGCCGCCATAATAACCTTGTGTTGTGTTCCGGCATTAGTGACTCAAGTTCCTGTACCCTTATGGGACAGCAGAATTTTCGCTATGCTACTGGCGTTGAAAACACTCATAGGCGACAGTAACTGCTAAATTCTAAGCGGGCCGTTAGCCTATTTGCTGTCATACAGCAATAAATAAAAAAAGTTTAATACCTTTCTTCAGGAGCTATAAATAATAAATTTTATTTTAAAAAATTTTTGACCTAAATCTATCACATTAATCTCTAAATTTATGTATTATTTATAACCCTTCAGACATTCTTAATTAGTATTTTCTACAATACAGAGTTAACTACATAAATTAAGAAATAATAATACTTATTTCTTGATTTCAAGCATAAATAAAAACTCTACATCATCAAATTCGATATTTTTATATTACTAATACGATATGCGATTAGAAAATATCATGTTCGTCTCGTAACATTGATCTGTACTTCAAAGAGTCGGGGTCTTGAATATTGGCAAGGAATAAATTATATGTTTGACTTTGATGATTTTTACTTGGCATACAAAACGCAATATTAATCTAAAAATATGCAATATATCTATAAACATAGCATCACGTTGCGCGTTGTATGTTTCAATGAAAATATTTATATACATAAGACTGTAGACAGTTTTTACTACACGGTAGTGATCGCATGACAATTTAAAGTTAGTTAACAAGCTTTAGAGAATAGTATAGGTATATTCAGAGTTACTCTGAAGGATCGGTCCTTAATGAATCGATCTAAGAGAGAAATAAGTTATTGACTTTGCTTTGTTGAAATGGGAATTTGTTGGACATGTCTAAATTGTGATGAATTATTCAATAGGTATTTATTCCTATACAATAATTATTTATTACATAATAAAATGTAATGAACTGACTAATGACAACACGAGTATGGGAAAGTTTCGTTGCTTTTTCATTCGAAGCTTCGTTTAATTTTACTGGAACTGACAACCTCGAAAACTTTAATTGAAATCTGAATGGTGCACTTTATTATGAGATCAATTTTGTTTGTAAAATAATTTAAACGTTGAAGTTAAATTTTTAACTAAATTCATTAAAATATTTAATTCAAATTATTTGGGTTACTAAAAGAAAATGTATATGATTTCACAACGAAGAAAACTGTTTCAAAATCGAAAACAAACGAGATAACAAATTCTACCCAAAGTCAGTCAGTATTTGTAATTACATATTACGACCGCAAATTGTTTAATTTTCTTTCCTTTTCCATCCTTCAATTTTCTTCGTGTTCCAACTAAACCCGAGGAGCGTAAGAAGAATCCTACATTATTCCGACAGAGGGTGTTCATTAAACTCATTATTCCCAATACCTCCAAAAGTCGGCGATGTTATCTATTTTGGGCTTTATCCGGCCTTCGTCTTCATTGTCCACTTCAATTTCATTACACTATGAGCTAAATTCATAGAGCGTACGAGTATTTATCTAGCTTAGACCTGATAAAATTATAAAGGCTTGTACATTTGCATGCAGTGTCGTGTACATTCATTTATAAATACTATTTTTTTTAAATGTTACATTATGGATAAAATTAATTTATAATGTAGTTCCTATTATAATAAAGAAAAATAGAAAATAAATATGAATATCGGTTTAATAGTTTCAGAATACAGCTACAAAAAAAAATTCAAATTAAATACATCTAGAAAAAAATATTTTAATGTAACAATACCCACAATGATCGCATAATTGTCATTGTCTATAAGAGTCGACTTTTTTCTTTTTTCCACTATTCTCGTGTAAATTAAGCAGACCATTACGGCAGGTATATTAAGTTGGTAGTTTATCTAGGTATAAAAACTACCAGCCTTTTGGAAATATCTAAAAATTTATTTTTATATTTATTATGTTTAAATGGTATTGATAAAAATTAATAAATAATGAATAAACGTACGATCTATAAATTAGCTCCTAAACGCTTCTGAAACGGGTACTGGCAAATGTAACGTGAAAGATCATGTCGTTTGTTATTTCTATTTTGGTATTTGTTTCTTGATTAATTGATTTGTAAGCGAAAAAGACAATACTTAGCTAATCAAATAATAATATGTTAGTTTTGTTTCTAATTCAGATTAACAGAATATCAAACAGAGTAATTGCCACTCTTATTGGAGGTAAATAAAACATGTGTCATTGCACTAAACACGATATTTTAGCCTAGTATGCAAAATCTTTAATAAAATAAGAGAGTATTGCCAAGGAAAATAAACAGCCATTCTGGGATAATTCGTGTATCTATACATTCGTCCATTAGTTAACTATTCCAAAGATCAGAATATTAGCCAAAGGATACCGCTATTTAATCTCATCTACTAGCTGGTTACCTTGCTGAAAATAGAAAGGTCTATTGCACACTTAACCTTTTCGCTTTGAGTTGTTTCAAGACAATTCACCAAGAGAAAATAAATTAGTTTTAGCTAAATTGAAAGTGAAACAAAAACAAAGATACATAACATAATCTGTTTGATTTAAAAGTTTATCCAGTTTTATTACGATTGCTAGTATTACCAATAATTAAATCAGCCATGCAAAAAAATCCTTGACTTCACAACTGGAAATACCTAAAATAATTCGAAAACCACGAACCAGAGATTTAGTCCGATATTCAAGTTAAGTAAACGCATATCGGCTTTGACGGTGCGAGATTTGTTTTCGGGAATGGATTGAAGTCGACCATTGTTCCTGAATCCTGTGACTAGGAACTAAAAGCCGATAACGGTGTCTGTGGATTTGATGGTATTTGCTGCAAATGTTCTCCAAGCTGAGGCTACAGTAATACAACCTATCAATGCTTTTGTTCTTTTGTGTGACATAGATTGGTTTGTATTTTATACATTTTCGATGAGTTTCGATACATGCTGATGAATTTTACAAAATGTTTGGCAAATCTTCACAAAATGTGATGTTGTTTTCAAGCAAAGTTCAAATAAAAAATATCGACCCAAAATCACTGACAAAGTTATATGAGTCTATAATTCAATTCAATATGATGCATACCAATAACATAAAAGGCCAATGCATTTTATAATATACAAGGGCAAAATCAAAGGAATACAATTCCACCCTTATATCTTTGATGTCAGGATGTTTTGAAAAGAGATAATTTTCTAATGGAATTGGTTTTCGAGCTCTAACGTGCATATTAGTTACGATACCATATCTACAGAGTCAACAACACGTATTAAAATAGGTTGTTGTCACATAGCTCTTATTTTTTAAAGATATTTAATTAGGTACGTTGACATTACGATTTCAAATGTCCAGTTGTATCTTAAGTCTAATGAGACTAGAGTTCTTTTTTATTGCTGTGGGACAGCAGACAGGCTAATGGTTTACTACACAATAGCAGTTACCGCTGCCTATGTATGTTGCGACGTTAATGCATCGCTAATACGAAACCATCCACGTATTGGTACTGGAACCTGGTCAATTCCTGGTCCATAATAAAATAAAAAGCAATAAAATAAAAATAAAAAGCAAAAGAAAGGACAGTTGCTGGCTGTATGCCCCACCCACCTTAGTTGAGATAAAGGCAGAACGCAGAATATGAGTGTCGGCTCCGTTGGTATGGCCATGTTTTACGGCAACCGGATGCTTACGTGGGAAACAAATGTCTGGCCATGCCGCCTCCGCCGGGCCCCGGCAGGAGGGGTAGACCCAAAAAGTGCTGGCTTGACGTCGTAAAGGGGGATATGCGTGCCAATGGGCTAACTACCAGGGATGCTGAAGATCGCGCGAAGTGGAGTAGAAAAAGTCGGAAAGCGGACCCCGGGCACCGAAACGAAAGTTTTGGTGGCAACCGGGACTAACGCTAGGATGATGATGATGATGATGAATAAAATAAAAAGCATTTATTCTACCAGTTTGTTACAGTTCTTATTCTTAAATATATTTTTCAAAATACTTATACAATGTAAGTCACCTCTGCGGCGTAGGTCTTCCTCCATTTCTTACAATCTGCTCGGTCCTTTGAAATTATTGGCCCGTTTCATCAACATACTACATTATACACATCTCTCATTACTGTCTGGGTGTTCCTCTCAATATTTTCCCATCCTGTGGTATCCAATTTAATATTTTACAAATCCATCTGTTGTCTTCTTGACTTACTATACTATAGATGGCTTGCCCATTTCTATTTTAATCCAACCAGGAATACATAGAAAATGATGGGATGTATTTTTAATACATAGAGGCTGGTAGGCGGTAACTGAAAGCCTGCCGATTACCTATTCAGAATTATAAGTGAGATTGATATTGGTTATTGAGTTTTTGGTGAGGCGAGGTTTCATAAAATGTACTTTCCTCGCTGCATAGGATCGTGCACCAGTGTAATATGGGACTCCCCGCGTAATGCACCCGTGCGCCCCCGATTCTTGGTTAGGAGACGCACGTCGGTGATATTCCCACTAAAATCTTGAACACCACGGCCACAAGCGAAACGTTTGTGTAACCGCCACTGTGATAAAATTACAATTCACACAGACCCATTTAGTCCCAAATCAATCAACAGAATGCCTGTATTATGGGTACTAGTGAATTGATGTACTACTTATAGACTTTTGTAAATAAATAAAAATTATACATCAACACCCAGATTAAATTCGGTCATTGAACCTGAAATAGTACAAGCTCCTCTTAAGAGAAACTATTCAATTACAACAACTTACTATGAATTAAAAAACGGCAGGTTCGGGTAATTAATTTATGCATATCGGAATTAATCTACGAAGGTAAGCTAACTAAATAAGAGTCATTACAAAATGTTTAAACATTGAGCCAAGCTATAGCTGACGCGTGCCAAATATGGTGAGAAGTCTTGACCTGCTCTGCAAACCTAGTAATTTTCTTTTGTTGGCAAAACAAAAGTGCTAGACAGCTAGCCTCTTTGTATAAACTTTTGCTGTAACTAACTGTTTTATAAAACAATAAAAAGCTATATAATTTTTGCTATTTTTTTATTGCTATAGGACAGCAGACAGACTGACGGCCCACTTAGAATTTAGCAGTTACCGTCGCCTATGTATGTTTGCAACGCCAGTGGCATCGCAAACATGCTGCTGTCCCATAAGAGACATTGGGTCACTAATGCCGGAACACAACATAAAGTTATTATGACGGCATAATGAAGACCAAAGGTGGTCGCCATCCAGACGGGTTTGGGGCCCTACCACGTAGCTAGAGTGGGTTGTTTTGTCACCTTTTACGACCGGCCGACCTCAGCCGCAGAGGTCAGTATTCTTTCTACGCCCCTGCACGGATAAAAATTTGCTAGTAGCAAAAGAGAAAAATTATACTTACCTATATACACTCATAAATAGCATGCATTTTTTGCAAAAAAGATCTACTTGCATTATATATAAAAACGAGTATTCCTGCGGTTTTACTAACGTTCAATATATGAATAAGATCGCTCCAACATAACAAAGTTCTTGAAGATAGTAAGAATATTGCGGCGTCATAATTGTGTGATCATATCACATTTCATCATCATCCCAGCGTTATGTCTCGGTTGCAGCCCAAACTCTCGCTTCGGTGCCCGGGGTCCGCTTTCCGACTTTTTCTACTCCAATTCGCGCGATCTTCAGCATCCCTGATAGTGAGCCCATTGGCACGCATATCACCTCTTACGACGTCAAGCCAGCACTTTTTGGGTCTACCCCTCCTGCCGGGGCCCGGCGGAGGCGGCATGGCCAGACATTTGTTTCCCACGTAGGCATCCGGCTGCCGCAAAACATTGTCGTACCAACGGAGCCGATACTCCTGCAATTTATCTGCAATGTCACGGACATGAAGACTACCGCGAATGCGGGAGTTCCTAACGCGGTCCTTCCGCGTCACTCAACACATCCACCGCAGCATATTCATCTCCGTGACACGCAGTTCCTGCTTGTGTCGCTCCAACACCGGCCACGTTTCACAGCCGTATAAAAGTTGTGATCATATCACATTTATAGCCATCAAATAAGTCGTGTTCAATATTAAAGATGTGTGTATAAAACAAATAACAAATGTGAATATATCCTAAAAGGATATATCTCTCTTGAATTTGCAACCATTTTCATGAAGATATCCCTTTAGATATAACGCTAGAACACATTCCCTAGCTCCTTGTTTTTGTTTTGAATCCCGACATTTATATAGGATATAAATTGGGTGGTTTATACGTCTGGCGCTGTTGTCACCTTTACATTTATGAGCTACGCAACGTTGGGTTTGATATATTTGGTTGTTCAGATTTTTACTCAAACCGAAGTCTATTAGAGCAAGTTTTATTAGTTTTTATTTGTTATCGTTGAATTTAGAGTAGTAAGTCTCCGTGTAGGTTACCGGAGTTAAAATTCTGACCCTTGCGGCTGAGATCGCACGGTCTTAAAAGCGATAAAACAATCCTAACTAGGTGGTACCAAGGCCGTCTGGATGACAACCACGCCTAGTCTGTATTTATGCAGCCATAATAACCTTGTGTTGTGTTCTGAGATTAGTGACCCAAGTTCCAGTACCCTTATGCAGACAGCAGCGTATTTGCGGTGCCCATAGCGTCACAAATATCTATAGGCGACGGTAACTGCTCACTATTAAGTGGCCCGTGAGCCCGTTTACTCAGTAACAAAAAAAAAAAAACTCAATAATAGACAAGGGTAAATTGTATTTTTTAAGATATTTCTTCAAACTGGGTGATCAACGGACACGTAGATTAGAAAAACTATTCGCGGACCAGACAAGGGTACTTTCATAGGCAGCTGTCATAAAATTGCAATTGTTTATTTATAACTCAAATGCAATAGCTTCAGTTGGAGCGTAACGCATCTGTAAAGTTTATACGCGAGCTGAGACCCTTGTTCTGCAGAGTACAAGCGATACTTCAAAGGAAACTGGACGTTGACAACTATACGGAAATAAAAGTGGTTACAATCCGACTTAAGTGCGGAACGTACGAGTCGATTTAACTTAAGTTTAAAAAGGCATATATACATAATTACACTGCCAAGTGTAAGCTAATGAGAAGAATAGGGGTTTCTTCATGTCGTTGTGAAGGTTTCTATGGCAGTTAACCGTATAATCAAAGTAAATCGTATCTACAACACGTTACATTCCAGCATAGAAGATGTATATTGTACTAGATTGTAATAGAACACAATAGAATGTAAAGTATATTTTGAATTAAAATGGATAAAATAGAGAAATAAAAATATTTAACAACTCAAATTAAAGATAGCACAGTAAGCAATTTCTTCAAAGGCAACCTTGGGATGGAATGTAATTGATACTGCAGTGGTGGTATTGCATTGTTAATTAAAAAAAGTGTACTCACATAAAATAATACGCAAACATATATTATGTATTATGTTCGCGGACGCGGTGTTGATGATTTCCAAGCTATAATGAGAAAAAGAGCTGCCTTATTGCAGCTTCGAGCGCGGGGCGATACCACAATATCCTGAGAACCATTTCACAACGATTTGACTGTACTGATATTACGAGTATGTGTGACGTATGTGTTGACGCACACAAAAATTGTGACGAAATTTTGACAATTTTAGTAACATTAAATTTAAATACTTACTAACCCATATGTATTGATCCATTAAAATAAAATTATTATTATATTATTATATGCTCTATATCAAAAGACTGACGGTTCATTTAATGGTAAACTGTTATCGTCGCCTAGGTAGTGGTACACTGTTAACATGCTGCCGCCGATCGTAGTGGCATATTTGGAAACCAAAATTGGTTGCTATCTAGATGGAAGGCCTAGCACCTAGCTAAGGTCGTTCTGTCACAGGAGTTCTTTTAAAAACTCATCAACGCACCATTTACTATTTGTGACTTAGGGGATATTTAGAGGTATTAGTATTTCCTGATTGTTACTTTTTAAATTTTGAGAATGAAATTATTTTTCTGTTACTAACATGTTTGATTTTTTTAAACATTGCTGAGAGATAGCTGACAGGCTAGCAGCCCACTTAATAGTTAACAGTTACTGTCGCCTATGAATGTTTGCGACGCAAGGGATACCGCATATACGCTGCTGCTGCTACCCCAATGGGACAGCATCCTGGGTCACTTACACCGGAACACAACACACATTTATAATGGTGGTATATTTAAAAACCAAGGGGAGTTGCAATCCAGACGGGCTTGGAGCCCTACCACCTAGCTAGGCGTTTTGCCGCCTTTTACGATAAGCTGACTGAATTCTTACTCCGCACGTAGATCAATTAAGTCATGATTTCTTATAGACTTTAATCTGACCATTATCGCTTAAATATTACACAAAACAGTAAATGTAAAGACGCAGTAGACTAAGTATACAATTTCAGTGATTAATGTACAAAGATGGACGACAGGTTCATTCATCAATTCATGCTTGATTTCAATGCAACGTTCCCTCATTTAAAGCGTTTGCTTAAATAACAACATCTATTAATTATTACCAATGGCATTCAGGTTCGGAGCGACGGATTGATTTATCGTATCGATCGACATTTTGTTTGTTCAGTGCTTTTGAAGCAGGCAGCAATTTAGATAATCAAATATATAGTTTTAGTTAAACGTAATATTACGTTTAATATTACGGAATTAAGGTTCATTTTGATAGTATTGTTTTTTTTTATTGTATCGGTATGTAACCACGATGCATATATCAAGGTTGCCAGTGTCTTGGTATATTTCAGTGGAGGAAAGGTCGTCTTTGAGTTCAAATTGTCGCATATAGATCTAGTAACCTTGACATAGTATTAGGCCGGAATAAATGTTGTTTGAATTTACCGAACCAAAAATTTTAGTAAAAATTGTGTAGTGGCTCTTTGAATACATAAACTTTCTTGTGAAAATGCAGAAATTTAGAATAAATATTGTTTAATTATCCTGAAATGAAACTTGTAAGATTCTATTCATTATTGTCATATAACCTAACTAAAGGAGAAATTTATTTGGGACTTTTAATGACGCCCTACATGAGTGATAGGATTCTTATGGGGAAATACCTGTCACAATAAGTTATTTATAACTAATTGATTGATAGTTTTGTTAACACGGTAGTAATTATATGTTAGATATATTATCACCAGTGCTATACGTTATCTGTAAAAGTGACGCATAGCATAGGATATACTTAAAACACCCAGTACACAACAGACACGCACTATATAACCCTATACAACCTGTATATGATCACACATTGACCTTTGAAGTTTAATTATTACTCAGCTGCTATATAACAAACAAAATTCTGGCATTCTGGTTTTATTTCCGAGATTGCCAGGCCACACAAAAGTTGCTTATATATAATTTAATCCGGTGAATGCCATTTATTTTTAGGTATTAAATTGTTATGGAAGTCCATTACAAAAGTTGACTCACAATAAGATACTGATGCTTCTAAATATAACAAAATTCATTATAGTCACTTACAGTTGACCTTAGGCTCAACGTTGAAAGCTTTAGAAGCAACCAGCCTAACATTTTATAAGCGCTAAAGTAACGGAAAGGTATTCCTTCCATCTCCATAAAATATACAAAATTCAAAATAAAATTACGGGGACTACGAGAACGGAAGAAACAGCGAAGTAAAAGCGAAGCAGAACGGGTCACAAGGTATTGTTGTTTTTCCGATAGATTTGCAGTAACAAGACAAATAAATACGGTTGGCACGAGTCCCGCTCTCACTGATCATATTTCGTTCCATAGCGAGGCTAGATAAACAGGAAATTCTGGAGCAATGGAAAGAAATTGATAATATGTGGTTTAGGTTGGGTTGGTATAATGTTTCGTTGGCTGATTGCTTTCATAATTTCGAAGAACGAAGTTTAAATATTGTATCTTCTAAACTCAAGTCAAGCGATGATCTTATTAATTATTAAATTAAATATTAAGTAATGATAAACGCTGGCAAATAGATTGCTCCTTGTGGTCCAGATAGCAAACAAAATTTAGTTTTCCTTTAGAGTTGTGGGGTCCAACGACAAGTGTCAAAACATTATTTTCTTGTATATCATAGATAAACATAGAGACGATGCAAACTTTTCTAGACAAAGAATATGCTTTCTACGGTCTTTCATGATCAGATGGTCTTTGTCAGGCACGCAAAATACCACGTAAGTAGTCACTATGAGACATAATCATATCCTATAGACTACTCTAGGGATTTACTTATAGATTTTGGAATTTATCTTTCAAGTAACTCTATTCAAAATAATATTAGCAAATAAAATCTCACTGCTGGGCTTTTTTTTGGTCTCGGGGAAAAACCCTCTCTTGACGGGTTCCCCCGGGACGGGGGGACCGAGGGATATGTGGGACTCCGGGAAAGATGTTCGGCCATCCGACTACCCACTAAAAACCTCCGCTGTTCTCCTGTTGCCTGCGCCCGGGCTCACGGATATGTGGCCTGTTGATCTCATGGCCTGGGCCGGCGCCGGTCCGCCCTTTGTTTCAAGGCGGGCCCCTTCTAAAGTGTTGGCGCCAGGGGGTCAGGGTTTCGTCCCCCCCGGCGCTCTCCTGCGGTATCTCTAGGAGTTGAGGGGGCCCGCGGAACAGCAGGTGGCCCTCTCCCTCGCATCAATAGTGCGGGCGGCGGATCCTCTCCGGAGGGGCCGCCCGCGGCCGCTTTCTACGGCGGTCAGAGGTCGTTAGTTCCCCTCCAGTACTGACGACGTGGTCTGTGTTGGCGGGAGGGGAGTGTGGAGGTTGATTCCCGCTCCCGCTCCGCCGCCATAAAATATACAAATTGGATTTGACAAATCGGAGTATGCATACATCAAGCTTGATCAAGTGAGTGATCAGTGAGTTAATATTTTATTTGGTCTGTTTTTTTTATTGCTATAGCACAGCAGACAGGCTGGCAGCCTGCTTAGAATTTAGCAGTTACCGTCGCCTATGGGTGTTTGCAATGCCAGTGGCATTACGAACACGCTGCTGGCCCATAAGTCTACAGGAACTTGGGTCACTAATGCCGGAACACAACACAAGGTTATTATGGCGGCATACTTAAGACCAAAGGTGGTCGCCATCTAGACGGGCTTGAGGCCCTACCACGTACCTAGGGTGGGTTGTTTTGTTGCCTTCTACGACAGGGCGACCCCGGCCGTAGAGGTTAGTATTCTTTCTGCGCCCCTGGATAGTTAAAAATAAATTTAAAGATTTCTGGATTTTATTTCACAACTACTGTGACACAAAAGTCACTAATTTACTCTATGTTACTAAATATATACGTTTTGAACTAAGCCACCTCACCTCACTTTTAGGTGATGTAAGAGGCGACAAATGAGTCCTTCTGGTTCACTAGCAGCAATTGGGTTATATGTGGAAATTTTAGTTATTAGTGAATTCGCCTTGGACAAGTTTGGGGGGTGTATTGCCAGTTCCTATAGAAGGAGGTATGAGACGTTGGGGGCTAATATCATTATTAGGTAACAACTGCTAGGTAACTACCTTCTCTTCATATTTTATTATTAAAGAACTAAAAACTACGTTAGGATGATATTACTAACGTATCATTTAAAATCTGTTCACGTATTGCGAAATATATTTTTATAATTCGTTTGGATGAAGAATGTTTCTGACATTTCAATTACGGTTTATCTTAAAATTGCTTCTTTCGAAGTAAACAGACGCCAAGATTGCCAGTGCGATAGCGATCGAGATTTAAAACTGTAAAAAATATTATGATTACGGAAATTTAAACAAGATCGAAATGTTTGAAAACGATCAATTAATGTATCTTAAATAAAAATAAGAAGTAAGGAAATAACTTATTTGTTAAAGAGAAATAAGTTATTAATATAATAATTTATAAGTTATAAAAATAAGTTAATAACTCAATTAGTGTCATCGTCATAATGTGTTAAACATAAATTACTTAAACAATATTATATATAGTAATATATGTATAATGTTGTTTAAGTAATTTATGTTTAACACATTACATAATATAATCTAAATCTAAACTTAACATATAGTATTTATATCATGTAGCGCCCTCGTCACCCACATTGGAAATAATCTCTCCATCCCGGCTTTGATTCTGAACATGGTTTAGTAATATATTTTATACTATCGTCTTCTGCGAGGCAGTAATGTCTATGGCGAGTTGGGAGCTAGAGCGGAGAATCAGCTCGTGTCCCATTACCGCAGGATTGGACCATGATGCTGGCCGCCGTTCAAGAACCTCCGGCTGCCGTTGACAGGTGCCGTGTGCGACCCCTCGGAAGAGGTTCTACCACCCGCACCAACGCTGCGAAAGTGCATACCAGCGCTGGCCTGGACTACGGAGATTAGACACGGACCATAATAGGCCAGTTTTCAGTCAGCCTAGACTCTAGGCGTTAGGAGACAGAGGGATGTCTAGTGGGTAATTTCACGGAGTCCCACATACCTTGCGACACCCCCGCAGTACGGGGAAATCGAAAATGAGTTTTATGTTATTTTAAGAATAATTCTTGTTATTTTTATTTCAAATTTAATTTTAAAAATGTAAAAAGAGATAAATAGTATCTATATACTTAGTAATTATAGAATTTAGTAGTAGTATACTTTTTAGATAAAATTGATCAATCTAGTTTATTGCCTTATTGCCTTTATTTCAATATTAATGATAAAAATTAATAATATTCATTTACTTCATTTAAGTATTTATATTCATATTAATTAATTCGTTATGTTTCGTATAAAGGCTACATAAAGTTACAGATGTTATTCATTTTCAATGACTATTTGAGCTTGCATAAATATTTAAAGATACGGAACCCTACCTATAAAACATTTTACTCAGGTTCTTAAGTTTACTAATTGAAGCTCCCTCACATTGTTTATGCATGAACTTTGAGATTTACACGTCAATCCGTATTAAGAGGTGGGGTTGCTACGAATGAAGGTGCTTGTGGCATTTAACGCTTCAATTAAATGTCGATATTTCAAATTCACATCAATAATCTTGGTTCGTATAAGATATACATAGTACTCGTCCATTAATTTTTTCTCTACAAACTGCATAGTTATAACAGGCTAAATTACTTATAATTTGTCATTAGGTATTATAGACATAGCTGGGCATTAACTCGTTAATCCGTTAATCGTTAATTAACGAAGTTAACATTTTGATTAACGGATTAACTTTTAAGTTAACTTTTAAAAATGTTAACGGACACGTTAACTTCCGTTAATATACAGAAGTCCGTTAATCGTTAATCCAATGCCTACTATTTACCGCACGGCACCGCGGCGCAGCGCGAAAAACAGATTCAGACAAGTATGAAACGATTGGTGCCGGGCGGCGCGGGGCAGCGAATGAAACAAAAACAAAACTAGATATATTTTGCCGGCGCGTGCGAGTGAGAAAACTGCCAAGAGATTTGTTTATTTCATTACTTAGCACCGGTGCTTAGAGTGACGAGTGTTTTCTTTGTTGTTATTATAAATTACTGTCAGTGATCATTTGCATGTTGATAAAGAAGAGTGCAATGTAATTTAGTCAGATAGAAAAAGTGTACTGTGCAGTGTAGTAATTAAAACCATAACATGGAAGACATGGAATCGGATTCCAGCGGAACTGATGAGAATCCATGGCCACATTTGACCTAGTATGTGGAATTTGTATTCAGATCGGGCCAGCAAATACTTTTTGCATGTAAGCGATGCTTGCCGAAAGACGCCAAAATAAAAGTTCATGTATCAAGCCTGAATAATTGGAAACAACAAATAAAAAAAGATACATGAGTCACAATACGTACAGTTTGAAGAGATTGTTAAGGCGGGCTCTAACTGGGGCAAGACAAAAAGAAGAACTCATTTTGACAATATTAATGATCACCTTATGCCCGACGACTAAATTACACATTTGAATTATTATTAAAGTATTTTGTTTTGTTCCTAACCTGTTAATTTCCAGAACCTAAACCAACAGGTTTTATAAGTTCACGATATAAAAATGCAATTTTACACATATTAACGGATTAACGATTAACGTTAACTTGCGTTAATTCTTCCGAAATGTAATGCTTTAACGTTTAACGAAGCTAACTTTTTTTGTAGCGGATTAATGATTAACGAAGTTAACTATTTGATTAACGGTGCCCAGCTATGATTATAGATATACCAAACTAATGATTATTTGGAAATATCTACATTTATTCCATGATCGGGACGTCTAAAAAGAAAGTTAGTGGATCTTTTTGGTGTGATGAAGTCAAATGTTCTGCAAGACAATAATTTTTGCAAACACGACAGACATAAACTGGCCTCCTGCTCACGCAGTGCCACTCATCGCTGGAAATTAGCGACAGAGCTTTGACCCTTGTAGTGCTCAGTTGCGAGCTCTTAAAAAAGGCAGCTTGAAAGCATTATCACAAAGAGGGCGAGTCTATTGTGTACCCAGATCACCCTGTGTAAGAAAGAAGATGACGGAGGTCCAGTACTCCGCCAGCTTTAAGGAGGCTGTTACGGGGTCGGTCAGATTTGGCTTTTTAAGACAAACAAAAATGACTAATGAAAATTGAAAATGAGTGCCCGTAATGAAGTCTAATGAGATAATGCCTCGAGAAAATACAGAATACAATTTAAAACTAATTTCTACTTTAAACATGACGAAGTGCAATGACGTCAATCGAAATGCAACCTCAGTGGTTTACATATCGTATTGAGGTCGTGCGTAGGCAATTGTAACAAGGCCCAGGGCCAGCACTAGCTGGAACCGTAGTCAGAACAATGTTATCGTTCTCGGTCCCGGTGCACCCTAACCAAGAGTGAGGGTGTACTGTTCTATTGGAAGGATTCTAAACTACCTACAGTGCTTTTCTTGGGCTTGGGTGTACAAAAAGGATTTACAGCTCTAAAAGTCGTTGAAAGTCTTTGGATGGATGTAATGAATTTGATATTCGTATTTAAAGATATGTTTTAATCAATTGGTTCAATCCACATTGACCTATATGACCTTTAGGTACAAATATCTTAGCCACTTTTGAGAAATATGTGCATTATAATAATGTAATATCTTGCTAGCTATAATATTATTTGCTATAAATTTGCTAAATGGATGGCAAAGGAAAATATTGTAAGGAAACTTGTACGCTAATATTGGGTGAGCGTGGTATTCAATCAAGATATTATATGCCATTTCTGAATCTGAATAATAATGAAAATACGGCACAGATACTAATGAACCCTTTCCATATAAAAATGAACCGGAATACGTTTCATTAAAAAGATCTAATCATCTCATAAGTCACAGACTCCAAGTCTCAATGAAACACGAGAACTCAGACAATGGCGACAAAGGAAAATAATTTTTATTTGTTTTTGTGAATTCGTTATCTAATTTCACTCTTTATTCGTAGATTCTCACCAAGAGCCTCTGGCAAATTTGTTTTGCTTTATTAGACTTCAGTATTAAGCTGACAAAAAGGGATGATTGTGGAGGTTCTTCTTTTAAAATTAGTCGGGTTCTCGCGTTACAAAAGAAATTGCTATGATCTAAAACGAAAACATTGGTTTTCTAGAAAACAGGGTTCGTTAAGATTTTTTCGGCAAGGGTAGATTTTTTATGCCTATTTGTAAGATTTACTGATTTGATCACTTTATTTTATAAAGTGCTTACATTTTAAAGGCGTTCTTGAAAAATATTTTTCACGGCTCCTTTTTTGTATAAAATAAATAAATAAATAAAATATACTTTATTGCACACATTACATTTACGTCAAGTGACACATATATTAACATTTAAAAGCACAATGGGCGGTCTTATCGCTGAAAGCGATTTCTACCAGGCTACCTTTGGATGGATAGAAATATATTTAAGAAGGAAGAACGTTGCGTGCTATTATATAATACAAATATTCAATAAGAACAATAATTAGAAATATATATAAATATACATACACACACATTCAAATATATACATATTCAAGAACAGAAAAATAAAATACATTAGATATACAATTATTCAAAGAATTTCAGTCTATATCATATACACACAGCGATAGCATAAAATATGCAAAATAATAAACAAAAAAATGAATTCAGTTCACAACTTCAAATAGTGTTCCCTGACAAGATTATTGAATGAATATACGGTCTTAGCGACTTGGATATTATGTGGTAGATCATTCCACAACCTTATTGCTTGCGCTGTGAAAGACTTACTATAAAATTTAGTCGTGTGGGCAGGCATTCTCAGTCGTAGATGCAGTGATGTCCTCAAGGTTTTCAAATAACCGTCGGTGAAGAATTGGAAACGGGATTTTAGATAACAGGGTAATTTAGGGTTGTACAAAACATTGTATAGAAGAGAAAGAATATGTGCATTCCGACGAACGCGTATTGGAAGTATAGGTAGGTATATCTATAAAACTGGCTTATAACAGAATTGTATTTATTATTTTATAAAGATTTAATAATTTCAAGAATAAATTACTTGAAATTCGTTCGAATAAATTAATTGAAATTATTAATCTCTTTTTTCCTGTTCCGGCTTCCTAATATCATAGTCTTCCATACAACACATAATTCGTGTATCTCTTTTTCATAAATATAAAATTTAATAAATATTGATCGTAGAAACTTTAAACTACTATTATTTAAAAGTGCAAATCAGTGAATTACTTTAAACATTGAACAACATTGTTTTGAGGTTACCCGGCCAAAACCACGGGGACATATTTGTGTATAGCCAACCTAACACCAACCTAACTAAGCTGCGTTCGAGTATCTACATTAACGTTTCATTTTACTGAAAAAAGAAGAATGGGAAATCTCCAAGATATTTTCGAACAAATAAAAATCTAAATGACAAATCAAATATATCATATCACAGATGTACGAAAAATTAGCTCCATGAAATAAAGAAATCGCCGAGTTAAAATCAGAAAATCAAAACTTAAAAGATAAAATAACTCAACTAGTTAAAAACAATTGGAAAAATAACATCAGCCTGTATGGGCTGTACGAAAATGAAAAATCACCCTCCGATCTTTTAGAGAAAGTAATTAGGTAATAAAATTAAAAGTAACATTAAATTTCCCTATAAAAGAGAGATGTTAATGCTATCTACAGAATCGGGAAGAAAGACGGCAAAAGCACAAAAACAAGACCAATATTAATCTTCTTCTTCTTAGTCGTTTCACTCTTTACAGAGCGTTCGTGATCAACTGGTAGTGTTTAATTAATTATAAATATTTCAATATTAATAACTTTAGTTAATAGCTGGCTGAAAAATGAAATAATGAAAAATAAGAAATAACTTAAAGGTATGTATATCTGTGATGACTAGGCTTAAAGAAGAACGGACCAAAGGCAATATTGCTTTCCTAAAACATGACTAGCTGATTACAATCTTTTACAAAAGGGCCCAATACTTTTATTGAAAAACGTAAAAGAGATATGCTAACGTCCCCTGAAACTAATAGAATTGCATTGCATTTGGTGTCATGAGAAGCAGAAATAATTCAATAACAGTCTACGCTCCTACTTCAGGAAGCAGTGCGTAGCTAATCATCAGCCACCGGAAAAAAACAGTCAAAAAAACAACAATTTATTTTTATTTTTAAATAAACAATTTCCTAAACCGACTGGTCATCTTGGGAAATCCAACCACAAACATCCAATAGGAGACTTCAATGCAAAAATAGGACAACCCAAAAAAGAGGAAAGCCTTATTATAGGAAAGTATGGAACAGGTTAAAGAAATTAAATAGGAGAACGATTAATAGATTATGCATTTGAATATAGATTGGCAATAATAAAGGCCTAATTAAAAAAAATACCAGAAAAAATGGATTATGTTTTGAAAATTTCCCGTAAATATATTAAAAACTATGAAGTATTTAAATAATGTTAAATTTTTAACCGATCATAGATTGCTCAGAATAACGTCCCTTTAAACTAGTCGAAATATAGTAGGAAAATCTTCAAAGTACAACCAAAATTCTCGAGGACAGATAATGAAGTGAGCTGATGATTTAATTGAAACAGCAGGGAATAACTGGCACCTTATTGCCAAAAACAAAAATGTTTGGAAGAAGCTGGAGGTAGCCTTCAACAGATAAGGGGTTTATATCTATAAAAAAATACCAATGTTACTAACAATAGAAATACTACTAACAATTAACTACTAACATTTTAGAAAGGATATGGAATATAGACGAAACAAGCCATGCAATGAGTTGTCCAATACACCGTTATTAGAGAACTGATTTATTCACACCCACCTGCAATTTGATGACGTGTAATAAAATACTTAAATAATACATCTGCATTTTAATAAATCTATCAGGTTTTTCATGAACCTTCTTGTGATTGTTTTACAATGTGATCTTATCATTTTATATGTTTTTCATAATATTGTAGACTAGTAAGTATACTATGTAGTATAAGACAATACTATATACTATAAGATTGCCCGGCATTTGATCTAGATAGTCGTGGTATCAGATGGAGCCGGAATCGAAACATGACTGTATCGGACAAGCTCCCTGCAGCAAATGACCTTCTTCGATGAAATGATAGTTGTATACAATATTTTCTTTATTACTTAACTTGCTGCTTTATAAGATTTAAATTAATATTCCTGTAAATGTTAAAAATTATAATTTAGTCAGTTACTCTAAAATTTCAGTAACATTCCAACAACACGTGCGGTGTTCGTTTTAAGTATACATCTATCCGAGAGGTAAAAACGTAGTACGACGACGTTCTCGACTAGATTCTATTCAATACTCATTTGTACTTCACTGTCAAACGTTAAACTAGTATCAACTGTTGTAACGCTTATGTATTCCAATAATAATTATATGTTTCTTTGGCCTGGAAGTTAGAAGTAGGTTATGTTTAAAAGAAATAAAAATTAACAAATATAGTATACAAATATTTTTTTATTTTGCCATAAGTGTTTTTTTAATTCATTTAAATTCCAATTTATAACTGATAAGCATCAACCCTCTCGAGGGAGTCAGACAGATACTAAAAACTTTTAAAAGCTATAGAATATTTGCGGAACACTGTTGACAGTTATATATTTGTTGCTTTGGCAACAAGAGAACCCGTTCTTTAGTATTTAATATTTCTAAAGGTTTCTTTCTTGCTGTAACCAAAATTTATAACTCAAAGCCTGTTTTACGCTGCTGAATGTCACGGAGTTTAATTTAGGGTCCTGTGACAATTACTCTATTTTCATGAACAAAAAATCTAGAGTAAAATAATTTAAATAAATTTTATGAAATCAATATTTTATAGAGACCACTGTCATCTAATGAGCCAGTACTGAAAGCAAAACCTAAACGTGAAAAAATGTTTTGAACATATAACACGCCTAAACAGTTAAGTATAAATGAATACTAGTACTTTCTTATGTGTGTTATTAGTTACGCTTTCTCTTTTTCAACCTATTTACACCATTTTGTAATTAGATTTTCTGTTTTCTTTTCATATTAACTTATTATTGTAAAAAAAATATGATGTTGTGTATACTATATTTGTTTACAGACTATTATACGCTGTACTTATACTAAGACATATTTTTAAGATTGTAATCTATGAAATAAATAAATAAATGAAATTTACTTATTTACTTTAATACTATTCTGTCAATTTTGATAAAATTTCTACATTTAAAAACGTGACAAAACTAGAATTTAATTTAAATAAATCAAAGTACGAGGGCTATTTGATAACTCCGTGACTTTTTTAATTTCCCGCGCAGTAACTTTGAATGCAACACTGCTGCCGTCAGCCACCATCTTTTAATAGACTACTGTCAAATTTTGAGCAAGCTGCGTCACTAAATTTGTATTTGAGAGCCATCAAAA
The DNA here is from genome assembly GCA_963693495.1 of Malacosoma neustria. Taxonomy (NCBI): domain Eukaryota; kingdom Metazoa; phylum Arthropoda; class Insecta; order Lepidoptera; family Lasiocampidae; genus Malacosoma; species Malacosoma neustria. The sequence goes on from OY856372.1 coordinate 7,842,922, forward strand.
TGTTCACCAAAAAAGGCCAAGGTGGGTCTGTCAGCCAACAAGGTTATGGCCATAGAGTTTTGGGAAGCACGCCGTGTCATTCGCATAGATTATCTAGAGTAGAGAGTGTATTGATCTAAAAGGAGATTATGTTGTAAAATAAAGCTTATTTGCCGGAAAAAAATTTATTCAAGGAGTCACGGAGTTATCAAACAGCCCTTGTATTTTCAAATCTTAGCGTATAATTAAAATATTATAAGCTGTGACCACTACAAATTTAAGAACATCAGTCTGTAGAAAAAATTTACATTTTTAATAAATGTTTTGATTTTATTTTCATATATTTCCACTTAACAAGATTCTTCTATCTATATAAAACACTCGAAAACTATAATTTTGAAAGCTATAAGTCAGATAAATATACAATTAAAATATCTATTTTCAAGTGAAAGCAATCTTGCCTTGGTTGCCTTACGGCAATAGGCAAACGGTGAAAATGTAATTGCTCCGACGACACGACGTCTTCCGGGATTCAATTATATTAAATGGTTTTGCTGGAACCCGGTTAAAGTTTGTGATCTGCGCAAACTATCCATGTTTGCTGTTGGTCAGCTTAAATCAAAACTTGTCTGATATATGGCCGGATTAGTAAGGACCTAATGGTCGCACTATGCTAATTGGCTGTGACCACAGATATCTAATATTTATGTATTAAGTCTAATATTTATTGATTTCTTTTTAGTCATATTTATCCGTGCGGGGGCGGAAAAAGAATACTCACCTTTGCGTCCGAGGTCGGCCTGTCATAAAAGGTGACAAAACAACCCACTCTAGCTACATGGTAGCTGTCCATCCCATATGGATGGTGACCACCTTTGGTCCTAAGTATGCCGCCATAGTAACTTTGTGTTGTGTTCCAGCATTAGTGACCCAAGTTCCTGTACTCTTATGAGACAACAGCGTGTTCGCGATACCACTGGTGTTGCAAACACCCATAGGCAACGGTAACTTCGCAATTCTAAAAGGGCAGTCAATTTGTCTGCTGTCCTAAACCAATAAAATAAACTAACAGATATTGGTAGAAGTAGTCATTTTGAAAATATCTTAAAAAACACCCCACTCTTTTTTATATAATTTTTTTTTTATAATCACAATATCCTTAATTTAAATTTATTGATAATTATTTTTTAACTTTTAGTTTGATTTACAATAAAAGCGTGTTCAATCAGTAAACGTTTTTGTTAATTTAACGCCATCTTCTGGCAGTGTTATAACTCCAGATGGCGTTTCGGCAGAATTTTGAATTTTTTTGATTGTTCAAATTGGGAAAAATCATTTCCGAAAATTCCGTTACATACAGGTCAAATTAATATAAAGCATGTAAAAAAAGAGTAAAAAGCCACTGTCACGCGGTGTTCCCAGACGGTCACCCATTCTAGTACTGACCGCGCCCGACGGTGCTTAACTTCGGTGATCGGACGAGAACTGGTCTGAAAATTAATTAATCTTGAGGATCCTGGTAAGGATAATGATACATATACAGAATATTGCATTGCCATCGGTCCTTGATACGTGTGCAATGTTTCAAATCAATCCGTTGTTGTGAAACGGGTGAAAATCACGTTCAAAAATTCCGTTACATATCTATGTATCTACATAGATAAATACCAAGCTAATAAAAGCGTGTCAAAAACACGAGTAGTAGTATTTTATACAATTTAATAAAATAATTGGTGAGTTATCTAAACAAACAGGTATTACCTGGAATAAAATTATAACCAAACAGCATACAATATATTTAATAAAGGAGTCTGCCTACTAGACCGTTCCATGCCATGACTGTGCTCGGAACGTGCCAGGCAAAAAAATATTCTTTGTATTAAAAAGTATATGACTATGCCCACTAGACCGTTCCGTAACCGACCGACTGTTTGCTTTTGTGTCTATACGGTCCTAGCACGGTCATGGTATGGAACGGTGTAGTGGGCAGACTACTTAATCCAAAAGCGCTCCGGGAAGTCACAACTTGTCAGCATTTATGTTAACTCGAATAGGTAACGGAGTATTTGTACCCAATTATTGAGTCCTACATCACTCGTTGATAATACTCGTAATTCATGCAATGAGGCCAACAATTTTTAAAATGTAACTTCTTTACCACCGCTCTGATTTGAAAATTCGAAAAAGCAACAAAAATAGACAATTTATTTTTATTTTTTATTGCTGTAGTACAGCAGACAGGCTGACGGCCCGCTTAGAATTTAGCAGTTACCGTTGCTTATGGGTGTTTGCAACGCCAGTGACATCGCGAACACGCTGCTGTCCAATAAGGGTACAGGAACTTGGGTCACTAATGCCGGACACAACACAAGGTTATTATGGCAGCATACTTAAGACCAAGGATGGTCGCCATCTATACGGGCTTGAGGCCCTACCACATAACTAGGGTGGGTGGTTTTGACGACTTTTACGACAGGCCGACCCCGGCTGCAGAGGTTAGTATTCTTTCTCCGCCCCTGCACGGATACACACACATTCATATACATATTCATAAATAGGATTTAGCCTGCGAGAGAATGAGATAGAATACAAATACACAGTGTCTCCTATAATACTCCTCTTCTCTATCTTTGGGCTTTTGTAACGTTTCACTATTAAATATATGAAATATAATATTTTGCAGTAAAATATAAAACAATTTTTTATTCTTCGTAAAAATATTACAAAAATAATAAACCTTACAATTATCTTAATTTTCCTGATACATTATATTTATCTCATTTTGCATTGAAACACACACTTTTTTCAATATATAGACACTTGCCAATAAATCTATTCTCACAGGATGTTTTATCAACTTCACTCACTGATCTGAACTTAAGTTTTACTAAATTATTGATAATTTAGTAACTACTACAAGTGGTTTCGATTTATCTCATACCACTCGACAATCTTTCATATCCAAAACTTGGTTTTCTAATAATATATAACATAAACTATAAAATATTTCTTACTTCTTTGATTTTTTAATATAATTTTTCTTTTTTTATGAATAAGTTAGACCTATCTTTTAATTTAATTTACTAGGAGTTAAATGCTTATAGATAAATACATGTGAAAACATATAAATGGTGTTTAAATGTATAATTAGCTGTACGTTTAGCAAATTACCACTGACTGTTTTCCAAAAAAAATTATAATAAGTAATTTCAGTAACTTCTTAAACTGTGTCATACATATATAAGCATGGCTTGAGAATTTCTGCCACTATGACTTTTCGCCGTTTCACATCCATAAAGGTTAATATATTTCTTGCAGCAGGTAATTTCATTAATGGCCACAAATAACATTCAATGTTAAATTTATGGTGCGTAAATGTTTTACGTATATATTTCATTGTACCTTTCAAGGAAATAACTGGCATTGCAAGACAAAGCGGTTTTCCTATTTTCATTCGATAATACGGTATATTCGTTAGATCCTAAGTCAGGCGGGTGGAAAAGCTTTAGCAATCTTAACTTGTCTATGAGTACAACTTAATGATTGCCAAGTAATTATTTATCAACAATTACAAGATAAATTATTAAGAAGTACTACGTGACACTTTTTGTTAATAACTTAAGTCAAAACCAAAACTGTCCGGGATTTAACCTTCTTATGTCGTGAGGTTTTTGGTTTAACTCGTATATAACATATTAAGTAAAATCAAAGTGTTTATGTCTCATTTAAAATAAAAACGGTATCAAATAAAACATATTTTTACAACAGTTTTACTGCACTGTGTGGAAATTGCATTGCAGGGCTATTTAAAATTGCATTCTAAATTAATTCTGTCTGTTTATGTAATCTCTGAGCAGAAGAACCGATTTCATTGGACTTTCATCGATCTTACGTAAAGAAACATTCTTTGATTTATAAAAAGAAGTAAGGTTTTGAGTAACAGTATATAAGTATTATTATATACAAATAAAGCCACGGGTACATCTAGTGACCTATAGAATACTAGATACATACAATGAATTAAAACGAGAATAGAGAAACAAAAATTATTTCAATGAGCATATCTTTTCATTACGTTTTCGTTTAGTACTTATATTCGATTAGAATGTTTCTTGTTTTTCTTCTAAGCTTGTAGTTGAACTAAATCATTGTATCACTAAAGTACAATTTTTTTTATTTTAAGTAATTAATACAAAAATACTTTGTAGTTCAAAGTACTTAAAATAGTATTTTAAAATAAAGTTCTATCTTCATCATAGAGTAAACAATACATTCAAGAAACTTTTCTTATTATTTAAGGGTCCTAAATGTTTAATGCATGAGATACGATTTATTCTAAGGACTGAATAAATCTGACGGTATAATTTCGATGATTGTGTTTCAGCACTCAGCATTATTTGAATTTGTTACATGTTTTATGTACGTTGTGGGTTTATTTTAAGATTGCTATTTATGCACGTTTCGTTGCACTTTTTGTGTTCTAAGTATATGCGTGTGAAGCGTTTTTAAATTCTTCAGTAATCATTTGAAATTTCGTTTTTTTATATCAGTATAACTTATCCGTGCAGGGGCGGAGAAATAATACTGACCTCTGCGGCCGGGGTCAACCTGTCTTAAAAGGCGAGAAAACAACCTACCCTAGCTACGTGGTAGGGCCCAAAGCCCGTCCGGATGGCGATCACCTTTGGTCTTACGAGTATATATACCGACATAATAACTTTGTATTGTGTTCCGGCATTAGTGACACAAGTTCCTGTACCCTTATGGGACAGCAACGTGTTCGCGTTGCCACTGACGTTGCAAACACCTGTAGGCGACGGTAACTGCTAAATACTAAGTGGGCCGTCAGCCTGCATGCTGTTCTACAGCAATGAAAAAAAAACACTATCAGCAATAGGCTGTTTCAGGTGATATATAGCACAGTAAGTAAGTAGTGTAGCTCAATTCTTCAGCTTTGACTTGAAATTTAAGAAGACCAACTTCCGTTCACCACGGCCTTGTAGGTCATACTCTTAAAACGCAATATACAAAGAATGGAAGGTAGTCGACTTGACTGAATCCTTTAAGTAGCTTTCCACTCAAAGGTTTGCTTATATCAAAGTATTTTTTTGTTATGACGTTAGTTTGCCTGAATTACTTGATATATAATTGTAAAAATTAGTAGATATCGGTAGTGAATTAAATTTTTAAAATCATTTATCTGTAGAGTAGCAAAATTATTGCACGGTTTAGTTAAGTATCAGTAATCTTGCCAGTGCCAGGATGATTACTGAATTAACTTTCTATGGTTAGTTTATTCAATTAGTTAATTTAATATTTAACATTTATATAACACTAGCTGACCCGGCAAACGTTGTTCTGCCATAAAATAAAATATCAAAAAATTAAAAAAAATTTTTTGGGGGTGGGTCACCCCTAACATTTAGGGGGATGAAAAATAGATGTTGGCCGATTCTCATAGATACCGGATAAGCACAAAAAATCACTAACTCAATTTAGTTATCTGCCTACTGCCTACCCCCTAAGAACGATGGCGTGATTATTTATAGCCTATGACCATTTCTAGGTTATCATCTATCACCATACCAAATTTCATCAAAATCCGTTCAGCCGTTTAGGCGTGAAAGAGGAACAGACAGACAGACAGAGTTACTTTCGCATTTATAATATTAGTATGGATTACTGTATGTTCAAAATTTATGTATAATATCTTCTATCCTTTTTGCATGCGAACGTTTCATATATATATATATATATATATATATATATATATATATATATATATATATATATATATATATATATATATATATATATATATATATATATATATATATATATATATATATATATATATATATATATATATATATATATATATATACATCAAAAAAATCTAAGCAACATGTACTAATTTAAATTTTAAGATGGTGGATGAGCCGCTGTATGGATGAACTTTCTGAATGCACCTGAGCCTTTCAGTATTTCCGGGCCGACGGTACACTCGCACCCTTCTTGTATCAGGCCTAAACCCGAATCACGACTCATCGGAAAACATAATTTTATCCCATTGTTCCTGGGTCCATGTTCTGCGTTCTCTACACCATTCATTTCGACGAGGGCGATTCCCGTGCCGTATCGGTGGGCACCTAATTGGGCGTCGAGCTCGTAGGCCGTACTCATGCAGTCGATTTCGCACAGTTTGGGGACTTACATCAACCCCACTTGAATTTTGTAGCCTCAAACTTATTTCTCGAGCGGTTAACATCGGCTGGCTTCTTGCAGTCAGTTGTATGTACCGGTCTTGCCGAGTGGTTGTACTCCTTTTACGGCCTGGATGCTGTTCAGCGGGTTCCCTTGTATTATTGTATGCCGAGATAACTGAGATTGATTACTTCCCGCTTGCAACATCCCTACAGCTCTTTGCATTTCATTTGCCGTCAAATAACGTCGCTCCATGACGTAAAGAATATCTAACAATTATAGCGGCCGGGAGATACCCGAAGCGCGCCACGCGTGGCAGGCCGCCCTCGCGATACTCGCCACCCGGGACTCTCCTTCAGTCATAATACTCTGCCGTTGGCAGTAGGCAGTCGCTTTATGACCGCACGCGATCGAGAACGTAAATTAATATAATAAAATGTCCTTTTATTGTTGTAAACGTTTCATCGATATTTTCAAATAAATCATTTTAAAATGCACCTGTCGTTTAACATACGCAAACCCGGAACCATACACCACACAATTCAATTTTAAAAATAAATAAGTTATTATTAACATTTCTTATACCGTCGTTATAATAACCTGCATATCAAAAAGAATCGGTTTTTACACGGATTATTCTCCAACCCTTACTGGACATTTTTCAAAGCCTCTTCTGTGATTAACGAAGTTCACCAGTTGATGAGATTAACTTGAGCATCAGAATTAATCTGATTAATAAATGAACATATTTATTTTAATAGGTAAAATGCAATAGCACCTCTAATTAGTCTTAACTACTTTGTGCGCGTGTATCTTTATATGAGAGATTTCATAATTCTAGGATATTAAAATACATCTGAAAGATACGTTACGTGTAAAATTTACTACGAATGTGTAGGGTCAGTGTATCATGTGAACGTTAGAAAACAAGAGATATCGTCTTGAGCTAATTTAGGATAGCAGCACTTTACATTGTATGTTACTTATAGAGACCGCACTATTAAATTGGTTTATAATAAATAAATCATTTATTGGTTTCCGGAATTTTAAAGCGTTTCGGCAATGTGTACGATGTTTTAATACTGGATATTACAATGTACTATGGTATTGGTATCGTTTAGAAATCGGCAAACATAAATTCCGATGGTCAGTCTTATCGGACCCCCGTGATATATTATTAGTCGCCGACTTCTCATAGCCCACGCGCCCATTGTACTATAACGAGGCTTATTTATCGTGAATACAAGATGAACAACACCTTGGAGCTCTATCTATGTACGTTATGATAAATTACGTGGTAATATATATTTTTATGAAATGTCTCTCGTGGTCAGCGTTAAGGTTGCGTCTGGACGGGATTTTTTTTGTGTATGTGTAAAGCTGTTATTGTCTCAGACGATGAAAAACTCCAGACGGAAAAGGTATTCCGACCCCGTGAGAGCGGGGTCGATCAGCCGTGGCAGCGTGCTAAGGGCGGGTCTCCTGTGAGGCGCGCTCCCGACTCGACCGCTGCATGGGGACCAAGCGAAAACCAGCCACGAATGGCAAGAATAATTTAATTGGGGACTATTAGCTCCACCGGTGAAGCCGATAGTCTAATACTAATATATAATCTACTACCATTTCGGAGTGCTTGTAGCTGGGGGATAAGAAACTCCTCCGCAACAAGTCTAGTCTTGTGTAATGTATAGTGTAATGGGTGAGTTAAACATATGGGCCATGGGGGGCGGAAGGCATCGCTAAACCTATTACGTCGGGATGGTTTCTGGAGCGGATGTTTTGTCTCCACCGGTTTTTGTCCAGCGCATCTCCTACGACCGTGTAGAATTTCAATGACGACGAGTCTTTCATTTGATCGGTCCATCTTGTTGATGAACGACCGCAAAATCTTTTAACTAATGAAATGTAAACCTATATATTATAACTAATTGGGTTACTCTTTGTATGAAATTGCCACAAAAATAATTTCTGTTGATGTCGTTGAATGTTGATACCCTTATTTATGTTCTCTTTTTATAATTGATATTGTATTTGTAAAAGAATAACATGTTTATTTTTTTATTTATTTTTAGTAAGACTTACAGGTAAAAAAAATTACAATATATATATATATATATATATATATATATATATATATATATATATATATATATATATATATATATATATATATATATATATATATATATATATATATATATATATATATATATATATATATATATATAATCTAACATTCTTAAAAACTATTGCTGATTACAAGTCTTAACAGTTAGTTATTTACCTCTACTCATAAACACAGTAAAAAGAATAACAACTTATATTCAACCTTCAACAGTGTCGAAAAAGTATTTACCTATCATTACTTTGAATCTGTTAACTTTAGTTGTGAATAAATCGATATCGAGTCGGGCATCTAATTGATTAAATCCATTTGCACCTCGAATAAAAAAGCTATTTTGTCTATAATTAGTAGGTGCAAAGGGCACACTTAACAGTTATTATAGCACTATTTAGAGAAATATGAGTGGGAGGATCATAAAAAAGTGTGTGTGTGTGTGTGTATGATTTTGTGTGTGTACAGTTCAAACGCGGCAAGAGTGAAATTTCAGAATAGTAGCCTACTAGAGAACACTGTATATTTATATTCTATCTCACTCTCCCGCTGACTAAAACCTTTTAGTGTTTGTCTCTTGTTGGTTTCGCTTTTTTGTTGCATTGAATTATCAAATCAGAATTGTACTAAAGAAGTTTCACTTCATAAATTAAAATAAGTTACTAGATTATTTTGTACGATACAGCTTATTGATATTGTAGCTATTTTTACGTTAAATTTAATTCAAATTAAAAGCTGTAACTGAATATATCTTATATGAAATTAATATATCCTACAATATATCAAATCATAATACTTTATCTTATAAGATATATCGATATTCCGCATCACTCAGATCGCTCTCTAGAAAAGAAATGGCGAAGCTAATTACCAAGCGATTTTTTTTTAGTCTTATTTTATATATTTTTTTTATTCTGTGTAACTTTGTTAATAAAATTGAAATTAAATTATAGGAAAATATTAGAGGACATAATGGTAATGTAAATTTTATTCCCAGTCTGTTTCATCAATATAATATTTAATGATGTAATATCTTATATCATTAAATATTATATTATATCACCGACATAGCCCGGATGATTGTAAAACTGAGTGGCAGTGGGCTGGGCACATAGCGCGAAGGACAGATGGCCGTTGGGGCAGAAAGGTCCTCGAATGGCGACCGCGTGCTGGAAGACGCAATGTTGGTAGGCCCCCCACAAGATGGACCGATGATCTGGTCAAGATCGCCGGAATAGGTTGGATGGGGGCAGCTCAGGACCGATCGTCGTGGAGATCTTTGGGGGAGGCCTTTGTCCAGCAGTGGGCGTCTTCCGGCTGAAATGATGATGATGATCTTATCTAACATATACTAAGCAAAACATTTATTCTCAGTTACGTTCCTAGCTTCCGCTTCGGTGCTTAGAATTCGATGCTTTTTTTATTGTGGTCAGATTTTGTAGAAAAAAAAAATCATTGCAATTCAGGCCTTTTAACTTTATATTACAAATACTCAACTTTTACACTTTTCTACATACCTGGGCTTAGTTTAAATCTTAGCTATAATGTTAGAGATTGGACTTTATTAAGATGTTTCAGCATCAATTATATCCATCCTATCTATTGATATTGATCTATTTGTATCCGTGAAGGGGTGGAGAAAGAATACCAACCTCTGTGGCCGGGGTCAGCCGGTCGTAAAAGGCGACAAAACAACCCACCCTAGCTACGTGGTAGGGCCTCAAGCTCGTCTGGATGGCGACCACCTTTGGTCTTAAGTATGCCGCCATAATAACCTTGTGTTGTGTTCCGACATTAGTGACCCAAGTTCCTGTACCCTTATGGGACAGCAGCGTGTTCGCGATGCCACTGGCGTTGCAAACACTGACTGCTAAATCCTAAGCGGGCCGTCAGCCTGTCTGCTGTCCTACAGCAATAAAAATAAATCTAGCAAAAGCAATGGGTGCTTCAAACCAACCATGGGCTGCAAGGTGTGTGACTATTGTGATGACTTAAAAAAGACGTGGCAAGCCTTGAGAGAGCTTTAGCAACTTAGTAGATTGATACTGTTGAACCATATTTCACCGTCTTATATAAGTTACAAACTATCGTTTATTATCTTAGAAGGGAATCAAGAGATGCTAAACAACTTTATAGCTTCCGTTAAGTTAAACCATACAACATGCGATACCATGTAATGTTAAAGTTAACAACTTCATAAATTTTATAACGTGCTATCAATAAGAGCACGAAGGTAAGGGAATATGTATTTTATGAGTGATTTTTATTGAGTTTCGACCTGATATGTAGGCAATGGCGCTGAGATAGATGTCACCGCGGTTGACACGAGTGGTCGGGGTTTTGTGGTTTTGTCATGAAGTACGAGGATTTGGATGAAAACTCGTTCATATTGTCATCTATCAAAGTAAATACATGACTGATTAATTCTTGTTCGAATTCTGGAATTATGAAGGAAGTAGATGTTTGATTCTTTTATTAGAATTTTTAAATATTTATTCATTGATTTAAAACGGTGGTGTACCGTTTTACAGCAGCTTACAGCATACATAAGATTCAATTTACACAACATTTACAATAATAAAATTGATATATGTATGCCAATTATAGGTGCACACAATATTTGCCGTCATAGTAGTTGTTTAACATTAAATCTATAAAATGCAATATCAAATAAGTCAAACATTAATAACAATAATAACAACAGAAAAAAACAGGAAAAATTTACATACTGATGAAAATGACAATCTATATAAAAATTGGTATTAAAATTATTTTTATTTCTGTTAATTAAACAGTGGTAGCAAGAAAGTCTAGAAGAACCATTCTAGAAGAACTTGGGATCAAGCAGCGTTTATCTTCCATCGTACAGGCTCGAATTCTCACTTTCTTTGGTCACGTAACTAGGCGTGACGATGTCTCCATCGAACGTCTGGTTGTCCATGGGAAAGTAGAAGGAACAAGACCTCACGGCAGATCGCCTATGAGATGGACGGACCAAGTAAAGGCTGCAGTGGACGTTCCAGTACACGTGTGCTCCCGAAAAGCAGCTGTCCGGGAGGAATAGAGACGGATTATCAGGCGTGTGACTGAAAAATGATGACCACGACCGCTCTGACAAGAGCGCAACGAAAGAGAAGAGAAGAAGAAGCAAGAAAGTGAACAAAAACAAAATCAAAACTAACGCAACCGGTTTCTAAAACATTATTTTATTGAAAATTAAAACATTTTTTAAACATATTTTATTTATATAATTGATGTCTACTTTTCATAAAATAAATATTTAACCCGGTTTCATCTAAAATTTTAATTCGAAACCCTCCTTATTATTATACAATAAATAAAGGTACTATTGCAATTCACAAAATGCCATCTAATTCCAATGTAAGTAGCAGAGCGCTTGTATTATGGGTACTAGAAAACTGGTATACCACTTATATATTTTTCTTTTGTAAATAAATACATATTATCCATACTAATATTATAAATGCGAAAGTAACTCTGTCTGTCTGTCTGTCTGTCTGTCTGTTCCTCTTTCACGCCTAAACGGCTGAACGGATTTTGATGAAATTTGGTATGGTGATAGATGATAACCTAGAAATGGTCATAGGCTATAAATAATCACGCCATCGTTCTTAGGGGGTAGGCAGTAGGCAGATAACTAAATTGAGTTAGTGATTTTTTGTGCTTATCCGGTATCTATGAGAATCGGCCAACATCTATTTTTCATCCCCCTAAATGTTAAGGGTGACCCACCCCCAAAAATTTTTTTTTTAATTTTTTGACATTTTATTATTTATATGGCAGAACAACGTTTGCCGGGTCAGCTAGTTATACAATAAATAAAGGTACTATTGCAATTCACAAAATGCCATCTAATTCCAAAGTAAGTAGCAGAGCGCTTAATTATGGGTACTAGAAAACTGGTATACCACTTATATATTTTTCTTTTGTAAATAAATACATATTATATTATACATAAACACCAAGATTCGGGACGGAGATGGAATACACGGCAAATATTTCGTTTCAGTAATATGTAAATATGAAATATATGGAACCGAGAGACAAAGTGGTCTACCAATATTAATATATTTATTAATATAAAATTTCTAACCCGTTAGTTAAGTCCGTTATGTTTACTCGAACATATTTTCACAATCAAAAGAACCCATTAAGTAAATACTAATTTTTATTTATTACTATTTTTTATATATTTATTACTTTAGCAAACTTACATTATTAATTTAAAGCAATAATAAAATTTTTAAAGCCCTTAGAAAAATGACTTCAGAAACCATTTGTTTGGAAATGTTCCGTGAAATGCGTGAAACAACGCAAAGACATCATTAAACGACGTTAAGGTAGAAAAAATATTTCCTGTCGATTGGACGCCTGTCGTTATAAAATGTTAGCTTGAATGAATACAGAATTGTCCGTAACACCTTTGTTTTTATTCACCCGAGGAGCCTTTCGGACATTTTGCGTATCAGTATATTTTATGTGATGTTTAAAAAAAAGCAATTTTTTAATTATTCTTAGTGGCATGGTTATTCTTAAAAAATTTGAATAACATTTTTAATTTGGCAAAAAAAAGCTTGGCACCATGACGCTGTGGCTTGAAAAACCCAATTCTCTTACTCGAAGCATATTGCGACAATCGCTTACAAATTAAATGGGAAATTTTTAATAGGGGTTTTGTTCTTAGTTCTACACCAATACGCGTCGCTGTCCTTGCTCGTTCTTTTCATTTATATAGGAATTCGAAAAATAAATGAATCCCTGTTTCTGATAATTCACAATCAAAAATATGGGTAATTCGGTTTTTTATTTGGGGGGGATCAGGCAACAGTTATCCTTATAAATAAACCAAACAAAGTACCAATTTTGTTATATTGTAATACGTTTATTTAACAACTTATATCCGGTTCCAAGTGTAAATCTTTGAGGAAATTGGGATAAAACATTTGCAAGAAGAAATGTCTATAAACTGAAAAGTAAGAAATCATATGCTAACATTCCTCATAATTGACCATAATGTCCACATGTGAATACATTTTATGGCACATATTTTTGAAGATATTTTTAGAGGAGGGATCTGATGTTCATTCTCCGAAATGAACCTTGAGTCGGACACATGTATTTTGTTTTTTCTTTAGCATTTTATATTTCACTGTAACCAAGACATTCATCTCAGCTGCTATGCTTCCTTTGTAGAGACAGTCCACTCAACTGAGCACCAGTTGACAGACAAGTTGATTTAGGGAAAGGTCTTTACCTTTACCTACCGGTACCTTAAACATTCCAAGTAATTATTTATTATTGGATTGTTTCTGTTTAACTATACGTTAAATATATTTGTATCTATTGTTTGCTCAATATAAATACAACCTCCGTCAACAATGAAACCTTATATCCTACATAACAGTGTTGCGTGCATTATTTACGTTAATAAATAAACGTGTCACTCAAAATATGAGAAACACTTTGATAGTCGACCCTCGGGGACATAAAATGGGTCAGTCACGACATGAAAATTGGTAACAAGCGACATACACAATAAAGATATATAAGTTGATTAAGTTAAACGCATATCAGAGGCCCCACGCTATTCTGCGTTAGGGTTGCTAGGTACATTCTACCAATAAAAATTATTGTGTTTTTTTTTTTAATTTTATCATAAAATGAAACAGCGCGAGGAGGAAATCAGCTGACGGGTATTGAATGGGAAGCATCAGAACATAGCTCAGTTCGTTGCTTAGAAAAGGTTAAGAGTGCTGATAAAATAAATTTAGTTAATTTTTTTTATATTGACCTCCGTGGCGTAGCGGCTATCGCACTTTTTTACGCTTGCGGATGCCACGAGTTCAATTCCTGTCTTGCGTCTGGGGGTTTATGTATTTATTTAGAAGAAAACAAAGTATTGAAGTAGTACATCAGTTGTATAGTACCCATAACTCAAGTGTTATATTACTTTCGGACTAGATAGCGCTGTGTGAATTATCCCAGTATATACTAGCTGAACCGGTAAACGTTGTCCCGCCATGTAAATTAAAAAAAAAGTAATATATGTCCTTATCCAAGGTCCAATCTATATCTTTAAAGAAATTTATCAAAATTGGCTCAGCAGCTTAGGCGTGAAAACATAACTGACAGAGTTACTATAGTTAACATTTATAACATTAGTATTTCTATTATATATTTCTGAAGATTTTTTTAGAGGAGTAATCTGATCTTCATTCTCCGAAATAAACCTTGAGTCGGACACATGTATTTTGTTTTTTCTACCAAAAGTTGTGTTTGTAGACTAAAAAAAGATGGATGAATTTCGTAAAAGATATGGCAAAAAAGGGTGTGAATGTTGAGATGACGGCTAACAGAGGAGAGTGGAAGGAGAGAACATATTGTGCCGACCCCATATAATGTGGGATAAGGACAGGAAGAAGAGTATATATTCTATTAATTAACAAAAAAAAAATGGTTTCTGTCCGAATATGTAAGTCTAGATTCGGGTATAGTTGTGTGGTTTAAGCATTATTGTTTCTAACCCATAACGACCTTGACCTTCCGATTTCTATTTTTAACATAATAACAATATAAAGAAACGATTCATCTAGTATTTGCTCTAGAAGAGATATTAAATAGCCTCTGTGGTCTCTCTTGTGTAGTCTTGTGTTACATGTATGTTTAATTGACAAAAATGTCTTAACAAATATATATCCAATTATATATATATATATATATATATATATATATATATATATATATATATATATATATATATATATATATATATATATATATATATATATATATATATATATATATATATATATGATGAACGCTGAGATGATTATATATATCATCATCTCAGCGTTCATCCCGGTTGCAACCCAAACTAATCCGTTTTGGTGCTCGGGTTCCGCTTTCCGACTTTTTCTACTCCACTTCGCACGGTCTTCAGCATCCCTGGTAGTGAGCCCATTAGCACGCATGTCACCCTTTACGACGTCAAGCCAGCACTTTTTGGGTTTACCCCTCCTGCCGGAGCCCGGCGGAGGCGGTATGGCCAGACATTTGTTTCCCACGTAATCATCCGGTTGCCGCAAAACGTGGCCGTACCAACGGAGCCGACACTCCTGCAATATATCCGCAATATATATATATATATATATATATATATATATATATATATATATAGGTATATATATATATATATACACACACATATATATATATATATATATATATATATATATATATATATATATATATATATATATATATATATATATATATATATATATATATATAGATTGATTTTGTGATTGTACGAAAATATTATATCATTTATAATTTATGTGTAGTTGGACTCTAGCCTTCTCCTGAAGGGAACGGACTATAAACCCGTCACGCTTGTCCAAGGTAGTGATTTGTGTACGCAGATTTCCTCATAACATTTTCTTTTATTATTTTTATTACACGTGTCAATTATTTTATAATAAGTAGGTACGTTAGGCGATGAAAACTATCCAAACAGTGCATATCATCGTAAGATTCCGTGAATAAGGTTGATTTCAGAGTAATACCACTTGACTAGCATGTACCTTAACGCTAGCATAACCCATAACATTAGGATAATTATAACTAATATTATAAATGCGAAAGTGAGTTTGTTTGTTGCGCTTTCACGCCTAAACCGCTGAACTAAGTTTGATGAATTTCGGTATAGGCATAGATTGTATTTTGGAGAAGGACATAGGCTACTTTTTTAAAATTCATACGGCAGAACTACGTTTGCCGGATCAATTAATTACCTTATAATTTGCTTTGAATGCCACTTATTATAATTACTCACTATGCCATGGCAACAATTTTTTAGCTTTATAAAAGCAAATGTTCATCGTACCACAGAATTTGTTAATCAGATAGTTTTTCGATTTTAGTTTTTTAAACTAGTTTATTTTTTGATCGAGCAACACTGCTATGACGTTCCTGTGCGGAAAGCGCGGGGTGCGTCCGACAAGTTTAATTGAAAATTGTCACGCCACTCCCGGCCGGACGAGTCACGGCCTTGTTTTAGGCATAGTTCCAAACTATTGTAACTGGATTCTGAAAAACTAGCCCATTTACTAGGACACAGTGCGACAGTCTTTTGTTTGTTTTTGACCTCAACTTTAAAGTATGCTTGAATTTTATTCTATTGTGCATTAGCTTCTATTTTATTTATACGTAGGTATGTGTGCGGCATTTTTTTTCTTTGCGAAGGAATCGTATCAGAAAGACAATGATGTAACTAAAGTGCGCAGTAAGTTACACGCTGTGACAATACTCCATTAGTAGTGAAACCCGGTTGCTAAATTGGAAACATAATGGAAGAGGGAAGAATTACAAAAAAAAGAGGAGAAAGATATAGATGAAAAACAAACCGATACAAACGCTTAAATTGATTTCTAATTATTAGAAACTTATATAATGGGGTTAAAGTATGGAATTGCCGTTATATAGTAATTTAAATAAATAATAAAAATAATAAATAAATATTTTGTGACACAGCGTCATCTAGTCCCAAACTAAGTAGCACTTGTGTTATAGGCCCTATACAACAGATATACTACTTATATACTTTTTTGTTGTAAATAAATACATATTATATATAAACACCCAGATGCGAGACGGGCATCGAACCCGTGACCTCTGCAAGCGTACCGAAGTGTGTTATCCGTTACGCTGCAGAGGTCGTCGAATATGTACTTTGAACTGACATAAAACCTTCATGATGTGAGATTTTCGAGTGAAACTATTTTCACGTGATTAATTATGATGTTCTTCTTTAAAAAAAAATATACAACATTTGATTTTCAAGTTTCAATTATTATTTTTATTCACCTTAGACCTGAAAGATGGATAGCTGTTCAAAACAAATTTCGACGCGGAACTAACGCGGCAGAAACGGCTCGCACAATATGAACGCTGCGTTTGGAGAGGAGACTGCTAATGAACGCACCGTGCGGTTTTGCTTTACACGCTGTCGTAATGGAAACTTTGACTTGAAGAACGAATCACGTAGTTTCATCCACGTCACAAGACCACTTACACAGATGAATAACGCTGGTGAGATGGTGGAAATCAGCGTGACTGATCTGTAGAAAGAAATGCGTGTTGAAATTTATGTTGCCTTGTGAATCGGTACAGAAACGAAGGAATATAGGGCGAATTGTGTCAAGTGTCTCTCAGGTCAAACGTCGCAACAGTGCCCAAAGCGCAGTGTAAATCAAAGCTTACCAGTAAAAAGATAATGATAACTGTTTGGTGGTCTCATGGTGTTATTCACTATATCTTTCTCAGGTCTGGTCAAGCAATAACAACAGATGTTTACTGTGCCGAACTGTGAACTATGATGGTGAAACTGGTAGGAAACAGCGCCAACTCGTGAATCGATCTTCACTATTATTGCTCCATGATAACGCAAGACCTCACATTGCACGAGAAACCGTTGTAACTCTACAGGAGCTGCAGTTAGAAACAATACGTAACCCACCGTACTCGCCAGACCTTGCTCCAACTGACTACTATTTTTTTCGTCATATGAACAATTTTCTAAGCTACGTCATAAAAAAATTTCTTCCCAGGAGGCAGTACAAAATGCTTTCACACAGTTGTTGAATCTAGATCCCCAGAATTATATCGTAGTCATAAATGTAGCTTCCGTTTAGATGGCAGCAATGTATAGATAATAAAGGTAAATATTTTGATTAAATAAATGTGTTACATCTCAGAAAAAAAACATTTTTTAATTTTTCAGTAAAAATTTTCAACAATTTCATATTTTAACCTCTACTACTTCACTGTGTATTGATTAAAAAGCTGTTATAATGATATTACCAAGAGATATTAAAATTTTATTTGTAAAAAATCAAACATGTTTATGATGGTAAGTGCTTGAGTGTTTCAATTAATAAATATTTTGCTAGTACAGAATGTTTCTTAAACATTTATTTAAGAAACATAAGCTATACTTAAATCATTCTTGAAAGACAAAACCATAAGATATCCAAGTACCAAGTGACTAGGAGTAATAAATGTTTCTTACGCAACGTTTGGTAACACATTAAAATCTATGGAGCATATGAAGTACAAAGTCGGCGCTCCAGTGTTAAATGAATATTTTATGTAACTATATTAATCGAAAGTATTTATATCTTATTATTAATTAAAGCTATTGCCTTCTTTTTTTCTGTAGTATAGTAGACAGGGTTGTTCGTAACGTAATTTCGTTTCTTTTCATGAGAAAAAAACACATTTATTGTATAGGTGATAAATATTTTATTTAATTATATATTCATTCTAATTCAATACCGTTTTCCATATTTATGACAGTAGCAAGATTCCATAATATTTTTAGAATTTGCTGGGAATAAACTGGCTCAGATTATTTTTGACTTCGTCATATGAAGTGAAGGTTTTAACGTTTAAAAAATGTTGTAGAGACCGAAACAAATAATAATCCGAAAGTGCCAAATCTGGAGAATATGGTGGGTGTGGCAGTACATCCCATTCAAGCTGTAAAAGTTTTCGGTGAGTTACCAAAGTTGGATGAGGTCTCGTATTATCTTGGTGGAACATTACGCCTTTTCTGTTGATCAATTCTGGCCTTTTCTGTTTCAGTGAAACGATTCCTTTGAAATACCACCAAACAGATAGTATCACCTTTTTTTTTTTAGTAAATATTGGCTTTCGAAGTACTTTGAGTTGGTTTGCCCTTTTTACTCCATGACTCTTGCGTTTGACGTTGTTATAGACAACCCGTTTCTCGTCCCCATTGATGAGCCCTCATATTCTCACGGAAAATATGAGGAACCCATATGTCGGGCATTGATGTTAAACTTAGGTCTTTCAACTATACTCCGGACGCCGAGCAGGAAGAATTTCGGCCATTGACCTGTTATTATCTGTCTCTGCCACTCCCGCGTAAATATAATGCCGTTTTGCTCGCACAGAGCAATGACCGACGGTGGTCAACAAGATCAAAATTGCCAGATCAAAATTATAAAAACCGGTTTTGGCATTGGCGTGCTGTCATGTCAATACATCTTTGCCATACACATCGGCTAATATTTGTCTTGCTTGAACAGTATGTTTACCTTTTTGGTAGTAAAAAGTAAAATATGCTAAAAATGTAACTTCCATATTTTAAAAGGCACCAATCAATCCTTTTCATAAGCAAGCTTTGCTCTATCGGCTGTTGTAACAAATGAAGATCATGCGGCCCCAATTGAAGTTGGCTTTGAAAGAAAACAATTAAGCTTGTGGCGTTTAACGCACCTCTTTTTATGATGCGAGATCCAGAAGGCACGACATTTTGGCATAGAGATAATTTGTGACAAGAATGAATAAAACAAAAAGCAACAACGCCAATTGTCAGTAAAAGATATTACCTCGAACCACCGATTCTAAAATATTATCGATTTATCAGAGACTTTGTTTGTGTAGCGTCCAGTCATATATTTCTACTAAATAAGTGTTATAATTCTTGTAATTATTTGAGTTATCAAATATACGAACTGCTGTAAATTGCAACGTGTTGTATTTATATGGTAACAGTTTAGTTGGAGTGAAAAGGGTATTTCTCCTTTAAATTAGCAGGGACTCTATCCAGAGCCCCTCAAGCTAATTTACTTTCCGAACAACCTTATACTTTATGGATATAACGTTCAAATATGGATTACATTTCAATATGACGTAACATATTCTTTATTTAATAAATTCAGTTACCAAGTAATTTTGAATCAAGTCCCGTCAGAAATGCTTTCTAAATGATGGCGACGGCGAGATTACACAAATAATCCTTGACCTAATTATTAATCAACCACGTCATCTCAGAGGGTGCCTTTGTAACAATTAACGCCGATAAGAGCCTGCTTTAATCGATCTTGTTTTGATTTCATTTAAATTTACGCTAAAACAAAGAAAGTTTTATTAATGTTTTTATCCAAAAATAAACTACCTCTCAATGTAGTGTACACCTAAGTAGTGTGTTTTTATACTCACTACAAATTTGGTCAATTTTATCCCCGTTGCATTACAGATCTCTGTCTTACAACATTATACATTATTTACCTGCTGTCTTTCTCTTCTTACGAACCTTCTTACCTTCTAGCTCCCTATAACAAAAAATTAAGTAAATTTTAATTTCACGACTTGACAGGCCCTAATTTTTTGATTAATATCATATTAAAATTCAAAAAATGTTAAAGTATTGAGTTTCGGATTTGATTTAAAAGTTTGTCAATAACATACTTGTACAACTAAAATAGAGACAATAAACGAGCGCACTTTCCATATAATAGTATATTGCCAACATTCTATTGAGTCTAAAATAGTCGAATAAAACATAAAAGTGAGAATTCCGGTAATTTTCTTTAGTTTTTCAAACAATCGGCTTTTAATATTTGGTTTTGTAAAAACTTTGGTTAATATAATAGTCGTCAAGAATCTTTGTTTTATTAATCTGGCAACCAGTTGACGACACTTAGCACCCCACAAGTTTAGTCTAGTCTAATAGCTTCTTAATTTAGTATATGTTGTGCTAATTTTCTATGAGAAAGAGAAAAAAGTAAAGTATCTATAGCAGAAGAAATGTGGTTGTAGGATATATTTGTATAGGAAAGAGGAATTCTAACCTTGCGTGTTCCTTCGATGCGATTGCGTCTTGAAGTCGTTTGTTGCTTCGGTTATATCACAACACTTATTACACAGATTATGTATTAGTTACTACGTAAACTTAATAACACTGTATTTTTTATAACAGTTTATCGTTTAAATTGTTTTAGTTAGAGAGCATTTTTTAAGCGGCGCGATGGTTAGAGAGTAGAAGGAAGAGAGTGAGGGAAGGGATGCGAGTAGGGAAGGGAAATAGGTAGTCGATTATAGAGGTGGGAATAGATGGCGTTAACAACCCCCCCGGCCTAGAGGTTTTCCCTCTAGAATAGTTGAGAGAGTGAATGAGTGAATTAATAAGTGAGTGAGTGAGTTGATAAATGAGTGAGTGAGTTGATAAATGAGTGAGTGAGTTAATAAGTGAGTAAGTATTATATAATAACAAGAGTGTGCGTTAATTAAATAGAGATAAAAATAACGAGTGAAAAAAAGAGTTTATTGAGACGGTAAAGGGCAAACCCGAACTACAGGCCGAATGTACGTACCAGACTTTGTTCGTACCTTTATAGTTCTGGTTATATTGTCTTTTCCAGGATATACATTCTCTACAATACCCAATGGCCAACAAAGCGGATGTGAACTAGAATCTTTTAAAACTACTATATTACCTATTTCTATAGGATTTGAGGGCGTATTCCACTTCTGCCGTTGTTGCAGAGAAGTTAAATATTCTTGGCTCCAACGTTGCCAAAATGAATGAGTGAGTTTTGTTAATAATTGATAACGCGTTAAGCGGTTGTCAGGTATTTGTAATAAGTCTTCAGCGGGTAAATACTTCATCGGAGTTACATTGAGAAAGTGATTGGGGGTTAAAGCGGAAATGTCTGAGGGATCTGAACTTAAAATACATAAAGGTCTGCTATTCAGCAATCCTTCTATTTGAACAATAACAGTAGAGAAATACCAATAATTTTAAATAAATGAGTTTTGACACAGCGGACATTTACTTCACAGAGACCGTTAAAATGAGGGCCATATGGCGGACTATGTTTAAATTGAATACGAGATTCTGCTAAGTGATGAGCTATGTAATTATTATGAGATGTGGACTGTATTAAAGTATAAATTTCATCTAATTTGTTTTTTGCGCCAATGAAATTAGTGCCTCTGTCACTATAAATCATAGAAACTGGTCCTCTTCTAGAGATAAATCGTTTAAAGGCGTCAAGAAACAAATCAGAACTTAGATCTGAGACTAGCTCTAAGTGAACTGCTTTTGTGGTTAAGCATACAAAAAGAGATATATATGCCTTTTGACTTTTAATACCTCTGCGGCGAGCATGTGTTATAAAAAATGGTCCTATATAATCGACAGATGTGAAAACAAAAGCTTTCACCTGCGAAACTCTAAATTCGGGAAGATCTCCCATTTGTGGTGAGTGAAACTTGGGATTTAATCTAAAACATAAATTGCACTTATGGACTCTTTGACGAACTAGATTTCTAGCTGCAATAATCCAGAACTTCTGTCTTAGTAGCGCGAGTAACAATGAGGGTCCAGTGTGGAGATTATTTATATGGTAATGTTCGACTATGAGTTGCGTTACGCGCTCTTTAGCGGGAAGAATAATAGGGTGTTTTTGACCGTAGTCTAATTGCGAGTTACTTAAACGTCCACCGACTCTTAATATGTCATTATCTAAAAAAGGGTGGAGTTTAATTAAAGTTTTAGAACAAAGTTTATTATTTTTTAGTGCTATTATATCTTGCAGGTAGTGTTTATTTTGAACATAGCGAATAATATAACGTTCTGCGAAATCAAGATCTGACGCGGTAATTAAATCTTTAGAGTTTATAAGTTTACAAAATCGTAGTACATATACCATAATGCGAAGTAACTTTGACCATCTAGAAATGCGATCAGAAAGGATTTGAATGGGATGTAGAGTGTCAGAGGTAACTTTACTTACTGTTAATGTAACAGGTTTAAATTCAAAAAATTGACTATTTGTATTTACTTGGAAATGTTGAATAGGCCATTGAGAAATAGGAGATGAAACCCATGGAGGGGCATGAAACCAGAGATTACGAGTTAATAGTTCTTTAGAAGTTATAGGACGAGAAATTATATCTGCGGGATTTTCCATGCCATTAATATGGAACCAATGTTTGGCGGGAAGTTTTAAATTTATATCTGTAATTCTATTTGCGACAAAAGTATGAAATTTATAAGCAGGCGAATGAATCCAAGTAAGAGCTACTGTGGAATCTGAGAAAGCGTAAATATTATTTATTTCACAACGTTTAATAAATACATCATATACAGCGTTGAGAACATTTGCTAACAAAAGTGCGGCGCAGAGTTCGAGGCGAGCAATTGACATTTTCTTAAGTGGGGAGACCCTAGACTTTGAAGTAAGTAAGTAAACAGAAGCGTTGTGGTCTGTCGTATCCGAAACACGAATATAAACTACGGCACCATAACAGTGTTCGCTTGAGTCTGCGAAGCCTACTAGAGTGATTTGAGATGAAGAGTATATTCCTACATGACGAGGGATTTTAATGTGTTCGAGATATGAGAGTTCGTTTATAAATTGTTTAAATTTTTGAGAGAGCGATTTGGGTATTGGGGTGTCCCAGTCGAGACCTAACTTCCAACATTCTTGAACAAGAAGTTTCATGAATGTAGTTACAGGTCCTATCAGACCTAGAGGGTCGAATAGGCGAGCGGTGACTGATAAGATGGAGCGTTTCGTATATTCACGAGTATCAGAGTTAATTTTAAAAGTAAAAATATCCGATTTCGGATGCCATTGTATTCCTATTATTTTTGTATTTTCCATTGAGTCAAAATTAATAATTTGAGGACTTTTTTGAGAAGAGGGAATTTTATTTAAGAGATTTTCATCATTAGATATCCATTTAACTAAATTAAAACCACCTAATTTGAACATGCTTACCATTTCTCGGTAAGTGGATTCGGCCTTTTCTATACCATCTACAGAGTTAATATAGTCATCCATGTACATGTTATTTTTCGCGTCATAGGCGGCGAGCGGGTATTTGTCAATGTTATCATTCGCGAGCTGATGAATTACTCTCATAGCGAGGTATGGTGAGCTTGAAATGCCAAATGAAACACGAGAAAATTCATAAGTATCTATTTTCATTGTAGAATTAAATCTATATAGAATGCGTTGAAAAGCGTGATGCGATGGTGTGAGTTTAATTTGAAAATAATGTTTTACAATGTCTGCGGACAAGGCGGTGGAAAACATTCTTAAATTAAGTAAAAGATCAAAAATATGAGATTGTAAATTGGGGCCGATATATAGCAAATCATTAAGAGACTTTTTAGTCGTAGTTTGACAACTAGCGTTTAAAACGATACGCGTCAGAGAGGTTGGTTTATCAGGCCTATATACAGCTCTGTGCGGTATATAGTAACAATTAGCATTATGAGCAGCATTTGATATTTTATTTAAATAACCATTATCTATATATGATTGAAGAGTATTATTATAATCTTCGCGAAGCTGAATATTAGAATCTAACTTCTTTTCTAATTGAAAAAGTCGACGTTTTGCGTTAGAGTATGAGTCACCGAGATTAGACGGATCTTTCTTAAAGGGTAAATGTACGATATATCTACCCGTCTCGTCGCGGGAGTGAGTATTTTGAAATAAGTGTTCGCAAGCCTCATCATCAGGACTTACGTGAGTTTTGTTTGGGACGCTTTCAATCTCCCAGAAGCGTTGCGTGAGCGTTTCGAGCGACAGCTCCTCTGTTGTACAACAGAAGACCTCAGGAGTTGAGTCGCGTTGAGGATACTGACGGCAGTCTGCTTTACCCATCGTAATGTATCCTAACGTAGATTTTATAGCCACAACCGAAGAGTGCGGCGATACGACTTTATCACACCCAAGCATGAAGGGAAACAGTTCGTTGCCTATCAAACAATCGACTGCTGCGGGCGTGTCAAAGCAATCATCTGCCATAGGTAGATAGCGTAAATGCGAAAGTTGCGAAGTGTCAATATGCGTATGTGGCAAGCGGTCCGTAATTGTTTCTATTACCCTAGCGTTAATAGTGTAAAAACAACGAGAATCAAAGCGAGAGAAGATTTGAAAAGTAGTAAAACCAAGACAAGTGGTTTGCGATTCGCCAATACCTTTTATAGCCGAAGGCGCGAGAGTTATATTTAAATTTAATCGTTCACAACAATTTTTCGTAATAAAATTGCTCATGGAACCTGAGTCTAAGAAAACTCGAATTTGCTGGGGTATAGAATTATTATAAACGTAAACTAATGCAGTGGGTAACAATACGGTATTATTTTGCGATTTATTTTGCGTATAAGTAGTAGTTGATAAAGCTAAGTCATTCATATTTTCGCGCGCTAGCGGAATCGAAGCAAGCTCTGTTGTATTCGGGTGGTTGGAGTTTGAAACGATGTTGTGCGGAACACGAGCGAAGTTCGTGGAAGCATGAGGGGCGAGGTGGTGCGCGGCGGGCGAGTCTGAGGTACGCGCGGCGGGATGCGCGGGCGCGCGGGTCCGGTGGGGCGAAGATGCGATCGGAAGAGCTGCGGCGCGGGGATGATTCATAGTGGTTGAAACATTATTGTTCCTATGGTTAAGTGAGTTATACGACTGCGAGGTGCAGGGTTCATTAATGGGCTGAGATAATGTATTATCAAAATGTAACAGACTATGATGCTTACGTTGGCACTGTGAGCATCTGTTTACAGATTTGCATATATCAATACTATGAAAGCCTAAGCAATTTTTACAAAAACCATATTTATTAACTAGATTGCTTCTAGTATAAGGGTTTTGATTGAGAAAATGTTCACATTTATAAAGAGGATGAGATTGTTGAATTTTACAAATAACACAATAGCGGCTACCTGTACTTTGATAATTATTGGTGTTAATTACAAAAGCATGAGTGCGAGAAGATTTTCTATTAAAAGTTATATTAGTTTTAGATATTTGACTTGAGGATGGAGTGCGAAGAGTTTGAATTTTAATTTGCTCTTTTAAAAATTTGGTTAAATTTTCAAAAGAAGGAAAACTAATATCTTTGTGTGATTGTTCAAATTGTGTAACAATTTCTTTGTCTAGTTTGCTAAGGGCTATATGAGTAATAATAAAATCAGATAAATTGTTCACATTCAAACGTCTAAGTGCGGCTTCAGCTGTACAAAAATGATCAATAAATGATTCAAGACATTTAAATTGTTTACTTTGTATCATGGTATCCAAATACATTGATGCTTGGATCCTAGTATCCTGATATCTTTCAATAAGAGAGTCCCATATTATAGTGTAATTGTCAGCGGTGGGAGTCAGACCTGCACAGACTGTTAGCGCTTTGCCTGAAATACATCCTATTAAGTATTGAACTTTTTCAGCGTTTGAGAGATGCTTGTTATTATGTATTAAGGTTTTAAAGTTTTCATAAAATGTTTGCCAATTTAAAGGATTGCCATCAAAAGATGCGAGATTGAGTGGAGGTAATTTTCTATTTAAGAAATCAGCTTGTTGTCCATTGAGCATTTCTGTTTTTTCTTGTTTTAATAAGTTAGCGGTTTCTTTTATGCAACAATATAACTGATCAAATGCATGGAATGGCATATAGTTCGGTTTTGAGTGTGGATTACATGCTAACTGTGCAGCAATGAGTGAATCCAATATTTCAATAAAATCGGAACGCGTTTTATCAATGGAGTTTAAACGGGAAAGAAACTGTGCCCTTGAATCTGGGTCTGTTTTGAGGCTTAGGTCATAGACCTCTTGTATAATTTCAAAAAAACTATCTTTTTTTGCTTCTAATAATAAAACTGTGGTATCAATGGGAGTTTCATAATGTTGTTTTGCTTTTGCCATTTTAATGAATTAAATGAGTAATATAAAAAATAAGTTGTAATATAAATGTGTTTGGTTTTAAGAAACACAATTTGCGGGTTGCGAGTTGAGCGGGAATATTAACAAAAAAACTATAAATATGTAGCGTAATTTATGTAAAATGCGTTGTGAAGTGAAAATAAATGAGCGTTTGTGAGCTGCGTATGAGTATTGTGTGAATTTGAGTGAATTTGAGTGGCGTACCTACAATATGGCGTCAGGTACACAGCGTGGCGATGCGGTTGAAAAGTTGAGAAATATGCGTGAATATTATAAAATACGATAATATGTGGTGTGATACGTGTTTTATGCGTTTTATCCGGGTCGTGGGGACCAAAAAAGGGGGTTGTAGGATATATTTGTATAGGAAAGAGGAATTCTAACCTTGCGTGTTCCTTCGATGCGATTGCGTCTTGAAGTCGTTTGTTGCTTCGGTTATATCACAACACTTATTACACAGATTATGTATTAGTTACTACGTAAACTTAATAACACTGTATTTTTTATAACAGTTTATCGTTTAAATTGTTTTAGTTAGAGAGCATTTTTTAAGCGGCGCGATGGTTAGAGAGTAGAAGGAAGAGAGTGAGGGAAGGGATGCGAGTAGGGAAGGGAAATAGGTAGTCGATTATAGAGGTGGGAATAGATGGCGTTAACAGTGGTAATACATTAGTTTTGAACGAATGATGACTTATTACACGAAACTTGGTAAACTATGCAGGAGACGATATTACAATAAATTGAGTATCACATATTTCACCAACATATGGCATACAATTTTATAATCCTATTAATTAATATAAATTATTACTAATTACAACTGAAATTCTTTTGTCAAAATAAAACAGACAAAGACATTTAATTTAGAATTTAGGCGGAGAAAGAATACTGACCTCTGTGGCCGGGGTCGGCTGTCGTAAAAGGCGACAAAACAATTCGCTACGTGGTAGGGCTCCAAGCCCGTCTGGATGGTGACCACCTTTGGTCTTAAGTATGCCGTCATAATAACTTTATTTTGTGTTCTGGCATTAGTCACTCAAGTTCCTTATGAGACAGTAGTATGTTGGAGATACCACTGACGTGGCAAACATCCCTAGCCAACGGTAACTGCTAAATTATAAGCGGGCCGTTAGCCTGTTTGCTTTCCTACAGCAATAAAAATTCTTATACATAATTAATAAATTACAACTAAACCTCAATATTGTTTATAGTATTAAAGATAACAATAAGTTTTAAAATTTATTTTATGTTTTAACAGTCAACCGATAAGTAAGAATACAGTTAAGTGATCTGTTAAATTCAAACTATGTACATCCCGGACTTCCTCATCTTTATTTCATGCGATGAGCCATTTTGCGACTTATTTGTAGAGAGGCTACCCTTGGCGTCGCTTGATCAATGACTATGCGTCCTATCTGAATACCTGAGCCAATTTTGAGGGTATGCTTTTAAAATAGCTCTGTATAAAAATGTAACATATTTTAAAAGGCGGTTGCTTCTTCAATTGCCACTATTTATCAAGTCAGTTTCAATTTTCAGCTGCATGCTTCCTGATTTAGAGTGTTTTTGATACAATAAAGCAATATAAGCTATATTATAACTTTAAAAATCGTTGGAATTCTTAGTATTTATTATTTTGTTGCTGAGGAGCAGCAAATAGGCCGAGGGCCCACTCAACACAGTCTACTTGCCTAATCTATGGATTTTTGCAAAGCTAGGAGCACCGCGAATACGCTGCCATCCGCATAGGGGTACTGGAACCTGGGTCATTCATATTGGAACACAACACAAGGCTATTACGGTGGCATACTTATAGAACAATGATGGTTACCATCCAGACGGGCTTTGAGCCACGTAGCCTAGCATATCACGTAACTAGGGTTTTTTGGTCGCCTTGTACGACAGGCTGTCCTGGGTCGCAAAAGTTTTTGTTCTTACTCCGCCCCTGTACGGAGTTATATATAAAAGTTACCCTCGTCTCTTACGATATTAAGTTAATGTACGGAAAGAACTCGTTAGGCTGTCACAGGATATGCTACTCTATTGCAACCGGTCTCCTATATTATAGGAATGAAAGCTACAACAATTGCAGTATTTTTTACGAGGTCATATCCATTTCACGCTCTTGCTCGACGGATAACAAAACGGATCTGCAGATAAAATTAAACTTGAATCATAACCCTGTATTTATTTAACGGTTCGGTACACAGCACTTTAATAAAACTGTTATTTAACAAAGATTCATTGGACTCATGTAATATCTTATTTAATCCAATACAGAAAATAAACTAAAGCACAACAGTAAGCTTTTAAGATATTTAAGGCTAATACAAGTCTAGAAAATCTAAAAACATTTGACTATTTTATAGACTGTTTTCTGAACCACGTTGCAGTAATACGTTCTTTGATGTTGCCACAGATGCTAGTAAATTTTTCATGTATTGAACTTATCCACTCGATCAAGTCGTCTCCTACGCGATTGAGCGTCAAATTTATAGGTTCTATATATTATAATTTATTTACAAAGAACCCTTTATAAAAGTCTATGCTTATTGGCTATAATTTTGGATTTTGGTATATTTACAAAATTTATAGTAACATTAGTTCTAGACCAGAAATAATTATATTTTGTCTTGTTGCGTAGTATGTTGCAAGTGTACTAGTCGTTCCGTGTCAACAAGCAAAGGTTTCAGTCTTAGATATAATCACCTTTGAGATATTTCAGTTTTAGGATTTATGACGAATATATTTTCGGCACATATATATAAGGATAGATATGATAGCAAAAGAGACCTGTTGGATCAAATTTTGCGGACTCCTTGGCCCGACCTTGTGTGGAGATTACAATAGCAAACAATCAATGAAAGCAATCCAATTAACGGTAGACCGCTCGGCGATCCAGCAGAGTGGTAGTCATAATCATTACGCTTAAGTACCCTGGATGGGTATCGCAGACAGAATGCCTACGTGGAATAAGGTTTCTCTCAATTCCATTGCTGAAGAAAAATACAGACATTTTATTACGTTCATTGGATGGGTATATTATTTGATCAAGTTAAGTATAATTATAGAAGGGATCGTAATTCTTGATTTTATTGCGATCATCAATATTATGACGGTTAACTGCCGGGAAGTTATGGGGAAATCTCTCCAGAAAATATATTTATGTATTGTAATATGAATAACAATTGTTAGGATTTTTTAGAACGCTACACCTTTTGTTGATTATCAAATACTTTTCGCACATTACGCCTTATAAGAAAGGTATAGTGGTGTTTTGTGGAACATGCTCATACGTTCCCATCGTTTGACTGAGACGCACGGGGCGCAAGATGTAACGTCAATCCAACCGTGGGACTACATTAGGCTGACCTGTAACCTCGTATTATAAATTTGGTTTTTATTGTATTAGTTTACTAGTGGCAGGTACTATCTCCAACTTCCAAAAGAAAAACCTTGCGTAAGAGTATGAACTGTTGTTACGAAATGTGCATTAGCAATGATTTTTTATATCTGTTTTTATGGTGGGATCTCTTACACTTTAAAATACATCAAATGTTAAATAAGAAGCATTATATGATACGTTATGATTTTTCAAATTATATTTAAGCTTCAGTGCCTGAGGTTTACATTTGAATTTTTATTATTTTGATTTCAATTAGTCGTTTATTGTTGATAGGCAGTTCATTATCATGTATATTATTTATATATCAGTTTTACTATTTAGTAAGTAATCAAAATATTGATATATTTTGAGTCTACTTCGTCAAAATTTGTGTATTATATGATAAGAGATGATAATATGTTTACAAAAAGTAGACGGTAGCTAAGCGATATGCGTAAGCAAGATGTCGCGGGTTCTATCAATGCAAGGGCACGCACAAAATCGCTTAATGTGCATGTATAACTTATATATTGTTTATTCTATTAGGAAAAAAATGTAGTCTAATAGTAATACGTTATAAACACTTATTATTAACACGTATAATATATTCATTAATATGTATTTGATGACCTCCTTGGCGAATTGGCTAATACCCTTCGATGCGCTTGCGGAGGTCACGGGTTAGGTCCCGAAAAGAAAGTATTTACGTAGTTTATCAATTGTCTAGTATCCACGACACAAGTGCTATGCTACTTACTTTGGGATTAGATGGCGCTGTGTAAATTGTCTCAGTATTATTATTCAGACCTCTTTGCTTAACACGGTCTAAGCAAACCGTTTACTGTTTATAGTTTATATAACGCCCACACTTCCCACTGCTCGCGTCAGGCCTCTTCGAAGAAGGAATGGACAGTAAACCCACCACGCTGGTCCAAGGGGATTGGCGGGTTACACATACCGGTGATCTCGGTATGCAGGTTTCCTCACGATGTTTACTGCCTAAGATGCACCGGTGCATGCTACCGTGGGATTCAACCAAGATCATACATGGTGTAATTTACATAAATATTATATTAAAAATATACACATAAACTGTAACAAAATATTATAGTACGTTTTCTCTTTACAAATAACGTATTATAGAATTTCGATATGTTATTTCATTCTATTTCTATGTAAATATACCGTATTTCTGTTTCAAATTGGTTTCTCTTGGTATAGCGATCTTAGTCTTATTGAATCGAATAAACAGTTTACGTTTGAACTGGGAAACCGAAAGTTTAATCTTTGATACCGCTCTAAGTTTGATTCGCCTTAAGCAAGCAGTAAGATGAGTATTGAAAATACATTATATATTTTACTGGTGTTCTGTTATTTTTATGCAAGACCTGCTTTTGTTTGAGCCGTTATTAGTTGATTAATACGCTAAATATTCTCAGTCTCCGTAATTATTGCAGTATTCATGTTGAAGACCATTCGAAGTGAAAACTAAAATGAAAATATTGGACCTGAAAAGCTAATGATGGAAAGAAATAAAGGAAAGGGTAAATAATACATTATATAATAAATTTAAAAAAAGTGTTTTTTTTTATTGTTGTTGGATAGCTGATGGGCTGATGATCCGCTTAGGATTTAGCAGTTACCGTCGCCTATGGGTGTTTGCAATGCTAGTGGCATCGCAAACACGCTGCTGTCCCATAAAGGTACAGGAACTTGGGTCACTAATGCCGGAACACAATACAAGGTTATTGTGGCGGTATACTCAAGACCAAAGATGGTCGCCATTCAGACGGGCTTGAGGCCCTACCACGTAGCTAGGGTGGGTTGTTTTGTTGCCTTTTACGACAGGCCGACCTCGGCCACAGAGATTAGTATTCTTTCTCCGCCCCTGCACGGATAAAATATACTTTAAAAACTCCACTCTCATTGCCTAAACAATATCTTTTTTTAAATTTAATTACTAAATATCATAAAAATGGCGACTTACAATTAAGTAAGAACAGTTACTCTAGTGCCTAGTTTCTCAATCGGTGGGTCGCGACCTCTAGGGGGACGCGTTTGTTATTAAAGGAGGTCGCAGTCTGTTGAAAAATAATATGACATCGGAACATACAAACTATAGTTTTCTATAGAAAATATTCGTTTAATAAAGTAATTAATTTTAGTTCATGTTATAAAATTAAATATTACGATGTAATAAAATATAACAACATAAAAATAATTTTAGCTTACTTTATTTAATTAAAATGATTAATCATGAACATTACTTAATTGATGCGATGTTTGGCATTGTTTCTCACTTAAAAGTATATTTTAGAGATGGATCATCATTGCTAACACTCATAAGTAAACTATTTTCGAGTGATTTGATTGTGATTTTGAGTGAGTGAGTCAGTTCCGTCTTATTTGGTTTAAAATTGAATAATTTATTATTAATCAAGTATAAAAAGGTGTAAATAATACAAATAGCTGTGTGTGTTTGAATACTCTGAAGAGTGTAACATAAGTGGGCCCACGCGAAATAAGGACGAGTAACGAGAATTGCGAGTACCCTTAATATTAATTTCCCTTCGTTAGCTCTTCGCCTAGCCAGACCCAATATCATATACAATATCGAGTCGTATTAAAATATTAATTAGTTATTAAACGTATGAATAAACAATTAAAATATTATTATAATTTTCTAGTACGGGGTCGGGAGACTTTTTACTTAACGTTTTGGCTTTTTTGTGGGTCGCGACATAAAAAAAGGTTGAGAAACGCTGCTCTAGTGGTTAGACTGTTGTAGGTTATTCAAATTGAGGTACTGAGTTCAACTTTCAACATAGTGAATTAATAATGAAGTGAACTTTTGGACTTAGTTCAATAATTCAACATTAGTTTGCGGAAATTGCGTTGATTCATTTTTAAAAATAAATGTTAAATTACACTTTGATTTTGAAAAGTAGTTCTCTGCACTAAATGAACGGAAAAATTCCGTTTTTCTTTTATGTTAAATTACTTTTATAAATTGTAGCAAACATTTTTAAAACTTCATATTAGACATTTATTTTATACAAGCAAAACGTGTAGGTATATTTTGTTGCTTGATACACCTTTCGAGGCGCAATAAGATTTTTATTATACTCAACAGTTTCTGTTGTAACACACCTCTGAGTATACGTTGTAAGGAGTCGTAATGATGCGAGGGTGTGAAATACGCACACATTTCGCTACCCTAGAAATGGTATGCACCTGGTTCCTTAGGTTTTATGTGAAGTTTCCTCACCTTCTTACGTTACTCGGTAAGGGCTGCCAATATCGCCGTCCTCACTTTGTGACCCCTCATAATGCCAGTAATACTTCTTGAGAGGGTATTGAACGTAGGCCGCTCTTGCCCGCCCCGTAATTTTACGAGCGGGCCTCTCTACCAGTTTGTTTCCACTTGATGTCGAAATGTTTGATATTAACATTTTTATGATGTCCACCAAATTGTGTGATAAGGGTGGAATGTATTTTGTCCTCTTGTGCGCTGACTCAGGGTCTTTATGGACTGAATTGGTTGGAATAGCGACCTTTTATTGTATCGGGTGATATTGTACATGTTTTGAAATAATTTGAGAACATTACTGCAATACATTAATCTACTTCGTGCAGAGGTGGCGTAAGAATATTAACCTCTGCGGACGGGATCTGCCTGTTGTAATAGGTGATAAAACAACCCTAGCTACGTAGTAGGGCCCCAAGCCGGTCTGGATGGCAACCACCCTTGGTCTTAAGTAGTGATTAGTGATCCAGATTCCTGTACCCCTATCGGAGAGCAGCTTGTTGGCGGTGCCCTTAGCGTCGCAAATATCCATAGGCGACGGTAACTGCTCACTATTAACGTAACGTAAGTGGGCCGTCAGCCTGCCTGCTGCTGCTCAGAATTAATAAAAAAAAAGACTCATATGATTTAATAACAACGTTAACTATAATAATACTTTATTAGATAATGTATTTTTTATTAAA
The DNA here is from genome assembly GCA_963693495.1 of Malacosoma neustria. Taxonomy (NCBI): domain Eukaryota; kingdom Metazoa; phylum Arthropoda; class Insecta; order Lepidoptera; family Lasiocampidae; genus Malacosoma; species Malacosoma neustria. The sequence goes on from OY856372.1 coordinate 7,877,162, forward strand.
CGTAATGAAAGTAATATAACAATCGGTTATCTGCACTGACTACAAATCTTAGTAAACAATTCCGAGCCAAACAAACGTAGAAAAACTAGTAACTTCTACACATGAATAACGCTGAAAAACAAAACAATGATCCAAGCCACAATATGTTCCCCGATATCTTTTGTTCGTTTTGCCTCTTTGTTCTATTAAATGAGGGTAATCCAGTTTAACATTATTTATTCCTATACTATCAACTAGATAAAGAAGGAAAATTGCTTGCGGTCGTATTTTAAATGGCAAATATATATTTGTCTTATCTATATTTTGATTTGAGTGACTTTGGATCCTTAGTTTTCTTGATTATTAAGTTTATTGGGCTTCAAGATATTTTAACTTATTAAACTTGGAGATCAAGTAAGAGGTCATAGGTTTGATGCCTACGATAATGCCTACACCGCTTAGACATTTTTTCTTAGGTACCTGGTCTTCTTCCCGTCCTTATCCCAAATTATGTGGGGTTGGTACAACATTTTGTCCTCTACAACTCTCCTCTATTAATCGTTATCTCAACATTCACATATTTTTTTGCCATATCATATTTTAGACAATCCATCTATATTTTTTTGGTCTACCTCTCCTTTTTCTTGCCTAATGTGTATATTTATAACATATTATATCTGTACCGATGTTGAAGGATAACATTGTGAGGGAAGTTATACAACTGTTAATTTAGTTAGAAGTTATCAGACCTCTCCTGAAAGTATAACTGCCACGTTAATCCAAGGCTTAATAGGCGGGTTATATATATTAGTGATCTGGATATACATCCAGATCACTAATATATATAACCCGCCTATTAAGCCTTGGATTAACGTGGCAGTTATACTTTCAGGAGAGGTCTGAGCCCTTCATTGGCGCGTTGTGGTCTATTATTACAATATTACTTATTTAATACTATACAACTAAATCATTATAGTATCAATTATATACAGTTTTATTTGTATTTTTGTAAGATATAATAGTAATGATGTATATCTTACAAAAATTCAAATGATTTTAATCTAATTTTTTTATTGATCAACTCTAATAATAAATACGGAATCCTTTTTTTTGGGAAGTGGAAATGCATGACACCCACCCCGCCACGTGGGAACAGGCGGCAGGGTAGTGTGGGACTCCCCGTGCAATGCGCCCGTACGTTCCCTTCTCTAGGCTGGGGGACGCACGTAGCTGGTATACCCACTAAAACCACACCGGTGGTCATTGTAACGGCTTTAGTGTAGAAGCCGCGGGACACGACGGATTAGCTAGGCCGCGACCGCGATTGGCGCCGCCAGTTATCGCGGGCCTCTTCAAAGCAAGCGGGGTGACGAGTCCCGGTATCTTCTTTCTCACGCAGGGATGAGCTGGGCGCGCGGAAATAAAATAATAACTCAATCAGTCCACCATTACATATTTACATACTTATTATATGTATATGATTTTGTAAAAATTAACATCTCATCTAATATAACTCAGAGGGTAAGTTTACATGTTAGATACAAATTTTGAAATATTAAAAATATGAAACATCCAAATAACATAAGACCATTTAAATAGCAAACTGTAAACTAAAGATTAGAGTTCACTCGCCCGATAAAAGCTCAGCAATGGCATTAGAGCTTAATATGGGACAGCGATTCCGATGCAAATACATACTTCTATGACTATTTGAATAACTTTAAAGGCGGTTAAGGGTGTTGGTACATGTCATGCATATGCAATTTATGAAAATGTATTGTAGTTAAAATATGTCTAGCTAAATACGTTAATTATACAGAACTAGAAAAAAAAGTAATTCGTTCAAGTTTATACAGACTAAGCTCAGTCTACTGGCTATCAATCTTACTGACTATTTTATAAGTTTTTGTAAATTTTGATTAGAAATACTAGCCTAATATGACCTCTCAGCTTAGTTAGAAGCTTGTTCAAACATTTGTAAGTGAAAACTGATGTCGCAATTACGATATTAATTTCCTGCCTACATAGTCGATATCAAAAAAGCACAATGGATTAAATAAAAACAGACAAGAGCATTTAAATTCACATTGAGCTAAAAGTTTGTATTATGAGCTTGAATTGGTCCATCAGAAAGTAATATTTACTTGGCAGCCAATATTTATTATTTATAATTGAATACATGAATCAAATCTTAATTAGGATTTTTCGCATGTTCTTTTCGCTTAGTTACTTTTATGAAGTAATATAACGAAGGTTACATTATTCATCGTAATATACCAAAAAGTAATTACATCACAAAAATATAATGTAATTAAGAGAAAATTTCATGATGAGATCATTAGTGTTAATGACCAATCTCTAACTACTAACTGGCAATGAATGTAGATGAAAGATCTCGTCAGCCAAAGTCCTGTTAGTACAAAAAGGCAAAGTAACAAGCGTAAGTGCCAATAAAAATCCTTTGGCACACCATTAAGCCACAATAAAGGCTGAAGACCAAGCCACTACATCATTAGAGCAGTAATTGCTCGCACGTCCCTAAAAGGGAAAGTATTCCGAAATTTTTCCAAAGGGCTCCCGTAAATTGTGATTATCTTTAAGTATACCGTTGCTACCAACAGAACCACTCGTTGTATTTTATGAGGAAAGCCATCTGGGTCCTCGTCTGTTACAATAAATTCAACGCTCTGTTATGTCTTTTTCATGGACACCGAAGATATAAAGAAAGAATTTTATTGCTTTCAAAATATTATTATATGGACGTAAAAGTGACTTCATAAACTCATTTGAGATGTTATCGAACGATTTACTGAGACAATATAAGGTAATAGGGTAATAAAAGCATGTTAACTTAACTATTAAACTTTTGCACTTCACCATCTAAAGCCAGCTTAGCTATCATTACCCTCTTACATAAAACTAATACAAAATGGAAACTGAGTATTAAGCTAATCGTAAAACTTTCATTTTTTATGTTCGAGGATATTTTTTCACACGTTGCCGCATATACCATAACCGCGCAACGAGAAATTGTGGATTTGAGAAATGCTAGTACACCCACTAAACCATCCTAGTATATTCCTTCTTCAAGCGTATGGACTGTGAGATTTTAAACTTGATCCTTCTCCAATTCTTCTTTCAGAAATAGGGAACCAGTACCTCATCACAGTTTAATTTCGCACTACGTCTTCACTTACATGGGTATTACGAAAATATTAAATAAATAATTATTCTATCACAAAATCAAGCAAATTACAGAATGTTGAGTAACTGAATAGGTAAGGTTAAGTATTACAAAAAAATAAATGTTTTTTTTGCGATAATTCGTGGATTCTTTTTGCTAATGTCTGTATAGACACATTAATTATGAATATGTGTGCTCTTTACAGTTAATTATTGTTTAGTTCTGTATGTTTCAGGTGTCACGCCTATTACATACAGCATGCTATTATAGGTATAATCTATTATAGGTATTATGCGATATTATGCGATAATTTGCAAGAGAATACTCATGAAGCTTTATGTTGCGTGGGTTGCGCGGGATTGGGCGTGAGAATGAGCTGTGGAGATTATCTCATCACAATAGGTCAGAGTTTTTTTAAAAAAGAAGTTATAATATTTTGTCTATGCCGATAGTACGCTGACACTGCTCCTAATGTTGCAAACGTCTACAGCCGATTGTGATCAACTGTTGTCGGCTGGGCCGTTTACCAGAAAAAAGCCCAGTTCTTGTCTCGTCATGTCCGTTGGTTTGATCTTCATTTAAGTGTTCTCTATTTTAAGTGTTAGATATGTTATTAGTATTTTCTTAATATTTTTTTTATAAAAAGTGAAAAAAAAGTGTATTATCGTTTTAGTAATGTAATAATTAATAAAGAATATTAAATCACAGGGGATACGTAACAACACTGAGAACCATTATTCACGCGTTTGGCATAACGTCTGAGTGACCTGCTCAGCAAATATAAAAGGAATTACTTTTATTTTTCGTCTCAACCACAGCATGTTGCCTTATGATAAATCACTTTCGCGCTACTGCTGGAGTGTGGAGCAAAAACATTTGAAACGGTCTAGTTCACAGCAAAAAGGTACACATTTCTGGACCAAGCGTTCACTTTATCATCACAGACGTACGTCTGGCAATGTCCTTGAGACGTGATTTCATATCAAATATAATACTGATAAGAACTACATAAGATTTATGTTCGCTATAACAATTGAGGGCTATTCCTGATTTATCGTTTGGTAATAAATATAACGTATGTACTGTCTACAAACGCCTAAAATGGAGATGGACGGGACATATGCTAAGGGAAAAGAAAGAAAAGTGGACAAGCATTGTGGCAGAATGATACTTACAGGATGGAAAGGAAAATAGAGGTAGACAATTTAAACGCTGGGAAGACGAGATGAAAAGGACGGCAGGGTCAGAATAGATACGCACTGCCAAAGACTGGGCCGAACGGAAAGCCTTAGAGGAGGCAATTGTCGAAAGACAAGCTGTAAATAGAAAATCAGATGCAGATATTAGCTTAAGTTAAAAACTAAATTATAGTTATATTTATATAAAGGTAGTTTTAAACACATAATTTTTGTTATACTTAGAATTAATTACATTTCAGCAATAAATACTAATTTTGTTTTATTTATTTATCCTAACTAATATTATAAATTCAAAAGTGACTTTGTTTGTTACGCTTTCACGCTTGAACCACTAAACCAATTTTGATGAATTTCGTTATGGTCATAGATTGGATCTTGGAGAAGAACATTGGCTATTTTAAAATTCATATGGCAGAACAACGTTTGCCGATTCAACTAGTTTTATAATAAATATGACGAGACAGAAACATGTTCTGTCTTCTTTTTCTAAAAAGCTTGTATCTTGGTTTTACTTGAAACTTATACTTAAAATTTCTGAAATAAAATCAAATCTCCATACACAGTTTTTTTCACTTACTTTTCCTTTTACCTACTATTACACAATGAACGGAACTGATATGATTGATTGATCCTCAACCTGAAAAATAAATCTATTTGGATTACTTGGATGGTCTTACTATAAATTGTATGAACTAGTATAGGCAATGGCATGCCTATGTAATAAATAAACCTTAAATAGTAGGAAAGGTATTAATTATATAATTTTTTTTATGTTTTGCTTCTAAAGAGCTTGAAGACTCGTCTTCAAGTGGTATTGACCTACGAGGCTGAGACAGATACTAATAGCGGAACTGGTGGTTTGCACGTTCCGTAGCCTAGCATTATAGATGATTCCCTATGAGCAAAATTCGTTTGAAAACAAAATATCTCACTAAACATACACGCTGAAGTGACAATGGACTGGTCATTTAGTATAGTCAGTAGTTATACAGTACATTTTTTATTAAGAATCGAATCTGTGGACGCTGTTTGTGCCTTAGATGCTCTCTAGGCCAGAGGAATTTATTTCAAATGAAATCTTTCAATAGAAGCGCTGTTAAAATATTCTCTGAATAAAGCAGAATATTACCCAAACGAATTCAATTTCCACGTAACGAGAAGTAATAAAAGCAGCGAGTACTGAAGTATCTTATTCAGCGAAGCACATTTAGAGAGACATGTTGAGAACGTTAAAAGTACGTTGCCCCACGTGAAATTTGTTGAAGACCGCACTCGAAATTTTACGAAATAAGGGCGCATATTTCACCAGTCGTTTCGTAACATTCGTGTCAATTATCCGGGAGTTTACCCCGGCGACGATTGCGGGCAACAGCCATCATTTAGCTTGCCGGACTTGTAATGTACATTTCGCCCGTCGCTTATATGACGTCATTGGACGCTATCCGTACGTTTTCCCGATCCCCCATTTAATGTCTCAATTAGAAAACAGATGTCCAACACCAATTACTGACAAATGATTTTCGACGTTTTTTAATTGTACAAATTAATTTGGGTAGCCAGTGAACGAGGCTGGATGATGGGATGACATTTATTCCCCAAAACTTATCTTCCATATGCTTGTGTGATTTTTTCATCGTACTTTTATTTTATTACATAGGACGGCTGACACACAATTTTATGATTGTGTTATCTATAATCATAAATTATCTATTTCTGTAGAGGATACACTCACACTCATAATAAGATGACTTATAGTTAGATAAATCAACAAATATGAAATTTTACTGTTATCAAGTCATTAATTCTTTAAAAACTTACTGCTAAGACATAAGCCCAAATTAGAATATGAAAAATTTTGCGTAAATCTATGGAAATGGGTGGATGTTGATTCCGTGAGGACGATCCCTCAGCTTAAATAAATATTAGGGCATAAGTAGTTCCACTATTACTCGTGCCTTCAGGTATTAAACTTACATTCCAATAGCGAGACTGACGTGTGGTTTTTTAAGACCAGGAGATCAAAACATAGTTATGTAGAAGCCGAAACAAGATGAAAAAAGAAGCTATCACAGACGTCCACTAATAAATAAATAAATATTTTGTGACAAGTCACACAGCGCCACCTAGTCCCAAACTAAGTAGCACAGCACTTGCGTTATGGGTACTAGACAACTTATATTCTATTTGTGTATACTTTTTTTGTAAATAAATACATATTATACATAAACACCCAGACGCGAGACCGTAATCAAATCTGTGACCTCCACCAGCGTACCGAAGTGCGTTATCCGTTACGCCATAGAGGTCTTCCACCAATTTCACCATAAAACATTTATATTATGTTATTTATGAATTTACTCTGAAACTTTGGATACATATAGGAATAACTGGACGTGATTTAAAGTAGACTACGTCAGTCGTTATGTCCAATACCGTGATCCCTAGGTCACTTTTTAAACATCCGATTTGGAGGAACTGTACGTGGTAGCAATTTATAAGAGCGATAATATCTGGATATAAATTCAAAGGATAACAATAAGACCCTTTATTGCCCCCGTTGTTTTCACAAAAACGATTCAGCGTACGATGTGGAGTTTTTTGTGGACATAAAATTTCGTAATGTCACGTTCCTTGATATACAGATCTTTGTTTCTGAGGTTTATTGTTATTTTCAAATTTACGCGTCAGTTCTTCATCTACACCTATAAAAAAGTTGGTAATTTTTACCGTGTGTTTTGAGATAAGAACACCACCACTATCTAGTCGTAAGCTTTCGTACTTTATTCGTAAGTTATAGGAATGAATTCCTTTTGTTAGTTTCAGCACCAAAACAAGAAAGACATTTGTATTTCCTAAAGAATTTAGTAGAACGCTGTAAAACTCCTATTTTGTCGTGTGCCAATTATTCTCTACTATTAGATGTACGCATTCTAAGTTTGCGCCACAAATCCTGGTTCCTTAATTATTTCAACTAGCCTCGACCTTTCGCAGGTCATTGGTTTTTTGTGCTTAGGAGCATTCTACACTATGTTTGTCGAGGTTTCTACACCAGAACTCGTTTGTTTCGCCCCCCTTCGGTCCTGTGAGTGGAACACTTCAGCTTGCATGTTTTGCAAGATATGTCGATCATTTTAATTTTCTAACGAATGTCCTTTTGTAATTTTTTTTTCATATGCGAAAAACTTACATAGCCCGCTAAGTGATTTGTAATTTCTGAACTAGTTCCGCTGTCAGTGTCTACGTCAAAGCTCCATAGGTCAATACTGGTACGACGGATTGCAATGAGAGATGATCGACGAGATCAGACAAACCTGATGAAGGAACATATTTAATTATAATTATTGCAACTTAAACATACTAGTCATGAAAGAAGTCAAGCTTTACAAGCAAATAATTTTTTTTGACAATTCACACAGTACCATCTTCGATCTTCTTTTGGACTGCATCACCAGGGACTCTTAGCATTCGCATCTCCACCCAGGAGTAAGTACTCTCTGGGTTCCCGCATTACGATTTATCGTACGCAGCTGCTGCAAGTAACCCTCAATCTCCTTATGAGTCTTGCATTGCAACTCATGCAGCGCGGTCTCCACGCAAGCCCTCAGTAATACGCTAATCTAGGCAACGTGTCCCATTTGGCTCTTAAGAGGCACCTGTCATCAAAGGCATTCGTCTCAATATTTTTGGCATTGGTATAGTTACAACAATAAGGTGGCGTTCCCGCAAAATACTGGGAACAATGAGATTTACTACATATGTGGGCCCCCGCAGTGGCTGCACTTCTCAACTGTTTGCGTTCATAGTTTTCTTTCGGGTCCATAGCCCAAACACATTGAACATTGGACCAACGACGATTTATCAATAACTTGTAGTGTTTGTATATCGATGCGGACCATACCAGTTTGAGTAATTCTGCTCCAGAGCACCGGAGTGCATTTTTAACTTATTTTAAAAAAAGCTTAAAAACATGATAACTCAAAAATGATTCATTTTTGCATAATGATTGATGCATGGATTAATAGTATCGCAATTAGTCACCCCTATCACCTCTTTACGGAAATACGTCGAATTACTAATAACTCATAATATATAGTACATACAATACATGGTATAACAATTTAAAACGACACACATATGTATTTTTTTCGTTTTATTTATTTTATTACATTTTAATTTTCATCATTCCAATAAATTTTGAATATTAAAATAAGCTCAAAATAATAAATAAAACACGCAAAAGAGATGAAATCTCTCTTAATTATAATATCGAAAATGGAAAAATCCAAATGTAAGTTATTCCAAGTAAACGATTCTCAAAGTTATCATGTATATTCCTAACAGTAAAATATTAAGATTTCTGTCTGTTAGCGAATCGTCGGACTGAATAAAAGTGTACCTTTATTTAAAACTGGTGTATACTTCAGTTTATTTTTATTCTTTTATATATTTGTCTAGATTGTCTAATTTTTGTATGTATGTAGTTACTCAAGTATCATAGAATAAATTTAAGATTCATATTATATTTATTCGGATTAAATTTGAAGTTTTTTCCTATGGAACGCCGTGGTACACAGCTATTTCAAAAAGAGACCCGAGCCTCTTATCACCTACAAGAGCGGGAGGAATGTTACCCAAATCGATTTTAAGAAGAAGAAGCCCTTTTTAAGAAGTAGCAAGCGTCCAGACCTCTTGAAGATCGCGACGCATACCGGGTGGCAAAGCACGCCATTAAGAGAACTGTTGCCAGATCCCGACGAGACCACTTACCAACACTTTACGATAAGTTGAAATAGTCTGAGGGGCAGAAGCTCATCTATAAGATGGCGCGCTTCAGGGTCAAAGCGGCACAGGACATTTCCAAGTGCCGCTGTGTAAAAGACCCTGTAGGCAACCTGCTATGCGAGGACCTTGCGGTGAAGGAGAGATGGCGCTTGTATTTCCACGAGCTGCTGAACAAGCAGCACAAAGAGGTGCAGCTGCCAGACCTTCCTCCGAATCAAGGACTAATGCTACTGGTAACGCCTGCAGAGTCCAGAATTCTCTTTGCCGCATGAAGAATCGGAAAGCTGTTGGATCCGGTAGAGTCCCCATTGAAGCCTGGAAGGCGATGGGCTATTGTGGTGTGGACATCTTAACCGACCTTTTTAACGGGACACTTCTCACCGGTACGATCCCGAACCAATAGGGGCTGAGTATCATTACTCCAGTCTTCAAAGGTAAGGGGTCGGTGCAGGAGTGCGGTAGTTACAGAGGTATAAAGGTCATGTTCCACACCATGAAGCTATTCGAAAGGGGTATCGACTCTTGGATTCGACAGGAGTGCACTGTCTCGGAATGTCAATATGGATTTCGCCCTGGTCACGGGACAATGGACCCTGTTTTTGCCCTAAGGACTATCATGGAGAAATACAGGACATGTACTGCAACTCCGATTCCGTAGTTCGGACCGCTGTTGGTGACATGAAACCTTTCCCCATCACCGTCGGGGAGCACCAAAGATACGTCCATAGTCCGTTTCTGTTCAGCGTCATATTAGAAGTCCTGTTAAACAGCATCAGAGATTCACATGAGCGGCCTCCATGGTAGCTCATGTATGCTGGTGATATCGCGCTGGCAGATTTGGACAGGGTTTCGGGTATCAACCATGATGGAACGTATGAATGCGTGAAAGGAATCGCTTAAGAATGGCGGTCTGAAGCTCAATGTGGCGAAGACCGAGTACTTGGCCTGCACAGATTCCATACTCGTGCGCATAGTAGGCGATACGGTCAAGCGCACGGAATACGTGAAATACCTGGGATCTGTATTTCACCCGTCTGGTGACATTGATTGCGACGTTAAGGCACGCATTGCTGCCGCATGGGCCAAGTGGCGTTAAGTAACTGTTGTCATTTGTGACCCCAAAATACCGGTTAAATTTATTAGGCCTATTCTTTTACACAGATGTGAAGCGTGGGCAATGCTGGAGTGACACAAGCAGGCACTGCGAGACACGGAGATGAATATGCTGCGGTGGATGTGTGGAGTAAAGCGGAAGAATCGCGTTAGGAACTCTTGCATTCGCGACAGCCTTCGTGCCCTTCGTGACATTGCGGATAAATAGCACGAGTGTCACCTTCGCTAGTATGGCCACGTTTTACGGCAACCGGCTACTTACGTGGGGAAAAAATGTCTGGCCATGCCGCCACCGCCGGGCCACGGCAGGAGGGGTAGACCCAAAAAGTCTTAGCTTGACGTCGTAAGAGTTGATATGCGTGCCAATGGACTGCCCAGCAGAGATGCCGAAGATCGTACGAAGCGGAGAAGAAAAAGTGGGAGAGCGGACCCCAGGCGCTGAAGCGAGAGTTTAGGTTGCAACCGGGATTCACCGCCAAGATGATGATGATGCCGTGGTACACAGCTATTATTATTATATGTATGTTATTAATTATTGTTATTATTAATATATGTTGTGAAAGTTCATCTAGTCCTAAAGTAAACCGTAAATAATTTATGTTATGGATACTAGAAAACTGATGTAGGTACTATTAAATATTTTCCTTTTGTAAATATAATTATATTGTATATAAATACTCGGGACAAAAATCGGACCTATGACTCCAACAGACCTATCTATGTGCAAAAGTCGTTCCGCCATGGAGATAACTATTAGACGGTGAAACTATATACTATGCATTTATTGGATCGGTATCAATTAATGATGCTTATTTTATAGTTTTATTTTCCTAGCAGAAGGATCCAACTGTCAATATTGGTCACCCTAAAAAAAGAGATGGATTGTTCCTATTTAGGAACGATTCCACCACCAAAAAGTATATGGTTCGCTATAAAAGAACGTCAACACGGGGCACATAATATATTATTAATTTTATAGGTATATTTTTGCGGACTTTTTAACAAGCAAATCCAAAGATAACATTTAGTATGGATATAAAGAGCACACGGATATAATGAATTCGCTTACGAAAGCGTTACGGTCCTCGGATCATTGAATATAGATGAGGGATCAAAGGAAATTACGAGTCTTCGATAAAATTTGTGCTGCGCAAAGAAATTCTTTTCGCTTCCTGCAAGGCATTCTCGTTTGCATACTTTAGACTAACACTTTTAGGTTCTAAATTCTGTGGCTTAGAAGCCTTCCATATCCTATCCCAGATATCATTCAGGTAGGTAGCAATTCTACAATCAAATTTACTTAAGACAGTAACACTGAGAGAAATGGGGTTAAATTTTATAGTTTTAAGACATTCTGGAAATAAGACTAAATTGATTCTTATTCCATTAGCTAAATTGAACTAACAGCAACAGTGTTATTCAAAATCTCTTTAGTATAATTTTATCGATGTTCTATTCCAGTGCATTTATATAGGCTGTAAACAGATATTTATTTTCTATAAATGTATTTACTATAAAACCAATGTAATTATGATGCACTGAGGTGAACGTTGCTACTGCAACACAGTATCTTTTACTTTTGCGTAGCAACAATACCCCTTTAATACTGTATTTAAATTGTATAGTGCCGAAATAAATTTTTTTTGAATTTTTTTTTTGATGTATGTTATGTTAAAATATGAAAATTCTTATTCAACGGTTACCCGTCCAGAGCACATCGCTGGTAGTAAGTAAAATTGTGCAATTACGACTGAGGGTCTCCTTATCTAAAACTGAGGCGGTTTTCTTTCATGATCCCCGTAGAAGAACGCCCCGTGGTGTACAAATTGAAGTACAGAGAGTAGCTGTCGAAATAAGGACCCATATGAAATACCTGAGCCTTACTCCTGATAAGCGTTGGAACTATCACGTGAATTTTAAAAACTCGCCCCAAAAATTATAAATGTACCACTGCCCTAGGAAGATTGTTACCCAATCAAAGGGGGCCAGGCGCAATCTGCAGGCGACTATACACCAGCGTCATCCAATCAATGGCAATGTATGGTGCTCCAATATGGGTTAGCACACTTAAGGCAAAGACAAATACCTCTGCTCCGACAGCTACAGCGAGTGATTGCCACCAGAGCTGCAAGGGCATACCGTACGGTGTCATGGAGAGTGGCGACATTGTTAGATACCCACCCTGGGAGTTGCAGGCGGAGGTCCTTGCAGTAAGTCCTTGCAGTAACATTCTAAGCCCGGAAATAGGCAGTGGAGTAGGGCCAAAGGCTGTACCCGGTGGATATGCAGATAATCTCGGCTAGCACAAACAAGACCCTGATACGTACGTGGCTAGAGATTTTGGGTCCATCGAAACCTGGAAGGCGCACATTTGAAGCAATTCGTCATGTGCTGGATGAGTTAGTGTCAAAAGAACACGACACCCTAACTTACAGGCTGATGCAGGTACTTACTGGCCATAGTTGTTTTGGCAAGTACCTGTACCAAATTGCAAGACATGAGCCGATACCTGTATGCCACGAAGTGAATAAATAAACACTATTGAGCACACCGAGTTCCAGTGTAGCGCATGGAAGTCACAAAGGCATGACTTACAGACCACAGTTAAACACTATATATCACTGCCAAGTGTTGCGCAAAAGATGATTGAAAGTGAGAGGGCAGCAGTGGCTTCCTTCTGCGAGGAAGTTTTGTCGCGAAAGGAGGCTGCTGCCAGAAAGCGGCAAAGAGATGCTGGGGCACCTCTCATGCGTCAAAAACGCACTGGCTGCAACAGGCGATGATATGCTCACCTCCTTCCGCAAATGCCGTAAGCTCCAGGCTCGATCAATTTGTGGAAGGGCTTTACCCCTGGCATACAGCTCAAGTGAATTGACGCCACGGGGGGTAAAAGTGAATAGTCATGAGACTGGCCCTGCAGTGGCCTCCTACTTTTCTATGGCGTAGATTGGTGCTGGGTTTTTAGTGGGTAGACTCTGGCAGCACATTTTTAGGATGCTAGATGACAGAGGAGTCTCATGTAACCATCTTCGAATCACTCCCTGGCGAGGTATCCCCAAGATTTTCCCAGTTAAAAAAAAGGTTAGTTACCCGAAGACATAATTTATTTGTATTAATCTTTTATAGTTTAATAGTGTTCGCAGTGATCCTGACGAAATTATTACTAAGTCTTTAAATATATTGAGTTCAAACACGAGATAGTTAAAATAGCGAACAATGGTATCAATATTGGAAGTTTCTAGAAGAACTTAAAAGATTCACAAATTTCATTCCACAAAAATATCATATTAAACTTCCCAAAGGTTAAATATGAAATAATGTAATTTTTTGTAGATGAGAAGTGGGATTAACCCGTAACACCCTTAAGATGGCGGCCGTAGAAGAGTCAAATTCATAAATTAACATATAAATCGAAAAGATTTACCTTGCACAAGATCAAAGGAATTTGTCTAATATTCAAAGCTCTAATGACAGTTTATGGTTTAAGGCCGATTGTGTTAGAGAATACAGGACCTTCACTGCAGTTTTGTTTCTACTTAGGGCAATAATAATGTTTGGGTGGATTAGCTAAAACTATTATTTCCAGACGATATAGCGGTTTCGAATATACACACCAGCAAAATTAGCGAATATAAAATAAAACCATACACAGAAATCGTCTCAAGATCCTCCTTTGCTAGAAAAAATTATGCTGTCACAAGTTCGTATTTGTATAACAAAATTGATAATATCCTTCATATCGTAAATCTAAACAAATTTTAAATAAAACAGAAATCGAAAGATTGGTTATTAAAGAGAAACTACCGTGAAACATAAAAATTAATACAAATAGGAGAGTAAACCAATAAATTTATTTATATCTGATACACATGTACAACATGCACGTACACTCACACACACACGCACACACTTACACGTACACACGCGCTCACACATTCACACGCGCGCACACACATTTATTCTGCTACGCTTCGCTACGTTCTAAAGAGAGGGAAAACTAGTTCCAGAGATACAGTTAAAACTAGTTCTGGGAGTAGTGAAATCAGTCATGATATGTTTTAAAAATTGGTAATAGTACATCATTATGGTTAGTAAAATATTATTTAATAAAATAAACAAGTTGTAGAATATAACTCTTTACTTCAATCTGTAATACGTTGTATGTATGTGTGAATGTATATTATTATGGTGAAAAAAAAATGTTTTTCATGTAAAAGGAGAACTCGTTATATGAAAATATCTTACAAGATTTCTTAGGTTTTTTTATATACTGCCAATTGTGCCTGTCTGCAATTATAAATATATCAATCAGCCATTCTACCATCTGTACAACGGCGAATTTTTTAATGAGCTATTTAGAATAGTGCCCTCGTTGTCTTTATATCACCGCACTGCCCGCCATCTGCTGAGTGTTCATCCCCATTTCTCGGAGCCTCTTCTTTCTTGTACGAAATATTTTTCAAGAACGGATGTTCTATTTGTATATATTGCGTACTCTCAGGATTTGGAATGAGCCTCTGGCTAAGGTTATGTCAACGCAGTACGATATGGGGTTCTTAAAAAAAAAGGCGTTATAAAATTTCTTCGAGGCCGCAGCGCGTTGGTAATGCCTCTGGTGTTGCAAAGGTTCATAAGCGATGGTGACCACCTGCCGTTTGCCTATCTGCTGAACTCTAGCTATAAAAAAACCATAAGATATTGATATCTAATATGCAACAAACATTTCCTTTTTTCAGTGCAAACTCCACCCGTAAGTAGACATCCAGTCGGCAAAAGAAGACTGCTAATGAGTTTTACTTTCAAATTTGGGGGTAGCTATTCGATTAATTTATGCCATATCTTTGAAGAAAAAAGATGATGAGAAGATATCGATGGAAAATATCTAAAATTCTAGCTATAAGGCACTAATGCCAACAGTTACAAATAGTTTGAACATATAAAAATAATGAATAGAAGTAGATGCTGGATTTTACACTAAATTAATAATAAAATCATAGATTCGGTCTGAGCCAATGATTTAACTAATCAGTAAATTTTAAGTGAAGTATAAAGAAGATCAAACTACTATTATCCGTTTACGTTATCAATTCAAACGAACACTAAACTAAAAGCTACGCTGGGAAAATGACACACACTCAAAAGCTTTGTGAGTAAAAATAGATCATAAATCCATTCCCAGTTTGATTTTTTCATATTTATAATTTTACGAGATTATATTATAATGAGAGAATAATTTTTTTAATAAGACTATGACTTGTTTGACTATAAATGTAATTTTGTTGATTTTCTCTTGGGATCGACCTTATATTTTGTGGTGTTTTTAATGCCGAGGAACAGTAGACAGGTTAAAGGTCCACTTCATAGCAAGCAGTTACCGTCGCCTATGGATGTTTGCGACGCTAGGAGGACACGGTGTTGGACACTGCGAATACGTTGCTGTCCGCGTAGGGGTACTGAAACCTAGGTTACTAATACCGGAACATAACATAATATAAAGATAAAGGGTGGTTGCCATCCAAACGAGTTTGGCACCTTAGCACGTAGCTAGAGTTGTCGATTTTTACGACAGGTCGATCTCTGCCGCAGAATCCTGTCGGATAAAAAATAGTAAGAAAGAATGGTATTACTAAAGTGTGCCTTTAATTTTGGAAATTGTTTATGGTAATTTGACATTCCCTAAATGTCCAACGAATACATATAAAAATATGGAATTCAGTTTTTTAACTTGAAACTTTTTGGTAGGGTTTGGCACACGTCAAGTTACCATCTTACAATATATAAATGAATTTTATTAATTGTACCAAAATAAAAATAAAATTAACATTTAACAGAAAAATAAAATTAAGATAGTGTAAATGTTGTACAGCTCGTGAAAAATTAGACTAGACTGCGCTATCGTGGATTATGAATCGCTGTAGATAAGGTACTCAACGCACCCTCATTAAAACGTCGGTTCTGGAGAAGAAATAAAAAAATACAGCCAAGCATGGGCTGGTCTGTGCATAACTTGTACTCGCATACTATTTGCTATTATTTTGAAATGTAATGTCGTTTTTTCCATCCTGAAAATTCTTTATTTTTAGTAAATTTTGAAGTGTAAATAAAGTAGGTAAAGTGTAGTAAGTGAATTCATAACAATGAAATCAACTTAAACTAGGTTGACCTTCCGATTGATACAATTAATGAATTTACTTAAACTAAGCTTATTTCTATATCTATATTCTTATTCAAAAGGCGTGTGCATGCATAAGTGTGCGTGCATATGTGTGTGTGTGTGTGTGTGTGTGTGTGTGCGTGTGCGCGCGTGCGCGTGCGTGCGTGTGTGCGTGTGCGTGCGTGTGTGAGTGAGTGAGTGAGCGAGTGAGTGTGCGCGCGTGTGTGTGTGTGTGTGAGTTGAGTACCCAATCAGTTTTCTTTTACATTGTAATTTATTTAATTCGTGAATATGTAATATTTTGTTTATTTTATTGTACAGAAACATACTCATATAATAAGATTGATGCTGTAAATATTTCGTGAGTGTGGGAATAATATCAAACACTTTATCTTTTCTTCTTTTGTGGGGTAAAGTTTTATTAAAGGGTGTTATTATGTGTTGTTTCAATACAATGTGAGATACGTATGTTTGTCATACAGAAAGTACTTAATATTCGTTAAGCAATTGAAAAGTAGGAAACCTAAAGGGCTTAAAGAACATTACTTTTAAAACACATCTGAGTGCCCTTTCAAGCTTAATAAGATAGAGTGTATATGAACCACCCCAAACAGAAATGCAGTATCGTATGATGGACAAACCCATAGCTTTAAAAATAGTTAAGAGTAAGAGTTTTCTAAACAACCAGATCATTTATGCTATTTACACAAGTCATCCACAATAACACCTAAATACCTAGTTTCTCTAATTTTACGAATTCCGAAACACGTACAATGGTGAAACTCTGTACATTAAAATGTATGTACTTTTAAATTATACTTCAATGCAGAGCTGGGTGGGTTTGTGATATCAAAGTTCATGTAATTAGTTTTATTTATGTCAAGTGTTAGAAGATTCTGGTTCAACCATTTGTAGACAGAGGCTATACCTTGTTTAGCCAGTAAATGTACGTCTTTCCATATATTCCCATGAAAAACCAAGGCAATATTATCTGTGGAGCTAACTAAAAAGCCGTTATTAAGCTTCAATTGAGACAAATCATTAATGTAGATCAAAAATAGGCTTGGCCCGAGTATACTACCCTGAGGCAATCTGAAAAGCATGTTTTGGTCTTTATTATAATGATTACCTATTTGTACTACTTGTGATCTTTTATCAAGGTAACTTTGGAATATTTTGAGAGGTAAACCGCGTTTACCTAACCTTTCCATTTTCTTAAGGAATATGGGCACTGAAACAGTATCGGACGGTTTTTTAAGGTCAAGAAAGACACCTATTACCTTTTTCCTGCTATCAACAAGAGACGTTACTTGATTAATCAAGTGTTGCACGGCATACTCTGTACACTTGCCTTCGCGAAAGCCGAATTGACTATCAGCTAATAATTTATTTACTTCTAAGTACTTCATCAAACTTTTGTTTAAAATTTATTCAAAGATTTTTGGAAGTACAGGCAGCAGTGATATGCTTTAAGTGTGAATACAACATAACTATATTTTATTATTATTTATGTAACAAGTTAATATGCGCGCACTCACGTATACACTTACTATCTCATTTACTCACTCACTCAATCACTCACTTTCTTAGTCATTCACACACTCACTCAGTACCTCACTCATTTGATATCCGTGATAGATAAGTGAAAGACTCGTCGTCATCCAAATTCTACACGTTCGTAGGAGACGTGCTGGACAGAAACCGATGGACATAAATCATCCGCTTCAGATGCAACTTTAACGCTGACTACGAACCTCCGACGGAAGGAATTGACCCCAGTGAGAGAGAGAGAGAGAGAGATTTGCATAAGTTTAAATTCATTCAAAAGGTATCTCTTTTTGTAATCAAGAAGAAGACTCATACACAGTCACTTAAGCTAGAAATTTGTCTTTGATAACAAACTCACCAATTTTTAAATATTAATTTGTAAAATTTGAGTATAAAATTTATAAATTCATTTAGTATTCATTTAATTAAGGGAAGTCTTTTTATACAAATGTCTGAACATTAAGACGGCAACTAATAGAGGAGAGAACATGATGTGCCGACCCCACATAATTTGGGATAAGAGCAGGAGGAAGAAGAAGTCTGCTATCTGTGTATTTTGGTCACCCAATATAAATAGATAATAAAATATATATTGGGGCGATTGTAGTCCCAAAGTGCTATGCTACTTGCATAGCACTTCTGTTATGAGTACTAGACAACTGATATAATACTGATAAACTTTTTTTGTAATTAAATAATTATTATATAGAAACACCCAGAGGTGAGACGGGAATTGAGGCTGTGACCTCGGCAGGCGTACCGAAGCACGTTATTCACTACGCTACGGAAGTCATCTTACCGCAGGGTATGATTGGTTTTCTGTAAGTTCTAAAATGTGTGAATGGAAGTGTTGGAAGGGGTAGACCTAGGCGGATGTTTTGAGACCAGATCAGGGACGTCTTGAAAAAAGGCCAGGTCAAGAGTACCCTAAACCGAAGGGCATGTATGAAGGGAATAATGAAAGTGGACTTAGCGAAACAAGTATGTAAGGATCGTAGCAAGTGGAAAGAAGTGGTCTCTGCCTACCCCTACGGGAAAGAGGCGTGATTATATATATGTATGTAAGTTCTAAAATTAATTTTATATAAATATGAAAAATTGTGAGTAAAATCAATATGCTTTATGTTATACACTACAGAACCCTAAGAATTATAAAAAATGGTAAAAGCTAGTCTCATTTGTCAACTTCCTAGGATTGCATGCGCCTACATAAGGCGAGGAGTGGCCGACTTTTTATTCATACATTTTTAACAACGCACACCACTTTTAATAGCACGAAATGAAAACACGCTTTTAAAGAATGAGTAATGTTGTCGTCGTATTACGTGACTTTTTGTATTACCATTTGTGTACGAATTAGCAAATAAAGTAAGCATGAAACTTTAGGAAGCCTGTTCCTAATCTTAGAACATAGAGTGTAGAAATAAAAGTAGAATTAAAGTTTTAAGTCGCCTCAGAAATAAGATCTTTTTTTTCTTTACTTATAAATTGAGAAGATGTAGGAAATACTTCATAAAAGTTTTAACTATAATATTGGAGTGAAATGGTTACATCTAAAGATGAGATTTTGGGATACGGGGTATAATTTCAGTAAAGTAAGAAGTCAAAACTTCAGCCAATTAATAGGTAGATGCCTCTTGTTGGCTGTTTCTTTCATTACCAAGAAAAAATAAAACAAGTTTTTAATGTGGCTTGGTTGGTTTTTACGATACGACTGTAGAACGGGACTGAGGAGAACATGGACTGTAATTTATTCCTATAACAATGAAAAGAGAAAGCATTAAACAGACCCATTATTTTGCTCTTTGTGAACTAGCAAGAGTGATTTGTGCCGTGCAGGGCTGGAATAAGAATGATCTCTGTGGCCGGCTGCATCCAGGCGTAAAATGCGAAAAATCAACTCTAGCTAGGTAGTAAGGTTCCTAGCCAAACTGGATGGTAACCACTCCTGGTTTTAAAACATGCTGCCGACTGTCTTGTGTTCTGGCATTAGTAAAACAGGCTCCAGTTTTTCTTCGAGACAGGCAACAACGTGACAATACCTCTCGTGTTGCAGATATCTTTACGTGATGGAGATTACCGACTATTGTCTGCTAGTCTGTTGATCTCAGCTATAAAAAAGAGGTTATTATTAGTCATCTTTCATGGCACCCTAGACGGTTAAGGGTTGCTCAATTTGATTCCTTACCACACACCAAATACGTTATGATTGAATAGACTATTCTATTCAAATTTATTGTATATACAAATAGGAATAAATTTATATATTTATATAAAATTCATGAACGATACCCATTCTCCTCTGGTTTAAAGCTTATCAAAGTTAGCGTTAATAAAAATAAAGAAGTGTATTTGAATGTATACATTCTTAAATTTATTAACCTACTGTCGATGCTGATATAATAGGCAATTGGATTTTTATTCACTTATTATATTATTGGAGGATAGAGGTCATATTTATCCGTCGTACTCATTGTAGTATGAGTAAAATAATTATTTCTTTAGAATATTGTCATTTTGTGTGCACTCAGCCTAATCAGGCTTGAACTCGTGCAACACGCAAATAAGACTTTCATAATTTAGCTTCTTAATTAGACTCATTAATTTATATAGCAGTTTATATTGAGGTGGGTATGTTTGTTCTTAACGACATCAATTTCAGTGCTTCTTTAATCCAAAACACTATCTAAATTTTAGTTTGTCACGAAAGCTCACAAATACTTGGTTATCTACGAATAATCAAGGTCCAACCGGCTTTTACAACAAATATTGTGTCTATAAAAAAGGATATCTACGTTTTGTAATTAGTAATTTAAATTTTTTATGTTTTTTTCCCTTCTTAGTGAAAATTAAGTGTCATTCACATATGTACCTATATATACGGGCATTGACGCGAAAAGTCGCACATTAATAAAGTGGCGTATTATTTACAATATAACAAATAATGAACTCAGGAAGAAATATAGACAGTTTATATAAAAAAGAATACAAAACAATACAGCGTCATACAGTATTGTTACCTGTGCGATTTACTTAGGTAAGTTCTTTAGGCTACGGAAATTTATATATTAATACAAACAATATATTTGATTTAAGAAACATATTGAGAAGTCAAACTTTGTATTTTATTTAAGTGCAACGCAAAGTTACGTGTATATACTGTGAACCGGACTACAGATAAAAATTAAATCTTGGTGCATGCTCACAACTTCGCATCTTTATAATGTGTTAAGTATGTAAAATAATAACAGTTTATTAAATCAAATTCAAGTCTTAAACCTTACATTATTTTTAATAAATAAAAAATAAAAATAAAAAATCCTTTTATTTCTTACAGAAATTTCTAGTTCACAAGTTAATTAGTTTTGTTAGTATCAAGATTTTTTTATGGTTTAATATTTAATGATTAGTAGTTTCTGTTTAATATAAATAATTTGAGATACATTATTATCATAGTTATATAAATATTAATAAATATAGTATATAAATATTAATAAAATTATTCTGTAAGAACCCCTCTGCAGGTAAAGGCCTCCTCCAAATTGAGCCAGTTTTCTCTGGATTGTGCATTATTTTTAATACAACACAAAAATAAAAGTTTATATAAACCGTCCTACAAAAATTTCAAATTCATACAAGAAAACAAAAAAACCAGTGGAGTGACACTTTTAAGGGCTGGGGTTGATTTTGGAGGGGACTATTGTTTCTTCTAACCGTACCCGGGCCTACCCCTCGTTGATTTAAGCACACAATAGACCCCCGTTGAGAGCCTTTACACACGGAGGGATTAATTTGTTAAAACCTTCCTTCTATATTTCAGGATTGCGATTTATTTAGTTTTTTGACATAAAAGTAAGCAGTTACCCCTACTTATAGATGTTTTCGAAACCAAGGGTATTGCTCACATGCTACCATCAGAGTAAGGTAAGTGGAATCTGGGTACAAACAAATTTGGAGCCCTACCACGTAGCTAGGGTCGATTTATCGCCTATTATGATAGAACACCCTCGGCCGCAGGAGTCAGTATACTTTTATTATATATTAGGGGATTTCCAGTACTATCCCAAGCTTTTGAAAAACCGCGTCTCTAACAGCTACTATGAAACTGTTGGGGTAAATCTACCCTCATATTGATTAAAGTCAACGTCCATGGCTTTTAAGTAGGATCATTAATAAAATTACTCATGGTCTTTAATCAACGCTGTACGTTAATATTTCAGCCACACAAAGGATATTAAACTTTTTTGATATTTAACTCTAAAGTTATGGGTTAATTAATAATTTCACTTACATTTGTAAATAGATAGTTGGTCTAATGACATGTCAATGCTGCTCCTAAGAAACTCGAACCTGACTTTTTTTAATGAAGACCGCGTGAAGAATAAATCAGAACGCCCTCCCTGGGCACCTAAGTGGATTAATATTTCGATTTCCTGCGCCATTTTACTTCCCTAAATTTGCGCACTAGTACGTATCGTAAGCTCAAGACGCCTGCACACACTTCGTATTTTTATAAAAATTCTTTTGCAGTGCAAGCTGTTCAACTTTGGAATGCTTTGCCTCTCGATGTTAGGTAAGCTAAATCACTGTCAAGTTTCAGGAAGTTACATCGTAATCACTATTTCAAGCTCAATAACTACGTGTCGTGATGTAACATTTTGTTTATATTGATTGTAATGATTGAATGATCATATGTATTTTTAGTATATAATACAAATTATGTATATGAAGAAGTAAATAATAAGCATGGATACTCGAACTTAAAACACCACACCAGACTCCTTATAATAATAAAATACATCTAGATAAAAGGTTGCCTGGAAGAGATCGCTTTACGATTGTGTACTAATAAGAACTTCTATGTTTGTAGATAATTTGAGTATACAATAAAGAGTTATCTATCTATTTATCTAAATGGATTATTATTATTATTATTGAGGATAATTTTGCTAGTTTTATTATATCCTAATATCACTGCGACTACTACTGTATTCAGCCATATTGATCGGCCAAGATCTTTAGCTTACTGGCAAAGCCTGCCTCATTTAGCGCAGCGATTTCTGACAGGTGGTACTTCAACCGTTTTCAGCATACGCTTCACTAGCCTCATTAAGAAACATGTAGACTGCTGTTCTTGGCCTTTACGGTGTTAAGGTGCTTATTTAGACAGCAATACCAAATAACGCCCTCGTCAAGATGCATAATACCTACTAAAACGAGAACATGAACATTAAAATGAAGATTATTATTATTTTTTTTGAACCTGGGTCACTAGAACACAAGTTTATTTTGGTGGAATACTTATAGACTTACAGACCAACATTATTGCCAACCTTATTTTCTTATATTACTATTTTCTCTCGTGTATAGAATCCGTTACTCGTCGACATTGCTTCGATAGCTTGGAAAATTTTCACAATAAAATGTACCTACCCGATGATAAAAGTGAACAGAAATAAAGATATCGCTCCTGACGTTTATTGTTGGATATCTCTTTTTAATTTAGAATTTCGTACTATCTAATCAAAATGGTTTACGTTCCAATTTGCGTTACATTTCAGTAACTGATTTACGGTTGAAAAATTCAAAATATATCGTTGAATATGTAAATAACTCGTTTATATATTTCGGTTATTCTTATCAAGTGAATTATCCTGGTAAATTCATGCTGAGTTGTTTTTTGGAGACCTGTCCTATGTCATGTACAAAGCAAAACAAGTACGCAACGTCAGTGTTGGTGTTCAACTGACTTATTAAAAAATCTGAAGTAATCATTGTAAAAGAACTTTGTAGAAGTGGCTGTTTAGTATCCAACCCAGATCTTGTCTCAGCCTTGACTGTTATTAAACTGGTAGCTGGTGCACATGATCGCCATCTTTACTTGATCTTTTTTTGATATTTTTTGTCTTTATAGGTTTTCGTTAGACTCGTTATATATAGATTGATGATATTATATAAATTCGATTTGAACAATACCAGTTACAATTATGACGATTAAAATCAAAATATTACACATATTGTTTTTGTATGACAAAATTAACACGTGATGCTTACAGGACCACGCCTCCAAGAAGAATAGCAGATCAGAGTATCATAGGTTCCCTTATTTTCTTTATATGTATTTTAGTATCTCAATCAATAAGAAAAGAAGATTTGTCGCCGAACGCCAACACTAACAACGCAGAGAAGTTTTTTTATATAGCCGGATATCGGATAATAACGTGTCTCGGATTCTGACAACACAATTTCAGATGCAGCTCTTGTGAGAAGAATATTGAAAATTTCCTGTGCCAGATCAAAAAAGCTCTTAAAAAAGGGGTGTTCGATCCTTGGATATCGTGTGAGATGACGGTAAAAGCGGGCGTACAACGAGCGGCAATGTTACGTGTCTGTGTATTGCACGTGACAAGTTGAGGTTCGATCTCTCTGAGAAAAATACTCTGTGCTTTGCGCAACTGGTTTTTTTTATTGATCGTGCCAAAACAATGAGAAGTATTTGAAAATTGTAAAGTGTAGCTGATGCAGTGTAAATTCCTAAACAAGGTTAGTGCAAATTTACCTTAATGCAGGCTATCGTATGCGATATCCTGCATAGAGTTATCTTTCTTTAAACACTTCTCCCTAACCGCTCAATTCTCTCAATAACATATAGATTCATGTTTAATGTGAATAGATTCATTCTGGTATTGACATTTCTTAAATTTATAACGTCATTTTTATATAAATTATATTTTATGTAGGTTTCCTTAACATAAACTAACCGGAAGTTTGTAAATGTTTTAAAAAAACAATAATCAAAATTAATACAAATACTTATAGAAATAATATAATAAATAATACCCAAATAATTTTGTTATATTTTAAATTTAATGTTATAATATCATAATTTTGCTATAGATAACCAGCGGAATTGTTTCCGTTTCTGTTATAAATATTATGGTAGATAATTTTGGTTATTGACAAGTAATGGCAGGAGGGGAGACACCTGTCGATGGGATAGGGAAACTAGCAATAGAATAATATAAAAGACGGTGGAATACTAAAAAATGGACAGTGTAAGAAAAATAATTGATAAGTGAAAGTGGTGATTAACGTTCCACGTTGGTTTTATTTTCTAACTTTTATAATAATTCACTGCTTTTGCTCTTACATACAATTTGTACAGTATACTCTAGGTCCGTGACCAGGATCATACAAAGAGTTTTTAATTTATTTAAGTTAACTAATCAAAAACTTGGTGATTTATAAACATATATTATTATCCGTGCAGGGGCGGAGAAAGAATATTAACCTCTGCGACCGGGGTCGGCCTGTCGTAAAAGGCGACAAAACAACCCACACTAGCTACGTGGTAGGGCCTCAAGCCCGTCTGGATGGCGATCACCTTTGGTCTTAAGTATGCCGCCATAATAACCTTGTGTTGTGTTCCGGCATTAGTGATCCAAGTTCCTGTACCCTTATGGGACAGCAGCGTGTTCGCAATGCCACTGGCGTTGCAAACATCCATAGGCGACGGTAACTGCTAAATTCTAAGCGGGCCGTCAGCCTGTCTGTGTCCTACAGCATAAAAA
Source organism: Malacosoma neustria (assembly GCA_963693495.1). Lineage (NCBI taxonomy): Eukaryota > Metazoa > Arthropoda > Insecta > Lepidoptera > Lasiocampidae > Malacosoma > Malacosoma neustria. Next base: position 7,902,692 of record OY856372.1, read on the forward strand.
AAACGTAACTTATAAATGTCATTATTAACTCATATCCTAATATTTACAATTTTTATGTGTATTTATATGAACTCCTCCTAAACAGCTGGATCGATATTGATAATTTTTAGTTTGTGTTCAAATGGATTCTAGAATGGTTTAGTTTCGGTCCGCAACATTTTTTTATTTATATGGCAGAACAATGTTTGCCGGTAGTATTATAATTAATATTTAACTGGAATATAGCTACATTATTGCGGTAAAATTCATTTCTGAATACCTTTTTACTGAACATAATATTCTCGAAGTAACAGTTCAATATTTCATTATGGTTTTTTCATTGTTTTTTTTTTATATTTAAAAGTGGTGTGAGTTTTATCGTGTACTAGTGTTAGAATAAATAATTTAAAAACTATATAAAATAGTATAAGATACATGTTTGATTACTTAAATACGGAAGTTTGTATGTAATAAATTTAGAAATTCCAATCATTCACTTGAAAATATGTTCAAAAGATTACTAATGGGAGAACGCCAGAGTACTTCTACATAAATTTCACCTGGTGTTTGATTCTAATAAAGTACGCCTTTTACGGCTTCTGTAACTGCTGCCAGTCACCATCAATGTAATTTATGGGACGGTAAAGAAGAGTAATTCCGCTTATTAATTTCGCGGGCGCGTACCGAGGTGCGGCTTCCCGGCTTACATGAGTCGCTCTCTTTAATCACGGCCGACAAAAACCCCTGCATTAAGGCCATCGCAGACGACGTTTTTGATTATTTTGTTTGGCCAATTATGCAATTAATTTATTTATTTTAGATAGATTTTTAGATTTAGGAAGAACAGCTATTTAAGTAAAAGTAACTTTTTTTGCGGGAACTTTAAATTTAACTTATAAAATTAAATAAAAACTTCAGAATTTCAACTTGACATAAAATCATTTAAATTAAGTTAAGCTAACATGAAATCATTTAAATTAAGTTAAACTCAATAAGCTTCTATTATTTCAAAAGTTGGAGTACTAGCAGCTTAGTAGTTGTTGGGTGCAAAAAGTCTCTCTTCAGAGGAAATGAACTGCAAACCCATCATCCTCGATTGTCACTCACTGATGATCTTCTTACGCAGACTTCCTTATGCTGTTTTCCTTTATCGTTAGTACATTATAATATAAGTTATGTTATGTATAATATATGTTATGTTATGCAACTGGTAAACTTATTATCCGTGCAGGGGCGGAGAAAGAATACTGATCTCTGCGGCGGGGGTTGGCCTGTCGTAAAAGCCGACAAAACAACCCACCTTAGCTACGTGGTAGGGCTCCAAGCCCGTCTGGATGGTGACTACCTTTGGTCTTGTGTTGTGTTCCGGCATTAGTGACCCAAGTTCCTGTACCTTTATGGGGCAGCAGCGTTTTCGCGATGTACTGGCGTTGCAAACGCCGATATTCAACGGTAACTGCTAAATTCTAAGCGGGCCGTCAGCCTGTCTGCTCTCCTACATCAATAAAAAAACTTTCAACCTTTCCCCAATTAATACAAAAAAATGAAAAAATAATAACTAAAATAACTAATTAACTATAACAAAAAAACTGTGTGTGTCAGCTCCGACGCACGACTGGAGTTTACTACTTAAGTAAGATTGTCTAAACATACGCAAAAAGAGTGTATTTAACTGAAAAAAGATTAATATCATATGAAAGGGTAAATTAACAAATTAATGAAAGTAATATACATATATGAAAAAAGTTTTAAAACACTTTTAAGTTCAACCTAATTACAACTATGGCACCTAGTAATAAAGTCACAAATATCCAAAACATTATCTAATACTTACGATCATTCGTCATATAAAATGAGCAAAGCAATAAATTACTCTTGTCACTTACAAATGAAAAGACATATGTTAAACAACATTTAATGTGAAATCAATCTTAGTTGTAACAAATAAAGTAATTTTTGCTTTGAGAGATACATCGTTTTGTTTTGTTTAGTGTGTTCCGGTGCACGTGCACCAAAAACGTAACGAGGTCATTCATTAGTAGATTTTACTCTCACATTTTTCTCATACCAAAATCGATTCTTAAGGAGTAAACTCCAAAAACCTGTATACATTAAAAGGTTGTTTTAAATCGTATCTTCTGAATTAACTAGTAATTAAACAATATTTTTCTTACACACGTAAAAATATATTATTTTTCATTCCTTCATTGAACGCGTTATTTTCAGGCTTTGATTTCTCTATATATGCTTCTCTACTTGTTTTTGCAGTATCAATTTTCTTTTAATATATGAAAACCGCAAACTAAATATTAGAAAAAGGCACTGTTTTTTTGTAGCAAAATATAATTATTTAAATAAAAGCTTGTTTTAGTGAGTTGAAATAGTTGAATTGTATGTAATGACGGGCCGGCGCTGGCCTGGGCCCCTAGATCCGCGAGCCGTTTATACGTGGGCCCAGGCACAGGCGATAGAAGGACAGCGGGGTTTTTGGTGGGTCGGACATCAACCATCATTTCCGAAGTCTTACACATGGGAACCCGTTAAGTGTAGTTTTAGCCCGTAACCAAAAAAAGTTCTTTCATTTTATTTCTACGTCGTGTGCGTATATTGTAATCTCAAACGGTAAAACCCTATATTATTCAACGCAGCTCTTTGACGTTCCATTGAAAATTTTCATCGGCACCCGTATCGATTCGATAGCAATCGGATTTGATATTTTTCTTGCTTTATTAAAATTGAATCAATTTACTTACGATTCAGTAGCTATCTGACAATGTATTTCTTTGGAAATTTTAATTTGGACAATGGATGAATTGACATGCAAATTGTAATATGATATTGAATAGATTGAATATAAATTTAGTTTTATTATCGTTTCATGCTTTGTATAATATTAGATCAATTTTATTTTTAATATTAATCAGTATTTACCAGAATGGCTATGTAGTAAGTTTACATTCAGAAAAGGATTCCTTATTCGAATAGGTCAAATACTAAGGATGAAACTTGGAAAAACATGCTTTAATAATAGTTTTTTTTATCTTCGTTTTATAGTTTCAAAATATAAATTTTTAATATGATGTTTGTCAATATTTAAGGAGTATTTAGAGTTTGGAAATAAATAGCTATTAAAGTTCACATCCTCGACTAAAACTTCAATAAATGCTGCTACTAAGTGATTTAATTATAACTAACCATGATAAAGTTTATAGTCAATGTAAACACGGTTTTAATTCATAAGATTTAAAACATGTGTAAACGAGAAATATTTGATTTTTTTAAATCACCTGCTAATACTGTTACAATAAACGGTAAAAAAGATATATACCTATATTATATTAATATACTCACATCGAATTTAATTTAATCGTTTAATGATTATAAAAAGAGGATATAGCACTGTTCGATCCTTCCATAATTAATATAATCCGGGTTAATTGAAATCTCGCCTGCTGGTTTTTGTTATCTACCCTCACTCTTAGCGAGGTAAAGGGTAGAAGCAAGGGTGGGACGAAAATAGTATCAGTAGTATCGCGTGAGCCTCTAAACGCGCGGGATGGTCGACGTTCGACCTCCCTGAAGACCATTCTCTACGCCGTGCGCAATTGGCTTCAGTTACTCCTCGTCTGTGACATTTAGCTGGTGCCGTGCAACAGTTCTTCTTTGAGCGAATTTGAACCGTACCGGGAAGGGGTGGAATCATGGTCAGTGCGAATTTCTTTGCCCACAGCAAGGTATCGCAAATCTCTAACCACCGCTCCTCTCCCGCTTCCCTCTCATGCAGTCCACTGCCCTCGAGCTATCCTCTCATCCCTGTACGGTGCTCTCTCGGTCCGTGACTGGTATTATACAAACACAATTTTGAGTAATCTGTTGTCTTAAAGTTTATTCCGTGACTTAAACTCTAGGGCCATTTGGGAGAAGAGTTGACGTACTGTAGGTGATCATAAAACTTGCCAAATCTATATGCATGCATCTCAAATGTATTCTGTGAAATGAAAAAATACATACTATGTCTAAATAATTGGGATAAGTCCAAGTATTATGTTAATGAAATGAAATATATCAGGAATTTTCTACGGGTAAGTTTATACTACACAGGATTAATTTAAATATTTCCTTATTTATTAATACAACTTGCAAGAGTCAAATGTATACTTTAATCTTCATCTTTGAATTTGTAATATATTTACGTAATATTTGTAAAGCTTTTGTGGCGTTCAAAAAACAGACCTACTTATTATTTGACCTCAAAATTTGTTATTACTTGTAAAGGAAAAGATTAATATTTTCTATATTATTTAACATAAAAGCATTCCCCCAACGACGACATATAATAGCACGTGACGCCATAAATAACAGGAATATACATTTCGTTGTCGTAAACTTTTAATTAGTAGGGTTTCGTAATATTTTAGTTGGGGTGGCGATAACGAGGCCTCACGCGATATTAGGCCTTTTGTTTGAACCTTCGTGTGCCCTCCTAGTTAAATGTCTAAGTGAAAAATTGCACGCTACGGTCAAAAGGTTAAAACAGAGTGACCATTATCCTTTGAATAGTGGCCTTAGTGCGAGCGAATTAAAAAAGTTTTCTTTTTTTCCCGAAGTTTCTTTGTTTCGTAAATGGTTTTTTTTATTAAAAAAACTGAAATTTTAATTTCATTCTTTATTAAAATTTATTTAATTTTTTCAATTTATAATATTTTAATTTTTCCAATGCTGTTACACGTAAATAATTTTATCAGTTAACATTAATAAATTCATAGTGGTAAATTTATTCAATTAAGGTTCTTTTTTACTAATATAAACCACGATCAAATGTAAAATACATTTTAAAAATTCAAACAACTTCACTTACTTCTTAATTATTACGTTAAAATGTGAATCTAGATATGTACATACCTCATAAAATAACTTTTATATGTATTATTAGAGCTTTTGCATCTATAATGACATAACAAAAACCACTTCATAGTTTATATTAAGCTAACTACGAAACTAGTTATGAGTAGCTAAATGAAGTAACCTTTGACTATAATATTGTTCCTGTATAAAAGAAACAAGTATCCTAGCTTTTATATATTACTAGCAGCCCGTCCCAGCTTCGCACGGGTATTTAACAAAAAATTAAATATTAAACCCTTCTATTTTTTTTCGGTCTCGGGGAAAAACCTCTCTTGACGGGTTCCCCCGGCCCGGGGGGACCGAGGGATATGTGGGACCCCGGGAAAGATGTTCGACCATCCGACTACCCACTAAAAAACCCCGCTGTTCTCATATCGTCTACGCCCGGGCCCACGGATATATGGCCTGCCGATCTCGTGGCCCGGGCCGGCGCCGGCCCACGCTTTGTCTTAAAGCGGGCCCCTTCTAAATTGCTGGCGCCAGGGGGTCAGGGTTTCGTCCCTCGGCGCCCTCTTGTAACAACTCTAGGAGTTGAGGGGGGCTGCGGAACAGCACGTGGCCTTCTCCCTCACGGCAATAGTGCGGGAGGCGGATCCTCCCCCGAGGGGCCGCCCGCGGCCGCTTTCTACGGCGGCCGGAGATCGTTGCCCGCCCTCCGGCGCCGACGACGCGGCCTACGTTGGCGGGAGGGGAGTGCGGTGGCAGACTCCCGCTCCCGTTCCGTCGCCTCCCTTGCAGACACTACTGCCTCGCAAAAGGAGGCGACGGCCGTCCATCCAGGATCGCCCCCGACCATGGACAGAACCAGGGCCGGGAGCGACAGGTCCGCGGCCAATTCCGGACGGGACTCGCATCCCCGTCGCGTGCTAGTCAGGCTACCAGACGACACTCCAGAAAAAGCAGAGTCGCCTGACGTCGTAGCCGGCCCAGCAAGACCAACCGACAGCGAGGATGCAATTCCCGCCCCAGGAACACTCTCTGTGCAGCCACAGTCGAAATAGGCATGGTTTTGACTACCAAATCAGGTCCCAGGGTAGAACCCGGGACCCCAATCAGTATTCGCAACCATCCCATCGGGGACCACGCCACGAACTGTGAGCTAAGTTGGAAAGGATGTAAAAGGTAGACGGAAAGAAAGGTAGGACTCTGTCGCCTCGAACGGAGAGGGGAGTGAAGCGACGGATGCTCGGGCACCTCGGGTACGCATACCCGTGCACTCCTCGGACAGAGGAGCGCCCCTGGGGACAAACCCTTCTATTTGCGTCAGGTTACTAAAAAAATAAAATTATAAAGAAAGTTTGAATATTATTATTTATATGAGCTTTTATTTTAATGATTTTTTTTGCTATTACTTTTTATTTATTTTTCGTTATTTTTTAATAAGTATTCTAATTTTTGTAAAAACCCCAGTGACGCACGCCTACATTGCATAAAGTGCTGCCTAGCTAGCCGAACAGGGTGAGCGGCTACCACGCAACATTTTTCTAAGACTTACATTTTTAAACTCGTGATATCTTTCGAATGGACTATCCGAATTGAATAATTCAAAAAGTTATATAAAGGTATTGAAACAGTTTTGAATATGAAGTAATTTATTTTGATAAGGATTAATACCAAGATACAAATAAAGAGCCTTTTCTAGGGGCGGCATATCAATTAAATTTTTAAAATAAAAGAACACTTATTGTGGCATAACTATAATAATTAGACATATGCTGTCGCGACACTTTTTGTAAATAATTATGTGTTCTGCAAAGTTGTAGTACATTATTTTATTCTATCATCAATAGTTTTCGCAACGCACGCGATTTAAATAATATTTTAGGTAATTTTTTTACACTTTGGGTTACATTATTAGAGTTTTAGTAAGGATCCCTAACTTTTTGAAAATATAATATAGCCTATGTCACCCGGGGATAGTGTAGCTTCCCAACAATGAAAGAATTTTTTAAATCGGTTCAGTAGTTTCGGAGCCTATTCAAAGCAAACAAACAAACAAACAAACATTCAAATCTTTCCTCTTTATAATAGTAGTATAGAAAATCAATTATTCTCATAGCGATGCTACGGTAATCGTAGCCAATTAACGTAGCTTCGTAGTTTATTCGTAGCTGAGTTCAATTGATAAAAAATGTAATAGATTTCTTTCAAACTGTTCCGTTTTAATATTCTGCGAAACTGTTATTCTGTCGAAGTTCTATAAGTATACGGTTATTAAATGTGAATTATACTAATAACTTAATGCTATACCTGGCAATAGTTAATCATTAGAAATCATACCAATAATTGATTATTGAATGATATTTCTTTGTTTTTGAGATTGTACATAAAAATATTATCATTTTTGCTAACACTCAACAGCGTACTCCGAGTCTCAAAATAATACCTGGATAGTGTATAGAAAACTTTTGTCAAGGAAAGCGCATTTGATAAAACCTTTTTGTATTTTTAATGAGTATTTAAAGAATCATATTTCTTGTAGTGTATTTACACGAACTACCTCCAAACAGTGTCATTTATAGATACGATTGAGTATTTATGAGGTTTTAATGGCAGCGAACATTACGAGTCGGGTACATTACCAGAAGAAAACATCATTCCGGTTGTTTATGGGAGAATCACTGTTTATTTACGAACAACTTATGTGAACAGACTTTATTTATTTCAGAGACAATGTTTTTCTTTAGACCCTTGTTAGACGCGTTATGTGGGTAGTAAAATACTAGGTTGTATTGATACTTATTTTTTATAGCCTTTGAATAGATTCAGCTTGTTTTTTGGTGATTTTATTTACAAAGACAACAATACTGATCATATGACCAGAAATTATACTAGAAAATATTTTTGTTTTTTTTAGGACCTTTAGCTAAGAAGAGGATGTTAGATTCGTGTTAGATTTTTTTATAAACCAGAATCTTTATGTGGCTTTATATTATTGCTACAGCATTATGTTTTAGCTCATTTTGAGTATAAAATATTATATATTCATTGTAATGTTTTTGTTTATAAATAAAATTAACTTTGTACAAACTCGGAAGTGTTAGTTTTTAACACGACTAGAATAAAAGAATGCATCAAGAATATAGCTTGTCATCATTACTTTTTTTAAATTTAGAATAAAGTGTTAATTTTATTAACATTTTAGACACTTTTACCATCAAAACTTTAAAATGTAGATTTAAAATAAATTTAAATAAATACTTTTTAACTGGGTATGAATATTTTAATACATAAACTCGCTATCATTTATCAAGAGATCTTATTTTTATTATTATCATTATGGCCGTTTGTTGCTTGCCTTAGTTTTTCTCAAAGCATCAAACAAGTTGACAAAATTACTGCTACTCGGTTAGTAATGAATGAAAGAAGTAATGTCTTTTTTAAGGTTATTCAATTAAACAATAGCCATCCCAATAAAAACGAATGAGCCATATTTATATAATTATGCATCTTTGCACTTTATGAAAAAGACTTATCATAAGAAAAGGCATCTTCAACGTTTCGTGAAAAAAAAAATTTGATCACGATAAAATTGTTATGAGAGAAAATATTGCTATGCAATTTCCTGTTTCTTTAATTTCACATTTTAGTCTAATTTTCCCTTTGTACTATTTAAAGTAATACAAAATTTTATTACTGTAATACGTAGCTTACGTATTCCAAGAAACATTAAACATCGGCGTGCTTCACCAAAAAGACAACAGGAGATAACATAACCCTTGTACGAATTACACCACAATTCATTTTGCTATCGCAAATCCGTTGTACAAACATTGGGCCGACAGGCGCCTCGTTCCAAGACATGGCAGGTTAAATCAGGCACAAAATACGTTGCCAGCGACCACCGGGCCAATTAATGAGGGTACAAGCCCAGATATCTTACACCCCCCTATACGGTGTACAATTGTACATAGTGTTGCTGAATATCTTAGTTTTAGTAGAGAATTTAGTAGATTTAGTAGAGAATTAGTAGAGATTTAGTAGAGAATGCTAATTTTAACAAGCTATTTGTATGTGAAACTTAGTCTATGGTATGTATTTACAGTTTCTATTTCTTATACATGTCCCCTATCTCTGACTCTCTAGCACCTTGACTACGCAGCTTTTTGACGCTATGACACCATTACAGCTGTTCCTAAACCACGTTTTTATATTATATATATGACAAAAAAGTAGATTTCAAATTGTCAGATTACCCCCCAAAATAATCGTTAGATTTGTGGTCGCTATGCCTGGGACATCATGATAAACCTTCAGCCTGCTAATCTGACGCGCTCGAGTAATTTATATTTCATTTTTTTTCACCCTTCCCGCAAGGCTACCGTGCAAATCACCAGATTATTATATATATCTTATCAATGACCTGTTGGGACATAAAAGATGTCAATATCTGATACGCTTGAATAATTCTATGCCATTGTATTTTTTACAATTTTGAAAATCTCTAGACGCGTTTCCCACCACTGAAAGTGGAAACATTCTTGGACCATTTGGTCTTCTTATAGTCTAATCTACCAAATTTAATAAGTTACCGCAACGCTCGAGTTAATTCACATTTAGTATCATGGGTTCCCCGATTATAGCTGTCAAGTTGTCATTGTCACTTTCAAGACATGAGCCACAGGCGAGTGATACACCATACTATATATTATTACATTCATAAGGTTATTAAATGTTCACAATGTATGTAAAAAGGTCAAGATTGCATTGCTTTAATGTCACACGTTTGTTGATATATTTCATTGTCTCTGTTTGATATATAGGATTTATTACTATTATTATCACTACCTATGATTTATTATTTACTATTTGTTACATTAAAAGAGAGAACTTTTCTGACTGAATGCGATTTGTCATTAATATATTTTTATAGATTTCGTATTTGTTTTTTCTTTTTGTAATATCATGTAGTTTAAAATTAATTTAAGTATAGACAATTAATGATAATTTATTAAAATGGCCAGTGATCCAAACATATAACAAAAAAATTTATAAGTTTTGAAGCTTATCTAGTAGAGTTGTTAAAGTTGTTTGATGTAATTAAAGGTGGAAAATATGTGAAATTTGTCTTAGATAGCTCATTAAATTAATTAGCGATAAAAAAATCATCTGTCTAGTGGTAAATTCAGGTTTGAAATTTTTCTTTGACGATATTTGAAGCGCAATAGCTTTTTACACGTAGGAATGCCTGTGTATGTATGAATTTATTGACAAGACAAAAGTGTACAAGTGGAATATCAGTTGTCTATTACCCACAATACAAGCGCTCTTACTCTGGACTACACCTTATTACATGATGCTGTTTGAATTTTCATAGTATATTTAATTATTTTCTATTTCTCTTTGGACGCTGGAATTTAAGTCATTTTAATTACAGAGTGAAACTAGTGTGTTCTTTTTATGATTCCATTTCTACTGCTGACAATCTCGGCACAAATGAATAATTAATGTATACTAGTGGTCAACCAGTGGTGAAAAATTTACCATATTTAGTTTAATTTTTAAGTAAGTCTATGAACTGTGTAATACATAATAGATAACAGATATACTACATAGTTTTTTCTTACTTTTCATCATAATTTTTTAAACAAACATATATTACAAATTAACACTTAGGACGCCAATCTAATTGTTATCTCCACAGCTTCACGTGTTAGCCATTGAGCCATGAAGACAGGCACACACAAATAGATTGAATAGATCTGATTCTGACCCCAGACAGTTATCGATTTGAATTTCAAATTGAACTCAGTCGAAGATTTTGACAAAATATTAGAAATTGGATATTAATATTTTCTTATAAATACTCTACGTCTACACTTACGAGTGTACCTAGATTTTATCCTAACTATAAAACTGCACATTTTAGACATCTATATCTTGCAAAAATATCGCCATTTTATGACGATATTTTTATTGGAAGTAGATTCTAAGGAGAGAGGATAAAATTAATGAACCAGTAAGTTTTATTATTCACTATTTTGGGTTGATTTCGGAAATTACACATATTATCTAGCAACACCAAGTGTATCCCTCACTAGAACCTTTACAATCTAGTGCGAACATAAATTGTGATAGAGGGAACCAGGGGCTTGTTTAATTTCACGACTGAATAAATCCAAATGTTATACCGTGGAGGCTGATTCGCGTCACAATGACGTTTCCAACTGTCCCATCCATAAAATTGTTAACTGGGAGGTCAAATAGTAATTTTGAAAGGTTATTCCTTGACATATTGAATTCGACTTGATGAAAACTATGGAATTTTTGCAAAGGACGTCTCGTCTTAATGCACGTAATTAAAAAAAATGCACAAACATATATTTCATACTGTAATATAATCTCAAAAAGTGACTTGATTTTTTTATAATTCAAACCACTGTCTGCCGTGACTAGTTATTTATGTTGTCCACTTAATATTATACGTTGCTATTATGAAAAATAAATGAAAATCTAAGATTTATTCTGGAAATAGTGTTTTCATCGACAGAGTAATTAGTTAAATGATTTTATATTTTATACATAAATCACGATTAAATTCGATGTGTTAATTGTAAAAAAAGTTAACAGAAAGTTTTATTTTTTAAACAATAAAGAGAAATTTTTCAGTCACTAGTCACTTCGTTTAGTAGATATATAATTAATTTCTATATATTTTAAATAATAAAATTCGCATTGAATCGGATCAATTACGACTACGAAACTTTGTGCTAATACGACAACCTCCATGGCTTAGTGACTAACGCAATTTTGTACATTTGCGAACTTCATGGACTCGATTCCCATCTCGTGTCTGGATGTTTATGTATCTATATACAAAAAAAAATTCCTTTGAGACTACAGGGCGCTGTGTGAATTGTCCCAGAATATTTATTTATTATAAATATTTTATTAAGAAGAGTTAAATAATTCTCAATATGATTCCTATTCTCATAAGTGAAGAAATTATTTATTAATTTATGATTTAATAATAACATTTAATAAACATATGTATATCACGTTTTACAATTTTCGTTATTAGAATGCAGTCAGTTTTTCTCCAAGCAGGGAGTAAGAATACTGACCGGAGTTGGTTGTTATAAAAGGCTACAAAATTATTCTAGCTAGGTGGTAAGGCCCTAAAACCTTCTGGATGACTACCAGCTCTGATCTCTTAATATACCGCTATGTCTTGTGTTTCAGAATTACGACGGCTTAGTTATCATAATGCTAATAACTCCACAAAATATCGAAATAAAACTTTTAAATTTAACTAGATGGCTTGTGGAGTATTTTGAAGCCTATATATTGGATTACTTCGTATGTTCTACACAAATATGGCTAATTTGTTATGGGTGACAGTGTTATTAGTAAAATAATTCCCGTGCATAGTAAAAACAAAGTTTTACTTGCTCCTGTAAAGTTTATCCAAACGCATTCTGATAATTAAGCTGACGATAAGTAACTGTAACTGCTCATTACTAAGTGGGCCGTCAGCGTGTCTGCTGTTCTACAGAAATAAAAAAGTTGATGACCGGTAAAGCTTCAGCGCGCATTGCTTCGATGCCTCTCAATATCTTCATCGTCTCGATATCTCAAAAATAGCAGTGTGTACTTCTTCTACTGCCTGTAATTTAGAATAAAAATATATTTTATACTTAATTTTTACAATTCCTTAAGAAAGAAAGAAGTTATCCTATTTTTAATTATGACCGGACCATACAGTTATTAAATATTAATATAATATGCTATATTATTTACTAGTTGATCCGGCAAACGTTGTTCTGCCATATGAATTAAAAAAAGTAGCCTATGTGCTTCTTCAAGGTCCAATCTAAGACTATACCGAAATTCATCAAAATTGGTTCAGCGGTTTAGGCGTGAAAGCGTAACAAACAAACTCACTTTCGCATTTAAAATATTAGTTAGGAAGTATTTAACGTGCAAAGTAGGTAATTTATATAACAGAATATGACAGTTGGTTTTACTAGGGATCAAAATTTTTAGCATATTTTTCAACTCTGTCACTTGGTTTTTGAAACATTGAATTTAGCAATCCAGTACTATAAGCATTGATTTCCCAAAAAATAATGATATTATTTCACTATTGCTTATATAACTATAAATAGTATCAATTAAAAGTACACACATAAGCCCGATAAAACCATTATTACCAAAGAAAGAAATCATACTCGTAACTCGTAAGTATGCCGAACAAAGCAGACCCATATTTTGCCGCCAATAATCCAAGTCATTGTTGTTATAATGGAGGTCTAAATGTTCGAATATACTAGCGAAGACGAAACGACTTATGGCGAATGATATCGGAAATCATGTTAAAAATATGAACGAGGGAAATAATCCGGAAACGCTTTCAGAATGAATAATGCCGTTGCGAGCCTATTCAATTTGACTTTTTGAGTGAAGATGGAATATTAGAGCATTATAAGGTTTTGTTACATCGTATTTATTGTGTTCATTTCTTGTTTTAGTGAAATAAATATTTAGGTTATGGGAAAATTTATAAGGAATAATGAAAATACAACCATATATACTTACGAGTATAAAGTGGAATGAGGTCGAAATAAGTGAGAAATAAATTATGTAAAAGAAACGTTGTGCTGTTAAGGAATAGCGTGTTTTTCAGCTATTGTGGTGGAAATGATCAAAACTTTAATAATCAGGCAGTATTCGCTTCTCAGCACTTCTATATAAACACTACGCAATCGCTCCACACTGAAAGTATTTGACGACTCTCCTCTCTATGTCAATTCTCTAATAGTAGAGGCGATAGACATGTTGACCCAGGGTTAGTTTTGCTGGGGTCAAGACTAGAGAGGTTCTCGAGCTTTCTCAGTGCTACAGCGGATGAGCCTACATGCGGTCACTTTGTTGAACCGTAGCCTGCCATCTCTAGATCGACGGGGTGGTGATAGAGCCACAGCTACTCGCGCAGGGTCACTGTTTTCACAGAATCCGTCGGGTCTAGGTTCAGATAGCCGAAAAATACCCCTGAGGGTGGAGCTTTATCGGTGCTCTTGGTTTTTACTCTCTATCGTGGGTCCGTTGTTATTGGAGGGTCGCGGGCACTGAGTAGTGTATGGAGGTTCCGCCTCCGGGTTCCGCACGACCGGAAATGTAACACTCCGGGGCCGCCCGGTGGATGCGACTTTCCTTAGTAACCCGTTCCGCAACAGAGATGTGATTTACGAGCCCCTTCACACTACTCTCTCAAGCAAGGAGTGTTTATTTATTTTATTAATTTATTTAAGTTTTGAGAGACTTACAACTATTAATAACATTTAATAACTTGTATGAAGGGGTGCTGATGGGCCCTGGGCGAGGACAAATCCTCGTTTCGGGCTGGCTGGCGGGCAGTATACCCATGGCTAGGTAGTTCCTACTGCCAACGTCATGCGTTACCCCTTGCAGTGGTGGTGGTTATGTCTCGCGACTGTATGGGGCAGCGGTGCTGGCCTTAACCAGCTGAAACAAGGGAAGACAACTCCATATCAAACATTTAGAATTCAAGCCGCAACGCAGGTCGAGGTGTGGACGGCTGGGGAGGAGAAGGGGGGGGGGGTGTTAATGTTCATCTTACCTAATCGAACTGAAGAGGCTAATAGAAGAGGTGAAGATTGCCAGACCTGAGAAAATAGCACAAATTCGGATCTCGGGTCTGGACGTCTTCACATCAACAGCGGACGTAACTGAAGCTATCTCCCAAGCTACCGGGTGTCACAGCGACAAAATTAGGGTAGCGACGATACACGCAGGCCCTGCAGGTATGGGTGCTCTAACAGTCGGGTGCCCGATAGCTGTTGTCAAAAAGTTGAAAGCTCTAAAGGCAATAGAGATAGGGTGGACATCAGCTGATGTCAAAGTCCAGCCGAAAATAGATAGGTACTTTTGGTATCGCAAAACAGGACGCGTGCCAACCAAGTACACTTCTCATGCAGACCGTTGTGGAAAACGCAGTGCTTCCGTTGTGGGAAACCAGGCCATTGGGCTCACATGTACGAGGCGCTGCCCAAGTGTTGTCTATGCGAAGCGACAGGAAGAAAAGCCAATTATTGGCTGTGTAGGAATCCTGAAGCGTATTGCAAAGCTTCTCCTAAAAATATAGCTTCTCAAGTCAAGACCCAGCAGTAGCAAGAAAAGCAATCTCGCTGACAGGTCCGGGATTACGACACATAAAGGTGAAGACCAAAAGGCCCAAAATAAAAGAGTGCAGAGAGATTGAAAGCGAGAGGAGGCAGAAATGTCAATTTGCTCTCCAAGTCCTTCAAGCCAACCTCAACCATTGCGCCATTGCTCAAGATCTCCTATATCAGAGCATGGCGCAATAGGAGATAGCGATAGCGGTAGCGCCTAAGCCATACAAGGTTCCTCATAGTGCGACAGATTGCGCAACCACAATGGCTTGGTAGCCATCTTTGTTCAGACTGGCGCTCGGTCTGCCCCTCTGGTATGTGGCCGCTACAATCGGAGAGATCGTAGTTGTTTGTAGTTGAATTGCCATGAGTCCCACACGAGCTTACTGCGGCCCCGCGTAGCAGATAGTGTGTAACGGCATTTTTCCTCCTCCGGAATAAAAAGGGCTAGTTTACTATTTCTTCTTTAAAAACTATAAAAAGTTATGAAACAGTACAACAGATTAGAGTCATCTACACTATCGAAGTATATAATTACTCCAGCTTCCAGATCGTACAGAGTACTTCATTTATCCTGCTCGTGCAAGAAACTTCCAGGACACACTACTATGGGTTGAATAACCTTGTTACTACGCATTTTGGAACTATTTCTATTACATTATCGAGACAGCCATTAAAACGACATCCGCTTCACATCTAAAGTAATTTTTGATTTTTTTTAACGCCGTATTTGTATTAATATTTAAAATTTTATGGAACTCTTGACAATGAAATATGATATTATTTGTTTAATACTACTTAAATATATCAAACACAATTTTCTTCAGGTTAACCGTTGTCAAACTTTCAAATTTTAACAACGACTTCTTAATTGCAATATAAAATATACCTTTGATGGTAGCATTAAAGATTAATCTCCGTATAATTGGTAACTTAATCCATCAGATCATTAGAAGTTAAAACATTTACTGAAAGTTGTTAACAAAATTGCACAATGCACTTTTTAAGTGTAAAATAAAAGTGAACGCTTTAATTGGTTTCAGGATTGATATGATAATAAAGAACTATTGTATTTTTGTAGACATATAGTAAGGTGTAACAAGAGTCGACACGTCATAAAAAATGATCACTGAAGACATTAATATAGTTAAAATAAATTTCCGCATTTTGATGTTATATATATATATATATATATATATATATATATATATATATATATATATATATATATATATATATATATATATATATATATATATATATATATATATATATATATATATATATATATATACTTGTATTTTGTAAATAAATACATATTATACATAAACACTCAGACGCGAGACAGGAATCGAACCCGCGACCTCCGCAAGCGTACCGAAATGCGTTAGCAGTTACGCCACGGAGGTCATCATAATTATTGACTATCAACTAGTTGGTAGTATACCTTACAACTCTAACTTACAACTACACTTTAAAACTTTGGTAAAAATATAATTATATATACAATTTACCTCATTTATGAAACATAAAATATCGTATTTCAAGTTGAGATCGGTAAAAATGAAATACAAAATTTGACATAACGAATGCCGCTCACCGGGCCATATGATTCGAGAGTACTAGAGAGCTGGTGTCAGGGCAATCCTCTTATTTCATTTGTCAGCGGGTTGGCCGACGACAATGCGCGATCTGTCAGTCGACAGAAAACGGATCAAGACTGATGGCTCTATCAGTGCTACGTTTGCTGTTTTGACGATTGACGACTGACTGGTTCAATTTTTCATTTAGTAACATATATTTGGTGGTATATATTAATTTTGGAAGTTTTTTACTATTTTAGTTTTTTTATTGCTGAAAAACAGTAGACAGGCTGAGGGCCAACTTAATATTAAGTAGTTATGCCGCGTACAGATGTTTGCGACGCCAAGGGCTCTCCGAACTCGCTGCTGTCCCATAGGTGTATACTATTGCCTATACTAATGCGATGTACTAATGACGATAATTTGCGTTTCATCCGTAAAAAATTTACCCTCATGTGCGCAATGAAGTATCACTTCAAAAACCATCCCCTGATATAGCGTTTCTGTAAAATATTAACTTTGCGTTGACACTTCAAATAATAACTTTAGGTTAAGCCGATATACTGGGATTAGTCTTAATGAAATTATTATAAAACGGCATCGCCGACGGTTATCTAAAACAAATTAAATATTTGGTTAAGCTGGATCTGGCTAGACTGTATTAATTTTACGGCCGTAAGAATTTACAGAATTTTGTTTTATTTTTAAATTTGGATGCTCATGAGCATTCAAATTTATTTTTCTCTTTAACGGGAACAAATTACTAAAATAGAGATCAATGAACTGGTTTATGTAAGGATACTTGACAATATAAATATGTTAAAAATACATGACTATATACTTTGAAACATAAAATAAAAAATGTTTTATTGTCAGGTGATTTAAATCTTTTCCAAAATTAGATAATTTTAGAATAAATGAAAATTTAGAAAAAAATTAAATTATTATAAAATACTTATTAATAATGATATCACCTTAAATTTAGTAAATAGTGTAAAAATAGATATAACTCAAAATAATAAATATAGATAATACAAAAATATAATGTAATTAAAAATTATGTAAGACAAGCACTTTTCCTACTTTGCAATTATATAAATATGAGATTAAATAAATAAAAATAAAAACAATCCAATAGTTATTAAATTACCTAGAGAGCTCAGGTTCGATTTAGTTTTTCTCGCCTAGTATTCATATTATATTTCCATAACTACCACGTACACTCGCGCGCAACCCGCCGTCCTAGTTTCATGTGCGCAATATTAGTCTATTGTTACTTCCCGTCACTCTAATTGTACCGTCATTTCAGTGATAATAGTCAGTGAAACATGTCGGATAAGTAATACCCTTGATTTTGAGTTATCAGACGAGGAATATTTAGTCCAGGGTTTTATTCAAGAGGAAGATATTGTCATTGTAAGAAAGAAAATACGAGAGGACGTGGATGACATGGAATGGACTACAGAGTCGAATAAAAAGGGTGCGTTAAAGATATAGTGAGATAAACTTAATGCTCGATAACATCAAAAAATAAGCATCACATCAAAAGAGGTTTTAACAAAACAGTTTGCTTTCGCGAAGTTTTTGAAAGAACATAATATATCAGGTGTGTCTAAAATTGAATATGTTAACCAACCAAGACGAAGTCGGTGTTAATAGTCTACTCTATATTCTTGCCAAGAAATAAATATACCACTAACAGAGTCAGCTCAGTTGCTTATTAATATTGTTAAAGAGAGTTTAAAAAAGAGAAGTAGATTAATTAGGTATAAGTTTGTTTTTATAGAGCTACATATTCTATTTAAGGATACACTCTTAAATAAAGAATAAAAAATAACTACCACATACTATGTTGTGAGGAGAGTAGTACACTAAGATCACATATGTGTAAATAAGATTTATTTGTTATATAAGACGACACTAAGTGCTAGCGACCTTGAGCGAGTGGGAGGAGTTTGAGCTAGTGAGAGTAGCACGCGCGGGGCCCCCCCGCAACCCGCATTGAAAATTCGCAGGCGACGTAATTGTATATTTTAGAGAAGTTCGTTGGGTAACCATACGTTACAGATTATGAAGACTATCTAATAATCATGAAATTTTTAACCGCTTATTTAATATTAGTTAGGATTATTATTTCATGTTCTGTATCTTATATCATTCCCTGTGGTAGGATATAATATAATATAGGTATTTCAATAAACGGAAAATATAATTATATCAAACGAACACAGGTTTTCTGTCTACAGGTTTTGTAACTATAAATAAAAAAGTGAATTAGGTATTTATAGGATTTTATTTAAAACTCCTCGAAATTTAATACTTTCACAGCAACTATACTGTCTTCTTTTTCAGCCGTCACTGCTCGTTTTTTTATTAGTTTGTTTTTATTTTCTTTTTCCTCTTCCTTTTTCCTTTTGCGTCCGTGTATGGCACTAACTATATAAGAGGGGTCCCTAATTACCATATTCCTCGTATATCTAGGATCAACCAGTTCGGGAAGCATACAATCTGTATAAAACTTAATTAAATTATTTTTCATTTTAGTGTCCCAAAAAGCGTCATCCTTGTAAATTAGTTCAATTTTTACAGGAAAGTTTTCACCAGACCAAATACCAAGCATACATTTATCTTTTCCTGTTATATGCAGCTGTCCCTGTATTTGATACCACCAATTATGTTCTTTGTTTATTATGTAATTACCGTTTACCAGTTTTTTATAAAACAATACTTTTTTTTCATGGATGGCTTTATCTAGTCCTAGTTTGTAAGCTGTGAGTGGACATTTTATTTCTAAAATGGTGTTTTTATTAATAATACCGTCTGGTGATGCGCCGAGGAAGGGTATTTCTTCATCAAGAAAAAGTCCACACGGTTCTATTTTAATATTTTCTTGTTTCGACAATTGTTCTTTCGCAAAATTTTCGTTGTCTTGTCCATGTTTTATAGACTTAATGTGTCCTATAGACTCTTTATATAAAAGATCTTTAACTAAATTGCAGCAACTTATGTCATTGCGTCTTTTTATAACACGTCCAAAGTTGGAAGCGGTCAAAATCCGTCTTCGTAGTTCTAGCCACTCACTAGAACCACTTTGTAATATAGTCTTCCTTTCTATTTGTTCTCTTTGTTTGGCAGTTTCCGCCAAATTTGCTAAAAATATTTTTTTTGATTCCTCTAATATATCATCATCCATGTCCGGTCTTGAACATTGCTCACCATAGTTTTTATTACTTTCTGTGTAGTGTTCATGTAATCTCTTCTTTATTCTATGATAATTTTTTGTTAAATGTAGGCGTTTTTGTTTACGTATTTCCATCTTTTTTAATTCACCATTTGGACTCCTGCCCGTGATTGATTTTTGCAACAACGATAAAGGTTTATGGGTATTAAATGATAAAGCAGCTGCATTACAACGCATATGGTATTGGTTCTTCTGGGAAAAATTTACCCGCTTACCCCCTACAAATTTTGCAACAATACTATGGAAGCGCTCCACAGTGTTGCTGTCAACGTCTTCAATCAAGCTTCTTGCATGAGCAGCTATATGTGTCAATACAAATTTTATTCTATGCCACAAACTGTTTGTGAAAATATCTCTGTCTATGTTGTCATCTTCTCCCATTTTCGAGCAAAAATATGTCTTACAATTAGTATGAACTCCAAATGCATGTTCTGCGGCTAACATGATATCATTATGTAAACTAGTGACATTGCCAGAATTTTTATAATTTCTTATAGCGGTTACTATTACCTTTCTTATTGACAGTATTCTTTGTTTTGTTATATATTTTCTGTATTTAATTAAATATTTCGTGTCAGTGATAAGAGCTTGTAACTTATTGCAAAGGTTTCTTAACAGGTGGTTGCGGCATTCGATTTTTTCAATTGTTATATTTTCATACGGTCTTGACTGTAACAATTTTGCATAAGTATTTGCATCACCATCTGATATTAACCTTGAATATATTAAATTATGCATTTCTATGCTGTTCTTGAATCCTTCTACCAAGATCGTGGATTCCATTCCAGTTGAAGGACCTGAAAATAAAGTAATAATTATTCCAACCATAAAATTTTAGTTTCTTTATTATTATTACAACATATTTAATATTATGAATTTACCAGAATAATTTTTATAGCAAGCATGCTCCTTAGGTGTGACATTTTTCTTGGCAGCTTGGGCGCATATGCAGCAGTATTTATTTTTCACTGCCATATAAATAATTTTTCCAGTTCTTTTCCCAATTATCGCAGCTGCGCCTGATAGGGATGAGTAATTTTTTTTATAAGATCTTTTTCCCCAACATCCATCTGCAATAACGTCAATATATGGAATGCCATTTTCAGTAACTCTACCGTCTTCCAAAGCCATTTGACGTTCTTCATTAGCGGCTTCATTCATAGAATTCAAAGCTTCTTTTTCCCAAACTTTGTTAATTGTTCCCATTCTTTTATTAAATAACTCATAGGATATATGAGGCAAGTCCATTGCTGCCAATAATTCATTAAGCTGTGTATAGCCACAACCTATTGCCACTGCACCCGCAACTGTATTAATATTTAAGTCAATTTCAGGATCATTGCAACAAATGACAAAAGTTTCGTTACACATGTTGCATTTTAGTTTTAGTTTAGAAACAAGGCCCAGTTTTCGTTCAGATATAATTTCTACAGATTTCAAACCACAGTCTATATTACCATGTGAAGATATTTCTTGAAGCTCTTTAAAAAAATGTTTAATATTTAATATTCGCATTCCATTCACTATTTCTTGATTATTTCTGAAAAGGAAATATACATAATAAGAATTTTGCAATATTAAACAGAATAAGGCCTTTAACATTTGTTTTGTAATATCTTTTATTGTTCACATTCTTTGCTATCTATCACTCACGGGTTCTGCAATATTATATTGAAAATTTTCCCCTTTTTTATTAATTTTATTTATCGAGAGTTTTACTATATAAAACTTTATATTGACAGACTATCCTGACATCATAGAAATAATAATACGTTTACCTGACCGAATTTGACTTCTCGTTTTCAATACCCATTTGAAAGCTTTCTTCCTGCTCAGCAAATATCGTTTCGGTTACTTGAGAACTGTAACAGTTATAGTAATTAATATAAGTTAATAGAATTAGGTTTCAAATATGCTAAAATCAGAATATTGAATTAGATATGCATTTACTTGTCAACAATCTTGTTCTCATTTTCATTGTCAATATGGGAAGATCATTTAATCACTCCAAGCGTTTCCGTAAATTCAGACCTACAATATAAATGTATTTATATTTAGTTATACAGTGACAATAGTAATAGCATTTAAATATTTTTAAAACTCGAATCCGGACTGTCCCGACTACGATGTAGTATTGTCATACTACACTACAATACACACCTCGTCTCTGTCTCCTCATTTACGTCGCGATTATCTTTGTTATTATGTAATCTCCTAAAAAGAAAATAATGTCACTTAGTAAAATAAAAAATAATAATATATGTAACAATTAAATGTTATGATTAATTTATCTGGTCCAATTTACATCAATGTGCTAAAATACACAAATGATAATTATGATTGAGAACACGTTACTTACCTTAGTAATCTATTTTTTGCGAGCGTTTGGCGTTTCTTTTTTAGTAATCTAGATTTACCAGCCATTTTAGCGCGAAACTTATAATAGAGTTAAATCGTTTAGTGATTGCTCCGAGCGTCAACGTCTACCCGTGACAGTGGTCAGCGATGCACTGCCGCCCGTCGCCCGCAAGGGCCCCTGCTAACCCGAGCATAAAGATTATTCGAAAAAGCATAATTGTATATTATCCTTTTACTTTGAAATAAAAAGTCGTATATTAAAAGATGGGTAATTAAATTGTGTTTAAGATGGTGAAGGTTTCATAAAAATACGCTTGATAGTTTTTACGTGATTCTCAGATTTTTATCTGCGTTAGACCTAACTTTACAAATTAATTACACTATGTAATATAAACATAATCTAAAATATTCACATATTAAGTTATTGAGAAAATGCTCAAATTTAACATATATTTTTTCCAGTTCATTAACACCACTCGTTTAGATGTGATCTTCAGAATAAAATCATTAAAAGTCTCTTGTCGTCGCCATAATATATAAAGGTATAATTATACTGGTGACTATGTACTGCAATAGTTATAGCAAAAACCGGATATTTTCGGAATAGTGTACCCATATTCGTATTTGTAAATTTTTACGGTAAATTGTAATATTAGCAATTTGTATGATTAAGACCAACGATAATTTAAAATGTTTTTTTACGGATTTAATCAAGTTGAAGTGACAGTGAATCACTTAAGACTATCGCAGAACCGACTGGCTATGAGCAGAAAGTTTTTACGTGTAGGCCATACCTTAGTAAGTGATCACAGAGATACAAATCTTAAAAGCATACGTCCAGGAATGAGCTAATATAGTCTGTTGTCAACTTATACTATAAATTAAATTTATAGGCAAACTTTTATAGGATTTAATTAAAATAAATCTCTGCAGACAATTTTGAATACGTTTAGACGGTGTACTTAGTAAAGCTCTGTCGCAACGTAATCAATTTTTAAAACAAAATAAGTAGTTAAATCACATTTTTTATGATTGTTCTTCTTTTATTAAAGTACTTTTGTTCTTTAAGTGAAATAAGTAAGAAAGGCGGGGCGTGGTTCTCGTAGTAAATCTGTATTGCTTGTTGTAAAAGTTTAGGATTGTAAAAAAAATGTTTCTATATGCTTTAGTTGTTTGGAAATATTTTATTTACCTTTGATTTGATATTAGTTTCATATTTACTATGTAACTTGAATTGAGAAATTGTTTGCTCTTTTAATAAAATTCTCGATTAATTTGAATTACGTTTTGATTTATTGCCATTTCATAATAGTTTTCTGTATTTGATTTTTTCATATCAAACTGCAACAGCATTGTGTTATTAAGTAATAAACATGTTGAAGTATGATTTTTAATATTATACGGCTTTAGTATCCACGACGTATGTAGATATTTTAAAATTTAGCTCTTCATATATTGCATATAATGATTCACAACATGTAGTTCGCACATTATATTTCTTAATATTTTATTTTTACAAGTGGCTCACCGGAGCTCAAATTACGTTGCTGAGTGTTGTTACATGTCAAAATTATGAGCTACATGTAAGTGTATTTGCGTGAGAAAGATAAAAGGTATATTTTTGTGAACTATTTTAGTTCTTCACGTGGCCATAAATATTTTAGTCAATATTACTTCAGGTACATTTTTCTGACTTTTGTTTTTTTTCTCGACGGCATATTTGCCTCGTTATAATTCTTTATCTCTTTGTTATTTTCTATTTTTCCATTTTTATCTTTAATTTCTTGTATCTATTATATAGTTTTTATTACATTTGATTTGTTAATTAATTGGTCATATTTTTTATAATCTTATCTATTAACATGTTATTATTCAAATTGTTTCCGTTTGAGTTCTAATGTACATAAATTTTGTATTTATTATATTTATTTTTTACTTTTTTATAATTTTACTTTACATAAATACCTATCAAGTTTTATTAATAATAGATACATACGAGGAGGGATCAAAAAGTAGTGAGAACGACATACTCCTTGGTAAGAAAAAACACAAATACTGGTAGGCATAGCTCAGATACAAATTTGTAATATTAATGAAGAAAAAAATCTTCAATTCTCTTTTTCGTTTTTTTCTGAATGTAGTCATTTGTTTGCTTCATGTCGGAACGTGTTCTCGAAAATGGAGAAAAACGAAGTGCGAGCCGTTATTAAATACCTCTGTTTAAAAAAGTTAACGACGCAAGAGATTTATTTCGATTTGAAGGCAACATTAGGAGAGTCTGCTCCGCCGTATTCCACTGTCGCAAGGTGGGCTTT
The DNA here is from genome assembly GCA_963693495.1 of Malacosoma neustria. NCBI lineage: Eukaryota > Metazoa > Arthropoda > Insecta > Lepidoptera > Lasiocampidae > Malacosoma > Malacosoma neustria. The sequence continues at coordinate 7,927,206 of OY856372.1, forward strand.
TCAATTTCGAGTAGGGAGAACGAGCACGGAAGATGGAATGTGGAAATCGTTGCGGCAGTCCATCGACGTCAGTCACCCAAGAAAATGTTGCGAAAGTCGAGGAAATTGTATTGAGCGATTGAAGAGTTACCATCCGATACTTAATTCAACAAACGGATATTTCATATGGAAGTATTCAATCCATATAGAAACAATCTTTGAATATTAGAAAAGTCTCCGTAAGATGGGTGCCGAGAATGTTAACCGACAGTCAGAAACAAAATCGACTTGACATTTCGAAGATATTGTTGGACAAGCTTCAAGAAGATTCTGAAAACTTTTTGTCTCACCTTGTAACAATGGACAAAACATGGGTCCATCATTTTGATCCCGAGACAAAACAGCAATCTTCGCAATGGAAACGGCCATCATCACCGACCCCGAAGAAGTTTCGTGCCGTGGCATCGGCTGGCAAGGTTATGGCCTCAATATTTTGGGACTCAGAAGGGATATTGTTGATTGATTACCTGGAGCGTGGAACCACTATTACAGGCCAATATTATGCAGCTTGAATTCCCAAATTGAGGAATTCCATCAAAGAGAAAAGGAGAGGGAAACTTCGAGGGGCGTGCTGTTTCACACGACAACGCACCCGCGCACATGTCGGCAGTTGCGATAGCTGCCATTCAGCAAGCTGGCTTCGAATTGGTTGACCACCCCCTTTATTCACCAGATCTAGCACATAGCGATTTTTATCTGTTCCCCAAATTGAAGGAATACTTAAGGGGAAACAGGTACGAAGACGATAACGAGGTGATGAATGCCGTGGAGAGAGAGATTTTTTCAGGACCAAGACAAAACATTTTTTTGAAAAGGATTGAAGCCTTGAAAATGCGCTGGACTTGGTGTACAGAGAGACTCGGAGACTATGTAGAATAATAAATTATTAAGTTATTCTCATTACTTTTTGATCCCTCCTAGTAATATGGGAAAATCTGAAAGAATGCTTTTCATTTGATGATATTTTAATATAATTGTGATTTTCGTTAAACAAGATTCACTGTATGTATAATATAGGACTATTTTTATAATCTACATAACTTTTACCTACTTAAATACATAATTCGTGATAAACATCACAAATTTTGTTAAGTTTTTTTTTTTCATGATCAAGTAGCAAGTTTGACAAACAGCTTATAATCTATTGCAGTGATTAGTCAGTGTTACATATTTACAACATTGCCTCGTAATAATATCTGTAATTTTGCTAGTTTAATACCATTAATCATCAATTTAAAAAAATTGTTAGTAATATATTATTATATATATAATAAAAGTGTCGCTTGAGGATATATTAGATGATTGACAACGAAATTTCGTGTCCTACTTTCAATGTGAAACGAGAAAAATAATTTAAATAAAAATGATGATCCCCAAAAAGGGGTTAACGTCAGGCAGGCGGCCGGTTGTAAAAACTAAACCACAACTATTATAACATGTAACATGTTGTGCCGATCTCATATAATGTGGGATAAGGGCAAGAGGAAGAAGAAGAGATATTCTTATATTAACAATTTTCATCAGTATAACGCAACGAGTTTGTAGTAAAAAACATAAAAGTGCTCGGGTTTAATAATAAGATTAGCATAAATGCACTCGTGTTCACGTGAACGCATGGTTTTCATAATTAGCAATCGTGATGTAAGGTGGAATGCTTTAATGTTAGTAAAGGCGCTTTATTTTTTATTACTCGTGCAGTTTTATTGCAAATAACCCATTTGCGACTTCGAACTCCAATACTATCGTAATATTAATTCTAAATATTAATTACGCTAGTTATTACTTATCCTTTCAAATATGAAAAAGATACAGGTTTCTCTTAACAAAAATTTAGTATCAAACGTTGTTATCAGTTTTATGATAATTTTCATACTGTAAATAAATTTAAATATGAAATGAATGAAACCACATGGTAGGCATCCATTTAGTTGATATATGAGGGTGGTCTGAAAAGTTTCTGACCTAACAAAAATACAAGACATTTTTTCAGAAATTTAATTTTTTTTCTACATAGTCTCCTTATAACTCTACAAACTTCTCCCAGCGATGCTTCCATCTCTGTAACCCATCCAAATAGTACTGGACGTATTAATCTGCACAATAATTGTTCACTGCCTCTTCATTTTACGAAAATCTCTGTCCTCCAAGCGCAATTTTTAGATGTGGGAACAAAAAGAAGTCACTTGGGGCTAGATCTGGTGAGTAAGGCAAGCAATAGTGAATTAATAAATATATAAATCATTAAAATAGGTTAGGTTAGCAGTTCAAACAGTAATTCGTGAATTTTCGCCATGGTAACCGCTGAGGTGTGAGACGGTGCGTTGTCTTGGTGAAATAAAATGTTCTTTTTCTGCAAATGTGGACGTTTTTCCGCAAGTTCTGCCTTCAGCTTGTCAAGTATATCCCAAAAAATAAAAACGTATGCGTCTCGGGACGCCCGACAGAAGTGATAACTTAAACTAATCTAAGTTGAACTATTTAATATTGAAATTGTTTAACTTGAGAAAAGCTGAGGTTATTACTTAAATTTTATGTAAAATAATATGATAATGTAAGGAAAGCTTATTTATTAATAAAACCAAAAATAATTCATAAATAACTAAAGTTTACGAATTTTAATTTCTTCAAAAACTGTTTCAAAAGTATATTAAATTAAATTATTACTTAATAAATATATACTCTTTATAAAGAAAAAAAACTCTTCTGTATTACATTGTAATAAAGTCGCAATTCAAATAGATCTAGCTCTGTGGGTTAGAGTAAGAGAGTAGGAGCCTGCCTACCGCTGCCGTATGCTTGAGAGAAAGGGAAGCTAGACAGATTAGCGTTATGACGCGTTACGTAACGAAGCGGTTAACTCTCCCATAAGAAGTTATCACTTCAAAAACAGTCGCCATCACTTTCCCAGTCGAAAAACAAGTTTTCGCTTTTTTGGAGCCGGTTCCCCTTTGCAGTCCATTGTTTGGACTGTATTTTTGTTTCGAGCGTACAATGGTGTATTCAAGTTTCATCTACAGTAATTAATTGGCGCCAAAACTCGGATTTGTTGAGCCTAAAGTGTGCCAACAGAGCATTGGAAATGATTATTCGAACACGTTTTTGGTCTAACGTGAGCAAACGCTATGTTTTCTTCACTTACAGCCACATTTAAATTCAATTCTGCCTAAAATTTCACTGTGGTAAATGATGGTACAGAGTCCCCATACACAGAATTTAATTCATCTTTGATTTGCGGTGCGAATGACAGCATGATACTCGATTTTATCCATTTTCATAAAAGCACTCCAACTCACTCAAACGACTGTTATATATAACAACTGCGCGTCCAAAATGGCTAAAACTTTGGTGAGTAACTGTCAACACATGAACAACGAAATTAACTATCTTTTATTTACGAGTACTTCTATCTTCATGTTGAGGTCGGAAACTTTTCAGACCACCCTCATAAATGAGTTAAACGTGTACAAGCTTCATACAAATTTTAACAGCAAATGTATCTCTGAAATGTACCCTGGAGAAGCGTAGTGGTCAATCTATAGATAATTATACATTTTTTATTTATTTTTCTTTTATAGCTGGAGTTCAGCATGGCTCATAAAATAGCAGATGGTCACCAAGAATAGATTAGATAACCGGGATAGATTAGACAAGGTTATTATGGTGACCTTTTAGAAACCACGTGTGGCTGCCATCTAGATGGACTAGGCTTTCTACCTCCTAGTTAGGGTTGTTTTATCGCCTGTTGTAATAGATCGCTCTAAGCTAGAAGCGTTAATATTCTTACTCCACCCCTTTACGGAGAAAAGATAAAAGGATAAAAGCAAAATGCTACTTTTGGGGAAAGTATTATTAACGGTAAATATTTGCTACAACGTTATGTACAGAAATATGAAAATATATATTATATTCCATTTAGTGATCGATTATTAGCTGCGCAGTCAATATTATATAAGAAAGATGTAAACTTTAATGAAAACTATCGTGACTGCTCGTTCAGTAAATATCCAATAAGGCCCTGTGTTGCATCGCCCTAGGGACTCCGTCCGCTTTTCAATATACGGATATTGTTTTAGACCTATTGAAAACGGAATCAAATGGCGCAGTGGTTCGCTTTGTTACACATGGCAATATGTTAGTCTGACTAAAATTTTACACTAACAGTTGTTTTTATATTTTTGTAAAAAAATATTTTCACCGAAACTAATTGAAAGCGCGGCTTACCAATCGTATTTTTCAATGTTTTTTTTCATGTTACAGGAAAGGGGTGATATAATTTGTTATGTTTTTACACCTGTAAAATTATACAACATGTTAGCAAAAGTAGAAAAAAGTATTTCAAATATATTTTTAAAATATATCTTATTTGTATTTAAGGGGGAAAATCTTCGTAAAGTGAACTATTGTACAAATTTCAAATCTCTCTCTTGTTTTAATAAAATAAAGTTATTAATCAGTATTATTTTTACTTCATGGGTAAATTTGGCATATTCTATTGTACATAGATTAACAAAAGAGAAGCATAAAAATAGAAGTTTTACATATTCAGTACACGAACACTTCGCAGATCTCGCAGTGGGAAATCTGTGAAAAATGTCTATAAAACACTAGATGCAATTTGATAAGTCAAACATCTTCATAAAATATCATCGCATTATATCTAGACGGTATACGGAAATCTTTAATCGCCCATTTAATATTCATTTATCAATCGTCATATCGGCTCCGATATAAGCTATAATTTGGCTCCAAATCATCAAGATGGGTAAATTACCTTATTGCAAGTTACATCTCTCACAATATGGTCCAAAACTTTATTCTTGTTTTTGCTATAGTGAGAACACTCACAAAGACACTCGACTTGACGATTGCTCTTGACCCTGGGTCCGCTTTCCGACTTTTTCTACTACACTTCGCACGGTCTTCAGCATCCCTGGTAGTGAGCCCATTGGCACGCATATCACCCTTTACGACGTCAAACCAGCACTTTTTGGTTGGTCTACCCCTCCTGCCGGGGCCCGGACGCGGCATGGTCATACATTTGTTTCTCACGTAAGCACCTGGTGAACTTCGATATTTGTGTAAAATGTGGTTAAATATTAAGTCGAACAAAACGAATTATAGGGATAAACTACATAAAAATCAAGTGAAGCACAAATCATCATCAAAACATCAAAAGGGAAATTCGTCACTGCATCACTTGGAGGGTTACCAGTTAAAGTTACAGTTATCCAGTTTTATATTAGTAGAAGATATAGTTAGAATAATTGTTACTACCAAATGTGCATTAGAAATAAATCAACAATTTTTATTGTATTTATGGTTCACTGTTTATTTTAGCCAATATAATGGCTTACACATAAAATATAGTTAGATGCTGTCGTGGACGTTTTCGTAAGACTATTTAAGATAAACATTTTCATTACATATTATGTGTCTGTTTTTGCAGCGCACCCCAGAATAGCTCGCAGATGGCAAAAATATAAGAATAAAAAAATATATGTGTAGAATCTGTCCCATTTTCAGAAACGAATGAATGCAGAGGCTCTGGTGGCGTTACCAATGGTGGTCAATTTGACTTTACCGCTCGCGTAACACAATCCAAGGGCTTCATTTTTAAACTTAAATGCTTTACAATATTGATACACAACGTTAATTGATCCAATAGCAACGATTTGCCGTGAACTGTAATCGATTTTCCCGTTATAATTAAATGCAGCTCGAAAAGGGTTAAAAGCAATATTGCTATGGTGTTTATTTCAATGCCATCGATTCCGTTCAACTTCATTCCGCGTTTCGCGTTGCTTGTCAGGTTGACATGCTCTTATATGTCTTTGACTTGCAAGATTGCGAGTTCTGCGACTTATGTTTGTCCATCTAATCGCTGGCATTTTTAAAAACTAAAATATTACTGAAAATTTAAAAAAATATACATTATTAATATTGTATTCTTCTTTATATCAAGCCAATCAAAAGTCTATTAAAACCTACCAAAATCTCTATATTAAATTGAACTTTCAATATTAGGCGTGATTGCTCTTAACTTACCGTGATGAATAAACATTTCTCAAAAACTCACTGTATAATTGAAATGAAACTACACGAAATGATAAATTGATTATTTATCAACGTATACATATGTGTTAACAACGCGCATTCTGTCAGTCGTTGACAGTTATTTCAAACAACTGACAGATATGTCAAAAAACTGATAGTTATGTAAAATTAATATTGTCGTTAATTTTTATTAAATTTTCTTGAATTTTCTAATTTTCCGCTCAACTTTCTTAATTTTTTCTTTCATAAGAATTTTCTCCTGACATTAATAAATACAACAAATAAAGAATTAGCGAAATTGTTCCATCCGTTCACGCGTGGTGCGATTACTAAGGGAAATAGAGATTCATTTTTATATTATATAGATAATTTACCAAAAAAAATTTTAGTTAAAATTCCGATCATTTCAAAGAGCTAGTTTTAATGGATGATTTTTAATATGATTTATTCAAAGTTCTCGAAGTTCTTAGCCTTAGTCATCTTGTCCGACTATCTCGGTCTCGAATCTTCTTCAACAAAATTATTAATTTGTTTATAAAGGTTGTGGCAATCCTAAGCAGAAGAAACGTTATAAAATATTCTAAAGCGATTTACCTTGCCGAGTAAAGAACTCGATGACGATTCTCCTTCATGAATTCAGTCACGATCTGATTTTTATGAAACTTTTTGTTTACACATTTAAAATGTGTCACAATTATTATTCACGTTATCTTCATCAATACTAATTATCTTCATAAATCCATTAACTTTATGACCATTCTTTGAATCAAGATAATAGTGATCTATGTGACCACAGCCTCTAACGAACGTCGTTGCTAAACTAATCTGCGGTAGATTGTGATTTTAAGGAAGTCTGAATCCAGACGTGTTTCATTTTTCGTGTAATATAATGGATCGGGGCGACAATTTAATTTTTCCTTAAATTAAAATTTTATAAACAATTAAGGGTTATTTATTTGAGTAGTCAAAAAACGGAGTACGAGTATATTTATGTTTACTTAAATTTTACCACAAATAGTTGCTTGTGAAGTTAAGTACAGTTATTCAAATTAAAATTTAAAGAAACAAACATTTTATATTGCTCAATATTGTTTTAATCTGAAATTCCCTTAACGGATTTATCTGATATCTTAGCAAGTATCCATATTAGGGTAACATGTCAGAACATGATACATTTTATAAATAATCGTTTCTAAAGGTCCACATTAAAAGCATAAGACGGGGCGGGGTGGATTCAGAATAGAGGGGCACCAATTAACGCTCGTATTAACGACGGCTCAAGACCCCCGGTGCGGGGCACAGTGTAATTTGAGCGTGAATCGTGTTGTTCTATCATAGATTAGCTTATGTCCTACTGTACAGAAGGTTTACTTAACATCTTAAATATAGTTAATCGGATTAATTTATAAATGTATGTACTTGACGATATGACACACAATTTGTATAAAATATTGTTCATTATTATGTCAAAAACTTAAGATTGTTAAAAAAATAAAAATTTAAATTATAATAACTATTAAATTCACTCATAATTGCGGATTACTTACAGTCCTCGACAGGGTTAATTTTGTAAAAGATACAAAATCTATAATATATAAAAGAAGTGAGTATATACCATTGCGGATTTATACAATGATATAAACAGCTTAGCTTATGTATGTTTATTGTGTTTCTAAATTAGGGATGTGGAATACTTGGTGAAATTAGGGGGAAATAACTGAGACATTGGATTAGAATCGATCAAAATTTTATGAAACAACCAGAATTTAATGGTAAAATGTAAACAATTTACCATTAATAGTAATTTGTGTATATTATTATCATTATGTATATTAATAATATTCGTTTAAATATTTATTTGCGTAGTTTACAATAATCCTGTAAACGATCTACAGATAGCTAGACAGCGATCTGCATAGCCAGATAGCTGTCTGGCTGATACCATAATAATTTGTCTGAAAGAGGTCACTATAAACGATAAGATGGCATTTGCTAACATTGTTTTATTATTTCCTTTAGAATTTAAGTAGTTTTTAAGTTAAACTATGAGTTATTTTTCTACCTTCTTTAAACCATATTTTAGTAGAAACGCAACATTTATGCCTACATAGAACTTTTTTAACCCTAGTATATTGTAATTTGAATCAAGCAATCCGGGGAGGCATAAGGCGGGATTTGCTTAAATTCCCAAGCCGCCTCTGAGCCATCTGATTCAAATGGTATTTCACTGTGATTATTGGCAAAATACGTTTGAGGCTTATAACGGCTTTTATTTAAATCCAATATGGATGTAAGATTACTGAAAGCATAATTACATATTATGTGATTATGTACATGTAATGAAACTGAATCTTATTGTTAAATACTACTACATGGAATATAATATGTTTTATAAATAAAACTAGTGTAGTGTGGCTCTATGATATGAATAAAAAATGCCATGTAACAAGGAAAATGGAGTAGATGGATAAAGTAAGAGGGGACGACCAAATAAAAGATGTATGGATTTGATTAAGGGTGATATAGCGTAAAAGGTGTGAATGTTAAGATGACTGCTAACAGAGGAATGGAAGGAGAGAACATGTCGCATGCCTGAATATGTCAATCCCATATAATGTGGGGGAAAGGCAGAAAGATGAAAATCATAAAACGAAAACCTAATAAATGTTTCTAGTATGAAGTATGCATGACATGAAAAAGAGATGAATATAGAAGAAGAGATAACAATATCTTTTAGGAGCCAGAATTCTGACATAACGAATTCTTATATCTTTTCTCAGTCATTCTATTTTCAGAACAAAAGATCCCTCTTTTTATAATAATATATCTTTATTATACTTAAAATAAAACAATCATTAAACAACGAAAGCGAATATGCGTACACAGAAAACGTATATTATATAAGTAAATACTAAAAGGGAGGTCTAATTAAAATGAATTTATTAAATTGTCAAATTAAATATGCGAATGGGGAATAAGTGCATTGTTTGTAATTTAATTAAGGGTAGTTTCAAGTAAAGCTGTCATAAACAACCAATGAGTACAGAGTAATCTCTGTAAGAAATCTCTGTAAGGTTTACACATAATCGGAAACGTAAATTTGGAACAATTCAATAAACAGTTTCACGCTAGCAGTGTGTCGCTGCAAACATAGGATATGCGACGATATTCGACAGAATGAGATGCAATAATTTTAATTTACAGAAGATTAAACACTATAAAAGCTTTTTAACAAAAGTAACTAATAAAAACGGGATACAATGATAAATCACAAATATCGAACTATTGCAAAAAATACATATTAAATCACCATCACATCTGATTATTGATAATTTATTCATGACTGGGAATTAAAAATATTCCCTGCGCAACCGTTGTAATAATTATGACGAGCCTAACTTCTGTGTTCACCAGTTTTTTGTGCAGTAATTTTGTTAAATAATTGTTACCGAAGCGTTCGTGTACGTTTCGCGTTTATTAAAGCCCATAGATTTCGCGGGCCGCTCGGGCAAAATTACACGAACATTATCCCTAAATTATTGCTGCTAATATGTCGGTGAGCTTCTCGTGTTCTCTTGACACGATTAATTTTACTGTATCCGTACTTACGTCGTATGAGTGCTTTAAATAAGATCCAAAATAATTTTAAGTAAGCTAAATGAAAACATTATCACAAAAATTATATGTGACTGTAAAATAAAATGATTAAACTCTGCTTGTATGTTCAAATCGATGAAAAAGAGAATTATATGCGAAAGTATGTTTCTCGGAAATATGTAATAGTTCCTTGTACTAGGTAAAATAAATATGAATCCATGAAAAAATTAGTTAAAAATTTTGCTGCGCTCAAACGTATGGGAAAATGTTTGAAACTGCCATAATCTTTTAAATAAGCGATATAGCCCCTAAAGTCTCAATGCTGGGGTTAGACCTCTCCTTGGAGTAGACGGACACTATACCCATTATGCTTATTCAAGGAAGATTGGTGGATTGTACATACTGGTGACCTGGGTGTGCTGTTTTTCTCACATTCTTTTCTTTCACCGTTTCGGTGATGTCGTGAAATAATCAAATTTTTAATATCCAAGCATGAGTGTAATCCTTTGTCGAGCATTATCACATGACGCTACTACTACGTTTTTGTGCGTTAGGTTCCTTTCGTGATACTTCCTTTTCTATTTCTGGGACCTCCTCGCAAAAAAGGATAGACTTTTTTATTGCTGTAGGACAGCAGACAGGCTGACGACCCGCTTAGAATTTATAGTGTTTGCAACGCCAGTGGCATCGCGGATATGCTGCTTCCCATAAGGGTACAGGAACTTGGGTCACTAATGCCGGAACACCTACAAGCTTATTATGGCGACATACTTAAGACCAAAGGTGGTCGCCATCCATATGGGCTTGGGACCCTACCACGTAGCTAGGGTGGGTTGTTTTGTCGCTTTTTACGACAAGCCGACCGCCCGGCCGTCTGCTGAGGTTATGTTAGTATTATTTCTCCACCCTTGCACGGATACAAAATGGTATTCGTGAAAATTGGTCTTTACAAGGGCGAAATACAAAACTATTTCTTCTTCTGAAGTATAGTTCCACAGCTGGTTAAATTGGCTGATATTCTGAAGATTTTGATTTACTAAACTTCAGCCCAATACAAACATAAATCCAATACAAACATATTTAATAACGGTTTCAAGCAGTAAGTAGTTACTCAACATTTTCATTTGTGAATCCCTGTTTGTTGTGTAATCCGAAGGATGTGTTCAACAAATTAAGTTCTTTTAATTCCCCCATTCAGTTCAAAGTTGGGAGTGCCGATTCCTGTAGCGGTAAAGGCGGTTTCAACTTGAAGCCGCCCTCTGTTGGACTTCGACTCATTTGTGAGAACTCTATGCAGTGAGTGGATTAAATGTAATCTAGGACTGATCAATTTATATGACTTCATATTCAATAATTTTAAATTTCTAATTAATATAACTACCATAAAATTTTCGGCGTGCAGGGGCGGGGTAAGAATACTAACCCCTACAGCCGGGTTCGGCCTGTCGTAATAGCGACAAAACTGGCTGCGTGGTAGGGCCTCAAGCCCACCTGGATGGCATCCACCCTTGGCCTTAAATATGTCACGATATTAACCTTGTGTTGTGTTCCGGTTATAGTCACCAAGGTTCTAGTATCCCTATGGAACAGCAGCATGTTCGTCGCAAACATCTATAGGTGACAGTAACTGCTTACTATTAAGTGAGTCGTCCGCCTATCTACTGTTCCTCGGCAATAAAAAAAATACTTGATGTTATAAAAATAAATTTTTTTAAAAGACATTTCAGTTCGTGTTAGTGATACGTAATTGAATCTACATATTTTCCGAACAACTTCTTAAAGTAACAATGAGAACGAATGAAATGAATGAAAAAATTGAGTATTCCGTAAATAAAAATTGCTTATTAAAGAAGATATAATATTACCCCATTTAATTAATTTATGGTACATAAAGCTGCTTTTACATAGCTGCGAGCTCAAAAAATGTTCTTGCTTGAAATTTGTTTTGAGTAAAAGAATGAGTTTGATGAACTGCAGAAGAATTGATTTCGTTGCCTCGATCACTTAAAGTCACATAAAGTCAACGGGCTATTTACGAGATGAATAAATGTCTTTACGTATCGCAGCACTCACTACAATTTTGATTCGGTTCGATAAGCTGAACAAAGCGGAGTAAAAGTCGGAAAGCGGACCTGATCATAAAAACAAAAGTTTAGATTGCAACATAAATTGAAAACCAAGATGATTATGACAGCGGTTTTTTAAAATATCCCTCAAAATTATTTGTTATAATTAATACCAGTCGGTGTGCAAAAGTAAAATTTTCAACTCAAGAGTGAATTCTTCAACTTAAATAAAAAGTACAAATGGCCAAACAACATAGATATGTTATAAATAAAACTTGTTTTAATTCAGTCCTTTGTAAATAATTAAATTAATACTATGAGCAGAGGTTATTTCGGGCAGGCCCGGGGCAGATACGTGGGATGTTATTTTTAATGGACCACGTATCCATGCGAATCTTTAATGGTAAATAATGGAAACAAAACAACACCCAATTTAATTATGCAAATAATGAGTAAACTGAAATTACACCTCCCGATGTTTATTACAAAATGATTGAGGAGCAGAGGTCGTCCACAGTGCATCTCTATCCCGAAGGGTCCTGAGCGTCACTTTTGGTCTCACTCCAGGTTTTTTCGATGGCCTACATTTCGTCAGTAATTGAAGGTTAACATTAATTAGTTTATTTAGGACCGCCACAATTAAGTTTTCCTTGGAGGTTCGAGTCTAGAGCTTGTTTTTGTCTAAAGTTGGAATCCCTCCAAAGAGTGTGCCTATCCAGCTCCATTTAGGACGTTTGATTTGCTCGATCGATCGGACTTTCACCGCAAAGAACAGGCAGGAAGTATAGTTTTATATTTTTATTTTATATTAAATAAATTTTATATAAATAAGTATTATTAAATTTATTTATATTAAATTTATAATATAACCACTTTAGTATTTGTTGTTAAGCTATAATTTGAATTTAATAGCCAGCATTACTTAGAAATACAGAGGAATATTTTAGTACAATATTAATCTTCCTTCTGCCCTTATCCCACATTATATGGAGTCGGCACAACATGTTACATGTTGTAATAGTTGTGGCTTAGTTTTTACATACGGCCGCCTGACTGACGTTAACCCCTTTTTGGCGAAAAATCGGTCATTCTTTTTATTTAAATTATTTTTCTCGTTTCACATTGAAAGCGAAATTTCGTTGTCAATCATCTAATATATCCTCAAGCGACACTTTTATTGCTTTCGTCTTGAGTAAACAAAATCTGAGTGTCGGTTTAGGTGTGCAGGCTGGCACTTTTGCCCGGTCGCCGACTTTTAAGAGGTCCGTGCACAATTCACATTCGACAACTACATCATGAGGGCTTCTAAATAGGAAATTTGCAGTGCCGAGTGTCTTCGAATGCTCTTGGTCCTACGTTTCGTTGCGCTTGAATGCAGACACATGCAGCTTGCGCACAATGCGTCCATTTTCATATATTTTGGTAGTGGCTCACAGCAATCTTTCTCTTGGCAAGTTAGAAGGCTTAATACTCGCGGCTTTTTTTACAATAATACATAACCTTCGGCGAAGAACAACTTGGCAAGTAGGGATAGCACATAGCTTCATTTCACAGTACGTTGTTGGACAAAAGGCCACTAACATAGGAGATACTGCAAATGCTCGTAGTCTTCAGAGTAAAAAAAGCATGCCATTTTTATTTAGATTATACTTATTATTCTTTTGTAAATTTTAATCATAATAAATAAATTTCCACTACAGTTTTGACAATTTTGACGGATTTTAATTTAAATAAAAATAACAATTCTAGCAACACGTTGTTTATTACAATATTAATACTGTCAGATATTTTGTTGTATTATTATTCGGATAAAGAACAGTGTTTTAGTAACTACAAGTTTTATTATTTTGTTAGTTAAAGTGAAATATATGGAAAATTTACACATCGACTGATAAGTTCTTTATTTGGAGGCACTTTGCGCCGGGACTCCTGATAATATATTATTAGCAAAATATCTACACAAAAGTATACGAATAATAAATTCTTAGTTTATTATTCGTTAATAACGTTTTTACAGTTTTAAACGAGCGTTTTATTCTGGTTTCATTTGAATCTTATACTAGTAGAGTATTCGAGGTACTCCGTTGAATATTAGCACGGGAAATAATATCTTTTAGGGTTCGGTATCTTTATGCTGCTGTTGTTTTAAAAAAAAAAGTCGACTAGAAATAGTCTTATTAAACGTTTGATTAACGGATCCGGTACATTTTTTTATTGCTGTAAAACAGCAGACAGGCTGATTGCCCACTTAATAATAAGCAGTTACCGTCGCCTATAGATGTTTGAGACGCCACAGGGACCGTTAATATGCTGCCGTGCACCTATGTGCACAGCAGCATGAATGCACTCCTATGAGTACTAGAACCTAGGTCACTAATGCCGGAATGTAACTCAAGGTTATTATAGCGGCATACTTAAAGATCACCACCTAGATGTATTTGGAACTCCCACGACCTAACTAGGGCTGTTTTGTTGCTTTTTAAGGTTGACCCCAGGAGCCGCAGGAGTTAGTATTCTTATTCCACCCCTGCTCGGAGATGCTGATGGTGGGACTGATTTTTCAAGCCGCTCAGCAAGCTCTGTTAGATTTATCTCTTAAGGTTAAGATTGAAAACGAGGACATCTGTAAGGAAAACCAAAATGACTGACATATCTCATAAAATACGCAAATTGAATTAGCAGTGGTCTGGTCACCTCTTTCGCAGGATCGATGGATTTTAAAGCAAACGAGTCCTAGAGTCTCTCCAACTTGACGGGTTGACGACCTTGGATGGGTGGCAGAAACTTGAGAATTCTTACGTCCAGTAATGGCCAACGATTGGCTGACGAGGATTCCTATTTAGCCTCATAACCAAAAAAGCAAAACTCAAAGGTACTCTTCCTTTTATGCCTCTAAATTAGCAAAAAGAAATAACACATTTACCGCTTTTTACAAAACAAAATGGCTTCTCAGCAAATATACTAGAAAATCTAGATAATTAAAGGCTTCTTAAAATAAATTCTGAGAAATAGCAAATAACGAAAATTAATCCTTATTCAAATTAAAGAAACATGAAGAATGTACAAAAGGAATTAGCTAGGCCACGAAGGGCTTTTGGTTAAATTAATCAGCTCGTTAAAATATAGGCGAATATTTCTAAATGAACTGGTAAAATTTTGCAGCTGTACATTCTAAACATTAGATCTTATATTTTTGTTTTAAACGAAATAATAACGTCATGGTATGACGTATCACACATACCTATATATATACTGACGGACTCATAAACTGCATCAAAGTAATAGACGACTTTGAAATAAATATTTTAACCAAGTATGCAAACTTTTAAACAGATTTAAATTGAAACCTTTAGATTGGTTCGTGAACTTTAAAACAGCGTAGGGTCATATCCTTAAGTTTAAGTTTGTGTACTGGAAAGGACCTTAAGACTTTTTTGAAGAAAAAACAGAAATTTAAGGAAAATTGGTTTAATTAAAAAATTGGTTTTAACAATACACACATATATATATATATATATATATATATATATATATACATATATATATATATATATATATATATATATATATATATATATATATATATATATATATATATATATATATATATATATATACATATATATATATACCTAGTCAGGTCATAAATTCTGTCACATGTTTAATGTAAAATAATTGTAACAAGTTTATTCATTATGTAACCATTCATATACCAAAATGAACTTAACAAAACATAGATTCTTATGACATTTAAGTTTATTCAAAATGACCTCCGTGATTTTGAATACAAGCCTTCAATCTGCGCGGCCAGTCGTCTATCGCAGCACGAACGAGGTCCATGTCAATATCGGCGGCTGCCTTAATCAAGGATGTCTTGAGTGACTCCAAATTGGGATGAGGCTTTGAGCACGCCTTTTCCTCCAAGTGTTGCCATATCTTGTAATCTAACGGATTCAAATCTGGACTGGAGGAGGGCCAGTCTTCGTGCCGGATGAAGTCGATTTCACACGCCGCCAGCCAGTCTTGTGTGCTCTTCGCTCTATGAGCTGGCGCCGAATCTTGTTGGAATACCCAGTGCCTGTTATTGAACATGGTATGAGAAACAGGTTCCACAAGGTTCGTCAGGACTGTATTTTGATACACAACAGCATTCGTTTTTACACCTTTCTCACAAAAATGTACCTCTGTTAAGCCCCAATAAGAAACTCCCAACCATACCATGAGCGAGGATGGAAAATGACCTCGTTGGACACGCGGAATACGGTTGCTCGCTTCTTCACTACTGTGTGCGTACACCTTATCATTTTGTTTGTTGTAGCTCTCTTCTACGGTAAACATTTTTTTATCCGAAAAAAGAATTTCCCGATATTTTTTTCCCGCGTACCGCTTCAACAAAGCGCGGCATATCTTCAGTCTCAGGTCCATTAGACGAGCATTCAAACGATATCCTGTTTTTCTTCGATATGCCCGAAGCCCTAAGTCTTCATTTAACACCCTTTTCTCCGTGGTTCTGCTTAACCCCATCTGAAGGGCCAACAGTTTCTGCTTACGTTTGGGATTTCTTTGAATTCGTGCCTTCACAGCTTTTATCACTGCTGGAGTCCTAACAGACCGAGGGCGACCACTTCTTGACCTGTCATCTACACTAGAGTCTTCATTGTATCGTTTGATGGTACGATAAACGAATCTTTTGGTTATATTCAAATTTTTCAGTATGTTAAAAATTTAAATTGGCGCGTAACCGCAACGATGCAACGCAATAACTGCAACACGGTCTTCTTTAAGCGTCCACTCCATATTTAAAAATGAGTAAAATTGCTAAAAGTATACATTTTTATTTTCATGAACAATTCGAAATTCGAATTCAATAAACTTTTTTGTGGCCAGCATTCTAAAAGAAAAGTTTTTACTGTGTGACAATACTTATGACCTGACTAGGTATATATATATATATATATATATATATATATATATATATATATACATATATATATATATATATATATGTGTATATATATATATATATATATATATATATATATATATATATATATATATATATATATATATATATATATATATATATATACGACTCACACCTAATGTGCAGAACTTTGCAAGTAAATTAATATTCTTATATTGTATGTGTAAACAGCCAATTTGTTGTATCAATTCATCTTGATTTTAAAGAGGTTCTGTTATTCATTTGAAAGATAAAAATAGCTTCTCTTTCAACTATAAATTATTGTCAAACAATAAATTTTAAACCACAAATCAAATATTCCAAGGAAGTTTAAATCAGTTTTAATATTTACAAAAATCAATTTGTGGAACTACTGAGCTACTAGACATCGAAAACATGTTTTTAACGAATCAGGTTGATATTAAATAGCAAAACAAAATGTTTACCGTTATATTAGTTCTTATCTGAACGCAAATAAACATAAGTAGCTCTAAAACTTCCGGTCTAACTAAATAAGTACGTATACAAAGAAAATTATGATTTGTCGGCCTCCATAGAATGGAACTGAATAAATTTTATTAAATCTGGGAACAGTTTACGAGCAACTCCGTCAGCAAGCGTCCTACCCAGGATAAGCGTAGGGTTTTTAATATAATAAATCACTGCTTACTTTAGCATTGCCGAGTTGAAGAATACTGATTATCCTCCCCTCGCATTTACTTCGTTGAGATTAGATTTGTACATAATATATTCCTTTGAATAATCAAATATTTAAATACACTTACATTACCGACAAAATAAATATTTTTTTTATTGCTGTAGGTCAGCAGACAAGCTGAAGGCTCGCTTAGAATTTACCAGTTACCGTCGCATATGGGTGTTTGCAACGCCAGTGGCATCGCGAACACGCTGTTGTCCCATAAGGGTACAGGAACTTGGGTCACTAATGCCGGAACACAACACAAGGTTATTATGGCGACATATTTAAGACCAAAGGTGGTCGCCATCCAGACGGGCTTGTGGCCCTAATGTTTTGCGTATTATTTAAAGTTATATAGTATGTTATAAAGCTGTGTTTGTAGTATCACCCTATGATATAGTACATTGTGGAGTAGATATTATGAAGTACGTGTTCTAATTGAATACAGAATATGGGTTAAACTGTTACAGTTAAGATATGAAGTATCAAAGTAATTCAATATAAAATTTAAGACTATATAACACATTCAAGAGACACCCACTCGGTAAAACTGCTTTACATTTTGTTTACCTGTAAAATATCTGTGGTCTATTTCTTTAACAGTAAAGCTATAATTATCGCATTACCTAAGACCGTCCTTATGTATCTTCGGCTATATTAATTTACGTTTTGTATGAATGATCACACATCCGGATGTTTTTATTGAATTCTACCCCTAAATTTGTGGTATAACTCACATCTACGAGTGTAAGGACATATTTGACAACCAAAAAATTGACATCAAATTGAGATTTGGAGTTATAAAAGGCGGATTAGATCTGCTGTGAAAATACAAGTGTCATCTCTCCTTTACTACGAGGTCCTCGCATGATAGGTTAGCCATAGGACCTTTTATGCAGCAGCACTAGGAAATATCCTATGCCATTTTGACCCGTGAGCGCACCAACTGTCCTGTTTATTACATGACAGTATTATAATATATAAAAGGACAATTTACGCAACGCTAAATAATCAGCATAGTATTAGTGTTATGATAACTTATATACTACATATATACTTTCGTTTTATGAATAAATACCTACTATACATATACTACCAGATGGAGGAAGGGAATCGAACTTGTGACCTCCGTAGGCGTAACGACGTGTGTCAGCCACGGAGGTCGTTACAATATTATAATATTCAGAATTTATAGTCTTTATATACATAATTTTCTGTACCTGTGTAAGTGACCGAACTCTTCCTAAATGGCGGGAGCGATTTCGATGAATTTTTTTTGTGTGTGTTAATTGAATTCGAGAATGGCTTAGATTCCAAATTCAGTAGACTACAAAGATTTTTTTTATTTAACATATCAATATTTGCCAGGTCAGCTAATATATAATGTTATATTCATTATACTTCTTCTTCGTCTTCTTCTTCCTGTCCTCATCCCACATTATATGGGGTCGGCACAACATGTTCTTTTCTTCCACTCTCCTCTGTTATATTCATTATACATTCATTTGAAATGCATTTGGATCCCACCAGATTATAAACCAGGCTAGTGAATGATCAGACTGAAACTAATAATAATTTTAAAAATATTTTAAAATAGAAGTACAAAATTTTGAGTATTTACAAATTACAAAATATATTACTCAAACTCCGCTTTTTTTTTACTTATAATTAATGTATTTTGCGCAAATAATTGATATATTTTTTTAAATATGTTAAGATTTTTTTAATGGTTTTATTTCGAGGCTTTTATATATTATTCCTAAAAAAAAACACAAATATTTTAATAGAAACAAATATTTAGATTGATACGTTTCATATAAACATATTGAAATATTTTATATCAATATCATCAGCTCTAGCAATAGGCCTGTTAACAAATTTAGGTGTGTTAGCGCCAACGTCAGTGAGATCAGTTTTACTATCATATTCTCTTATTAAATTTTTGGAAACTCATTTTTGATCTTTCACCTAACATCTATCTATACTACTATTATAAAGAGGAAAGATTTGATTGTTTGTTTGTTTGTTTGTTTGCTTTGAATAGGCTCCGAAACTACTGACCCGATTTAAAAAATTATTTCATTGTTGGGAAGCTACACTATCCCCGGGTGACATAGGCTATATTATATTTTCAAAAAATTAGGGATCCTTACTAAAACTCCAATAATGTAACCCAAAGTGTAAAAAAATTACCTAAAATATTATTTAAATCGCGTGCGTTGCGAAAACTATTGATGATAGAATAAAATAATGTACTACAACTTTGCAGAACACATCATTATTTACAAAAAGTGTCGCGACAGCATATGTCTAACTATTATAGTTATGCCACAATAAGTATTCTTTTATTTTAAAATTTAATTAAAATGCCGCCCCTAGAAAAGGCTCTTTAATTGGATCTTGGTATTAATCCTTATCAAAATACATTACTTCATATTCAAAACTGTTTCAATACCTTTATATAACTTTTTGAATTATTCAATTCGGATATTCCATTCGAAAGATATCACGAGTTTAAAAATGTAAGTATTAGAAAAATGTTGCGTGGTAGCCGCTCACCCTGTTCGGCTAGCTAGGCATCACCTTATGCAATGTATGTAGGCGTGCGTCACTGGGGTTTTTACAAAAATTAGAATACTTATTAAAAAATAACGAAAATAAATAAAAATTAATAACAAAAAATTCATTAAAATAAAAACTCATAGAAATAATAATATTCAAACTTTCTTTATAA
This sequence comes from Malacosoma neustria, assembly GCA_963693495.1. Classification (NCBI taxonomy): domain Eukaryota; kingdom Metazoa; phylum Arthropoda; class Insecta; order Lepidoptera; family Lasiocampidae; genus Malacosoma; species Malacosoma neustria. The sequence goes on from OY856372.1 coordinate 7,947,359, forward strand.
TTTTATTTTTTTAGTAACCTGACGCAAATAGAAGGGTTTGCCCTCAGGGGCGCTCCTCTGTCCGAGGAGTGCACGGGTGTGCGTACCCGAGGTGCCCGAGCATCCGTCGCTTCACTCCCCTCTCCGTTCGAGGCGACAGAGTCCTACCTTTCTTTCCGTCTACCTCTTACATCCTTTCCAACTTAGTTCTCTGTTCGTGGCGTGGTCCCCGGTGGGATGGTTGCGAATACTGATTGGGGTCCCGGGTTCTACCCTGGGACCTGATTTGGTAGTCGAAACCATGCCTATTTCGACTGCGCCTGCACAGAGAGTGTTCCCGGGGCGGGAATTCCATCCTCGCTGTCGGTTGGTCTTGCTGGGCCGACTACGACGTCAGGCGACTCTGCTTTTTCTGGAGTGTCGTCTGGTAGTCGTACTCACGCCTGACTAGCACGCGACGGGGATGCGAGTCCCGTCCGGAATTGGCCGCGGACCTGTCGCTCCCGGCCCTGGTTCTGTCCATGGTCGGGGGCGATCCTGGATGGACGGCCGTTGCCTCCTTTTGCGAGGCAGTAGTGTCTGCAAGGGAGGCGGCGGAACGGGAGCGGGAGTCCGCCACCGCACTCCCCTCCCGCCAACGTAGGCCGCGTCGTCGGCGCCGGAGGGCGGGCAACGATCTCCGGCCGCCGTAGAAAGCGGCCGCGGGCGGCCCCTTGGGGGAGGATCCACCACCCGCACTATTGCCGCGAGGGAGAAGTCCGCGTGTTGTTCCGCAGCCCCCCTCAACTCCTAAAGTTGTTACAAGAGAGCGCTGGGGGGACGAAACCCTGACCCCCTGGCGCCAGCACTTTAGAAGGGGCCCGCTTTAAGACAAAGCGTGGGCCGGCGCCGGCCCGGGCCACGAGATCGGCAGGCCATATATCCGTGGAGCCGGGCGTAGGCGATAGGAGAACAGCGGGGTTTTTTAGTGGGTAGTCGGATGGTCGAACATCTTTTCCGGAGTCCTTTATATCCCTCGGTCCCCCCGTCAAGAGAGGTTTTTCCCCGAGACCGAAAAAATAGAAGGGTTTAATTTTTAATTTTTTGTTAAATACCCGTGCGAAGCTGGGACGGGCTGCTAGTTTTTAATATATTTTTAAATTATTTTATAGAATCAGCTAAACGTTTATTAAAGCAGATGATAGAAAAAGCCAATCACTCGTACGGCACAGTCGTAACATTAAAAAAGAGACGTCGACCGGAGATTCAGTGGCGCCAAACCCTGGCGAACCGCAATTTGCGTCTAAATTCGCATTTCAACGTATTTTTGCAGCATTATTTTTAAATTACCAACAGCGGGTTGATGGCGATTTTATTTCCTACCGTCTCGGTGCAGGAAATGAGGAAAACAAGACACTGCGGATGGAAATTTGGATATAGCACGCTTTGTGTTTTTTCATCTGTGTATACGTTCTTTAGGTATTCCTTGATTGCTTTTATTTAAAAAAAATATTTTTACCAACATCTTAACATTCCAATTTTAATCCTAATACAAAAAGTATCCAGATATTTGTGAAATATGTAATTTAGCATATTTTATGGGGTTTTTTAATGAAAATAATAATGATATAATAATTATTTTATCAGAGTAGTTCTCGTTACTCACTTCACTACTCCATAGTTCGGGGTAGTGTGGGACTCCCGTGAGCCCCTAAAATTTACACGTCACTAATATACTCACTAAAATTACTTCAGTATTCTTCTACTGCCCAGAGCCCAAAGGAGGAGCAAGCTTTCCCGTGCTTCTCCGACCCAGACAGGTTGTGCCGGCTATAATGATATAGGCCAGCCTCTTCTGTTCCTCCTCTAGTGTCACTTTACAGTTTTGTGGAACCGTTAAAGGCTAGAAACAGACTGTTCATTATCTGCTAATCCAAAAACAGCAAAATTCCTACTTTTCGGTATTGCCGTTCAAGGTTTAAGGGTTTTTTTTTTAAGTATATTGTAATTTAATTTTCCCATATTTTTAATATATGTATGTACTTTTGGTCTTAAGTTTGCCACTATAATAACCTTGTGTTGTTCCGGAATTAGTGACCCAAGTTCCTGTACCCTTATGGAACAGCAGCGTGTTCGCAATGCCACTGGCGTTGCAAACGCCCATAGGCGACAGTAACTGCTAAATTCTAAGGAGTTAAATTCTAGCATATATATATATATATATATATATATATATATATATATATATATATATATATATATATATATATATATATATATATATATATATATATATACCTATATATAGGTATATACATTGACGGACTCATAAACTGCATCAAAGTAATAGACGACTTTGAAATAAATATTTTAACCAAGTATGCAAACTTCCTATACAGATTTAAATTGAAACTTCTAGATTGGTTCGTGAACTTTAAAACAGCGTAGGGTCATATCCTTAAGTTTAAGTTTGTGTACTGGAAAAGAACTTAAGACTTTTTTGAAGAAAAAACAGAAATTTAAGGAAAATTGGTTTAATTAAAGAATTGGTTTTAACAATAGATACAAACTTTATGAAAGGGTTTATTTATGTTATAATAAGGTGTATTACCTCCACATGCCCTTATTATGGATTCTAATCGGTTCCGCATAGATTTTATTAGGGTTATTAAAAGATCTTGCGGAATATTGTCCCATTCTTCTGAAAGTGCTGTTCTTAGTGCTGCCACTGTCGTGGGCAAAGGGTTTCTCGCATATACAGCTCTTTTTATATTGTCCCAAACATGCTTAAGATCCGGGCTGCGTGCTGACCAATTCATTGTTCGAATCCCAACCTCTTCGCAATATTGTCGAACTTGTGCAGCAGCGTGCGGACACAAGTTCTGTTCGCCCGTTCATCGATATGCCACCCCAGACCATACACGAACCGCCTCCAAAAGGAACACGCTCCTCAATGCAACTTTGAGCATATCGTTCCCCACGTTGACGATAGACTCTTCTGCGACCATCTGCACCATATAAACATGTCCTACACTCGTCCGTGAACAATACGGAGGCCCATTGCTCTTCTGTCCAATTCAGGTGATCAAGCGCAAATCTTAAGCGAGCTTGTCTGTGAGCTATAGACAACTTTGGACCATTTGCTGGTCTAAAAGGGGTGCTTTCCGCTTCCTTTAACTTTCTTCTTATTGTTCGTGCACTCACGTTTACTCCACGCACTTCATTAAGCTCTGTTTTGATGTTAACTGACGTGAGGAAACGATTTCGCAGGGAAGTTGTAACAATAAATCGGTCATCACGACCGGTGGTTGCTCGAGTCCTGCCTGTACCACGTCTCCTTCTGTAAGAACTTGTCTCCACAAAGCTTCTGTATATTCTAGAAACCGTAGACTGGTTTAAATTTAAATTTCTACCAATCGTTCGTTGATCCAAGCCCTCCCGCACCAATGCTACAATTTGAGCCGTTTGTTCGGACGAAGTATCCATATTATGGTTCGAAAACTCTCGATAAGTTAAAAAAACTAACGCAACAATTCTGCTGGTAACAATAATTCAATTGACAAAAGAATAAAAAATCAATGAGAATCAATGTAAAACTTTGCTATAAATAACACGCATATCTGATACTACGAGTAAATTTTCTTTTCCCGGCTATATTCATTTGTTTTACTGCAGTTCTATTTTTAAATTTTCCTTTCTTTTGAGATTAAAAGCCAGTCTCTCCATATTTATATAATTTAATCTAAAAAGTTTGCATACTTATTAAAAAAATCATTTCAAAATAATCCTGAACTTTAATGCAGTTTATGAGTCCATAAGTTTTTCTTTACTAATTTACTTGCTTGCGTACAATGTCCATATATGCCTCACAGTGTGTTTTGTCTTTTAAAAGGCTTAATAAGGGTTGGGTAATGACTATCACTATGACAAAAACCTAAATTAGTAACATTTTCTTATTAATACTTTTAAAATAATAACGAGTGACATCTCATTTATTGTAGCTCTTTATACAGGCAAATAAAGCGTTCAGTAAAATATTCAAGTCGCACTGAAGTTTAACCTAACAGTACTCCAATACCATATCAATAATTTTGAAGTATAAGGTTCAGACAATACACTTAAGAGAAAAAGTATGTGAAAATATTAATTTAGTGTATAAAATAAGCATAAAAACACAAAAATGTGATGTTTTCATAATACGTTACAGGTTTACATCATCAATATCTGTATTCTCTTAGATTGAATGCTCTAATTCAATTGCAAATTCAGAACAAATCATTCACAATAAGTACGTCCTTCTAAAATCAAATGTAAATTTAAAATTTAATAAAATAAGAATAAAATAATAGGAATATGTTAGTATTGCAACATAAATAATCGAAATAATTGAAAAATACAAACCAATATAATTGAGAATGGCGAGCAAAAAAAAATACATAGATACCCAGCCAGAGGACGTTAATGGGACTTTACCTCAGGGGCGCTCCTCTGTCCGTGGAGTGCGCGGGTGTGCGTACCCGAGGTGCCCGAGCATCCATCGCCTCACTCCCCTCTCCGTCCGAGGCGACAGAGTCCTACCTTTCTTCCCGTCTACCTCCTACATCCTTTCCAACTTAGCTCTCTGTTCGTGGCGTGGTCCCCGGTGGGATGGTTGAGAATACTGATTGGGGTCCCGGGTTTTGCCTTGGGCCCTGATTTGGTAGTCGAAACCATGCCTATTTCGATTGCGCCTGCACAGAGAGTGTTCCTGGGGCGGGAATCGCATCCTCGCTGTCAATTGGTCTTGCTGAGCTGGCTGCGACGTCAGGCGACTCCCTGGTTTTTCTGGAGTGTCGTCTGGTAGTCGTACCCACGCCTGACTAGCACGTGACGGGGATGCGAGTCCCGTCCGAAAATGACCACGGACCTGTCGCTCCCGGCCTTGGTTCTGTCCATGGTCGGGGGCGATCCTGGATGGACGGCCGTCGCCTCGTTTTGCGAGGCAGTAGTGTCTGCAAAGGAGGCGGCGAAGTGGGAGCGGGAGTCCGCCACCGCACTCCCCTCCCGCCAACGCAGGCCGCGTCATCGGCGCCGGAGGGCGGGCAGCGACCTCCGGCCGCCGTAGAAGGTGGCCGCGGGCTGCCCCTCGGGGGAGGATCCACCGCCCGTACTATTGCCGCGAGGGAGAGGGCCGCGTGCTGTTCCGCTGCCCCCCTCAACTCCTAGAGTTGTTACAGGAGAGCGCCGTGGGGACGAAACCCTGACCCCTGGCGCCAACACTTTAGAAGGGGCCCGCCTTAAGAAAAAGGGCGGGCTGGCGGCGGCCCGGGCCACGAGATCGGCAGGCCATATATCCGTGGGCCCGGGCGTAGGCGATAGGAATATGTTTTTTTTTAAACCAGTGACTTCCACAGCGTTTCGACGTGCACTAGCTATTACGCGACGGAGGTCGTCATCACAACTATTCTACTCGAACTATTTATTCTACAGCTGCTTCTACTCGAGTTATAAACTTCGTTTCTTCATTCAACATATATTATTCATGAGAACCCTACTTTATTTATTTAAGTCAAAAAATCTCAACTACCCACATCTGATCATCACCATAATATCCAATAACCATCGAGTAAGCATATCGCTCATTTGTCCCCTTTTTTATAACACAAGCAACCCCTATGAGGCCTTGTTAGGCTCCTGTGCAATTTGTTAATATTGCGGTCAGTTTTAGCTACTCATTATTTTACTCCTTAGGAAAATTTAGTTAGTGACGAATTATTAATATACTATATTAAGATAAGCTAATAAATAACTAATGTAGCTATTGAAGCCTAAGTCATTAAAATCCCAAAAAGATTTTACAAAAAAATTAACCCATTTTTATAATTTGTATAAATACTAACATGCCAACTATTGTATTAAGTTTCTTGTAAAAAAAAAGACTTGGAACGAAATAAAGTATCGATACTTTATGTCAATTTGTGTTAACTTGAAGTAACTGGAAGAAACTGCTTAGGTCAAGTTATTGTTCAGAAAAGACGTAAATAAATCTTCTTGCAGTGCGCCAATTGCAAGTCTGGGCTGGAGTAGCCGCTTCGTAATTGACAGCGGGAGCAGCATCGACTTAAAGTTCTTTATACCAATTTGTTGTTCGTATCTGTAAAAATAAAAACTTCACAGACTTTTACCAATTGTAACAAAGCTTAGACAAGGAGTTAGTTTCTATTAATATTACTAACAGATGTTATGTTTTTGAACTGCTAAAAATTTCTGTTAAGAAAATCTCATATATTATTTATCGGTGCAGGCGCGGAGAAATAATACTAACGTGTGCGGCCGGGGTCAGCCTGTCGTAAAAGGCGACAAAACAACCCACCCTAGTTACGTGGTTGGGCCTCAAGCCCGTCTGGATGGCGACCACATTTGATCTTAAGTATGCCGCCATAATAACCTTGTGTTTTGTTCCGGCATTAGTGACCCAAGTATTTGTACCCTCATGGGACAGCAGTGTATTCGCAATGCCACTAGCGTTGCAAACACCCATATGCGATGGTAACTGCTAAATTCTAAGCAGGCCGTCAGCCTGTCTGGTGTCCTAAATCAATAAAAGAAATATGTGTACTTTAATGAAGAACTGTTAAAGTTGAACAATTGTGATCACATATCCACGGTGTACAATTTTGCTTTCGCTATTTTTCAATAGATGTCTGTAGCGGTAAGACGATCAAAACGTCACACAATAACCTTGTAGATCTGTCAAAAAAACAGAGTTGGAGTTCTGTATGTATCATACATTTGTTCTCGATTTAAAATGTCACGTCCTAGATGCTCCTGGGCTTCTGCTTTCAAATTAAACAGAAATATAGCTAAAGATTAAAAGTGGGCATATAGAAAAGTGAAAGCATTATGACGATAAAATATCAGCATTTTTCTATTATTACAATATGAACTCCATAATATATCACAATTTATCTCAGAACATGATTTTTCCATTAAAATTGCACCACGTGGGTAAAATGCTCGTGTGTCTAACGAGGGAATGCGTTGGTAGCTTTGGCGAGTACATTACTATAGGCAAACAAAACGATATCTCTCTTGTAACACTTTTAATATTGTTTTTAAATATCTATTATAATACATGTAATAGTAAAATCAATGTTCGTAAAATATTTTACCGACTCACATGATCAGCCTGATAGTCGAATCTGTAAAAACTAACCAATTTTAATTCGATTTATTTCACTGCTACTTACGTAGTACCAGGGAAGGAGTCAAAAAGTTACCGCCGAAAAGTTTTCGCACAACATGATAACATTGTGGAAAATCTCCGGGTTGAAAGTGCGGAATCCAAAGAACAAAAGTGATTCATGAGACTCCTTACTTAAGTGTTAACTTTGCAACTAAGATTTTAGTCGGTATGCAGTTACAGTGATTGCTAGCCTTCACATCTCGACCAGTAATAAAAAGGTAATCAAAGAGTTGGGACTGTGAGGCCAACACAACTATATCAGCTTCCGGCCCTGGAGTTGGGTATGGTACTAGTAATTCGGTTTCCTCTGAATAAAAAAAAAGTGTACTACATCCTATAAATTAACTTGATTTACATATTTGCAATGAAATAAATCTAAATAAGGATATTCTATACTTCTCGCAGTCAAAAGCGTTATCTACTTTTCTAAATTAAATTGAACATGAATATCATACATTCAATGCCTCTGAACACCCAAAAGCTTTGAAAAATGTTTCCCTTAGTGTATTGGGACATAAAACGTGTCACGTGAATCCGTCAGATGTCGCCTCTACAACACCCGTTTCACGTGCGATAACATCAAAAGCGTTTTTCCATTCATTTCAATTTACTTGTACCCTTTGACTTTTCAACAAACGAAAACACTTTGATATTAATTTTTTCAATTTAGTATCCATCTAATCACTATCCATAACACCCTGCTGATGGGATCGGGAACTCTTTTTAGAGGAAACAGACAGTATAATCGTCACGATTTTTTATATTAGGAGTTCAGCAGACAGGCAAACAGCCTGCCAGACAGCAAGTGGTCAACGTAAGCTATGGATGTTTCCACCATAAGCGATGACGGCAGGCCAACCCACTGTCAGCCATGTAAGGTATAAGCCTTGTCTCAAATACAACATCGGTATGTTTTAGCAAACACATAATTTCCATACATTTTATTTTTAAATTCTAAGTCTGAGAACATTTGACCTTTATCAAACTTCTTGATGAATTCAGAGAAATTATTCGAAAAAACTAAAAGAGAATTATTTGTATTTCAATAATTTAAAAAATTACATCAAAAGCTGAGTGAATAATTAGAAAGTATAATATTATATCAACTTATAATATAAATGGATTATATTTTCCAAGTTAGATTTTAAGAGGTCCGAGAATTTCAAAGCCTATGTTGACTTCATCTGGTAGCTCGTATAGTGAAAAAAACGAAGCTTTACAGTATAAAACGTAGGAAATAAGTTAAAAAAATAATGAAAAAAAGACGTAAAGGAAAAAAATAAAGCCTTGAAAAATAAAAAAAAAACTGAATACTTGCAATGAAATTTATAATATCTTTAACGCTATGTCCAGGATTGACTTCGCAATAATTGTTTTGCTTCTATTTAATGGTATAGTACAGTTTCTCCTTTTAATCGACATAGCTGTCCTGCTAAGATTCAATGCATCTCTATCTGCTGCACTTTTTAACCTTATATTTTTCCAACTTTAATTTCAACAAATTCTAACCAAACTATTAATTTCATTATTTTCTTCGTATTCAAAGTATACTAAGAACTATTCGATAAGCAGCCGTTAACGTCTACGTTACACCTTGTTTGTTGTAATGTTGTAAACAACGAAAACAATTCCATAAGGTGAAGGCCATGCACACTAAGCGGGGAGGCAGATGCCGCGCGCGCGCCGCAGCTCGTGTAACGGTACAAAATCTGAAGCTCTCGTGTAACGGTAAAATGTGGCGCTTAGCACGGGTAGAGTGGCGGTGAGGACCTTTTTGTGAAGTGGCTCGAACATCCGAATAGAAGCTTCGCTTCAAGATTAACAAAAATAAAAACAAATCTACTCCACTTACATTATTTTGCTGATTATTTCTGCATAAAAGAAGGGAGGGGCTCAGACGGCCACATATAGACAACAGTTGATTCAGAGCTGTACTGTATGATGAAATCACACGCTCAATTAAATGTGACTATATTTTTTAAATTATATTATAATTACTTCAATATACTACCCGTTGGAAAGGTCAGCTTTTAATTACGACTTATATAGGAAATTGACAGATCATCACTGTGACTGTAGAGATTAGTTTCAAATTTAAAATCTGCCCTTAGTAAGAATATTTGAGACACTATAGTAATCAGAAAATATAATTTTCGCGTTCATTACAAGTCAGGAGGAATTACTCACGACTGACTGAAAATGAAAGATCACAATCTGACTCTATTACCGGATCCTGATGAGTAAGCTTCCTTTATTATGTGATAAGAATATAACATTTTCGATTATTTCCGCTGTTACCTTTTCAATTATCTTCGTAAGTCTCTGTTATTATTAATAGAATCCATTTATTTGTACCAGGAAATAGATTTGTTTTTATATTGAAACAACTAGTTAATATTCTACAACATTCTGCAAGGTTATACCTTACAAATAACGGGTAGTACACCCGCTAAGTTTGTAAAAAGAATGTTGAGTTACAGGTTCCTTTATAACTTCTTTTATTTTTCTTTCTAGAATATTTTCGTGTTGTAATTTTCTGTTCATCGTCTTTTAAACGAATGCATTAAAAGCACCTTGTGCTCTTATAAAAAAAACTGTCACTGAGCCACCAGAGGCGACGACTAGATATTTGTTCCCCATTTAAGTGTCTGGCAGTAAAACGTGGCCACACCAGGATAGATGGTGCAGTTTTCTGCAATGTCACAGCCATGAAGAGTGCCGCAAATGCGGCTTCGGCTTCCAAATAGTTCCTTCAGCCTTCAGCATATTCATTTGTGTGACATGTAGTTTCTCTTTGTATCTCTTCAGGACCAGGAACGTTTCACAGTCATATAAAAGGACAGGTCCACTGATGGTCTTTTAGGCTTTAACTTTTAACTTGATCAGCATTTTGGGGGCACAAATCGTACTAATAGCTACAATGCCATTTGATTAAAGCGTCAGCAGTGCATGTGAACAAACAGATAACAGCTATTTCACCTGATCTGTGAGCTTGAACGTGTAAGGAGCATGTGTGAGGTATGTAAGCCTATACAGCTTCAAACCCATTTGGTTGTAGGATCGATGGGGTTAGGGTAGTTATAAACCATGGGACCTCGAGGCCCGAGTCCTGGCGCTGTTATACCAGTGGCGCCGGGACGCGGCCGAGCGTGGCTCTCGCCCTGCACCTCGCGAAGTTGAGGTAAAGCGGGCGGAGCTGCGCGATGAGGTGCTCATGGTGGAGTGGAAGGAGCGCCTCGCGCACCCCAGCGCGGGCCTCGCCACCATCGAAGCGGTGAGGCCCGTCCTGGCCGAACGGCTAGAAAGGCGCCACGGCGCCCTGACCTTCCGCCTGACGCAGGTCCTCTCGGGGCACGGTTGCTTCGGGAGGTACCTGTGTCGCATAGGGCGGGAGATGACGTCGGGGTGCCACCACTGTGGCGCGGGCGACGAGGAGGACACGGTTGACCACACTGTGCCTTGTGTCGCCGTGTGCCTTGCGTGGCGCGAGGAGCGCCGCGCCCTCGTCGCCCAAATCGGCGTGGACCTGTCGCTCCCGGCCTTGGTTCTGTCCAAGGCGGACATCTTGGTCGGGGGCGATCCTGGATGGACGGCCGTCGCCTCCTTCTGCGAGGCAGTCATGTCCGCAAGGCGGCGGAGCGGGAGCGGGAGTCGACCACCACACTCCTCTCCCGCCAACGCAGGCCACGTCGGCGGCGCCGGAGGGCAAGTAACGACCTCCGGCCGCCGTAAAAAGCGGCCGCGGGCGGCCCCTCGGGGGAGCATCCGCCGCCCGCACTTTTGCCGCGAGGGTGAGGGCTGCGTGCTGTTCCGCGGCCCCCCTCAACTCCTAGAGTTGTTAGGAGAGCGCCGGGGGGACGAAACCCTGACCCCCTGGCGCCAACACTTTAAAAGGGGCCCGCCTCAAGACAAAGGGCGGGCCGGCGCCGGCCCGGGCCACGAGATCGGCAGGCCATATATCCGTGGGCCCGGGCGTAGGCGATAGGAGAACAGCGGGGTTTTTTAGTGGGTAGTCGGATGGCCAAACATCTTTCCCGGAGTCCCACATATCCCCCCGGGGGCCAGACCCCCGGGCCGGGGAACCCGTCAAGAGAGGTTTTTCCCCGAGACCAAAAAAAAATAGTTATAAACCAGATGCTCGGTCTTAGTCACATAAAATTTCAACACAGTTATTGCTGAAAATAAGGTTTTACATTTTACCCACACACACTTGCAATGAAATGGGGCAAAATGTCCCTTCTACTTTACATCCCATAAAAAATTAAAACATTTGGATTAGGCACGGGTTTAAGTACACCGCAGATTTATATTTATCCGCTATACGACGGTCCTTGGCAGTTTTTACAAGTCTCCGCGTAAAAAGGACGATGAAAGTTATGAGGGTAGAGGAGTCCCGTAAATAGCGAAGGGAGAATTGGGATAAAGGAATAATATATCAATACGAATCTTTAATATTCGCGCGCCACCACCGTAAATCAAAACGAATGAAAATGGATCATAAATCAGCTTTTTTGGCTCCACGTATTTTTGCCTTTGAAATTATTATTGCGGGGCGCCATAAATGTTGGCAACATCATAATTACATGCTCGCTAATGCGTCTTTGTGCTGGGGGATGTTGATTTTCTTTGAAATTATAGGATGACTTGTTTACTTTAATAATGTCTTGATCTCTACCGATACACAAACAATGCACTCTTACAAATATTATTTTACCTAAAGGCCCAATTTATATTAAGAGAATGGCGAAGAATATGATACCATTAATGTGCTATGTTTTTTCATGTTAAGAATATTTTTAAGTCAATTAGTCAAATTGTGTCAATCAACTCTAAAAAATTTAGATATAATTTAAAGCTATGAAATATAGTAAAATCGACGATCGAGAGACGAAGGAAAAACACATTAACATATCGCATGCTTAATCATAAACTGACCTAACTCAAAAAACCTGTTTTTTGGGAAATCGCAAAAAACGTTTTGTCATTTACTACTTATCCCATATATTGACTTATAACAAAATAGTGGTAACTCAGTGTGGGAATGACATATCGAAATAAATCTTAGTTTGGCCGATAGAGGGCGTCGATACAATGCTGCCCGTTATATTAACTCACTTTAGACTTAAATCATAATCGGTCAGTTTATGATTAAGCATGCGATATGTATAAACACAACTTACAGTATTCATATCATACAAACAATTCGTAGTGTGTGTGTAGTACATGGATTATTTATAATTCAATTTAAATTTTAAAGTAATATGTATTCTATGCGATTAACTAATGTGGCCAGTACTCCAGTCTAATAGAAAAATACAGATATCTAATTTCGTTCATATACTTTAATAAAACTTCATTTAAAATTTCTAACATATTACAGTGAAAGAAAACATAGTACTTGCAACATTTCAATTTATATTCTTATTATAGTTTCGTACCGATGACGTGCGTTATCCGTTACGCCAAGAGGTCGTCAAATCTTATGCATTTAAAAGAAAAAAGTAAATCACATAAGTACATTATATCCCACTACTAGGCTCAGACCTCTCTTGAAAGGGAATGGATAGTATACCCACCTTATCCAACGGACTGGATTTGGACGGATTTATGTATAAACCACACATACCAAGTAATCTTGGCACGCAGATTATCTCACGATGTTTCTCTTCGGCGTCGGTTTTTGGCATATGTGTGCATATGCATCTTAAGTTACAAACAATTTTTAAGTCGCGCTTGCTTTTGTGGAATTTGTACCCTCCTTTAGATTTGGCCCTGAACCTCTCGACTACTACATACCTGGTTCTTATATCATAAAGTAAAACGCCTTAAAACAAACATTACTATTTACTCGAATAAAGATTTCTTTGATTTGTGATAAAACGATAGAAAATAAAAATAATCCTAGGTTAGTGATTGGAATGAAATGCTCTCACTAGAGACCACTAACATCCGCAACATCTAAATTTACATCGAAACGAGCTATTCAATGCCACTTGAAAATCGGTTATTTCGGAAAATGCACCACTTGCTTAAAATTTCAATACGAAACGCCACGGGGTTGAGCGTTACACCAGACGAGTGAGGATGCGGGATATCTTCAATCGAATTCCGGTAGAAATATTCGAGCAGACTGAATACGTCTTATATGGACGAATTTATATAGTCAATTTGAGCTCCTTATTCAGCATTTCATTCCAGCTTTCTCTTCTGTTTTTTTTACTATCTAATACTGCAAGGCAATACTTCTGGCAAGAATAATTTACTGTCTGTGAATTAGCGGCCTGGTACTAGTCATTCAATTTCTCGGGTATAGAATTTTTTTAAAGAGGTATGAAGTTGATATAAACGTGTTTGTAATCTGTAAAACAAAGTTTTAATAATAAATATAATGAATACAACTAAACTACACAACAACACTCATCTTTTATTTACCGTTCAATATTTTTTTTTGTTTAACACATCTTTCATTTGCACTTATCATAATTAATATGTTTGCAACTCAAACTTTCGCTTCAATAACTTAACAACTGCCAACATCTGCCATTAGACCTGCATACCTTAGGAGAAGAACCGAATAGTGTCATTCCAGAAGGTCCATCAGTCATATTTATGACCCCTTTTGAATAATGTGACATGAACCTATTCTCACCTACCGGGTCCACACGGCATGCATATTCATAATGATAATCATCTATAATCGTACCATAAATTCGTTTTACACTCTAGTTTCAATCACATTTTTTTTAAATATGCTAAATAAATTAAATATAACTAATTTATGATTCTTATTTTAAAATGTTTCTATACAGAAAAAACATCATAATAAACATGAAGGCGTTTTCACTGAAACCTCCCCCAATGCCATTAAAAAGTGACAGATAGCGTTGTCTATAACGAGATTGCTTTATTTGGTCAGAATTTATCGAGTTATAACCATTTGGGGGATTCATCAATGTACAGTTGTCGATCACCCTCCCTTACGCTACCTTATTTCGATTTCCCAATAAATTTGGCCCAATCTCGCAGAAAGCCCGGTTTATTTCCCAATGCCGGCCAAAGAATAAATTTCTACTTGGAATATTAGGGAAGTTTATCAAGTTTCACAATAGTCCCAGTCTCTGAATTCGCTTTCAAGTGATAATCAATTGATGTTATCTTAAATCAGACTTGTTAAAAAAAGGCTATATTCTGTAACGTGGCTTTATATTTAATAAAACCAATATGTTCGATCAATTTTATTTTCTGTAATGGCACACAATGAATATGTGTGTTATCACAGAAAATAAAATTTCATCACTTATTAATAAAATTTATAATTGTGTTATAATAAAAAAACCTGTTTTGCTGCAGGGTAGTTCTACTCGTTTGCATGTGTTATGTATTATATATTTATTATATGTATTATATAAACATATTTGTAAGATATTAATCAAATAACTATTTGTTTTATAAGATTTTTGGTAATGTATTCAAGATTTATATATAAAGATAAATTTTGTGGGCGGGACATTTCTTAACAATATTTGTATTACTAGTATATTGTAATAATAAAATATTTTTTATTTCTGCATTGAGACTTTATTTTTGGGAGGGTTGGCATATATTGCCGTTTGGGGCATTGAAAACACATCTGTAAATTGATAAGGTAAAAGGATCAGAATTCACGAGGGCGGGTGCTTGCCAATAAATATGCTGCTTGCAAAAAGACTTTATTGATAAATTGTATTTTATTTCAAACTTTAGTCATTTAAAAATTTTAACTACTAAATACAGTATCACCAAAAAAGACTTGTACGATGCCGGTCACGGACCCAGATTGCACCGTACGGGAAAGAAGGATTGCTCGAAAGCAGTGAACTGTATGAGAGAGGAATGGGATAGAAGCGGTGGCAAGAGAGACACGATGTCTTGCAACGGCAAAGAAATTCGCACTGACCTTGATTCCACCCCTTCCCGGTTCAGTTCAGGTCGCTGAGGAACTGTTGCACGGCACCAGTTATAGCACAACACTGAACACTGATTTCCACCGCGAGTCTTAATTCTTATGATTGTATTTACTCGTATTTACAAAAGAAAAAAAAAAACAAGTATATAAGTGCTATATTAGTTGTCTAGTATCCGTAACACAAGCCCTGCTCCTTACTTTGGGATTTCTTGATTGGATAATAATTAGTGTTTCTAGAAGTAAATCTATTTAAGTATGATTATAACATTATACGAACCAACATCTATATGAAAATAAATTAAATACCATATTTAATTTTTCGTATATTGTGTTTAACATTTTTCTAAAAACCAACAATAATAATATTTAGCTATTATTATTTTGTGGTAGGGCCCCAAGCCCGTCTGGGTGGCAACCACCCTTAATATTTAAGTATCACTCTTAATATATAACTTTGTGCTGTGTTTCGGCACTAGTGACGAAGTTTCCTGTACCTATGGGACAACAGCGTGTTCGTGATGCCCCTGATGTCGCAACCTGGTGTCCATAGGCGACAGTAGCTGCTTACTATTAAGTGCTTAGTACTAATATAAAAAAATATATAGTCGTAATATAGTTTTGTTTGTATATAGTAATTATTGTATTAATTTAGTACATTCTTCTAAAAATTAAAATAATACGCAAGCAGTTGTGAGACAAACATAGTAAACAAATGGATTCTCAAATTAAAAATCAATAACAATTAATAAACAATGTATATCTAAAATTATGCAATACGTAATTATTACGGAATTCGTATCGAACTCGCATTGCGACAAAATTGTTCAGTTCACTTGATTGAGTATTCATTTGCCAAATCAATATTCATTCGTTGCACACTTAATTTAAGCTGTCAAAACAGAACTCGATGTGACGAAAATCTGATTTGCAACAAATAATATTACAGTTCTCTGTTTTTTTATTATACAATATACAATTGAAATTTAAGGTAGTTCAAACCTCATATAATCAAGAGATCTTAATTAGGAATAATGGCCAGTGAACTAACTTTCTTTTTATTGCTTATACCTATAGATCAAGAGTGGTTGCCATCCAAACGGGCTAGGGCTAATCGAAATAGGCTGACCCTACCACGTAGCTAGGCTTCTTTTGTTGCCTTTTATGACAGGCCGCAGGGGTTAGTAGATTTATTCCGCCCCTGCACGAAGAAAACTACCAGCGTGTAGCTACTTTTAACAAAATTTGCTTATTCAGGGGTTAATGGAATTTTCCATTAACTGCACTAAGAATATTTATTCTTAGTAATGTTTATGTGACTAATCTTAAAATTTTTTTTATAAGTATCTCTTCTTCCTGCCCTTATTCCAACTACGTGGAGTCGGCACAACATGTTCTCTCATTCCACTCTCCTCTGTTAGCTGTCATCTCAACATTCCCACCCTTTTTCATCATACAATCTTTTAAGCAATCCATCCATCTTTTCTTTGATCTGACTCTCCTCTTGTATCCATCCACTTTCAATTATTGCATCTTCCTTGTTACATAATGCTCCTCTCTTCGTATTATATTTAATAAGTATCTATTAAGTAAAATTTTTCTTCTTACGTGTGTTTTGAACTGATCGTAACGAAACTAATGCCAAACTCCTATTGACTATTTGCGCCCGTGAGAAAGGGTAATAATACTACTGTTTTGATGTAAGGTATCTAATTTATTAATTACATATTTCCTGACATTTAGATATATGGAAACGCTATCACCATCTTCGTCATTGCAAAATAAAAAAACAGTTTCAAATCTACTCCCATATTCATTTCAGTTCAAATTTTTAACAGTATGATCACTCTTGGAAGCTGGAGCGCTTTTCTGTAATGAAAGATAATAATAATAGTAATATTTCTTTATTGCAGATACACAATTCAGGACTAATTAATAGGTACATAAATTTGTATCCTAAGTACAATAGGCGGTCTTATCGCTTGTAGCGATTTCTGCCAGACAACCTTTGGATGGACAGGATTTACAAAATTATAAAACGGTATGCGCTATAAAATAATCAACATATACTACATACATAATAAACAAATATTATAATTATACATATGTATGTATAATTATAATATTTGTATTATGTATGTACATATATACACATATACATATATTGCAATATATAATTCATGTAATATATAAGAAATAGATATGTAAAATAGTAATAATTTTATTATGACAAGAATAATCACAAGATAAATAAAAAATGTAACTTTCTGTAGGGATAGTATATTAGCTTTTTAAATAATATTCTTTAAAAAGTGTATTAAAGGATGATATAGACTTGGCTTGTTTTATGTCAGTTGGTAATATGTTCCACAGTCTAATTGCTTGTGCTGTAATAGATTTATCGTAGAACTGGGAAGTGTGACTGGGCATTTTTAAATACAGTTTCAATGACGTTCTCAAGGCCCTAGAATGTCCATCCTGAAGAAACTGGTATCGCTCCTTTAAGTAATTGGGAGTTTTGGGATTAAACAAAATGTTGTATAGAAGGGAAAGAATGTGAACATTTCGGCGAGAGCGAATGGGAAGCCACTTGAGTTGTGCGCGAAATACAGAAATGTGGTCATACTTTTTAAGGCCAAAAATAAATCGTATACAGAATTCTGCAGGCGCTCAAGTTTATATAGCTGCTGTTCAGTGAGATCAAGATAGCTGGCATCTGCATAATCAATTATAGATAACAAGAGAGAATGGGCAAGCGCAATTTTAGTAGCATGTGGAAGGAAGTTTCGTAGTCGCCTTAAAGATGCTGCAGATGCAAACACTTTCCTACTGACTTCCTGCAACTGAGGACCCCAAGATAGCGATTTATCAATAATTATACCTAAATCCTTAACCTTTTCACTGACCTCGACATTAACATTACCGAAAATTATTTTTGGAAGAGAGGGCCAGTTAATCTTTGCAACCATTCTAGAACTTCCCACAACAATTGACTGAGTTTTTGATGGATTGATTTTAAGTCCATATACTTCACCCCATTCAGTAATTGTCTGTAGATCCTGGTTAGTTTTATTATTACCATCCTGTAACGATTCAATGGGAATGTGATTGTAAATCTGCAGATCATCTGCATAAAGGTGGTAGGAGCTCTGAAGTTTATTAGAGATGGAACTGATAAATATCACGAAAAGTATCATCATTCTAGCGATAAATCCCGATTGCACCGCAAACTTCCTATTCCACTTCACATGATCGTCGGTATCTCTGTAGTAAGTCCACTGGTACGTATCACCCTTTTCAACCTCAAGCCAATGTGTTTTTGGTTCCAATCTTCTTGGGGAGCCCCCCCCAAGAAGTGGTGGCTAGTCGTTCCCATCATAAGTAATCAGTTGCCGCAAAATGTGACCATACCAGTGAGTGCATTTTAATCGCAATATCAAGAACATGAAGGCTTCCATAGTTTTTTTTGCTGTAGGATAGCAGGCAGGCTGACGGCCTACTTAGAATTTAACAGATACCGTCGCCTATGGGTATTTGCAGTGCCAGTGGCATCGCGTACACGCTGCTGTCCCATAAGGGTGCAGAAATTTGAGTCACTAATGCTAGAACACAACACAAGGTTATTATGGCGGCATACTTATATTATGGCGGCGACCAAAGGTGGTCGCCATCCAAACGGGCTTGAGGTCCCACCACGTAGTTCACGTAGTTTGCTTCGATATCCCGTTGAGAGGACATGTAACTCCGTATTTGAATAAGCACTGTATGTTAAAAATGATCCATCGTCGTAAACTACACTTAGCTTGTCTCCTTTTCGGTATAGTTAAAGATAAAACACCGTCTTACTTGTATGACAAACTGAGTTGGATGGCTAGCCGTAGGTGTATTGAAACTAGGCAGTGCGCCGTACCTCTTGCAGTACAGCGCCATTTTTCTGCCGCATTTAGAGGCAGTTTTAGGTATGCAGCATCAAAGTTCTGGAACAACATTCCTCCGCCTATAAGGAACCTGCACTCTGTTTATAGTTTTAGAATTAAGCTTAAGCAGTACCTAATTGCTGAACAAAAACGGCAAGCTGAGCAAATACAAGATATTAGTATTGTATGAGCAACTTCCATCGCTTTGAATGCGTTTACTGCCTTATGCCTTTTGGCTTCTGCCTTTCTTCTACTGTTACTAATACAACTTACTATCTTCCCCTAAATTATTTTTTAAATTGACGGTGTTTATTGAGTTTTTATTATTTATTAATATTGATGTTATTTATTTATTTCTATGTATTTATTAGTACATTATTATTTATTTATTATTATGTAAATTGGGTGGTGTTGTTCTGTCGTGACTTCACTTTTGGGTTTAGCGGAAGATCAGCGTTAGTCAGTATAGACTAACATACATGCTGAGCTAGATCCTTTTTAGGACATACACTTCTTTTTAGTAGTTTTTAAATATTGTGTGTGCGTATGTGTGTTTTGTACTAAAATAAAATTATTTCTATTTATATTTCTAGTTAGGGTGGGTTGTTTTGTTGCCTTTTCCGACAGGCCGACCCTGGCCGCAGAGGTTAGTATTCTTTCTCCGCCCCTGCCTGGATACATTTGCGAGAGTTTCTATTGCGTCCTTTTGCGTCACACTACATATCCACCACAGCATATTCATCACACTGATATGCGGTTCCTACTAGTGTCGCTCCAGCATTGGCTACGATTTACAGCCGTAAAAATAGACCGGCCTAATGATGGTGATCGACCTAATGATCTTTATTTTTAACTATGCCAGCATCTTGTGGAGACGAAGGACATCACATCGCGCCATTTGACCCATGCGCCAGCAATTGAGCCATCCCAATCAATGTCACTAGATGCGTAAAACACCTGAGCAACCACGGGGTCTGTTTATATCATATAATATAAAAAGAGTTTAAGGTTTTAAAGATAGTCAAGTACTTTTTATGTTCCGTTATACAGGGTTATTGGTAATCCGACGTATTCCCGTTAGAAGGCGACAGGGGTGACTATTTGTGATAATTTTAACCCCCATATATCCATTTTAGTTATCATGTTTTTTCGCTTTTATTAAAATAAGTCAAAAATGTAATGTCAAAAATTTACTTAAATAAAAGTGTCAATTTAAATTTCATTTTTCTTCTGATTTATAAAAACGATTAAACACTAGTTATTTATTAATATTATAACAACAATTATAGGTCCAAATTTAAACATGCGAGACGAAAAACGATATTAATTCAATATTTTTTGAGATTTTTTTCCACTAAAAGGCCTTTAAAAAAAAAAGACGTCATGAAACTTGGTTTGCAGATTATTTTAAAACATAACCGTTTTATTGGCTCTGCAACAAAACATAACAACTAGGAACTTATTCCAAAGAAACTGAAAAAAAAAATCACAAAGGAAGCAGGCGGAAATTCGTATTCGAACTAAATTTAAAATCGCTGTTTGAATATCTTGCAAATATTTTTAATGCGTACCTAAGTCAATACAGGAAGCAAACTGAAACTGGCAGGTTAAGAAAAAAATAAATTTTCAAAGAGTTATTTTTTTGCTTTTAAGGCATTTTAGTGGAAAAAATTATTGAAATAATATCGTTTCCGTCTCGCATTTTTAAATTTGGACCGATAATTGTTGTTTTATATTGATAAATAACCAATGTTTAATAGTTTTTATAAATCAGAATAAACAATGAGATATAAATTGATACTTTTTAAAATAAATTTTTGATGTTGCATTTTTTACTTATTTTGAAAAAAGCTAAATACATGATAACTTAAATATGGTTCACTTTTGTATAGTGCATATGCGGGTTGAAGATATCGCAAATAGTCACGCCTATTACCTCCTAACGAGAATACGTCGAATTACCAATAACTCTGTATATCAACACATACCGGGTATGGCTAGTAAAAATAAAACCCTTTATCATCCATCCATACTAATACTATAAATATGAAAGTAACTCTCTCTGTCAGTTTTCACACCTAAACCACTAAATTTTGATGAACTTCGGTATAAAGATAGATTGGACAAAATTAATAATTATTATTTGCAAAAACATCTAAAATTGGCATAAATGTGTTTAGTAAAAATTTATCTATCGCCATCCTCTTGTCAAATTATTGAAGATTTTTTATTTCGATTTGTGCATAAAAGCCGCCATGACAACTTTGTTTGGTAGTTGAAGTGGGTACAACCCCCCGGTCCCCTAGGTGTGAGTAGGTGTCTCCGGGACAATATGAGCAAAAATCAATTTTGTCCGTTCGCGGCTGAATGCGCCTTTTGTGCGACAGCGAAAGGTTATCGATGTTCGTTTTCACGGATCACTAGTACTGGCGGGCTAACTCGACGTGAGTGGGATGATATTGTTCTGTAACAAGGCCACTGTACTGGGCCACTCGCTAATGGTAGATGCCTATTACTGCGAATTCCTCACAGGAAACGGAACATAGCGTAAGTGCTACTGTTCAAAGGACGCGAAATTGTCGATCTTTTAACTAAAATTCACAACGATATTTTACTGTACACCTTTTAAAAGTAAAATTTTGAAAATCGTTAAATTAAAATCATATCTATACAATATAATTGGAACAATTTATGGTTTTGTTGATATAATTACATTTAATGAAAGGAGAAAGCTATTGAAATAACTGTGAGTGGTTTAAAGTTTATGTCAGATTGCTTTTGATCTAACTTAAACACATACCTTCGATTATAACGACGTCATTAGTAAACATCGAACATACATTAAATAATTTTTATGTTATATCAGTTCTCCGTTTTTCATCACATGCAATTTGATGGAATATTTTATACTTTAGTAAAACATTTTGACTGCGGAAAGTTATAATGAGTACTAATGTCACGTATTACTTCAAAGTCGAAATAATCTATAACAATTGATTTTAAAAAAATTAGCAAAATTATTTTTGTTATTTATATTAATTAGCACACACAAACACGCACACGCACATACAATATATTTTTTTAAAGATAGAAGAAAACTTCACTGTGTGACGGTACCAAGTTTTAAACGTAAGCGATACTATAAAAATAAGGAAAACGTCGATGTTATTGGACAAACTTGTAAGTAGGCAGAAGACTTCAGGGATGTCCTCTCTGTTTACTCACATATTCTACAATTTAAATCTGTTAACAGCACTAAGACACATGAGTAAATAAACGTACAGAGACAAAGATTCAACAACTGCGCCACGGTAGGTACATCACTACAAGTATGATGCGCGTGTGTGCGTGAGCACTGGCGGCTCGTCACGTACGGAACGAAACCTGTTTATACTGGTTCGGCCAGTGCTCAAACAAAGAGCTCACTCACCGTTCGCTGTGCGTCGCGTCGTACGTTTGTTTAAATTTGAATTAATTAGAAACAGTCTAAATATGGTTTATTGTACTGTGTGCATGAACAACAATCGAAAAAATAAAAACATATCTTTTTTAATTATCCCAAAGACTCCACTAGGTAAGTAGTAACTATAATTTATTTTTACTTAGTTATAATAGATACCTCATATAATATGTATATGCCTCAATTTCAAAGAAACTCACTATACCCGAAAAAATGAGCCGAGAAACAGGAAGATGCATAGGACGGAGGCTGTTTGCACGTGCTGGATCGATGAGGACTTTTTACATTTCCTTTGTAATAGTGTATTAAACGATCCTACCAATTTTCAGCCTAGTCGGAATTTTTGTAACCTTGGATGTCTAAATTGACCGAAATTGAATTGAAATATCCTTCTGTTCAACAAAATCATAATCTATGGTTCGACTTAATACCTAAAGCGCAATCGTTTCAATTATAGCTATCTTTTTTACTCATGTGCTTAGCCCATCTTTTGTACTTTTCATTAATGCTACTTGTCAACATGTGTGCATTATATCGGTATCGGTAAGGCGCGATCAGATTTGAAGAGTCAGTTACTATGAAGGTAACATATTTTGTGTATAAAATCATTGTATCTATCTATTTTTTTAACAAATAAAAATATTCTAAATATAGTTTCTTTTTTTGCTGACGCTACCTTTCAAGTGATGTCATATCACCAACGGCAAACTTAACGCGAACGGGTAGTACATAAAAAAGCTGACAAACGTTTTGTGTATTTATTTTAATCCTCCTGTGCCAACCCTATCAGAATAAGTAACAATTATGCTTGCTCTTTAGAAGCTTGGTCTCTGTACGTTTACTTTACTTACTCATGTGACTAAGATTCCTGAACGTGTGCTTGTTATTGTAAGACACAGGTAATGGACGAACAGTATAACAACTTCGTGTAGATGGATGGGGCGACGATTCTGCAAGTCTAGAGCTTGGTTGAAGCCTAAGTCCTATTAGATGTGCATGTGTTAACAACTCTTGACGTTGGACCATGTCATGACGTTTAGAGGAGAGTAACAATAGCCGGAGACTAACTCCAGGCATCGCTTTACGTGATATTTGTTTCTATTAGAGGATTGATTGTGGTGGTTTACATTGTGTTGGATTGGTTGGTGAATAAGGCCAGTTTTGATCATTCATAGTGTAGATCGGTTGGTATATTTTCTATCCCGTTAATTAGTTATTCAACGGGTCCGCGCGCTATATTTATTATTTCTATTTTATACGGAAATGTGTAATTTTCTCATCAAACAGGATTTTACATTTGTGACTGCACATTTTATCACACTTCTATTAAAGCTATTAAATACGTAATTGTTAATTAAAATTATTATTGAGATTCGTCGTTACTAGTCGAATCTCCTCGTAAATATATTTACATCGGCACATATACGGATTTATATTATATACTAAGCGTTGCGAGGGGTTAACGTTACAACTGCTCTCTAATTTCAAGAAATTTATATGTATTAAATATCTTAGCATCTTTATATATTGCTAATTTGTTTTTGACGAATAAAGTGTATAAGGCGAGTGTGAATGGAAGTGTTGGAAGGGGTAGACCTAGGCGGACGTTTCAAGACCAGATCAGGGACGTCTTGAAAAAAGGCCAGGTCAAGAGTACCCTAAACCGAAGGGCATGTATGAAAGGAATAATGAAAGTGGACGAAGCGAAACAAGTATGTAAGGATCATAGCAAGTGGAAAGAAGTGGTCTCTGCCTACCCCTACGGGAAAGAGGCGTAATTATATGTATGCATGTAATTTGTTTTTATGCAAAAACATTTTGAACTATTCGTCATCATATAGAATTTCAATTTTGTCTAACTGTTAATTGTTCAATACTTGAATTTGATGTAACTTAATATTTTGTAATCTGATCCCTGTGTAACAGGTTTCGTAAATCCCAAGTAATAGCATCTTCTCTGGTACGGTTTGCCACATTTCATTTTTCAATATTTCCGCCCACAAATCACCCATTTCGCATGATGACGGTTGGAAAACTAATTTATAACCTTTTCGCCAACTGCCACACAAAAGATTCCCTCCGTAGACCCTTTAAACCTTTTGAATAGGGAACGCATGTGTTATATGACATTTAAGCGAGTTATTGCCAAGTTTATTGCTTTTCATTATGACACCCAAGTGAATTCCGATTCGCGAAAATAAATCTGCGGAGTAGTTTTCTAATAGCTATCAGTAGTTTTTATCAAAGACTATAAATGTTACTTATAAAATTATATATGGCTTTCGTTTCATTCGAAGGGTGAAAAAGATTTTCAAGTCAAGCTTAACAACTTTGACAAGCTCTAATGCAAAGTTATCTTTGACCTCGAGTTGCGAGTCATACAGCAGTAGTTAAAAATAAAACTCTAATTTAGCGAGCACTAATTTTACCCTTCATTATACATTTTTATTGCTGTAGGACAGCAGGTAGGCTGACGGCCCGCTTAGAATTTAGCAGTTACCCTCGCCTATGGGTGTTTGCAACGCCAGTGGCATCTGCTGTCCCATAAGGGTACAGGAATTTGGGTCACTAATGCCGGAACACAACACAAGGTTATTATGGCGGCATACTTAAGACCAAAGGTGGTCGCCATCCAGACGGGCTTGAGGCCCTACCATGTAGCTAGGGTGGGTTGTTTTGTCGCCTTTACGACAGGCCGACCCCGGCCGCAGAGGTTAGTGTTCCGCCCCTGCACGGATGTCCTACAGCAATAAAAAAAAACTAACTTGACCGATGAACTGAAATAAACTACATATTTATAACAGTTATACTATATAAAATTGCTGCGAGTGATAAAGTTGTGCGCGAAGCAAATAATCAGTATCATTTACGCAGTCGTTTCGTGTCTCGCATTACAATTCATCTCTCGTGTAACGAAATAAAACTGACATGCAATTGTCCTTACAAGTTTTTTTACGTTTGCCAACGATATTGATTACATATTGAAATTCGAGGATCTGTCACAAATTAAGCACAACGGGAGGTCGATTTCCATGTAACTACGCTTCTCGGTCTTATGAGTCTACACTTGGATTGATGGGAAACTTCAAAAGCGATCCGATCAACCACGAATATATGTTATTTAACTACTAGCTGACGTAGCAAACGTTCGGCCATATAAATTTAAAAAAGCCCTTCTCCAAGGTCCAATTTATTTCTATATCGAAATTCATCAAAATTAATTCATCAGTTTAGGCGTGAAAACGCAGTTAAAGTTAGTTACTTTCACATTTATAAACACAATTCATAGTTAGTATGGATTATTTTTTTCAATATCAGTAACACACTATTAGGTAACTCACGGTTTGTAATAAATAAAAATGAATACAATAAAGATACGTAAATGTGTAAAGTAGGATGAATTTTTAAATTGAGCGTGAAATTAGAAATCCCCGGAGAAATTTGTCGCACCTTCGACCCGTACCGCAGTTAGGCGCCGAGGTAAAGAGGTTACCGCTAAGCAAATTGCATGCACCGTCAACAAATCACCTAGCTCCGTTTCGAAATATCTTGCTCGAAATTTCTCAAACATTGAGCTGTCTTAGACCTCAAACACTGGAAAATTAAATATGTTACATAATCATTATTAATTTTAATTCAAAATGTGTTTTTAGCTTAGTAGAACTCGGATCTTATTCACAACTATGTTAAAAGAGAATAATATAAAAACGATGAAAGTATTAGTTACTACAATGTGATCCCGGTCCAAAGGGAATGTACCCTATCTAGTTCTTAAGGAGTCATAACGACTCCTTTAGGAAAGAGGGTAAAAGCCACTGTAGCATACGCATGCGATTGGTCTGGCTTTCTGCTTACATTTGGATAACAGAACTAGGCTCTGTCGATACAATCGTTGTTCCACTGATCAAACGGACAAAATATCAAGTTACAAGCTAAGCACATACCTTGCCTTGCAGTCTGGTGTCCGTTTGCCGATTTGATTCCACCTCGTTGGGGGTCACCAGTTGACGTCGACGGATTTTAACGGTTTTGAACTTTGATTTTCGGCGTGAAAGCGGCAGCGCGGTAGGCCGGTGTGTCTCGCTCGACAGTCTCAATTCCACTGTTGAAATCCGTCGACGTCAACTGGTGACCCCCAACGAGGTGGAATCAAATCGGCAAACGGACACCAGACTGCAAGGCAAGGTATGTGCTTAGCTTGTAACTTGATATTTTGTCCGTATGATCAGTGGAACAACGATTGTATCGACAGAGCCTAGTTCTGTTATCCAAATTTAAGCAGAAAGCCAGACCAATCGCATGCGTATGCTACATTTTTATGGTGCCGAAACCCGGGACTCCACCCATAAAAATTATTTAAAATTTACTGCATTATGATAACGAAACAGCCACCTTTTTTATCTCAATCTCATTTAAGGAGTTGAATAAAGCTTGAGTGATAGCTACCAATTACAAACTTAACATATTAAAAAACAAATCTTTCATACAGAATAGTGTATATTCAGATTCGCTAGATGAAGTTTTATCGGACTTAAAATTAAATTTGATTCCTATATTTAAAATCTAGAAAAGATGCATAGACGCATGCAAAATACTTATAAACCTCTTGATTTTATTAACTATTATTATTGAGGGTTAAAAATATAAATAAAATAAAAATCCAAGAATAAAATTTCATAGATATAATAAACATAATATTCTAAAGAACGTTTTAATCAAAGTTGCAATAATGCGAGTCGCGCAGTTGTCCTTTTGTACAGTCGCCGTCAGATATATTGTAGCAGACAAGGTAAATAAATACTTCTGAACAATTTAAAATGTCACTAAGTTCCGTATACTACAAGTTACCATTAATATCTGAACATTCATTACTTCATTAATATCTGAGCAGATGCTTGTCAATAATTTCTATACAAACATCTAACCAAAAATATCTGAACACTTACAACGTCAAGTGTATCTAAGCAGACAAACACTGAGCTTGCCTAATATAAAGAGCGAACTAAAAACGACTATCTATAGATATAGACTATAGATACACTTGAGTAAGTAAGTATTCAGATATTTTTGTTTAGTTGTTTGTATAGAAATTATTGCCAAGCATCTGCTCAGATATTAATGAAGTAATGGATATTCAGATATTAATGGTAACTTGTAGTGTAAGGAACTTATTGACATTTTAAATTGTTCAGAAGTATTTGGTCACCTTATCTGCTACAATATATCTGACGGCGACTGTACGTACTAGTTTCATAAGGACGTTTCCTTTGAATTGCAACCGTACAAAGTACTTAGCCTTTGACTTCTGAAGAGTTCTACGTAATTTGTTTCTTGTTACAGAGAATATCGAAAAGTAAGGATGCAATCAATCGAAAGACTTACATTTTATAATATTTTTTATTACATTTATTAATCTTTATGAACAGTATCGGCTGTAATAAAATATTCTTGTTTTACAGATGATTTGATCCCGATGATAAATTTGAAATAATTTTATTTATAAAGTGTTTTTCTTCTAGCTTTTCTTCAAATTTTCACTTTTTTAAATCACAATTTGAAACTATAGTAAAAAATATAAATAAATTAATTTGTAAATTTGGTAAACTGTTTTTGCATTTTATCATAATTTTAGTTGCGTTTTAGAATTCAACTAGCCATACAGAATTTACATTTATCATGCTCAAGATTTAGCTGTCTGTAGACGTAGGTCGGTATCCATTGTATGAATAATGTGCACTTTATGTGATAGTAGGGATTTGATGAGATGTCCGTATGAACGGAATTGTGGTCCTTCCTTACCCGGGCTTTATCCACCGCAAGTCCGGGTAATCGTAAATAAGTGAAATCTTGGAATACCTTCTAACTTCTCGAAATAGATAATGGCATATTTCAATTTTAAATATTTGTATCACATACTACATACTTTGTAAAAGGAGATTTAATATATGTTACATTGATGAATACGATTTATCAAATCGTCGTTGTCAAACCAATATCTGCTATGTGCACTGAGATTACAATTTTTTATATTATGACTGTTTGCCACTCAAACGTTGATATATAAAATTTGTTATGTGTGATTCTAATCATTACATTACTTTAATATAAATCACTTTAAAATAAATTGTTTCCTATAAAATTTTACATGAGAATGTTTTGACTTCATATCTCAATCTCTCTCTTCATATTTAACTTTTTGCACATAGGAGATATTGGTTTGACCACGACGAAATACTCTATCACCTCCATGAAACCATCCACTGACACTGACCTTCTAAGTCTCTAATTGAGTTATTGTTCACTACAGTTTTGTTCAGATTTTAAACGTGTATAATTTTGATCATTGTTGGTGATATCAAGTGTTCAAACAAAATTATTAAATGCTTTATTAATTCACAAAATTCGAAGATTGACAACAGATGTTTTCACTGTGTTAAGAATACATTATATAATCGTTTGATTTTATGTTTTCTATAAGTTATGTTTATGTAAAGCAGTAATGAAATATTTATATAATGAAAACATCCATAGGTGACGGTAACCACCTGATTTCGGGAGGGGCGTTTGCTTGTGTGCTGTTTTTATAGCTGGAGTTATATAGCTTTTATGTTTTTAGCTAGTTTGTGGTAGGGCTCCGAGCCCGTCTGGATGGCAACCATCTTTGGTCTTACATGTGTCGCCATAATAACCTTGTGTTGTGTTCCGGCATCAGTGATCCAAGTTTCTGTACTCTTATGGGACAGCAGTGTGTTCGCAATGCTAAATGTTTTGTTAAATGTCTTTGATAAGGGTGCTTGTGAATTATATTTTGCTAATACATAAATAAATACTTAAATTTTAACGGGTTCCCCCATCGTGGGGGTACCGAAGGATATGTAGGACTCCGGGAAAGATGACTGGCCTCCGACTACCCACTAAAACACCCCGCTGTTCTCCTATCACCTACGCCCGGGCCCACGGGTATGTGGTCTGCCGATCTCGTGGTCGGCCTGCCCATTCTGGCAGGGGGGGCCTCTTCCATGATGTTGGCGCGCCAGAGGTCAGGATTTCGTCCCCCCGGCGCTCTCCTCTAATAACTCAAGCAGTTGAAAGGGATCGCGGAATAGCACGCGGCCCTCACCCTCGCGGCAATGGTGCGGACAGCGGATCCTCCCCCGAGGGGCTGCCCTCTGCCGCATTCTTCGGTGAACTTATATATTTACATAAATTAAATTCTAATTTATCTCTTTAACAGATTTTGGGTATTTAGATTTTTTTTAGATTTGTATTTATTATTTATTAATATACAATCTATATTGCGTAAAAATGATATATAGCGATAAAAGGTGGGATTATTAAAATGACAGGTACAAATAAGAGTAGAAGAGAAGAACGTTATGCCGACCCTAAATAATGGGACGTAAAGGTGGGAGGGGGAGGATCATTAATGAGGTAGTTCAATTATGATATTAATATTTCTGCTATCGTTTAACTAAAAATCTAATATAAGATCATAACGTCGAATAATTATTTCTTAGAAAGCGATTACTCTATTGATAATATATTTCTCAGTATATTGTGCATGATTTTGTTTTTAGTTAAACTGTCTACAATTAATAAAATGTTCAAATCTTAAAAAAAAACACGAAATACCAATCAAACGGAGGCCGCAATAAAAATCTCATTGTCCCAAAACGCAATATTACGCCCGGCAGCGTCCTCTTGTCAAACAACGTCGACGAAATCAATTTCCCTATCTCCACGTGAAAATACAGGATGATATCGATTTTACTCTCAATTCCACACATATTCGGTCGGTTGCACCTTTTCGAGTGCAATAAAAATAATCTTCTTTGTTCAACTGGCCGTGGTCAACAACGGATTTGATCACAATAGGCACGCGAAACAACAAAACTTGTTATTCCTATTTCAAACTCATACGTTCATAGATAATTTCCAAACAGTTCAGTTGTAATACTAACGAACCTTTTATCATTTTAACCTTAGTTTTATTAATGTTATATAATTTATGCTTAATTGAAGTGAACTCTTCTTTAGCATCGTTGTGATCTGAAACTCGATGAAACGGAAAATCACAATAAAAAAGACACCTATATACATATATATCTTTATAATACAACGTGAAGACAATGAGATAAAAGACATTATAAAGTGTTTCCTATATTTGTGGTCTCTTCTTTGCGCGGTGTTATAGTAACGTTTACATTTTTCAAGGTTTCACTTATATCACGTGTGAATGCACATAAAAACATATTATGTTTTTTATGATCATAAACCAAAAAATAGAGTTTGCCACTTACGGAATATTTCGACAGATATATACCGATTACGGACAAAAAATAAGTAAAAAGTACTCCTGAATTAATATTGTATAATTTAATGATATATCAAAACGAATGATCTTACTTCAAATTTCAATAATAAAATATTTATATTTTGTAAGTATAGGTAAAGCTACACATACGTAAAAAAAGTAGAAGAAAATAAAAAGAATTGGGAACACACAATTATGATTTTCGTAATGATTGAGGAGAGAAACTGCTGACTATAATATGCAGTTGTGATTGGAACTCTCAAACGGTGGTGAAATGCAAGACCTTCTTGCGAACTTGTCAACGTGGCGTGGCGCGATTCGAAATCAGTCGAGGACATGATGCTTCACACGTTTCAAGCGTGCTCCGCTTGGGACAAGAGCAACGTGGGGGCACGTTGCTCTTGTCGTTGCAGTGGGCCCGGACCTGTCTTACCCGGCTCTACTCAGTGCTATGATCAGAAGCGAACGGTCTGGGACACCACCACCTTCTTTTGCGAGGCGATCATGTCCGCCAAGGAGGCGGCGAAGCGGGAAAGGGAGCGCAATAATGACGTCCTTTCCCAACAGGGGATAGGCTTGGTGTCCTACCACGTAACTAGGGTGGGTTATTTTGTCGCCTTTTACGACAGGCTGACCGCGGGCCTAGAGGTCAGTATTTTCTCCGCCCCTGCCCGGATAATTTTTTTGTCTTTTTATTCTTCTTCTAATAAACAAGTATACATATAAAACTTTATATGTATTATTTCTCTTTCTAATTATTATTCTCGACTATACGAAGTTATGTAGTTAAATTATCCTTTAAATCGTTTCCTTGCTTATTTCGCGTCACTAAAGACTTTTGCCTCCTGTATTATCTAGAGTTATACTATGTTCTTACATACTTCGAAATTACGAAATCATTGCCTAAAGCATTGGAACCACAATTATATAAAAAAACAAAAAGTACTAAAATACTTTCAAAAATACGCGTCAAACATATGCTTTAATAACGGCTAATATTTCACAGGCAAAGATTATTAAAACAATAAATATTTCAAAAAATAAATCACATGGGAATAAATATCCTTTGCTTTGAAGCGCCTGATATTATTAATATACCTACCCATTCCTTACTCAGTACTGTTGCTGTTATTTCTCAGTAGCCTTCTAGTAGAAATAATGTTTCATTTCACCCACAGCAAGTGAAATAATAAAACTTTATTAAGCACACAGATGGTAACAATCAGTGTAAATTAGTTCGCTTTATATTTATATTTTAGGTTCAAAAAAAGTATCGCATTACAAAGGATTTATTAACCTTTATTATTAAGAAGAGTATGCTAGCACATTTCGAGATTTTTATTAAATTAATTTATTTTACTTAGGCGCATAAAGTTGAAAATATTTTATTACTGAAGTAAGCTTTTGTAACAAAATCTTCTCCGGGTGGAGTAAAAATTGACACATGCAGCTGGGGTAGACCTGTCGTAAAAGGCAATAAAACAACCTTACCTAGGTGGTAGGACCCCAAGCACGTCTGGATGGCAACCACTCTTGGTCTAAAAGTATGCCGCTATAATAACCTTGTGATGTGTTCCGGCATTAGTGACCCAGGACTCAGACCCCTATTCGGACAGCAATATGTGTGCGGTGCCTCTAGTCACAAACGTTTATAGGCGATGGTAACTGTTTATTATCAAGTTGGCCATCAGCCTGTCTGTTGTTTTTCAACAATAAAAAGGATATTTAGAAAAAAAGTGTGTGTGAGTATGTGTGCAATTCCAATACAGCAGAAGTGAAACTTAAGAAAAGTAGATTACATTTCTTAAAATTAATATATTAGTGTAAAAAATCTAACAAAACCCTGAACAAAGAGGAGACAAAGATTATAAAAAACACTGTATACCCGTACCTCTATCTCGTTTTCTCACAGGTTAAATCCTATTTATGAATATATCTGTCTCTTTTTGGGGTCGCTTATTTGTTTCATCAAATTGTCAAATCACAATGGTTTAACAACAAGTTTCACTTCAATAACTAACTAATATATCCTTTAGAACTCACTGTGGAATATTTCATATAAAATAAAACCTGTTTTTTTTCAGTTTCTTATGCTTCTATGCCCCATTTGATCAAGATCTTGTCATGCGTCTAAATATTGATATCAAGGCATAAACGAGGCTCTATCTTTGAATAGAGCGTCATTTATGCTTTCATAAAGAAGCTTCCCAAACTAAAACAAACCATTTTATAATGCTAATTAATATAAAATTTATAAGCTTGTGTCTAAAATCGTGCAAATAGAAAAATACTTATAATTAATTCAAAAAATGTAATATAGTTATGTAATTTTATAATAATATTCAATTTTACATCATAACGAAAGAATTTATTCAACGAATTGAATAAACCAGATGTATGTAATTTCAGTTATACATGTGGGGGCAGAGCACGTCCGCTCGCCGTATGTAGGAAGAAGGTACTCCCGTGTTTCGCGTTAGTACCTTTCAAGATTGCTCGTGATTTTTTCCAAGAACCTGGGCGATCGTTGAAAATGGTTTTTAACAATAAAATTTGTAGGTCATTAACATGAACTTGAGAATGTAACATTAGCCTATCACAGCCCCATGATGCAGAAAGCGCCTATAGGCATTTTTCTGTGAGAAGCCTAATTAATCCTGACTATTATACGTATTTACACTTGATTACGTGGGATGATTACGTGGGAAACAAATGTCTGGCCTGGCCGCCTCCGCCGGACCCCGGCAGGAGAGGTAGACCCAAAAAGTGCTGGCTTGACGTCGTAAAGGGTGATGATATGCGTGCTAATGGGCTCACTACCAGGGATTCTGAAGACCGTGAAAAGTGGAGTAGAAAAAGTCGGAAAGCGGACCCCGGGCACCGAAACGGAAGTTTGGGTTGCAACCGGGATGAACGCTGAGATGATGATGATGATTATACGTATTTACACAATATGAGTAATCTACATAGATTACTAACTTTAATAATAAACAATGTAAAAGTACAACCCTTTTTCAGCCTTGGCTGTCAGAATTTAAGGTGTAAAATTGATTTCCATTAGATAATACATAAAAATAAATGAGATCATATGGCGTCCTCTAGTGACAAATGATAGTCGTGATGTTTAAGAGCCGGTAGTTGCTTGTAATTGTATATTAAGGTCAAAGGAATAATAGGCATTAGTCAGTATATAAAATTTTGTGCATGTATGGTGTTAAAAGAACGATATACAGGATATTACAATATCCTGTTAATTTTATATAAGAAGAAAAATTACGCGAAGAGGAAAATCTGTGAAGTAGACCCAAAGCTAGAGTAACACAAGAATACAGCAGAATTAGAAGTCAACATTCAGCGATATATGGAGTAACAGCATTTGAAACTCCCGAGTTCGTGGCATTTTCGTTAGTATGGCTACATTTTACGTTGACTAAATACGTGGCGAACAAATATCTAAACTTTCACCAGGTTCCAGCTAAAGGGATTTCTTGACGCTGTAAAGGGTATGAGTGCGAAAGAACTCACTAGTAGGGTATACCGCGAGAAACGGAGTACAAAAGTCAAAAAGTGCATCTAGAGTGCACTTTTTGACTTTTGAAATTAGCAAATTTTTTTTCGTATATTAAATAATATTATTTAATTAATAAAAATGTCATAATTTTGAATTCTACTGCTCCACAAAATTTTAAGTTATAAAAGTGATTGGACCAAAATATATTCCTAAAATTATTTAAACCTAGTTGCATCTAAACTTGGCCTTTCCCAACTGTCCCATTGAATATAGTCATAAGGCAAACCTCTCGCGTGCTTTGCATTGATACTTTTTCATGTCACTCATTTTTATCTGAAAATATTAGATGTTGGAATTAATTCCTAGCGTTTTTTTATGAAAAAAAAAATATTTATTATCAATGGAAAATAAAAAAAATACACTCATCATCATCATCTAAGTGTAGTATCCCGGTTGCAACCTAAACTTCCGTTTCGGTGCCCGGGGTCCGCTTTCCGACTCTTTCTACTCCACTTCGCACGCTCTTCAGCATCCCTGGTAGTGAGCCCATTGGCACGCATATCACCCTTTACGACGTCAAGCCAGCACTTTTTGGGTCTACCCCTCCTGCCGGAGCCCGGCGGAGGCAGCACGGCCAGACATTTGTTTCCCACGTAAGCATCCGGTTGTCGCATAACGTGGCCGTACCATCGGAGCCGACACTCCTGCAATTTATCCGCAATGTCACGGACATGAAGGCTGCCGCGAATGCGGAAGTTCCTAACGCGGTCCTTCCGCGTCACTCCACACATCTACCGCAGCATATTAATCTCTGTGACACGCAATTCTTGCTTGTGTCGCTCTAACACCGGCCACGCTTCACAGCCGTATAAAAGGACCGCCGTATAAAAGCCGCCGGAGCCGTATAAAAGCCGTGTAAAAATACACTAATGAAAGTATTCCCCATCGCTTTCTACTACTTTTGACCGTTTTTTCGGTCAGGGTACGAATACCGTGTCGGAAGAACGCCTCGTCTTTTGATGATGTTTCAAGATGACAACGTACACCATCTCTCGTAAAACGCTACGAATTAATTTCAACACCTAATAGATAAATCTGATGTCACTAAATTTAGTTTACTCGAAATTCGAAATGAAAGACTGAATGCATATTTTTGAAGTTTACTCCTTATGAATCGATTTTCATATATAAGGCGCCCGGTATGAGAAAAATGTGAGACTAAAATCTACTAATGAATGACCTCGTTACGTTTTTCGTGCGCGTGCACCGGAACACACTAAACAAAACAAAACGATGTAT
Source organism: Malacosoma neustria (assembly GCA_963693495.1). NCBI lineage: Eukaryota > Metazoa > Arthropoda > Insecta > Lepidoptera > Lasiocampidae > Malacosoma > Malacosoma neustria. Next base: position 7,982,985 of record OY856372.1, read on the forward strand.
CTCTCAAGGCAAAAATTACTTTACTTGTTACAACTAAGGTTGATGTCACATTAAATGTTGTTTAACATATGTCTTTTCATTTGTAAGTGACAAGAGTAATTTATTGCTTTGCTCATTTTATATGACGAATGATCGTAAGTATTAGATAATGTTTTAAACTGTTTTAAAACTTTTTTGATATATGTATATTATTTTTATTAATTTGTTAATTTACCCTTTCATATGTTATTAATCTTTTTTCAGTTAAATAAACTCATTTTGCGTATGTTTAGGCAATCGTACTTAAGTAGTAAACTCCAGTCGTGCGTCGGAGCTGACACACACAGTTTTTTTCCCATGTATGAGTTTGCAGAAATAAATTTATTAATAATTATATGTTTAACAGATAACCTATTTTATCTTCTAGCACATTATTTAAATAAATTTGCAATCAATTTTACGAAGTTATTTTGAAACAGTAATTGAGGGAGGATATGATACTGTTTTTAATAACATTTTATCCTGAATGTACTGAGATAAAGTTCTTCGATATGTTATTTTATCTAAGATAAATAATAATTGAAGGTAAGTCAAGATAAAATTAGTCGCTTACATTCCTAAAACCATTATAGGATTCGCTCAGCTCTATCTTGAAATTTTCCACTCATTACTGAATAAATTCTAAGTACAAGCTTACATATCATGTTATTTCTTGCCGAAATCGAATAGCCAAATATGAAGGAATAAAATAAATAAGATTAAAAACAGATCACTCCATTACTGGAAATGGGGTTACCACATTTCTTTTCTAGTTCACATATAGTAGAGAAAGACAAACATCGCCCTGAAGAACAAATTTTCCAGTCTTATTTTTATGTCTTTTTTGGTTCCTAATTGCATAAAGTTATTTTAACCTGTCAACCAGGGAATAAACTTTTGTTCAACTCGTTTCACAATGCAGAATTGTTTCTTTATAATTATAAGTAATATCATCACACGTCTTTAACTTACTGATTTTATTTGTTTAGACAAAAAATTTATTACATGGAATATATAAATCAAACAACTTCAATGCACAAAAAAATAAATGATAGAATTTAAATAAATATTTCAATTTCCATAACGAAAAATGTCGTTATGAAGTACAAATTTACTTATTTAAAGGAATAAATGTAAAAAAAGAATTATCATACTATTACCATATTGATAATTGAAAACCCGTATACTAAAAAAAACAACTCAGAACATTTAATATTAATTTATGATTGAAAATTAAAATCTTTATATTCAACCAAAAAAACCTGTATCATTTGCTATGAAATTTCTAATTTTAATACAAGCGAGTAACTTGTGATATTTTGAAACTATTTATTTCCTTCGTAAATGTATTGTTTTAGAAACTTGATAGAAGCTATGTTTACTCGTAATTTGTATACAGTAATATCAAAATACCTAGAATTTAGTGAATAAAGGTATCAAGAAGGCTTTTACCCTCGTTTTTTCTTATTTCTTATTCATCTCAAGAAAAATATGCCTGCTTATTCCCTAGTCCTGTATTTCCTACATTTGAATAGAAAATCTCATTGGCAAGCAGCTTGCGCCCGCATTTCGTTGGCTCAAATTTTTCTTATTGCTTTTGTTTTATCATACAGACTTTATCCCATCCGACAGGGCTGTTAGCTACGTACTTGACAATTTTTTTCATTATATCGTAAGCCAAGCTTAACCTAAAAAAATAAAGTGATTGTTTTTCCGCCTTCTGCTAGCTGTATCATTCTAATGTGTATTTTATATTACATTGGAAAAAAAACAGAATGGAAATGTAAGCTCGCTTTTCCTGTAGTAATAGTAAAATATTCGACATACAGTCATGTTTTTCTATCTCTAAGCAAGGAAAAATATGCTTGTATTATGGATAATATAGAGATAAAATATCTGCCACCAAATTGCAGAACACCTAGACTACGGAAAATAATAATAATAACCTTTACTGAATCTACCGGGAATCAAGCCCATCAATCACAGAGGTAGATAAATATATTTATTGAGTAGATTAATTAAAGAATTTAAAAAAAGAACAATAAATATGATATACGATAATGGTAACATTACAAAGTCAAAATCTTAAAAACAGAATTACATATTATCCCTTACTAGACGATCCCTAAAATAGTCATTCCGAAAATAATTCGTGAGCAAACCAAAATTGATCTTGCATAACTGTAGCAGGTTCATTTTTAGAAGTATTTAAGCCTATAATAGTAAGATATTTAGCCTCAAAATTGCTACGTTTATAAAGTATTTAATTGAAATTACTTCTTTATATACAACTAGCCGTTACATTCCGCTTCGCTGGTTGAATAAAATAAAAAGTAAATCAAATATGTAAATAGTAGAATTTTTCGTACGCATGTGTGCTACACCGCTTGCCATACTTCTCCGAGACAAGAAAACTCACATAAAAAAACTTCAATAATAAATAAATGAAAATATCGAAATATTTTTTTTAGATGAGGAACAAGTGCCTAAGAAATAAAATTAAGGAAATTTAATTGAAATATATCCAGTAGTTATGCCGTGATGTGCGCACAACTGCAGACCTCAATCATTTTATTTATATAGATTCATCATCATCATCTAAGCATTGTATCCCGGTTGCAACCTAAACTCCCGTTTCGGTGCCCGGGGTCCGCTTTCCCATTTTTTCTACTCCACTTCGCACGGTCTTCAGCATCAATCAATCATGGTAGTGAGCCCATTGGCATGCATCACCCTTTACGACGTGAAGCCAGCACTGTTTTATTTATATAGATTGATCTGCTTTTTTAAATTTAGTCGAAGTAGTGTAAAATATTTATATATACAGTTTCATCTGCAGTCCAATAATCTTGATGTTTACCTATACATTTTAACTATGCTAGTCTCTAAAAAGTAGGGTCTTAGACGAATAGAATAGAATATAATGTCGTCTCTTTTAATATAATTTACGTCCATCCCATAAAACTATATAAAATTAACAAAGTTATTCAACGAATAAGTTCAAACACAAACTTGGCAGCATAGTCGGATAAAGTAGTAAGTAATGTAATTTCGTGTCTGGGAGCAAATACCGAGACTAGGTATCGGTGTGTTATCTGATATAAAAAGTTCCCTTGATCCCTAGACCGGGGAATAAATCTAGATTTATAACGTTGGTACTTTCCATTTTTATTGCTCTGCCGATACCAATTGATCCAATAAAAAACATACGAGTCCATCAGACGAATTGACTAGCAATAAACTCTGGTATTCAGATAAGGGAATATTTTTTCAATTTTATAATAGTTTACATTGATTTCTTAAGCTTAAATAGGTTATTTGTTTTGATTCATGATAGCAGTTGCTATGTATATTCATAGGTACGTAAGAGACAATCATACTTATAGACCAAAAAGGTCACGATTTCGATGACATGCACGGAGTTGGCAATTTATCTTACCTAATGTGCATATTTTAACATAATTGCCACATATCGATAGTGAAGGATACATCGTGAGGATATCTATGCAAGCTAGGAGTATCAATATCAGAGTTTAAGCCACTAATCCGCCTTGGACAAGCATGGTAGCTGAATTGTCTGTTTCCTTTCGCAATAGGTCCGAGTTTGGCTTGCGTTGTGGGCTGTGATTATTTTTAAAGTAAAAAGTGAAGAACGGAAATGTTATTTTATATATTATACAATAATTTTTCACTATTTGCCAATAAGGGTTGGGTTTACGTTTTTTAAAATTTTAGATAGACTAAATGAATTTTGCCAGAAAACTATACGTATATAGAAAAAATGTGATAGTATTTTAAAAACATAATTAAATCAGTTAAAAATAATTTACGAGCCGGATTAAATTTTTAATTATTTGTTGACTTTTATTAATGTGATGAATATTATATACATAGATCCGTGCAGCGGCGGAGAAAGAACAGTGACTGTAAAAGGCAACAAAACAGCTACATGGTAGAGCCCCAAGCCCATCTGGATGCCAACCTCCTTTGGTCTTAACTATTCCGCCATAATAGCTTTGTGTTGTGTTCCGGCATTAGTGACTCAAGTTTTTGTACCCTTATGGGACTGCAGTGTGTTCGCAATGCTACTGGCGTTACAAACACACATAGGCTAAATTCTAAGCGGGTCGTCAGCCTGCCTGCTCTCCTTTTTTTTATTGCTGTAGGACAGCAGACAGGCTGACGGCCCGCTTATAATTTAGCAGTTACCATCGCCTATGGATGTTTGGAACACCAGTGACATTGCGAACACGCTGCTGTCCCATAAAGGTACAGGAACTTGGGTCACTAATGCCGGAACATAACACAAGGTTATTATGGCGGCATACTTAAGACCAAAGGTGGTCGCCATCCAGACGGGCTTGAGGCCCTACCACGTAGCTAGGGTGGGTTGTTTTGTCGCCTTTACGACAGGCCGACCCCGGCCGCAGAGGTTAGTGTTCCGCCCCTGCACGGATGTCCTACAGCAATAAAAAAAACTAACTTGACCGATGAACTGAAATAAACTACATATTTATAACAATTATACTATATAAAATCGCTGCGAGTGATAAAGTTGTGCGCGAAGCAAATGATCAGTATCATTTACGCAGTCGTTTCGTGTCTCGCCTTACAATCATCTCTCGTGTAACGAAATAAAACTGACATGCAATTGTCCTTGCAAGTTTTGTTACGTTTGCCAACGATATTGATTACATATTGAAATTCGAGGATCTGTCACAAATTAAGCACAACGGGAGGCCGATTTTCATGTAACTACGCTTCTCGGTCCACGTGAACTGAAGAGCTGTCCCAATTACATTCGACTAAGTATAAGAGTATCTGTTACGGCTAGTGATATTTCTGTTGAAAATTAATTAATTTTGGGTTCAGACTTAATTCTATTACATTGTTTGTTTTATATAACAAATTTATCAATATGTAAAATAATATCAGATTTGTAGTCTACAAAAGGAACGAACGAACTTTAAATAAAAGATCTTCTATATTTTGTTTAAAATTTTGGCTGCCTGCTATTGGAGTAACCTTTTATAAGAACTTTCCTAGGTTTCAAGTAATGTAACTATTTTCACCATTTTCTTTTCATAATTAAATAATCAAATAAACCTTTTACTCCATAAATAATTAGAAATAAGCAAATCTAATATAGATCTGCTTATTTCTAACTCTTACAACATTACAAATACAAAAATGTTATTGATTAAATAGTAAAAATTAAAATACTATTATTAACTTTGGTTGGTTAATTATTTGTTGCATAATATAATTTTTTGTCCCTGGATACATATGTATACACATATGTGTACATAAAAACATAACTTATAATTATGTTAGTGACGCGGTAAAATGTTAACTACTGATATGTTTATTATATTGTTTAAAAAATTTAGCTACAAATACTGGGTACTGACAAACCCGTCCAAATTCACACAGAAGAATCTTTAGTAAAAGTTATGAGAAACATGTATTTTAGTTTTGTATCACATAGTACAAAAATGTTGAATAATCAGCATCACAAAGTCATTCAAAGAACTCGCAATTTACATAATATGGCGCTAGAGTGTCAATAACCTCTCCATCTGACCTAGTAAAAGGCCAAGGATGGCGGCATTGCACCGGGCGAGCGAATACGCACTACTCATTTACGCGGGAGAGACAGAGACAGGTAATAACAGGTTAACGTACGAGGGTTACACCATAGGACTATTCTGTACGACTGAATAAATGATATATGAAATATTTTATGGTGAAAATTTGACATACAATTTTTTTTGCAAAAATGGGTTCCTTAAATAATGTTTAGTGCGTAAAAAAAATTTGGACGATTTTGTCAGTCACCCTGTATATTAGAGTAACCCTTTTTAAAAACCATCTTAGGTTGCAAGTAGTGTAATTAATTTCACAATTAAATAGTCAAAGAAAACTTTTACTTCATAAAAACTTAGAAATTAGCAAACATACATGTAACAGTAAAAAAATAATATTACTACAGTATTTCATTCGATGAATTCATTATTTAATATACATTTCTCTACTTAAATACTGAAAATGATAGCATAAGTTATACTGCAGTTTTAGATTAGTAAGCCAGCTACAATAATTTTAAGGTAATTTACTCATATATTACAATATATTTATCAAATTTCACTTAATTCATTAGGGCACATCACGTTATAATAATATTTCAATGGTCGAACAGAAAGCGTTTCTGATGATATAATGTAAGGACCAAGTTGAATACTCAATACGCTATTTAGGTAAAAGGGTTTATCGGCGATTGGAAATTCGATAATGCCATCACGCAACTCCGTGGGCTTTATTCATAATACACGGAGTAAACATGTCGGTGTTTGGTTACCGAATTTAGCGGCTTCGTACTTTGCAAACAAATTGAGGGCTTTAGCCTTCGGAGATGTGGTATATTATAATTAATGAAAATCATTATAGAACATATCATTTAAAAGTATTATCTCTAATATATTTAAAAATCAACTTAAGAAATTATTATTAAGTAAATGTTACTACTCAATACAGCAATATTTAAATGATAAATTAGAATAATTGAAAGAAATAATAATAATTAGATCCAGTGGCCTCAAAAATTGACTATCTTTTACACTAATGACGATTATTTCTTCAGTAATATGACAACATAATTTTTCTGACATTTATTATTATAAAGTTGACATTTATTATTATTATATTATTGGGTGTTCTATACATTTCCTGCTACCATATTATAATTTAAACATTGATTTTGCCTTAAAAACTATTTTACTTTGAACTACTAGTCTTTTTTGTATATTAAAGTGTAGGTGTTGTATAGCTTTTAATTTTATGATTAAATATTAGCATGTCAATTTTATTGGCAAAACATGCAGTTCGAAATAATTATGTAAAATCAATTAACCGTGTTTTATGCTAATAAAGATTATGATTATGATAAAGTGCAAAATACAGTTGAGATTAACGAATCCGAGTCTCCTATGTGATTCGGATTCATCGCCTATAAATTGCAACAAGTAAAAGTGCTCTCCGTGCAGGAGCAGAGCATTATTCTTATTCATTAGCGCAGGCATTGGTCTGTCGTAAAAAGCGACTAAACAACCCTAGCTAGGTGGTAAGGTTACAATTCTGCCTAAATGGCAGCCATCATAATAACCTTGCGTTGTGTTCCAGAAATAGTGATCTAGGTTCTAGTACCCTTATGTGGACAGCAACTTGTTCACGGTGATCCTATCGTCACAAACACCCATAGGCGACGATAACTCCTTACTATTAAGAAGGCCGTCAGCTTCTCTGCTGTTTTACAGTTATAAAAAAATGGCACGCTCTCATAAAACAGTATGAAATCGGAATTTATATAATTTGTTCAATTTTTAAGGTTTTTTAAGGTCAATGAATTTAGATAAACTTAATTCAATCATCAGTCTAAGAAGTCCACGACTGTGTACAAATATATCCTAAGACAAGTTAATGATTTATTAGATACACTTTCTGCCAGCTAACAGCACTTCTCGTTCTTTGTTACAGTACTTAAAGATACAGTTCTCCAAGTCAACGTCGCTCAGCGAGATGTTGAGATGTTCAGCTATATCTATTAAAGAACTCAAGCTATTGACGTGAATTCTCGAATGAATATTCTAAATTGGAAATGATGTAATCATATATGCGGGGGAACCAAAAACCATTAATGATCATCTGGAGTGGAGACGGCATCTTGATAAATGTAGTAATAGTATGAGTGACAAACTGTAAAAAATGGTCGATAGAAAGTCAAAATTCAGTTAATATTATCAAACTATTTTTCTTAAATCAATCTTATAATTCTTTTTGTACGTGAATATATGTATAATATAACGGAGCCGATTACGAAAGCACTTAGAGCAGAAAATAAAATCTGGTACCTCCAAATGGAGAGTGGCTTGGATAAATTATTATCATTTTGGTCAAGTGACCAAAGAAAATGAAATAATTTATGTGCTTTAAATTCAATTAGAAAACAATCATTTCCAGTTGTTACTTTATCAATCACAGTCCCTATTATCGATGCATACTGCATGGATTAGGTGCGAACCAAAATCAAATCCGACAGACGTGATCAATTATGTAGACTAGACTACGTATTCAGCCTAATTGTTATAGCACGTTGATTGGTTCCGTCTATACTAATATATTATTAAAGAGAAGAAACATTTTTTAGATTAAATATATTGAACATTTTGATACGAGTTCTTACAAGCTTTTTTACTTGGAGTCATTTTAAATCCTGAGGGATAGATTTCAGCTAGCTCATGTGACCTGTTTTCTCCTAAGCTGAGAGGTGGTACTCGTTCATGATACATCTATTTCTCGTATCTATATAAAGGTGAAATAATAAAAGACGTTGAAATGGATGTAGCGAAAAGATTTTCATCAAATTCTACAATCTGAGCCCCAGCCAAGTTTCCTTTATTGCGAGAAAACAAAAGGAGTAATTTATGTGTCACTTTTTACCACTGCCAAGAAAAAATTGGAATAAAATAAATGAGATTGGGAAACTCAAATATTATTTAAAATATTGAATAATATAATAAAGTTGACCTCGAGCCTAGTTCTAGAGGATATCGATATCCACCATGCAGGTCTAATGCGAATTAGAAGAGGTGTCCAGTAATATCACGCTCCAAATGGGATACACTTAGCTATCTCATCGTCGTCAGCCGTCTGTTGTGCACAGCTGGACGTAGTCACCAACTCCCCCAACCCTCCAATTTGCGCCACAAATCCCGGTCACTTGCTTTTCCCATCCAGACCCCACCGACAACCTTGTTCAGGTCTTCACTCAATCGGGCTGGGGGCATCCTACACTACGTTCCTTAGCTACTACGTTCCTATTATTAAAAAATGTAGCGTAAATTATTATTTTTAACTAACACTTCCCTTTCACTTGCCATTTAAAACAAAAATATAACGCAACGAAACCATGTTTAGCTGGACTAACATAATTTTTAATTGTTTATATTCGAGGTAAGATTGATATCAGTTTCCGTAATAATTTTTATAGCGCTATAAGTTATATTTTACTTTTATGATTAATGAACTTTAAGTCAAATCATTCATAATCAAGGAAATACACTGCCTCTAGGTTGAGTTGACCTTGTTTTTGTCAAACGAATTGTTTTAAATTTCGTAATAGTATTGAAATATTAAGTTGATAGAATACGTGGGTTTATATAGATCTAGTTAAGCAATAATGTTCTATTAGAAATATCTAAATCTTTTCTCCATGCAAGAGCAAAAGCAGAATACTGACCCCTGCAGCCGGGCTCGACCTGTTGTAAAAGGAAACAAAACAACCCTATCTAGCCCAAGCCCGTCTGGATGGCAACCACCCCTGGTCTAAAAGCATGTCGCCATAATAACCTTATGTTGTGTTCCGGCATTGGTGATCCCGGTTCTAGTAACCCTACGCGGACAGCTCCATGTTTGCGGTGTGTCTCGCGTCGCAAACATGTATTGGCAACGGTAACTGCTTACTATTAAATGGGCCGTCAGCAAGCACAAGTGTATAAACGCTTAATTAGACGCCATGTTAAATAAATTGCTGAAACACCTCGTTGAGTTGCTATTCAAGTAGTCTGGTATAGTCTTGTCTGTGGCTTCGATTCCACAGGAAGCACAAATATATAAATAAATGCACTATATATATGCACTGGTATGGATGCCTGCGTTCGTCAATTATATGTTTGTGTAAAACCCTGTGATATAGGTTTTCATTTAGTAAGGAATTGCTTTAAAGCGTGGTACGTACTGATGGAGACTGAAAACAACGTGAGGAGACCTAAACACCAAGATTTGAGGGAATAATATATAAACCGCTTAACTGCTTTGGACAAGGGTTAATATCCGTTCTATATGGTTATAAAAAAGCCAGATCCGGATCATTATTATTATTTACACTTATTTTTTATGCTGTTATTTTTGGTGATTTAAATTTTACCTTTCTTATAATTGTCATTAAGATAATCTTCAACAAAGTAAAAGTGAATTCAGATATACGCGGTGTTATTTTTTGATGTTTGCACGTCAGCTCTGTCACTCTGTCCTGTTAGTGCCGTATGCGACACTTACGAAAGTAATCCGCGTGGTATATTTTTCCAGTGCGTTTGTTTTGCTGATAATTTGCTGATACAGTAATGATAATTATATCATTACTGTATCGCAGAATTCCAACAGCTATGTATGTATTTAGCTTCTCTTTTAGTCAGTTTTTTTACCGTAGACTTAAATCAGGGGCAAAACAGTAACATCCTGTAGAACTTTGTTATAAAAACATTTCTCTAAGCCCAGAAGTGAGAATGATGTCTTCTATAACCTAAAAGATGGTACAACCAGTCTATGATTAAATCTAGTGTTAGCCTTTGAACATATTTACGATATACATATTTATTGTAGCACAAATGATTATAATGTTTATAACACAACAATCATGATTCTTTTCTTCTTGAAAAAAGTTCCCAGAAGATTCCCTAGCAACTACATTATAAAAGAACTCAACAGTCCGCTGAATTACTTCGAAAAAGAATACAGTATGATACGATATTGTGAAAGCAACTGAAATTTACCAGTTTGGCTTTATCCATATCCGTGAACTACGTAATCCTTCTAATCGCATATGCAGCAGAGCTAAACATACCTGCGACGCTAGATATGTGATCACTTCACTGAAGTTTCTTTCTAATTAACTAGTAATAGAAGGTCCAAATTTGCTTACAAGTTCTAGGTATTGGCCTAGACTTTTTCTTGAACAAAAAGGACTGAGCTCCTTTTATCTCAAGGAAAAATTCCTTTAGCCAATACCGAGGCCAGCGCCAGCCTTTTTTGTTTGTTTTTTATACATAGAATTCAGCAGACAAGTAGACGGCCGACTCTACCGGCTGGGGGCGGCCTGTCGTAAAAGGCGACAAAACAACCCGAAATGGTTGGTCAAGCCCCAGTACCGTCTGGATAGCAAACACCTCTGGTCTCTAAGAATGCCGTCACAATAATTTGGCGCGCATGTGGCGCATGTTCACACTGCTCGCCATCATAGAAAATACTGTTAGGCGCGGACACCACCCTTTGCTGTCTGGGGAGACGGTCAGTAAGTCGTCCACCGCGCGCCAAGTCTGAAGGCTGCGCGCTCGCCTCGTAAACGGCCGTGCGCCCGCCAATAAACCGACAATCGCGAAAACCGTTAAGTCGTATTGTAACGTAGTTTCCATTTGTACTTTCTACTCTATTGTCGTAACTTTAACTATTGACAATACAGTGCATGTTTAGAAATTCCTTTGTTTAATTTCTGTCTTTAGTGTTATTGCATTTTCTACTAAATGTGGATTGGGACTCATAAAGCGCCCATAATAACATTGAATTGTAGATCTGGTATAAATAACCCAATTTCCAGTTCTCTAGAGCCTGTATGCTGTTCTACAGTAATAAAAAATGGCCTGAAATATATAAAAATAAATATATAAAATACTATATAGGATATGTTTTATTTAAAAAAAGTTATTTTGATCCTTTATGTTATAAAATTTGCTAATTTCAATAATATAAAAACTATATTTTCTGCTATTTTAAATTATTCAGATAAAATAAAAGTTGAAAGTTTTATAGCTTTGGCCATAACAATTTTAAAACTCGGTACATAAATTCAGCAGGACTGTTCTAAACAGCCATAACCGTATTGAAAACATAACTTTGCAATAAAATATAACAGCTATTAAATTTTAAATATATATGGGCAGTTTTTCTAGTTTAATTTAAAAACATTAGAAAGTAATCTTTTCTGAAGCCATTTAAACATCATATTATATAGTAAATACAAACTGTGAGTAAGGACTCTATAGTATTGACAATATTACAGTAAAGAACTTCAATCAGATATTCAGGTTAAGTCAACTAGACCCGAGAATACATTCGACAGTTCACCTCACAAGTCTGTTTTCGAATTACGGATTTAGAAAACCATAAAATTGATTATAGTTTACGATTCTGACGAGATATTTTTGTAATATATAATACTTAAGTACTTCGTTTGAAGTCAATTTTTTCTTTTAGAAGTGAAATAATATTTGTTATAAGTCAAAATATATACGGACTTATTTTTCTTTAATCGTGATTATAATAACAGTCTAAAATGTCTTGCTATTATGCACATGCCTATGTTTTGCTCTCGGGAAAAAACCCTCTCTTGACTGGTTCCCACGGCCTGGAGGGACCGAGGGATCAATGGGACTCCAGAAAAGATGTTTGGCAATCCGACTAAAAACTCCGCTGTTCTCCTATCGTCTACGCCCAGGCCCAGAGATATGTGGCCTGCCGATCTTGTGGCCTGGGCCGGCGTCGAATCGCCTTTTTTTATCAGGGCGGGCCTCTGCCAAGTGTTTAGCACCAGGGGGTCAGAGTTTCGTCCCTCCGGCGCTCTCCTTTATTAGCTCTAAAAAGTTACTGGGGGCTGCGCCCTTGCGACTATAGTACGGGCGGTGGATCCTCTCCCGAGGGACCACCCACGGCCGCATTCTACGGCGGCGGTAGGTCATTGGATGCCTTCCAGTGCTGACGACGTGGTCTGCGTTAGTGGGAGGAGCCGCCTCCTTTTCGGACATGACTGCCTCGTAAAAGCAGGCGACGGCCGTCCATCCAGGATCGCCTCCGATCATGGACAGAACCAGGGCCGGGAGTGACAGGTCCGCGCCAATTTGGGCGATGAGGGCGCAGCGCTCCGTACGCCACCTTGGGCACAAGGCGACGGTGTAGTCCACCGTGTCCTCCTCGTCGCTCGCACCACAATGGTGGTACCGCGACGTCATCTCCCGCCCTATACGACATAGATATCTCTCAAAGCAACCGTGTCCCGAGAGGACCTGCGTTAGGCAGAAGGTCAGGACACCGTGGCGAATTATGCACATGTCTATTACAATGAATTTTTTACTCTCCTATTTTTTATAGTTGAGTTCCGGATAGAAAAGCGCCACATTACAATTTTCATAATAATTTTAATACATAATACCATAAGAAAGTTTGGTTTTTTCTTCAGTAATTAGGGCGCTTACAATTTTTTTATCTTATGTCTCTTTTTATCGAGAAAAAGAAGAGCCACTAAGGGTACTAAAGCTAAAAGGCACTGAAGTTTTGCTCTGAAAAATAAAACTTTAGACGGTAGTTGGTCCTGCAGTTATAAATTTAAAAGAAGAAAGACGGAGATAGATGTCAAACAAATGCATGTTTTTATATTTCGTTTTAGACGAGATTTACATGTTTACCACGTCATTGCTCTCATACATAATCACAGCACTTGTGTTTATTACATCTGCGGTAATGGATTGAGGCAATAGAAAATATTTCAAGCTGCATATCAGCAATCGCTTTATGATCTATACCGTTTAATAGTCCATGAAAGTCACAAAGTGATCGATCGAATTTATTCCTTAAACATCTTGTCCCACTCTGTCTTTAAAATATTATCGATTTTAAAATGTTGTTGTCACGTATGTGCAAGATCTTTAATAGCTTCTTAAGCCCATATAGGACTTTCGTTTCAGAATTGGGGTTAAATGGCCACCCCCTCTATAATTTAAACTGTTTTTTTTGTGGATACCAAAAAATACCATAATTGTGATCACATAGTTGTTAGCTACTAACACAATGACATATATTTTATCTGTGCAGGGGCGGAGAAAGAATACTAACCTCTGTGGCCGGGGTCGGCCTGTCGTAAAAGGCGACAAAACAACCCACCCTAGCTACGTGGTAGGGCCTCAAGCCCGTCTGGATGGCGACCACCTTTGGTCTTAAGTATACCGCCATAATAACCTTGTGTTGTGTTCCAGCATTAGTGACCCAAGTTCCTGTACCCTTATGGGACAGCAGCGTGTTCGCGATGCTACTGGCGTTGCATACACCTATAGGCGACGGTAACTGCTAAATCCTAAGCGGGCCGTCAGCCTGTCTGCTGTCTACAGCAATAAAAAAAATATATACTTTAATGACAATTGGTAAATTCTGCAAAGGTTTTTTTTTAAATATACTACTTTTAAGTTTTCTTACAAGTAGAAATAATTACAATGAGAATTTGATTCATCATTATTAGCCATCTCAATTTGGTAGTTAACACTTCTTAGCTCCTATTGTTCGAAACTCCTCTCGAGTGTGTGAAATAAAGTTTGTCAGTCTTCTAGGGCATTTGTATACAGGTGTCCTAGCAATATAATTTTTAATTACGTTTAAAAACTATTTTTTCGAAATCACGGCCAAGGAAACACTACAATATACCTAGCAATAATAATACACAAGCAAATATCACAATAGCTATGTATGTAGTTCCAAACCTACCTTGGCTGACACCGACTCCAAAAATAACAATAATTGTAACTACATTATATTATCGTAATATAGATCGTACCTACATATTGATGAGTAGAAAAAGTAAGTTGATTATTAAGTCATAGAAAAATATACAATTATTTTTTACTTTTTAGTGCATATTAATTTGTTTTGGAATAGTTCTTTTTCTTTTTGAAGGCAGTTTTTTTTTATTACGTGGCATTGCAATACATTTACCGTGTATAATATTATAAGATTGAAATATCTAATTAAGTAAACTATGAAACTTTCTCGTTTTACTCAAATTAAATTACTAATAAGTAAACTGTGAACTTTTGTCTTTATTAGTATTAGGATACAACCGAAATTCATCACCAAGGTGACGAATAAATAGTTTTATTCTTGCTTGATTTATCTCCGTAAAGGCAATCTCTTACTCGTGTGACTTTAACAACGCATAAGAGACGGAGTTAGTAATTAGTTCTTGCTTAAAGATACGTAAATGCTCATTGAACAGTTGTAGTTGTTCCACGAAGGAATAAATGAAGTTATATTTTATCTTTGAAACGTTTATAGAGCATTATAATAGATCAACTAAATTTACATGAAAATATTATAAAAAAAAATTACATTTTCCGAATAAAGAAGTACCCTTTGTCCTATTGCTGCAAACTTCCATAGGCAACGGAGACCACCTGCCAGGGTGGGCTGTCTGCCTGTCTGCTGAACTCTAACAGAAAGGGTATTTGCTATTTTAATATTGATACTTAAATATCTAACGATGAAGATGACATGTAGTCCTTAATAATAACTCGTATAACTTTGTGTTAAAGCCACAAAAATGTCCAGTATATCTATATACTTATTAAAGTATGTATTTTTTCGGCCCTAAATATAAATAAAGCCTCCGTTACTTTCCTAGGGAGTAGAAGAAAGACTAATAGATCGACCTTTTGATAAATTTTGAATGACAAAGCCCGGTTAACATTTATTTTCTCATTACAAAATAGATAAAAAGGCAAAGAAAGCGAATAAAAGTGTTTTTAATGTATTTTAAACCAAGTGATGATCTAGCAAACATGTAGAAACTATTCATTAGATTAGACATGTCGTAGTTTATTTGTAACACCACAACCATTGTATTAATAGTTATTGATTACTACGCTGTTTATCTCTCGATATTCAACCGTTCGTTGTCAAAACGTTAACCGGTAAACTGATGTTATCTGTGATTGAGTGTTTTTGTTCCAAATTTAATTAGAACGATAATTAGCGGATTGTATTGATTGGGCGCGACACACATGTGCGTTCGGCCGTTATTTATAGCTGTTGCGACAATTGGTTATTCGTTAAATTATTTATGACTAGCTGAACCGGCAAACGTTGTTCTGCCATATAAATAAAAAAAGTAGCCGATGTCCTTCCCCGAGATAAAAACTATCTCTGTCGAGAAATTCATCGAAATTGGTTCAGCGGTTGAAACGTAACAGATCGACAGATTTCTCGGATTCGGATGTTATTAATAACAGCACAAAACTGTGAATACTATTAAGTCGTGTCTTTAGAGAGACCATGGGGGATGGATGTGGGGATGAATGGGTATAGTGGATATTTTAAATCTACCCTCCATGTAGACATTTATCCGTACGGATATCCAGAGAAAGAATACTAACCTCTGTGGCCGGGGTCGGCCTATCGTAAAAGGCGACAATACAACCTACCATAGCTACGTGGTATGGTCTCAAGCCCGTCTGGATGGCGGCCACCTTTGTTCTTAAGTATGCCGCCATAATAATCTTGAGTTGTGTTCCGGCATTAGTGACCCAAGATCCTGTACCCTTATGGAACAGCAGCGTGTTCACGATGCCACTGGTGTTGCAGACACATTGGCTACGGTAACTGTTAAATTTTAAGTGAGCCATCAGCCTGTCTGCTGTCCTACAGCAATAATCCGTACAGGGGCGGAGAAAGAATACTAACCTCTGTGGCCGGGGTCGGCCTATCGTAAAAGGCGAGAAAACTTTAACAACGCATAAGAGACGGAGTTAGTAATTAGTTCTTGCTTAAACCATCCCTAGCCTCAAACCCAAACCCAACCTAGCTACGTGGTAGGGCCTCAAGCCCGTCTGGATTGCGACCACCTTTGGTCTTAAGTATGCCGCGATAATAACCTTGTGTTGTATTCCGGCATTAGTGACCCAAGTTCCTGTACCCTTATGGGACAGCAGCGTGTTTGTGATGCCACTGGCGTTGCAAACACCTATAGGCGACGGTAACTGCTAAATTTTAAGCGGGCTGTCAGTCTGTCTGCTGTTCTACGTAATAAAAAAATAAATAAATAAAATAATTAAAGATAAACGATTTTAGAAAACTAATAAAAGATTTTAAAAAATAGTCTAGAGTGGCGCCATCTCTTGACGGAGTTCTCTTTTCGAAACCACTCGTGTGAGCGTTGTGACATTTTCTAAAGTCTAATATTTATGATTTCAATGTAATGTATATGATGCTTTTCCTTTGAGTTATACGGTTAAGTTTGAGGGTACGGGGGTTAGGACTTGGAATATGTTTTCTATTATACGTGTTTTTTATATTGTAAATATGGACTCTTGAAAGGCAACCCTTACTAAGCGACATTGGGTGAACTTTCCAAGAAATAAACTCCTGTGATGACAGCAGTGTGTTCACGGTGCCCCTAGCGTCGCAAACATTTGTATGTGACGGTAACTGGTTATTATTAAATGGACCGTCAGTCTGTCTGCTGTTCGTGAGCAATAAAAAAGGACAGGGATTTGAAGTTCAAATATTTATAAAATAAAATATAATTCACCTAGTTATTGGATTTGAATGATTTTCTGATAAATTGATTCCAAATTTCTCCATACAGGGGCGGGGTAAGAATACTAACCCCTGCGGCCGGGGTCTATCGTAAAAGGCGACAAAACAACCCTAGTTACGTGGTAGGGCCGCAAGCCCTTCTGCATGGCAATATGTATTTTATTTACTAAAAAAACTATATATGTAGTGTATTAGTAATGTAAGAACCATAACCCAGCTCTTCTTCAGTTTCATTGCTTCGAAGATTTTGAACGCGTCTTGCGTCGCGCGTGCGACGGCCTATATTTTGACGCCTCACTGCTGGCATTTTCTTATCGATAATAATGAATATCACTATGATAAAATTCTAAACTAAATACACGAAATATTTCGAAGCATTGATGTATCAGTTTGAAGTCACTTGTCACAGTTTGAAGTCAACTGTCACTTGATATGCTATCATGAGTACGACTATGTTGTATAATAATAACATTAAAATAATTAATTTAAGACACTTTTTTTATAATTTTCATATTATACAAACCTTGTCCTAAAAATAACGAATGCATAAAACAAAGAATCATCCAATTTGGTGCAGTCATTCGAACGTGGTGAGCGTACATACATTTCGAAGATCTGTTTTTATTTATATAGATTGGTCTACTAATAGACTATATAATTCAGTTGCTTTTGTAATGCGGTTTAAATAACTAGAAATATGGTAGAATTAAAACAAATCTTATTGTGTTGGATGACAAACAAATCCCTTGCTCCGTCTTATCATATTTGATTTGGATTCAAGAGATAGTCGCTATAATAGAAGCTAAAGAAATATTAACATCTTTTAGTATTTTTTTAATTATTAGACTACAATATTTAGTATTCTACGTTGAGATTTTATTCATTATTATTTAGCGATCATCACGCTGAATTAAATCAATATATATATTATTATATTCCAGTAATTCACAATATCAATACCTGAAGTCAGACATTAGTTCGTATTTGTTTCCTATATTATATTCTTTGTCAATTTATTGTAGGAGACGATTGGAACCAATAATATTGGAAAGCTCTCACTTTTTTATTCTTAATACTCCATGGATTATGAATTATAATCAAGCTACCTTATTTTTACATTTATGTTAAAAAGAAAAATTTAATTAATTTATACGACATATAAACGAAACGTAATCACCTTCTCCAAGCGTCATCTGGTCTATGGTTGGAATCGCACGATACGTAATCTATCCAGTACCACTGCGCCTTAATTTTTAACCGTGTCATATTAAACACATCGCTAATACACTTTTTTCTTGGATTTCATTAGTACACCAAATAAAGCTCTCCCCACAGTTCGTTGACTGTCTTAAAAATTATAAATTAAGCACCATCTTGAATCTGAAGGTACCTGGTAGCTCAGTATTACATTCGAAGTCCTGGCTTGCATCGCTTAAGCAGTTTTTCTCTGTTAATGTGTATATTAAAATAGAATTTTCATGTACCGACGGTGAAGGGAATTGAGACCACTAGTATGTTTAACCCACCAAACCGCCTTAGACTAGCGTGGCGGGTATACTGTTCATTCCCACTAGAGAGACTCTTGAGCCCACTACTGGAACGCTATGGGCTGTTATTATTCGGTTCTGAAGCCATTACATCGACCACTGCAGAAATATATTATATTCTGATGAAAATAACAATTTTATATAAATTAAACGTCAATCTTTACCAAAATTCACCACCCACATAAGATTTTCGGCTCACGCGGATGTTCGATCGCGTAAATTACGCACCATTGAATTAACACAGTGCCTTGTCAACTCATGTTAAGCCTTTAACGTGTTATTTCTCATTTAATATACAGCTACCGTATTATCGAGTCGGAAGTAAGAAAATGTAATGTACATCAAGTAATCATTTATATTTTTAATCTGTAGATTTAGGACTGTATCTGTAGATTTTTAAAGTTTCAATCATAGAGTATCAAACATAGTTTTATTACAAAACAATACATTATTTTTAAAAATTTATAAAACAAAATCAATTTTCTGTTTCGGGTTCTTTTAAGATTATAGTTAACACATCTTTCAATCAACCCGAAAACCAAATTTTGCCCAGTTTCTTTATTTTATTGTGAAAAATAACTGTTTTACTTTATGTAGATTTTTAACAACGGATTTTATATTTCCAAATGAAGGTCTTCGATGCAATCAGGTTTAAACCCTACTTAAGTTAACGATTTACTATTTGAATACTATTATAACTTGGATGCCTATCTCATTTCGTTTCGTATTGGATAAACCACCGTTTTTAATAAATATGTACGCTAATGGTACTTTTAATGAGTTTAGCATCAAACTCCGTAATTATTAAGTGGTTTAAAAGGAAGTGAAGGAAGTTTGGAACGTTTTTGTCTGTTTTGTTAATTATACTGTTTACTGTTATGCTTTTCTAAGTAATATTTTAATGATTACTTTATTAAACAATATGGCCATCTAATGTTTATGTTTTCCCTTCCTATAATTGGCGATGCCATACCTTATGTGGACTTTTTCCACTTTCCAGTTAAAGAAAAAATATGTCAAATAGAATCCGACTTTTAGAAAAAAATTACATGAAGTTAAATAAATAAAAAATCTTTCACTTTTTCTGATAAATCAGTCGCTACTTCCATTTATATTGACAGAGCTGTAGCGAAGGAAGTTTTTCTTAGCTTATAGTATGATACTTCTTAGGAGGCCTAAGTTATATAATTTTAAAATTTCTGTTTACTGAAGTTGTAGACAGTGGCTAAACATCCGTTTTATCCGTGCAGGGGCGGAGAAAGATTAATAACCTCTGCGGCCGGGGTCGGCTTGTCGTAAAAGGCGACAAAACAACCCACCCTAGCTACATGGAAAGGGCCTCAAGTCCGTCTGGATGGCGACCACCTTTAGTCTTAAGTAGCCGCCATAATAACATTGTATTGTGTTCTGGCATTAGTGACCCAAGTTCCTGTACCCTTATGGGACAGCAGCATGTTCACGATACCACTGGCGTTGCAAACACCCATAACTGCTAAATCCTAAGCAGGCTGTTAGCCTGTCTGCTATCCTACAGCAATAAAAAAACGATCGGTACGATATTGCGCTTTATAAAATATTTAATCAAGTTATTTTACATAAACTATTTTTTTTGATCTCGGGGAAAAACCCTCTCTTGACCGGTTCCCCCGGCCCGGGGGGACCGAGGGATATGTGGAACTTCGGGAAAGATGTTCGGCCATCCGACTACCCACTAAAAAACCCCGCTGTTCTCCTATCGCCTATACCCGGTCCCACGGATATATGGCCTGCCGATCTCGTGGCCCGGGCCGGCGCCGGTCCGCCCTTTGTCTTAAGGCAGGCCCCTTCTAAATTGTTGGCGCCAGGTCAGGATTTCGTCCCCCGGCGCTCTTCTGAATCAACTTGAGTTGAGGGGGGCCGCGGAACAGCACGCGGCCCTCTCCCTCGCGGCAACAGTGCGGGCGGCGGATCCTTCCCCGAGGGGCCGCCCGCGGCTGCTTTTTACAGCGGCCGGAGTTACTTGCCCTCCGGCGCCGCCGGTGTGGACTGCGTTGGCGGGAGGGGAGTGTGGTGGTCAACTTCCACTCCCGCTCCGTCCTTTGCGGACGGGCGGGACTTGTATCCCCGCCGCGTGCCACTCAGACGTGGGTACGACTACCAGACGACACTCCAGAAAACCAGAGAGTCGCCTAACGTCATAGCCAGTCCAGCCAGACCGACGGACAGCGGAAATGCCGTTCCCGTCCCAGGAACACTCTCTGTGCAGGCGCACTCGAAATGGGCATGGTTTCGACTACCAAATCAGGGCCCGGGACAGAACCCGGGACCCCAACCAGTACTCGCAACCATTCCACCGGGGACCGCGCCACGAGCAGAGAGCGAAGTTGGGAAAGGATGTTGGGAGGTAGACGGGAAGAAAGGTGGGACTCCGCCGCCTCGGACGGGAAGGGGAATGAGGCGGCGGACGCTTGGGCACCTCGGGTACACACACCCGAGCACTCCTCGGATAGAGAAGCGCCCCTGAGGGATTACATAAACTATTGCATAAACTTCATTTATCATTCATTTCATTCATCCTTCAAACTCTTCAGTGCTCTTTAAAAGTATTATTCAGGGATATTTTTCGTATTTGGATGGTAACACGGATTTCAGAGCAAATTGTAGTAATTTGTATTTTTGTCTCCTTAAATATCTAGGAAAGTGTTTTATTGCATACCTGCTATCATTGACTTAATAAAAGAAAAAAATTATAGAACTGCTACGGTTGAAAATAATAATTAAACTTATTCATTCATAAATTTAAATTTATTCATAAAATTAAAAGTATACTTTACTACTAGGATATCACACAATAATTGATTATAGGTTTATAATTAATACATGTTAATAAGTAACTTAAAACTTGTTTAATTTCATTAATTTTTAATGCTTAATCAATTTAAATGTCATTTGTCAGATTTAATAATTAATTGACTAAACGGTTATCAATTTTGAATATTATATATGCTAACAACTCGATCCTTTCCTATATTATTGTGACAGAATTCGTCATTAACACAAATAACCACTTTATAATTTTAATAATTATATTCACTAGTTAAACAAAACTATGCATGAAGATAAAGTATAGTTTAAAACTGAACGGATTATGTTAGATATATCAATTTTGATTTCCTTTATATTATACTCTTTGACTCTTTATTTATTTTTCATATAAAATGTATACGGTCGAGAAGCTGACCTAAAATATGCATTTTTGAAATATGTTAAAACTACAAATTTTAAACCTGTACTGCAAGGTCGACCTCGGTAGTGTAGCGGCTAACGCACTTCGGTTCGCTGGCAGAAGTCACGAGTTTGATTCGATTTCCGTCTCGCATCTGGATGTTTATGTATGATATTTATTTATTTACAAAATAAAAGTAAGCCCAAAACACAAGTGCTATTCTACTTAACATACTTTAGGACTAGACGGCGCTGTGTGAATGATGCCAGTACTCGTATATTATTATTATTTTCACAAATACCGTAGCTGAAAAACGTGTTCAAAGATATTCTTACGTAGATACTCGTATACGTAAAGATATGTTTAAATGTAGTATTCTATTTTACATGTTTAGCATCACACATACGTGGGATATGTAATGTGCTATTATTTTACCCAATGTAAACATTCGTAGTGATAATTAATTAATAAAATGTAGAACAATTCCTCAAAATATGTATACGTTTTTATTTTAATACATACTACAATTCGAATAAATAGGTTAAAAATATTTGTGATAAGGAATATGCAAATTTATCATTTTGGTGCTTGCTCTACTAATAAGTATTAAAGTAAATTCAATGAAAAAAATAACACGATAAAATGTACTACACTTTTTCATAACATTCCGATACTATTCGTTTCTGTGTGGGATAAAAAATTCAAATGTTATTATATTTACAATGTCATAAATTAGATCAGCACATAACATTAACCGACACATCGTGATTAAGTAATAGGTAGTTACGTACCATTCACTTACGATTCTGTCAAAGTTTAATTAATGATATATTTTAATTGTTATTTGTGAGTACTGGTTTATAAGTAAATATTTGAATTACGGAAGTTGTTTGCAATTACATATTAAAGAAATTTAACAAAACTTACTAGTTACATATTAACAAAAAAAATCGTTCTTTCATTGAAATTGTTGATATCTGGTAAGATTTTAACGATCTCTAAATATCGAAGTATCGTTCTTTTGTGTTTTTGATACAAACAAAAACGAAAATAATGCAACGTTACTTTTGATTAAGTACTCGTACATAATAAAATTTTAGATTTAAGAATTAGCGAAACCTCTTACTGGAACCTCTTTTGGAAAATTTACTTCATAGATTGTATTTCCTCGTCTTTTCTTATTGTTATGGTGGTCTTCTTTTATTCCCTTTATTTATGATTTTTTCATTTCTGGGTAAAAACTGGCAAATGTTTTAAGTAAAATATCTTTATCGTATGTACTTAGTTTACCATGTTTGTTATATAATTTTTATTACATTTTAAACTCAGTGTCTAATTAAAAGTATCCTAAATTGTATTGGAAATTATTCCAAATACACTGTCTGTTTTGGAAGATAAATCGTTTAGTATACATCAGCCGTGTCGATAATGTCACGAACTGTTTCAGGTTTGGCACATGAGATGCTTCGTGTGGGTTGTATTGTTTCGCTGTCAGCAACGCATATCTGAAGCAGGAAGCGAGCTTATTGTGTTCACAATTACACTGTGTACGCTATTTGTGGCTTTTTTTAACTATATAGATTATAGTAGTTCAATATACTAAGCATTTATTATGTATTGATTTGATTCCGAATATCGGCTTTATAAGATCTCATCAATAAACGACTATCTACGACTCGGTGAGTTTGGGGTATGTGGAACTCCGGAAAAGATGTTCGATGTCCTACTACCTCCTAAAATACGATACGACTGATACTATATAATAGATACTGATACTATATAATAAACTAGGGCAAAATTAATATGAACTTAAATATGACGTGTCATTGGAAATCATAGTACTATTTTTGATTGATGCTAGTAATTGTATGGAATGTCAACATTCTTTACTGCTAAGTTGGTTTAATCGCATTTACGTATAACGCGCTGAAACATGATGAATCTGATGAATATTTTATATGACCGTGATATAATTACGCTGGATGACCTCTTTTCTTTTAAGCATGTTTTCTGGTAACTTCGCTGTGGATTGTTGTCACGGGACAAAACTAAGAAGATTTTTCTTTGTTTACTTGCTGTACTATTTATAAATAAATTTACTAGGCTGCTACGTTTTTGAAGTGAAACTTCTTTAGAATCGTTGTGATTTCAAACCGGATGCAACGAAAAAACGACAGGTAAGAGACACAAATACAAAAATGTATAGGATGAAGCCAGCAAAGAATGAGACAGAAATATGTATATTTCGGTCTCTCCTATAGTCGCCTGTAATTAGTGAGCCAGAGCGAGAGAGTAAATGTCGGTGTGTATTTATTTTGAAGTATTTCGACATTGTGAGTACAGTTTCCGTGGTGTAGCGGTTATCACATCTGCCTAACACGCAGAAGGCCCCCGGTTCGATCCCGGGCGGAAACAATACTTTTTAAAAAAAATCTTTAAATGTGAGTTTTTAATTATAATCGCCTGTAATTAGTGAGCCAGAGCGAGAGAGTAAATGTCGGTGTGTATTTAATACTTGCTTGTATTTTTGTCGATTTACTGAAGTTTTTTTATTTCTGAGGAGCAGCAGACAGTCTGACGGCCTACTTAATAGTAAGCAGCTACCACCGCCTATGAATGTTTGCGACGCTAGGGGCGTCGTAGGTGTCGTAGGCGTTAGGCACAGCGGACACGCTGCTCTCTAATGCTGGAACATAACACAATGTTATTATGGCGGCATACTTACGACCAAGGGTGGTTGCCATTCAGTCGGGCTTGTGCCCCTACCACGTGACTAGTGTGGGTTGTTTTGTCGCCTTTTACGACCATGGTCTTGGGTGTTAGTATTCTTACTCCGCCCCTGCATGGAGAAAAGTGCAATAGAAAACTCAGTAAAAATAGTAAAGTAGGTAGTGGGGATCGATCATAGATCGAACAGTGCTAATCGAACGCAACTACTTGCCCGGGTAAAATAAGTCTGGTAGCTTGTAGACGTGACTCGGCGGACTTTAACAAGTTGCAGACTCCCGGCAACTTATCCACGACGCTGGATATTACTGGTTGGCGCGGGTTGTAGAATTTGGATATTACTCCGTTAGAAGTTGAAATAGGTAATAAAAGATTGTCTTTTTAGCTAGATTGCTGCAGAAAAGCTCTGTTTGATTTTTCTTTCGTGGCAACAAGTTAAATAATAGTCACTCATTGTAGTGTCTAGCCACATCTATTCCATTTTCTTCCGGCTGCTTATATATAAACTAGCGGCCCGTCCCAGCTTCGCATGGGTATTTAACAAAAAATAAAAAATTAAACCCTTCTATTTTTTTTTGGTCTCGGGGAAAAACCTCTCTTGACGGGTTCCCCCGGCCCGGGGGGACCGAGGGATATAAGGGACTCCGGAAAAGATGTTCGACCATCCGACTACCCACTAAAAAACCCCGCTGTTCTATCGCCTACGCCCGGGCCCACGGATATATGGCCTGCCGATCTCGTGGCCCGGGCCGGCGCCGGCCCACGCTTTGTCTTAAAGCGGGCCCCTTCTAAAGTGCTGGCGCCAGGGGGTCAGGGTTTCGTCCCCCCGGCGTTCTCTTGTAACAACTCTAGGAGTTGAGGGGGGCTGCGGAACAGCACGCGGCTTCTCCCTCGCGGCAATAGTGCGAGCGGTGGACCCTCCCCCGAGGGGCCGCCTGCGGCCGCTTTCTATGGCGGCCGGAGATCGTTGCCCGCCCTCCGGCGCCGACGACGCGACCTACGTTGGCGGGAGGGGAGTGCGGTGGCGGACTCCCGGTCCCGTTCCGCCGCCTCCCTTGCAGACACTACTGCCTCGCAAAAGGAGGCGACGGCCGTCCATCCAAGATCGCCCCCGACCATGGACAGAACCAGGGCCGGGAGCGACAAGTCCGCGGCCAATTCTGGACGGGACTCGCATCCCCGTCGCGTGCTAGTCAGGCGTGGGTACGACTACAAGACGACACTCCAGAAAAAGCAGAGTCGCCTGACGTCATAGCCGGCCCAGCAAGACCAACCGACAGCGAGGATGCAATTCCCGCCCCGGGAACACTCTCTGTGCAGGCGCAGTCGAAATAGGCATGGTTTCGACTACCAAATCAGTTCCCAGGATAGAACCCGGGACCCCAATCAGTATTCGCAACCATCCCACCGGGGACCACGCCACGAACAGAGAGCTAAGTTGGAAAGGATGTAAGAGGTAGACGGAAAGAAAGGTAGGATGTCGCCTCGAACGGAGAGGGGAGTGAAGCGACGGATGCTCGGGCACCTCGGGTACGCACACCCGTGCACTCCTCGGACAGAGGAGCGCCCCTGAGGGCAAACCCTTCTATTTGCGTCAGGTTACTAAAAAAATAAAATTATAAAGAAAGTTTGAATATTATTATTTCTATGAGCTTTTATTTTAATGATTTTTTTTGTTATTACTTTTTATTTATTTTTCGTTATTTTTTAATAAGTATACTAATTTTTGTAAAAACCCCAGTGACGCACGCCTACATTGCATAAGGTGCTGCCTAGCTAGCCGAACAGGGTGAGCGGCTACCACGCAACATTTTTCTAATACTTACATTTTTAAACTCGTGATATCTTTCGAATGGAATATCCGAATTGAATAATTCAAAAAGTTATATAAAGGTATTGAAACAGTTTTCAATATGAAGTAATTTATTTTGATAAGGATTAATACCAAGATCCAAATAAAGAGCCTTTTCTAGGGGCGGCATTTCAATTAAATTTTTAAAATAAAAGAACACTTATTGTGGCATAACTATAATAGTTAGACATATGCTGTCGCGACACTTTTTGTAAATAATGATGTGTTCTGCAAAGTCGTAGTACATTATTTTATTCTATCAGCAATAGTTTAAATAATATTTTAGGTAATTTTTTTACACTTTGGGTTACATTATTGGAGTTTTAGTAAGGATCCCTAATTTTTTTGAAAATATAATATAGCCTATGTCACCCGGGGATAGTGTAGCTTCCCAACAATGAAAGAGTTTTTTTAAATCGGGTCAGTAGTTTCGGAGCCTATTCAAAGCAAACAAACAAACAAACAAACAATCAAATCTTTCCTCTTTATAATAGTAGTATAGAAAAGTGACTCGTTACAGAATCAACGCCAATCAGATTAATAAAAGCTTTAAAAAATTCTTTTAGAATTTGTGTTTCTTACATAAGTTACTTTTGATATAAGTTTCCTTAAACGATATCATGTCTTACATAAGTGCATAAAGGTGTGTCAACATCCATATGACTTATTATGCCCAAGAATTCCCATTGATCGATTTAAGGGCAAGGTTTTACAATTATTACACAGTGAAGACATACTTAAAGACGCTAAAGAAATAACTTGGAACATTTTAAAAGGAAAATATCCATCAAAGAAGGGTCGCTATTTTTATACGCTCATTGGCCTGGAATGTTACAATACTTCTCATTTTTTGAGCAAATTGCTTGGGGATAGATGTGTGGTTTATCCATACTAATTAGTTTTATTAGACAGAAGCTATTTATGCTCATTTGAATCGAAATTTTGTTCTATTTTGGTTCGCATATAATTATCACAAATATTACGTGGTAATAAGTTTGTATCACATCTGAGAAATGTAAATGTCCCTAGTTTGAATCCCCCTATAACTGTTCGATCCTTGCGTATAGGGTAGTTAAGATCTCACCTTTTGATATTGTAATCTACCCTCGACGAGGTGAATTGTACGGTGCACTCAATAACATACACCTCTTCGCAAATATTTTTCTTTTTTGTATATATTATAATACAATTGCCAAGTAATGAGGGAAAACACCGTGAAAACTTTCGCACCGATATTACTCTACAATTTAGCAAAACAGCTTTAAACAAGCTTGATGGGTATAATGTTCATATGACCTACATTACCAGATAACTGTTTTCTCCTCCTAAAATTAATAGGTTGTCTGGAAGAGATCGCTTTGAGGGATAAGGCCTTTGAGGGATAATATTATTTAGCATAGTTTATTTAGTTTTATTTTCCCTAGATGATAAGTAATTATAAATTGTTAGGCAATAAAGAGTGTGTGTAACGTGTAGTAACACTAGTGAGCAGTGCCATATTATTGGGTGTTTTTATTGTGTAGTTACCTCAAACAATTAATTATTTCTATCTATATATTTTATACTATACGAGTACTTACGCCCTCAAATCAATTAAAATCATAAACACCGTCACACATAATAATAAATGAATAATTTCCTTTCGTAGAAGCATTATTAATGCTATCCTTGACAAGTCAGTGAAACAGTTGTAACTTACAGTTCGCCGAGGGCAGGAAACTTATGTTCTTAATTGCTCAATCGATTGTACATTTAGTATTAAAACGTGACGAATGTACGTCACTCATTTGTAATGCCTAAATTAATGTTTGTTATTTATTTGCTGACCCTCTTCGTTTTGCGACTTATAATAGTATATATATATATACAAATATATTTATATCTATCGCTCCATGACGTAAAGAATAACAATTCAATTTTGTCGCTAACTTTATTTAAATGGTTGGTAAAATTATAAAATCATGGCTAAACGTAGCAATAAAAACGCACTTAAATTCAAACAATTTCTCGTTCATTTTATTTTATGAAAAAAACAAAACACAATCGAATTTTTTTTTACAACCAGCCAGTATGTCATCAATAACAAAAAAGTTTACATACCTACGCACTTTGAGTGAGTAAAGAGCTAGAAATTAAGTAGTATAAATAGTAAATTTGTAATATCATGCATGTTGCTCAGACTTTTTTGATGTATATATATATATATATATATATATATATATATATATATATATATATATATATATATATATATATATATATATATATATATATATATATATATATATATATATATATATATATATATTCCAGTAATTTTGTGAATTATATTATTTAAATTATTTGTCTTTATCCAAAATAAAGACAATAAAAATAAATTTATATTTAACAATTATAAACAAACGTTAATCTACAAACTTAAGTTAACTTTAATTTAGTCAAAATTGTCAGTTTATCCGTTGGCGCAGTTACTACTCGATAAGAGACCAGAGGCGTTTTAATGGATAGACTGAAGCCGCACATAATTTACCGAGTTCTACAAAAACTATCTGTCATAGTAAAAACACGTGTTTGATAATCTAATACATTCTCAAGACACTCGCATCTCCAGCGCTTTTAATTTTTAATACATATCCGCTACATTAAATCCAAGAATTGTTTGTTTTGCTAAGCACAAGTAACAGTTATTTAATTAAACCGACCATGAACGGCTAACACAAAGTGACTTGTCTATGAGGTTCTAAAAAATCTAACAAATATATATAGATATATTTTGTTGAAGCATTCAAACAAAAAAGGGTGGTACGCCATGTCATATAAATAAATATCAATAGTCTTTCGATAACTATGCCATTTTTTGTCTCGAGGATAAACCCTCTCTAGACGGGTTCCCCCGGCCCGGGGGGACCAAGTGATATGTGGGACTCCAGAAAAGATATTCAGCCGACTACCCACTAAAAAACCCCGCTGTTCTTCTATCGCCTACGCCCGGGCCTACGGATATGTGGCCTGCCGTTCTCGTGGCCCGGGCCGAGGATAACTATGCCCTCCATTGAACGTGTAATATGCAGATTTTAAAGAACAAAGCCTATCAATTTTAATTATTTAACACAGCATAATCAGGTTTAATTATATTAATAAATATTTCCATATAATATCAGAATCAGCAGTGATTAGAACTTGTATTCTATTCAATAATTAATTTGGCAGAGAAATTACTAAATTTTGATCCTTTATTTTAGAGTAGCAACCAAAGTTTAAACCACTGTAACATAGTAATATAATAGTATTTACAATGCGGAGAAGCAGTTCTCTGGGAACTGGTCTGGTCTGGTCTGGGAACTGGGAAGTCTGGGAACTTTTAAGCACACAAGGATACGTGCAGACGTATCCTTGTGTGCTTAAAAGTTCCCAGACGATACTAATAAGTTTATTTCTGAAATACAAAAAAAGTAATAAGAGCAATATTAAAATTAACCAAACTTTATTAGAATTGTGATATGTTGAATATGTAATATTAAAACAAAAATATAAATTAATGATTTAAAATGCTTGCTACACCAAGCAAGATCAACGACAAAATCAAGTATTAGATAAATTAATATTATTGCAAGTTAATTATAGGGTCCGCGGGTTTTCTCGGTGCTTTATTTCATCAAACAGACAATCTATTACAATAAACATCAATCATAGCATTGTGTGTAGTGCTTTGTCTCTCTATCAATAGAACACGGCCGGTGACGTCAAACACAACTTTCTGATTGATTATTTTTAATAAAAGCAGCCCTTTATCATGTTTGTCGTTATTTAAGACTAATTAACAGTTAATAAACAATTTTTCGTTTATAGTATACACGCTTAGTCCGTGACTATGGTATTTTCCAATTACAGAGCATAATGCGACTCAGTGGCGCACAATGCCGAATTATGCTTATGGTTAATTGGAACATGAATTAGTTATATTTTATTTATACTTACATTTATTTTTTAACAGTTTGAATTAACTTTGATTATTTCCAAAAAACTATGATGAAAAACAATATTACTAACGATAATTATATAAATAAAATTTCGATCAATGCCAACTTAAAGAAAAAACACTTGTTAATTTTCTGTCACTGAGTTGGTATTAGAATGCACGCATCACTTTTGAGAGTGCTCGAAAGAGCGTTGCTGTAGTTGAAACATTCAACGTTAAACATTAAAATTAGTTGAATAATGCGCTCTAGTGCTGTAATTGGAAAACATACTCTGAAACTATGAGCTTTAAATATCTTCCTAAATAGCTTGTGGTCTTCCTGATGGGTAGCCGATCGGTTGATAGAAGCTACAAAAAATTTAGATAATATGAGTTCTAAGAGTACAAAGATACCATGATTCAATGTCATGTATATTATATAGTTCATTGGCGTTTTAACATGAGTCAGGGTTTTATAAGGAATTGTGTTTTGTTAGTACATCCTAATTGTTACAGCTAAACATGCATTTGCAATAATACATGTTTTTTATTGCTGTAGGACAGCAGTCAGGTCGACGGCCTTACGCTTAGAATTTAGCAGTTACCGTCGTCTATGGGTGTTTGCAACGCCAGTGGCATCGCGAACACGCTGCTGTATGCAGCATGCTGCATGCTGTGTAACTGCTAAATTCTAAGCGGGTCGTCAGCCTGCCTGCTCTCCTTTTTTTTATTGCTGTAGGACAGCAGACAGGCTGACGGCCCGCTTATAATTTAGCAGTTACCATCGCCTATGGATGTTTGGAACACCAGTGACATTGCGAACACGCTGCTGTCCCATAAAGGTACAGGAACTTGGGTCACTAATGCCGGAACATAACACAAGGTTATTATGGCGGCATACTTAAGACCAAAGGTGGTCGCCATCCAGACGGGTCTGAGGCCCTACCACGTAGCTGGGGTGGGTTGTTTTGTCACCTTTTACGACAGGCCGATCCCGGCCGCAGAGGTTAGTATTATTTTTCCGCCCCTGCACGGATAAAAATATATTGATCAATATATTTTAAAATATATAACAATCATATTAAAATGTATATAAGACTAAATTTTGAACATGATTGCGTTGTGGTTGATACTACAGATAGTAGTATCTAGTATATATAGAATACTAGTCAAAGCAGACCTGGGATAAGAGGTTTACGACTGCTTTTTAGCGCTACAGATATAAAGCAACGAAAACGTGTGTTTTATGGGGTAAAGTTTAGGAGTACCTCTCATACCCTTCGACTTTCCGCGAAGTTTAGAGAAAAGATCCGTGAAAACGTAAGGAACAAATAAACTTTTGTCCGTATAAGGATTGAGAAAGAATACTGACCCGGGGCCGGGGTCATCCTGTCGTAAAAGGCGACAAAATAACCCACCCTAGCTACCTGGTAGGTCTCCAAGCCCGTCTGGATGGCGACCACCTTTGGTCTTAAGTATGTCCCCATAATAACTTTATATTGTGTTCCGGCATTAATGATCCAAGTTCCTGTACTCTAATGGGGCAACAGCGTATTCGCGATGCCACTGGCGTTGTAATCACCCATAGGTGACGATAACTGCTAAATTCTAAGTGCGCCGTCAGCCTGTCTGCTATCCTATAGCAATATGAAAACCTTATAGTTGCTGAGAGCAAGAGTACCCAGCTGAGAGTCCAAACAGAGATCTTGTGACTCGGAAATCTACGAATCGGATAGTAAAATCATTCAACAATTCATTTGTGTAGATTGATCTCTACAATACAGATAGATAATATTTGTACATATAGGTATATAATGCACATATAAGATTCGTTTGCTCGTCAAACACACAATCCCCCAGTTACACATAACCGGGGTCGTTAAGAGCTTCAAGTGGCCGCTTACACCATCTCCCTCGTATTTACAATCGCCTCTTGCCTCTTTGATTTCTAGTGTTTGTTGGGGTGAACAAAATGTATGGTATGTATGACGTCACTCTCAAGAGGAGTTCTTAAATTTGCAACGTAATATTTTTATATTCAAATGAAAAGAAAACAAAGTAAAAAGAAAAAGATTTTAGAGTTCTTTGGCTTACATGATTTAAATTTGTGGGAATGAAATTTTGAAACATATATGTACATAATTGAATATGTATATAATTGAAATTTTGAAACGTATTCTGTAAAGCTAACGTCTTATAATCAAATAAAATCTTTGGTTAAAATATCATTTTTTTATGTAATCAGGTTTTTGTATGATATTATTTTTTATCACTAAAATTAATTTATATTAAATGCGTGTTTATTGTGATTATTATTGAAAATTTAGTAACTTTTCAAAAGATTGTTGAAACCGTGACTACAGAGGACTAACCAAATCTGATAAAAGGTAACGTTTATAAGATAAAATAAATTTTATTCTACAATTATTTGGACTAGAAATTTACTAGAAGTACTCTGGTAAGTTTATACGAGAAAATGAAGTATATAGTAGAAGAGCACTGATGCAAGACGTGACCCAATTTATCCTATGATAATTTTCAGCAGCATATTCGAAGTCAGGTTTCAACTCCTATTACAACCGGGATAAAAAGTTGAAAAAACTAACGCCAAACTATGCCATTAATTTAAAGTAGTTAGACGCAGTTCGACTTTTGATGTTACCAATTATTTGTTTTCTATGCTGTTCTGCCTACTGGTTCATATTTCAGTGATGGTTTCAACTCTAAAATTATTTAAAATCATATTATTCAGACTTTCACGTTCACCTTGAACGAAACATCAGATTCAACTTGTATATCAAAAGGAAGTACATAAAAGAATAATTATACAATTCGGCGAATGATCACTATACTACAAATAACGAGTTTAGCATAAGCGTTTGCTTCATAAGTCAATAATGAATTTTATCTCTTAGTATAAGTATTTTGAAAACATTAGGTACAATTAATTAAAATATAATTCACGAACAATCTAATGCGTGTACGTTTTTGTTTGAAGGAATGTGCATGCTTTTTTACTGTAGCACACCGTATGAATGTATATTCATTTAATTTAATATAAATCTAGTGTAGTATTTGATAGCATTTATAATTAATGTTTTTTACTCTACATATGTCTGTATCAATTTTTGACGCTCTATAGAGTAGTATCTATTGAGTTTAATAAAATAGTAATCTATTACTTAATTTATCTTTTTATGAATATATTCTTAAGTTATTACGTCAATCAACTATATACTACTCCAGGCCATCTGTCCGTCAACCCAGACACTAGGTCTAAGGTCAGCGTAATTTTTAGTAGGTTGGCCTGAAGAGACCCACATTTTCACACACCCTTCATTTCCCCAGAGGCGGGATGGCAAAATGGGGTTTTCTAGGAAAAAACATCTACAGCTGATCATCAACAAAAACTTGATAAGTATTTAAGAAGCTTTCACCTCATATGTACTAATGGGTATTACAGAATTTTACATGTATTCTACTACGAATATCTGATAAACATAGTCCCTTACTCCATTAATCGATATAAGTGGTGCAATTAATGGCGTTATGTGCGCATTCTGTTCGTTAGACACGCACAAATAGATTTACACACTGCATTGTGTTTGACTTGGAGAGCCGAGTTATGTTTATAATGCCATTAGGCTGGACTCTGTTTACGATGGGATGCAGTCGTATGGTAAGTAAGCATTAGATATAGTTTGCAGAAATAAACTCGCCTAAAATGTACCTAGATTGTTTTAGGCCTGCATACATTGCATTTTAGTATTAAATTGAAGATTGAGCATAGTTTCTGTCTCAAATAATTAATATGTCTAAATTTGATTATAAATGCTCAAATATATCTAAATATCAGTTCGTCTCTTCAGGTGCAGTAAAAAATTATGACCCCTCTTTTACTACCTATAAAGTAGAACATATCAGTTATTTTTTATTTTCAATTTCGGGAACTAAAGTTTTAATTAATTCATTAAAGTTGAAAGGTTTCGAAAGTCTGTTTTTGTCGAATTTTTATTATTAACATTATTATCATCAAACTTTGCTTCGTTGCATGAGGTCTGCTTTAATCTTCATTGATTTGACTTGTTTTGCCTTTTATAGGAGCTACTGCCGTTTGAGCCTTATCCGTTGTACAGCAGGGTACAGCAGGTACGCCAACTTATGGGTGAGGTTGACTTGGCTGCTGATGATGTTTGTTATTATAATTTTTGGACCCTTACACTCCACTTTTTATTGCTAACATATAATATCATTAGGTCACAAATAATATTCAAAGAGGAAGCATTTTTTACGACATGTATTACTTAATTATATTATTACCATTGACTATTGTTTGTTAATATAATTTGCGTTGGTTAAAAGTAAATGCGTGGTATACATGTCACGACCTCACTAAAGTGTCAATCAAGCATATTACATGATGTAGAATATTTTTGTTACAATTATATATTATCAATTAGCAAATTTTGATGCAAAATTTAAATTATATTACTGTTTAGTACTTGAAAATTATCAATAATTGTGTTTATGAGTCCATATTTTTAGATGTATTTGAAGTACCAGGTAAAGGACATGACATCAATCACTTAATTTACATCAGTTCAGTTTACAGCATTTAAACAATAGATCTGCTAGAATGTCCGAATGCACTAATAAATAGCTAGTATATTATTTCTTGTTACAGATTAAAACCTGTATGGTAGGTCGTATATAAACATAAGTAACTCGCACGTAAATGCCTATCAGAAACTATTGTCAAATCATACAAATATTACACGCCAAAATGTATATACAATACTTTATTTTATAACGCAAGTAATAACTTATGGTTACTTACCGTAATACTCTTTCAACGGATGCATCGTTCCTGGTGCAGCTTGTCTGGTTTATCGCCGATATTTACTTGATTAATCAGTTATCCTTTTCATAAATATCGTATTCTCAGAGTCCCAAAAAGCTGTTTCTTAACCTATGTTTTAAAATATATTATGATATGTAGCAAAATCATATATATGGTTTCGATTTGAATTTAATAACCCAATGACAGCTGTCGTGCGATCTCAATCAAAGTTTTATCATAAATCATATGTCTTAAATTAAACAATTTTATCTCTTAAGCTCGAGTTGGATCATGTTATCGTGTGAAATGTCTCAATTCCAACCTAGTCGTGACGTGCCTTATCTCTTGGTATTCCTGTTTAGGTCTTTAAGTATTATTTCTGATAATTAGATTCAAAGCCTAACCTTAAACGGAGATAAATCTCGATGTAACGTTTTTTATTTAATGCCGAAATAATTGTGCATTCCTTTTCAAATTTGAATTAATCATACTATATAGGTCACTGATGCAGAAAGTCGTTAATTTTTTGTTGTTGATAAATTTTGTGTAGCATCAAATATGATTTGTATCTTTAAATCGATTTAGTAGGTACGAATGAAAAATTTGTTATAAAAAGATCAGTAATATGTGATAAACTCTCAATAGCTTAGCTTCAAATACTCCCATCATTTTTTTTAGCTGTGCCAAAACACTGTGTGTAATGTTCAGATTTGTAACATATATCTAGTGTCGTGCAACAGTTCCTCTAAAAGTAGACCTGAGGTGAACCGGAAGGTATGGAATCAAGGGCAATGCGAATTACTTTACTCACACTCACAAATATAAATCATCAAGCACGAGAGTGCTTCGTGATTGAGAAATTGAGAAAGAGGGGTCCCTTCTCAGTATCATACAGGACACTGTTCTTTTTTTATTTCCCGCTTACCCATTGTAAGGTGTACTCTACCTCCATCGAACTATCAATAATCTCATAAAATAGTAAATGTAATAGTTTAATATATAATTTTAAGATTTCTCCCTTGTTACGGATACAACACAATCTTAGGACTCTCATTAATATGTCCAAATTAGCTCGAAGTTGTGTTAAAAGAGTTTTCAATAACTGAGATTTTGAACTCAGTAGATGCGTGATTATGAATGAGTTTAAACTCTTTGCTCGAGATTACTAAAACATCGTACTTAGTCGAGCTGACAGTTTTACACCTGTTGCTTTGGTCTTAGGCAAAATTGTACTTCCTTACGGTATTCATGGTGGGCAGGAGTAGTTTTATTCATTATTTATATTTATAGTATTAGATACGTATGGATGCCCTTTCTTTTACTACTAATGAATTTAAAATACTTCAATTTATTAATTATAACAAAAATATTATTAATTTTCCTTCTCAATACGTCACTGCATTGGGATTTGTTGATGCTTCTTTTCCTTGAAATTACGAGACACGTTGAGAAATGATGGAATTTTAGTATATATATGATAATATGTGTAAATATAAAATACACTTTTGACTTCCTACAAATAGTTGGTAATTTATATTGAATCATAGATTGACAGACAGATAAGTAATTAAAAAACACATGAACGTATATTCCTATGTTTTTGTGTCCTTATAATTAAATGTAACAATTGGCCTACCCACACAAACGACCAATAATCAATTTTATTATTTATTTGTTAGTTTTAATATTATAATTTAATGTTAGTCTCATACATACATTCAAAGAATTCACATATTATATTCATTTTTTTATTGCTATAGGACAGCAGACAGGCCGACGGTCCGCTTAGAATTTAGCAGTTACCGTCGCCTATGGGTGTCTGCAATGCCAATGGCATCGCGAACACGCTGCTGTCCCATAAGGGTACAGGAACTTGGGTCACTAATGCCGGAACACAACACAAGGTTATTATGGTGGCACTTAAGACTAAAGGTGGTCGCCATCCAGACGGGCTTGAGGCCCTACCACGTAGCTGGGTTGGGTTGTTTTGTCGCCTTTTATGACAGGCTGACCCCGTCCGCAGAGGTTAGTATTCTTTCTCCGCCCCTGTACGGATAAAAATAAATTAATTAAATTAATTAATTCAATTAAATTAATGTCTAAATACAAAAGTTAGGAATATATAATAAAAAAAAATGTGCCAATACTACATTAATAAACAATGATAACATAACTAGTAAGAAGTCTCGTTTTTGTTATTTGTTTTTATATCTTAACATCACGACTTTAGTTAACGTTCCCAATACAACTTAGTAATTTTACATTTCTTCTGTCTTAAGAATGGTATTTGATTTGTGATCAAGGAGGTCAAATTAATATCCTCTTCTCTTGTCATAATTATTTTTAATTTTTGGAACAATTAACACTCTGGTCTGGTCTATTGCGGAAAACTGTTAATTACCAAAACCGTGGAACAGTGCACGATTTTTTTTTATGTTTCTATCAAGTTACAAGGAACATCCTTTGAATATTCTATTACTAGTACATAATAAATTAATCCTAATTTTCAAAAGCCTTACTATAACTTAAAATTAAATTAAAGGTAATGCTTAAATGTTAAGTTTACCATAATAAGGCATTATAGGTATAGATATTGACTGAATTGGCAATCAGTCGAAAGGATCTCAAAAGTTATTCTATGCAATTATTGTTAGAGATCGAGGTGTGATAATGTTAATTATTGTTAGTTATTGATTTAATATTAGTTATTGTTTAGATGTGCGAAAACATCTGTTTGGAAATCATACCAAAAATTCTATTGGCTGCCAAAATTATCTTAAAACTAGAGACTCGGAGCAACTTATCGGTGAATATCATCTTGAAAATTGTTATTTTTAACAAAAAAAATACTTTTTGATATATACCTATAATATAAATACGGCCCCGCGAAGTATTAAACGACGATAGAAACCAACAGGAAGACATCGATCGATTTTCATTTCCCGTTTAGGGATCAGAGGATAATGACTTTTTTGTTCAAGAAAAGAAAGTGTGAAAACTCCGACGCATACAGGCGTGGAGAAGTTGCATCCTCTGATAATACTCAACAGGTTTCTGCATAAACAAAAATTTTAACTTTGAATGATATTGACAAAAAGCGCTTTAAAAATAATTTACGCTGTATAATGCAAACAATTGTAACTAAACTTTTATATTATCTATTAATGATATCATTATAAAGGTAATTAAAATAAATGTAACAAAAGATTTCAATGTTATATTTTACTAAAAGAGTTCTATAACCGTTTTCTTTTGAATTGTCAATCAATAATAAAATCAAAACAACCATGTAACACATTAAAATCCCTTTTATTATTGCACAACAATGCTGTTCGTGAATCAGATTGACAGTTAAGTCATGGCTGCAGGTCATGGCTCTGCGCAAGCGCATCTTATGTTATGAATATTAGGAAAGGTAACATAGTTAAATTATATAAATTTATATTAATTAAAAGAAAATGCAAACTGTTTTGTCATAAATTATTTTAGAACGACATGTGGCATCGCCTCTCTGCACGCCTGGCCACCGGATCACCGTGCCATTTGGCTACCAACCCCCAGAGACTTAATAGTACGCTCGTCAGACCCTGGAAGATAGCAACTGAGGTTGCGAGACCACCCAGCCACCGATTGGCCAACACAAGTCGCTGATTGCCGCCCCCTGCGTTTACACCGGGGTAAAGAGGCTGTTCTTCGGAGCTTCAAAACAATATATATATATATATATATATATATATATATATATATATATATATATATATATATATATATATATGTGGGATTGTCATAATTTAGTTATTAGATATTTTAATTTAATTTTGTATAAGTCGTACAATAATTAGTATAAAGATTGTTTAGTTGTTGGCAACATTATTGCGAATTGGAACTGTCAAAAAGGTAGAATAGTGTGGGTTATGAATGTTAAGAGAAAGAGGTTGTTATTGAGAGTGCAAAATAAAACTAGTGAAGCAAATTAAGATTTATCCACTTTAATTCTATGCAAATCCCACAAAATCATGGGGGCTCGTCCGGGATGTGACATAATTTGAAGTGGATCAAGACTGTATCAGAAGGCAAGTCGAATAGAAATTTCGCCGGTCATCTACTTGGTGCCGCCATCTTATTATTTTGTTCCATGAAGACCGATACCAACGGTGCTACTTAACCGACGGTGCTACTTTACCGACGGTGCTACTTTACCGACGGTGCTACTTTACCGACGGCGCTACTTTACCGGCGGTGCTACTTTACCGGCGGTGCTACTTTACCGACTGTGCTACTTTACCGACGGTGCTACCTTATCGACGTGATGTTGATGCACCACAGAGTTCACTGATAATGGTAAAAAATGTTGCAATGGTAGGAAGATTCGACGAAAATGTTAGTTTTTGGATAAGAGGATTTTATGAAGATTTAAAGACTTAAAATATTGAAGATTTAAAATCCTAATTATTTAATGACTCCAAGAAGACCATCGTTTTGCCCAACATCTAGAAGATTAAGAAAACGCTCTAAAGGAAATATCAGTTTAACAATGCCACCACAGAAAGACGAAAACAATGAAGAAGAAGAAGTTCAAGAAGTACAAATTTCGTTTCGAGATTTGGAAAAGTCTATGACAATATTTACCGGAGATGACTTTTACCCTGTTGAAACGTTTCTCGACGAGTTCGAAGATACTGCACAGATTATGAATTGGACCAAGATAGAAAAGTTGATTTATGCGAAGAGACTTATGGATGGTACGGCTAAACTATTTCTACGATCTTTGGGGAAAGTAAAAGATTATGCTACTCTAAAGAAGGCTCTGAAAGAAGAATTTGGGCCAAAGGTTAATAGTGCTGTTATACACAAGAAACTTGCGTCACGTAAAATGAAGAATGATGAAACATATCAGCAATATTTCCTCACAATGAAAGAATTAGCTTTACATGGAAAGCTTGAAGATGCTGCACTGATAGAATATGTTATTGATGGCATTCGTGACTTAGAAACTAACAAAAGTATGCTTTATGGCGCGACGGACATAAAGGAGTTTCGTAAGAAGTTAGACATCTATAGCGAGTTCAGGAAGAAGGTTTCTAGCAAGCAATCGCAGCCTAGCCAGTCATACTCAAATCAAACAGCTCGGAAGACGACTCACGCTAGGAGATGCTACAATTGCGGTGACTTAGGACACCAATCACCTGCTTGTCCAAAAGGCATCAAATGCTTTAAATGCAACGAGTTTGGTCATAAATCTAATCAATGCACTGGAAATGTGAAGAAGGCACTGAAGATCCAGGATAGTGGATATGACTCCTGCGTCACACCTTTTAGGACTGTGAAGATTAATAACGTGGAAACCAAGGCTCTGATTGATACTGGAAGCGATGTAAATCTGGTCGATGAAAATAATTTTAAGAAAATTAATGGAAATACACTAAATTTTAATCCAGATATTACTTTAAGTCTAGCTGGCATAAATGAACATGAGATTCGAACAAAAGGTTCGTTTATGACTAAGATACAAATTGATGACTGTTTTTTCGTAGATAAATTTCACGTTGTTGAAAATCATGCTATACCGGTTGGAGTAATTCTTGGTAACCCGATTCTAAAGGAAGTGGAAGTAAACTTTTCAGCAGATGGTATTTCTGTTAAGAGAATATTACACCTAACTACTCTAGATGACTATCAGGAGAAAATGTTGGATGTTGGGGACGTCCATTACTCAGATATAATAAAGAAGATGACTGAAGACTATAACCCAAATAACGTTTCCAAAGAATCAAGTATCGAAATGAAGATTATACTGACTGATGAGACCCCGATACACCAGAGTCCTCGAAGACTATCACCACTAGAACTTGACGTCGTTAACCAACAAACAGCAGAATGGCTCAGTAAAGGAATCATAAATCCAAGTAAATCCGACTTTGCAAGCCCAATAGTTTTAGCAAAAAAGAAGAATGGAACATACAGAATTTGTGTTGATTACAGAAGACTAAACAAGAAAATAATTAAAGAAAGATTTCCACTACCCCTTATAGAGGATCAGATTGATAGATTGAAGAATGCTAAGGTATTTACATCCCTAGATCTCAAGAATGGATTTTTACATGTGAACGTTAATCGAGATAGTCAGAAATATACTTCGTTTGTGACACCACAGGGTCAGTTTGAATTTAGGAAGATGCCCTTTGGATTATGTATTGCACCATCTGTCTTTCAAAGATTTGTTAATGATGTATTCCACGATTTTATTCGAGATGGTACAGCAATGGCTTATTTAGATGATTTAGTCATTCCATCAAATACTGAAGAAGAAGGATTAACTAAACTGAAGAAGGTATTGAAAAGAGCGGAAGAATACGGTATTGAGTTAAATTGGAGTAAATGTCAATTTCTTAAAGATGAAATCCAATATTTAGGCTACATAGTCCGAGAAGGAGAGATAAGACCATCTAAAGAGAAGACGGCTGCAGTAGCAAACTTCAAGATGCCAACTAACATCAAAACATTACAATCTTTTCTAGGACTGACTGGATATTTTCGGAAGTTTATAAGGAACTATTCACTAATCGCAAGACCTCTTACGGATTTGCTTAAAAAGGGGAAGGTTTTTGATTTTGATTTGGAGTGTGAGAGAGCGTTCGAAAAATTAAAAAGAAGCCTATGTCAGTCTCCCGTCCTGAAAATCTATGATCAAAGTCTAGAAACAGAACTACACACCGACGCTAGCGCTGAAGGTTACGGTGCAGTCCTTTTACAAAAAAACCCGAAAGATAATCAGATGCATCCAGTATACTACATGAGTAAAAAGACGACACATGCTGAAAAGAAGTATCACAGCTACTATCTCGAAATATTGACTATAGCTGAAGCTGTAAAGAAGTTTAGAGTTTACTTACTTGGTATAAAGTTTAAGATTGTGACTGACTGTTCAGCCTTGACGATGACTCTCCAGAAAAGAGACCTACCGCCACGCGTTGCTCGATGGGCATTATTACTAGAAGAATATGATTATGTTATTGAGCACCGACCTGGAACACGACTAAAACACGCTGACGCTTTGAGCAGACAACCAATAAACAATGTTTGCATACTTACTGACACATCTGCACGCCTTAAGAAAGCACAAGATGAAGATCTGAAAATAAAGTTGATGAAGAAAGTATTAGAGACAGAACCTTATGAAGACTATTTGCTCGAAAACGGAATTCTCTGGAAGATAAAAGATGGAACAAAGCTAATAGTAGTACCAAAAAAGATGCAGAACGAAATAATTATGAAGAATCATAGGAAAGGACATTTTGGAGTGCTAAAGACAGAAGAATTGATAACAAGAGAGTACCACATTGAGAACCTGAAAGAGAAAATTAAATCTGTTATAGACAACTGCGTAGAGTGCATACTAACTTCATATAAAAGAGGGAAAAAAGAAGGTTATTTACATACCATAGATAAAGGAGAAACGCCACTTAATACTTATCACATTGATCATCTCGGTCCTTTAACATCTACAAACAAGAATTATAGATACATTTTAACGATCGTGGATGGATTTACAAAGTTTACATGGATATACCCAACTAAGACTACGTCAACTAAAGAAGTTTTGGACAAACTCAGAATACAACAACAGATCTTCGGCTCTCCAAGTCGCATAATTACTGACCGAAACGCTTCATTTACATCTAACGATTTTAAAGACTATTGCCAATCGGAAAACATTACCCATCACATGTTAACTACAGGTCAGCCAAGAGGTAACGGCCAAGTAGAAAGAATCCATCAGATAATCATCAATGTTTTGGCAAAACTGAGCGCCGATGATCCTACCAAATGGTACAGACGAGTGAGTGCCGTTCAACGAAGCATTAACAACACATACCAACGAAGTATCGGAATGACCCCTTTTGAACTGCTCACTGGGAGTAAAATGAGAGATAATGATGATGATATTTCGAAATTAATTGAAGAAGAGGATATTCAAAACTATAACACACAGAGAGAAGAATTAAGAAAGAAAGCAAAGGAGAATCTATTAAAAATTCAAGAAGAAAACAGAAAGAACTACAATAAGAAAAGGAAGAAGTCTACACAGTATAAGATTGGAGACCTTGTGGCCATCAAGAGGACACAATTTGTTCAAGGCTACAAGTTGTATCCTAAATATCTTGGGCCATACCAAGTTGTGAAGAAGAAAGGCAATGATCGGTATGACTTAAAGAAAGTTGGTCTTCAGGAGGGCCCGTACAACACGTCCAGTTCGGCCGACATGATAAAACCCTGGTCTGCTGTTGAGGGTACATCCAGTACGTCCGAGGCGGACGAAGAGCAGGAAGGCCGTGTGGGATTGTCATAATTTAGTTATTAGATAGTTTAATTTAATTTTGTATAAGTCGTACAATAATTAGTATAAAGATTGTTTAGTTGTTGGCAACATTATTGCGAATTGGAACTGTCAAAAAGGTAGAATAGTGTGGGTTATGAATGTTAAGAGGAAGAGGTTGTTATTGAGAGTGCAAAATAAAACTAGTGAAGCAAATTAAGATTTATCCACTTTAATTCTATGCAAATCCCACATATATATATATATATATATATATATATATATATATATATATATATATATATATATATATATATATATATATATATATCGACAAAAAAGGCCGTGACAATGTGGTAAATGCAAATAGTTCGTAGTAACAACAATAGTCTATAAACATCGATTACGAATTCCCCATCACAAATGACGGGTACACCACTACGGGTAGATGGAGTGACGTTTGACAGTTGAGGCGGTTTCCGTCTCTTGTTCTGTTGAGAGGTTATATATACACGGATATACGATAACTCTTAATTGTATTTTGCATTATTTCTTATATAACAGTAGTAACACATTGTGACTATACTTAATTGTACCTAGTCAGGTCATAAATTCTGTCACATGTTTAATGTAAAATAATTGTAAAAAGTTTATTAATTATGTAACCATTCATATACCAAAATGAACTTAACAAAACATAGATTCTTATGACATTAAAGTTTATTCAAAATGACCTCCGTGATTTTGAATACAAGCCTTCAATCTGCGCGGCCAGTCGTCTAT
Source organism: Malacosoma neustria (assembly GCA_963693495.1). Classification (NCBI taxonomy): domain Eukaryota; kingdom Metazoa; phylum Arthropoda; class Insecta; order Lepidoptera; family Lasiocampidae; genus Malacosoma; species Malacosoma neustria. Next base: position 8,027,416 of record OY856372.1, read on the forward strand.
CGCAGCACGAACGAGGTCCATGTCAATATCGGCGGCTGCCTTAATCAAGGATGTCTTGAGTGACTCCAAATTGGGATGAGGCTTTGAGCACGCCTTTTCCTCCAAGTGTTGCCATATCTTGTAATCTAACGGATTCAAATCTGGACTGGAGGAGGGCCAGTCTTCGTGCCGGATGAAGTCGATTTCACGCGCCGCCAGTCAGTCTTGTGTGCTCTTCGCTCTATGAGCTGGCGCCGAATCTTGTTGGAATACCCAGTGCCTGTTATTGAACATGGTATGAGAAACAGGTTCCACAAGGTTCGTCAGGACTGTATTTTGATACACAACAGCATTCGTTTTTACACCTTTCTCACAAAAATGTACCTCTGTTAAGCCCCAAACAGAAACTCTCAACCATACCATGAGCGAGGATGGAAAATGACCTCGTTGGACACGCGGAATACGGTTGCTCGCTTCTTCACTACTGTGTGCGTACACCTTATCATTTTGTTTGTTGTAGCTCTCTTCTACGGTAAACATTTTTTCATCCGAAAAAAGAATTTCCCGATATTTTTTTCCCGCGTACCGCTTCAACAAAGCGCGGCATCTCTTCAGTCTCAGGTCCATTAGACGAGCATTCAAACGATGTCCTGTTTTTCTTCGATATGCCCGAAGCCCTAAGTCTTCATTTAACACCCTTTTCACCGTGGTTCTGCTTAACCCCATCTGAAGGGCCAACAGTTTCTGCTTACGTTTGGGATTTCTTTGAATTCGTGCCTTCACAGCTTTTATCACTGCTGGAGTCCTAACAGACCGAGGGCGACCACTTCTTGACCTGTCATCTACACTAGAGTCTTCATTGTATCGTTTGATGGTACGATAAATGAATCTTTTGGTAATATTCAAATTTTTCAGTATGTTAAAAAATTGAATTGGCGCGTAACCGCAACGATGCAACGCAATAACTGCAACACGGTCTTCTTTAAGCGTCCACTCCATATTTAAAAATGAGTAAAATTCTAAAAGTTATACATTTTTATTTTCATGAACAATTCGAAATTCTAATTCAATAAACTTTTTTGTGGCCAGCATTCTAAAAGAAAAGTTTTTACTGTGTGACAATACTTATGACCTGACTAGGTATTTGAGTTAATGAAATTTAAGATTTGAATGAAGAAGATGAAAATTATGAAACATCTGCTGTATGTATATGCTGTACGTTTTACAACCAATTGAACCTGACTAACAGCGTTTCTCAACATGCATTCCCTTATAAATATAAAAGTAGCTATGTCTGTCTGTTACGTTTTCACGCCTAAGCCACTGAAACTGAACCAATTGTGATGAATTTCGGTACAGAGATAGATTGGACCCTGGAGAAGGACATAGGATAGGACTTGAAGGGGGTGAAATGGGGTTGAGTTAGTTAAGTTCTGTCCCTTTTTATTTTATATGAAAGAACAATGTTTGCCGGGTCAGTTATTTAATTATAATACTTTCGTCTTTTTCTACTTCCTCCTGCCCTTATCCCACATTATATGGGGTCGGCATAACATGTTACATGTTGTAGTTGTGGCTTAGTGTTTACAACCGGACGCCTGTAGACGTTACCCCCTTTTCTGGGAAAAATCTGTCATCCTTTTTATTTAAATTATTTTTCTCGTTTCTTATTGAAAATAGGACACGAAATTTCAATGTCAATCATTCGTCAAGCGATACTTTTAAATATATCCTCAAGCGATAGCATTGGTTTCTTCACATCCGATTATCGGTTTGGGTGTCCATGGTGGCACTTTTGCTAGGTTGCCGACTTTTACGGGGTCCGTGCACAATTCACATTCGACAACTACGTCACGAGGACTTCTAAATAGGAAATTGGCAGTGCCGAGCGTGTTCAAATGCTCTTGGTCCTGCATTCCATCGCGCTTGAATGCAGACACAGGCAGCTAGCGCACAGTGCGTTCATCTTCATATATTTTGATGGTGGCTCACAGCAATCTTCCTCTTGGCAAGTTAGATGCCTTAAACTCGCGGCTTCTTTTTACAACAATACATAACTTTCGGCGAAGGACATCGTGGCAAGCAGGGATGCACATAGGTGGATCTTCACAGCAGGTTGTTGGACAAGGGGCTACTAACATCAGACATACTATAAATTGCTCGCAGTCTTCAGGGTAAAAGCACGCCATTTTTATTTAGATTTTACTTCTTTTTCTTTTGTAAATTTTATAATAAATAAATTTCCATTAGAATTTTGATAATTTTGACATATTAATATTGTATATACTTGGCAATAAATATAACGTACTAATCCTTTTAAGCTGTATTTACTCGATAACCAATGGTCCGTGATCCATTAATTACATGTGATAAATTATGCAAGTTTTACGCCTGATTGTGCATGTAAAAGTTACACCATGTATTTATTATAGATTAAATTCAAAATGAACAAATGATAATTGAAAGATAACAGTCATTATATTAATGTTTATTTATTTATTCTCTTTAAATTATATTGTTTAAAGAGAATATCAAATGTTTAATTTCTGGAATTGATTTAATTATAAATATTTTTCATTTAATTTAATGCTTAAATAAGCGAGCGGACATCTATGATATATTAGAAAAGAAACGAAATTTCTATGTATAAATGAAAGTTTTTAAGAAATGAACACCTCTTTCTTGGCAGTGAACTAAAATTATTAATCCTAATTTTAATCTGTAACAACGGATAGGCTGACGGCCCACTTAATAGCAAGTTACCATCGCATATGGATGTTTGCGACCCAAAGGACACTGCGAACACGCTGCTGTCCATATAAGGGTATTGAAACCTGAGTTACTAATGCCGGAACACAGTTCAAGGTTATTATGGTGGCATTTATAGACCAAGGTTAGGTGCCATCCAGAGGGGCTTGGGGCCCTACCACGTAACTAGGGTTGTTTTGTCGCATTTTAGGACAGGCCGACCCCAACCGCAGGGGTTAGTATTATTACTCCGCCTTTGTATGGAGAAATAAAAAATCAAACAGTGCATTAAATAAAATACACAATTAATCCTTAGGAAGTCGAAGCTGATGATGAATGTGACCTAATAAGGAACTGACATTCAACATCGTGAATTGATTTTTCACACTCATCAAACTCTTCCTGGACATGATGACATAGCACATACAACACATAAATTATTCCATTTACATGATCTGTCACCATAACTATTCAATTGTTCGTGTCTAGCACCTCCGTACATAATAAAGTTGTAGGAAGCTAAGAGTAGGCGTATGCGTTATTTGGAACTGGAATGTATTCAGACAATAATGGTTTTCTAAAAAAATTCACCTTCGTGAACTTTAGAACCACATAAAAGACCTCGAGGTAATAGCCCCATGCTTATCTGTTGGATAACTTATTTTCTAACATAAAAAATAATGAATGTTATAAAACCCAACGATAATTTCAGTATACCCATATATATTTACTAGAAATAAAGCTTTAGAACGCATGGGTGTCTAATCCCTCCCAAATGGTTGCTATAGGGCATAATTTATTTTAATCCTTATTTCAACGATCTAAAACCCTGCACTCTGTTTGGGGGGTAGTTATACCCATACGTATATGTGTATGAAAAAAATACTATTATAAATTGAACAAATAAGGTAAACTGGTGTGTTGTACAAAAACATACATATCCTCGCTCTTATTGTCTCTTTGTATGAATAGTTGTGCTCACGGTGCTCTGTGTACAAACATTTTTTCTAGAAGCTTGCTTTAAGCCCTATTTTTTTTATTGAAATTAGGTTCACTATTTACAAATATAACTTCAAGGTAGTGAATTTCCCCTCAATATTGTATTTTAAATATTTCGAAACGATTGTTTTAAGACCAACAAATACGAGTATGCAGACATGTTGAAGACCGGATAAAAACAATTTTTAAAAATGTAATTTTAGTATGTAAACTTTAATCTGTATTTAATAAAAGTTTTTTTAGCGTACATTAATTAGCTCCTAGCGAGGTTAGAAATATTTATTATGTTTATTATTTTCTTTTAGGGTATATTTTTTTTAACATTTTTATATTTTCGTATTATCTTTCTTTAACTCTATTATCTTTTGTATATTTTATTTTCTTATATATATATATATATTACAAAAACTCTGAATTCATCAGTTTCATATTGGACATTTTTGGTCTCGGAGAAAAACCCTCTCTTGACGGGTTCCCTCGGTCTGGAGGGACTGAGGGATATGAGTGTCTTCGGAAAAGATGTTCGGCCTACGACGACCTACTAAAAATCTCGCTGTCTTCCTATCGCCTATGCCTGCTGGGCCCACGGATATAATATGGCCGGAGCCATCCGGAGGACGTTAAACGCCCTCTGGTGCTGACGACATGACCTGAGCTGACGGGAAGGGAGTCCGCTGGTGAACTCCAGCTCCCGCTCCGCCACCTCCTTAGCGGATATAATGGTTGTTGTTGTACTCATCTAAGCATTCTAACATAGTCTATCTATATTTTATTCTACTTAAATTTTTATACAATATTTTATATTTTATTACATAAGTTTTATCGCTACGTCGGTTTATAACTTTTCATTGCTGTTTGGGCTACTTTGCGACAGAACTGTTTTTGTATTGCTGTAGGACAGCAGACAGGCGGACGGCCCGCTTAGAATTTTCAATTTTAATGTTTCAAGTGTGGCCTGGTGTTTTTATCGGCTATGAGTTTAGAAATACCAAGAGATGATGAGATTAGATTGCCAAGTTTTTTCCCAGTGCCAAGTGGCAAGTGTCGCGGTTTTGCCTAAAATACTGTCACAGTAGATGTAACTTTTCGCTTGCCTGGCTACACTCTAAACTCGGCCATTTTTCAATTTAAATCTTTGTCCATTCTTTTATACTGTTCTTTTATAGGCTTAAGTAAAAAGTTACTTTCATATTATGTATATACATATATTTTTTTATTTGTATTGTATATGACTTACTTGACTTAATATCCTAGGACCCTGCCCCTGGTGGGGCAGAGGGCGTCCACAGAACTCTGCCATCGCGTTCTGTCGTGGGCTACGCGTTTTGCCTCAGACCACGTAAGTCAAATTTGCTTGAATTCGCTGCCACCGAGCGCCTCGAGGCATGCTTAGGTCGGCTACGCTTGCTCTTGCCTTGTGAAGTCCATTCCAGCGCTTACCTTGGAATCTAGTTTGGAACTCTTCTGAAGGTGTAACCCCTTGCACTTTCGTGACATCAATTGATTCGTGACAGAAACCCACAGCCGTTTAATCGGTATTGTACATAGATAGGAAAAATACAATAGATTACGTAAGCGTGGTTGGCTAAGGCGTTAAGGAAATAGTTAATATGCAGTGTTAAAATATAAGTAACACATCTTAATTTCGTATTAAGCAATCCATTAACATTTCTATGTTAAAACGACGTAATGTTCAATGATTAGCTTACATAAATAATTTTATGATATATTCAAGGCTCTCCCAAAACGGTATTGCTATTGTATTACTATTGTATTATACGACCATGTAGTCAAGGTTTCACGTTGTCTAAACAAGAGGATCAATTTTGACGGAAAACTTTGTTCCACGTTTTAAGTCCTAACAATGTCGCAGGTGTTAGACCTTACAAGTAATCCAGTTATACCATCCAAATAAGTTGAAAGGCTTATATAAGTGGTGGGTTTACATGTTTTTTGTTTAGTGAAGATAAGCTGACGGCCCTGTGTATAATAAGCAGCAACCGTCGTTTATAGATGTTTGTGAAGTTAGGGGCACCGCAAACACGCTGCAGTCCGCTTAGAAGTACTGGAACCTGTGTCACTAATGCCGGAACATAACACAGTGTTATTATGACGGCATATTTATATACCAGCGGTGGTTGTCATGTAGATGGGAATGGAGCCTCACCACCTAGGGTTGTTGCCTTTTACGACAAACTGACCCCGGCTGTAGGAGTCAGTATTCTTACATGGAGAAAAGTCGGTTGTCCACTAGCCAGAGAAATTAGCCATCAAACGACTGGAGCTTTATTAATATAATACAATTCAAGAATTATAGCGGTAGCGGGCTTAATGTCACGAAATATATGCATGTCAGGATTGCTGAAGACAGTGAAAAATAGAGGAGAAAGTCAAAATGTGGATTCGGTGTATTATAGCAAAAATTTTGCGCTACTATAATGATTATAACAGGGAAATCCATCATGCAAATGAAATGAATTGAGCCCTGAAAAACATTATTCTAAATTGTTCAAACTTAAAGAATTATATTAGTCAAATAAGATATTTAAACTAATAGTTCAAAAATAAGAAAATAGTTATAAAAACATACATACATATAATCACACCTCTTTCCCGTAGGGGTAGGCAGAGACCACTTCTTTCCACTTGCTACGATCCTTACATTCTTGTTTCGCTTCGTCCACTTTCATTATTCCCTTCATACATGCCCTTCGGTTTAGGGTACTCTTGACCTGGCCTTTTTTCAAGACGTCCCTGATCTGGTCTCGAAACGTCCGCCTAGGTCTACCCCTTCCAACACTTCCATTCACACTCGCCTTATACACTTTTTTCGTCAATCGTTCTTCATTCATTCTCTCAACATGGCCAAACCATCTCAGCATACCTTTCTCAATTTTTGTCACTACATCTTCTTTCAGTAAATATAATAAAAATATCTATAAAATACTTGAAATACCATGTAATTAAATGATTATAACTTCTTTCGAATACATACCCTAAAGTTAATCCGATTGAATACAAAAGCTAAAGTACAACATCGTATTTTTTGAAATGTAAAAAGTAAACTACGTTTTATGAACAAAAGATGTTCAAAATATTCGCATGTACCTGCATTTAATTTTTTTTAATCATATCATCCTTAAGGGTACACTAAACAATTTAGCGTTTCAAGTTATTAATATAATGGTAATGCGCATAATAATAGGAATACTGACCTACTGAGATATAGTATTCATTAGTTCAGGGGCCAGTGTCATCTTCTCTAGACAAGTAAGTTATTTGTACATGAACTGTTGTGCTATGTGTATTTTGTGTTTAAAATAGTAACAAAATAGAGGACAATTATGTATGTTGTCTAGTAAAATTATTTCTAGAAAACGTTCACCTCTAATAAGCAAAATTTGAGCTTATCACTGTTTTAATTATTTCAGTTATTACTAGAATCTGAATTTCTGTAAATTAATTTATTTTGTTGATTTAGTTCATGATATGTTTGTTCTTGATAGAAATTTATAAATTGCTTTATCCCTTGTTATTTTCGTGTAGCTATTTATTTTCAATTTACTTACATCATGGATGGAAAATAGTAAAACATATTTTTATAAAGAAAGCCAAAAACATCGTAACTAATATTATAAATGCAAAGTGAGTTTGTTTGTTTGTTACGCTTTCACGCCTAAACCGCTGAACCAATTTTAATGAATTTCGATATAGTTATAGTCTGGACCTTGTGGAAGCACATAGGCTACTTTTTTAATTCATATAGCAGACAATGTTTGCTGGGTCAACTATTATATTTATAAAAAAGTTAACTTGAATGATCTGTAGGACATTATAACGAAAACTATACTATATTGAGTACTAATGTGTAATTCTTACGTAAATAGTAATAGTGTCACTCATATTTTAACATCTTAGCATCTATGATAATCGATTCGTATCAGATAATGATCGAAAGAACATCTTTTTTCTCCGTCCAGGGCAGAGTAAGAATACCAACCCCTGTACCAGGGTCGGCCTGTCGTAAAAGGCGACAAAACAACCCTAGCTACGTGGTAGGGCCCCAAGGCCGTCTGGATGTCAACTAACCTTGGTTTTGAGTATGCCACCATAATAACTTTGTGTTGTGTTCAGCGTGTTCGCGGTCCTATCGTCGTTCCTATTGTCGCAAACATCTATCTATAGGCGACGGTGGGCCGTCAGCCTTTCTACTGTTCAAATGATCAAAAAAATGATAAAAAAATGATCTGAAATTCCCTTTAAGCAAACGCTTGTATACATTCAAGCCACTTTAAACAAAGGATAGATTATAATTGCAAAGATATTGGAACGGAATTTTAGATTCAAATAAATATCAGCCCACTGAATTAGATTTGAATAATCTAATTGTAATTTTACTATTGTCGTTGCACAAGACAGGGGATATAGACTAACTAGATATGCTAAATTTTTTTCAAGATATTACGTAGAGTAATGCATAAAGGTTTAGTAAAATACTGTAATATTACGCAGTGTATATTAATAAAGAATAATGACGGAAAAGAAGGTTAGAAATAAAATTACCTCTACCGGAAGTTAGGAAATCGAAGAATATATTATATTTATTAATACGTGAAGCGAAAACTTTGTACCTCATTTTACGAAAATTGCGCAGACGGAGGAGTATGAAATTTAGCACAGTTAAAGTTTATATGAAGGAGAAGTGCAGAAAGATATATTTTTTGCCTAAAATCCATTAGAAATACATTAAATTAATTAAAATAAACATTACACACAATACTGCTCGAAATATACACAACATGCACACGCATACATACCTTATTTAATTTTTTTTATTAGAATATGGCCTGATAATGACCATTAAAATTAATTTTATAAAAATATAATATTTAAATTAAAAACATACATTAGTAAATACTTAAATAATCAATTAATGAATAATAATAATTTATAAATAATAATATTAAACAATTACTAATAATGTAAATTTAATAAATGTCTATAGGCTTAAGTGATTATATTAACTTTGGTCTTATTGAATGTCAAAATTTACATTTGACAATAATAAGGAATGAATCTTTCCAGTTGTTTTTATTTGTATATTGTGAAATACATCTTGCTCAAGGATAAAGAAAGTGGTGTTTAGGTAATCTGAATTGATTTATTCTTGCCTATTTGTAAGAATAGTGTTTACATATGGTTACGAAACGAATCTACAATGCAGGTTTTGCAATGCAACACATTTTGAAGTTTTAAAGTGATGCTGTTCAAACTGATAAAGAAAAAGGCAAATTAACTGAGTAGCTATGATGAAACTTTTGAGTATAGAAGTATATAGAGTATATACAGCCTTTAACAAAAGAACCCTAATAAAATTCAAACTTAAAAATTATATGAATTATGGTCGATTATCGACCCCTGTGCGACCACTAGTCTTTTATAAATCACAAAAAAAAAAACGTTTAAAAATACCATATTTCTATTTCATTGTGGCTTTAAGTTTAAAAAAAGAATCACGCTGATGTTGTAACCTGTTACAATATTAAAGTTGACAGAGTACTCTCTGGATCTGACCTCTCGCTCCCGGCTATCATCCTAGCGATGTGAGTGAGCAGCAAGCATTACCACCTTCAAAAAAAAGTTGACAAACTACTCTGGCTCCTGAAAGTATCTATATCCAAATAATTAATTCTATATAAAAAGTTTTTTTATTGCCGAGGAACAGCAGGCAGACTGACGGCCTGCTTAGAATTTAGCAGTTAACGTCGCCTATGGGTGTTTGCAACGCCAGTGGCATCGCGTACACACTGCTATACCATAAGGGTACAGGAACTTGGGTCACTAATGCCGGAACACAACAAAAGGTTATTATGGCGGCATACTTAAAATCAAAGGTGGTTACCATCCAGACGGGCTTGGGGCCCTACCAAGTAGCTAAGGGTGGGTTGTTTTGTCGTCTTTTGTGACAGGCCAATCCCGGCCGCAGAGGTTAGTATTATTTCCCCCGGTACGGATAGAAAACTTAAGTAAACGTAAGCAGTCACCACACACCGAGAACACGCTGTTGTCCCATATTAGTACAGGAACCTAGATCACTAATATCGGAAGACAACACAAGGTTATTATGGTTTAATATCATATTAAATACATTACTACAGTTTCATGAAACTGATATAATATAAATCTCTGCATATGAAATAGAATATCCAGTATCATTAACTCTTCGATAACTTATTCTAATAAATGCTGTAGGCACCAGGGTTAAGGTTCCGTTACCTTGAGCTTGACTCGTGACTGTCAGTTTGATTTGAGTCCACGCCAAGTCGAAGCACTCGGTCAGACAACTGACCTAATAAAAATAAGATGGAATGATTACGATTATTAACTTGTACTGTTTTTGTTGTAACTTTTTGTTCTTGTTTATATTTGTCCCTGATATCGTAGATGAATTTATTAAAGCCAAAGGTACCTATGTAAGAATTAAAATTTGATATTAATTATTTTTATAAATGAGTTTAATGTATGTGTTACTGCATTAGAGGCTCAAGCAGCATCAAAGATCATCAAGGATCAAATCGAATCAAAAACAACACTAGAAGAAGAAGCTCAAACACATGATAAACCTTCTTCCAAATCCAATTTCAATTTAGATAGAGTTTATAATTCTCTCAGCTACAGAAGAAATCTATAAATACATAATTAAGATTATTTTGCAATTAAAAAACTGTTCCTTTTATCTTTTACACAAAAATACAACAAGGTATCGCAATGAAAAGGTTCAGTAGTGTTACCATACGTAAAATTACTAAATAGCGGGGCCTGGACTCTAAATTAAGTACATGGAATGTGACCAGTATGAATCGCTCAGTAGACATAGAATTGTGCTTACATTTGCAACTTTAGTAATAAAGTAATATTTCCGTCCCTCGGCGCCCTAAGAGCGGGTGCTCTTGGGGGTATAATTTTATAACTCTCACTCAAGTGGGTCTCTCAGTTTTAAATTTGTTTTAATCGGATTTTTTAGTATTTATTGCTTAAAATGTTGGATCATTTGAAAATTGTATAAATTTGATAGAATTTATTTGAATATTTTAAATTCAAAAGTTTTCTTAAGATCCGATACATCGCAATTAAAATGTATTCTAATATACAGTAGAAATTAAATAGTTTAATAAGATAACATAATTTATTTAATATCTAAATATTTTTCATCTTTTAAAATCTTAGAAAAAACTTAGATAATAATAAATAATAAGTATTATGATGTAAAATTACTAATCATTAGCTCTATAGGGAACAATTTGCTCCCCAATTTTCACGGTTTTTAGAATTCGTGTACAAAGAACCTTTTATATTTACTAGACAAGTAACGCATAACAGTCACCGCAGTGAGCGCGATAATAATTTTCTGAGTTTTAAACGAGTTTTCGTACAAGAGGGCACGTGCACGAAGCATCTCCGACTTCTACAGAAACGAGAGAGCACTTCACTTTGAAATTTCTCACATTTTCCAACCTGAATGCTAGCGACGTTCTCAAGATTATTTCCACACATTCTGGCCTTTTTATTAAATGACGTCAAAAAGAAAACAGACCATTGTTGTTGATAAAACGCATTCAACTTTGAAGTTCTTAGCTCTAATACGCTCTTTATATTATATTTTTAGCGTTGAGCTTATGTTTAATAAACACTTCTTTATAAAAAACACAGGCACCCTAGAGTCATTGGTTTTTCTATGTATTATAATATTAATATGTATAATATTAATATTTTTAGTATGTCATTACCTTAGATGCCTATAAATTTCTTATTATCAACAAGATATAGCTTTTAACACTTAAATTCTGGAATCGGTGTTTTAGTCAATGTAAACAGAGAGCCGTGTTAAAATGGACATTTTTATGGGTATAATGACATTAAGGCCAGTATTTTTACCATATTTTAATAAAAGAAGACATTAAATAATAAAAATTAATAACAAGTATATCCTCCCCTTACAGCGATTACGGCATGTAATCGTCTCGGCATGCTTTCCACCATGCTTTTAATGGTGTCCTGTGGAATAAATGTATTCCCATTCAGCCGAGATCACACGTTTAAGCAAGCTTCCCTGATGTTTTGTAGAGGTGTTTTTTTTTAATGCTGTAGGTCAGCAGACAGGCTGACGGCCCACTTAGAATTTAGTAGTTACCGTCGCCTATGGGTGTTTGCAACGCCAGTGGCATCGCAAACACGCTGCTGTCCCATAAGGGTACAAGGGTGGTTGAACAGATCGTACTCACCTTTTTAGGAGGTCCCAGATATGCTCAATAGGATTAAGGTTGGGGCTCCGCGCTGGCCAAACCAAACGACGAATACCTCTTGGATATAAGCATCTACGTCACCAGAACGGTGGGTCCGAGCATTATCGTCCATGTAAATGACATCTTCACCAATTACAGTCGGTGCAGGTTGCGCATGTTGACAAAGGATTTCTTTTATGTACCTTTGCGTATTTAGTAAACCATTTTCAATGAATACTATCACGGTACGATAGCTGGAAGTTATGCCCGCCCAAAATGTAACAGACTTCCGGCTATAAGCGGTGATTTCTTCAAAACACGCGTTGGCATAGCGTTGGGGTCTTTGTAACTCTTACCGACATCAGTCCTCATCATGCAGACAAATTCGAGCCTCATCGGAGAAGAGCACGCTACTCCAGTTACCTAGTGTCCAAGATAGTGTCCAATTTCAAGTGAAGCTCAATCGAGCAACACAGTGCTCACGGAGTAACTTGGGGCCCCCGCTTCAGCCGCTAAAAATCTCCTCCTTACAGTCCATAGACTAACTAGTGCTCCTCGCACCTGTTCGTGGTTTCTTTTGATGTCTGTGTAACAGCATTTTTGATTCCTCAGCACTTGAGCTACTAAATTTTAATAGTGGTCGACTCGTGGTTTGCCTTCTCTGAACAGAACCTGTCTCTTGGTGTCAAGTCCAGGTTCTTTAGACGATTAAACGACTCACGTTTAAACGCTGTGAAACGTAACATTGGCTACACCCCTCTTCCAGCAGTGCTGTAATTTTACTTTCTTTTTCTGCTATTACAATAGACACAAAGATAACTGTTTTAAGTCACAATTAGGCGATATTATGCGACAAACATAAATTATTGTACTAAAAATAACGAGAAGTTAGTTTTAATTGCCTGATAACACTTTAACTGCAAACCCGCGAAAACTAAGTATAAAGTTATAAACTGAAAAAGGGATTATTATTTTTAAAAACAAGTTTCGAATTTGGAATTACCTTTTTTTCATACCCAGACTCTTTGTTAACTGCCAACTATGCTACAGTTTGGTTGGCTATTAAACACTCTTTAGAACTAAATTACTACTAATAATGAAGAAAAATCTAAACAACCCGTTTGTTTTTGCAAAGCAGTTAATTACTATTCTTTTAAAACCCCTTGACAATTACAACGGTTGTTTTAGGTAAGGATGCACATCGGTGAATATCTATGGCATTATTGCTGTTCATGTAATGTATCGATTCTGGAGCAAAATTGTTGTTAACTTGAATAGATTTTAAGCTGCGTTAAATTTTAATGAAAATAAAACATACAATGTAGTTAAAAACATACAAGTTAAGGTTTTTGGACCGCATGAGCGTATTGAATCAAGTTTACTCAATAATCAAGGTAGAAACGAACGCTTTTATTATTTTATCAAGCGTTCACTGCTTCAGATGATAAAATATGATAATTTTTTTACATGATATTTACCTATATCAGGATATGTTTAAAGAACAATATATTTTTTATTGCAGAAGTAGTTACCGTCGCCTATGAATGTCTGCAACGCTAGCGGCACCGCGATCACGCTGCTGTCCCATAGGGGTAGGGTAGGGTAGACATTATGTAATACCACAGATCTGGGAAAAGTTACATGTGTTTAATTTAAAAAAATGATAATTATTTAAATTTTTACCACTTTCATGATTTAATAATTATTTATAAAAACTTAATTATAATATATGTATTATTGCATGCTCAGTAAATTAGTTATTTTGTATTTTGAAGTTTGACACTCTCAACCAGAGAGGAGTTATTTATTATTTGCATAGATTTATTAAATTATAAATCTTACAGTTGCATTGGTAATAAAATGAACTTTAACGATCTTTTATGACAGCGATAATGGTTCGACGAAAGCTTGTAAATCTGTACAATGATCGTGTATAGCCATTCCAACTGCCATTAATGCAATGCTTAACCTCATGCTACATTGATTGAAAGCGGGAGGAAAGTTTATGGAGCTTACATAATATAAATATTTACAAGCATTTTACTCACAGAAGAGAAACAATCTCTGAGAAAAAGAAAATTATCTTTTGTGTTGTTAATTCAAACTGTAATAAATGAATAATTTTTCTTCTTGGCTCTTAAATAATTATTTTCATTTTGTATACAAGATATAATTTTTATGAAAATAATTGATTACTTGTAACTGTGTATGTTCACAAGCGACAAAAGTAAAGGCACGGTTTTCTTTTCCTTGTGAGTTTGTAGGGTGAGACGGCGGAGAGTCTTTAGAAATCAATTTTTATCTAATTTAGTTTCTTCATCACGATAGGTGCCAATGCTAATAGCGTCATTTAAATTTAACCCAATCTTCCCTACCTTTTTATTTTTTTAAGACCAAAGGTGGTCGCCAACGAGACGGGCTTGAGGCCCTACCACGTAGGGTTGGTAGGTTGTTTTGTCGCCTTTTACGACAGGCCGACCCCGGCCACAGAGGTTAGTATTCTTCCTCCGCCCCTGCACGGATAAACTAGGGTTTATCCGTGCATAGGCCCTACCCTACCTACCCTATTATCAAAATTAAATCTTATTCAACATTTTGTCTCGGACTCCTTTTGTTTCGAATGCAATTAAGACAAAACTCTCGTAAGCAAACTGGAGAAAGCTCCATGCGGAGTAAGAATGACACCTGCTACCAGGGGTGGCATATCTTAAATGGTGATAAACATCCCTAGCTAGGTGGTAGAGCTGCAAGTCCGACTGGATGGCAACCACTCCTAGTCTCCAAATATGCCACGATAATAACCTTGTATTGCGGCAAAAGTAATCCATGGTCTACTTCCTACACACACTGCAGCGTGTTAGCGATGCCCCTGATGTCGCAAACATCCATAGGCGCCGGTAAATACTTACTATTAAGTGTGCCGTCATTCTGTCTGATGTTCCATATCAACAAACAAAGCATAAGACTAAAATTATATGAAAAAACGGGGCTTCGAAATGTACCTATTATCAACAAATAGCTAAATACTGGCACGAAAGATTCCATTGCTTCTGTTTGACTTCAATGGAAAAATACATAAGTAGCATTTCAGTTGTCTAGTACCCATAACACAACACAATACAATCCAAATGCTCAGCTGCTTACTTTGGCACCAGACGAGGCTGTGTGAATTATCACAGTATATCTTATATTATCTTATTATATATGTATTACATATATGAATACATGCACGATACTATACGGTTGGACAGATTTTGATGATTTTTTTTGTATGTTCAAGTGGATTCGAGAATGCTTTAGATTCACAATTTGGTTCACTATAAGATTAATTTATATCGCAGAACAACATTTGGTGGGTTAGTTAGTTTATTTGTATTATCTTCTGAAGTATCTGTAAAATGCCTTGGAATACAAGATAGCTTTAACAAAAATTTATATTAATCATTCGAATTGATTCTTGATCAAAAACCCGATTCTACAACTTAATATAAAATATCCTTAAATATAGGTAAACAAATACTGTTCTGGCATAAATCCTTTTAGTGAACATATTGATTAAATAGATTTTATCCAACAAGTCAGTGATACAATGGAGAATAAAATATCAAAGTCGTGATGCAGACATATCACGGATTTGCACTGATTTAAATTGCCTTCAAATTGCTTGGTAATCGCTTATATGAAAGTGGAAAGAAATAATATTTTTGCTATTTATATTGAGTGATCATATCACCCGTTTTTATTTAATTTATATAATTTAAAGCGTTTCAAATAATATAAAATAATAATAATAGTTACCTTCTCACTGTTTAGCTTCTTTCTGACCATCTTTTTCAGATTCGGCATTTTCTAGTAACCAGATCTTTTAGTAATAAGTGGTCCACATCTCTGCTCGTTTCATTCATTTTCGTACATTTATATACTACTGTAATATATATATATATATATATATATATATATATATATATATATATATATATATATATATATATATATATATATATATATATATATATATATATATATATATATCTAATATATAAAATTCTCGTGTCACAGTTTTCGTTGCCATACTCCTCCGAAACGGCTTGACCGATTTTGATGAAATTTTTTGTGCTTATCCGGTATCTATGAGAATCGGCCAACATCTATTTTTCATCCCCCTAAATGTTAGGGGTGACCCACCCCCAAAATTTTTTTAAAATTTTTTTGACATTTTATTATTTATATGGCAGAACAACGTTTGCCGGGTCAGCTAGTATATATATATATATATATATATATATATATATATATATATATATATATATATATATATATATATATATACTAGCCGTTCCTGCCCGCTTCGCTGGTCGAATAATAGAAAAAAAGTAAATCGAAAAAATATGAGAAATTTTCGTACGCATTTGTTTCACCGCTTGCCCCCCACTTTTCCCCGGCAAGAAAACACACTGTATCTTAAGACTTTAATGTCTTTATAATAAATGATAAATGTCTCATTTTTTTTTAACTAAGGGCCAAGTGTCTAAGAAATAAAACTTAGAAAGTTGAATTGAAATCTATCCAGTAGTTTTGTCGTGATGCGTGCACAATTGTACACTGCTATCATTTTATTTATATAGCCTTTCCTCTACTTTAGTCATAGGTGTTATTTTCTTCGTACAGGGGCGGATTAAGAATATTAATCTGGCCGGGATCGGTCTATCGTAAGTAGGGCTCCAAGCCCGCCTGGATGGATCTGTCTATAAGCATATCGCCATAATAACTTTGTGTTGTGTTCCGGCATTAATGGGCCAGGTTCCAGTAACCCAATACGGACTGCAGCATATTTGTGGTGCTCCAGAGTCCCAAACATCTATAGGTGACGATAACTGCTTTTTTTAATTTTTTATTGCTGTAGGCCAGCAGACAGGCTAACGGCCCGCATAGAATTTAGCAGTTATCCTCACCTATGGGTGTTTGCAAATCTAGTGTCGCGAACACGCTGTTGTCCCATAAGGGTACAGGGATTTGGGTCACTAATGCCGGAACACAACACAAGGTTATTATGGCGACATACTTAAGACTAAAGGTGGTCGCCATCCAGACGAGCTTGGGGCCCTATCACGTAGCTAGGGTTGTTTTATCGCCTTTTACGACAGGCCAACCCCGGCCCAGAGGCCAGTATTCTTTCTCCGCCCCGGCACGGATAAAAATGCTCACTATTACGTGAGCCGTCAGCTTGTCTTCTGTTCATAAGCAATAAAAACATACGCAAAAAGATTTTATTTAACTGAAAAAAGATACCATATAGAACACCATATGAAAGGGTAAATTAACAAATTAATGAAAATAATATACATAAATAAAAAAAGGTTTAAAACAGTTTTAAGTTCAACCTAATTACAACTATGGCACCTAGTAATAAAGTCACAAATCTCCATAACATTATCTAATACTTACGATCATTCGTCATATAAAATGAGCAAAGCAATAAATTACTCTTGTCACTTACAAATGAAAAGACATATGTTAAACAAAATTTAATGTGAAATCAACCTTAGTTGTAACAAATAAAGTAATTTTTGCCTTGAGAGATGCATCGTTTTGTTTTGTTTAGTGTGTCCCGGTGCACGCGCACCAAAAACGTAACGAGGTCATTCATTAGTAGATTTTAGTCTCACATTTTTCTCATACCGGGCGCCTTATATATGAAAATCGATTCTTAAGGAGTAAACTCCAAAAAAATATGTTGCAAAGGCATATGGGCTCCTCGTCTGTCCAAGTTACTCGAAACTATTGATTTCTGACGTGATATTGAAAATTTTTCAAACTCTTAGCTACAATTTAAATACAGCGTTCAACTCCAAGGTCGTGAGCTAATAATGTCCATACCTGGTAAGCAGTTTTATGCGCCTGATTCGCACGAATCATATTCACTCACTGACAGTGAAAAAATATTGTGAAGAAACTTGCACACGGAGGTTCCAGAGAGTGGAGCCTGTCATTGCAATAGGCATTTATCGGTGGGTTATATTGGTATGTAGCAAAGACAAGGAACACATTTCTTGAACTTTTCTTATTGTAAACCACTCTCTCATTAATAACGAATATGTTAATATATAAAGAAAGAGAAAATATATTTTTTGTCTGGTATCACATTAACTTTTCTCATTTAGTATTTGTTTTGGACAGTAATATTATCAATTGGTATAAATACCAAAGAATTATCTTGTTCATCATTTGCTATATGCAATTCGTTGCATTATAAAAAGCTATAGCAATTTTGTCATAAAAAGTTAATAAGCACTCTAGCAGCAGAGAAACACTATTTTGCATTTAATGACTCAATATACCCTATTCGTTTAGAATTCAGTGGTTTGATTATGAAACAGTTGTTAAACCGTAGGGTGATTAACGTCAATGAAAACAGAACAGATGAAATAGTGGTTAATATTTTTCTGTCAGGATTTTTTTTATTACAAAATAGCACTATCAAACAATATCAGGGTTATTAAATTCAATGTATGCTATAAAACACATACTCACTTTTCCAAACATAACTGATCGATTGCATTATGACTAGCTAAAGGAAATAACGAACGTTAAATAACCATTAACCTTTGTGGCTGAGAACTAACAAAACAGCAATTAAATATTTGCCTTTTACGACTATCTAGTTAAATAAAAGGATAAAACTTGAGGCGGAATTGATTCGTAAAGGACTCGGAGAATCCGTGTGTAGAACTCTGTAAGACTGAATACCCACTAAAACACTGATGTTCTCACCACTATGCTTAGGCGATAGTCTAGTTACTAGATAGGTCGACGGATAACTACCCTGCCAATGCCGTGGCCCAGGCCCGACCCGGCCCTTGATGCAGGGCTTCTATAAATTCAAGGGTAGTCTTGCTTCTGTCTGGATTCAGGAAGCCAGACAAACACAACTTGTACACTAAAACATTTTACGATCATATTTTTAAACTACTCTGATAATGTAACGATCTTGAAACATTTCTTCAAAATACCTCACAATTTTAACCATTTATGTATTGCATAAAATGTATGTAATGCGATATAAAAAGGTAGAAGAATTACAAACTTTAAAAGTCCCTTACACTTGATCGCTAATGGCTAGGAATGGTATGTAGTTCGAACACGCGACACTCGAGAAACGAAGTCAACATGCAACGGTGTAAATATAAAAACGAGTTTAATGTTTACTATATAGCCTAACTGTGCTAATTTATAATACTAGTACTATTTATATTATGTATTTAAATATATAATATGTAGTAAAAAAAATTCTACTGTTTCTATGAATCATTAAAAAATATTCGCTTTAACCTTCTGCGAGACAGTCATGTCCGCGAAGGAGGCAGCAAAGAGGGAGAGGGAGCGCGCTAAGCTTCCCTCCCTCTCACGCAGGGCCACTTGTCACCAGAAGTTGGCGACAGACCTCTAGCCGCTGTAGTGAACGGTAGCAAGCGCGGCCTCATGGGAAAGGGCCGCAGCCCGCAAACACATGAGAGAGAGAATAGCGCGCGCGGGTATTCCACGTGCCCAGCTCACACCTGCGAGAGGAAGAAGATGCTGTGGCTCGTCACTCCTTCGGATTCGAAGAGGCCCGCAAAAGCGGGCCGGCACTCGTCGAGGCCGCGGTCTGAGTAACCCGTCGCGTCCCGCCGCCTCGACACTTAAGGCGTGTGAAGGAACACCAGGTTGATTTTAGTGGGTATATCAGCGACGTGCGTCCCCCAGCTTAGAGACGAGGACGTACGGGTGAATTGCACGGGGAGTCTCGCACTACTTCGCCGCCCATTCCCACGCAGCGGGGTTTGCGTCATGCTATTCCACCTCCGAAAAAAAAGTGTATGCAATATAGTCTATCTATGGTATACATTTATAACATGCCCACGTCTCGTATGTCTATGTATAATTGTGAAGATATCACTGACACTTTCAAGCCATATATATCGGCGAGTGTTGGACGTAGATATTGTCAAGTCAGTGAGGGACCTATAGGAACACAATACTTTGAAAACTTGCCAAAGCAGTGATTAAAAGCCATGAAACGTATTTCTTACTATATATCTTATGCTTATATAAAACTAGGCGCGAATTAATGGTTGCAGAGTCTAAAAAAGCGATTTTTTTTTATAAGTAAGAATATTTCTTTGTACGTGTGGTCCTGAATTATTCAAAATGGTTGTACTATACACACACTAACTAACGAACTACGGTTTCGCAACGACCCAAAGTGAGTCTTGGCCTCCGACATCAGATCATGCCTCTTGGTCTTGCGCTAGCTCTCGCCAGTAGCTATGCCTGAGATTGAGCAAGTCTTGAGCTACTAAATCTTTCCAGCGCGGTATCTAGGACGTCCAACCCGACATCTCCCATTTGACTGTCTCAGGTACGCTCTCTTCACGGCACGATCCTCTCCCATTCTCTCTAGATTTCCGAGCCACTGTAGCCTAGCTGCTTTAGTCTCCAATAATGTTGGGTTCGGATATATGTATATAAATCATTTTATAACAGTTATCTCTAGGTTGCAACCCAACTTCTTCAACAGGAGCTAGATAAAATAAGAGAGTGGCTTAGGAAATGGAGAATCAGAGCCAGTGCCACGAAGTCGACCCAAGCTACATTAACTCTTCGGAGAGGAAACTGCCCACCTGTAACTCTAGATGGAAAAACTCTACCACACAATGATTCAGTAAAATATCTGGAGATGCATCTGGATCGAAGACTTACGTGGAAAACACACTTGCAGAAAAAGAGAGATGAACTTAACCTCCGGTACAGAAACCTGCAGTGATTGCCCGGTAGAAACTCTGTCCTAAGCACAGACAACAAACTCCTTATATATAAGGTCGTCCTGAAACCGGTCTAGACATACGGCGTACAGCTGTGGGGATCGGCGTGTGACTCCAGCATTGAAATCATTCAAAGGGCACAAAATGGCATACTAAGAAACCTGTCAAATACACCGTGGTTCCTGAAAACTTCTGAACTACACCATGAACTTAAAATGGACACGGTTAAAGAGGTTATAAAGCAATATTCAGCCAAGTACAAGAACCGCCTTAATAAACATCCTAACCACCTGGCAGCACAATTGACCAGTGTAAATTACCCTAAAAGACTGAAACGACAACATATAATGGACCTAGCACAAAGAGGAGAATGAAAGTAAAATAAGGAAAGGAGAGACACTCAATGGAGTACTCCTCCTGCATGACAACACTACTCAAAACACATCTGCTTATAGTTGTGGGACTGGTCGCAGATAAAATCAAAATAAAAACAAAATAAAAAAAGTTATCTCTAGGAAGCATACATCTAAAAAAAATTTATTTCTTGATTTAAAAGAAAACATTGAACATGTCAACATTGGATTTAAGCTTCATTGTAGAAGAAAGATACAGTATACACGTCTCGCCTATCCGTAGGCCCGGGCGTAGGCGATAGGAGAACAGCGGGGTTTTTTAGTGGGTAGTCGAATGGCTGAACATCTTCCCCGGAGTCCCACATATCCTTCGGTTCCACCCGGGCCGCGGGAACCCGTCAAGAGAGGTTTTTCCCCGAGACAAAAAAAATACACGTCTCACCTGTCCAAAGCAAATTGTAAAGTTACATCGATTATTTTGGTATGAAAGGTTCATAACGATATTTGTTATCTTTAATTAGGTGTAACATAAGTTAATAATCTTGGTTAGTTAAATAAATCCTGGTTTAGCCTAGTCGAATTTGGACCAGAATTTAATTTAGTTTTAATCATTACAATAACGCTCAGCTTCCTGAACTTCTATTTTAGTCTCTCTCTAACTTTAACTGTACCAAATTTAATACTCGTCTAACAGCTAAATATTCGTAAAAAGGGGAGCAAAGTTTATACTTTACGTGTTATAAATAATTTTATTTACAATCTTAATTTATGTTCCAATTTAAATACCAGATGGAATATTTATGTGATTGAAATATTACAAAATCTATTACAAAAATATTTAAAGACAATGTTTGAGTAATATCGAAAAGTGAAAAGTAAAATAAGTCACCGGTCACTCCCTGTCGTCAGGCGCTGACTTTAATGAGGGCCTTAATTTATTCATGCGGGCCTTCAAAGCCGCGTGCCCGTTTTCAATCCATCATCGTGAAATTTCCCGGCCTTGGTTCATAATGCTTGGAATTTTACATCAATATTCATAATTTAACAGTATCTGTCCTAAGATATTTAATGGTAATTATACAGGCGTAACACATTATCACTTCCACCAATTCATGATTTATATTTGAAAATATCGATTTATAAATTGTCTCTACGATATTTTTATGAGGAATAAGGCTGTCTACTGTATAACTATTTACTAACTTAATATCTATGGGTAATACTATACGAGTATAGTTATATACATTTTGTATAGATATAGAGCGATTATGTAATTGTAAAATACATTTTTTTATTAGTGATAACCAGACAGGCTGACGCTCCACTTAATAAAAAGGAGTTATCGTCGCCTATGGATGTTTGCGATTCTATCGCACCGCGAACACACTGCTGTCTGGGTCACTAATGCCACACAACACAAGATTATGATATTACGTCGGCATCATCATTTCAGCCTGAAGACGCCCACTGCTGGACAAAGGCCTCCGCTGAGCTCAGTGTTTCCCTTACAGGAAATAGACCCTATGCAAGGTGGATTGGCGGTATACGCATACCGATGATCTTGGTATGCAGGTTACCTCACGATGATCTGCTTTACCGTGTTACGTAGCAATTACCTTATAATATATGTACAATGCCGTACATTTTTTTATCCGTGCAGGGGCGGAGAAAGAATACTCAAATCTGTGGCCGGGGTCGGCCTGTCGTAAAAGGCGACAAAACAACCCACCCTAGCTACGTGGTAGGGCCTCAAGCCCATCTGGATGGCGATCACCTTTGGTCTTAAGTATGCCGCCATAGTAATCTTGTGTTGTGTTTTCAACCTACAAAGTCCAGCCTAAGCTGAACCCTATTTCATATGGCTGATGATATAAATCGAAGGTCAACTTAAATTGGATTTCAAATTTTCGAAACATCATTTTTAACAGAAACTATTATTTTTTTCAAAAATAAAAATAGCCTAAGTTATTCCTTGGTACATCAGCTATCTGCCAGTGAAACTCCCGTCAAAATCGGTGCAGCTATTTCAGAGATTAGCCGGAACAAACAGACAGACAGACAAAAATTGGAAAAAATGTTGTTTTGGTATATGTACCGTGTATACATCCAAATGCACTTAGTAAAAAGCGGTTATTTTAATATTACAAACAGACCCTCCAATTTTATTTATTTGTATAGATTATTATTTATTATTTATCCACAATAACATGCACCAAATCAAATGAAAAATTATTTATTCAATATAGGCCTAAATTAATAGGCTCTTAATATTCCAATATTCTTAACCCAAATTTCGTGTATATTTGTATTTTATTATTTATTCATACATCCTAATAATAATCTAGTTTAATTGGTGTTACATTTAGCGTCATTTAAATTACAATTGATAACATCACATACTAACGTTTCACTGCCGTCCTAGTCCTAGAGGAGACGGATTGTGTACCTGTCGCGATTGTCCATAACGGATTGGCGGATCATAGGTTTCTTACGATTTTACCTTTTCATTTCTTTTGAAATTCATGCCCTACGCGACCTTCGTAGGGCATGAATTCTGGTAATTTATGGTACATATTTAACAGAGATATTCTCCCCGTCCTATCGGACTCCTATACGTGAGCGAGACCCAAAATGATCTGCTTGGACGTCGTAAGGGGTGATAAGCGTACCAATGGACTGACTATGAGAGATGCTGAAGATCATGCGAAGTGGACAAGCGGACCCAGGGCACGGAAGCCGAAGCTGATGATAATGATTTAACTGAACTATATTTGTAGCTTTTTGATCTTTGTAATATTCCATTAAATTTATTAAATTATCAATAAAAATACTTTTGGGGCTCTAAATATACTCATAAAACAGCATAACCTATGCCATTTAACAATAAGGTATTTCATTTACAAGTCGACAATATATTCTAATTTAAGATCAATCCGTTTGTAAAGAGCTCAGACAATTGATTAGAACAATCCCACTGAATCCTTTTCGCCGCTGAAAATCCAAATTAACTGATTATTATCCAAACGCCGGTGAAATTAATTTATTATGTGAAGCCGCCAAGTAAGGATCCGGATTAAAAATTAATTACAGTTCCTAAACTAAGCTTTGGAGCGTTGAAAAAGTTTATCGCGTATTTTCATCAGGGAAGAGTTTTGTTAAAATTTGTTACAGCGACAGGTAATGACTTGTTCAAAATAAACGGTAAATAAATAGTAGACTAAAAGTTATTTTTAGCCGTGCAGTAGTAGGGCCACAAGCCCGTCTCCCCAGCCCCGTCCTCGAAGCAAACATTAGTGACCCAAGTTCCAGTAGCCCTATGTAGTAGCGTGTTCGCGGTGCCCCTAGCGTCGCTCACATACATAGGCGACGGTAACTGATTAAGTGATTACTATTAAGTGGGCTGTTAGCTTGTCTGTTCCTGAACTATGAAAAAAGTTAGTATACTAATTTACGTTGAATATTTACTATTATTTATATTCTAGTTTTATCCGTACAGAGGCGGAGAACTAATACTAACCTCTGCGGCCGGGGTCGGCCTGTCGTAAAAGGCGACAAAACAACCCACCCTAGCTACGTGGTAGGGACCCAAGCCCGTCTGGATGGCGACCACCTTTGGTATTAAGTATGCCGATATAATAACCTTGTGTTGTGTTCCGGCATCAGTGACCCAAGTTCCTGTACCCTTATGCGACAGCAGCGTGTTCAAAAACCCACAACAAAAATACTCATATCAATACATATTAGAGCACACTGATATGCAGTGGATGATGCCATGTTGGATGGATTTTAAAAGAGGGAAATTATTTTTGATCCAATTGGGGGCAATACTTTTAATAACAAAGTAAAATTAGTAACAATCCCATAACATCTAACCGTTGAGCTCAGTGTTTCCCTTACAGGAAATAGACACTATACAAGGTGGATTGGCGGTATACGCATACCGATGTTCTTGGTATGAAGGTTACCTTACGATGATCTGCTTTACCGTTGTTACGTAGCAATTACCTTATAATATATGTACGATGCCGGTCACGGATCGGGATTGCACCGTACAGGGACGAGAGGGATAGCTCGAGAGCAGTGGACTGTATGAGTGGGAGAGGAGCGGTAGTTAGAGATACACGATACCTTACAGTGGGCAAAGAAATTAGCACTGACCTTGATTCAGGTCCGCTCGTGGATGAACTATTGCACGGCACCAGCTAAATGTCACGCACACGTGGCATGGCGACGCAGGCGTGAAAACGCAACAGACAAACAGAATTACTTTCACATTTATAATATTAGTATGGATTATTATATTTTTCATACAATAATTACCTTAAAAATATACATGTATGAATTTGCTTGTCATCTAAGAGACAGTAAATGTTTTTCACGAAGTTGTTAAGAATAAGTGTAATAAACAGTTTAGTTTATTACAAATAGTTATAATAAGTAAAATAGTAGCAAATATTTAATTATATGTTAGTATTACTAAGCGTGTCACCGGAAAACCCATTGCGTGAGGA
The DNA here is from genome assembly GCA_963693495.1 of Malacosoma neustria. Lineage (NCBI taxonomy): Eukaryota > Metazoa > Arthropoda > Insecta > Lepidoptera > Lasiocampidae > Malacosoma > Malacosoma neustria. Next base: position 8,053,089 of record OY856372.1, read on the forward strand.
TATTTATAACGAGGCGACAGCGGTCAGTCCCATTAATTATGGTGGAATGTCTAATATGTATATTATCCAAATGTATAATTTCTTATAGATTATACAGAAGTAGTCACGAAAAGTATTTTAATTGGGCAATTTTATTAATAAGAAATTATAACTATTGTTTTGTACCAAATATATCTTATATTACTCATTCAGGTCTTTTTCGTTCATTCATACATCTATACTACTATTATAAAGAGGAAAGATTTGATTGTTTGTTTGTTTGTTTGCTTTGAATAGGCTCCGAAACTACTGACCCGATTTAAAAAATTCTTTCATTGTTGGGAAGCTACACTATCCCCGGGTGACATAGGCTATATTATATTTTCAAAAAAATTAGGGATCCTTACTAAAACTCTAATAATGTACATAACCCAAAGTGTAAAAAAATTACCTAAAATATTATTTAAATCGCGTGCGTTGCGAAAACTATTGATGATAGAATAAAATAATGTACTACAACTTTGTAGAACACATCATTATTTACAAAAAGTGTTGCGACAGCATATGTCTAACTATTATAGTTATGCCACAATAAGTGTTCTTTTATTTTAAAAAATTAATTGAAATGCCGCCCCTAGAAAATGCTCTTTATTTGGATCTTGGTATTAATCCTTATCAAAATAAATTACTTCATATTCAAAACTGTTTCAATACCTTTATATAACTTTTTGAATTATTCAATTCGAATATTCCATTCGAAAGATATCACGAGTTAAAAATGTAAGTATTAGAAAAATGTTGCGTGGTAGCCGCTCACCCTGTTCGGCTAGCTAGGCAGCACCTTATGCAGTGTAGGCGTGCGTCACTGGGGTTTTTACAAAAATTAGAATACTTATTAAAAAATAACGAGAAATAAATAAAAAGTAATAACAAAAAAAATCATTAAAATAAAAGCTCATAGAAATAATAATATTCAAACTTTCTTTATAATTTTATTTTTTTAGTAACCTGACGCAAATAGAAGGGTTTGCCCTCAGGGGCGCTCCTCTGTCCGAGGAGTGCACGGGTGTGCGTACCCGAGGTGCCCGAGCATCCGTCACTTCACTCCCCTCTCCGTTCGAGGCGACAGAGTCCTACCTTTCTTTCCGTCTACCTCTTACATCCTTTCTAACTTAGCTCTCTGTTCATTCAACTCACCAGATAATGTTTGGTGTTAGGATCTTATTAGACATTCCGCCCACCAAAGGACTCGTCCTTTAAACACTTTAAATAATTTGAAATTAACAATTTTGAGAACCGCGACAATGTAACACAAACAAAATATAAAATATAGCTTATAAAAAACCGCCCACCGTCATAAACTAGACACAACATTAACAAAAGAAAGTAACTCTAATGTACTCTTAACACAATTGATTAGGCAAAACAAAAACCTTATTAAATGGACGTTTGATGACCCCATTTTTAGTTCTTATGCTTAACACTCTAGTGATCCCATCATGGCCAGGATGCTTCTGATCAACTCTGCCCAATAGCCATTTAGTTGGAGGTAAGTTGTGATCTTTTATAATTACAATATCGCCTATCTCTGGCTCTCGTATTTTAGTCGACCATTTGTAACGTTGATTCAGGCTAACCACATATTCTTCTGACCATTTCTTCCAAAAGTCGTTCACGATTTTTTGTGTCAATTTCCATCTTTGTAAGCCAGTTAAATGAACATCAGAATAGTCTTCATCTGGGATCGCCACCAATTGCTCTCCAATCAAAAAATGTGCAGGCGTTAAAGGCTGGGGATCGTTAGAGTCTTCACTCAAATATGTCAATGGACGTGAATTGAGGCACGCCTCAATTTGGCTCAACACCGTTGATAGTTCTTCGAATGTTAGAGTTGAGTCTCCGATCACTCGTTTCAGGTGTGACTTCGCCGATTTCACTCCGGCTTCCCACAGTCCTCCGAAGTTAGCAGCGTGCGGTGGGATAAAATGCCAGGTCGTCCCGTCGTTGGTTAAGGTCTCGCCAATTTCTTTAGGAAGCTTGGATTTTGCATTATTAAACATATCTCGTAACTCTTTATCGGCTCCTACAAAATTTGTTCCATTGTCGCTATATAGTTCGACACACTGGCCTCGTCGGGAAACAAATCTACGGAATGCGGCAATGAACCCTTTTGAGGTCAAATCTGAAACAGCTTCTATATGTATCGCTTTAGTAGACATACATATAAAGACACAAATATATCCTTTATAAGATTTTGAACCTCTTCCAGGTGAAAAACGAATGTTTATGAATCCGGTGAAATCCACACCAGACGCTCTAAATGGTCTTGACGGTGTCAGTCTACTCTTCGGCAGTTGACCCATCAATTGATTGTTAGTCTGGCGTGAATATCTTAGGCACTTGATACATGTCCGATAGTATTTCTTGACTCGTTCTCTAGCTCGTATTATCCAGTATTTGGATCGGAGATAATTTAACATGATTTGTGGACCTCCATGCATGGTCTTGAAGTGAGCATCAATTATTAACAACTTAGTTAAGTGACTATCACTTGGTAGAATAACGGGATGCTTTTTATTATATCCAATGTCTGCCTGTTCTAGTCGGCCACCAACTCTTAGCACCCCAGTCTTATCAAAAATTGGACAAAGACTGTGTAGAGGGCTTTTCTTATTAACATGTCCTTGAGACTTTAACTGCTGTATTTCTTCCTGATAGTGGTAGTTTTGCGTTCTTCTTATTATGATTCCAAGTACTTCAGTCATTTCATTTACACTTATAGGTTTAAAATCTTTAATTCTTTGTTCCCTACTTAGTAATACTCCCTTTTCCTTTTGTATTTTTAACTGGTAAATATATCTTCTACAGTATGCTAATATTCTCAACATTCTTGTTAAATTTGAAAACTTAGACCATAGGAATTCTTCTTCATTTTGTACGACAGCAGTCAAAGTTTTGATGGATCGTTGCTCCATGGTGGTAGTAAAATCTTTGCTCATTTTATAAATATCACTACGATGTAAAATGTCTGGGCCATGCCACCATAGCTTGAGACCACTCATATCAGCGCCTTTAACTCCTCTCGACGCAAAATCAGCTGGGTTGTTGTGTGTGTCGATATGTCGCCACTGATTAAATTCAAGCATAGTATGAATCTCGGAAACTCTGTTGCTGACGAATGTGTTCCAGCGGTTCGGTTCTCCACGGAGCCAAGCTAATACAACTGTAGAGTCGGACCACGCGTATAAGTTTTCTTTTGGTATTTGCATAATTTGAGAGACTTCAAAGATTAACCTTGTTGCAAGCATCGCAGCACATAATTCCAATCGTGGAATACTCACTTCCTTCTCAACTGGCTAAACTTTCGTTTTAGAAGTTACTAAATTAACATAAATATTGTTAGCTTCGTCTACGATTTTTATGTAAACTGCGCCGGCGTAAGCTGCCTGGGATGCGTCTGCAAAGGTATGTAATTCTATTCTATCTCCTTGGTGTGATTGCAACCATCTTGGAATAACAACATTTTTTACATTATTGAGATCCTCTCGAAACAAAAGCCACTCTTTTAACAGTTCATCTGTCAGATCCTCGTCCCAATCCAACTTAGCTTTCCACAGCTTTTGAATGAAAATTTTCGCGGTAACAATCACTGGCGATATCCAACCCATCGGGTCATATAGTCTGGCAATATCTGATAGAACCTTGCGCTTTGTGACCGTTTCTTTCAATTCAGGTAATTGCAAAGTGTACTCAAAATTATCTGTAGATTTATTCCAGCAAATACCTAACACTTTAACCATATCATTAACCTTGAAAATTAAAGCTTGATCTGTTGTTTTACTCTCCTCTTGTATGTAATCCATCAGTTTCTTACTATTACTACACCATTTTTGTAAATGAAAGCCGCCTGCGCTCATCAAATTGTTCATTTCTTCGAATATCTGTATAGCTTCTGTTTCTGTCTCGCACCCAGTCAGAAGATCGTCTACGTAATAGTCCTGAAGGGTGATTTTTGCAGCACGAGGATATTTTGCCTCTTCATCCTTAGCTAGTTGTTGTAAGGCCTTCACCGCTAAATAAGGAGCGCAAGCTGTACCAAAGGTAAGTCTCTGTATTTTATAATGCTCTATGGGACCGTCAGGTGTTGATCGCCACAGGATTCTCTGGTAGTCAGCGTCCTCATCGCGCACGCGCACTTGTCTGTACATTTGTACTAGGTCGGAAAGTATGCAAAAGGGGTGACGTCTCCATCTCATTAAAATGTGGCGTAAATCTTGTTGAATTTTAGGGCCAACATGTAAACAGTCATTTAGTGAAAGGTTATTTACACCCTTGCAAGATGCGTCAAAAACTACACGCACTTTGGTTGTCTCTTTGTCTTCTCGTACTACTGGATGGTGAGGCAAATATACTGCCTTTGAGTTGTTCATGTCGTAGATATCAGTAATTTGTACCATATGATTTTGATTTTTGTAGCCATCAATGACCCTTTTGTACTCTTCATACAATGATGAATTCCTTTGCAATTTTCGCTCTAGTAAATGAAATCTACGTAATGCTATCTCTTTAGATTTTCCCTCAACACACTTAGGCTTGGTGTCTTTGAATGGTAACTGAACTACATATCGACCTTCATCATCTCTTCTAGTAGTTGCTTCAAAATATTCCTCACATTTGATTTCGTCTCTTGTAAATTTCTTCAAAATTGAATCAGGTTCTCTTTCTATTTCCCAAAATTGCTTTGATAATTCATCTTCTTTTACTCGTATGTGACAGCTAATTATTGGTAGATTGATTGCAGTAGATGTATGCTTTACTCGACCTGATAAAATCCATCCAAATCGGGTCTCTTGTACGATAGGACCTAATCCTGATGGATGCCTTATTAGACCATTTAAAATGATTTCTTCGTATACTTCTACTCCCAAAATTAAATCAATTTTTGCAGGTGATCCATAATGTGGATCAGCCAAATTAATTTTCTCAATATCTGGCCAATCTGATATTTTTGTTTGACACGTAGGCAGAAATGATGTCACTGTTTTCAGAACATAAGCATCGAATTTCACTGAATACTTTTGATTGTAAATTGACTCCACACTTAATGACACTATGTTCTTTGATCTAGCTTGATTATCTCCTACTCCAGAAACTATACCATTTATTCTCTTTCTCTTTAAACCGAGTGATTGCGTTGTAGCTTCAGTTATAAATGAACCCTGTGAGCATGGGTCAATTAGAACTCGTACAATTTGTGAATATCCATCGGCTGAATATGCTCTAACTACTGCAGTAGCTAGCAACATCTCTCTTTGCTTTTGATCGGTAACCAAATGAGCCAGAACTGTTTTCTCTGTATCTTTCGACACCTGGTTAGGGGTCTTTGTCTCTATTTTTTCTGGACTCGATGATTGAGTTTCACTTGAACTTTGTAAATCGTTCCTCTCAAAATGTAGCAGCGTATGGTGTCGTCTCCCACACCGGCGACAACACGTTGATGAGCGGCATGCTTTTACTGAATGTGTAGGTGCAAAACAATTGAAGCACAGCCTCTTTGATTGTACAAACTCTGATCTCTCTTGAGGGGACTGTTTTCCAAATTGTTTGCATTGATACAATAAATGCTGACTTTTACACATAGTACAATTACTATTTAATTTCTTCTCCTGTTGCGTGGTTGAGTGAAATACCATAGGTTTGATTTGTTGCGTGATATGGGACCTGGTTGTTGACTTGTTATCACTTATCATCTCAAATGTTCTGAATCTTGTCTCTAAAAACTTGACAAGTTGATTCCATGACGGTAATATCTCTGAATCTAATTCACTGACTTGAATCTCCCATAACTTTCTTGACTCTATATCAAGCCGTGTTAGAACAATATAATTGATAATCACGTCCCACGAGCTAGTGTCTATGCCCATGTTTTGAAGTGATTTGAGGGACGAAGATGTGATATCTAGTAGGGACTTAATAGAACCAGCCGATTCAGTTGAGTTTCGTTGTGAAAACAAGCGCTTCAGAACCTCATTACACAAATAACGTTTGTTGTTGTAACGGCGTATCAATTGTTTAAAAGCATCTTCATAATTTGAATCGGTGGTTGGGAAGTTTTTGAGCAATGTTTCAGGTTCACCAGTAAGGCTACTTTTCAGATAATGCATCTTTTGCACCGCGCTTAATGCGGCATTCTGATGAATCAATGATGTGAACATATCATAAAAGGTTTGCCATTCTTCATATAACCCAGAAAACTTTGGTAATTGAATCTGCGGCAACTTGACTTTAGTACCTGACAAACTCGTTACCTCAGTTACTTGTGATGTGGAAGCTGTCACGTTCACACCACAAACCTGAAGATCATCTTTTATCTTTGTCTTGTAGTCAGTGTAAATATCCTCAAATTTGTAGTATACATCATCCGTAAAATAGGACATTGTATTCTTGTCTTCTCTATTGACAGACTCAACTATATCGTTGTGTACATTCGTAAATGTTTCAAACAATCTTTCCAAATTCTCTAGTTTCGACTGAATATAAGATGGCTTAAGTCTATCCTTGGGTGTTTTTTTATAATTGGAAAAGGCTTTGTTCAAATGATTATACATATCCTCTTGTTTATTTAATAATTTATCCATTTTTATCAACCCTTAATATCACAATGATGAATCAATTATATGTTGTTTAGGTCCAAAATGTCCAAATATTAACACTGACGACTAAGTTCTACACGCAGATAATATCGTTTACGTCCACAGTTCACAATCAAATAAAATCAAATTTTGAAAATTTTACAAGTCCCAATTTTTTTTTTTTCACACCAACCACGCACTTTCCCGGGTTTCGGCACCAGATATCAGCGACTCTAAATTTTCCTCAATTTCGATGGCACTACAGATAGCATCCGATCACTAGAAAATTGAATTCAACAACAACTACTACGACCAACAATCGAATGCTACCAAATCGACCACCAAAGAAAACGACAACAACGACCTCTTTAACTATTTTTAAAACGAACAAACAACTAAAATAAAACTCAACGCTGCAGATGAAACTCGTTTATTAAAAACATAAGTGACCCCAGGTAAATGACATTAATGAAACTATAGCGCGATTCAAAAATGTACAGCGCCATCTAGCGCGCTCGAATGTTAAACTAATTTAGCCTGTGTAATCATTCAACTCACCAGATAATGTTTGGTGTTAGGATCTTATTAGACAATATGTCTTTTTCTTCCATTTTATTCTATCCTGGTATTCTTCATCTGTCATTTCACAAACCTTCATATCATCACACATTATTTCCATCACTTTTAGGTATACCTCTGCCCTTATACCCATTTGCATTGTGGTCGGCATCTCTTTTCATTCCATGTAAAAACAGTGAAATCATTCCTAACTTTTCCGCTTAAGTAATTTTGTTTTGCAATTAAGTCCCACTTTTTTCTTGTTTTGTTTAGATTACTACCCTTACCGAGAGGGTATGGCAATCCGATACCTTTCTTTAAGTGCCTGCTTACCATTCCTAAGTGCTTAAGAGAAACTGTCGAGGAAGCAACGGGCTAATGCATGCGAAATACGTTTAGAATAAAGTTAATGTTAATTCAATGCCATGCCAGTTTCTTTTCTCTCAATTTATCATTTTAACAGTTTACGCTGTAAGCCATATCATAATCATAAATAATATATAATAAGGTACCGACGTGCGTTAGAAGCCATGGAGGTCATCAATCTATACAAATAAATAAAATTGAAGGGTCTGTTTGTAATATTAAAATAACCGCTCTTTACTCTTTAAACAACATTTTTTACAATTTTTGTCTATCTGTCTGTTTGTTCCGGCTGATCTCTGAAACGGCTGGACCGATTTTGACAGGACTTTCACTGGCAGTTAGTTGATGTAACAAGGATTAATTTGGGCTACTTTAATTTTAGGAAAAAAAATAGTTTTAGCCAAAATGATCAGTTTTGGAAATTATTGGCCAATTTAACTTGACCTCCGATTTATATCATCAACCATATGAAATACGGTTCGGCTTAGGCTGGGCTTTGTAGGTTGTTATTCCATTTAAGTGGACCTCAGATTTATATCATCAATCATATGAGATAGGGTTTAGCTTAGGCTGGTTTTGTAGGTTCAAACGCACGTATTCCGGAGGCGCATGGCGTAACAGTTGCATTCGATGGCACTGTTTGCATATTTCATTTATTTATATTTTAGGGTTTATAGGGTTTGTAATCCAAAATAAACCAAAAGATATATTCAAAAAATGCTGCCCAAAGTCACTATTCCACGCGGACGGAGTCGCGGGCACAACTAGTTAAAAATAAAAATAAATTAAATTGAACATTGCTCTAGGGATGGTAGATTTCTTTGGTATAAAGCCTACTTTTTAGTATGAATTACTATTAAAACACTACTATAAATATTACTATGAAATATATTACTATATGATCCAAGTTCTCATTACTAATTAAAATTCACTCATTGGTGAAAAATAGTAATACTTTATTAATTCATGATGCCTAATTTTAATTTTAAAGGTTTTTAGTATTAACCTGAAAATGAATGTAAAATAGTTAAAGATTAATTTTAAAGAAAACATTTAGAGCGTGTTTCTCGTCCACATCGCTAAACAAAGGGAGCTAGAGGGCGCTAGAGGCCCCTTTGCGGAGCGCAAGAAATGTGCGCTAAAAGCCGAGCCCATCAACGAAGCACTCGCTGCGGTCGCTTTTACCCTGAATATTGAAGACGCAAATAGTTCCTGATATTCTCACGGATTTCAAAACCCCTACGCGGGCATATTCCTGAGGAGAAATAAGAATTGAAAGAACGTGTTTACGTTTATACATTTAATAAATACAAATAATACGTTAATATTTTTTTTTTTATTGCTGTAGAACAGCAGACAGGCTGACGGCCCGCTTAGGATTTAGCAGTTACCGTCGCCTATAGGTGTATGCAACGCCAGTGGCATCGCGAACACGCTGCTGTCCCATAAGGGTACAGGAACTTGGGTCACTAATGCCGGAACACAACACAAGGTTATTATGGCGGCATACTTAAGACCAAAGGTGGTCGCCATCCAGAAGGGCTTGAGGCCCTACCACGTAGCTAGGGTGGGTTGTTTTGTCGCCTTTTACGACAGGCCGACCCCGGCCGCAGAGGTTAGTATTCTTTCTCCGCCCCTGCACAGATAATAATAAAGATATTTTTATCCGTGCACGGGCGGAGAAAGAATACTGACATCAGCGGCCGGGGTCGACCTGTCGTAAAAGGCGACAAAATAACCCACCAACAACCCAGCTACTTGGTAGGGCCCCAAGCCCGTCTGGATGGTGACCACCTTTGGTCTTAAGTATGCAGCCGTAATAACTTTGTGCTGTGTTCCGGCATTGGTGACCCGAGTTCCTCTAACCTTATGAGACAGCAGCGTGTTCGCAATGCCACTGACGTTGCAAACACCCATAGGTGATGGTAACTGTTAAATTCTAAGTGTGCCGCTAGCCTGTCTGCTGTCCTAATTATTAGAAATTGGAATTAATTTTATTTTTAAAATACTTTTTAATTAAAAAAAATATTTCCGTAGCTTTGTCTCCATATTTTGGATATTTACTGATATCTATTCATTTAAAAATCTCAATGCCGCACACAGATTTTAAGCACTAACAATAGATGATATTTACGGATCTGCTAATTGGTGTTAGATGTGTCTTAAAATTATAGATAGATAGATAGATAGATAACACTTTATTGTAAACCAATTATATAAACACAATGAAACTTATTTACACAATCTGAGACGCTAATATTAATCACACACATAGCAGTGTCTTCCAGAATCATGGACATTCTAAACTTGACAGTGGTAGTTTCACGTTTTAAAAAAAGTATTTGAAAGTTAATAAAGAAGCAGAAATGGACGAGTAACGGTTCAATTTCGTAAAATATCAATATTTACAGTAGGTCAATAATATAATAAATGCCAACTCCAGTTAAGGAATTGGTAAGAGTCCATACAGAATAAGGACATAAAGATATGAAAACACGCCTCTAACTTTGGATTTGCGGTGAAAACCATCATCGCTGATCTTCTTGTTTATTAATTTAGTTGAGTGTGTTACCTCAAATATATTTTAAGTTATTTTAAGTGGATGATAGCTTTGTTTATTTATGATGTGACAAATAGCTTTTAGTAAAGTTTAATTTGTTTCGTTTATCAAAAGATTATTTAGTTAACTTAAAAGGTTATTTGGAATTGTAATCTGATCTATTATTTTGACTTTTGTGTGTTTGTTTTTTAAAGAATATATTTTCTGGCATAAGGGTTAAATTAAATAGATTTCTTTACTTTATCTCAATCTTGACAATAATTATAAATAATGTTCACAACGGATAAAACCAAACTATATAACAATTTATTGGCTGGCTCAGTATGCACGCAAGTGCTGTGCTTGTTCCACTTCTAAATTGGCCAAATTAGTAAACAATATAGTTGTCTTGGGACTTATCTAATGTGAATTATAAAATATTCTCTTAATATACAATGAAAAAAATCTTGGCTAGCTTTCTAGCTCGCCAAAATTAAAGATAGTAACGTTCATATCATTTTGCGACGTTCATGTATTTAATCGATTTTTTTATCAAAAAGTTAGATATAATTTTTAAATTAGCTTATCTAGGTCATTGTTATAATATTAATACAAAACCAATGTATTTTTCATATTATATATACTTTAAACTTAAATAACAGCTTCGTTATATCTTAAGGAAAAATGTTTCACATACAAGTGTGTTTGGGGTATTCTCAGATAAGCTGTACCATGAGAGCATAAGGAACATTGAACGACTCAGAATGGTTATCTCGAAGATATTTTACTTAGAATACTTGCATCTTATCAACTTATATTTTGTTTTATAAATAGGGTGCCCAAGATACCTTATACGAACTGCCTTTATATTAATAAAATTCTATTAAATGTTTATTGAAATGGTAGTAGAGACTAATGGCCTAAAAATAAGTCATCTTCCATTTTATAAGTTTGTTCGATGAGCGAGTGCTGTCAGACAGTCCCTTAAACTAAAACGACGCATCAGAGCCTCTAATGTTGTTTAACAGAGTACACAGCTTGGCGATGAAGTTGACTGGAGTCCAAAAGGTTGTCCTCGAAATACATATATCAGTAACTCAAAAATTCTATTTTCTATTGTAGAAGAATCATACACAGCTCGGTCATATTCAAATGATTCTAAAAAGAATACATCTAATTTAAAAAAGCTGTCACGCTTGCTATATTTCATTTGTAATACGCGAGTACACTGCTTTCGATGCAAATTTGAATTAAATTAATTTTAAGTTTTTTTTTTATATAAAAAGGTTTGATGACTATCATGGATATCACTCTGGTTTATAATGGTATTAAAACCAGTATACGTCATTAAGTATATATTTGGTTATTCAACCCAAGTTTCACTTACGTAGTAAACCATCTTTGTAACATGTTTTTCTTGATATTTTGGTGGAAACAAATAAATAAACGAATACTATGAAAATGTAACGAACGTATATTGTGAACACATAGGTTACAAGCTTACGAGACAATCACAGATTTTACAGATTAAAAATAATGTTGCCAACATATGATAAATGTGGTTGCGTTCTTATTTGCCCACAATTTTTCAATATAGAAATATTTTTTAAACATTTCGCCGCTTAGAACACGCGGAGCAGGGTAGTGTGGAGCTACTTGTGCAATTTTCCTCACTACAACTTGGCTAGAAGGCGCTCTTCGCTGTTAAACCCACTAAAACCACTCTTGTGTTCTTTCACTGGCCTGGATTGCCAAAGCCGCGGGACGTGACATTATTCTGACTGTATCCCATCTTTTAAAAGGTATGATGTTACTCGTAATAAGTTAACAACCAATACAATAGAATTTAGAAGTTTACAATTTTTTATAGCTCATCAGCCACGACAGTAAATTGCCATGCAAGGTGGACCATGCAAATAGGTATGATGAAGTTTAACGCTTTTACGAACTTACACTAGAATCCGAAATAAAAATATTCTAAATACAAGCTAGAAGAAACTCTTATAAGGTGTTCGTAACATTTGGTACATTATAATATAATAAATTTTATTCTTTGATGAAATATATATTTATTAAGCAGTGTACACATCGTGCAGTTTCGCAAAAGTAAGACGACGCGTAATAAAATGACATCTCAGATTGTTATTTCACCCTCGGCGCGACGCCCTGCTGATTGTCACGAGTATTAAATAAACGAGAGCTAATTCTGGCGAGGATGTGCCCCAAGACGGGAGCACTTGAACATTTAATGAACGAAACTCAAAGAACAATACGCACGTGATTCGTACGCGAAGTTGTATAAATGGCCTTAGGCGTACAATTCAGACGTATCCCGCTTTTGGAAGTTTCGGATTATGTCACTTTACATTTTGATCTCAGTTAACGTAGTAAAACTTATTACAAGTATTTCTATCTGATTGTTGTAGACACACAACAACACAAGAACCTTGGTTAATGAATTATTGAAAGGTTATGATCCTTTTTAGTGGCGTAGCGTAGGGGGGGGGCTGTCCACCCCGAGCGGCACTTTTTAGGGGGCGGCAAAATTTCACAATTCATTATATAAATATTTGAACCATTCCATATTTTTATCGCAACTACAAATTCGGACCGATTGAAAAGAGCACGGAATTTTTCATTACTTATTCTGTGATGAATTCGGGGAATCCATTTGAATTCATGGGGAATTCTTTGAATTATATTTTGTAGTGACTGCTAGCAACACCGTCTATTCTGACTTGCGGGGATTCGCCATAGTTTATTTTGTGCTTGACCTGTATTTATAATGAATCTAACCTATATAATGCAAAATAATGATGACTGTTCTTGCCGAAAAATTATCTAGAAATGTAATACTAGCAGACTCGCCTGGCTCAATATGGGCAGATTTTTCATTACCGCTCCGCTTCTATTGGTCCTAGCGTGATCTTATATAGCTTATAACATTTCTCAATAAATGGGCTTTCCAACACAAAAATAATTTTCAAAATCAGTTCAGTAGGTCCAGAAAGTACCCCCCTACAACGTCATAAACACACAAACTTTACCTCTTTATAATATTAGTATAGATGTAGTATGCATCTTCCGCCCCGGGCGGCCGTCACCTACGCTACGCCGCTGATTCTTTTGTTGTACCTAGTCAAAAACGATGTGCGTGGCACATCTTTCCAACGCAAGTGATTAATAAACAAATTAAATATTTATATCTGTATAAAATTATATACATTATTAATTAAATTTAATATTTAAATTTTATTTAAAAGTGTTTTGATAATTTATTCAAACAGAAACCATATAAGTAAATACTACTAAATAGTTGTTGTATAAGAAGTTTCAAACAAATCAGCCGCGATTCCAAACTTTGTATAACTCTCGAGAGAATTGTTCGCTCAATACACGCGATTGAGCCTTTCCTGCAATAGGGTTAAACAATGTACGAGTATTATTAAAAATTATATATATTTAAAATACAGACTTCAAGTACAGATACATATTTACTAACTAATATAGATATAGATTTCAAGCATAATCATCAAAATGAAAGTGATAAATTTATAAAAAGAGCATCGAAGTCAGAAAAATTTAATAGTCAAGCAATCTATGAACATGAAATATTGTTATAGATAAAGGAGAAATGTTTTAGTAGCAATGAATCAACGTGATTTGATATTTTTAGAGTTGGAGCGAGAGCGGAAGCTAAGAAACCTTCTCCCTTTCCGCCAGCGTATTTTTCCGGAAGGCATCCAACGACCTCTGGCCACCGTAGACAGCGATAGCGGCCGGCCTCCCAAGAGAGACTTCGCCGTCCCCACCTACGTCGTGAGGGTGAAATCACACGTCCTGTTCCACGTGTGTTCCCCCCCCCCCCCCCGCAAATCTTGAATTGACAAAGTAGAGCGCCCAGGGGTCGAAATCTTTACCCTGCCACGCAACATGAAAATGGTGGCTCCAGCCTGGGCTACGGTATCATCAGCCCGTTGGGCCAGGCACTAAGTGATTTTAGGGCCAGACCTGGTGGAGAACCAGTTTGGTTTTTGCCAGGGGCGATCAACTATGGACGCCATCCTTCGCGTGAAGAGCCAGGCGGAGGAGGCAGTCTCCAGAGATGAGGTGTTGATGGCGGTGTCGTTGGACATAACCATCGCTTTCATCACCTTGCCTTGGAACTGCATCAGCGAGGCATTCTGATATCACAGGGTGCCTACCTACCTCCGCCGCATAGTCGGGGCATATTAATGCGATCGTGCCGTCGTATTCTCGAGACAACATGGCTGAGGACGTCGTGAAGTCACGGCTGGTGATCCACAGAGGTCGGTTCTGGGTCCGACCCTGTGGAACATCGGCTATAACTATGTCCTAAGAGGAATCCTCACTTGCGGGGTGTCTGCCACTTGCTATGCAGATGACACTCTGGCAACTGCGCGGGGGGACATACAACGATGCAGCTATTCTGGTAAAAGTCCGGGTGGAGCAGGTGGTCGAGCGAATTCGGTCGCTGGGCCTTAAGGTCGCGCTGCACAAGTCGGAGTCCGTAGTCTTTCACGGCCCCCGCAGATTGCCACCAGTGAGGTTCAGCATCGAACTGGGGGGAGTTCGCACTGGTGTCGGGAAGACCCTCAAATATCTGGGTCTGGTGCTCGACAGCCGATGGGAATTTTCGGCACACTTCTGGGCTTTGCTGAATATCAGGGGTCTGAGGCCCAGTGCCGAAAACTCTTTGAGGGAGTCGTGCGTAATTCCTAGACGCGCCAAAACATTGTTGCTCTCGGGCGACCGCAGCGAGCTATGTCCACACAGTCGTGTGAAATCGCACGATATCCTTCGAGGGGGCCAACCTTTTCGCCGGCGCTCTGCCGTGGGACTTGGAGGTCCGCACGCTAGCCTCTTTGTATCAGTGGAAGAAGGAGAAGGAGGTCAGTAGTGGAAGACTTAAGCTCCTGCAGATCGAGAGCAGAAGAGAGCTGTAACAGGTTCAGCTGATAGAGTGGGTACGCCGCCTACAGAACCCCGCTTGTCAGAATAGCTGCTGAGAAAGAACGGCACCCTGAAGTTCCGCCTGACACATGTGTTCACCAGCCACGGGTTTTTCAGCCGCTACTGGTGTCGTGTAACATGGCCTGAGCCGACGACAGGGTGCCACGATGCCAATGACACTCCAATTAAGGTGATAATAAATTAAGTCTTGAAGTATACCAACGAAATAAGTTACAATTTGTATTTTTATTCGTGAAGATTAATTAATTGTATTGCAACAAAAATGACACAAAAATGAAACATTCAAAAATATTTGCTTTTAAATAATAGAGCTAATTAATATTTTCCTTGATTATTTATGATTATTGTACTCAATAATTTGAGTGTTACAAATTTAATACGGAATCCGATTCATGGATGACATCCCTAAGTTGTCAGTATTATAAGATTAGATGTTATGAGTGGTTAGCGTAAAGTGCATTCCCTTCCACGGCGGGGAGGACACGGCGCAACACACACTCGCCGAGTGTGTAGCTTGGGAGGAGCAGCGCCGTGTCCTCACAAATGAAGTAGGAGGAGATCTGTCGCTGCCGGCCGTAGTGCGGAGGATGGTCGGTAGCGCAGAGTCGTGGGACGCAGTGGTGTCCTTCTGCGAGGACGTGATGTCGCAGAAGGAAACTGCGGAACGGGAGAGGGAGATCTCGACTCCCTTCCCCGGCCGCAGAAGGCGCACCGGGCGCAGGGGAAGGGCGGATAATGCCCTTTTCCGGCCCCCATGAATGGGTCCAGGGGCGAGGGACTTGGGGAAGTCCCCGCCCCCTATTCGATGGACCCGAGGCGGAGGCGCGTGCGGGTGTCGGCGCGCGCCTCTGAGGCGATGCACGGGGTAGTTAAACACCTCACTACCCCGTGCACGAGACGAGGCCCGGACAGACCGGGCCAGCACTAGTGTGGGGCTGCGGAAGAATCTGGATTCCCGCGGCCCCGCGCGCACGTGTGAGGAGACACCGGGGTGGTGGTTTTAGCCGGTAGGAGTCCGGCATGCCCCTCCGCCTTTCCCCAGGCGGAGGTAGTCCATGAGGATTTCCCCACCCCGTAAAAAAAAAAAAAAAAAAAAAAAAAGTGCATTCCCTTGCTACAAGAGCTGGGGGTTGGGGTTGGCATTAATGGAATATTTATGACTAAGATACAAATAACCGACGTGAACAATGATAATAACGATATTTAATCTTATTCAAATAGTATCTTCGTATAAATGTTTCTGATACATGTTGCACACTAGAAAATATAAGGAATAAATGACTGAACATTTGACCCCCCCCCCCCCCAACTTGAAAGAAAAAAGACATGAAACGAGGTTTCACATGCTTGCCTGCGGTTTTACGTGCGTGTAACCTGTTCCCCATGCAGCTGCTGAGTAAGAATATTGACCCTTGCCACCACTTGTTGTAAAAGGTAACAAAGCAACCCCAGCTAGGTGATATGGCTTCAAGCCAGACTGAACAGTAACGATCTATCTCTAAATATACCGCTATAAACTTATGTAAGAGACCCAGGTTCCATCCCCCTACGCGGATGACATAATTAGCGGTGCCTCTGGCGTCGCAAACAACGATACGTTTACTTAATTGCTGCTATTGCACAGAAATAAAAAAAATAATCTCGTAAATACAGTAATAATCTATTACCCGTCTTTTGTATTTTCTAAGATTGATGATGGGAAATTGAGATCACACCAGCTGATAATGATATTTATATAACCAAGGTTTATATTATACTAAAATACATAAAACATTTAAATTAGCATAAAATAAGCTTTTTTAATTAATTTTTGTATTTGGACATGAAATAAATCAGTATAATGCAATATATCTAAGCTAAATCAACTTTCACCCCTGTATTCTATTTGTTTTATTTCATTAAGGTAATTAAAACCTGTTCGATGAGCATGGCTGCTGAATAAACATGCACGAGTTTCCTCGATCCTAACAAAGATTATATCAAAATAGCTTGAACAGAATGACCATCTCTTATTAGCGACTATAATAGAAAGTTGTCTTATGTTGCTTCAATTGTTAGTCGCTTTTATGTTTATTATATTAAAACTTCAAAGTTCAATACTAAGTAAACTACATACCGTAGTGTTATGCTGTCAAAAATAATTTGAATTCTTTTTGGAATTGCAAATTTTAAATAAACAATTGCTTTGTTCTTAAAATGAAGTTTTGTAAAATTTGTTTAAAGTTAAATATTATCATATTTTATATAATTTTTATCCGTGCAGGGGCGGAGAAAGAATACTAACCTCTGTGGCCTGGGTCGGCCTGTCGTAAAAGGAGACAAAACAACCCACCTTAGCTACGTGGCAGGGCCTCAAGCCCGTCTGGATAGCAACCTCCTTTGGTCTTAAGTATGCCACCATAATAATCTTGTGTTGTGTTCCGGAATTAGTGACCCAAGTTCCTGTACCCTTATGGGACAGCAGTGTGTTCGCGATGCCACTGGCGTTGCAAAAACCGATAGGCGACGGTAACTGCTAAATCCTAAGCGGGTTGTCAGCCTGTCTGCTATCCTACAGCAATAAAAAAAATATTTTAATTATATTAAAATCATATTACCTAATAAAAATAAAGGTTAAAAGAAATAACAACGACAATTTAAGTATTTTACCACGCTTTCATTAAATTGACCTGTATGTATCTATATAACTATGTTGTATATGTATGTATATAAAAAAATTCAAACTTTGCACACTTGTTAAGACCTTGTGACATACACAAATTTAATAATTTAGTCCCATGGTCGTTATCAGGATCATCGGAATTAGGACATCGTTTGCTTTTCCTTCTGCCGGAAGATGGTCTTTAATTAATAAAAACATTTACCGATTGGGAATTAAAAACAAATAAACTATAATAAAAAAATCACGCGTTTATAATTAATCGCACTAAAAAGTTAAAAATAAATTACAGTTTAAAAAACTGAAATACACGCTTATAGAATAAACTCTTATTCTTTTTCCTGCCCTTATCCCAAACTATGTAGGGTCGGCACAACATGTTCTCTCCTTCCACTCTTCTCTCTTTGCCGTCATCTGAACATTCATTTTTTTTGGTCTCGGGGAAAACCTCTCTTGGCGGGTTCCCGCTGCCCGGCGGGACCGAGGGATATGTGGGACTCCGGGAAAGATGTTCGACCATCCGACTACCCACTAAAAAACCCCGCTGTTCTCCTATCGCCTATGCCTGGGCCCACGGATATATGGCCTGCTGATCTCGTGGCCCGGGCTGGGACCGGCCCGCCCTTTGTCTTAAGGCGGGCCCCTTCTGAAGTGTTGGTGCCAGGGGGTCAGGCTTTCGTCCCCCCGGCGCTCTTCTGTAGTAACTCTAGGAGTTGAGGGGGGCCGCGGAACAGCATGCAGCCCCCACCTCGCGGCAATAATGCTGGCGGCGGGTGCTCCTCCGAGGGGCCACCCGCGGCCGCTTATCTGAACATTCATACCTTTTTTAACTATATCATCATTTAACTTTTTAGTTTCATTAATTATATAAGCATGTATTTTGTTTTTTTTATACATAATTTATTTTAATATGTCAATACCATTTTATTTATTTATTTATTTAAACTTTAGCACATAAAGTACAAGGCGGACTTAATGCCTTAAGGCATTCTCTGCCAGTCTACCTTGGGGTGATGCAGAGATAGTTTACATGGTAGGTGCACAATTGAATAGGAGTATGTTAATCAAACAAGATCACACATACAAGCAATATACTACAAATACTTACATTTAAACTTACATACACATAAATACATACACATATACATAGATTTATACACATACTTACACATACATACATATATATACATACATATATATCTAATTATAACAAATAAACAGGAGATTTAACCTGAATCTGCCAGTTGTTTAAGGAGACGTAGTCGTACTTTGCGTTTATAGGTTTTACTTAATTTACAATTTTTTTATAATTAACCAAATAACAAGCTTAAAAAAATCACGATATATCTGTCAACTGTTAAAATAGCACGCTTTACAGACAGGAATTAGCCGCCATTACTTCCAGCGCCATCGATGAAGTACATGCGTATATTGGTACTGTCTTACTGAAAAAAGAGCGCATTCAAAATTAAAAAAAAAACACAGTTTCTTTACATATATATAATTTCTTAAATTTTCATATATTCAATTGATAATAAATAACAATATACCTGATAATGATAAACATATACTTTCTAAGGAACTTATAAAAAGCTTGTTTTTGCACCATGGCAGCCAGTCTTTTATGACTAACGCAGAAGTCAGTCATAGAAGACTGGCTCAGAAGCTTGTATTTTTTTCATTCTAATCTAAATTCCAATTAATTATTGCAACATAGATATAACATACACGATAATCACGTTTTTCTATAATATCATTAAAAGAAGATAGTGTCCAAATCAGATCACTTTAATAGTAGTAATAAAATGCGTCAACGAATTTATCCTTTTCCTGTTCATAGCAAATTAAGACCACCGTATTTAAATTATTTCGTTGTACCTCTTCAATTAAAAAAGAAACAAATTAAATAAAGTGAGCTAAATTGTAAAGACATCGATGCAAAATGACAAACAGATATTGTTATACGATCTCAAAGTGAAATAAATCTTCAAACGCAACCAGGTTAAAACGATTGTAAAGAAGAATAGTTCTTCACTTTACATTGATGCATAATAGAATTTATTAAAATTCAATATTATGTTTTCTTTCTACATTTTTATCTATGCCTAGTATGTTGCAACCAATATTGGAGGATTAAAGCGAACAGTCTGTTTGTTTTGTGAGCTTCGACTCCCGTGTTTGTATGCAAGGCGCTTATTAACGAATACAAAATAAAGCATATTATTTAATGCACTCTACATTAATTATTAAGAAAGATAAAATGACATATTTTGCTTTTCAGAACATTCTAAAAATCATGTTAATGTTTAGATAGCCAATTTCCTTGCCTCTATTTCCTGATTTGTTTTCCTTCCTTTTTTACCTTATTAATCGCGCCCTCATCTTATACATCTATACATATATATACAATGTGTTTCGTCTCGTATAGCAAATATTTTAAGGGGTAGTTTTTGGGGTTTTTTTGTCGGTAAACATTCCACTCCCCCTTTTCCCACCTCACCCCTCTCGGAATGGCAGCCATTTTAATTTTGTCGTCCAACTATTTCACGTCATCTACGAAAATGACGATAACTACACACATTTATCCAACCTAAAAAAATTAATTATTTCTTAATTTGATGACAAAACAATTATCTAGCAATCATAATACAGTTTTTATACTTATTAAAGGTATTAACGACAAAAAAATTATAGAAAAATTATTTTAATGAAAAAAATGCATTTTTTTCGTATTTTCTCACATAACACAAAACCTGGCGTGTTAATCTGCCTATTTATTATTTTGTGCTTATAGCCCGTTTTGTTATCTACGAAATGACACTAATTTTTTTTTTTCATGATCTTTATTACCATAATAGTAACATTGGTGTTACAAATGTTTTTATGCGACGATAGTTACCGTATAGCAGCAGAAAATTTGTCGTGTTGCATTTTAACGACTAGAAAGATTTGTCTTTTATATTCATTCGTTTTAAACTTTCACTGTTAAGGATTTAAACAACCATTATTTTCTTCTATTTTAAAACCTCAGCCTACCTGTTGCTGTCCAGGCTTCTCGATGGTTCTTCTTTTTCTAGACTAATAAGGTAAAATATGGATATGGTATGGATTAAATGTGGATATGATATTTTATGTAAGTTGGTTTGTCGTTTGACTCTCCAATATAAACAAGTAAACCTGAACGCTTCCCTCCCTTTTCTGTTTGTGAACCAATTATCGTCTTATATAACTCCCTAGAAAAGTAATGGGATATCCTTTTTCTTATTTCTCATCTATCATCATAGTAGTAACGCTGATGCGACCGTAACAAAGCTAAGCTTTAAATTGAGAATTAAATTCTAGTACTTACGGGTAGATTTTTGTGGTCTAACTTTTCAGTTTCAAATTTACACATGTATAGTTGTTGCGCGGGTGGAAGAAAAGGAACGCAGCCCGTATAAATTTGGCCGAGAATTGCACGCGTCGATACGCTGCATACCCAGCTCTCTCTGCATGAGAACGGAGATAACATCATCACCATCCATACGGGTAGAGACAATTCCAAATTTGATTTTGGAAGTATCTACTGTGCAAAACTTTCTAGTGGAACCATAGGATACGCATGAGCCTGAGTGCGGGCTTCTGTGCGAAACAAAAATATTTGGAGGCAACTAAAAACATACCTTAAACAATAAAAATAGAAACGGTTTTTGAAATTATATAATGAGATATATTGTACTGGATATTCAAAATAAATTTCTCCAACAATTAATACACCTTGATATACTTCCCAAAAGCTAATAAATGTATAATATACATATTATTATTTTTTTAATGCTGTAGGACAGCAGATTAAGTATAAAAATATAATTTTCTATAATAATATGAGCTTGAATTATGAACAAAAACATCTATGAGAAAATTAATAAAATTAAAACATTATAGAAGTAACATGCAACGTTCTTCGGAAATGAGTTTTCCATTAATGCTATAGCACCGGACGCAAGGAACGAGTAACCTTATTCTATTGCCGCAATTACAGGGTTATAAATACATTATCTTTGCTATTTAAATATGCACAATAACGAGTAACGACTACGTAGTTCTACGTAGTTACCAAGAGCAATATGTCGAACCCGCCAAACTTTGCGTAATATGTATATTCTTAATTAGTTTTAGGCGGTGGCAGTCCAGAAGTAGTAGGTTTTTGGCCTGTGATGATTATGGTAACAGTATTTTGTTAAATAAGACAAAAATAATTTGTATTCTAAATTTACAGAGATTTATGCTTATTATTATAATTTAATTTACGCAACAACCCAAAAACTTTTATAACAAAAAATATATTTGTTTCCAATGAATTTACGTAAAACAAAATAATTTATATTCCACGCACGAAACAAAAGAAAAACATAAAATAAACTTTTCTTATTTTAAGTTTGACGCGCAGGACGAAAGTATTTTCTGCTTTAGATTTAAATCTCGCGGTCATTAGAGAGTCAAGTTAGCATACATTTTAATATCGCGGGACAGCTGTGACTGAGAAATAAGGCAGGTCTCGCAAGATTTCAAAACAAACTCATTTTATTTATATCTCCAGTGCTCCTATCTTATGGCCCGGGATTTATTGCCGCAATATTGTCTTGCAGATTTGACGTTTAAAACAAATTTTTAAATAACATAGCATTAAATTTTTCCTCTCTTTATAACTTAGTATTTTAAATTTTTAATATTTTCACGATTTTTTAAATGAAATGATATATTGATAATAATCGAAAAACCATATTACTAAATTATGTTTATTAAGTTTACAAGAAGGGTGATCTACGCGAAACACACAGATCAAAGTAAATACCTGAAAATAATTACCAGCAATTAAGCCTAGTTTCCCAAGATCGTAGTGGTTCAGAAATGATATTCTTCATGCTTAGATTTTCTCCAGGGTGTTTCTTTAAGGGTGGTCGCAAATGTGACACGGAGACATGGTGGTGGAACGACAGAGTCCAGAGGGATACTAGAGCGAAGAAAGCCCTCTTTAAGAAGTGGCAAGCGTCCAGATCTCCTAAAGATCGTGATACATACCGGGTGGCAAAGCGCGCCACTAAGAGAGCTGTTGCCAGAGCCAGACGTGACCACTTACAACCACTTTACGATAAGATGGAATCATCTGAGGGGCAGAAGCTCATCTATAAGTTGGCGCGCTCCAGGACCAAAGCGGCACAGGAAATTTCCAAGTGGGCAACCTCTTATGCGAGGACATCGCAGTGAAGAAGCTGTTGGATCCGACGGAGTCCCCATCGAAGCCAGAAGGCGATGGGCTCTCGTGGTGTGGGCATCTTAACCGACCTTTTCAACCGGACACTCCTCGCCGGTACGATCCCGAGCCAATGGAGACTGAGTGTCATTACTCCAGTCTTCAAGGGCAAGGGGTTGGTGCAGGAGTGCGGTAGTTACCGAGGTATCAAGGTCATGTCCCACACCATGAAGCTCTTCGAAAGGGTTATCGACTCTTGGATTCGATAGTAATGCACTGTCTCGGAATGTCAATATGGGTTTCACCCTGATCACGGGACAACGGACTCTGTTTTTGCCCTAAAGACTATCGCGGATAAATACAGGACGAGAAATACGCCTCTGCACTGCCTGTTTCTTGACTTGCAGAAGACCTTCGACTGTGTTCCTCGCACGATAATCTGGTGGGCATTGCGATCCAAAAGGGTTCCAGAGGCCTATATTGACATCATCCGAGACATGTACCGCGATTCTAATTTTGTGGTTTGGACCGCTGTTGGCGACACAAAATCCTTCCCCATCACTGTTGGAGTACACCAGGGATCCGTCCTTGGTCCGTTTCTGTTTAGCGTGGTATTAGACGTACTGTCAGACAGATTCAGAAACTCACATGAGCATCCCTATGGTTGCTCATGTATGCTGATGATATCGCGCTGGCAGATTCAGACAGGGATATGTTGGTGGGACGTATGAAGGCGTGGAAGGAATCACTTGAGAACGGCGGTCTGAAACTCAACGTGGCGAAGACCGAGTACTTGGCCTATAACTCCACAGATCCCACACCCGTGCGCATAGGCGACGATACAGTCAAGCGCACGGACCAAGTGAAATACTTGGGATCTGTATTTCATGCGTCTGGTGACATAAATTGCGACGTCAAGACACGCATTGCTGCCGCGTGGGCCAAATGGCGTGAGGTAACTGGTGTCATTTGTGACCCCAAGATGCCGGTAAAGTTGAAGGGCCAGGTCTATAAGACTATCATTAGGTCTGTCCTTTTATACGGATGTGAAGCGCGGCCGGTGCTGGAGCAACACAAGCAGGCACTGCGAGTCACGGAGATAAATATGCTGCGGTGGATGTGTGGAGTAACGCGGAAGGACCGCGTTAGGAATAAGAGATTATTCGCGGTAGCCTTCATGTCCGTGACATTGCGGATAAATTGCAAGAGTGTCGCCTTCGCTGGTATAGCTATACTGACCCCTGCGGCCGAAGGCCTGGCTTGCTGTAAAAGACTAAAAAGAAACCCTAGCTAGGTGGTAGGGCTCCACCTAGACGGCAACCACCCGTGTTCTCTAAATATGCCGTCAGAATAAACATGTGCCATGTTCTGGAATAAGTTTTCCTACGCGGACGGCAGCACGTAATCAAATAAACATACATACATTTATAAACGGCTTAATTTCAAGTGAAAAATCAGCATATTGGTTATTCCACAGCGATAAAACTCTCTGTTTTTATCTTCTGGCCAGAGAAACAGTCTCAACATAAACGCCGTAATTTAAATATTAGTAATCCATAATTTATTACCAGCGTGATTACAACATATTAATTTCGGTAATTCTGTACTACGATTCGTATCAAGAAATATATTTGCCACCCTGGTAAATACACTAAACACGTCTAGAATTTCAACCAATTTACAAGACCCCAATATTTGACTTCATCACCCCTTTAAACGTCGTGCATTAATGAAGGTGCGCGAGAAGGAGAGCTCAGACTGAAGAGGATATATTAGAATTTCATCGACAGCAATGTTAACTGGAGCGAATAATGTTTGCTTGTGAGTTATTTAGTTCGCCAAATAAATATGATCAAAGTGACTGCAGATGAAATTGATGTAATTATCAAGTGTAAGATATGTGTCATAGAAATTATTTCAACTAATATCTATGTATGGAATTTGTTTTCTGAAATTTATAATTGCTACTACATATATTGCGTATGCTGTGTTTAATGTATAGAGTAATCGAAACGACCGCGTTCGGAACTCTCGCATTCGCATCCTTAACGTTTGGCCTTTGCTAGTATGGTCACGTCTTATGGCAACCAGCTACTTACACGAGTAACAAATATCTAGCTATGCTGCCCCCGCTGGACTCCAGCAGTAGGGGCTAACCCAAAAATCGTTGACATCAAAAGACCTGGTATGTGTTCTAATCGACTCCCTACCAGGGATTCAAGAAAATATTGAAAAACAAATCCTGATCATCGAAGCATCACAATTTTTAACCGGTTAACTGGAGAACAGTAAAATGAAAATGACAAAGAGGGGCTTAAGAAATTTCACCCTGCACTCAGTCCAAACTTATCTACCAACTAGTGCAATTTGGTTCGTAAAGTTTTACGACAAGGTTTGCTGCTAAGGGTCCAGATTCAGACCGTAGTTACTAATAAAATATACTTTTCTCGTCTTGTGACAATACGCAACAGTAAAAATGATTAAACTTACAAATTCAATTCAATCTATTCTTCTTCTTCTTCTTAGTCGATTCACTCTTTACAGAGCGGTCGTGATCAACTGGTAGTACTATTAGAGGCAGATATTGTTCGCTGTATGATTTTACGCCATTTCTCGCGATTCAGAGACATTCTGGAGCACTCATGCAAAGGCCCGCCCACACCCGATTTGATCTGGTCGGTCCATCGCATGGGTGATCTTCCACGTGATCTGGTCCCCTCCACTTTGCCCTGGACAACGAGACGCTCTATGGAGTCATTGTTTTGCCTTGAAACGTGGCCGAAAAATTTGAGAATACGTGACTGGACCAAAGCGGAGAGATGCTGCTTAATGCGGAGTTCTTCACGGATGGAGGCATTGGTCCGAAATTCTGTCCATGATATTCCCAGCATTCGTCTCCAATACCACATTTCTAAAGCATCTATCTTTTTCTTCTCAATGTCTCGAAGCGTCCACGTCTCTGCAGCGTATAAAAATATGGGGAATATAAGGGTTTGCACGAGCCGGATTTTCGTGGCCCTCGTGATGTGTCGGTTCCTCCATACTTTCTTCAGCTTGTCCATTGCCGTTCTAGCTATCCCCATACGTCGCTTTACTTCATCTACGCAGCCACCATTGTTAGATATTAAAGCTCCAAGGTAAATGTAGGATTGCACCACGTCGCAATTCGCAATTCTTGTCACTTCAGGCGAGTTCAATCTATTAGATAAGCCTAATTGCAATATCCAATCAGAATACTTTTTAGGCAAGTAATAAATAGTCAAATATGAATTTCGACAATTGTTGTGCACAATCAATTAGTCAATTCTAAATCCGCAATTCAATTTTGGAACAATTCATATCAATATGGCCAATTACAATTAATGATAACCGTTATGTTACTACTATGAAATGTTATCTCCATGGAACAATTCGGATTTCCATTTTCACATTAATATACTTAATCAGCATATTTCCGCATAGATAAGCACACAAACTGATAATTGGAACCGTTATGTTCTAGATATATTATGATTTTTACACGCTTTGTATTAACTTGACCTGTATCCATGTATCTGTAACGGAATTTTCGGACTCGATTTTTACCCACTTTGAACTATCAAAAACATTCAAAATATTGTATACTTATCAAGAACTAATGACAATACACAAATTTAATAATTTTTTCCCATATTCCTTATCAGGATCATCCGGATTAACGCTTTCTTTTCCTTCTGCCAAAACGCCATCTGCTTAATTAATAAAACTGTCGGAAGATGGTATTAAATTAATAAAAACATCTACCGATTAGGAATTGACAACAAATAAATTATTAAAATATTATTAATTAAATAATAATAATAATAAAACTAATAATAATAGTAAAAAAAAAATTTCAACATAAGAATAAAATTACTGACGGGAAAATTAATGTCACCGTTTTAAAAGCGTGGGGTGCTTTGTATTCATGATATTTTTAAACTAACTCTGCATTTCGGAATGAAACAAATAAAGCAAAATTATAATGTTTGTTGTCGAGCACCCCACGCATTTTAGAACAGCAACATTAATTTTCTCGTCAGTAATTTTCTTCTTATGGGCGGATAAACCGCTTCGTTACGTAACGCGTTACGGCGCCAGTCTGTCTGGCTTCTCATTCTCTCACGCTTACGGCAGCGGTAGACAGGCTCCTCCTCTCTCACTCAAACCCACAACGCTAGGTCTATTCGAATTGCGACTTTATAAAGAATCTACATTAGAGAATAATTTAATTTAATATAATTTTGAAATAGTTTTTGGAAAAATTGAAAACTCGTAAACTTTAGTTATTTTTGAATTATTTTTGGTTTTATTAAAAAATAACCTTTTCTTACATTATCATATTAGGTACTTACATATGAAATTGGCATTTTGTACGGGAGGAATATAAAGTCAATTTTTTTTTAAAATATATTTAATTAATCAAAGTATGCACCGTTGTTATCGGTTATTATCGGGGTTATATGCACTTTTGCCATCTCATAGGTAGTTCATTGATCCCTTTACTAAAAAAACCATGGGGGCGAGAATCAATAATTTTTTGAAGGCGGTTTGGACTGCCGCATCGGAGTCGAGCGCAAGTTCGATTCACTCAATTCATGAGGTAGTCATCGTTCAAGTTTTTTTTACTTTCCCGATTTGCTTCAAGTGGATTAATACAGTGTTCGGTATCGGAAGTGTAATTACAGCAACACAAATATTACAACACGACCACTTACCTCTGTCTTCGTGCTGCTGGGGCTTTTGAATTATGGTTGTAGGAGGCACTGGCACGAACTACTTTCGATTGCGCTACTTAATTTTGTACGGGTGTACATTCGCTATTGCTGGGATTGGAGAGCCTGAATAAATGAAAGGCTTCTTGTTTCTATTTTTCCTCCTTTATTGCTAGGGCTGCTGTGTCTGAGCTCGACTGTAGCTTACTATAAGCTGAGCTGAACTGAGCTGAACTGAATAACGAAAGCAAAACTACGCAGCTTTTATAGTAAAAATATGGGTGGGGAGTCTGGAACCTTTTAGAACCTCATACAATAGATGACCGTTTCTTTTTGATAGTAGCCGGTCATTTAGACGAGTTCCCACGGAGCGGAATTACTTTTCTAATTCTATAATTGTTTCCATAAACAATACGTCTATAGACAAAAGAGCGACCATTAGTTCGAATTTCCAAAGGCGCGGAATTGCTCTTTTGATCCTTTTAGAAAATAAATAAATTTTACAATGGACAAAGTCAAAGGACAACGTTAACAACCATTGTCTGAAGTTCGGGTTCTTTAAACATCCTGATGTTGTAAATCATTTGGTGTCCAGAATCCCATTACCCCATTCAAACTTTACACAGTAATAATCATAAAGCAAATTGCAATACCCTAAATAAATTACAAACAAAGCTTAAAACTATTTCCGTTCGCCGTCTCGTACAAATTTCTTGAAATATTGGAATAGAACAACAGAAATCGACGCGACGCGTCCGCAGCGTATATGGAAGGGAGTATGACGTCAGCCTCGGAGTTCCGACGGGCTCTGTGTATGGACCGGTAGGGTACATCAAGCACGTAAATAGTGTGTGCAACGTGGTTCGACAATGTAGGGTGTACATGTATGCTGATGACATATGCTTGCTGTACTCTGCTAAGGATGCGCAGGAGGCAAGAAGTGCCATACAGTCGGACTTCATCAATATTACTAAATGGGCTCATGATAATGGGATTATAATAAATATAAATAAAACAAAGGCCTTACACATATTTTCTCCATATAATATTAAAGCCAAATCTATTGAAAATTGTGATATAGCGATAAAAGGGCACTCATACGAGTGCCTTCATGCGGATATAAGTTGCTGCCGTTGTCCGTCCATCGAATATGTGAAACACATAAAATATTTAGGTCTTACTGTAGATCATCACTTCAACTAGCAAACGCATGTTGGCGAAGTGTGCACCAGGCTTAGGGCAATAATGTCTAAATTTTATGTATTTAAACAAGCTTTAAACAAAAAAACATTACTCGCTGTTTACTATGCGCTGGTGGAATCGATAATAGGCTACGGCCTGTCCGTTTATGGACGAACATTTAAAACGAATCTGGATGCTATAAAGCAAATTCAAATTAGATTTTTAAAATATTTAGTACATAAAAATGTAAAAAATGCTTGTAGTAAAGACTATAATAAATTATTTTCAATTTGTAAGATTCTCCCAGTGCACTTGAGGTTCAGATACCAACTAGCTGTAGAAAATTACTATAATAATGTGTTTACGTCACTTCTTGGAGAACAAAAAAACCAAAAAGTAGACTGTTATAATTCAGTGTATTTCTGAATTTCTCCATACATACAAAAATTCCCGTTCGCTTACACAAATTGAATGCAGGGAAAAGATAGCGCGATTCAGCAAGTTACAATTTTCGAACAACGCCATCTAGTTATAAAAGTTAGAACTACATACGACAACTTATATTTAATCTTATGAATTTTTACACTTCAACATTCCGCCCACCAAGGACATAATGTCCTTCATAACCGCCCACCGTGACATAAATACAATCTTTGGCAGGCACAATAAATACATTAAAATCTTCCCTTTTTTACATAACAATTTGCGCTAATACAATAAATTTCTAACCCGACTTATTAACATCAACTTATTCACTAATTGGTAGAATACAAAGTTTAGAAGTGGGACGTTTAATAATAGAATTTTTACATTTTAGAGATACCACTCTAGTTAATCCATCTAAACCAGGATGTTTTTCAATAATTTTGCCAAAAAGCCATCTACATGGAGGTAAATCGTCCTCATTCACCAAACGATGTCCCCCACCTTAGGTTCTGGAACTTTATAAGACCATTTATAACGGTGCATGAGATGCGTTAAATATTCATTCGACCATCGCCGCCAAAAGTGTTGAAGCATTAGTTGTGTAAGTTGCCAGCGCTTCAAAGAGCTTAGATGGTGACCTTTATAGGTCGCTTCAGGCACTGCTACTAAGGATTCCCCTATTAAGAAATGACCTGGTGTCAGAGGTACGGATTGATCTAGATCATTTTGGATAATAGTTAATGGGCGAGAGTTTAGACACGCCTCAATTTGACTCAGAAGGGTGGTCATCTCCTCATATGTCAACGTAGAATCGCCAATTATTCGCCTTATATGATGTTTGGTTGATTTTATACCCCCTTCCCACAATCCGCCAAAGTTTGGAGCCTTGGGTGGTATAAAATGCCAATTTGTTCCCAGTAAAGCGAGACCATCGGCTACCTCTCGAATCATGCATGATTTCTCTGCGTCGAACAAAGCCTTAAGTTCTTTAGACGCTCCCACAAAATTTGTTCCATTATCACTGTACAAGTTTGCACAATGCCCACGCCTAGCCACAAAACGTTTAAATGCCTCTAAAAAACCTCTTGATGTCAGGTCACTAACTGCTTCGATATGAACAGCCTTCGTGACCATACATACAAATAAACATACATAGCCCTTGTACCCCTTATGTCCTCTACCCCTTGAAGTCCGCAACATAATTGGGCCTGCGTAGTCTACTCCACTATTCAGGAATGGTCGAGCAGGTGTGACCCGAACTGACGGTAGAGACCCCATAAGCTGAGTTTGACTCCTAGCCTTGTGACGACAACATGTGATACATTTACGCACATGATGCCTTACGAGATTTTTCGCCCCAATTATCCAGTAAGCTGATCGTAAGTAATTAAGCATGAGTTGTACGTCCCCATGCAGTGTTTTCTCGTGCGCATGGGCGACAATTAAATTTGTTAAAGCTGATTTGTTTGGCAATATAATTGGGTGCTTAACGTTCTCTGGTTCCGGAGAATGTGAGATTCTACCGCCCACCCTAAGTAATTTTCTTTCATCAAGAAAGGGCGTGAGCGACAATAGCTTTGACTGTTTCCTTTGGACCTGCCCATAAGCTTGGATTTCCTTTAATTCCTGGTTGAATACTGTAGCTTGAGCCAGTCTTATACAAGTATTTAACGCTTCGTCTAATTCAAACGTATTTAAATACTTTGTTCCCTTATTTCCTCGTGAATCATTTCTTGTGACAAATCTTCTGCAATATGCTACGACACGAATTAATTTTGTAAGCGAAGAATATTTGTCCAGAATCGATTCCTCAGTAGTGCCGACGTGAACCTTTATTGATTCCTCTTCGAGAGTATGATTATCTTTCAATTTGGGGTATGTAATTTTCTTCTCCCATAAAAACCTCGGACCAAATTTCCATATGTCTAACGTAGCAAGATCCGCTGGGCAGACACCACGTGATGCACAATCAGCCGGATTGTTCTTTGTAGAGACGTGGGACCATTGGCAAGGTTCGAGAGTCGTTTGTATTTCCGCTACTCTGTTGGCTACAAATGTTTTCCAGTTACTGGCATGTTTACTCAGCCAGGCAAGCACTACAGTGGAATCCGTCCAAGCTCTAAGTTTGGTTTTCTGAATGTTAAGAACCCCAGCAACCTCCACCAACAACTTAGCTAATAATACAGCCCCACATAGCTCTAATCGTGGTATGCTAACTTGCTTTACAGGGGCTACTCTCGTTTTAGCTCCAACTAAGCTGACATGGACAACTCCTGATGCATTTATTACACGCAAGTATGTTACAGCTGAGTAGGCGATAGTGGATGCATCTGAGAAGCCATGTAATTCTACAACCGCATCATGCGAATTTGTGTGCAACCACCTGGGAATACAAAATTTTGTCAGTTGAGCTAGCTCGTCACGGTAAGTATACCAATCCTTTAATATATCAATTGGTGGTTCCTCATCCCATCCTGTCCCAGCTATCCATAATCGCTGTATAAAAACCTTTGCTTTTATAATGCATGGTGCTATCCATCCCAATGGATCAAATAACCGCGATACATCTGCTATAATTTTCCTTTTTGTTACAGGTGCTGAGAGCGGCGGCAGCTTTACAGAATACTGAAATTCATCACGGGTTCTGTTCCAGGTAAGTCCCAAAATTTTGATTAATTCATTTTGCTTTATTTCCAATCCTTCCTTGATATCCTTGTTTTCTCCTTTCATTATTTCTACTAGTTTATCATTATTGCTATTCCATTTTTGTAATTTGAATCCTGCCTTGCTTAATAGTTCATTCATTTCATTAAATATTTTAACTCCTTCCTCTAAAGTTTGTGAACCACTCATAAAATCATCAACGTAAAAATCGCTTAGCACTCTTTCAGCAGCAGCAGGATATTCAGCACCATAGTCGCGAGCCACTTGTTGAAGTGCCTTAACTGCAAGGTATGGAGCTGACGCTGTACCGAAAGTGACTCTGGTAAGTCGATAATGTGTGATTGCATGACTTGGTTCATCTCTCCAAAGTATTCTTTGGAAATCATTATCATCGCTGTGTGTTTTTACTTGACGGTACATTTTGATTATGTCTGCCGAAATACAGATTGGAGCAGATCTCCAACGCATGATAATATGCCTGAGTTCCGGCTGCAAGGTAGGTCCAATTAATGGATGATCATTTAATGATTTATTGTTTTTACCTTTACAGGATGCATCGTACACTATTCTCACCTTCGTGGTCTCTTTATCATCCCTTATTACGGGGTGATGTGGTAAGTAAACTGCCTTTTTATTTTTTATTTCTTCATTAGGTACTATTTCCATGTGATTTAAAGATAAGTATTCATTTATAACTTCTTGATATTTTGTTTTTAATGTTTCATTCTTACTTAACTTTGTTTCTAATGATTTTAATCTTTTTTCAGCTATTTCCTGAGACGACGTCACCTCTGGACTATCGGTATTAAATGGTAAACGAACGATGTATCTACCATCGCTATCCTTGGTAAGTGTTTTTTCAAAATATTCTTCACAATATTTTTCTTGATTAGTCAAGAGCTTCTCTCTTGGCATTTGAATGTCTGATTCTAATTCCCAGAATTTTTTCAGTGCATCATTTTCCTCTAAACAACAATACATCGTATGGATTGATTTAGATGCATTAAAAGTTATAGTTGTTGTGGCACCTGATAACACCCAGCCTAAGCTTGTTGCTTGGGCTAGAGTACCGTGCGGACCCTTCAAGATTCCATCCCTCAATACTTGGCTGTACACCTCTGCACCCAATAAAATGTCAATTTTATTTGGAGAGTGGTAATGTGGATCAGCCAAGGTTAAATCCTTTAGTTCTTTCCAATCTACTAACTCAACTTTACTAGATGGAAGCATTGATGTGATGCTTTTGAGGACATGAGCTCTTACTGATATGTTGACATTTGGGTAGATTTGAGACCTGATATCTATGATTACCGCTGCCCTTGAGATTAAGCCTTTTGACTTGCCTAATCCACTAATTTTGTTTGTTGTTGGTATCTTTTTCAGACCTAGATATTGTACCGTTGCTTCGGTGACAAATGAACCTTGAGAACCCTGATCGAGAAGTGCTCGGATTATGTAATCCGTGCCATTCTTCGACCGAGCCTTTACTAACGCTGTAGCTAGTAACACTTGTTGTACCTTTTCAGAAGAAAAGCATGAAACAAGTGGTGTTGGATCAGCTGACGAGGTGGAGCCCTCTTTTTGATTAGTGCTTTGACCACCTTCAGCTTTACTGTTACCCGTTGTGGGGTGAAGGAGAGTGTGATGGGTTCGATTACACTCCTTGCATTTAAAACGAGTTAACTTGCACTCTTTTACAGAGTGATTTGCTCCCAGACAGTTAAAACAAATATTATTTTTCTTAACAAAGTTACGCCGATTAGCGACTGTGGTCTTGTGAAAATTATTGCATGCACTTAACTTGTGAATTTCCGAACAAAATGGACAAGATGTGCTGCTGACATGAAAGGTATTAATTTTGTTATGTTGATTTTTAGTAACACTAGATTTTGTATTAATGAATTCTATGGCTCTATATCTTTTACTCACAAAATCTTGAAACTGATCATAGGTGGGCAACTCGTCTGATGAAATGATTGATGTCACATGAAATTCCCATTGCCGGCGTGTTTCGGGGTCTAATTTTAAAGTTAGAATGTGGATGACTAATACATCCCAAGACTTTACATCTATTCCTAAATTAATTAATGTTGCTAAACAATCGTTAGTAGTATTTACAAGACATTTCAAGCTATCGGCTGATTCCATTGTCATATTCTTTTGGCTGAATAATGTTTTTAAAATGTTATGACAAATGTACTTTTTATTATTATATCTTTCCTTCAACAATTCCCAACATCTATTAAAATTAGCTCCTTCTATTGGTATATGTCTAATTGATTGCTCAGCATCTCCCGTGAGATACCCTTTTAAATAATGTAACCTTTGAACATTGTCCAAAGTGTGATTTTTTATAACTAATGAAGTGAATAAATCTTTAAACGTTAACCATTGAGAATATTCACCAGAAAATGATGGGATTTGTATTTTGGGTAATTTCATGCTGATGTTGTGAATTGGATTGGATTTATCTACATCGAGTTGAGATGAATCCTTGTGACTAAATTGATTAAGATACTCCTTTAATTCGCCTTTGTGGTCCAAATAAATTTCTTCGGTTTTATCATAAATTTCGTTTTTAATATAATCCGTGGTTTGCAAGTCTTTAGGGTCACAAGTTTTCATTAACTCCTTGTGGCCTGATAAAAATTCAAGCCATAATTGGTCTATTGACTCAATTCTATTCTCTATGTAAACTTGTTTACTAATGCGATCTTTAGGAGATTTTTTAAAATTAGTTCTTGCCTTATTTATGCGAGAATATAAATCGACTTGAAAATTTATGAGGGCCTGCATATTTGTATGTTGTAATATTCTAAACAATAGTTACTAAGCACAAGTTATTCAAAATTTAAAAAGGTATTTGAAATATTTGTTCAGATAAACATTGAGCGTAGGTTACCCGATGAACTCTTATAAAGAATTATTCTGTTTAAATTTAACATTCATAAATTTTTAAAGTTCTTAATATAAATTATTCAAAATTTTCTAAGTGTTTGAGATATTATTTATAGATCAAAGAAAAATTGGGCATAGGTTCCCCGTCTAAACACTTTTAAGGAATTATTCTAAGTCTAAACTGAACATGCATTAATTTTTTAAAGTTCTAAGCAAACTATGTTAAAAGTTAAAGTCCCAATGATAATTGTGTGATTCCTGACAGTGACAAATAAAAATACTCACAGTTTTTGTTGACTCACATATTATACTGCAATCCAGAGTAGAATGCACTTTTCACTTGACGTCAATTTGATTGACGTTTGACACTTCACTCACTAAACTGATAACTTGACTGATGATGTGGACTGTATGGTTGACCTTCACTCGTGGCTTCCTTCAGCTCGGTTGCTCCCTGCAACTTGGACTGGCTCCGCCCACGGTGACACGACACGCCTTGGATTGGGGCGTCGTTGCTGCGCAGGTGTCTCCGGACACCTTTGATCTGGATGATGGTTTCCTGACCGATGTCTTCCTCTGAAGATGCGGTCCGAAGCTGACGATGCTGGCTGGATACAGCACCCGTCGGCCACTGTTGGTACTTGCGAGTTTGTGATAGCGATCCACTATCCGCAAGTATGATGCTCAAAAAACCTCACCGAGATATCCGGCTCGAAGGACCAATGTTTACGTCACTTCTTGGAGAACAAAAAAACCAAAAAGTAGACTGTTATAATTCAGTGTATTTCTGAATTTCTCCATACATACAAAAATTCCCGTTCGCTTACACAAATTGAATGCAGGGAAAAGATAGCGCGATTCAGCAAGTTACAATTTTCGAACAACGCCATCTAGTTATAAAAGTTAGAACTACATACGACAACTTATATTTAATCTTATGAATTTTTACACTTCAACATAATGAATACAAAGAAACTGTAACAAATACATATAATACGAGAAGAATGAGACAAAATATGCTAACTATTCCGAAAATTAATAACTATTATGGAAAACGGGCTGGTCGGTATCTGATCCCCAAGACTTTCAATAAAATCCCACTGTTAAGAAAAAAATTATTTAAAATGACCAAATGTACTATGAAACATAAATTAAAAAATATTTTATAGTCAGGTGATTTAAATCAAACATTTTAGAATAGAGATATAGGTATATAATTTTATAATAGTATAATAATGGCATGAAAATAAAGATAATTATAGAAAGATAATCTTAGGAGATTAAATAATAATTTTATAAAAATATAATAATGGAATGAAAAGGAAAGATAATTATAAAATGACAATAATGACATACAATAATGAAATTTTTGACTTTTTTAATCAAAAATGATATTAGATGAGCGTTTTTCCCGCCGACAAACTGATGTGCAGTTTGGTGGGACTATTGAAGCTATGTTGTTTTGTATTCTTAGGAGATTAAATAATTAATTAATTAAATATTTTGAATGAACGAATCGAGAGATGGCAACGTCGTCGTAGAATAGGGGTGGCAATGCATTTGCTTAGATACGATTAACTCGATACTAGGAAATATTCGCGGTAAATTGATTGTGCTAAATACGCAACATACAGTTTTATCACTTACCCTAAAGCGTGCAGGTATGTCTGAAGTGCTTTGTGATAGATCCGCTTTCACAATAGCCGTTAATTCTTCTTCATTTTCCACTTTGGTTTCCGGCCGTGCACGGGGTTGGTTCTGAAGGTCGAAATTTCCAGAACGAAAATGTTGAAACCAAAAACGTACTGTTGTTTCTTTTGCGACAGCAGCGCCGTACACATCAGTAATCCTTCGAGCTGTGTCTGCAGCACTGGTGCCACGGTAAAACTCGTACTCGTAAATATACCGATATTTCATGTTTTCTATTGTGCGGTAATAAGCGACGCCAAGGAAAAAAATAATGAGGAAAAAACAAATGAATGACTGTTTTCAAAACTCAAATGTACCAGCTAAATGAATTTATAAATTTTAATTTGGAATTCTTAACCAAAGAGGAGATATTTCAGATCAAAGTGGTCAGTCCGTCAAAACGCTAATTTCATATGTAAAACCTAATTTTTTTTTATTGCTGTAGGACAGCAAACAGGCTGACGGCCCGCTTAGAATTTAGCAGTTACCGTCGCCTATGGGTGTTTGCAATACCAGTGGCATCGCGAACACGCTGCTGTCGCATAAGGGTACAGGAACTTGGGTCACTAAAATTTTTCGTTTTCACTATTAATATACATAAAATTTAAGCTTTTCTCAAGTTAAACAATTTCAATATTAAATAATTCAAGTTAGGTAATTTAAGTTATCACTTCTGTCGGGCGTCCCGAGACGTACACGTTTTTTTCTTTCTTTTTAGCTTGATTAATTTTAAAATTCAGCATGTGAAAAATGTGTAAAGTGCGAGTTTTAAATATAACAAATAAATAAAACACGGTGTTTTACCGATATTTCCTTTAGACGTAATAAATTAGGAGTACTTGAAATCAAAATACGGAATTTATTGTAAAAAAATGGTACATTATGTTTTGTTCAAAGTATTTTTATCGTGAGCCACCTTTTCCATCTTTCTGGCAACTCTGGAAATAACTCTTCGTGTATTGAGCCTATTTACGTATTAACCCATGCAAAATGTTGCTCAGCCAAAACATGTGCCATCGACCGGAGCAAGTGGTAATCGGAAAGGATAAATAACTTCTGGTAAATAGGACAGTGGAGTAGATCTTTCCGATTAAGTGTTTTATATCCGTGCATGGACAGAATTTCGGACCAATGCCTCCGTGAAGAACTCCGCATCAAGCAGCATCTGTCCGCTTTAGTCCAGTCACGTATTCTCAAAATTTTCGGCCATGTTTCAAGGCGAAACAATGACTCCATAGAGCGTCTCGTTGTCCAGGGCAAAGTGGAGGGAGCCAGATCACGTGGAAGATCACCCATGCGATGGACTGACCAGATCAAATCGGCCGTGGGCGGACCTTTGCATGAGTGCACCAGAATGTCTGTGAATCGCGAGAAATGGCGTAAAATCATACAGCGAACAATATCTGCCTCTAATAGTTGATCAGTTGATCACGACCGCTCTGTAAAGAGTTAAACGACAGGGGCGGAGAAAGAATACTGACCTTTGCGGCTGGGCTCAGCCTGTCGTATAAGGCGACAAAACAAACACCCTAGCTACGTGGTAGGGCCCCAAGCCCGTCTGGATAGCGACTACCTTTGGTTTTAAGTATGCTGCCATAGTAACTTTGTGTTGTGTTCCGGCATTAGTAACCCAAGTTCCTGTACCCTTATGGGACAGCAGCATGTTCACGTTGACACTGGCGTTGCAAACACCCATAGGTGATGGTAACTGCTAAATTCTAAGTAGGCCGTCAGCTTGTCTGCTTTCTTACAGCAATAAAAAAAATTATTAAATAGGTTTTGACTAGCGTCACAACATGCGGACAAGCATGTGCAAGGCAATTTTTTGTCGTGTCTGGATTAGTAGTTGGCACGTTTTCATTAAGAGCTCCAGTATTGATTTATTTCAGTTTTTTTTTAATTATTTATCAAATTCACAGTTATTACATTGGCTTAATAAAAATAACAGCACAAAAAATTACACCCCTGTGACACACCTGAACAAAGATACAAAAGATATAAAATTGAAGGGGTTAAATTATGTTTTTGCAAGGAACTGGCCGTCTAATGGAACACTGATTTTCCTTTGCTGTGAATAATTAGTATTATTAAAGCAATAATTCATTGAATACACACTTATTTTGATGATCACACGGGCAATGCATTTGAATATAAGTAATCAAAAAAAAACCCAAAGACAGTCACAATTGTGCATTTTAGTATTAAAATATGATATCCTCAAAGTTAAAATTTCTCATATAAGCTCTCATATTTCTGCACTTGTAGCGTTAAAATTAAAACATGATGCATTCCTATATAAATAATAAACGTGCTAAGCTGCGCGAACGTAATATTTTAAACGACATTAAGTATATCTTAAGCTGAATTTCCACTTTAAACGGAACGGCGAACATTTTCCACAATTTCTGTACTACTTATTTTTACATTAGCTTTAATTAGAATAGGTATAAAATGTTCTCGTGAAATAATTTATTTTAATTTGTATTAGTAGTATCTGGTGGTGTGGACACCTTGTACGCATGGAGTCTTTCAGATTACCAAAAAAGGTATTTTATTCTGAGCTTAGCTCAGGTAAACGAAAGCCTGGAGGACAGTTTCTGCGTTACAGGGATGTCTTAAAACGCCACTTGACTGCAATTGGCATGTCTAGTGAGTCATGGGAGGAGCTTGCAACGCAGAGGTCGGAGTGGCGAACTGCTGTCAACACGGGTATAGAAAACTTTGAGCGTTCCCGTTTTGAAAACCTTGACGCCAAACGCCTGATCCGAAAAACTCGACCCAAGCCCTCCTACAACTATACTCGCAATTCAAGTGGGTCTCTTTACTGCACTTCTTGTAATAGGACCTTCATAACAAAATTTGGTTTTGCGAGTCATGCTCGCGCTCATGCAAGAGCCCAGGCAAGGACGAGCTAAGGGTGTCGCCGTCGACGGATACGTCTGGGAGGACATCATCATCATCATCTGGTAGCCAAGCGATATCTCACTCGGAAACTAAGCTAATCTAGGATAACCACATTACACATGACCTATAAGTATGTCGATATGATAAATTTGTGTTGTGTTCCAGTATTAATAACCCTGGTACCAGGACAGCAGCGAATTCGCAGTATGTCTTCGTCTAATGTACATATTATAACATAATTTCCACGTACCGACGGTGAAGGAAGTTATCGTGAAGTGACTTGCATACCGAGATTATAGGTATGGGTAGTCCGCCAACCCGCCTTGGACAAGCGTGTTGGGTATAATGTCTGTTCTCTGTAGGGTGAGACCGAATCCAGTCCTGTTTTTTACGGGCTGTACTTAATATTCAAATACTTTAAAGTATTTTATACCATAAAATTTTTAATCATTCAGATTTGAAGAAATTCATTATACTCAAATTGTATAGAAAAATATGTATACCATCTACTTATACAAATATAAATCAAACGAGAATTCGTACACTAACAATAGACTGAAGACGAACAGACCTTGCTGGGCCGGCTGCGACGACAGGCGACTCCCTGGTTTTTCTGGAGTGTCGTCTGGTAGTCGTGCCAACGCCTGACTAGCACGCGACGGAGATGCGAGTCCCGTCCGGAATTGGCCTCGGACCTGTCGCTCCCGGCCCTGGTTCTGTCCATGGTCGGAGGCGATCTTGGATGGACGGCCGTCGCCTCCTTTTGCGAGGCAGTAGTGTCTGCAAAGGAGGTGGCGGAGCGGGAGCGGGAGTTCGCCACCGCACTCCCCTCCCGCCAACGCAGGCCGCATCGTCAGCGCCGGAGGGCGGGCAGTGACCTCCGGCTACCGTAGAAAGCGGCCGTGGGCGGCCCCTCGGGGAAGGATCCACCGCCCGCACTATTGCCGGAAGGGAGAGGGCCGCGTGCTGTTCCGCGGCCACCCTCAACTCCTAGAGTTGTTACAGGAGAGCGCCAGGGGGACGAAACCCTGACCCCCTGGCGCCAACACTTTAGAAGGGGCCCGCCTTAAGACAAAGGGCGGGCCAGTGCTGGCCCGGGCCACGAGATCGGCAGGCCATATATCCGTGGGCTCGGGCGTAGGCCATAGGAGAACAGCGGGGTTTTTTAGTGGGTAGTCGGATGATCAAACATATTTTCCGGAGTCCCACATATCCCTCGGTCCCCCCGGGCCGGGTGCACCCGTCAAGAGAGGTTTTTCCCCGAGACAAAAAAAATCTTAGATTTTAGCAAAAGTCACGAGCTTTTTTCTTATAAAATATTTAGAAACAGTCAGATTTCTTCTTCTTTCTGTGAGGCTATGATTCAAATGCTGGCACTGATTTTGTAAATAGATACGTAATGACAAATCATATATAGCAATGATAATTGAAGTAATATGCTTTGCTAGTATAAATAAAAACAAATAAATTATTATTTTTAGCTTATAAAAACGTAGCAAGAGTGTATATGAGCGTACATTAGGGGGTACGTCTGGGTGTATGTATTTGGGGTGCATTAGGTTCTACGTTTGCGGCCCAAGTCAAGCTCAAGCCCGAAAGCTGTATGCCGGTGGTATTTGCTAAACAACGAACAAAGTTTAAACCCAAAGTTTTTCATTCAAGATAGGTGGAAGGCGATCGCCCAAAAAAACGCATTCCGTGAAATATATCTTCTAATGATAATTATCGTGGATTAAGAAAAGGTATACCAATAATCATTGAGGAAAGTAACATGCACTTCACACCGTGATTACTTGGATAATGATCATGTTAAGTGAACGTAAATATAAAGTACTAGCAGCCCGTCCCAGCTTCGCATGGGTATTTAACAAAAAATTAAAAATTAAACCCTTCTATTTTTTTTCGGTCTCGGGGAAAAACCTCTCTTGACGGGTTCCCCCGGCACGGGGGGACCGAGGGATATAAGGGACTCCGGAAAAGATGTTCGACCATCCGACTACCCACTAAAAAACCCCGCTGTTCTATCGCCTACGCCCGTGCCCGATCTCGTGGCCCGGGCCGGCGCCGGCCCACGCTTTGTCTTAAAGCAGGCCCCTTCTAAAGTACTGGCGCCAGGGGGTCAGGGTTTCGTCCCCCCGGCGTTCTCTTGTAACAACTCTAGGAGTTGAGGGGGGCTGCGGAACAGCACGCGGCTTCTCCCTCGCGGCAATAGTGCGAGCGGCGGATCCTCCCCTGAGGGGCCGCCTGCGGCCGCTTTCTACGGCGGCCGGAGATCGTTGCCCGCCCTCCGGCGCCGACGACGCGGCCTACGTTGGCGGGAGGGGAGTGCGGTGGCGGACTCCCGCTCCCGTTCCGCCGCCTCCCTTGCAGACACTACTGCCTCGCAAAAGGAGGTGACGGCCGTCCATCCAGGATCGCCCCCGACCATGGACAGAACCAGGGCCGGGAGTGACAGGTCCGCGGCCAATTCCGGACGGGACTCGCATCCCCGTCGCGTGCTAGTCAGGCGTGGGTACGACTACCAGACGACATTCCAGAAAAAGCAGAGTCGCCTGACGTCGTAGCCGGCCCAGCAAGACCAACCGACAGCGAGGATGCAATTCCCGCCCCGGGAACACTCTCTGTGCAGGCGCAGTCGAAATAGGCATGGTTTCGACTACCAAATCAGGTCCCAGGATAGAACCCGGGACCCCAATCAGTATTCGCAACCATCCCACCGGGGACCACGCCACGAACAGAGAGCTAAGTTGGAAAGGATGTAAGAGGTAGACGGAAAGAAAGGTAGGATGTCGCCTCGAACGGAGAGGGGAGTGAAGCGATGGATGCTCGGGCACCTCGGGTACGCACACTCGTGCACTCCTCGGACAGAGGAGCGCCCCTGAGGGCAAACCCTTCTATTTGCGTCAGGTTACTAAAAAAATAAAATTATAAAGAAAGTTTGAATATTATTATTTCTATGAGCTTTTATTTTAATGATTTTTTTGTTATTACTTTTTATTTATTTTTCGTTATTTTTTAATAAGTATTCTAATTTTTGTAAAAACCCCAGTGACGCACGCCTACATTGCATAAGGTGCTGCCTAGCTAGCCGAACAGGGTGAGCGGCTACCACGCAACATTTTTCTAATACTTACACTTTTAAACTCGTGATATCTTTCGAATGGAATATCCGAATTGAATAATTCAAAAAGTTATATAAAGGTATTGAAACAGTTTTCAATATGAAGTAATTTATTTTGATAAGGATTAATACCAAGATCCAAATAAAGAGCCTTTTCTAGGGGCGGCATTTAAATTAAATTTTTAAAATAAAAGAACACTTATTGTGGCATAACTATAATAGTTAGACATATGCTGTCGCGACACTTTTTGTAAATAATGATGTGTTCTGCAAAGTTGTAGTACATTATTTTATTCTATCATCAATAGTTTTCGCAACGCACGCGATTTAAATAATATTTTAGGTAATTTTTTTACACTTTGGGTTACATTATTGGAGTTTTAGTAAGGATCCCTAATTTTTTTGAAAATATAATATAGCCTATGTCACCCGGGGATAGTGTAGCTTCCCAACAATGAAAGAGTTTTTTAAATTGGGTCAGTAGTTTCGGAGCCTATTCAAAGCAAACAAACAAACAAACAAACAAACAATCAAATCTTTCCTCTTTATAATAGTAGTATAGATAAAAAGCCTTAGAATACAATCATCCACAAGTGCTAAAAAAATTATATAATTCAATAATACATATAATATCAAACTTATAAAAATATACAATAAAAATAAAACGCTTCTTTTCTTACAAGTAAATAATTTTTTTCTAAATTAAATAGAATAACGGTAATATCAATTTAAACCACTGTACACCATTATTCGGGTAAATGGAAATGTTATTCGGAACTATGAAAACCGAGTATACCACCCAGGGGAGGATCCTTCACAACCTTCTACAATAAACAATCTTAGTGAATATAATACTTCCAGAGTTGCTTGGTAAATCTATTAAAATATAGTTTCGACTTAATTACTTCGGTATTATTAGGGATCAGGAATAGTAACATTAATTATGAATACACACACACACAAGCCTACCTTGGAACTACATACATAGTTATAGGTGAGATGTGCTTGTGTATTATTATTGCTAGGTATATTGTAGTGTTTCCTTGGCTGACACCGACTACAAAAATAACAATAATTGTAACTATATTATACCTATATTATCGTACCTACATGTTGATGAGTAGAAAAAGTAAGTTGATTATTAAGTTATAGAAGAATATGCAATTATTTTTTACTTTTTAGTGCATATTAATTTGTTTTGGAATAGTTTTTTTTGAAGGCGGTTCTATTTTTGTTAAAATTTTTGTTTATTTTTTTTATTTTTAATGAATCTGAAGTACACTAACTATTTTGTCTAAATATGTGTAGACCTACTAAACGTGCTGCTTATATAAGACAGCGCCGTTTAAATGAGACAAATGAAGTCAGGTATAAACTTCTATCTCAACAGAGAAAATCTACTTCGAGGACAATTTCAAAAGAGACTTGCGAAGAACGCATAAACAGACTTTCGAAAATTCGGCTTTACATGAAAAAAGTTTTGAACAGGGAAAATATCGAAAAACGTAGTCACCGTCTCGGCTTGATCAACGATCGTCTATCGAATGAGACGGAGGAGCAACGTACCCACCAACTCAGCGTTTTACACGATCTTCTATCCAAAGAAACGGAGGAGCAACGAGCCCACCGTCTCGGCTTAATGCACGATCATCTATCCAAAGAAATGGAGGAGCAACGTGCCCACCGTCTCGGATTAATCCACGAACGGGTATCTAATGAGACGGAGGAGCAACATGTCCACAGACTCAGTTTTTTTACATCGGTACCCCCCCCCCCCCCCACACCCAGAATCGAACCCTCAACCTCATGTGTTGCAGGTCGGTTACTTTGCCACTCTGCTACCACCAGTCTTTTATATGGTAATAAAGCTCATACATAATACGCAAAAGCTTCTACCACCCACTCGGCTACCACCGCTTCAAACATAATACACCTTAAGTAATGTAATTAGAACGCTGGCGTCATGTTGTAATGCAGCAACGAACGT
Organism: Malacosoma neustria; assembly: GCA_963693495.1. Classification (NCBI taxonomy): domain Eukaryota; kingdom Metazoa; phylum Arthropoda; class Insecta; order Lepidoptera; family Lasiocampidae; genus Malacosoma; species Malacosoma neustria. The sequence continues at coordinate 8,097,654 of OY856372.1, forward strand.
AAGCGCATTGCAATTTGATTACAGACAGTTAGAAATTCTGCCACAGATCGCACCCTTACTGTAAGCCGTTAAGGAGTTCTATTGATCATCATATTCGACTACGACGATTACTTGACCATAACGACGTTACGGTAAGAGACTAAAATATCCGGATAGCCTATAAAAGATTCGGCTTATTATCGTTAATTTGCTTCTAAGAATTGAAGAGTTCCGTTGCTTTGTCATGGATCCCATAATCAGACCTAACCAAACTCTCACTAAACTAGCCTTGAAGTATAATCTTTTCCAATAAAAAAGGAATCATCGAAATCGGTTGGCGTGATATTGTTATTCGTCCATTTGTTGCGCACATACTTAATGCAAATTTAAGACTTATATGGTTTTCTCATGGATACCATTGTCAAAACTGGACCAAATTGAAATGAAACCACACGGCAAACACCAGCTTTCATATAAAAAAAGAGTCATCAAAATCGGTTCACCCAGTCGAAAGTTCTGAGGTATCAAACATAAAAAAAAAATACAGACAAATTGATAATCTCCTCCTTTTTTGAAGTCGGTTAAAAATAAGTGTAAGTTTGTTTATGACATTATTATTATCGAATCATTTCATACAATACTTCTATTTTAAGACAAAGTGCGTTGATTGGGTATTATCAAAGACCGTAATTACTGTGAATTTAAATTTCTTGCGTAGAACATTACAATGTACTAGGTTTATAGGGTGTTTTGGGTTTTAAAAGGGCGTAAACCTTCACAGCTTCGTGTTAATTAGCAAGATATACCGAAATGCATGGAAAATCAGGTTTTGTTTGAATCCCCTCCCCATAAACATAAATAATAAGGTTTCAAGAAATAATACACGGCTGGGTAAATAGCCCTGGGTTTGTACTATATTCAAGTTTATCTGAATGTCGTCTGTCGCCAGACGTTGTGTTAATGGATACCCGTAGATTCTAGCGTCAATCCGATTTGTGGTTCTTATCCAGATTGCGGGTAATTCCTTATCGGACGGTCAAAGACAAGTTACTTGTAACTTATTCGGGGTTAATCTCAACAAGAGACAAAGTCGTCTTTGTGTTAAAGGACGCATTGTGTGGCCACGAATTACGCTATACTACGCAAAAAAAACATAAACGTATTTAATCGTACATCACTGCTGTTTGAAGGGTTTCTTGCACAGCATATTCCAAATATGCCTACACGGTGCCATCTAGCTTAATCTACAAACCTCAATCAACAAAAGTAGCCTTTGAGTCTACTATATTGTGTTCGGACAGATTATTTGAAGCAGTAACAGATTGTAGGATATAATCAACTACAGGTGCTAATGACAATATTATTGTGATAAAATTAGTAGACATTTAAATTTTAAGAATGGAACAGATGTAGCGTTAATTACTATATTCAAGAAACTGTTATCATTCAGTGATCATCAAATCTATCACTGAGGGTCTGGCTTAGAATAGCTTGATTACTTGCTAGCTTTGATAGCTTGAATATAACAAGTAACCCAAAAAACTGCAAGACCACTCGTCTTGCAGTTACACGCTATTTAATTTTTTTTATTGCTTTAGAACATCAGACAGGCTGACGGCCCGCTTAGAATTTAGCAGTTACCGTCGCCTATGGGTGTTTACAATGCCAGTAGCATCGCGAACACGCTGCTGTCGCATAAGGACACATGAACTTGGGTCACTAATGCCGGAACACAACACAAGGTTATTATGGCGGCACGCCGACCCCGGCCGCAGAGGTTGGTATTCTTTCTTCGCCCCTGCGTGGATAATAAATTAGAATTTAAATATAGGAAAGTAACTAAAACAACAAGACAAAACAAACGTTTCATGTATTTTTCAATGCCAAACATCTAAGTACAATTTACGTTTTTGGTAAATAGCGATCTGAAGCATTTGAGGCCTAGAGAAAAGTTGCGCTTAGAAATACCTCCACATGCCTCTTTATTTTATAAAAAGTCATTTACAGCTACTGCTGTTAGGCTGTGGAATACACTTCCTACTGATATACGCCAAGCGAAGTCTTTACTTTCTTTTAAAAAACTAGTCCATGAACACTTTTTAGAACTTGCAAATAAATAATGTTTTATACCACACAGAATCTCTTTTAAAGTTATTATTATTTCCATTATTTGTATGTATTATATAGATTTAAAATTTGAATGGAATATTTATATTAAATTTGTCTACTTTTGAATGTTTTGTTAACTTATTATTATATCCTTCTTCATAGTATTGTATAAATAGACCACAGTAAAATTCTGTATATGTTGTCCATCCAAAGGTTGTCTGGAAGAAATCGCTTTCAGCGATAAGACCGCCAATTGTACGTTTTATTTTTTATCATTAATGTAATCTGTATCGGTTTTGTACAATAAAGAATATTCTATTCTATTCTATTCTATTCTACAATCTCAATACTTAAAAGCTTACTTTATCTACGATTCAACGTTGATTTGTTTAGTGATTCAGTTGTCACGAACACATCCTTGACAATATTATAAAAACAATAAGGAATGTTAGGATTATCCCGCTTATCGCGTCGCTAGCGCTTATGTCATGCTGTCAATCCGTGGCCAACCATCAGGGTCAGGGTATAAACGAGGTGACCTTTGTAAACTTAAATGCGAGCCTTGTTCGACTTTATGTATATACGGTATCATTATTTGTTTACTTATGTTCGTAATATTGCTGTAATTAGATCTATTTTGTTTAAAATATTCTATTACAATGATATTTGGTTCTTAAGTTTATCCAAATAAATAATAATAGTAAAATGTTTAATGGACTGTCCATTAAACATCTTGATCCCGAGTCCAGCTAGTATACCTTGAATACCCGTCACACTTGTACAAGGCGGATTGGCGGGTTTCTCATACCAGTGATCTCATGCAGCTTCCTCACGATGTTTTCTTTCACCGTCTCTACATGACAATTATGCTAATATGCATATTAGGTGAGAAAAACTTCCTAAGCCGTGCACGCCATCTTAGACTTATTGGTTTTGGAGTTTAATTCCACTGAGCTGCTAGGTTCTATCTATTTATAGTTATATATTATTTGACGATCAAACTAGTTCACTGGCTACATTACTGGTCTTGTATGGTACTCGTATCTACATTACTGGTTTTGTATCCATGGATCCCCTTGAATGACAAAATATTTGTTTGATCTGCAATAGTTTGTTCTAGTTGTACCTGTTCGTAAATTGTAAGTTTGTGAAAAAAATCCAAAGATACACTATTTTTCTTACCAGTGCAAGAAAAGGTATTTTTAAAGTGACATCTTAAGGTTCTACTGATGAGTTCAGGATTTTTCATTAATAACTGTTTGAAAACCTTGTAGTTCTTATTCATTCCTTTTCCATTCAAAATGAACACTTCAAAAGCCGCTACGCAGTTTATTATTTTCACGGAGTTAAAGGTCCAAGCCTCGTTTTTGGTGTCCACACTTGCTTCTTTTGAGCAAATTTTCACGAGAAAATAGATGACAACTAAGTTTTATAGAAGCGTCTGACTGCCAGCTGTAGAAGGAAAACCGCTACCATTATTTTCCTATGACAAAAGGAGTAAGTAATCTATCGTTAAGTAATGGCGTAACCTCACTTGCATTTCTATGCTACCGGCACGCTATGATGGCCGTTTTGACGTTTGTCCACGCCATGAAGTTTCATATTAGTTAGTAATTAGATTTGAAGGAACAAATTGCTGTTCTTTATTTTAAATAACTGCACGTCACTATTGACAATAAAGAATAGCAGTTTGCTCTTTCAAATGTAATTACTAACTAATACGAAACTTCATGAGTGGACAAACGTCAAAACGGCCATTATAGCGTGCCGGTGTATTAGGTAGATACACGTGGTTATGTTGAGGAAATTCTATTCTGTGATTAAACATATTGAGAAGTTTGAATTATTTTCAACAACTAATCAGAAATAGCTCGAATATTAATTATTCCACACAACAGTTATCTGGAGTTAGATTGTGTCACTTCCAGGCTGTGGTTGCGGCGTAGCTCTTGACCGCAACTTCTTGCGTTTGACGTTTGACACGATCTAAGGCAACACAGCTTAGCTGTCGTCATCTTTATTGAACAGAAATTTCTCTGACGATTCACACACGGCAGAAGTAAAATTTCAGAGAAATAGCCTACGAGAGCATAAGATAAATATAGTATTAAGATAAATAGGCTTATTACTTTTATAATATTTGTACCAAGATCAAAAATTACTTTATATTTTAATGCCAAATGTTATATGTCATATAATAATGTTTAAAAGCTACGAAAGACCGAACAAAGAAGAGACGAAGATTATAGGAAATACTGTATACTTGTATTCTATCTCATTCTCTCGCAGGCTAAATCTTATTTATGAATATGTTTGTCTCTTTTTGGTGTCGCTCTTTTATTTCATCGAATTTTGAAATCAGAACGGAGTTTACAAAGTTTCATTTCAATAAAATGGTTGATTAAATCTATCTGTCACTTCACTAGCTGGTGCACTCTGGTAAATAACTGACTCTGGATTTTATCCTTTCCTTTTTGGATCCTCCCAGGAAATTATTTTTGTGGTCCTTATTACAACCATATTTAAAAATTATGTAGGGAACAAATGTCTAGCAATGCCGCTTACGCTAGGCTCCGACCGAAGGGTATACCTAAAAAGCGCTGGCTTGACGTGATATGAATGCCAATGGACTGATTACCAAGGATGCTGAAAATCTTACGAAGTGGAGAAGAAAAAGTCGAAAACAGGCCCCATGCACCGATGCGAAAGTTTGGGTAGCACCTAAAATTTGACGCTAAGATGATGATCATGATCGGGATTCAAATTACAAGATGTGGGTGCAAATGGTGTTAACCACCTAGATGAGAGGGATGATAAAGGTATAACGGCTGCACTGCAAAAACCTTTCTTCATATAATTCCGTAACTCAACGATGCATTATAATTAAAACAATAATAGCCTGTAAAAGTTCCACTGCGAACTACTCGTAGCTTTACTCTCCTAGGAACGGACGGAATAACAGCTATGCTTATAATAAATTCCGTAAACATCGCAATGGTTGACTTTGGTATTTTTAGCTGTGGGACTCCAAACAGAATAAGGAATTAGGCTCATGACTCAAGTCTCCTCCCTTTCAAGAGGCGATAAACAGATAATTCTTTTAACTACATACAGTCAAGAGAACTTTTTACTTTCTGGATTGGAGGGTCAGGTAGTAGTCGTTAAAACTTAAACCACATCAATTCAAAATGTAAGTTTAAGGCAAAATAAGTGTCACGAAAAAATATTAAGAAGTTAAGCACATAGGTATATAACAATATTGGTCCTAAGCGTCACTTTTGTAAAAGGAATTCATAATATTTTTATTAGCTTCTTTTGAAGCTCATTTCAAAATTTCCTCCAACAATATATTAGTTAATACTAAAAACGTTTACAGGGCCTGTGGTAGGATCAGCTACTTATTAGATATCTCTAGTTTGAAGTAAATTACTAGGAGACGTACTATTAAACCTAGATCACTTCGTCTTACGATAAGATTTTTATTAGATAATCTCCATGCAAGGGCAGAGTTAGGATACTGACCCCTGCTGTCGGGTTCAGCCTGTTATAAAAGGCAACAAAACAACCTTAGCTACATGGTAGGGCCCCAAGACCGTAAGGGTTGTAAACTCCCTGTTCTATACGTATGAAGCATAATAAACCTTGTGTTGTATTCCGACATTAGTGACACATTCTAGAAAACCTATTCAGCGTCTTCGCTCTGCTCCTAGCGTCGCACAAATCCATGAACGACGATCACTGTTTACTAACTAAAGTGGACAGCCAGGTTGTTTGCTGTTCTTCGGCAATAAATAAAAACATGTTATAATTATTCATTTAGCGCCATCTAGTCCCAAATAAGTAACACAACACTTGTGTTATGGGTACTGACCCCCGAAGGCGTCCCCACGTATAAAAGCTTTGTGTCATAATGAATACGACTTACTGGAAATTATAATAATTAAAACTTGATTTTTTTTTCATTTTCATTTAAATAACTTTTAAATTGATTATCGCTGTCAGCTGTAGGTACTAATATTATAAAGAACACAGATTTATTTCTTTGTTTCAGATAAACTTTAAAATTAATTTCACCAATATGAAGCTCTTCTATTAGCGGGGAACCTAGGTTAAATTTATGTATTTAAAGTAAAGCTGACGTGGATTATTAGTATTGTATTCAATGTAAGTAATATAAAAAGGTGATTGTGAAACATCTTATTATGACATGTCACAAGCGGAGAATCTCTGAGGACGTGAGAAGAAAACGTGATACAACGAATCTGGCCAGCGATTAGTGTTGCGCCCCGGTCACGGGAACAACATAATAGTTTAAGAGCCAAACGAACTTTTTCATTGACATAATAGAAATAATGTAATTATTTATTTTTATTAATGTAATAATACATCCATACTAATATTATAAATATGAAAGTAACTCTGTCTCTTTGTCTGTCTGTTACATTTTCACGCCTAAACTGCTGAACCAATTTTGATGAATCTCAGTATACAGATAGATTGGACCTTGGAAAAGGATAGGCTACTTTTGTAGTGAAAATGAAACTTGAAAGGGGTGAACATAATTAAGTACTGTTTCTTTTGAAATTTCTATGGCAGAACAACGTTTGCCAGTTTAGTAAAAGTAATTATAAATTAGTAAATTATAATTTAGTAATTTATTTCTATGGTGGCTTACAATAATCCTCATTTGGACATAGGACTAAATCACTAGCTAGTGATTCACTAGCTAATTAAATTGAAGCATTTAAAGGAACGTACAAGACTTTCAACGAGTTAAAAATAATATTATATTCTATATAATTTGTATAGGTATTCAACTTGAGACGGGAATAAACTTGAGAGCACCATAGCCGTTTGATGCAAGAAAACCATTGCACTATGGAGATTATATTTCAAATCAGTCAAAATTTATAAATTCTACCAAACATACCAAATTCCAAAATCACCACGATTAAAAGTAGCAGTCAAACAGTTAAAACTACACCCACAAAGTAGGATTAAACTTCATAAAGTTGGCTCGGTGCATAGACGAAGAAAGTCGATCGTTCTTAATTGCGGCACGCTATTTTGCGCCGTGTTACTTAAGCTAATTAACCACTAAGGAAAGAGAACAAACATGCAACACGTTATATCGCTCGTGTATTTTCTTTTGCATATTTATACCTGTTTTCTTTGAGCACGAAGCTTATGTAGCGTTATTGTAAGTCTCTGAAGGTAATTAGGTGTACAAACGATTCACTGGTTTGAAGCAAATTCAAACGTATAACGATTCTCTTGTAATTTACTACAACTCCTAAATATGTTTATAAATTTGTGTAAGTAGTTTCCGGAATTGTTTATAGCTAGAGTTCAACAGACAGGCAAACGGCCCACCCTAGCAGGTGGTCACCGTCACCTATGGACGTTTACAACACGTCAGCAACTTTCTTCGGCCTTGAAGAAATTTTATAATGCCTTTTTTGAAGAACCCCATATCGTATCACGCTGAGAAAACCTCAGCCGGAAGCTCATTCCAGATCCTGAGAGTACACAACATGAACGTTCTTATATCTATTTTAATAATATATTTACACGAGTATTTAACAAAACCTTTTTTAATTACTTAATACATATCAATATTTTATATTTTTAAAGATTGAAAAATAAATATAAATTAGTACATTTCTTTGGGATGGTATGTTCTTCGTTGTTAGAGATCGCTTTAAGCAATAAGATTGCTGATTGAAACCTACGTTTTTATATCAATCTTGTTATATAGTATTTTTTGGAATGTTGTTGTTCTTTAATAAAGAGTTATCTATGTTCCAAAGAAATTGATAAGTAACAAGAATTTTTAATAAAAAAATTTAAAAACCAGTTTTGATACAATGACATTTATTTATTTATTAGTATAATAAGTCTAAACATATGTATTACATACGTAATATAACCATAGCTCCTAGACTAGGTAACAATAACGTAAACAACATAGAAACACGTGCCTTGTTTAGGGCGGCGAAGGAGCCAGTCACGGCAGAGCCATCTCTAGTGTAATTTTGACAAATAGTTGGCAACGTTCCGCCATAATCAAAGTTATTACCAGTCATCAGACGACACGGTCACGATTACGAACCACGTACACGTATCGCTCATAGATATGTCAGGGTCTAAGGATTTTTGTAATACACACTTATAGAAAGCAAAATGGTTGTGAAACACTAATAAACAAGTTAAATGTATATTTTAGCTCTTGTGCAAAGTGTGATTAAGCTTTATTACAATCAAAACGCACTGTCATTCTAAATTATTTATGTTCTGTTTTATTCCGTGCAGGGGCGGAATAAGAACACTGATCTCTACAGCCGGAGGCAGCCTGTCCTAAAAGGCGACAAAACAGCTATGAAACTGGATGATAGGGCTCTAAGCCTGTCTGCTGTCCTACAACAAAATCAACAAATAAGAGATTCTTTTGTTTCTAGGGTAAAATCGCGGAATCAATTTATTTAAATTACATGAAGACTATTCACAAAAGTAATTGAGAACTAAGAATTTTTTTTAAACATTACTCTCAGAACTAGTTATAATATTCATGTTCACAGCTACAACAACAACCGCATTCTGATAACCTTTGCTCTTTTTGTCTTCTTTTGTGTCTTTTTCTCCTTTTATCTTCAATTTCATAAAAGTTTGGAGGTTCTGGATCAAGTTCTAGAGGCTCAGGTAATAAGACTTCTGGTTTGTAAATATTTCTACTGAATATTCGTTTCAATAACTTTATAAGGCATATGAATAAGATAACTGTAGTTCCATAGCATAATAGAACGTCTATTTTAGCGTCTTCTATTGGTTTTTTTACGAGCATTTTAATTTTTTTTTAGTTTTAAATACTTAAAATTTGTATACTGTATTTGATGGTTAAAAATTTTGACTTATATTTTGAAGTGTGTTATGTTGACGTAGGTCAAATTAAAAAAAGAGTATATTACTAAAGAATATATAAGAAAGTGGACTTTGTATGTACATAAAACTTAAGTATATAAAAACATAAATAAAAATGTTAATAATTTTTAGTACACTTCATTTGAATGTATATAAACAGTAATTAATATTGCTTATGTATGTAATATATTGTTAGGAATATCGAACTTAAAATTATCTTATTGGTAACACTGACTAATATTTAAAACAACCAAAGAGAGTTTCCATCACTTCCGAAGTGTAACACTTCCGAAGTATAAACGACCAATGAGAATCACTTTTGGAATATAAGCAACCAATGAGAGTTGCCTCCGGAGTGTGGAGTGGAGACTAGTGAGTGACAGGCCGACCGTTTCTATATAAAGCGCCGCTGTCCGTTGTCGCTGTCGTTAGTCGTCTGAGATAATGACAGCCTTACACTTACACAAAAAAATTGGAAATTCGTAAACTTTAGTTATTTTTGAATTATTTTTGGTTTTATTAATAAATAACCTTTCCTTACATTATCATATTAATATACATAAAATTTTAGTAATAACCTAAGCTTTTCAAGTTAAACAATACCAATATTAAATAGTTCAACTTAGATTAGTTTAAGTTACCACTTCTGCCGGGCGTCCCGAGACCCAAATATTTTTTTTATTATATTCTATTATGATTTTTAACACAATTTTTATTTTATATAATTTTTAAGTCATATTTTATGTAATTTTCTCTATTATTTAGTTCCACATAATATTGGCATGATGGAGTTTGCCACTGAAAATCAGCGTTATATCGGACAAAACCGTTGCAACATTACGCTGAGCGCCAATCTCATTTGAGCAAAATTTTTTTTATTATATTGTTTATTTTTGTATTGTAAAATTGTGTTTTTGTCTCAAATAATTTATTTTTCTTTCTTTTTCTTTCTAATATTTTATTACAATGAGGTGTAACAAAATTGATGTACCAAAATTTATTAAACGATCTGATTTTAGTTGTGTCATATTTATACTTTTATACTGAATATAAAAGAATAAAGGGTATTTATACATGCTTTACAGATCTAATATTTCAATTCAACTAACGTCTCCCAACAATGTATCACCAGTGAAATATTTATTTTGTCTCTGTGAATTTGTTTACTGCGCGGCTGGCTGTTTGGTTATGCATGCCACAGCGTGGTCAGCGAAATGCTTTGCCAAATGCATTCGACTTTGTCATCCACCACCGAAGTAGTATGAAGACTCGAAGATATTTCGATAAAATTTTGCTTGAAACAAATTCGGAATGCATTATAAAATGTAATTTAAACTTAAATAAGTTTTGAGACTTGTGAAATATGTACGTTATTACTTACGTAAAGTTTTGGGATCGGTACTATATTTCTATTTGAAATTGTATATAACTTTACACACATGCATACGCATACGCGCGCGCTCACACACACACACACACACACAGTTGTGAATGAGTCATAGTGGCATACAAATTTGGTAGGTACCTCTGACTTGGATCTTGCCAGAAATCTACCTAACCTAAAAGAGATGATAGATTGTGAAATATTTTTAGAATCGTCGTTTCTCATTTTATGCATTGCATTCAGTTTTTGTTTCGAAGTCCAAGATTTGGTACACGAGGTAAAACTTACAAAATACGCGGTAGTGCCCATGTATACATTTCCTAAAGAAATAGATATTATAGCATTTAAGTTTAGCGTTTGTAGCGACGACTGCATCTGATTCCGTAACACCGAAATTCTAGTATCAGAAAAACGTTCGTTTTTAAACAGGTTTCTGCAAATTAGATTGACTTAGAAGGAATGTGTGTGTGTGTGTGTGTGTGTGTGTGTGAGCGCGCGTGTGTGCGTATGCATGTGTGTAAAGTTATATACAATTTCAAATAGAAATATAGTACCGATCCCAAAACTTTACGTAAGTAATAACGTACATATTTCACAAGTCTCAAAACTTATTTAAGTTTAAATTACATTTTATAATGCATTCCGAATTTGTTTCAAGCAAAATTTGAAACCCTTTACACAGAATAGAAATTTCCATTTCGTAATTTACTTTATTAAATTAAACATAATCGCTATACACAATAGTTTCTTACATATTTATTTAGTTACTGGTTACCTGGAAGATATTGTTATTAAGCTCAAGAGTTATATAATTGTATGTTATTGCATATTTCGTTCTTGTCAATAATTTTTAGTGTTCTCCTTTTGTATCTACATTACATAAGTAAGGACAGTCTACAATTGTTTTAAAACGTAAATTTTTATTTACCTGCTTAATAATGCTGAACTCATCGTAAAATTCCTTGCCAAAAGCATTTTTCAGTTTTATACACACGTCCTCAAATTTATTGATACAGAGCTCTTATAAATTGCATGTAGTATTTGAAGATTTGCCAAATATTGCATCCCATTTCACTTTAAAGTAAATTTTTCGCAGTTTTACGACCAAGTTTGTGATAAAACAAAGGTAATCAATGTGAGGTAAACTTAAGATATTTTTCTTTTACAATATTTTTATACCGGTCGCGTACTTTATATTACATCTTCTAAACCAAAAATGTATTGCGCATCTTTTTTTCATTGATATAATTTTGTGATCTCACCGTGAAGTACCAGCGAGAAATAATAATCGTTAAATACTTTTCAGACTCGGGAGCTTAAAAACTTCCGTAAATAAATTTGAAGATTCATTCAGTGCCATTTAAGCACCAAGTAAACAGCAGCTTATGTTATGTGTACTAAACTATTGATATACTATTATTATACTTTTATAAACAAATATATACAAGCGTTCCGTCAAAAACAAATCAAGTCATCTCAATGTGATTTACTTGAATGGGGATCTTCACTCAAGAAAAGATAGTTTGATTTTCTGTAATATTATTATACTATTATATGCCTATAGCGGCCTTTATTACATTATTCTATTCATATAATGAATCTAAATGGTTTATTCGGTTGGATAGTTGCAATGTCTCTGTACAATACCTAATTGGTATATACCTAGTCAGGTCATAAGTATTGTCACACAGTAAAAACTTTTCTTTTAGAATGCTGGCCACAAAAAAAGTTATTGAATTCGAATCTCAAATTATTCATGAAAATAAAAATGAATTTTACTTTTAGAATTTTACTCATTTTTTAAATATGGAGTGGACGCTTAAAGAAGACCGTGTTGCAGTTATTGCGTTGCATCGTTGCGGTTACGCGCCAATTCAAATTTTTAACATACTGAAAAATTTGAATATAACCAAAAGATTCATTTATCGTACCATCAAACGATACAATGAAGACTCTAGTGTAGATGACAGGTCAAGAAGTGGTCGCCCTCGGTCTGTTAGGACTCCAGCAGTGATAAAAGCTGTGAAGGCACGAATTCAAAGAAATCCCAAACGTAAGCAGAAACTGTTGGCCCTTCAGATGGGGTTAAGCAGAACCACGGTGAAAAGGGTGTTAAATGAAGACTTAGGGCTTCGGGCATATCGAAGAAAAACAGGACATCGTTTGAATGCTCGTCTAATGGATCTGAGACTGAAGAGATGCCGCGCTTTGTTGAAGCGGTACGCGGGAAAAAAATATCGGGAAATTCTTTTTTCGGATGAAAAAATGTTTACCGGAGAAGAGATCTTCAACAAACAAAATGATAAGGTGTACGCACACAGTAGTGAAGAAGCGAGCAACCGTATTCCGCGTGTCCAACGAGGTCATTTTCCATCCTCGCTCATGGTATTGTTGGGAGTTTCTTATTGGGGCTTAACAGAGGTACATTTTTGTGAGAAAGGTGTAAAAACGAATGCTGTTGTGTATCAAAATACAGTCCTGACGAACCTTGTGGAACCTGTTTCTCATACCATGTTCAATAACAGGCACTGGGTATTCCAACAAGATTCGGCGCCAGCTCATAGAGCGAAGAGCACACAAGACTGGCTGGCGGCGCGTGAAATCGACTTCATCCGGCACGAAGACTGGCCCTCCTCCAGTCCAGATTTGAATCCGTTAGATTACAAGATATGGCAACACTTGGAGGAAAAGGCGTGCTCAAAGCCTATCCCAAAATCCCAATTTGGAGTCACTCAAGACATCCTTGATTAAGGCAGCCGCCGATATTGACATGGACCTCGTTCGTGCTGCGATAGACGACTGGCCGCGCAGATTGAAGGCTTGTATTCAAAATCACGGAGGTCATTTTGAATAAACTTTAATGTCATAAGAATCTATGTTTTGTTAAGTTCATTTTGGTATATGAATGGTTACATACTGAATAAACTTGTTACAATTATTTTACATTAAACATGTGACAGAATTTATGACCTGACTAGGTATATGCAAACGTTTAATTAATTGCAGCTGATTAGCTTAGAAACCTGCAAGTGATTTGATTAATTTGCATCGTCGACAGTGTGTCACCCTGGGGAGTGCTTTGACTTATAAAGTATGCTGTAATTATACTTAAGGGACTAATTTCCCTATAATATGTATACGAGTAAAAATATTTCAATGTGTCAATGGGTTGGTATGTTACAGCTGTATAATTTTGATTAACTTTGACACTTAAATGATAAAATTCTGTTAAAAAAGTTTTCTCAATACTCATGGTATTGTTCGCTACAGACTCATTATTGCATTTGCTATATATAACTATAATATATTTAATCTTTTTCCGTGCAGGGGCGGAGAAAGAATACTAACCTCTGTGGCCGGGGTCGGCTTGTCGTAAAAGGCAACAAAACAACCCACCCTAGCTACGTGGCAGGGCCTCAAGCCCGTCTGGATGGCGACCACCTTTGGTCTTAAGTATGCCACCATAATAACCTTGTGTTATGTTCCGGCATTAGTGACCCAAGTTCCTGTACCCTTATGGGACAGCAGCGTGTTCGCGATGCCACTGGCATTGCAAACACCTACAGGCGATGGTAACTGCTAAATCCTAAGCGGGCCATCAGTCTATCTGCTGTCCTACAGCAATAAAAAAAATACAAGAGCCAGTAAACAACGTGTCTTGCGCATAGTCTTTTATTATATATTAAGTATGTGCCTACATATAATAATATTAATAAATCCTAATTGTTGGATTTGAATGATCTTCTCATAGATCAATTCCCAATTTCTCCGTGCAGGGGCGGGGTAAGAATGCTAACCCCCGCGGCCGGGGTCGGCCACGGGTCGACAAAACAACCAATATGTATTTATTTACTATAAAAACTATATAATTATGTAGTGTATCAGTGATGTAGTTACCCACAACTTCTTCAGTTTCATTGTTTCGAAGATTCTGAACGCGTATTGCGTCGCGCGTGTGACGGCTGATATTTTGACCCCTCATTAGTGACATTTTCTTATCGATATTAATAAATATAATTATTAAAAACTCTAAAACACTTCGAAGCATTGATGTATCAGTGTGAAGTTTGAAGTCAACTGTCAGTTGATTTGCTATCCTAAGTTCGATTATAATATATTATTCGATTATAAAATAAAATACTTTTTTTTATAATTTTTATGTTACAAACTTTGTCCTAACAATAAAGAATACATAAAACAAAGATTCATATAATTTGGTACAGTTATTCGAAAGTTATGAGCGTGCATACATTTCGAAGATCCATTTTTACTTATAAAGAATTATATCTTCTAAGAAAGCTGTATGAAGGCATCGCCGGTAGTTACTACTGTTTTTAATATAATTGTTATAAAAATATATTGTGCACTTAACTCTTAAGGTACCAGCATTTAGCGTACGATACATTGTTACTTTGTGGGGTTGCATATCAGACATTAAGTATTTTTTTTTCTTAGTTTCAATGTTACTTTCAATATTTTAAATCACATAAAAGAAGGATGAGTATATTTATCAAGCTTTTTCAAGATGGACTAGAGTGACAATGGTAATCTGGGTGTACCGGTTTCATTAAAAGAATTTCCATGTACGTGGAATAGAAATAACATAATTGCATATACTAGGCGAGAACAATTGTTTAAAACATATAAATAAACCTAGAACATTTGAATTGTAACCCAAGCAAGATACCACCAATTTTTCATGTTTATTTATTGTATTCTGCATGTACAGAAATATTCGAGGAATATTTCCCGAAACTTGTACACGTTGTATGTATAATAACTTCAACTTACGGTCGTCAACAAGAAACTTGACTCGTTTTGTATGGGCCAGCTTAAACTTGCCTTCTACCGTGTACGGATATTAACAACTTCCAAACTTCAGAGCATTATACTAAGAAATGCAATTTTGTTGGCAATATTATGAAGTATTTGTCATAACATACTATGTTTTGTGGTTGAGTTTCTTTTCTGTAAGTAGTTACCATCGCCTATGGACAATTGCCGGAACACAACATAAGGGTAATATAACGACACAGTTTTAGACCGGGTTGGTTGCCATCTAGACGGGCTTGGGGCCCTACCTATTTTGTATATATGCATATGTTATAGACCGACAGGTGTCAATATTCCGGCTCTGCACGGAGGATATCCTCATTTACAATGTTGAGAAATGTAGTGTATTATATACGCTTGATGAACGGACTAAATGTAACAGACATAAGATATTTAACATACCTTTAGGTAGGCAACAGTGGATGAGGAAAGTCTGATGACAGTGTATCCAAAAAGTAATAAAAACGGCGAATAGTTATATTTCATTTGTGACAATGTACCGCAGGTCCTAAAAATTTAAATGTAACCGATATAATGAGTAAATACATTAATGATAATTAATATTAAGAATTCAAATATTAAAAAATACAAACGCAAAGTTTAGGATGTAAATAAAGACGTAACTGCACAGAACAACACAATATTGATGACAGAACTGCCAACAAGCCAAATATGAGCTCTATTCACAAATTTACTGCATAATTTATGCGTGTTTGTTCCCATAGTCATTTGGAATCGACCTTTACGACCATACATTACTTGACTGTACCGTTTGTGCGGGACATTGGACGTAATTTCCCGTGGAGCCGCACATTTCAATCTCGTACAATATTTCTGGTTATTTGCGCATAGGAATATTCCCAGCACGCACGGTTACCTGACAAATTTATCACTTTCGCGCATGCCGTGGACAATGGGCCTGAAATAGAGGGATCGTTTTCAGGCAGTTTAAAGTTTTGGGTCCTTTTTATTGCGGGTGTTTAATGCATATTGTTTTAGATATGCAAAATGTGAAATTATGATAAATATATTAATATTAGTAGTTTATCTGTACTTGCTAGGTGATTGGGCTCCAAGCCTGTTTGGATAGCCACCACCCCTTACCTCTAAATATGTCGCCATAATTACATTGTGTTGTGTTCAGGCATAAATTACCAATCTTTTAAATCCTCTGCGTGTAAGCGGTGCCCCTGGCGTCACAAACGGTTGTTTATAGGCGACGATAACTGCTATTATTACGTGGACCGTTATCCTGTGACTGCTGTTCCATGGAAATAAAAACATTAGTTAGATATATTTGTGATATATCTTAGTATATCTTCCATACAGATTTAGAGTGGACTTTTTACAAAATATATACCTAATATGTTATACATACCTAGTCAGGTCATAAATTCTGTCACATGTTTAATGTAAAATAATTGTAACAAGTTTATTCATTATGTAACCATTTATATACCAAAATGAACTTAACAAAACATAGATTCTTATGACATTAAAGTTTATTCAAAATGACCTCCGTGATTTTGAATATAAGCCTTCAATCTACGCGGCCAGTCCTCTATCGCAGCACGAACGAGGTCCATGTCAATATCGGCGGCTGCCTTAATCAAGGATGTCTTGAGTGACTCCAAATTGGGATGAGGCTTTGAACACGCCTTTTCCTCCAAGTGTTGCCATATCTTGTAATCTAACGGATTCAAATCTGGACTGGAGGAGGGCCAGTCTTCGTGCCGGATGAAGTCGATTTCACGCGCCGCCAGCCAGTCTTGTGTGCTCTTCGCTCTATGAGCTGGCGCCGAATCTTGTTGGAATACCCAGTGCCTGTTATTGAACATGGTATGAGAAACAGGTTCCACAAGGTTCGTCAGGACTGTATTTTGATACACAACAGCATTCGTTTTTACACCTTTCTCACAAAAATGTACCTCTGTTAAGCCCCAATAAGAAACTCCCAACCATACCATGAGCGAGGATGGAAAATGACCTCGTTGGACACGCGGAATACGGTTGCTCGCTTCTTCACTACTGTGTGCGTACACCTTATCATTTTGTTTGTTGTAGCTCTCTTCTACGGTAAACATTTTTTCATCCGAAAAAGAATTTCCCGATATTTTTTTCCCGCGTACCGCTTCAACAAAGCGCGGCATCTCTTCAGTCTCAGGTCCATTAGACGAGCATTCAAACGATGTCCTGTTTTTCTTCGATATGCCCGAAGCCCTAAGTCTTCATTTAACACCCTTTTCACCGTGGTTCTGCTTAACCCCATCTGAAGGGCCAACAGTTTCTGCTTACGTTTGGGATTTCTTTGAATTCGTGCCTTCACAGCTTTTATCACTGCTGGAGTCCTAACAGACCGAGGGCGACCACTTCTTGACCTGTCATCTACACTAGAGTCTTCATTGTATCGTTTGATGGTACGATAAATGAATCTTTTGGTTATATTCAAATTTTTCAGTATGTTAAAAATTTGAATTGGCGCGTAACCGCAACGATGCAACGCAATAACTGCAACACGGTCTTCTTTAAACGTCCACTCCATATTTAAAAAACGAGTAAAATTCTAAAAGTATACATTTTTATTTTCATGAACAATTCGAGATTCGAATTCAATAAACTTTTTTGTGGCCAGCATTCTAAAAGAAAAGTTTTTACTGTGTGACAATACTTATGACCTGACTAGGTATATATGTTATATATATACCTAATATGTTATATGTTATGTATATCTACTTGACAACTTGTATCAACAATTTAATAGTTAACCAATGGTACCGGACAAGTCCCGATTGCAGAAGAAATTTCCAGAACTTTCCTTTTATTCCACGACTGTTTTTCATCATGACATCTATACGTCTATACAAATAAATAAAATTAGAGGGTCTGTTTGTAATATTAAAATAACCGCTTTTTAATAAGTGCATTCGGATGTATACACGGTACTTATACCAAAACAACATTTTTTACAATTTTTGTCTGTCTGTCTGTCTGTCTGTTTGCTCCGGCTAATCTATGAAATGGCTGCGCCGATTTTGACGGGACTTTCACTGGCAGATAGCTGATGTATCAAGGAATAATCATCATCATCATCATCCCAGCGTTATGTCCTGGTTGCAACCCAAACTTTCGTTTCGGTGCCCGGGGTCCGCTTTCCGACTTTTTCTACTCCACTTCGCACGATCTTCAGCATCCCTGGTAGTGAGCCCATTGGCACGCATATCACCCTTTACGACGTCAAGCCAGCACTTTTATCAGCACATCAAGGAATAACTTAGGCTATTTTTATTTTAGAAAAAAAATTGTGTTTTTTAAAAATTATAAGTTTCGGAATTTATATATCCAATTTAAATTGACCTCAGATTTATATCATCAATCATATAAAATAGGGTTCAGCTTAGGCTGGACTTTGTAGGTTGAATTTCCAATTTAAGTTAACCTCAGATTTATGTCATCAATCATATGAAATAGGGTTTAGCTTAGGCTGAGCTTTGTAGATTCGAACGTACGTGTTCCGGTGGCGCATGGCGTAACAATTGCATTCGATAATACTGACTGTTTACATATTTTATTTATATTTTAGGATTTACAGAGTTTGTAATCCAAAATAAACCATAAGATACATCAAAAAAATTCTGCCCAATGTCACCTTTCCACGCGGACGGAGTCGCGGGCACAGCTAGTAACTAATATAATAAAACACGTTTCAAGGTATGGAAAATTAACCAAACGTCTTTAAAATCAGAATTATTAAAAGTCAAGTAAATGCAGGTAAACGCACATCGATAACATTGACTAATAATTACAAATAAACCAATCGCGTCCACAAAAATATTTTAACTATGAAACACGCTCTATAACTATGACATGAATGATTTCGACAAGTCATCGCTAGGGAATGGGATGACTGAGTGCTCACGCGTGCGTACCTGTGGGTCGTCTACCTTCGTACCCCAATACGTTATAGTAATATCATCGAATTTGTCTCTTGGATATGACATGTACACTTTTGGAGGGATGCATGTAATTTGGATGTTTTACTACCTTGAGAAACATGTTTTGAGGGATTTATTGGATCACAATATCGCATTTACATTAGCAAAATTATTAAGATATATCTGTAAATTAATACATCAGTTTTATTACGGCCGATTGTCTCCTACCTACCTAAACATCTTATGATGATAATTGATTATAATATAATATGTCATGATCATAAATGTGAAAGTGTTATACTACTAGTTATTGAACAACTAAAAAGTAACAGACTAGCATGGTATGGTCATATAATGCAGAGATTATGGAAGAAAATAATAGAAACGAGAGTGGATGGATTACGTAAAAGTTAATATGGCATAAAAGGGTGTGAATGTTGAGATATCCTAACAGAGGAGAAGGAGAAAGCATGTTGTACCGACCCCATATAATGTAGGATAAACACAAGAAGAAGAAGATATTATGATCATCATTATTAACAACCACATGTAAAGTTAAATCCAAAACTTTCGCTTCTGTGCTAGGGATTCGTTTTTCCACTTTTTCTTTTCCACATAACACACAATATCACTTGAAATATATAGGGTGTGTCAATAATATGTCACTTTTAGAAAACAATCAAGTACACTATACTGCTAAGTACGAGATAGTTGACAGTTTTGAATCATCTCTTGATTGTTCCCGGGCTCAGTCCCAGTGTACAATAATTTCTATATAAGCATAGAGGCTTAGGCACCTTAAGCAGTTGCCTTATGTGCTTATTATAATATGAAATATAATAGGTATGAAAACATAATAGGTTAAATTTACGTTCATATAAAGGTGTAGGTATGCACCGTTTCATTTAACGATGTCGTCAGCAAATATGCCGTTATAGCGTGCACTTATTCGAAGCGTTTACTATTTGAACGCTGCGCTAATATTGATTTAGGGGCTATATACGTGGTCATTGTTTTGTGTTATTTTGCGTATATTGGAATGCACTTGGAAATTGAAGAGTTTTTATTAACTATAAAATTGTATAGTCAATTATTTTAAAGTTGGAGATACTAGTAGATAATCATTATCAACATACCATGGATTTCTTTGTTTCGTGTACTTGACATTTAATTAATATTATGTTAATAATTAGAATATTTAAATAAAATTTTGAATTAAGACAGGAACATTGGGTATAGATAGCTATTCCAAATATTAGAGAAACCAACTACAATACAAATATATAATATATTATTTTAAATTAATTAAATTATACGAGAGGGTAGTTTCAATTTTTTTTTATATATTTTCATTTTACAGATCATATAAGTATTCAGTTTGAGGGCTTACTCTTACTCCATTATAGCCAGAAGAATATTTAAAGTGTTTATTCAAGACTAAGAAAAATATATTATTATTATTTTGGTGTTCAAATTCGTCAAAATTGTCAAAACTCTAGTGGAAATTTATTATGATATAAAATTTACAAAAGAAAAAGAAGTAAAATCTAAATAAAAATGGTGTGTTTTTATTCTGAAGACTGCGAGCAACTTGCAGTATGTTCGATGTTAGTGGCCCCTTGTCCAACAATGTGCTGTGAAGATCCGCCTGTGTGCTATCCCTGCTTGCCATGATGTCCTTCGCCGAAGGTTATGTATTGTGAAAAGAAGCCGCGAGCCACTAACCAACCAAAATATATGAAGATGGACGCATTGTGCGCAAGCTGACTGTGTCTGCATTCAAGGGCAACGGAATACAGGACCAATAGAATTCGAGACGCTCGTCACTGCGAATTTCTTATTTAGAAGCCCTCGTGACGTAGTTGTCGAATATGAATCGTGCACACCCCGCAAAAGTCGGCGCACCGGCAAAAGTGCCACCCTGCACACCCAAACCGATACTCGGATGTTGTTTACTCAAGAAGAAACCAATAAAAGTGTCGCTTGAGGATATATTAGATGATTGACAACGAACTTTCATGCCCTACTTTTAAAGTGAAACGAGAAAAATAATTTAAATAAAAAGGATGACAGATTTTCCAAAAAAAGGGGTTAACGTCAGGCAGGCGGCTGGTTGTACAAACTAAGCCAGAACTATTACAACATGTAACATGTTGTGCCGACCCCATATAATGTGGGATAAAGGTAGGAGGAAGAAGCAGAAGATTTTGGTGTTCAAACCCACGGACAGGATATGGCCAAATATCTATTTCAGTAATCGTAATGATCATACAATTAGCCATGACGAGAGAAAACAAAATAAGTAAAATTATCAGTAAATTTATCTGACCTAAATAATATTATTTTATGCTTAGTAAGTACAAAACACTGTCTGCCAAGATTCTCATAACTACAAACAACAGCATAATTTAAATAATTGTGATAATACATAATTCGTTTCATACCATTCTGTAGTGTCAGCCGATTACACCGGCCCTTTTGTCCTTAACCCAAGGCGTGACGAGTCGGCCTTCCTCTGTCGACTCCTGCCATAATTCACATTGTCCAACCAGATGAAGTTAGCACAAGTACATTATAGAGAATGCGATATATTTTCAACGTGATTAAATTTTTGTCTTATAATTAAAAATTGAAAACTATTATCAAACTCACTTAGTTCATTTACTGACAGTAAAAGTTTGATATGATTTTTTTAACGAATACAACTATAGCTTAATTTTAAGAAAACTATATTTGAATCTGAAGGAACTAACAGCTAATTTGTGACTGATGACAGAGATTAGCATTGTTATTCATTGTCACAGGACACTCTAAAACTATTAAAATTAGTTTACTAAGCATCGCTTAAATTCAAGCTATATATTTTTTATATGTCAGCTCAAAACTATTCTTAGGAGGAAAATATTAGTATATGTACCATCCTTATCCAAAGTAGATTTCAAGATTCTTTATATCAGTAGGCGGCACTTATATACATATTATCATCATATACGCATAAAGTTAGAGAAATATCAAAGCAAATGAACCGTTGTCATCTGGACTTATCTTCGAGTATGATATTACTTAGCTATTAAGTACTACTAGAGATTTATCTGATAATGAATCATTACCATTAGCATAGTGTTACAAACATTCACAGATGACAGCAACTGCTTTGAGATAAGTCGGATGGCTCTCAGCCCACGACTAGCCAAAAATATAATACTTCAAATTGTTATAGTTCTTACTTATATTAACAGTCGTATTGAAACAGTACATTCGTTCTAACCCCACCTGGGTGCGTCTAACAAGTATGCAGCGATTGTCTCTTCTCGATGCATGCCACCAAGGTTACTGTCAATATCTACTTATAGAAAATGTGATTGTTCTATGCAAAACCTACACGCTTTAGTGCGACCTGCTTGATGGCTTCCTTTCGAATGCAACTGATTTATTGGAGTCGATTTCGTGATTATTGAAATACTTACATCAATTACGTTGTCTTATAAATCAGTCATGAGATTTGTTTACATCATAAGTTTGATGATCATATAATAATTATTATTATTAATCACAGACCATATTTACGTTTCACTACTTAGCTTGAGCCAGCCCCTAAATAGTACGGACAGTACAGGTATATTGTGCTGGTCTAAGCCTGATTGGTGGGCTACATATTTGTTTACGATATTTCCCTTCATTATTTGGACGTCTCGATTGTGTGTAATACGTACCATATACCCATTAGGCAAGAAAAACTGCCTAAGTGGTGCACGCCATCGTGGGAATCAAACCTGGAACATTTAGGTTGATCTCCAAGTGTGACCTACTACATACCTGTCCGTATTTTTTTTTTTGTTTAACCAATGTTCAATTTGTATATCAATTTAAATAATGTTATACCTGAGGGTGTAAAATAATGATTTTCATACATGTAAATTTTCCCAACTCTGGTAAGTTATGTAAATATGCGACCTTGTTTAGGATATTAATTAAATATTGTTTTTGGGATATTAATTGAAGATCTAAGTGACTCTTATTTTTGCTGGATTTCAGTTGGTAGGTAAACGCCTATCAGTTAGAAAATATGCCACTTTCGGCTGCAGACACACCAAGGTCCATAAAACTACTCTAGTCAGTTTAAGAGTAAATTGGCAGCTTAGAGCCCATAAAAATGTTTGTGGCAATCAGTAACTATGTCGTGCTCAAATACATTGAAGACAGTTAAATTCAATTCTTTTTTAATTTTTTTGTGAATCCAGTAGTTTATTATGAGTATCATATAAACTATCATCATCATCATCATCATTTCAGCCGGAAGACGCCCACTGCTGGACAAAGGCCTCCCCCAAAGATCTCCACGATGATCGGTCCTGCGCTGCCCTCATCCAACCTATTCCGGCGATCTTGTGGGGGGCCTACCAACATTGCGTCTTCCGGTACGCGGTCGCCATTCGAGGACTTTTCTGCCCCGACGGCCATCAGTCCTTCGAGCTATGTGCCCAGCCCACTGCCACTTCGGTTTTTCATTTAAAAATAAACTATATATATATTATTTATTGTTGAAATTCAAATACTCAACATATTCGGTCAATCTAAAGTTCAATAACCTCGTAAAGCGCTTTAATTCCAATATTCAATAACTTTTTACTGACTGCTGAAAATTCATAGAGCGAACTCGTTATGTGCTAAATCTCTCAAACCGTCGGTCGTTGCATGGATTTAATTCCAATTTTATATCCAAAGCTTAGACTGAGCCAGGTTAGCTTAAATTAAATCTTTCCATTTCATCTATTGATTCCAAAATTAATTTACTTTATTTAAACTACCAAAGCACAAAAGACTTTAAAATGATTAAATTAATAAATTTATAATAGCGTCAAATAGCATTCTATCATCCACCGTCATACCAAGATTATGAATGAATTATTTCACATCCTAATAAATTCTAGAGGGCCCAGATTTATTTTTATTTAACGAGATACTACGTACGACTCCAAAAGCTACCAGCGATACCGATATGGGTTAAGCGACAGTTATACAGACCGTCCAGCATGAGAATATTAACCGGGAATATAAAAAATACTTTACTGATACTATGTTATCTACTTTGTGCTGATGCTAATCTATCGTAATAACATTTAACAGTGTTAAGGTGGTGAGGTATGAAACTGCGAAACAAATTCTCGCAAACGCGCCTAGTCTAAACGTTGGCCTAAATTATTATAAGGCATTATAGTATATTTTACAACGCCAACTTCCAACTGTACTACTACCACCTTCTTTATGGATTATTCACTCACATTTTACCAAATAAAAATATTTATCTCTTTAAGAGCTGTAAATATACTGCAGGTCAGAGTTAAACGTGCTTTTTCACGCGATAATTTCTATCCCTAAATAAGGGCTAATAAGAAATAAATGAAACAAGAAACGATACCTCGAGAAAGTATAAGGGTAGCCTTATTTCCATTCTTGATCTTGTGTACTCTGCCAAGAATTAATATAAGTTTTGTATAATTAAATCATATAATAAAATTTCAACATTTTATTGAAGCACACCGTTCAGAACCAAATGGATTGTGCCGTGACAATGACCAGATATAAAACAGTATATGAGATATAGAACGCTACTTGCGTTGACTCTGGCGGCTTTCCATATCTCAGACAATAGCTACAGTATCTGGAATAGTTGCTGTACAACAATACGACGTTTAATTTATTAAGACCTTTAGATCTCACGTGAAAACTAGTATGTATTGGCAGCGGATTGGCGTCACTATCCAACGTATAATTCGTCTATAGAAATAAATAGTGAGATAAGGAAACGTTGTGGCCTGAAAGAAGATGTAGTAACAAAAATTGAGAAAGGTATGCTGAGATGGTTTGGCCATGTCGAGAGAATGAATGAAGAACAATTGACGAAAAAAGTGTATAAGGCGAGTGTGAATGGAAGTGATGGAAGGGGTAGACCTAGGCAGACGTTTCGAAACCAGATCAGGGACGTCTTGAAAAAAGGCCAGGTCAAGAGTACCCTAAACCGAAGGACATGTATGAAAAGAGTAATGAAAGTGGACCAAACGAAACAAGTATGTAAGGATCATAGCAAGTGAAAAGAAATGGTCTCTCCCTACCCCTACGGGAAAGAGGGGTGATTATGTATGTATGTATGTATGTATATTCGTCTATGTAGTTTCATTTTTTAAGTTTTACAAAAGCCATTATACATTTTATCTGCGTGTTTTAAATCAAGTGCTACCGACACCTACATTAATGATCCAAAAGGTCACATTATAAATGTATTTTCTACTAGCAGCCCGTCCCAGCTTCGCATGGGTATTTAACAAAAAATTAAAAATTAAACCCTTCTATTTTTTTTCGGTCTCGGGGAAAAACCTCTCTTGACGGGTTATCCCGGCCCGGGGGACCGAGGGATATAAGGGACTCCGGAAAAGATGTTCAACCCACTAAAAAACCCCGCTGTTCTCCTATCGTCTACGCCCGGGCCCACGGATATATGGCCTGCCGATCTCGTGGCCTGGGCCGGCGCCGGCCCACGCTTTGTCTTAAAGCGGGCCCCTTCTAAAGTGCTGGCGCCAGGGGGTCAGGGTTTCGTCCCCCCGGCGCTCTCTTGTAACAACTCTAGGAGTTGAGGGGGGCTGTGGAACAGCACGCGGCCTTCTCCCTCGCGGCAATAGTGCGGGCGGCGGATCCTCCCCCGAGGGGCCGCCTGCGGCCGTTTTCTACGTCAGCCGGAGATCGTTGCCCGCCCTCCGGCGCCGACGACGCGGACTACGTTGGCGGGAGGGGAGTGCGGTGGCGGACTCCCGCTCCCGTTCCACTGCCTCCCTTGCAGACACTACTGCCTCGCAAAAGGAGGCGACGGCCGTCCATCCAGGATCGCCCCCGACCATGGACAGAACCAGGGCCGGGAGCGACAGGTCCGCGGCCAATTCCGGACGGGACTCGCACCCCCGTCGCGTGCTAGTCAGGCGTGGGTACGACTACCAGACGACACTCCAGAAAAAGCAGAGTCGCCTGACGTCGTAGCCGGCCCAGCAAGACCAACCGACAGCGAGGATGCAATTCCCGCCCCATGAACACTCTGTGCAAGCGCAGTCGAAATAGGCATGGTTTCGACTACCAAATCAGGTCCCAGGGTAGAACCCGGGACCCCAATCAGTATTCGCAATCATCCCACCGGGGACCACGCCACGAACAGAGAGCTAAGTTGGAAAGGATGTAAGAGGTAGACGGAAAGAAACGTAGGACTCTGTCGCCTCGAACGAAGAGGGGAGTGAAGCGACGGATGCTCGGGCACCTCGGGTACGCACACCCGTGCACTCCTCGGACAGAGGAGCGCCCCTGAGGGCAAACCCTTCTATTTGCGTCAGGTTACTAAAAAAATAAAATTATAAAGAAAGTTTGAATATTATTATTTCTATGAGCTTTTATTTTAATGATTTTTTTTGTTATTACTTTTTATTTATTTTTCGTTATTTTTTAATAAGTATTCTAATTTTTGTAAAAACCCCAGTGACGCACGCCTACATTGCATAAGGTGCTGCCTAGCTAGCCGAACAGGGTGAGCGGCTACCACGCAACATTTTTCTAATACTTACATTTTTAAACTCGTGATATCTTTCGAATAGAATATCCGAATTGAATAATTCAAAAAGTTATATAAAGGTATTGAAACAGTTTTGAATATGAAGTAATTTATTTTGATAAGGATTAATACCAAGATCCAAATAAAGAGTCTTTTCTAGGGGCGGCATTTCAATTAAATTTTTAAAATAAAAGAACACTTATTGTGGCATAACTATAATAGTTAGACATATGCTGTCGCGACACTTTTTGTAAATAATGATGTGTTCTGCAAAGTTGTAGTACATTATTTTATTCTATCATCAATAGTTTTCGCAACGCACGCGATTTAAATAATATTTTAGGTAATTTTTTTACACTTTGGGTTACATTATTGGAGTTTTAGTAAGGATCCCTAATTTTTTTGAAAATATAATATAGCCTATGTCACCCGGGGATAGTGTAGCTTCCCAACAATGAAAGAATTTTTTAAATCGGGTCAGTAGTTTCGGAGCCTATTCAAAGCAAACAAACAAACAAACAAACAAACAAACAAACAAACAAACAATCAAATCTTTCCTCTTTATAATAGTAGTATAGATATCTGATTGCATAGCAGCACAATAATTAAACTATATTAATAAATTAACTGTAGAATGCAACTGGGCTTGCAATCACGTTGTATTAATCACAACCTTATATTTTATTATCATCCGAGTGAAAAATGTAGGTTAAAACAAATAGCTTCACTGTGGACCCAGTTTTTATCCCAGCATAAACTCAAGGAGTAACAACCCCCGGTTATCTTAACTAAATCAAACCTGTAAGATTTCCAAATTTTTCAGCAGTAGGCTCTAACAACATACTTTTTATTAGATCAACGTCTATAGAGTTAATTTCTGCCAATTTCTATTATTAAGTGTTGAACAATATACAAAAATTTACAAAAATAAATAAGTTTATCCACATGTTCAAATAGGCAAATTCTTCCCAATGAGACAAAATCTTAGTTTATGGATTAAACTAGACTTATTTTTTTATAATAATAATACTAAAGTGAAGGGTCGGGGCACAAGAGAACAAATTGTAAATATAAGGCAAATAATCGAGAAAGGTCGTGAATTCAACATGCCAATACTCATGTGCTTCATAGACTATACGAAAGCGTTTGATTGTGTTCGATGGTTTGTTTGTGGAAGATTCTGCATGAAATGGGCGTACCTAAACACCTCGTGTCGCTGATCGTTAACTTATACCAAGATGGCCAGTCTATAGTAATGGTGAATAACATCATCTCAGGATCCTTCAAGCCAGGAAAGGGAGTAAGAAAGGGATGCATTCTTTCTCCCATTATTTTTAACGTATAAAGTGAATATATAATGAGGTGAGCCTTAGAAAGGTCTCCAACGTGAGCAAAATGAGACTAGTCCGAACATTGGTATTTTAAATTTTTCTCTATGGAGCATAATCATGAACAATTAGAGCTCAGAGCTCAAGCAAATAGACGTACTCTAAACAGAGCTCAAGAAAATAGACGTACTCTAAACGTTGGAGATGAATGCTCCGTATACCTTGGATGGCCAATAGAACAAATAAATCTATTCTGGACCAGCTTCACATTAAACTCAGGCTCTCAACAATCTGTTATCGGAAGATTCTTGGGTACTTTGATCACATTGCCCGACGACAGCCAGATAACTTGGATAAGCTGGTCGTGGATAGGCAAGGTGGAAGGAAAGCGACCCCGTGGCCGATTACCTAGCCGCTGGTATGACTAGGTAACCGCCCTCACTGGACTCCCAATAGCGACCGCTATTCGAAAATCTGAGGACCAGACGAAGTGGAAACAGCGTATGAGACAGGCCGTGGTTGATTTTCAAGGACACGATCTTCAGCTATGAAGAATTTAACCGTAAAGTAAAAATTAATAGTTTAGCATTTTGTGATAATTTACACAGCGCCACTTAGTCTTAAAAAGAGAAAGTGCTTTTGTTATGGGTATTAGATAACTGACAAATATATACTACTTATTTGTATTTTATAAATTAATACATGTTCGTATACATAAACACAAACTCGGGACAAGAATTGAATCCATCTAGACATTCAGACAAGCTAAAGTTGTTCCACGACGTTGGTTATTAATATTACAAATTTCCTGTTATATTCTAATTAATAAACTGAAATACTTTTGAACCAAATCTAGCAATATTATAATATTTATTTCTACACTTTATTCATATCCACGCAGATAAAACCGCGGGCGAATAATATAGAGAGCTTATTACTAAATTAACCACTTTACTTTGTCATAAATTAAGTGCAATAATGAAAGCATTGATTTAAACTACAATTCCATTAGTAGATGAAAAGATAGTTTAATTTATAATAATTATGTAGATGTGATTTTAGATAAGTATATATGGGTAATTTATGTCTAGTTATTTATTTGAAACAATTTCTCAATTAAACATTTACTCTTAGCTCGATGTATATGTTTATTTATAAATAGCTGTGCAAAAGTAGACATGGTGTAGAACGATCTAATTTTCGTAATATAATGATTGAAAAATATTTTTATTATTTAATCTTACAGTATTTCGCCAAAACTCTTCTACAGGTCTTTTTATATTCGTAGTAGAGTAGTTAGTTCATCACTTGTCGATTAATCTTTGATATTATTAAACTTAATAGTTGGTTTATATTAAACACTATATTTTATTGGTTATTTACTCACTATTTGCCCCTGAGAGTATTCATCATTGTCATTAAATTGTATTAAAAGCATGTTCTTTGCAAACCGGTATTTAGTTTTAAATATGGGCACGCAACTTTTTGCGTCATTTCTTCGCGGTGACTCTTACTTTTCATAAAAAAGAAGGCACAAAAACAAGAAATCACTTCGGATTTAGGATATAGTACGATATAGGATTTTTCCAAACAAAGGTTATGATTTTATTCGAGGTTGGCAGCGTATTAGCAATGGCCCTGCTGTTGTGCACTTCCATAGACTATCTCCGTGCCGGAGGTGACCTGTTGCAAAAGGCGACAAAACAACTCTAGCTAAGTGGTAGGGCTCCAAGACCGATTAGATAGCAACGACCTCTGGTCTCTAAATAATAGTTTGTGTTCCGGCACTAATGAATTAAGTTCCAGTTTGTCTTCGCGGCCGGCAGCGCTTAGGGAATGCGCTCTGCAACGTATATAGGCGATGGCGACCACCTACTACCGAATAGGTCCTTTGTCTGTCTGCTGATATCAGATATATAAAAGATGACGGTGACCATTTGCTATTAAGTGGTCTAAAAAATATTAGCGTTGATGCAGCAATTTTTTTTTTCTTGCTTTAGGACTGCAGTCAGGCTAATAGCTCGCTTAGAATTTAGCAGTTACCGTCGTCTATGGGTGTTTGCAACACCAGTGGCATCACGAACTCGCTGCAATCCCATAAGGGTACAGGAACTTGGGTCACTGATGCCGGAACACAACACAAGGTTATTATGGCGGCATACTTAAGACCAAAGGTGGTCACCATACAAACGGGCTTGAGGCCCTACCACGTAGCTAGGGTAGGTTGTTTTGTCGGCTTTTACGACAGGCCGACCTTGGCCGCAGAGGTTAGTATTCTTTCTCCGCCCCTGCATGGTTCGAGCTAAATTTGGTTTTCTTCAACTTGAAAAGCGTAATTCGAAAGACGTTCTTTAGCTGCTTGTACATTAGCAACACAATCCTTTGGTCACGATTCTTAATATAAGTGACAGGAATAGTTATTTTTATTCAAGACTATACTGCTAAAAATCCTTTACTTTGAAACAATCCATCTGAAAACAAAACTTGATTTATTTACATCGCTTCCACGTTTACTATTGGCACGAAGTTGCGCTTAAATTGCAACCAGCTATCAAGATTTATTCGCTCCTCAAAATTCAGAGCGATACTACGCGATCGTATGGTAGACAAATTAGTTGTCTCACCGGTGACTGATGAGTCGGTGTTCTGTGTGCACCCGCTCTATTTGTGTCACAATGTTTAAGATGTACATTTTCAAAATGTTTTGCAATATTCAACAAACAAACTGATTATAAGTCTATTGGTTACATTTTATTTAACTAAAATTATTATTTAAGCTAGATTTCCAGACTCCATTTTGTAACATCTCTTAACCTACGTACATAATTTATCTCTTTTTGATATGAAATATTCTTTGAAAATGCTAAACTATTTGGTTTCTGGGTATTTAATGAGATTAGGGTATCAAGATCGGCTATTTAACACTCATTCTGATAAATTACTCAAGTTGATTAAAGAAGAGATATATACTATAATCAGAATTAATGATATTGTTTTTTTATATTTAACAAATAAATATTTGCTAAATTTATTACGTATTTTAAAAACCAAAAATCTATTTATTTAAATTATATAGTATTTTTTAAGACTTTCATGTCGTAAAGGCATGATGGATGTCTTACGAAGACCAAAGGCTTGAATCCTGTTCAGAATATAAGTATATACTATGTATTTAAATACAGAGTAAATATGTATAGTATTATAATATACTTGTATCAGTTGTCTAATATCCATAACAAAAGCGCACTTATGTATCAGTGCTATGATACTTTTTTACCTTGTACCAGCTTAATCACCATAATTACCAGCTAATCAACTCATGAAAAATTACGAAAGGATTTCTTAATTTTAGTTTTTAAAGGGGTGACTAACATACGTCTTTTTCACTTTTTTTAATGGAGTGGAACAGTAGATAGTTTGTCGTCTCACTTCTTAGGAAGCAGTTACCGTCGCCTGTAGATATTTGTGACGCGAGGGGCACCACTAACATGCTGCTACGTGCATAGGGGAATTGAAACCTGGTTCACTGAACAAAACAGTGTTATTTTGACAG
The DNA here is from genome assembly GCA_963693495.1 of Malacosoma neustria. Lineage (NCBI taxonomy): Eukaryota > Metazoa > Arthropoda > Insecta > Lepidoptera > Lasiocampidae > Malacosoma > Malacosoma neustria. Next base: position 8,129,278 of record OY856372.1, read on the forward strand.
CACATTTAGAAACTAGGGGTGGTAACCATCTAGCCGGATTGAGAGCCTAACCATCAAGCTAGGATTGTTTATCACCTTATACGACATGCTGTCGCCATCAGTATTCTTACTCTGACCCTGGATGGAGAAAATTTGTTGCAAATCTTGCATGGAATGTCTTACCATGCCTCGTCCTTCATCTTTCATCAGACGTCCATTTTTTCCCTTATTCAGCCTTATTAGTAAATATTTTAGTGTTGCTTTCAAAAATATCAGAACATTGAACTATAAATAAATAAATCTTTAGTTGTCACGCGTCCGTGCACATCTGCTCAATTTGCGTCACGACACTTGAATTTAAGATTTCAACTACCGATACTCGGTGAAACACGGTGCAACGTGGCACGTTCAAAATGCAACTTATTTTCTGTATTGTAAATATTATTTCTAGGAATACTCTCGTTATTGTTGACAAAGAATTTGTGTACAAATTAAAAGAAATTTCTTCAAATTACTTAGTTAGTCCCAATTTATTGAAAGTAAAACTTTTAGCTATTTCTTCTCTTTCGAACGTAAATTTAGGTTTGATATGAGAAACATTATTAAAACTAAAAGTACTATGGACTAAACATTATAAATTGAATTAATTACCCATCTTTATTCAAATTTTGTTTATTGTAGTTTCTTAACAATTGTACGTTCATTAAGTGTCAGAAAAAATCAGCATAATAACTGGGCCATTTTTACTTTGTACTGTCAATTAAATTTGTGTATTATTTTTCAATGTAGTTGACGCTTGACAAATGAAACTGATCAAAATTTGACCTGCACCGGCACTGCACTATTTTCTCAAAGACTCTATATTGTTAGCTTATTCATGACTGGAGTTAACGAAACCCGATAATACGAGGTTCATAAGGTAAAATTATTTCAATGGTTTTACCAGATCCATATTTCGATTAAGTCATATTGCCAAATCGGTATAGCACGTCTAACCAATATGGCAATAAATTGCCTATTTCACACAAGCGACCATTACTCACTGAATCATAAAAGACGTGAGAATGCAGAAAGCCGAGTATGAATATTTTATACCTATTCTCGAAGATCAGTGGGGTTGTTAACTTCGGTATATGCAACAACGGAGAAAATAAAATACAAAAGCGACCATTCTCTCCATTTCAGTGGCTGATGTATTTTCTCAACGCCATTGCGGCATAAAGGCTGTGGATTTGAGTCTCAGCTGGGTAAATGGGGAAATGATGCCCGATATTTATATTGTGTATTATAATATACGTTTATATAAATAAGATGTAGTGACAAAAATTGAGAAAGGTATGCTGAGATGGTTTAGCCATGTTGAGAGAATGAATGAAGAACGATTGACGAAAAAAATGTATAAGGCGAGTGTGAATGGAAGTGTTGAAAGAAGTGGACCTAGGCGGACATTTCGAGACCAGATCAGGGACGTCTTGAAAAAAGGCCAGGTCAAGAGTACCCTAAACCGAAGGGCATGTATGAAGGGAATAATGAAAGTGGATGAAGCGAAACAAGTATGTAAGGATCGTAGCAAGTGGAAAGAAGTGGTCTCTGCCTACCCCTACGGAAAAGAGGCGTGATTATATGTATGTATGTAATATACGTTTAAGATGTTTTGCTTTATACATACATTATGATTGCGAAAATTAAGTGTCTAAATATACCGTCAAAGTTAACCTCATGTTGTCCTAAATATAAAAAAACACAAAACATCACTGCCCTATTTTTGCAAGAAAAAGGCCGACAAGCGTATACCTACGTACTTGCAACTTCGTGAGATTACTTATATAGGAAATATATTTTTGTGACTTAGTTCTGTATTGCGTATTTTGTGATTGCACGCTCTCGCATGTGGCCCAGTAAACACTCCGTGTCACGTCCCATACTCAATTTGTCCCCGTGTCCAGCTCACTGCAAGCATCTCAGCGAATAAAGGAATACATCGTGCCCAACGTACGCCGTGTATGCACTACGCTGTTTACTTTCAAACATCATGTTCAGCTTCTATTTATGTTTGGTAATTTTTACAAAAATTGTTAGTGCAACCTACTCCATGCCCCATGCAAATGTAAACAAATAATGGTGCTATATGCATAGCGATTTAGACTCTTAATGTAAATTTGTACCAAATTCTTATAAAAAAATTAGTAAATCACACAGTAGGAAGGTTTCCTTCACTATGCTATTAAATAATAGCTGTAATTTAAATGTACAGTAAATAACGTTAACCCAACATCATATCTTTTCTTCGTTAGTATAAAAATATGTTGCATTTTAAAACGATTTTTAATAATATTTTCAGCACTAACATGGTAATGTATTGTTTTATTACTGAACTTATTATATAAGTGACAACTTTAGCTTTTGAAATAAATAAATAATTGTTTAATTATTATATTTTTCATAATATAAATTTAAGTAGAAGAAAAATCTTTCTAATTAGTTGTTGTACATGAACTGCTGTGATATGTATCTTTTATACCTAGTCAGGTCATAAGTATTGTCACACAGTAAAAACTTTTCTTTTAGAATGCTGGCCACAAAAAAGTTTATTGAATTCGAATTTCGAATTGTTAATGAAAATAAAAATGTATACTTTTAGAATTTTACTCATTTTTAAATATGGAGTGGACGCTTAAAGAAGACCGTGTTGCAGTTATTGCGTTGCATCGTTGCAGTTACGCGCCAATTCAAATTTTTAACATACTGAAAAATTTGAATATAACCAAAAGATTCGTTTATCGTACCATCAAACGATACAATGAAGACTCTAGTGTAGATGACAGGTCAAGAAGTGGTCGCCCTCGGTCTGTTAGGACTCCAGCAGTGATAAAAGCTGTGAAGACACGAATTCAGAGAAATCCCAAACGTAAGCAGAAACTGTTGGCCCTTCAGATGGGGTTAAGCAGAACCACGGTGAAAAGGGTGTTAAATGAAGACTTAGGGCTTCGGGCATATCGAAGAAAAACAGGACATCGTTTGAATGCTCGTCTAATGGACCTGAGACTGAAGAGAGAAAAAAATATCGGGAAATTCTTTTTTCGGATGAAAAAATGTTTACCGTAGAAGAGAGCTACAACAAACAAAATGATAAGGTGTACGCACACAGTAGTGAAGAAGCGAGCAACCGTATTCCGCGTGTCCAACGAGGTCATTTTCCATCCTCGCTCATGGTATGGTTGGGAGTTTCTTATTGGGGCTTAACAGAGGTACATTTTTGTGAGAAAGGTGTAAAAACGAATGCTGTTGTGTATCAAAATACAGTCCTGACGAACCTTGTGGAACCTGTTTCTCATACCATGTTCAATAACAGGCACTGGGTATTCCAACAAGATTCGGCGCCAGCTCATAGAGCGAAGAGCACACAAGACTGGCTGGCGGCGCGTGAAATCGACTTCATCCGGCACGAAGAATGGCCTTCCTCCAGTCCAGATTTGAATCCGTTAGATTACAAGATATGGCAACACTTGGAGGAAAAGGCGTGCTCAAAGCCTCATCCCAATTTGGAGTCACTCAAGACATCCTTGATTAAGGCAGCCGCCGATATTGACATGGACCTCGTTCGTGCTGCGATAGACGACTGGCCGCGCAGATTGAAGGCCTGTATTCAAAATCACGGAGGTCATTTTGAATAAACTTTAATGTCATAAGAATCTATGTTTTGTTAAGTTCATTTTGGTATATGAATGGTTACATAATGAATAAACTTGTTACAATTATTTCACATTAAACATGTGACAGAATTTATGACCTGACTAGGTATTTAAAATTTGTATGTCATGTATAAATAATTAAATATTAAGAAGCCTAAAAGACTTTACAATAAAAATAAAATATAAATAGTAAATAAACTTAAAACTTTTCTGTATTCAGATTTAGACAGAACCAAACAACCCTTGTCGCGTAGTTTACACCAAGTTTAATAGAATATGTGTAAGAAATATAATATAATAATAAACAATATAATAATGGGCTCAGGATGCTGATGGGGTTGCCACGATTCTGCAGCGCTTCGGGTATGTTTGCCGAAGCACGCGTAGATGATTTTTATGCCATTACAAGGATGCGGGCTGCCTCGTTGCTCTGCAGGGTTCGGGCCAGCTCCAACAGTATCCTGAGCACAATCGCTGCCAGACATGATTCTGCAATAATTAATTGCTGTGTTAGGAAATGTAAGACTGACACAGCAATTGTAGCCAAATTATAGGATAAGACTAACATTAGATTTACATATTTACATAACATTAGACATTATATACATATTTACTAACCCCTATGAATTATGTGAATGATTCGAAATAAAAAGATTATTATTATTATTATAAAAAATTCAAGTACAATGTTATTACAATTTTCCCCAGTCATTCTGTAGCCAATTATATATATATTTTAATATTAACACTGACAAGTTGCTACGATTTTATTCGGATAAAATTTATTTAATATTAGTGACAATTTGTAAAACTACTCTAAGTGTTGGGAGGAGCTTATCTTTTCCGCGATGGCCAAAGCAGAATATTCGCGACGAGTGCGTGCCGTGTCGCAGAACCAGGAGTCTTTCCTACAATCCCCCACTTAATGGCGCTATTAATGGGATTTCTTTAGGATTGTTATGTATAGAGACAGCGAATACGTGAATTAAAGAAGCGGCTCAAAGTCACACTGATTTATTGCGTGGACACCATGACACTTACGTTCCAACTAATATATATATATATATATATATATATATATATATATATATATATATATATATATATATATATATATATATATATATATATATATATATATATATATATATATATATATATATATATATATATATATATATATATATATATATATATATATATATATATATCTATTTAGATACTCTATATATAAATAGATATATATATATATACTATATGCATATCTATTTATATATAGATACATAGATACATTCATTTTTTCTAGTAAAGTTTGTTTGGCCCGCTTGGAAAAAAGCTGTGCCTTCCAAGTTTGAGGTACTTTTCTGAATATTGTCATAAAGCCTGAATATTTTTACCCTTCAAAATTAATTTTATGTGATTTTTATCTTTTTGAACAAAGAGGCTTAAAAATTTTATTCCATGTGGCTAAACCACAATGTGATCTCCAAACCACGAAAAGGAACCAGAGATTTAGACGGAATAATCGTATGTTTTTAATAACATAATAGTAACGAAAGGGGGTAGCCCAATTCTTCTTGCATGCCGAGTACTAGATGGATTCAAAGAAAACATGTTTTTAGATTACAAACAAACACTACATATTTGTTCAGTTGTATATGTAATAATCAAATATATTTTCTACACCCCACCTGTAAAGTCTAATTTGGGACGGCAAGCACCTCTCCGTAGAATAATTGATGAGTATCATTCCCTTATCACAGTGATACCCGATCTTGATGTGTTCCACGATAAGTTGCGTATATTTAAAAACAAAATAAAAAATGCACCTTAATTTTGGTCATTAATCATTTATTGTTTTATAACTGACTTGCTGTTGTTACTTGATTATATATTATTATATTGACTTTTATATATATTATTATATTGACATTGCCTCTTTTTTTTGATATGACATGACATTTATTAGATATTCATATTAATATTTCATCAATTATTACTGTATTATTTGTTAAATTTGAATTTCAAAGTATTCATTATGTATTCTTTTTTATTTCTTTTTCTAAATTAATTATTGTATTACATCTTCGAGCCGATGAATTGCCAATGTTATGTACGCCATTATTGTCACATGCATCAGGCCATATATTAAATAGTTTGTTATTTTCAATGTTATATGTCTGTGATGTGGCAGTACTTTTTTTTAATTAAATAAATAAATAAATAAATAAATAATCAACAACGAGTTCTAAAACATAAGCATTTTGTCCGCAGAATTTCGCAACTTGCTCAATCTAGGCGAAAACTAATTGGTAGTCTATAAATTACAAATTTGATCTAGATATTATTTAGTTGGGATCAAATTATTATTAAAGTAAGCTTACAAAGCTTATTAAATGTTAATTTACATGTCATCATCATCATCTCAGCGTTCATCCCGGTTGCAACCCAAACTTGCGTTTTGGTGCCCGGGGTCCGCTAAATGTTAATTTACTACATTTTATAATGAGAAAAAGTAGAAAATTGGTATTTTCTAACCCCGTAGCGCTGTTTTTTTTTATTACTGTAGGACAGCAGATAGGCCTGAAATACGGTCTTAGAATTTAGCAGTTACCGTCACCTATGGATGTTTGTGACGCCAGGGGCACCGCGAACACGTTACTGTCCCATACAGGTACAGAAACCTGGGTCACTAATGCCAGAACACACGGTTATAATGGTGGCATACTTATAGACCAAGGATGGTTGCAAGGTACGGGCCCGTGGCCCTACCACGTTGCTAGGGTTGTTTTGTCGTCATTTACGACAGGCTGAACTTGCATTTCCTTAGTGTTTATAGTTACAAAAACAGAAAAGCTACCATTGCTTAACTCAAACGGTAGTAAACGGAGTCATCCGTTTGTCATCTTGTACGACTCCCTGGGATATTGAGAGTTCAACTCAATTATTTTTCTGGATTGTAAACTAGTTTTCAATTAGTGGATTTCGTAAAAGTGAAGGAATAGACACCATTATGTGCAGTCTATTTTGCCGAATGAATAATCTTTTTAGTTAAGATCATAGGTATGATTGACTATTTTAATCGTTAAACCATTGAGATTACTGTTGGCCATCACCATTACTGGCCAGTAGCACAGAAGGGCGGCTACTATAAGACAGGCACATTCGTGCAGGGGCGGAGAAAGATTACCAACCTCTGCGGCCGGGGTCGGCCTGTCGTAAAAGGCGACAAAACAACCCACCCACCCTAACTACGTGGTAGGGCCTCAAACCCGTCTGGATGGCGACCACCTTTGGTCTTAAATATGCCGCCATAATAACCTTGTGTTGTATTCTGGCATTACTGACCCAAGTTCCTGTACCCTTATGCGACAGCAGCGTTTTCGCGATGTCACTGGTGTTGTAAACACCCATAGGCGACGGTAACTGCTAAATTTTAAGCGGGCCGTCAGTCTGTCTGCTGTCCTACAGCATTAAAAAAAGGTACATTGAGCTAGACATAACCACACTAGCTTCTCGCCGGAGTTTCGTAGTGCCATTAGAAATTAATTTATTATAAAGGGAATGTAGAAAATTAAATGAAGTTATTTCGGTGGCCAAGAGAGAAAAAAACATAATGAAAATTATTAATTATAAAATATATCTATGTATAGATATATTTTATATATGTATGTAGATAATACTTGCAACGACCCAATCGGTATATACTCGTCAAAAGGTTTGACATATAAAATACAGACAACAAAAATCAATACTCGATAATTGATAAAAATAAAAATTTCATGCAAATTTAAAATAATTTTCAAGTTTATTCCAATCCCCCAGTAAGTTTCAAGCACAATAATAGATGTTGCGATATGTCACCACGCGACACTGCATTGGCGATGGAAACCGACTTGCAATTCACGTATGAACGAGCACGAAGTAAATAGAAATATGAGTGGCATTATTCAGCAGTTCGCAGCATTTTCTTTATCAAACTTATTTTAAAACTGTTTAGATGCGCAATAGTGTCAAATTAAATTTAAATGATATCTATTTCTCGTTTTTTTTTTTGTGATTTTTACACAATGTTCTTTTTACTATTACTAACATTATAATTTACTTTATTCTGACATATACATAAGTATTTTTTCCCTAAGTTACTAAAGTGTCCATCGATGACTTCGTCAATTTACCTTTATATGACAATGGCTTCCTTCCCTTTCTTACATTTCCATTTCCTCCTGCCTTTCTGGTCCATTTCTATACGAATCATTACTTATGTTACATTTAATTCTGCTAATATTCGTATTCTATGTTCCTTAATTATATCTGTAGCATTTTAAATGTGCTCCAATTCAATTGATATGTTAAAATCTATAAATTCTAAGGTTAATCATGTCGTAAATACTTGAAAAGTTGGTTATTTTGCATGTATACCTTGGCCTATATGTTAGGCTGTACTTTGAATCTGCAAGTAGATTTTTCTAGTTCCATTTATAATTTTTTATGTAATCCCTTTTAAAATTTTCACTAGAGTAGAAAACTGTGCTTAAGAAGAATGACTATACTCGTAGATTAAATAATTGATAATTGTATTACAAAGTTAATAACTGTCATATAACTTTTCCACGGAGAATATGTAGTTACGTTTTCTCTTTATTTTCTTAAAACGTTATACCGGTCAAAAAAGAAGTTGAGGTTCACTATTATATTTTCATAAGGAGTAATCCTTTTTTTTCGTAAAGAGGCGCAAGGTTTCATACTCAGCTACTGCTGTCTAACCCCTAAACCCGAAAGGAAAATAACTGGGCCGATGCTGGTCACGGACCGAGATTGCACTGTACAGGGATGAGAAGGATTGCTCGAGAGCAGTGGACTGTATGAGAGAAGAGGGGGAGAGAAGGGGTGGTTAGAGAGACGCGATACCTTGCAGTGGGCAAAGAAATTCGCACTGAGCTTGATTGCACCCCTTCCCGGATCGGTCCAGTTCCGCTCGCAGAACTGTTGCACGGCACCTACTAAGTTTCACGCACACTGAATACACAGTTTTATGGCACGGGCAATGAGAGTTTGGAGTAACTGAACGGAGGTCAAACGTCGACCTTCCCGCGCGTTTAGAAGCTCACGCATTACTACTCTATTATATTTGTCCCACCCTCGCTTTTACCGTTTACCTCACCATGAGTGAGGGTAGGTAACAAAAATCAGGAGGCGGGATTTCAAATACCCTTTATGCAAGGATCGAACAACAGGGGCATTTTTGATAATGTGAAACGGAAAACATTTTGATACTTTGGTTTGATACTGAAAGTCCATTATTAAGTGTCATGTGATATCGAATTAGACTATGTGACATATATTAGAATTAGTGTGATGACCAAAAGTCGATTCTATGAGTATTCATCACACAAGGCTATCACATCATGACCAGCATAGAAAATGCAGTCGATGTAGTGATAAACGATGAAGCTGAAATAACCTGGAGTTCGGTAATATATTGATAATGAAGTTTCTTTGAAATATATAAAAAGGCCCCAAATATATTATTAGAACCCACACACACATCTAAATTAACCCAAGTGCACAGTGAATCCAACCACTGAATTGAAAGGTTTGGTTGGTAACCGGAGTACTATTGTATTATAAGAAGATAGAAAGAAAATGTTGGTATATAGGTACACTCGCGTGGAGATGTTCTGATAGTCATCCACTTTGCTCTACCAATTCACTAAAACATAGTCTGTACTATATTTTTCTACGGTGGTGTGCACTCAGAAAATTATTAAAAACATAAAACTTTACAGTTGTCGTGAGATATGGATCTAAAATATACTCACTCTTTTCGAATTGAATTTGTTTGCAAAGGTCCTGTACGAAATGCTGTTTCAAACATTTCACATCGAATGAAATGTTCTTTAAAACTTTCTTGACAATTTATAATACTGTAATATAAATTTACTATTATTACCAAGAACTTGTGGCAAACAAAGGAATCGGTTTGGCGTAAGTAATCTAGGCTGACTGTATTAATAAATTCTGCAAAGTTTTTTGGCAAATATCTTGTTTGTTGTAACAAGGTTGTCTGTTATTCTTGGTTATTATGTAGATATAATACGAAAGGGGGTAATAAATGCTAAAACGTATTTATTTGGGATAAGGGAAAATTAAACTGCTAATTAAAATTATGACAATAAAAAAAAATTAAAAATCAATTTTCTCAAGTCTGGCATTTTTTTACTTTTTTCATAGTTTCGTAACTTTATTACAGCATTAATATTGCATTAGTATTATTAATATTGCAATCAAATAAATATATTATATTGTACTCGTACTTTAATAAATAAATCAACCTTTTTTACATTCTAATACCATGCCTTATTAAGTCTCTACTCCAGATTCGTAATGTAATTGGTTGTTACCTTTTTCTATATGCTAGGAAAATATATTTTCTGATTCCTTCCGGCTGTGGGGGTATCGGAGGGTATATGGGACTCAGTAACATTAACCATTACAAAGTCCCTCTGTGCCTGAGCCGGCGGACAACTGGCCAGCCGGTCTAATGGTTCAAGTCGGCGCCGGCCCACCTCTTGTTTTGGGGGCGGGCTTTGATCTGTGTCCTTTTAATAGTGATGTGACAGTGAGATATTCAAAATAAATTGTTTTTATAAGTAGTTTGTTGCTGATCTGGGTTCTGTTAAATTGTTTTTTTACGTAATCTGTTTAACATTACACATGAACTCTTCTTAATAAAATACGTATATTTGACTAACTCCGAGAGTAAGAGAATGATGCTGAATATTTAATTTTTCATTCAATAATATTTAATTTTTTACTACTGGTATATATCATGAGAGTTGGACGGTAAAGTCCATTCAAACCCTAACCTTATACATTCTGAACGATAGGACAAACAAATTGCCGGAAATATTTGAATAAGAATTGTACATTTCGGGCCACTAATGTGCGAGGCGGGAAACCCGGACTGAGAGAGCACCCTTAATATCTGTTTTATTTTTTCCGGATTTGTATGAATGAGAACAACAAACAACCCCTACATTGTAGGGACGGGATGCGAAAAAACACGTTTACGTCCAATAATATTTTTGTGAGTAATTTGGTTTTATTTGCTGACGCTATTTGCTGATCAAATAAATGTTGGTGGCATAAAAAATTGAGTCAACAAATGAAGCTTATTAATAATATGCGTAATGACTTTTACATTTAATTCACGAGTAGAAAAAAACTATCATTCTTCAAATATCATTTTGATCAGACTAGTTTATCTGGTTTGCATTTAAAGATTTCATTTTGGGGCCCAGTTCACTGTTGACTATAGAGAGCGATGATTACGTGCTCTAGGGCCCATGAAAATTACGTTTTTTTACTTCCTTCTTTTTTCTTATCACTATAAGAAAAAAGATGGAAGCTATTCGTGTATACATGTACAATCTGTTTTTATTTTTTAGAAAAGCTGTTGTATCTCCTTTCAGAAAAAACCTTACACCAGAGATTCGTCAATTGTTTAACAGGCTTCACCAAATTCCAGGGACGGGTCTATTGTGTTTGTAACTCTCGCCTTTGTTAGAGAAGCCGTTAGTGAAGCTAAATGCGGTAAGCCACACATACCCCGGCTGACATACAAAAACCTGGCTTAAATCTCTCCTTGAATGGAGGGGTATGCAAAAACATATACTCCTGCGCGGGTGCTTGGCAGTTGAGGAACCCTAGGGTTGTTATAATAGGTATACCAGCGACGTGCATCCCACACTACCTCACCATGAGTGCCAAAGTGGACGGGTGTGCATCAAGCATTTTCAACTCAAAAAAGCTACACCGACTCGTAGTTGATTTTGATTGCCACTCCAAAGTTCATCGTGGGAACCTTTACATGCGTGTTTTTCATATACAGTTCATTTATTCAACACTACAAAAGTCTACACAAGATAGAGTTTTAGAACAATTTTAATGCCATAATCTAATGCACATAAAAATGAAATGTAAATATGAAATATCTGTTTTCTATCATCTTTTATGAAGAGTCAATTCTAAATTTTAATTTTCATATAAAATACGTATTGGAAGTGAAAATTACTATGAGTGAAAGTATTCACTTCCTAGTAACGAAAACAGTGAAACAACTTCCATAATATCATATTTTTCATTTTTGTCTTTTAAAAGAAGCATTTAATTTAACGGTATTTAAAGATGATAAGTATAATAATATAAATAATAAGTCGGGTGCTTGAGTGGAGGCCTAGAGTAGGGCATAGAAATGTAGGCAGGCAACCGATGCGTTGGACCGACGACCTTGTTGGAGTGGCCGGTAAGGACTGGATTCGAAAGGCGCAAAACCGGGAAGAATGGCGTGCATTAGAAGAAACCTACACTCAGCATTGGGTGGTGAAAGGTTGAAAAAGAAGTGTAATAGTAACGTATAATTGTACAGTAAATTTAATGTTTACAAAACAACAAAAATATAAGCAGTGATAACTTAATTCTTATTCTGGGAGGTTGTAAAATTTATATTCCATGGTGCTTGCTATTTTCCACACAGACAAATTAACTACAAAAATATATATTTTTAATTATTATTAAATTACATATTTAATACACCAATATGTGTATACATAACCCTTATCTTACTTATTTTAATCTTTTATTGTTATCTTTTTGTTTCTAGTATGTTACATCACACTAATTAGTGAATATTCTCTATGTACTTCTTTATTATTTCTCTTAATACTGCTATTTTCTCACAAAATTTCATGAACTCAGTCCGGTTTACCTTTTCATCAGCTCATTCATTTTATCGGGTATTATTTGTACTCTTATTTTTTCTTCTAAGTTAAGAATAAGCTAATCAAAGAAAAAACACTGAATATTAGGTTAATGTCCGTATTTTTTTTTAATTGCTGTAAGACAGCAGATAGGCTGACACCCGCTTTGAATTTAGCAGTTACCGTCGCCTATGGGTGTTTGCAATGCTATTGGCATCGCGAGCACAGGAGCTTGGGTCACTAATGCTGGAAAACAAGGTTAGTATGGCATACTACCAAAGGTGGTCGCCATCCAGACGGGCTTGGGGCCCTACCACGTAGCTAGGGTGGATTGTTTTGTCGGCTTTTACTACAGGCCGACCCCGGCCGCAGAGATTAGTATTCTTTCTCCGCCTCTGCATAGATAGGATAGATATAAATTAATGCCTGTTCATCTTACATATCAGTTTACAACATTTAGTTATTTTCGTTAAAGAAATGAAGAAGACTGGCATGGTATGGAGATGTAATGAGAAGTGATGTAGATGAGGTTTGATGAAGTTTTGTGAAATAAGGTATACCAGGATAAGAAAGGAAGAAAAGATCATAATGTGCCGATCCCAAATAATTGGAATAAATACCACCAAGCTAATGATGATTATTTTTTTTATATATTTCTTTTTTGACGTTTCAATTCATAGTTTAATGATCAAATTCAGTAGATGGTGCCATAACATCTTACAAAAATATACTTGATTTCTCATTGAATTCAAAATGTTCATCTTCGCAGTCTCAAGCGGGCATTAATAAAGTTTTTTTAATTGTATTTATTTTCTACTAGCAGCCCGTCCCAGCTTCGCACGGGTATTTAACAAAAAATTAAAAATTAAACCCTTCTATTTTTTTTCGGTCTCGGGGAAAAACCTCTCTTGACGGGTTCCCCCGGCCCGGGGGGACCGAGGGATATAAGGGACTCCGGAAAAGATGTTCGACCATCCGACTACCCACTAAAAAACCCCGCTGTTCTCCTATCGCCTACGCCCGGGCCCACGGATATATGGCCTGCCGATCTCGTGGCCCGGGCCGGTGCCGGCCCACGCTTTGTCTTCAAGCAGGCCACTTCTAAAGTGCTGGCGCCAGGGGGTCAGGGTTTCGTTCCCCCGGAGCTCTCTTGTAACAACTCTAGGAGTTGAGGGGGGCTGCGGAACAGCACGCGGCCTTCTCCCTCGCGGCAATACTGCGGGCGGCGGATCCTCCCCCGAGGCCCCTCGGCCGCTTTCTACGGCGGCCGGAGATCGTTGCCCGCCCTCCGGCGCCGACGACGCGGCCTACGTTGGCGGGAAGGGAGTGCGGTGGCGGACTCCCGCTCCCGTTCCGTCGCCTCCCTTGCAGACACTACTGCCTCGCAAAAGGAGGCGACGGCCGTCCATCCAGGATCGCCCCCGACCATGGACAGAACCAGGGCCGGGAGCGACAGGTCCGCGGCCAATTCCGGACGGGACTCGAATCCCCGTCGCGTGCTAGTCAGGCGTGGGTACGACTACCAGACGACACTCCAGAAAAAGCAGAGTCGCCTGACGTCGTAGCCGGCCCAGCAAGACCAACCGACAGCGAGGATGCAATTCCCGCCCCGGGAACACTCTCTGTGCAGGTGCAGTCGAAATAGGCATGGTTTTGACTACCAAATCAGGTCCCAGGGTCCACCCGGGACCCCAATCAGTATTCGCAAACATCCCATCGGGGACCACGCCACGAACAGAGAGCTAAGTTGGAAATGATGTAAGAGGTAGACAGAAAGAAAGGTAGGACTCTGTTGCCTCGAACGGAGAGGGGAGTGAAGCGACGGATGCTCGGGCACCTTGGGTACGCACACCCATGCACTCCTCGGACAGAGGAGCGCCCCTGAGGGCAAACCCTTCTATTTGCGTCAGGTTACTAAAAAAATAAAATTATAAAGAAAGTTTGAATATTATTATTTCTATGAGCTTTTATTTTAATGATTTTTTTTGTTATTACTTTTTATTTATTTTTCGTTATTTTTTAATAAGTATTCTAATTTTTGTAAAGACCCCAGTGACGCACGCCTACATTGCATAAGGTGCTGCCTAGCTAGCCGAACAGGGTGAGCGGCTACCACGCAACATTTTTCTAATACTTACATTTTTAAACTCGTGATATCTTTCGAATGGAATATCCGAATTGAATAATTCAAAAAGTTATATAAAGGTATTGAAACAGTTTTGAATATGAAGTAATTTATTTTGATAAGGATTAATACCAAGATCCAAATAAAGAGCCTTTTCTAGGCGCGGCATTTCAATTAAATTTTTAAAATAAAAGAACACTTATTGTGGCATAACTATAATAGTTAGACATATGCTGTTGCGACACTTTTTGTAAATAATGATGTGTTCTACAAAGTTGTGTTACATTATTTTATTCTATCATCAATAGTTTTCGCAACGCACGCGATTTAAATAATATTTTAGGTAATTTTTTTACACTTTGGGTTACATTATTGGAGTTTTAGTAAGGATCCCTAATTTTTTTGAAAATATAATATAGCCTATGTCACCCGGGGATAGTGTAGCTTCCCAACAATGAAAGAATTTTTTAAATCGGGTCAGTAGTTTCGGAGCCTATTCAAAGCAAACAAACAAACAAACAATCAAATCTTTCCTCTTTATAATAGTAGTATAGAAGACTGTATTTTTTCTCGTTAATATTAGAATTCTACCTTATTTGAAAATACATCATGAAATACCTACACCAACGTCGCTTTCGGGTTTTTGTTACAAGCGCAAGCAATGTCAAAACGTTTCAACTCATTTTAGCCATTGTTCCAAACAAAGGAAACATCGTTTTAATGTCAATCTAGGGAATAATACAAAGCCTTCCATTTTATAGAAAGCGAGGCTTTTGTACTGTCTCTTTTGAATCTGTTAGTATAATCTCACAAATTATAATTGTTAACTTTTCTGTTGACATTTCCCATACATTCAGATCACATATGACTATGCTCAAAATGTTTCCATGCCGCCTTTTTTTATAATGTAGTGTTTCGTTAACAATCCTTTAGTAAAGTCTTCGTGTAAAATTGGGTAGTGTTCACACGTCAAACAAAAAGTTGATGGATCGAGTCTAATTGCTTACAGTTATTTTACCAACCATATGCTTTATATTTATTTGTTCTTCCAGTATCTCAATTCAATTTTCAAAGCATGAAGAATTGGAAAGCTTTTTTTTGGTCTCGGGGGAAAAACCCTCTCTTGACGGGTTCCCCCCGGCCCGGGGGGACCGAGGGATATGTGGGACTCCGTGAAAATGTTCGGCCATCCGACTACCCACTAAAAATCCCGCTGTTCTCCTATGGCCTACGCCCGGGCTTACGGATATATGGCCTGCCGATCTCGTGGCCTGGGCCGGCGCCGGCCTGCCTTTTGTCTCAAGGCGGGCCTCTTCTAAAGTGTTGGCGCCAGGGGGGTTAGGGTTTCATCCCAAGAATTGGAAATCTGTCGGAACCGATGGAGTCCCCATTCACGATGATGATGGCAATGTTACTTATATTAACAGTAAAAACTTAATTTTAATAATATTTTCAAAACGATTTTATTGCTATTACTTGACTATGCCTGTTTTTAATTTATTTATAGTGAAAGAAAATTATTTTTTACTGGATATCGCATGACACTTCTATTTTACTTTTAGTTTATTTATAATACTTGGTCATGTGTGATGATTAATATTAATACAATTTCTATCCATTTATTATTATAATTAATTGTATCCTTATCCTAATCAATTCATTTCTCATGTATTATAAATTTAAACCGCGGAATACATACATACTACATACAATCACGCCTCTTTCCCGTGGGGGTAGGCAGAGACCACTTCTTTCCACTTGCTACGATCCTTACATACTTGTTTCGCTTCGTCCACTTTCATTATTCCCTTCATACATGCCCTTCGGTTTAAGGTGCTCTTGACCTGGCCTTTTTTCAAGACGTCCCTGATCTGTTCTCGAAACGTCCGCCTAGGTCTACCCCTTCCAACACTTCCATTCAAACTCGCCTTATACACTTTTTTCGTCAATCGTTCTTCATTCATTCTCTCGACATGGCCAAACCATCTCAGCATACCTTTCTCAATGTTTGTCACTACATCTTCTTTCAGACCACAACGTTTCCTTATCTCACTATTTCTTATCCTGTCACTCAGATTAACTCCTATCACACTTCTTAACGCTCTCAGCTCAACTGCATTTATTCTGCTTTCATGTTTCTTCTGCCATACCCAACTTTCACTTCCGTACATGAGTGTCGGAACGAACACCCCCTCATGCACAGCCAGACGAGCCTTGTTAGACACCTTCCGACTGTTCATAAAGGAGTGCAAAGCTCCATTCACCATGTTTCCTGCATTCACTCTTCTTTCAATATCACTTTTACACTTTCCATCTCTTTTAAACTTTGAACTCAGATACACAAACTCATTCACCTGTTCAATTTGTTCATCTCCAATCACTATATTGCAGTCTGTCACTGCTTCATCTCTTTAAAACACCATCACTTTCGTCTTCTTTACATTCATCTTCATTCCCTTTCTAACAAAAGCTCCAGTTACCATCATACTCATAGCAGTTACCATCTCCTGCAACTCCTCGGCCGAAAACGCAAGTAATACTTGATCATCAACAAAGAGAAAACATTTGACGAGTAACTCATTCATTCTCAACCCACTTAATATATTTATCTCCAATATAAAACAGAAAATAAAGGAAAAGTAAATAAATATAAAATATAGTAGCTATTTTATTCTGAAAAATTATTATATACGGCCTTTCCATTACAGCGTTGCGTAAAAAAGATCAGTGTCAAACACATAATTTACATGGCAAACCTAGAAAATATTAATGCATTATAAAAACGATTGTCCCGCCCGTCTTGCAGCCCAAAATATCGCCACGACTGAAACAAAATAAACCAATAATACTTTCTAAATAATTATATCGAATACACGTTATTTTTAAAAATTAAAGATAAATAAATAATACTCATGTTATAAAATGTATTCTTAAAGGTGCACAATAAAAAGTTTACTATTTAAAACATACCACGATATAAATACTCTTTAAAATCACAACGGAAGTTATTTAGAAAGTATTATTTATTTATTTTTATTTATTTATTTACTTAACAAAAACCCTAAAGGATTTTTTTATCATTTCTATATTTTTATATCTACTCACATTCATAATGAAAATAAAGTTTTACATGGGCTTTAGTGTCATTTTCAGTAATTGTTATTAGTCGTATTCATATATAATAATTGGCTGTCATTAATACGCAAAATCTATAAATTCCTGTAAAAACTGATACTCAGCAATATTAGTCGCGACTTAGTGTACGTAGGTCCGCTTGGCACGCTAAGATATGGCCGTTCGGGCATGTGTGTCACGTACCGGATTATAAAAGCTTTTTCCAATTCTCCATTGTAGGAGCTCTTGGGATCTCACGGCGACCACGTAGGCGCTATATCTTACGCTCTCTTTACGCTTTTATTTTAACGAAATTCACCCCTCCTCTGTCACTGTCGATTACTTTCCATTGTCTCGCCGAATGGGGTGTAATATCGTATCAAATTGGGAAATATTGAAAGAAAACGTAAGCGATACGGTTGTTTTGCGCGGTCTCGAATCGTTTACTATATATACCGACTTAGTAAATATTAATGTCACCATTTATTTTATGAACTCTTTATTTCTTGTAGACTTTTAGTTATTTTAAAGATGAATCACATCTGAATGTGAAGAATAGAATATAATAAACCAATTACACCAGGTATACAGTATAGCCATATAGACAATGCTAAAGTAAGAAGAAAATTTAAAATTTCTAATTAAATTCGAAATTTCTAGTCTTAAAATAAGAATTTTAAATAAAGTTTTCTCATAAATAAAATCAACCTGTGAGCTTGTGTCGGAAGTGCTCTCATATAGTATGAAAGCCATGATCCAAAAATGCTTTACTCCAAAAGTAATTGTAAAGTATATTTCGCATGTTGCAATTTATAATGAATAAATTTCAGGCTAAATACTATAATTTGGTTTATTTAAACTTCAATCTAGTTCTACTATCCGTGCAGGGGCGGAGAAAGAATACTAACCTCTGCGGCCGGGGTCGGCCTGTCGTAAAAGCCGACAAAATAACCCACCCTAGCTGCGTGGGCCTCAAGCCCGTCTGGATGGCGACCACCTTTGATCTTTAGTATGCCGAAATAATAACCTTGTGTTGTGTTCCGGCATTAGTGATCCAAGTTCCTGTACCTTTATTGGGACAGCAGCGTCATGTCTGCTGTCCTACAGCAATAAAAAATAGAAAATTTAGACAAAAAAACATTTAAGAATTCATTAATTTCACAATAATCTGTCTTTTGAGTTAGGGTGAAACGGAGTAGAACTAGTATCTTTACTTGATTATAGTTTTATGCTACTAATTTTAATCGTTCACGAACGTTTATGACATAGGTATCTTTGTAAAACCCGCAAGCAAAGTTTGAAAACCGTAATTGCCTTCAAATCACGAACCTAGCATTAGAAAATCGTGGGATTAAGTTCATAGGGCATATGCGATTGGTACTGTGTCATTGAATCGTTGTTTGTTGATGGAAATTACGATTTAAAATCATAATTATTTATTCCCTATTTTAATTTGACATAATTTAAATAATTATTTTGTTTCATATATTTATTACATAAGTTAGTTTATATGGTCGGAATTTATTTTAAAATTAAAATTTATTACGGATCTTATCTTCTTATTTAATAATCTTAATTTAACGTCAAATATCAAAGGTGGTCAAAGTCAAGTCAAATTATCAAATGAATTAGAAAAAAAGAGAAAGTTTTCGATTCGCATTGAAAGCACTAAGAGAGATGAGATCATTCTCATTTCGAATATTTTTTACACCAGTATTCCAGTTAGTTCATTGTTATGTTAAAAGTATTGTATACTGATTTTTATTATCATTATCAATGACTGAAATATTAGGTTTCTATTTATTTAGGATAAGTACTAAAAGCGTAAGCTTATGAACATACATAGTAATATACTTTTATGGGACTAAGTAAATATGTACATTATTAAAATACACAGTTGTTCGTTTATTATACGGAATGGTTAGTTTGAAGAAAAAACCGGGTTCCATATATTCCAATAGGAAACGCTCCGTCGATTTTCTTCATATCGCTACCCTGAATACGAAACTAAATTATTTACGATCCTTACACATTTGTAATGTGTTTTATGTGATATAATATTACAAGAATTCGTTTACCCATCTAGTCAGAGTATTTTTGGTGTTAAAAAGTTTTCGACACTGGGTATATTATATAAATCATATATTGGATATATTATGTATGAAATATAAAAACTACTTGGATGATGTTTTATTATCCATTACACAACTCTACAGAAAAATGATAAAAAGTAATACAATATACAAAAGTAATATAATACAATATACACAAAAAAAATCCTTTTACAACTAATAAGTATAATAAAATTATTTCAGTCGACGAGAATACCAACATCTATTATATTAATAAAATATTACAACAACAAATATAAATACAACAATAAATAATTACCTTTGTGTGTGTGTGCATGTATGCGTGTGTATGTACTATCTTCCGAAAAATTTCAGATATATTGCTTTGTTTTTATGAATAAATGAATATATACAAATATAGATTGAAAACTGAGATTTTATTATGGAAAATATTAATTAATAAGAAATTAATAATTCTAATTTAAATTTGCATCTAAACTTTAACATTATTATAATGCGATATAATACTGGGTTATTTTACATAAACAGTCATGTGGGTAAATGATATTACCGATCGACGGTTTCAGTATGTTCAATAATAATCAATACATATTATATTATTACATGTACACAAAGTTGAATCTACACAGGCTCTGGGACAGGGGGGATATGATCGGTCCATATCCCTGTGCGTTGTTGTATAGCTCGAAGAGAGGTGCAGCGACCAGCTTGTAGTTCTTCGGAACAGCAAACAGCCCTGTCTTGCAGTTGAACGAGGAACATCTTGCGTTTTATTCTACTTTATCAAGATGCTAGAGCCATTTTCTGCATATACATAGGACCGTTAAATTTATAGTTATAATTGTGTAAATTGGCAACATTTGTGGCAAGTGCTAGCAGGGATGGGAACTCCCATACATCTGATTACACTAATCAAGAACCTCTATGATGCGGGAAGTGGATCGGACAGAGTCGCCAAAGCGAGATCCCGGGAATTTAGATTCGAGAAAAGAGTTAGACAGGGGTGAAAAATCTCTCCTATTCTATTCAACATATACGGGGAATATATCATGCCCAAAACCCTGGAGAACTGCAGTGGTGGTGTCACGGTGGGAGGTGTCAAAATCTCGAATCTACGATATGCGGATGATACCACCCTTTTGGCAACGTCAGAGGCTGAGATGGTTGAACTTCCGAATCGGTTAGGCTCAGTCAGTCAAGAAATGGGTCTTACAATAAATCAAGCCAAAACCAAGACAATGATTGTAGATAGACCCAATATTTTACAAAAGGTCCACGCACTCAGCCAATATGACATCGTGCAAAATTACATATCTAGGCTCCAGTATATGCAACAAAGGTGGCACAGAAGGGGAAATCAGGCAACGAATTAGTATGGCGAAGACGGCAATGACCCAACTAGGCAAAGAGTGAGAGACCGAAACATACTCAAGAAGACCAAAATTTACATCGTAAGAACTTTGGTCTTTCCCATTTTCCTATATGGTGCGGAATCCTGGACAGTTAAATTGGCCGAGAGACGACGTATCGACGCTTTTGAGATATGGTGCTGGCGGCGAATGTTGTGCATTCCATGGATGGCTCGCAGGACAAATATCTCAATCTTGTAAGAGCTTAAAATAGCACAGAGATTGTCGAGCATTTGCCTCCAGAGAGTGCTGCTATATTTCGGGCATATTGCCCGAAAGCCCTTCGATAACTTAAAAGTGGAGGGGAAAAGACCCCGAGGTCGCAGCCCGACAAGGTGGTCTGACCAAGTGGCCAAAAAGCTGGGCACGCGTATCACAGACGCCCTAAACCACGCCAAAGACAGAGAGTAGTTGAAGCGGTGCTGTCGTGATATCGGTCGGGAGTATCACGACGCTCAGCAGTGAGCAAACGATTGGAGGACTAGGAGGAGGAACGTTAAACGTTATATCGTGCATCATGTGTACTAGTGATTCGTATACACATCCGGATGTTATTATCATGAAAATGTAGACATAATAATATTTGTAACTACAGAGGAGATTGGCAGCAATTTACAAAGCGTAATTCACAACAAACTTGAATACAGTTCTGAAATAGTTTTTCCTACGATTGCGTGTAGTTATGAACTTGCGCAGTTTAACAAATAGTTTACTGGCTCCCTTTCAACTTCCACGCGGAGTAGGTGCTATTATTACTTATGGCCAACAGTATTCAATTTATGGGTACAAATCTTACTGAATTTTTGGCAAACAATGTAAAATAAATCGTCATACATGACAATTCCTTGTGATTATTTTTCTAGGCTTTTTAAAAATAGCAATATACCTCTATATTCTAGAAGATTTCGAAGTTATTTACTTATATGTAGTTGTACTATACTTATATGTAGTTGTTGTATATCTTCACGTCAGCAAGATTTAATCCATATAAGCCTTTCTTTTAATCTACTGCTACCACACTAGTTAGTACGTACCATAGATCCATATCGTTCTAATATACTCGTGTCAAGCATCCCTATTCTACACCAGTACTCTGTTATTGTAATGAGCTAGGAAAATAATTGATCCAGGTATAGGGATAATTTACGCAACATAAATTTCTAATATTTTTTATTACTGTAGATTTTTGTTAGACAAGCAGTCTGTCCACTTAAGGAAAAGCAATCGCAGTTGACACTTTTAATTATAGCGTTGACAATAGCCTTTGATAAATCAGGTGAAATAGAGAAGAATGGGAAAAGATGAGAGACAGAAGAAAACATTAGAAAATTTGAGAATAAGAGTTGAACTTGGATAGGGGAAAAGGAAATTTTAAAAATTCAAAAATTGATCATTGGAACATATACTTTTAATAAAAATAGAAGGATGTAGGTCTAGTACAGATCAAACTTTAATTATGTTTAGGATGTAATTGGATCCAGATTCCAAAAAGTGTAAAACAAAATACGGCTTTATGTGAAACATGGGTGAAATAATGAGTATCAAATTTGATCCTTGGATGCATTCAGAGCTTGTAGTTTACTAAAAATAGTACACCCCGCTTGATACAAGTGCACGAGACTTCTTTTTCTTAAGCTTGATGAACACCACAAGAAAAAAGATTTCTTCGCCATGGCATATACTGCTTGATCCCTCAACCTAAAAAGACAGAGTCTTGTGTCAGGGCCCCGAGACAGAGTCTTGTCTCAATTATCTTGTAGAGATCCCTAACACCCCAAATATGAAACATACGTCACCTAGCAAATATTTTAATTTATCAAAATAATTGAACTACGTTTAACTAGATATTGGTATATTTATTTTCAATGTAGTTTGATGCAAGTGATAACATTTAAAATACCTATTCAGGTATACAAGGCAAAATACGACGCTCATTTTACGTGATCAGAATACCTCCCTATTTCACGATATACAAGAATTCCAGTTATTTGTTCGTTCATTTGTTGGCATTTTAATATAATAAAACCACTCGGTTTAGCATAAAACATTTATGGCATTATTATTGTGTGCCTTTATTATAAAACAAACACAAACAATTTGCCTCGTTTTATATAATCTCCCCAAATTGGATGAATGCCACGGCACGTGAGGTGTGCTGCGGGTGATATCGTGAATGTGCAAAGATTAATTATTAAGCAGAGGATCATTATGGAAATTATATTGTAATGATCTGATTTATAAGTAATAATAATAATTGTTTTATAAAACATTAATACCACATATAATATATTTTAAAATATCAGAGCACATAGTTTTCAAAAAAATTAGACGGATCTGACATCCGTAAATCTACCTGATTATCTGTGTGACTGAATGTATTATAATTAATTAAAAACACATTAATAAATTTAAAATATCATATAATATACAATTACAAGAGTTATGAACAGTCAAAATTGATAATTTTTATCCTTTTTAGTAGTTATGAATAAAATCATTTGTGTCGGGCCGTCCAGGCCCCAGGTGCCAATTTTTTTTTAGTTTATGTTTTATGTAGGTCATCTAGACCGTAGATAAGGCCAGTAATGCCCCGCTGGTTACATAGGCGTGTATGCTCCAACAGCCAACTCTACGCCATTGGGGGGGGGGGGGAGTAGTCGCCCCTAGAGTTTATGCTGGAGTAAAGAAGCTCACCTCAACGCACCAATCTTTGCCTCCATAAAAGGTAGAAAATTCTACAACAACATAAACTTCATAAAGATTGGGCTCCCGGGCATGACGGATTTTCAACTGAACTCCTCAAAGTTGGAAGGAAACTAATAAGAATGTCTTAGCAGCTAACATTGAAGTCGTCGAGTAATGCGTCCTATTAGTTTTGACCTAAGGAGGCAAGACATGGACTCTGATGGTGGGGTTGGTTCACAAATTTCAATTCACTCAGTTGACTACGGAGCGGGTTATTTTGTTTCTCTTATGAAAAAAAAAACAAAATGAGAAACTCAATAGAAGAACCAAATTGATCGTCACAAATTATGCAAGTTCAAGTGGTAGTTTCACTTGCTGTAGGATCGATTAACGATGGAACAAACAAGTCTTAGAGTGGAATTTGCGTAAACGTGGAGTAGGATGCCTCCAAGCTCGTTGGGTCGGCCAGATCTTCCATCTCAGTGATCTGCGAGTCAAGTCATCAAGTTGCCGGTTGGGGCTGGATGGGAAAAGTAAGGGACCGGCTAACGACGACATCCTTAGGTTTTAAAGCTACTTTAATAATTGCTCAGCTTTATCAATTGGGCATAATATCACGCCTTCTCTGATTAATATGTCTGCAAATGCATTTAATCACAAAACCCTACGTGAACGCGTTTTTGCTAATACAGTCCCTGGATTTATTAGCTTTGTGATATCTACTTTGTACGCAGAAATAAAAATATGGAAATTAGGTATATAATAATATTTTATGCTTGGCAGTAATATAATGTTTCTATAACTTATTTAAATGTAAAATGTATACGTTTATTTATTGTAGTTAAGCGCCGGGGAAGCTTAAATCCTGACACTGTTGCACACTGCGGAAGCATACACACAGGATGGGGCCAGCCCTGACATGAAAGGTGTCAGCTTCAGCCCCAGAATCACAGTTTTTAGATCTCTATCTTCTAGATAAACACTGTTTAATAATTATTCCTTGATTTGAACCAAACTTTAAGTTACCTAATTTCTACCCAAAAAATATGAATACGTACGTATGTAGTTAAATTATTATAAAAATTATGGTATAAACAAATTGTATGTGTGCACACGTACAATGTGTTTATACCAACAATATTTAAATCATTTATTTAGTTTCACATTACTGTTGATTCTGATGATAAACATAAATACATACATATTCTTAGAATAATTATTCTAAGTACATAATTATTATACAAGTTATTTTTTCGTTTTATATAGTTTACTTTTTTCAAATACTGATAAAAGATTAAAATTTTTTTTATGTTAATTCTCAATAAACTTCGTTTTAGTAGAAAAGTATATATAATTAGTATATTAGTTGTTTATCTTAAATTTAAGCCTAAACAGTACCTATAAAACATGTACTTTGCGCCTTATCTTGGCACTATATGACGCTGTATGTCATAGTTTTTTTATTCAGTTAGAAAGTAATCGAGATTAAACAGTACAATCAATTATGTTTTAGAATGTACGAAATAGGGTTGCCTTCAATTTCGTCAGACTCACTTCAATATGTATCCCTAAATAGTGAAGGTTTCTCCCCACATCCTCGGGGAAAACGCCCTTCCAAGTTCGTCAATCACGAAGTGGTTTCACCTGAGTCACGATCACCGTATACTGTAATGTACTTAAATAGTTTGTCCGACATACTGAGGGTTCGCGACAATGTTTGCTCCCTTGAGGCTGCCAGGATCCAATATTCCCTAATCGGTCGGAGATGTTTACGGATATGGGATATATGAATTCATTTTGACTTTGACGTAATGTCTAATATTATATTATAAATTGATTATGGTTATTTTGAATAAGAAAAAAACAAACACATAAGCTTCAATGTTCAAAAAAATTAAATCTTCAATCAATTAATTCTGTTTTACATACTGTAATTATAATAGTAAATTGAATAACAATTCAAATTAATATAATTACGTAGCTGTAGCTAATGGTCTAGTAACTTACACACATGAGTATCATCAAAAATGACCCTGGTTCACAGATACGAGTACCTCTTCACAATTTTATTCGCCTAAAGTGCATTTTTTTATTATTGAACAGCAAACAGGCTAACGTCTAGCTAGTAAGCATTTACCGTCGCCTGAAGTCTACGACGCCATGGTACCGCTAACACGCTGCCTTCCGCGACGAAATTTTATGATGCCTCTTTTTGAAATATTGTAGTGCAGAAAAACCGCATCTTAAAGGTCATTTCAGATCCTCATTGGGCTCAAAATAACTCCATTTACTATATATGTATACTTGCCCTTTGCCTTGCCTTGCCGAAAGAAAACGCCGTTATAAAAATTGACTAAAATTACACTTACATTTAACCTACAAATCCATTTTGTGCAACATTCTAATGAGAGTGTATATTAGTGGGCATACGTTCTCTTTTTTTAGGGGATACCTGCCGTAATTATATTGATAAATGCCACAAAAATGTGCTGCCCTTGAGTTCATATGCCACGAACGAACAAATACGACAGAAATTCGATAATGACTACATGGAATAGTCATATACTAACTAAAAACTAGTTTGGGTTTCACTACACCATTTTATGATTGCGACATAATCAGGATTCATCTTTTTACACGCTTTTTAATAGCTTCACTTGTATGTTTGTATCCGACTCCTTTGGGCGCGATTTTGGCCCATTTTAAACGGCCAGATTTCGTTCAAACTTTGTAGATATATCAAGTACCGATAACAATACACTAATTTGATAAGATTATTGTTATTATCCTTACCAGGGTTCTCAGGATTAATGAATTTTCGGACCAGTTCTCGTCCGATCACCGAAGTTAAGCAGCGTCGGGCGCGGTCAGTACTTAGATGGATGACCGCCTGGGAACACCGCGTGACGGTGGCTTTTTGCTCTTTTTTACACGTTTTATATTAACTTGACCTGTATGTAACGGACTTTTCGGACTCGATTTTTGCCCACTTTGAACAATCAAAAAAATTCAAATTTCTGCCGAAACGCCATCTGGAGGTTATTTATTAACACTGCTAGAAGATGGCGTTAAATTAAAAATAAAAATGCCGGAAGGTGGCGTTAAATTAATAAAAACATTTACCGATTGGAAATTGACTACAAATAAATTATATTATCACGCTTTTATTTTATAGTTAATCAAACTAAAAAGTTAAAAATAAATTACAGTTAAAAAAAACTAAAAAACCGCCTTTATAGAAACACTTTTTTGACAATAAAATTCATTTTTTTGTTAATCCCACTATCCTTAATTTAAATTTATTGAAAATTATTTTTTAATTATTATTTTTATTTTTTTAGTTTAATTTTCTACAAAATCGTGGTTTTAGTTAAATTTTAAACTGTAATTTTTTCACTATTAGATTTTACTTTTTGAGTTTAACCTCCATACACCCAACCCAATCCAAACACTTGTTTTATATATTTTCTTATGCATTTTAATATCAGATTAAGAGACCGACCACATATTTTTTTACATCTGGTAATAGTCAAGAGAACGCACCGAAACCTTTATAGAAGAAGATCAAATACGAACAAAATGAAAACCGTATATCTTACTTACACGTACCGTGTCTATGTCAAATGAAACATTCGACCCTATCTTACGACTTATTCACATTCCTTAGACGCTAAGCAATTTGCCACTGTTATGAGCTCGAAGGCTCTCATGTCTTTACGACGTCTCCTTAGGATGAAGTCTCCCAAAACCCTGATGTTTAAACCCATAAAGGCCTATATAACTAAACAGCCGATAAAGGTTTACGGCCGTCCTAAGTGCTTAAGGGACATCTATGTAGATGGCCCTCACTCATCGTATAGCATTAAAAAAATTATAATCAGCAAAATATAAAAAAAATATGGTTGGCATCAACATTTAAGATAATAAACAAAATAAATAAATTAAATTTTACATAAAAAGGTAATTTATCTTTCCCTTCCAAATATAAAAAAATTAAACAACTTTTCAACAAAGAAAACAAAGATTAAAAACCGTAATAAACCTGAAATTGTCACCCCATTGCATAGTTACATACATTTTTGAAAATCAATAGTAGACTTTTATTAATAATACACCTAATACAATGTGAAATAAATTAATTTGCTAACTAACAAAGCTCGTCTATGGTAAGTTTATTTGAGATCCTACGGAAAAGACAGCGCTAGTACATTGATGGACGGCTGGTACTGCTTCTATTTCGTTTTAGATTCTACATTACATTATTCAATATTATTTGGTCTTCCTGGGCTAATACGTTGTGTCTGCTCAATATGTGCGAAAATCAAACACCAAATCAAAAATCATAAACAACATAATACTTAAAAAGAAAGAGATCAACCTTAACCCAAGCTATATGAATCCACTATTGCGTACTAAGGAAACGATCTCGAAACAACTAAGACGGAAAGTGGATTAACATAATGAATAAACTGGTAGAACTAAGGTTTAATTGTTAAAACTAAGGTGAATCTATTAGAAATAACTGAGTGACAAGTCGTAGAAACAATGTCTGAACCACCGTTACCTTTCAGCCTCCAGGAAATAATTCAGTGATAAGACCTGTGGTTCTGTATGGAGTATTATTCAGATACAGACGAAAAGACTATATAACGTGCCCACATTCACAACTAAACTGAAAAATGAGATACTTCTTCTTTTTAAAATGTATTGCGAAGAAACTTAAATAGAAACAAATATACTGAATCGAAATAGAAACCTATATTACGCTTAAAATAAACATGAAACTGAAATAAAATTCTCATGCACTGGAAAATTTTAAAACACATAATTTGCAACATAGTACGCGTGTAAGTGCTTTGAATTACGGGCGCAAAGCGGGATGTTCCCACTGAAAAGGTTTTGCGCCCTAATGAGGGAGCGAGAGTGAAAATTTTCCCTCTTCAAATGCAACTACTTCGAGCATTTAAATTGTTGGAGTAGTGACATTTTACCGCACTTTATTGTTTATTGCACAAAGATGTAAGAAGTTTTTTTTTATTACTGTAGGACAGCTGACAGACTGACGGCCCGCTTAGAATTTAACAGTTACCGTCGCCTATGGGTGTTTGCAAACACGCTGTTGTCTCATAAGAATACAGAAACTTGGGTCACTAATGCCGGAACACAACACAAGGTTATTATGGCGGCATACGTAAGACAAAAGGTGGTCGCCATCCAAACGGGCTTGAGGTCCTACCACGTAGCTAGGGTGGATTGTTTTGTCGCCTTTTACGACAGGCCGACCCCGGCCACAGAGGTATTCTTTCTCCGCCCCTGTACGGATAAAAGTTTTCCCTAGACTATCAAAATGTAATAACAGCCAATAATGTCTCATTGCTGGATTCCAGCCACCCCTAGAGGGAACGACAGTATACCCTCCAGGATTGTCGAAGGCTGAGTGGCGGATCACATCCCGTTGACATCAGTAAGGAGGTTTCCTCACGATTACCTTTTTCTTTCTTTCTTTCACCGCCAATACGTGGTAATTATGCCATACATTAAACAAAAAAAAAAACTACATGTGCATTCTATCGTGGGATTCGAACCCGGAAACTCTAGATTGGTCTCTGAGTATGATTCCACGTAGCAAACTACTGAACATATCGGGATGAGACTGCTAGGATTCCATTAACCCTTTCTTAATATTGTAGTAAGTTTGCACACCACTAGCTGTCAAAGATATATGTCAAACATCAACTAGAATGACAGCTGACATTTGTGCAATGGTCATCCTCCATTACGGTACTAGAAGAACACAGTTGTACTAAAACATTAATTATACATAAGTATTAAGAAGTATAAAATAAAACTACCATATACAAACTACAACAATGACTAACATTTTAATACAAATATACATGTACTTTTTACTGTTATTCGCCCAGCAAAGCGGGCGGGTACAGCAAGTATATAACTGCATATAATTATGATCCCAAATCGCTAACGACTAGAAATATTTCTAAAACGCTGTCTTTTTACGGCATTAATATTACAATTTGTTTTTCATTTATTATGTAATTAAATTAAATACATATTACAATATATAAATATTAATATTGAATTAATCACCCCAGTATTATTAATAAAGTAATAAACTACAAGAAATTAGAAAACCGTAAAGCTCATTTGGGGCATAACAATTGGGAGAACTCACTATGCACCACTACATATTTTTTGCAGAAATATTATAGACAGGCGAACTTCCCTATTATATGAAAACCATACCATCACATATTAACATTGGAAAGGCTTCATTGCGAATGTACTACTCCCACATACAGTAAACATGGGAAAGTGTTATTTTAAGAAGAAAGTGAGGACAAAAATACGTTTGGAAAGGCGAAGTAAAATTGAGATTGAAAAGGAAAGAGTGTTTAAATAATGGGACAAGAATGTATTCCCGTCATAAAGTTCGGCTGCTCATTAATCATTTTATGCTTATATCCTTTGGAGAGTGACGCTGAAACAACTATAATATCATACTGGTTGAAGCGTTGTTTTGATATCTACCTGTGACAGTAAATACCAAAAAAATATATTTATTTATCATAAATGTGTGTGTGAGCGCGCGTGCGCACGTGTTTCTGTGTGTGTGTTTATGTATTATATTTAATTATCCTTTATTCAGTCATGTGTGATAAATTAACGTTTTTTCATTTCTTTGTTCTATTATTTCAATCATGTGATTATTTATCTGTTAGCCATAACTTATCAACTAAGAATTCAAGTGTATTATTAATTAAAATTCACCGTAACTCCTTTTAGCTAAATGCTCTATGAGATATCAGTCCAACTTTCCCCACTAAACGTGGGCTACTTTTTTAAACTCATATAATACTTATTTACCTACGTCTATACGTTTGTTTACACAGTTCTGTGCATATTGATTTTTTATTTCTAATTATTTAGATGAGATGTTTACTTGGCAATAACTCTAATACTCATATAACTTCGTTCATAGCTTCCGTTTGGGCAGTTACAATATTATTATTCGAAGTAATCTTACAATTAAACATGTAACAGAACTAGGCGTTACTTTTTAGAAATAAAACTACCAGGCAGTTGCCGTCGCCTATGTTTGTTTGCAATGTCAGTAGTATCGCGAACATGCTGCTATCCCATAAAGGTATAAGGAACTTGGGTCACTAATGCCGGGTTGTAGGAACCGTTCTAGGCCTGGAGTGGACCCCGATTCGGGGTACCAATTATTCCGGTAATGGTCCGATTTTGCACAATTAGAATATAATAGATTTATATTTTAAAAAGAATTGATGGTGTGTCCGCGCTTTGAGATGCGTAGGCTCAGTATGACGCAGCGAGTGGCGAGTGTCGTTTAAATTCACTAGTTCAACGGTTATACGAACGTGAACGAGTGAACGGAACGTTACAAACATCTAATTAGGGTAACCCTAAGAATTATTTTTTATCTGATGTCCTGATATCACAAAGCCCAAAGTTTATTTATGGCCCCTTTGAGCTATTTAACTAAATAACTATATACCATATATTTGGGCAAACACCCTCGAGATATTGAACGGTAGAAGGCCAAACTAAAAATAGAATAAAGTAGATGTAATGTACGATCTAATATATAGTATGTATTTACAACTTACATACGCTGTCTTGTATGTCTATGTATAGTTGTGAAGATGGCACTGTCAAGACACAAGAGCCAGGGGCAAGTGTGGGTGACGTTCGACAGGACACACGACAGGTATGCGAGTGACATACGTTAACATTACCGAGCTAGTAAAGCACTATAGTAGGTAATTAATAGTTATGTAGTAGTATACTACTCCATCCGTACGATGGAACTTCGAGGTGGTAAAAGCCAAAAATTGCTGCGCATAGGCGCATTTCACAGGAGTTCTACACTAGCTTGTGCGTGTGTATTTCTTTCTATTTCCTTTTATATCACACATATTGGAGGTGTATTAAAATTATTTTCATCTCCAAATAAACATTGAGCATTATAAAAATGCATATTAGTAAAAATTAGTCTGACAAATTGTCATATTGATAACTATTAAACACTCGTGCGCCGTTTAATATAGAAATGTCATTATTGTCATATTCATTAATATTCGTTATTGTTTAGTTTTTGTTTGACATTTAATAAAAAATAGATTGATAAAACGTTTATATCTATGTTGTCGGTAAAAGAATGATTGACGTTCGGTATTTGGTATCATTTAGGGTAATATCGTCCCTATTGCAAATAAACCTTCGCCATACCTAGGAACCCAAAATACTTTGTAGAATATTGAATGAACATCGCTTTATTGAGTTCATACTCGTATACTTATTATTAATTTAAAATATGTAGAATTAAACATAAATTTTATCAAAAAAACCGCCTTCGAAAAATAAAACTATTCCAAAACAAATTAATAAGTATGCACTAAAAAGTAAAAAATAATTGCATATTCTTCTACAACTTAATAATCAACTTACTTTTTCTACTCATCAATATGTAGGTACGATCAATATTACGATAATATAATGTACTTACATTATTTTAGGAGTCCGTGGGAATGGAACCACACGGGAAGCACCAACTTTCAAATAAAAAAAGAATCATCAAAATCGGTTCATCCAGTCGAAAGTTCTGAGGTAACAAACATAAAAAAATACAGTCGAATTAAGCCTCCTCCTCCTTTTTTGAAGTCGGTTAAAAAATAGTGTATACATATGACAAGGACAGCTTTATCTCTTCCAGACAACCATTCACATGGCCAATGTTTAGGTCGCCTGTTTATTTATAGAAACAAACTGCAATGGGTTAGTATAGTGTAAAAAATATATACAAAATACATTATTAAACTTCTGAAATGTTGCTAGCTAAGTAGAACTGTCACAATAATACAGGATCAAGCCTTTCATTCTTACATCAAAACCTTGGCTTAAATCTTTCCGTTTTTGTTTAAATTTGCAACAGTAATTTATTTGGAACCACTTTTCTATATATGACGTCAGGAATGTAATAAGATTTGAAAACCTTATGAAATCGCCGGCAGGGCTTCAAGTCCGACTGGATGGCAACCGCGCCTGTTTTTAAAATAATTTCAAGTATTCATAACTATTATTAGTTCAAACTGGATTACAACTGTATTACTTAATTACAACTTAATTGTAATTGCATTTTATGACTTAATATCAATTCAATTAAGAAATACCAATTCAAAGTTCAGTTAACAAAGTGAAATGTGTATGTCATTGAATTTATACAAAACTGAATAACACACACGAAGTTAACGCACGATATGTTAACTATAATATAAAAGACGACCTTATTATTTATAGTTTCTATCTATTTTATTCGCATGTAATTATTTTTTTATTGAATAACATGTCAGATATCTTATTACAAAATTTATCTAGTTTAACAAATTTGTGGTTTAAGTTGTCGTAATTTCATTAATTTACTAAAACCTCCTTATTTTTCTCCATGCAGGAGCGGAGTAAGAATAATAACGGACAGGTCAGGGTCGGTCTGTCATAAAAGGTGACAAACAACCCACCCTAGCTACATGGTACACCTCAAGCCCATTTGGATGGCGACCACCTTTGGTTTTAAGTATGCCGCCATAATAACCTTGTGTTGTGTTCCGGAATTAGTGACCCAAGTTCCTGTACCCTTATGGGACAGCAGCGTGTTCGCAGTGCCCCTAGCGTCGTCCTCTCATATCAAACATCCATAGGTGATGGAAACTGTTTACTATTTATTAAGTAGCCCATTATTCCGTGTTGTCGGCGATCCCATGCTCACAAACGGTTTAGATACGCTTGGACTTCGGAGAGACTTTGCGTCTCTTTGCGTATTCTACCGTCTGTACAACGGGGAGTGTTCTGAAGAACTATTTAGGATGGTGCCCTCGTCGTCTTTCTACCACCGCACTGCCCGCCATCGGCTGGGTGTTCATCCCCATTTTTTGGAGCCTCTTCTTTCCTGTACGAAGCGGTTCTCCAGAACGTTCATGTTGCATACTCTCAGGATCTGGAATGAGCTTGCGGCTGAGGTTTTCTCAGCGCGGTATGATATAGGGTTCTTCAAAAAAGGCGTTATAAAATTTCTTCGAGACCGGCAGCGCGTTGGTGGTGCTTCTGGTGCTGCAAACGTCCATAGGCGACGGTGACCACCTGCCAGGGTGGGCCGTTTGCCTGTCTGCTGAACTCAAGCTATAAAAAAATATTCTGTCTGCTGTTCTTCAGCAATCAAAAAAATCCAAATTAAGCCAGATCTATTCAATTTGTTTTATTACACTGACAAATAATGCACTGCAAGTACTCGGATGTCCCTGACGTCTACAGTGATAGCTTTGGATACAATCGAGATTATTCACTTAAATGATGATAATGATCCATATTAATACATCCACATGTATGAATATAAAAAAATTAAATTTACTCTCTTTAACAGCAATGTATTTGCGATGCCACTGGCATTGCAGACACAGGCGACGGTAACTGCTAAATTCTAAGTGGGTCGTCAGCCTGTCTGCTATCCTACAGCAATAAAAAAAACAATAAATAATAACTGCGAAGCCTCAAAACTAGGCTTTGGCCTCAGAGGAAATGAAAAACATATCAGCCTCGCTTCTCCAAGGTAGACAAGCAGTTTACACGTGCCAGTAATCTCGGTATGTGATTTCCTCACGCTGTATTCCCTTACATTCCATATACGAGCGAGAACAGCCTGAGCGCCACATGCCCTGGAAGCCCTTGACCTGTAAGTTAGTCTCCCACTGTGATAGCTTGGCTACCATGTATCTGTTAAATTATTATTTATTACAAATAAATACGTAACGTTATATTTCACATGAGTTCGCGTACAATACATATCACTGAATTGTTTATAAGAAATAAATCCTTCGAAAAATAAATGATATCCAGTCAGAAAATTCCCGCCATTGCAGCCAATAATAAAATAAGAAGATTTATAGATATCGGAAAACAATACATTATGGGTATATCCTCGACAGTAAAACTTGTCTTTACATTATTAGGTGGATCCAAGGATACCAATAACCTTCGTTTTATATACGATGGTTTATATTTTTGTTTGTCACCAAGTATAATTAAATCAGTATATCTAATTTTATTGGTAGATATGCTATATTTTATTATCAATTTTCTAAGGTATATAAACAATACATAAAACAGAGTTCCAAGTAAAATTATTTGAATTTTGACTTGTAGGTCTCGTTTAAATGATATTATTTCTTCTTCATATAAATCATCTAAAATGAACACAATGATGAAGGTGGTGCTAATGTATCTTAAACATTAGCATTCTAACATAAAAACTTGATACAAAATACTTTTGACACACATAATATGTACCTGATCAAGGAGGGTTAGACGTAATATGCTCTTATCAAATATTTTTTCTAGCGTTAAAATATAATCAACTCCATTTCCATTCATTAAAATAAGAGGACCACATGGATATAAACTCATACAAGTAAAGGTTGTCATTTGAAAATATATAATAATGGTCACTAAGCTTCAAAGTGAAATCTTTCTTTCGTTTCACATCCTTTTATAGTTTCGATTTCTTTAAGGAAAGCTCCTATTGCTTTCGGGGCATGGCTAGGGTTCCGCAGTTAGTACACCGGATCTGATGGCTGAACCTAGAAGTTGCTTAGCACAAGACTGAGGCTACTCGCTATCATAACCGAACATAGTTTCGTACACAAAATCATTCACATATCAGTGGACAAAAGTTTGCTTTAATAAAATTTTTGATAATCGATTTCATGCCTATTTTTCTAACTATATGATTATAAAATAGAGGACACTGCATGTGGTTCATTTTTTTAAATTAAAGCGTGAAGAGTGCTATACAAACCAGTTTGAACGCGGAAAAACTGGAGTAAGGTGAAAGAAAACAACGATAATAGCTTGACGAGGTTAGCAGGATACTTTGTGAGGACAACGATGATCGCTATTCACGTAAGGATAACTTGTTTCTAATTGCAGACTTAATAACAACGTATGCCATGAGTAAATTAAAACTTTATTGTTCATAAAACTTGAATAATATAAAAACAATTAAAACTATGGGTGACCAGATCACTTACCTTACCTTACCTTATTGCTAGAGATCTATTTAAACAGCTCTTAACGGCAGAGATAAATATATTTTAAAATCATACAGGTATAACGAAGTTTTATATGATATATTGTTTGATTAAACGTTATTCTAAGAATCAAGAAAATTAATTTTATTATACTGTCAGTATAATAAAATTACTACTTATTTTAAACCCATTACCTGTAGTTGAGAGAATAGACGCTCACTAAAGTAATACAGTTTTTTTAATTTTTTTTTTATTGCTGTAGGACAGCAAACAGGCTGACGGCCCACTTAGAGTTAAACAGTTACCGTCGGCTATAGGTATTTGCAACGCCAGTGGCATCGCGAACACACTGCTCTCGCATAAGGGTACAGAAACTTGGGTCACTAATGCCGGAACACAATACAAATTTATTATGGCGGCATACTTATTTAAGACCAAAGGTGATCGCCATCCAGACGGGCTTAGGGCCCTACCACGTAGCTAGGGTGGGTTATTTTGTCGCCTTTTACGACAGGCCGACCCCAGCCGCTGAGGTTAGTATTCTTTCTCTGCCTCTGCACGGATAAAAGTCTGCAAGTAACAAAATACTGTTGCGTCAGCATACCCTTGGTGCAAAAACCGTAGAAGAGACCGAAGAGGATAGGTGCTGGCACCGGCCCGAGCTACGGGGTCGATTGACCAGTGGTCCATCCGGCCCAAGTGCTAGGTGATAAGAGAACAGCGGGGTTAAAAATAGCGATTGCTATTTCATTTTTTCGCGGCGTATTCTTTCGATCACGTCTGACGTTTTTACTTTAAATCCAGAAGTACACTGCTGAGTTCTGTCACAAAGAAAAACTTCAACATGTTCTTTGCCGTCGGTGTCTGATGGTGTCTTTCTTTTTCAAGTCCATAAGGCACAAGATAAAAAGAATAGGGTTGATAATTAAAATGATATAAAATTAAACTTCAAATATAATATATTTCTATATAAACTAACAAAGTAATTTCAATTTAATAATAGTAAAGTAAAATCAATAACTGCAAAATAACTGTTACATGCAAAAAGGCTCGCGTCCACTAAGATAGAACGATCTTGAAATATACTATAAACTTAATGTTTTGGTAAACTACAGGTAACTATGAGGACACTTCTTCTTCTTCCTGCCCTTATCCCACACTATATGGGATCGGCACAACATGTTTTCTTCTTCTTCTCTTTTCGTAACTATCAGAACACTATTGAAATCAAACTCAGTAAATAATTTCCTCATTTCTATAATGACGACTTTATCACACGCTAGCTTAACACCGACTGACTGCCGGCCGGGCGGGGGCTCACCCACCAGTTGACATCTCCCTCCCTTACCCCCACTTTATACTTCGAAATCAATTCTCATTGTTTATTTAAATATTAGTCAACATTGCTAATAAGACAATTTTAAATTGCAATTGTTAGTCAATGTTGCCAATAAGATGATATTAAATTGTAATCGAATTTTGATGAAGGAAACGTTATTATAAACATCACGACACTACGAGTATATACCACTATCAATGCTCTGTGACATAATTTTCGTAATTTGATGGACCACACCAGACAGATCAGATACCCAGATCAGATCAGATTCAATAGCAATCGAACACGACTGACCAGATGACTGTAGCAGACTACTGGCCACGTAGTTATTTTTTTAAGTTTGTATATGTTGTTTTTTATTATGATAATACTTTTCCAAAATTACGTCTTGTAGTACAAATTTCGAAAACACAGCTATAAAATCATATATTTAGACTGAAACATAACGCATAAGTTTTCAAGTACTTATAAAAGTTAATTTAGCATATTGTAACAATTTTTTCACATTAAGATAAATTATACTTCATTTTTTAACATAACATATACATAATTTGTAGTTATATCTTTACAGATTTATCCTCCATACTAGTTAAAAATTGTTACAACAATAAAAACCTATTCTATTTTCAATGTCACTATTCCAGCCGAGTCAAAAAGTTTATTTCAATTCAATAACAATAAAATAATGTGTTTTTATTGTTATATTTAATTTATATTCAAGAATCATATTCATGGTATCCATGATCATCCTATAGGCAACCGGATATTGCGCGATAGTTCTCTTTAGGTGGATGCCCACCCTTATACCTAGAGGTCAGGCAAACGTCGCCTCGCGCTTTTGAACCCACTTTCATTAATCTTGTAGAAGCAGCGCTAAAGATAATGTTACGGGGACTTTCTACACAAACACATTATCTTTTCTTCAACTCGGTGTATAAACATGAATTAAGCGAAATAATATATAGGGAGCATAATATATACCCATTAAAGCTACATTTTTAAGCATTATTTTAGTACTTCATATTCATTTAAAATTAGTTCTAAACAATAATAATAATTAAATATCTAGACCAAATACACTTTTTATTTTCATAATATATTTTAATAACCTTATAAACTTTTATCCGTAACTTGCTAAATGAGTATAATACATAAAATTTTCCCTATAAAATTAAAACCTAGTAATGTTGGATGATGTTGCTGTCTAATGATGTAATATTTATTTATGTTAAACAAGCAATTTTTTCTTCTAATATCTACGAACTTCTTTTTACTTAAGTCGTAAACCCTATTAACTAATGTTTATAACATTAGTTCATAGGGTTCCAATACCAATAATTTTGTTGAGTAGCTAAATACCAAGCTACTCAACCTCAAGATCAAAAAAAAAATTTACGGCATTTGTTCTAAACTGAATGTTCACACACAAATAAACAATACTGTGACATATTTAAACATACATCCCCATTACAAAGAGCAATATTAAAGTTATGAAACTTGCTCAGCAGGTAAGTGAGCTTCTAAAGAATACCTTAGCAGTGGAGTATTGTATATGTATATGTAAAAAAATGTTATTCTTTTTCTTTAATTTAAATAATCCTGCGCATCGAACGACATCGTCACAAAGCGACAGACACGGGTGGATAATTATTTATTCTAGAGTCTATGCTAAAAAGTCTGTAGTCTATGGTAAACTATAAACATAACATATATTACATAACATAACATATTATATAAACTAAATGTCATGTCATGCGAAAGCATTTTTTCATAAAAATAACAATTGTATTGGAAACTAATTTTCTGTAACAGAATTATAAAGTTGAGAATTAAACTAAATGTTTTAGGATCGACACTGTGATTAATAACATTAAACGTCGTTTCTTTTATTACAGGTAAAGTTCTATATTGTTGTTCAATTCGTAGGTTATTGGGACATGAAGTTATTGACATAATGAATATTTTATTACAGAGAAAATAATTTGTGTTTAATTAACTGTGTCGCCTTTATAATCATCATATATATTTGAAAAATAGGAAACAAAAATTGTAATCATAAAATATACAATTAGAACTCATCTACTTTTTTATTTAATATTGATAGTAAGAAATGTAATCTTAAACAAATAGACGTTTTTCATCCTGTTTGTGAACAAATATGTAAACCTTTGTACCGAGAAATAATAACACGTGAGTAGATGTTATTTATGGCAATATTTCAAGCTTCCTTCCTAGAACAATATTTTTCTACGGAAGCCAAACATGTTGATATTTGAGCCTGTTACTGGAAATATCATTGTATTATATCATATTTTTCCTAATGTAAATAATGATAATATTTTTTGTGATATTAAACGATATGTAGAAACAAAATACAGAGACCAATAAAACATATGCGTATGTATTTTAGAAATCTGGGAAAAAATAAAAACAATCTAGCTCAGAATAGTTACCGTAGACTTTGGCACAAGTATCACATCTTCCTGGTTACGTATTTATGAATTTTCGATATGTTTTCTTGAATAATTTAACTATTCGTCACTCTAGAAGTTTCTTAAGATATTCAATGATGCCGTGCATGGGCACTCATCTTTTTCGCGAAATTAAGGTCTATAACTCAGCAGAATGACGATTGTTTTGAATCTTCCTAATCACTATCTAAGTATTTTTTTTATTTATATTATCTATTTATTAATTTTTGCCATTAATCTTGCAATAGTGATCTTCTGTCGTAACACTTTGAATATTGACTTATTAATTTTGGACTTTCATATGTAACACAAAGTGTTATGATCATTTTGTTGTGAATGGTTTTTTGACATTATTGTCAACAGTTTTTTTTTTTTTGCAAAAACCATTTTATTATATAAGTAGTTTAATATAATTGCCTCCGAGGCTGTTATATTGGATCAAGAAATACGCTACTAAGTAATATATGCGAGCAGAATTTATCAAAAATGTTTTTGTCTTAGTGGATTTCTTTTGTAGTTATTTTCACTAGAAAATGAATTATCATGAAGTGTCTTAATTTCAATTTTATAGGAGCAGCTACCGTTTGATCCCTCAATCCAAAAGGAAACACATTTGCTTCCTAT
Source organism: Malacosoma neustria (assembly GCA_963693495.1). Classification (NCBI taxonomy): domain Eukaryota; kingdom Metazoa; phylum Arthropoda; class Insecta; order Lepidoptera; family Lasiocampidae; genus Malacosoma; species Malacosoma neustria. The sequence goes on from OY856372.1 coordinate 8,169,693, forward strand.
GTACTCGTAAAAGAATTGATCCATTTAGGATAATCGATTTAATTACTAATTCTGACTTTCTTCTTTTTTACCTAGCGTACAGCAGTTTCACAAATGAATTTTAAATCTTGTTTTACCGTTTAATCGCAATGATTCTATAGTTATCACGATTTAATGACAAAATTGACTTTAAGGTCATCATTAAAATTTTAAATTCGTTTCTACAACTAGCTGTTAGTCTATTTTATAATTCCTTTAGTTATATTATTACTAAATTAAATTGACCTCAACAAAATTACTGAAGATGTTAAAATACATTTATTTATTTCTCAAGCTATGAAATACTAAAGAGCCTTCTAAGTTGTGTGTATGTGATATGGGTTTCACTGTAACATCTTTATCTACTTACATAGCCTAAAGCGCCGCTAACATACTTGAAGCACTCCGCGAGCAACTATGTTGTTATAATACATTATACTAAGTTTTATCTTCACAGATAAGTGCTTACTTAGAAGCTTTTGATAAAAGCTTAGTGGAAACCAATACTAATTTTGAAGTCACGTATTTAGAATACGGCAGTTGACTAAAACTCCCGTATAAGTTTAAGTTATGAAGTTTAATATGATTCATAATCATTAAGAGATTTTTTATTTATTTGAAATAAGCTACACCTTCTATGAGTGTATCTTTTCTTTTGACTTTTCTCTCTTCCATATTTTCCACAAAGGGGAAATATGAAAGGTTATTGCACGCAGCAGAGATGCGAATGTTGAGATGGATGAGCGGAGTTACAAAAATGAGCCTGGTATGGCCATATAGTGCGAAGAGAGGAGCGTCATGTAACGAGGAGGATGCTATAAATGAGAGTGGATGGATGCAAGAGGTAGACCAAAGAAAAAATGGATGGATTATGTAAAAGATGATATCGTTAAAAATGGTGTAAATATTCAGATGACGGCTAATAGAGGAGATTGGAAGAAGAGAACATATTTTTAGAAGAAGAACCTTCTTTAAATTATCACTCTATATTTATTTATTTCATTCATAATGTACGTCAATAAAGTACGTCATATAACTGATATTGTACAATAACTCAACTGTTAATTTATTATATATACTCGTAGGTAAATTTCTTGTCAGGGGTGTAAGGGGCCCTACCAACATCTTCGGGGCCTAAGTCAACCTCACCTGCAAGTCGGCGCACCCTGCTGAATAACGGACGAGGCTCTGACGACGGCTTTCCTTTTGGGGTTGGGGGGTCAGACGGCAGTCGCCCCCGTAAAAGCCAAAGTTGCCAAATCAACATGGTGAGAACAAGATTACGAGATCGGCTAAGGGCTAGGGCGCCGCCGCATAACGGCGCGCAAGAGCTTCGCCCGACTCTTGTGAGAAGTGGACAAGGGCTACCGTGTCATGGGCGGGCACGGCTAACGACGCTAGCCCCATCTCACGCAGCCCAAACATCTCGAAAGATCCGCTTCGCAACATGGAACATAGGCACGTTAACCGGACGCGCGAGAGAGTTGGCCGATGTGCTCTCCAGGCGGAGGGTGGCCGTGGCGTTCCTGCAGGAGACTCGGTGGAAGGCCAGCAGATCCCGGTTCATTGGGAATGGCTACAAGCTGATCTACACAGGTGCACCTGGTGGGGAGAATGGGGTTGCCATAGTGCTCTCGGAGGAGTTCCAGAATGACATTTTGGAAGTGAAACGTCATAGCGACCGACTTATGGTCGTTAGGGTGCTTATCGATGGGGTAGTTACCCACTTGATAAGTGCCTATGCGCCACAGGCCGGTTGTGACGACGCCGATAAAATAGCGTTTTGGAATCTACTCGGAGAAGTGCTCCATGGAATCCCATTATCACAGGGGATCGTTTTGGGGGGTGATCTGAACGGTCATGTGGGTGATGAATGTGGGGAATTCGAGCGTGTTCACGGTGGATTTGGGTACGGCAGCCGCAACGCAGAAGGGGAGGACATCCTCTATGCGTGTGCGGCGGCCGACCTTGCCATCGTGAACACGTATTTCAAAAAGAGACCCGAGCATCTCATCACCTACAGGAGCGGGAGGAATGCTACCCAAATCGACTTCCTACTCACTAGGAGACACCACATCAGCAAAGTAGCCAACTGCAAGGTCATACCCGGTGAGAGTCTCACTGCACAACATCGTCTGCTTGTCATGGACCTCTGCGCTAAGCCTAAAGACACGTATACCGAGCGCGTTCAGCGCCGAATCAGGTGGTGGCTGCTTGATGAAGTCACGTCCCAGGAGTTCGCCTTAGCTGTCGGTGACAAGTGCACCGGTGGTATGGGCGAACCAGTTCAGGCTTACTGGGACAAGATTCAGGCGGCTATCCTTGGGTCGGCGAAGGAGGTGCTTGGGGTGTCTAAGGGTGGTCGCAAGTGTGACAAGGAGACATGGTGGTGGAACGACACAGTCCAGAGGGAGACCAGAGCGAAGAAAGCCCTCTTTAAGAAGTGGCAAGCGTCCAGATCTCCTGAAGATCGCGACGCATACCGGGTAGCAAAGCGCGCGACTAAGAGAGCTGTTGCCAGAGCCAGGCGAGACCACTTACAACCACTTTACGATAAGTTGGAATCGTCTGAGGGGCAGAAGCTCATCTATAAGTTGGCGCGCTCCAGGGTCAAAGCGGCACAGGACATTTCCAAGTGCCGCTGTGTAAAAGACCCTGTGGGCAACCTGCTATGCGAGGACCTCGCGGTGAAGGAGAGATGGCGCTCGTATTTCCACGAGCTGCTGAACACGCAGCACAAAGAGGTGCAGCCGCCTGATCTTCCTCCGAATCAAGGACTAGTGCCACTGATAACGCCTGCAGAAGTCCAGAATTGTCTTCGCCGCATGAAGAATCGGAAAGCTGTTGGATCCGATGGAGTCCCCATCGAAGCCTGGAAGGCGATGGGCTCTCGTGGTGTGGGCATCTTAACAGACCTTTTCAACCGGACACTCCTCACCGGTACGATCCCGAGCCAATGGAGACTGAGTATCATTACTCCAGTCTTCAAAGGCAAGGGGTCGGTGCAGGAGTGCGGTAGTTACCGAGGAGTTAAGGTCATGTCCCACACCATGAAGCTCTTCGAAAGGGTTATCGACTCTCGGATTCGACAGGAGTGCACTGTCTCGGATTGTCAATATGGGTTTCGCCCTGGTCACGGGACAATGGACCCTGTTTTTGCCCTAAGGACTGTCGCGGAGAAATACAGGGCGAAGAATACGCCTCTGCATTGCCTGTTTCTCGACTTGCAGAAGGCCTTCGACTGTATTCCTCGCGCGATAATCTGGTGGGCATTGCGGTCCAAAGGGATTCCAGAGGCCTATGTTGACATCATCCGAGACATGTACCGTGACTCCGATTCCGTAGTTCGAACCGCTGTTGGCGACACCAAACCTTTCCCCATCACCGTCGGGGTGCACCAAGGATCCGTCCTTAGTCCGTTTCTGTTTAGCGTGGTATTAGACGTATTGTCAGACAGCATCAGAAACTCACATGAGCAGCCCCCGTGGTTGCTCATGTATGCTGATGATATCGCGCTGGCAGATTCGGACAGGGGTAGGCTGGTGCGACGTGTGAAGGCGTGGAAAGAGTCGCTTGAGAACGGTGGTCTGAAGCTCAATGTGGCGAAGACCGAGTACTTGGCCTGTAACTCCACAGATCCCACACCCGTACGCATAGACGGCAACAAGGTCGAGCGCACGGACTTTGTGAAATACCTGGGATCTGTGTTTCATGCATCCGGTGACATCGATTGCGACGTCAAGGCACGCATTGCTGCCGCGTGGGCCAAATGGCGTGAGGTAACTGGTGTCATTTGTGACCCCAAGATGCCGGTAAAGTTGAAGGGACAGGTTTATAAGACCATCATTAGGCCTGTCCTTTTATACGGCTGTGAAGCGTGGCCGGTGTTAGAGCGACACAAGCAAGAGCTGCGTGTCACGGAGATGAATATGCTGCGGTGGATGTGTGGAGTGACGCGGAAGGACCGCGTTAGGAACTCCCGCATTCGCGGCAGCCTTCATGTCCGTGACATTGCGGATAAATTGCAGGAGTGTCGGCTCCGATGGTATGGCCACGTTTTACGGCAACCGGATGCTTACGTGGGAAACAAATGTCTGGCCATGCCGCTTCCGCCGGGCCCCGGCAGGAGGGGTAGACCCAAAAAGTGCTGGCTTGACGTCGTAAAGGGTGATATGCGTGCCAATGGTCTCACTACCAGGGATGCTGAAGACCGTGCGAAGTGGAGAAGAAAAAGTCGGAAAGCGGACCCCGGGCGCCGAAGCGAGAGTTTGGGCTGCAACCGGGATTCATCGCTGAGATGATGATGATGATAATATTTATTAAATATAGATTACTAGAGTGTCAATGGATGTTACAAATTATCGCTTTTTTTATATAAATTTATCGTATCGTATTTTACATGTCTGTTTCGCCGCGTAACGTATTATTTATTCGTATATTATCATTTCTGATATGTTACTAGAAGTAATTGAACAGATGTACTCGTATTTTAGATAACTTAAAATTTACCCTTTTATCAGTAATGATTCAGGTGATTCATACATGTTGCATCAAAAGCTAATTTAGAGCTGCAAATCTAATATTAAGTACGGTTTCAAGGCAAAGGTCTAAAAGATGAACCTTCAGTTTCTCTAGGTCAAAAACAGAATGAAATACTAGAATTACATATAGGTTTTAAGTTTTTACAGGTGCGACAGTCTGTTGTTAAACCCGAAAAGACGAAATAGTCTCTTCGATTCCCTAGATAAAAAAGGAAGATGAGTTAGTTCTATCCTTATTTCTGTCTGGAACCTTAAAACTTGCCAGTCAACGTTTGATCAGTAATCTGGTAAAAACAGATTATAGATTGAGTAAATTACCATTAAAACCACCTTTGCGCTTTTGCAGCCTTGTTTTTGCACAACACTCGTGCTCATTAATTTTATTTTATACTGAAATACAAGCTTTCGGTAGTGTATTGTTTCGGATTTAAAATACATACATTTAACTGCTGGAATAAATACCTGATCCGCGCGATCGTTTGGATTCTCCAATTTATTTCGTTGAAACAATCCAATTACGTATTTTTTTGCTATAAAAACTCGATATGGGAATCGATATTAATTTGGTAACTGATATTTTCATTACACGGGTGTATCTTATAAAGAATTCCGAAATAAAATCTAGTTCTATATATATATATATATATATATATATATATATATATATATATATATATATATATATATATATATATATATATATATATATATATATATATATATATATATATATATATATATATATATATATATATATATATATATATATATATATATATATATATATACCTAGTCAGGTCATAAGTATTGTCACACAGTAAAAACTTTTCTTTTAGAATGCTGGCCACAAAAAAGTTTATTGAATTCGAATTTCGAATTGTTCATGAAAATAAAAATGTATAACTTTTAGAATTTTACTCATTTTTAAATATGGAGTGGACGCTTAAAGAAGACCATGTTGCAGTTATTGCGTTGCATCGTTGCGGTTACGCGCCAATTCAAATTTTTAACATACTGAAAAATTTGAATATTACCAAAAGATTCGTTTATCGTACCATCAAACGATACAATGAAGACTCTAGTGTAGATGACAGGTCAAGAAGTGGTCGCCCTCGGTCTGTTAGGACTCCAGCAGTGATAAAAGCTGTGAAGGCACGAATTCAAAGAAATCCCAAACGTAAGCAGAAACTGTTGGCCCTTTCAGATGGGGTTAAGCAGAACCACGGTGAAAAGGGTGTTAAATGAAGACTTAGGGCTTCGGGCATATCGAAGAAAAACAGGACATCGTTTGAATGCTCGTCTAATGGACCTGAGACTGAAGAGATGCCGCGCTTTGTTGAAGCGGTACGCGGGAAAAAAATATCGGGAAATTCTTTTTTCGGATGAAAAAATGTTTACCGTAGAAGAGAGCTACAACAAACAAAATGATAAGGTGTACGCACACAGTAGTGAAGAAGCGAGCAACCGTATTCCGCGTGTCCAACGAGGTCATTTTCCATCCTCGCTCATGGTATGGTTGGGAGTTTCTTATTGGGGCTTAACAGAGGTACATTTTTGTGAGAAAGGTGTAAAAACGAATGCTGTTGTGTATCAAAATACAGTCCTGACGAACCTTGTGGAACCTGTTTCTCATACCATGTTCAATAACAGGCACTGGGTATTCCAACAAGATTCGGCGCCAGCTCATAGAGCGAAGAGCACACAAGACTGGCTGGCGGCGCGTGAAATCGACTTCATCCGGCACGAAGACTGGCCCTCCTCCAGTCCAGATTTGAATCCGTTAGATTACAAGATATGGCAACACTTGGAGGAAAAGGCGTGCTCAAAGCCTCATCCCAATTTGGAGTCACTCAAGACATCCTTGATTAAGGCAGCCGCCGATATTGACATGGACCTCGTTCGTGCTGCGATAGACGACTGGCCGCGCAGATTGAAGGCTTGTATTCAAAATCACGGACGTCATTTTGAATAAACTTTAATGTCATAAGAATTTATGTTTTGTTAAGTTCATTTTGGTATATGAATGGTTACATAATTAATAAACTTGTTACAATTATTTTACATTAAACATGTGACAGAATTTATGACCTGACTAGGTATATATATATATATATATATATATATATATATATATATATATATATATATATATATATATATATATATATATATATATATATATATATATATATATATATATATATATATATATATATATATATATATATATATATATATATATATATATATATATATATATATATATAATTTTTTTTTACTCTGTAGGACAGCAGACAGGCTAACGGCCTGCTTAGGATTTAGCAGTTACCGTCGCCTATAGGTGCTTGCAACGCCAGTGGCATCGCGAACACGCTGCTGTCCCATAAGGTACAGGAACTTGGGTCAATAATGCCGGAACATAACACAAGGTTATTATGGCGGCATACTTAAGACCAAAGGTCTCCACCCAAACGGGCTTGGGGCCCTACCACGTAGCTAGGGTGGGTTGTTTTGTCGCCTTTTACGACAGGCCGACCCCGGCCACAGGGGTTAGTATTCTTTCTCCGCCCCTGCACGGATAAATATTTTACAAATAGAACTAAGATTTGAGACAAGTCTGTTCTTTGGGTACTACTTCTCCATCCTTTCACCTAGGGGAGATTCCGTCCTTCCGGATGTAGTGTAGTAAATAGACAGTACACAGATACAGTACAGTTAGATTACTTGCTTCAATGTACTCCCCGAATATGGAGCCAACCCACTGAAAACCCCCACTGCCCTCCTATTACCCAGTGCCTAGACCAATGGCCAGGTAGCTTCCCAATACAGTTACAGACAGAGGGTGGCTTCGAAGATGTTAGCCAGAAGATGAGGTTCTTGACGCTGACTTGTGTCGCGGTGGAAGAGAGAGGCAGCCAGAGATCATGCCTAGCTCTATGCTGCCGCTATTGGGCTGACTAGCCAGCTCCTTCTTCCGCTCTTTTGCAAATATTACTGCTATTCAGAAAGAGGCTATAGGGTTGCCTGGAAGAAATTGCTCTAAGCGATAAGGCCACCCATTGTTCAGTAGCTTGTAAGTTTATTTCATTTTCTTGTATATATATTTAAGGTGAACAATAAAGAGTTTTCATTCATTCATTCATTCAAAGAGGCGATTGTGTTCCATTAAGAGTCGGCCTTGACCATAGCCAGAACTAAGGCTAGATATAAAAGTTCTAGTCTAATTTGGATGACAAGAGCATGGTGCTTTTCACGCTATATGGGACATACGGCTATCACAAGGCAAATGTGGTTTCCACTTTTCTCGCGGTATAATGATGGCACCCTGACATGCTCTCCCACACTATGAAACACAGGTACCTCTCAAAGCATCCGAACCCAAAGAAAACTTGTGTCAGGTGAAGGTCAGAGTGCCATGGCGCCTTTAAACCAGAAAGTCAAGGCAGGTTTCATCGCCTCTATGTTGGCGAGACAAGCACTGGGGTGCCAAAATTACCCTGTCTACTCTACTATAAGCAGCTCTAGCCGCTTGGCTTTGTCATTAAAGACGCCAAGAGATGGGCCATGAATTCTCATGGTGGGGAACTGGTTAGCAGAAATACCAGCTACAAGGATACCGTGTAGTACCCCTTATTGATCTAATGAAGAATAAGCATTGTGGCCAGCAACAGTAGGGTCTTGTAACCAATATTTCTTGGGCCCCCGAAATTGAATAACTCTAATAGAGTGTTGGTGCTATCAGAATTAAATTTTAAGGCAATTGCCTCAACTTTTTTATTTATGAGGAACGGCAGACAGACTGTACCTTAAGGGTCGAGTCACACCGGAATGGCAGCGGCCCGCAGCGGCGCGGCGAGCACTTTCTGTGTGAAATAATTTTAAACTTTATCTACATACTTAAAAGATCAGTATCGCTTAAAAAGGTATGTAGATAAAGTTTAAAATTATTTCACACTGAAAGTGCTCGCCGCGCCGCTGCGGACCGCTGCCATTCCGGTGTGACTCGACCCTAATAGTAAGCAGTTACCGCTACCTATGGATGCTTGCGACGCTAGGGGCACCGCAAGCACACTGATCGTAGGAACTAGCACCGGGATCACTAATGCTGGAATACAACAAAAATTTATTATAGCGGCATATTTATAGATCAAGGATGTTTTCCATCCAGAGGGGCTTCGGGCACTCCCACCTAGCTTGGGTTGTTTGATCGCTTTTACGACAGGCTGATCCGGGCCGCTAAAGAAACTATTATTACCCCACATTATACTGTCACTTAATTGTACAAATAATGAAACAAATCTCTGACATTATGATTAGATTTTAAAAATATTTAACTAAATTATATCTTGTACTATTTTATTTTTTATACGTACAATTACTTTCTGTACTTTCTGAATAGATAACTGGTTTAAAATCCATAATTTTGTGAACATGAGAGAGTTGTTAAAGTCTAGACGGATAGTATATCGGATTAAATTGACCTATTCATCACTCGTATACCTATTACTTGAAATTGAGATTTATTACTGAGACTTCAATTTAACTTTAACGTTTTTAGTCTTGTAATTTGAATTTAGTTCTAATAATATAAATATTCTAAAAATTAATCATTCTAATGATATAAATTATTTATTTTATACAGCAAATTATAGTTCTAAATATAAATACATTTACAGGTTTGCCGTCAAACCGCAACCTCTCGAAAGAGGCATGCTCATTACAGCAACAGTTACCCGCACATTCGAAACCTGTAGCACGCCTTGCTCTCGAGTGGAAAGCCCTAAGCCCGTTCCCGGCCACCGCTGGGCGGACGTAAAAAATCTCCCGCTTTAATTGGATTGCCTTTTATTAGCGTAATAAAATTGGATTTACTCGGTTGAAATCGGACGCGTTTCAGAGATTCGTACACAAAAGTTTTATAGCAAAGAGATTAAGCCCATATTATATATATATATATATATATATATATATATATATATATATATATATATATATATATATATATATATATATATATATATATATATATTACATTTAACCTGCAAATCCATTTTGTGCAAAATAATAATAAGATACATACTAGTGGGCATATGTTCTCTTTTTTTAGGAGATACCTGCCGTAACTCTATTGATAAATCCAACAGAAATGTGCTGCTCATGAGTCCATAAGCCACGAACGAAAATATACGACAGAAATTCGATATTGACTGCATGGAATAGTCATATACTTACTAAAAAACTAGTTTGGGTTTCATTCATTATTACACCATTTTATTATTTCGACATAATCAGGGTTCATCTTTTTACACGATTATTATTAGCTTCACCTGTATGTTTGTTTGTATGTTTAATAAATATATATAATAAAAGCGGATTACGCCCCACTGATGGGGTTAGGGCCTCCCCATAGAGCAGCTATACTTAACCTGCAGTATGCCGGACTGGCCTATCTGATGTTACCCGGATACCTGTAATCCTTCACCGTATATACATGGAAAATATGTTATAATATGCACATTAAGAGAGAAAAACTGTTAAAGCTGTGCAGGCCATCGTAGGATTCAAATATATGACCTCTACATTGGTGTGATACTCCTTGACAACTACGTACTTAAATTACAATGTGTATTTTGGCTCAATTCGTAGTGAAAAAAAGATGTCCTTCCCTTGACTGTGATTAAAAAAAGTTATTGATTGACTTTAGTAACACACACAAACTTTTAGTTTTAATAATATTCATTTTACTACGGGCTGCATTATAACTATTATAATTAAATATGCAGTTCAATATACTTACTTCAATATACTTTTAATTAAACAAATTTGAACTTATTTTTTATTCGAAAGCATAGATTATTAAGTTTTTCTTCTGAACTCTAGTTTTTTGTGCTTCGTTGTTTTCGCTGTGCCCAAATAGAATATTTGAATGGAGCCCTTTAAGGCGATGCCACCGAACACAATCGTAATCATTACCATTCAATTTTTGGGGAAGTTAACTTTACAATAAATTTCTTAGGCTTATTGCTATGTAGATTATCAATTTTTGTAACATAGCGTTAATACTGAACAGTAATGTTTACTTTCTTTTCTTTATCACTTTGTAGCTCGTCTAATGAACTATATTAATTTGCTCTCTGCTCAATGATAAAAAGTAAGTTATAGTCAAAATAATTTAGAAATATTTGACATTAATATTTTTCTTCAATATGTGAACATGTGGATAATAATTTTAGAATATGGTGAACATTTTTTGGTTAATACAAATTTGAATAGTAATAAATATAATTACTTAACTGAAAAGAAGAATCTGAAATAATAATAATTAATTCTTTCTTCTTCTTCTTTTTCAACCTTTAACCACCCAATGCTAGTGTAGGTCTCTTCCAATGCACGCCATTCTTCTCGGTATAACGCCTTTCGCATCCAGTCCTTACCGGCCACTCTAACAAGGTCGTCGGTCCAACGCATCGGTTGCCTGCCTACATTTCTATGCCCTATTCTAGGCCTCCACTCAAGCACCCGACTACCCCACGTATTGTCCTGTCTACGGCATATATGGCCCGCCCACTTCCATTTTCTGCTAGCGATCACATGGGCTATGTCGGCCAATTTCGTTCTCTTCCGGATCTCTGTGTTCCTGATTCGATCACGTAGAGATATACCTAACATAGCCCGTTCCATGGCTCTTTGGGTGACTTGGAGCTTGTGTATCACCTACTTTGTCAGCGTCCATGACTCGGCTCCATAGACCATGACTGGTAGGACGCATTGTTCAAAGGTCCGACGCTTGAGGTTAATGGGAATGCTTATGCTCTTGAACACTTCGGACAGTTTGCCAAAAGCACCCCACCCTAGGCGGATGCGGCGCTCAATCTCGTTTTTTGTCCGAATTTGGCATGGTTCAAGGTTTGTCCCAAGTAGACAATATTAATTAATTGTTGCGGCGATAATAAAATATATATTTTAAAGAATATTTTTTATGCTGTAAACACTAAGAATTCAAACTAAATTCTATCTAAATACCACGCAATGTGTTTTATAATCGGTATGAGAATATTTGGCCTTTGTGTCCCACGGACTTCAGAAGAATGATATTCGTATTATATATCCATATTCCGGAAGGAGACGCCAATTTCTTACAAGAAAAGAATTATCATATTTAACAACTTGCAAAAAACTTCTACATTAATAAGTAGTTGATAAATCCATTTTTTTTTAGATTTTTCTCAATAACATACTTTTGCCAATAATAAGCAACAATATGCAGCCGCCAATTTTTTTTTATTCATGTAGGACAGCAGACAGGCTGGCCGCCCGCTTAGAATTTAGCAGTTACCGTCGCCTATGGGTGTTTGAACACGCTGCTGTCGCATAAGGGTACAGGAACTTGGGTCACTGATGCCGGAATACAACACAAGGCTATTATGCCGGCATACTTAAGACCAAAGGTGGTCGCCATCCAGACGGGCTTGGGGCCCTACCACGTAGCTAGGGTGGGATTGTTTTGTCGCCTTTTACGACACGCCAACCCCGGCCGCACAGGTTAGTATTCTTTCTACGCCTCTGCACGGATAAGATGCACATAAACTATATTATTTAGGTATTTTTTCATTTTTATAACCAGATTTGTATGAAAACATATCAAGGGAATATCTTACAATCTGAATGGCATACAAACAAAAAAAAGGAAAAGCAAACTACCAATAACTTTTGCTGTAGTGCCTCATAAAAGCAAATGCAACAAATCATTCTACTCAATGACCCAATTGTTACTTCGTCGTAATACTGAAGGAAAAGAAAAACTAATCACTTTTATCATATAAGTGATCGTATAATATTTATGAATAAGAGCAAACTTTGTCTACTTTAGTTGCTTGTCTAACAAAAAGTTTCATGGTAAAAGTTTTGTTTATTACCTATTAATCTACCCTAATATTAACTTGCTTGCAAGTTGGAAACAGAAGTAATAATTTTCTTATTATGTAATATGCAATAGCCGATATTATTTGAACTGTTTTTTAAATAAATTTTTTTAATCATATACGTGGAATAATATTATAAAAATTAAATATACTGGGACAAGTTACGCAACTCCATCTAGTCCTCAAGTAAGCAGTGGTACGCTTGTGGTACTACACTACTTTTATACTTTTTTTTTTTGTAAATATATGTATATTGTACTTATACACAAACTCAGGTCAGGAATCGAACCTGTGACCCCGCGTGCGTTTCTACATGTGCAAACCAAGGTGCGATTCCCGTCTCGAGCCTGTGTGTTTATCTATAATATGTTATATTTATATAAAAATAACATATGTATATAAAGTTGTATGTCGTTACTTCAGTACCCATTACACGAACGATTCGCTTACTTACTTTGAGTTATCACGATATTCAATGATTTACATTCAATTATTCATATATATTTTTTTATTTTAAAGTTAAATACTATCATAATTAGTAGATCATTGACAAGATATTCTTAAAACAACTTTCGTTAAATTCAAATAAAATTAACAAAATAACTTTTCCTTCCAAATATCTCGAAAAAAAGATTGGATAAAGAATCAAAATATTCCTTGAAAATTAATAAAAGAAACGCAAAGTTACTTTCTGAGCTCAAGTAAGCCGTTTTCGTAACAGTTTAAAAGGATCTCACGACGCCCCTCGGTCTCATGCATAATTTAAACGAATATCGATCCCACGACGGATTCGACGGGTGCTTCAATAATAATGGGTATTATGCTGAAATTGCACGGGCATGCGCTCGTCATGCATGATATACGATTGCTCGAGCCTATTTAATAGGTCGGGTTATAGAAAGGCTTGGAATTAAGAGCTCATACAGCAATGACTTGTATTTTAATAGGAAAAGCTTCGAAAGTACGTGGCAGCCAAGTGCCACAATTCAAATGTAAGCCTGAGCTCACGAATTTTGATCTCTTTTTAATGCCTATACAGTTTATTAGAGCATAACTACAATGTACTGATATTAACTGATAATAACCTATCAATCCATTTTGGATAATTGTAGCGAGTATACTGTTTTCCTCGAGAAGAGACCCGAGGTTAGCAGATAGAAGATACAGCCTTTTCATTCTTATTAAATATTCGTCTGTGATTATATATCGTGTGGCGATATATTCATAAATGTAATCAAGGCTTACGGAAGGGCGGAGTAAGAATACTAACTTCTGCGACCTTCAGCTTGTCGTAAAAGGCGACAAAATAACTCTAGTAGCTACGTGCTAGACTCAAGCCCGTCTGGATATCAACAACTCTTGGTGTATAGTATGCCGCCATAAAAACCTTGTGTTGTGTTTCGGCATCAGCAACCTCGGTTGCTGTGCTTTTATGGGACAGGAGCATGTTCGTGGTGTCCCTAGCGTTACAAATATCCATAGGCGATGGTAACTGCTTACTAAAAGTGGGCCGTCAGCCTATCTGCTGTTCCTCAGCAGCCAAAAAAATATTGATAGTGTCTCTGAATTACTCGTCTATAGGTACACCATCCATGAAGTATGTTATCAGTTGAATGAAGTATTTCTTTTATAAAAGATGCGTGTTAACATTCGACAAATCTCAAATATTAAATATGTTCGATAAATTAAAAGAACCCAAGGAAAGAATAACGGCACTTTATCAAATCGATCGTTAATACTGGTCCAACAAAACTGTTAACTTACTACCATAAATTCAATTTTAGGTGCAGCCATAAACAATTCTGTCGAAATATTTAATTCCACGCTACTGAATTATTGCACCGGTTGTAGCATTTAAGATATTAGTGCTTATGATAATGTCTTTTCAAATTTCGGCGGGAACTTGATCGTATTACTATTCATTACAAATTAAAATAATTAAATGAATATTTTATGACATTTAATACGTAAATAAAATTTAAGACGAGTATATATAGAATATTACTTGCTATTGCGGAATGATAAGTTTTTTTATGTAATTGCAAATATATTTTACATAAATCGATGTTTATTTTTTAAAAGAATTTCTGCCGAATTTATATCATATTTATATGAAATTAATTTTACTTATAATAATATATTAAAGATTAAAGATATAAAGAGGTATTAAATAAAAACTTTTATTATTTTTGTATAGGATTATATTTACCACTAATATCGTTATTTATACTCTTCATATCCTGGCCATGGTTGTCTGGAAGAGAGCACTAGTTAACAATAAGAACGCCCTTTGTGCTTGGATAATATATTATATTACTAAAATGTTTCGCTTTGGTCTACAATACAGAATTATCTATCTATATTTAATTCCTTGCTTAGTGAAAATTATTGATATTGTTTGGTATGTATATTTCCAAATATATAATATAATAAATTATCCATAAATTATTCAGTATTTCTTTATAGAATATAACTAAGTCTAAAGAAAATTTGTCAACATTTTATCGTATATAAAGTGTAAAAAATATAACTGTTTAGAATACAAAAATAAAGAGTGAATTGGGTCTAATTGTTATAATAACAGAAAAGAGGTAACCAATACGGCAGCGTAGTTAGTATTATAAGAGGCCTTAATAAAATTTTGTGGTTTCAGTAACCATTTTGGACAATGTTTGTTAGTGATCCGCCCAATTTAAATAGGGTCATTACTCAGTATATATAGTTTTGTTTTATGTTTAATGTAAATATATTGGCTCAGTGTTGGGCGGAGTAAAAATACTGACCTCTGAGGAAAGGGCTGGCCTGTCGTAAAAGGCGATACAACTAGCTAGATTATAGGGCGTCAAGGATGGCAACTACTTCTGGCCTCTCAATATGCTATAATGCCCTTGTATTCCAGTTTCCCTACGCGGACGGGAGTACCTGTAACTGCTTGCTATTAAGTGGGCCATAAGCATGTCTGCTATCCCACAACAATAAAAAAGTGTGTTGCTATAAAACAACAGAAAATAAATAAATTTAATCATTAAAATATAAAAGACTTTCTAACCGAACAAACTAAAAGGTGTTTATAAATGACAATAAGAAAACTTTTAAAGTTTTCTTTAAATTTCACTTCACCTTACCCCACTTCATTAAAACTGCATGAAGCAACAACAATGGTCGGATCCTGGCTTCGGATGCAATTAGTAGTACCACTTCTCCTCCGCTCCTTTCATGACCGGCATTGTGTCTGTAATGTTCCATTCATTCATTCATTCATGCAAATGAGCATCTGCGTTTTTTGGTATTTCGTTTTCCGAAAATCTTTAAATTAAGTTAATAATTTAAAGTTTCATCCATAACAATTGAAATTAAAATATAGTATTATACAATTCCGGGATTATAATTTATTTAACTTCAATACTTTGTTGATCCAAACATTTACATATAAAAAATAGGGCTAACACTTAGTAACACTATTACTTTAAGAAATATAAGGTTTAAGCGGGTTTGCAAATATTAAATAAAAAAATATATTGCTGAGGAACAGCATAAAAACTAATGGCCCACTTAATAGTAATCAATCACCATCGCCTACGGAAGTACGCGACGCTAGGAGCACCGCGAACACGCTGCTGTCCCATAGGAGTACAGGAACCTGGGTCACTAATGCCGGCACACAACACAAGATTATTATGGCGGCATACTTAAGACCATTCAGTAATCGATTGTAATTGGTAAACATATTCAACATATCTTACTCGATTTACCGTGTAGTCTGGAAGGCATACCGAACTCATTTGTATCAGATTTCAAAGAACTTAGCAAAATATTACTTCTTTGCTAGATTACAACCAGCCAACTATCACAAGGGTATTATTTCTCTCTGAGACACAATAAACAATAAGCTAGTGCACGGTAAATTTAAAATAAATGTCAAATTTAAAGTGCAAGCGAGTAATTTAAACGAGGGGAAAATGTCGGCTCGCTTTTGAGCCGAAATTATTTTCAATTTAACTAGTGCTCAACGCCAGAGCAGATTTACAGCAGATAACGAGTGTATGATTAATATTGAAGGCAACACTGCGATGACTGTGATTAACGATTGGCAATCAGTGGATACGAATAGTGTCGATTTTCGGCATACATTCTCGAACGTTGACACGATTTTTGTATGGCTTATTCATAAATTTGTGAAGATTTAATAATGCCGCTTTAATAAAAATTATTAATACTTTGTACGTGTAAATTTTAATTCATTTTGAAATTTCCAAAAAGTACCAAATTAGTAGTATATTTCAGTGATTTATATACGTTCAAAATTAATATTTACACATTTACAAAAATTTACTATATATACTCGTACTTTACTATATCCCATGTTAATAAAACTGGTGAGTATTTCAAAGTATAAAGATTTGGCTGCCATCCTAAAAACCCTACGTTGGTCAAAAGACTTATTGGAACTAAAATACCTGCATGGCTTTTTCTGTAAAACGGATTTCATGGAAGGCCTTTTCCGATGTTTACTTTCAGTCAGTGGTTTTAAAATCCGTATAAAAAGGTTTTCGTAGGATTTATTCTATCCTACATAACTTTTTACTGGTTTCATAAAAATAAGTGTTGTTTTGAAGTATATTTATTTAATAATAAATTAAATATTAAATATGTTGATTCTCCGTGCAGGAAGAGAGGATACTAACTTCTGCGGCTGGGATCGGTCTGTCGTAAAAGGCGACAAAACCACCCAAGCTACGTGATAGGGTCCAAGCCCGTTCAAATGGTAACTACTTTTGATCTATAAGTATGCAGCTATAATTACAGTTTTTGGACGCGCAATTTTAAATCAGATTACTATGTATACAGAGATTATTCTCAATTATTCAATAAAAGGGAGCAGTATACGGAAGCTTATATGATAAATGCGATCGTGACATGATCAATTTTATTCTATACCCTTCCTTATGTGTACATTCACTTTGCTATTAAGTATTAGTTAAGTATCTTAGATGGAATATCTCATATAAAGATAGGTTTGTAACTTATTAATCAATATAAATCAGCGTCACGTTTCTCAATATTAAATAAAGTATATATGAATTCCTCGTATAAATTACATAGTTTTCAACAAAACCTGATATGTACTCGTATTATAGGTTACCACCGTATATATAGAGAATATATAAATTAAATTAGAAATGTCGCGTCCAGTGACTGCTTTGTGTATTTATTCTAGAGTTGACAATTGTAGGATGATTGCCAAGATATTTTAAATATAAATAAATAATATATCGAGAATGTTTGAAAAATACCGTAGCTACCACAAAAAATTGCCAGTTCAAATATTTTACCTTAATGTTATTATTTATTTACTTTACAATAAAAACATCTTAGAGTATACATAAGCAAGCTATGCTTGCTTATGTATACTCTAAGAAAAACATACACTTTTGAACCACATATATTACTATCAGAGATATATACTCACTGGGATAAGTGCTGAAAGAAAAAATATAACTAACACTAAGTGTCGTGAAAAGATATTTAATTTGCAGTATTAAAAATGACATCGCGAAAAATATCTTCGATCCACCAGAAGTTCCGTCTATTAAGGTCAACAAAATTTAAACATAAAATCGATACATAAGTGTTATATACCCCCCGCCCCCCCCCCCCCCCTTTTCAAAAAATGTTAAAGTTGTCCTTTCTTCAAATGTTGAAGTGAGAATGGTTTGCTAGTATGTATTAGATAATTACCAAAATATAGCCTAAAACCATATAGATTCATTGTTGAGCTCCATAGCGTAATAATGGCTTTCGCCCAACGAAACGCCTGCGGAGGTCACGAGTTGATTCCTGTCCCGAGTCTGGATGTTTGTATGCATTTATTTAAAAGGAAAATATGTCAGCTGTCTAGTATCGAAAACAAGCACTATGATTACTTTGAAACTAGACAGAGCTGTATGAATTTTTACAATATACTTATTTATATACTCTCAATTTCGGTACATCTAATCATTTCATCTAATTTTCTAACTTTTATGATCATTTTAATTCCAAATCAAGATAGTTCAATCTAAACTAATACAACATATATACTTTACTTTTGTAAATTAATACATCTTACACATAAATACCCAGAATTCGGACGTCAATGAAACCTGTGAACGTCACAACCTGTGAAGCATTTCAACGTGTGAAGGAGTTCGTCAAAACTATGCCAATTACACATCGTTATAAGATGAGATATCTTAGAAAGTCATTAATTAATTGCCTTAAAATGTAATTTGATACATCAATAATAATAATAACGGACAAAAAGACTTAAACATACAGCCCTACAAACCGAGACTCGCGTTGTGCCCAATGAATATAAGAGCACTCCGTTACATATAACTTTTACACCGATACGCCAATCCTTACGATACACGCTTCGTACAAACTTCGTATCGTCCTTAATTTACCAGTTCAAGCGGAAAATCCGATATCTTGAGCCGGAACACCGATGAGCGTTTAAATATTCATGAGAGAAGCCACGCGCTCCCGCCCTCTATATGCCGAACGCTACGAAATGACGGCTGTCACTGATCAAACACGTTATACATTGGAGGGAAGCTGATAAAAATGAATATTTATATCAAATGATCTATATACTCTTATATAAAAATAAATTGATGTTCGTTTTGGCTAATTTTGATCTTGAAATATTTGTGGAAATTCAGGGAAGGTTTAAGAGTTAAGAAACAAATAATAGAAGAGTTAAGAAACTAGTGTCATTTGGTGGTCACCTGTGAAACATTTGATAAAAATAGTGTTACTTGGTTGTCTAATATTTACAGGTGCGTTTATAGATTTGTCTCTTTCATAGCTGTAGTATGAGATCTGATCTCTTAGTTCTGTTTTGCTGGAATACAAAACAGTTCTGTTTCAGAAATAAAAAGTGTAAAAAATAAAAAATTAAAGATGAAATTAATTCCATAATTTAAGCTAAGATTCTCGATGAAACAGTTGACCCGATATTGCATGCAGTAGTGAATAAACACATGATACATGGACCTTGTGGAGTCAATAACAACTCATCCTATATGGTCCACGGCAGGTGCTCCAAGCGAAACCCGAGAGACCTGATTGCTGAAACCATTGCGGGAAATGACGGTTACCCATTGTATCATCGACGATCGATTGTGGACGTTGATCGATCGGTAGTAGTGAAGGTAAAACGACAAGATTTTGAAGTAGACAATCGTTGGATTGTGCCGTGCTCGCCAATATTGTTCACACCATTTGAAGCTCACGTCAAATATTATAACTCCTTAAAATCGATAAAGTATATACATATGTCAATGTGTTAACAAAGGTAGCGACATAGCCATCTTTGCTGTAACAAATGCAAATGATGAAGTATCTCAGTATCAGATGGGTCTCTATATAAACAGCAACGAAGCTGTTTGGTGCATATTTTCAATTTCGATCCACGAAAAACACCTTACATTAGTTCATTTGGCAGTTCATCTAGATTCTATGTTTTTTCTCAATTTGTCAAACATATGTTTTCGCTCGCATTTTGCTGTATGCCATGCTATTACACGCGGAACGCATCATCGAAAACGTTTCAGCGTCGGAAACAAGGAACACGAGTTAAAAGTCACCCAAATGTATTTGCTGTAGACGCTCTAGGTCGCATATACATACATCTAGGTACATCCAAATAACGATGAATCTTCGATTGTTGCTGGTGAATGTTCGTAGTCCAACATCGTTTCAACAACTGAGAACAGTTGATGGACATTTGTGTGTGACTTACTGTGAGGCGTTTCAACTACTACAGTTGCTCAAAAACGATCCGCATTGGGATAATAATCTTAAAGATTCCGTCATATCTTCATTGTTACATCAAATTCGCACATTGTTTATGATTACAATATCGATATGTTTCTCCTCAAATCCTGAAAGATTTGTGGACGAAATATAGGAATGACGTGTCTGAGGATGTGTTGCAACGTGTGCGTTATCTATCGTGTGCGTACACTACAAATTACTGCAGAAATTTACAATGAGTCATTGATTATAATAAAAGATATGTGTTTATTGATGGAAAAAATAAAGTATTGTCATATTTGGGCATGACAACGCCAAATCGTTCTATGCGCGAAACCCGAGTTGCAAAGAGAACAACAATACGATACTGAAGTATTGACCGAAACAGTTCATTCTAATTGTCAAAATTTGATTTGTTCATTCAAATCAAAATTGAATTAACAACAAAGGATTGCGTAAGATACTTTGAAAAAACGTTCCTAATTTCATTACTGTTAGCAAAGATTAGATCGCAAAATGAAGTAGCCTTAGTATTGGCTTCATTTGGAATAGCTGCAACATTGTTGGAAAGTGCACGAACTGTACATTCTGCCTTGAAATTACCACTAAACATGCAAATCAACGAAACACCACAAAAACAGCGCAATGGTGAAGATTCAACAGATATACAAATTGATCGTTTGAGAGGGCAACATTGATGTAGTAAACATACTCTCCTAGTTTGCTGCAATCTTAAAATTGTAAAGTGCAAATTAAAGTCAGTTCTACTCGGTTATTGAAATTATGTGTTCTAAATAAGACAGTAATATTTTTCAAAAAATAATATAGTGTAAATACGTTTTATAGTGATTACAATTATTAATATCTCGTCAACCTACCTACATTTTTCTTTGTTTACTTTGCAAATTGGGTTTTTCTGTTGTGATAATTAGTAAAATTATATAATTTAAATTATTTTGATGTCCACTGATTGTCACCATGAGCTCAAAAATTTCAAAAAAGCAAACATCTGCAAAACATGTAAAGACATCCCGTAAATCAGATTCTAATCACGGCAAAGGATATTATGAGCATGAGTTAGCGTCTAACGGCAACTCCAGCAATACAACAAACCGATTTAAACAATGCAATGTCTCGAATGACAAGCATTTAGTTGAATTCTCAGATTTTGAAAGAAGCGATCAAGATTCAAGTGTCTACTAGTATATCTGCCTATTCTGTATTCTGCCTAGCATATTATAAAGATTGACGTTTAAATGAGTATCAATCGCGGAAATCTGACGCGAAGGCGAATCCGGCTGTTAGGACTCAGCTCAGCTTCGATCATTTTCTAATCTTTAAAATTTTCAGGGGTGATATTTATATCTGGAAAACTTACTCCATCTGAGATTGTTGAAGTGACAAATTTCCGTTTCCATGTTTGTGTTGAGCCTCTTTTGATTTTTCTGTAGTTTAGCCCTATTTATTCGTTTTGTTCGGCTTAAGTGTTGACCACATTTTGAATAAATATATGTAGGTGATACGAAGTTCACCAGGTCATCTAGTTTGTTATAATTATATTGAATCGCACTACAACACAATATTACAAAAAGCGAAATTCGTTGAAATGTTACGTTATAGTTTTTTGACTCTTTCGTCTTAAAGTTAATTTATACTATTCGGGTATTGTTACTATTTTGGTCCATATGTATTATCTACCGGACAGAATCGTGACAAGTTTTAGCACTTAATAGTTCACAGTTACAGTCGCCTATTGATGTTTGTGACCCTAGGGCACCGCGAATATGCTGCCGTTCACAAAGGGACTGTAACCTGCGGTAACTCAGGCAGAACATAACACAAGGTTACTATGGTGATACACGAAATGAGGGGTGGTTCAAAGACGGGCATATCTAGAGTTGTTTAGCCGCCTTTTACGATAGGCTGACCCTGACCATAGAAGTTAGTATTCTTACTCCGCCTCTGTATGGAGAATAGCTCTTCTGAAAGTTGTTTTCATTTTCAAGAACGCTTGACAGCCAGCTTTTGGTACTTGTGATATTGATGCATAACACGGTGGTGTTACAGAGAGCATAAAAATCTGTAAAAGTAAAAACGTACATGTAGTTAACACATATCATTATAATTTAAAGGGTAAATAACTCGTATATTACATTAATCTTAGTGACCATCAACAAACAAGCATTCCGAGGTTCACAGTATTGAAAATTTGGATAAATAAATATAATACTGGGACAATTCACAATGCCTCATTCAGTGCCAAAGTAAGCAGCAGAGCGCTTGGGTACTGGGATTAAGAGCAGATTTGCACGAAATTCTATCCAAAATGTAATTTTTAAATTTATATGGCAGAACAACGTTTGTCGCGTGAGCTGTATATACACCCCAAGTTGGGACAGAAATTGAACCTGTGATCTTCAGAGGCATTGCAATGTGTGAAAACCGTTGAGGAGGTCAAATTATTTAATCCTAAAATTTATAATGATTTGCTCGTTTTTTTTACCCAGTCATTAGGTATAGAAATAACATTTATTGAAAAGTGTCTTGTTTGTTAGTAGCTATTGTTAAGCGATACATTTTGCTAGCAACCTAAATCTCAACATCTGTGCCTGGCATCTGCCTTGCTATTTTTCATCTCAATTAATTTTCTGTTTATAAATAAATAGGAAAATATACAACAATATAATTATCATTTGGGTATAAACCATTTGACGCATCACTTATTTACCAATGCGAAAGCACCGCGCACTATTGAGCTCCAAAGATGAAAGCCAAAGGGACTTGACTCGAACAATGCATTGCATTTGGCTTCCAAAATATTCATGATGCTTTCACGGCAATAGACCTTTCAGTATAAGACTGTTGATGTTGAAATATTTCTCCAAATATGTTTGCTTCATCTTAAAATATGATTAAATATTATTGTAATATATATTTTTAATTAGCTTCCCAATTTTAAATTGATTTCATATCGTATTATAAATGTACATTTATATATAACCTAGGTTTTTTTTTACTGTTATATTATTCAATGTTTGGAACTTTGTTCAATTTGAGTATAAATGAAACTATTCTGATCAGCTTAATGTTTTAAAATAGTTTTGATATTAAGTAGTCTAAGGCTGGTTGTGAAATCAGAGTCCTCAGTTCCCTTACTAATTGACGAGATATTTTCTGTTTATACGTTTCTGTTCTGTTTATGTTGATATGTATGTCAATTCTCTTGTTAATCAAGGTACACCGACTCCACCCGGGTAAGAGGTACTCTTGCAAACATATCGCTGCCCCCTCAGCGTCAGATAATAGATGAACACTGGGGTGATTTAATAGGTATACCAGCAATATGTGTCCCTCTTATAACTTGTGGGGGGAGTATGAGTGCACGGGATTTACTACCCTGCCGCGAGTGTGCATTACGCATTTTCAGCTCAAGAACACAAAAGGGTACTTTGACTAGTCGTGGGGGTTAATACGGCACCATGATTAAACAAAAAAGTTTATCCATAATAAATAAAATGTATTGTTTATGTGTATTGTTATAGAAAATTTTAATTTTTAACAACATTTTATAATGTTCTAAATTCACCTATATTTCAATATAAAAAATGATAATATTTTGTATTCATGAAATAATTAGTTACAACAATAATAATTAATAATTATGTAATTGCTAGTAGTAAAACTGGGCACGTCAACCTTTAAGTTACCAACCGATCGAATAAACTTTATGTAGGCCACGAAATCACAAAAATGAATTGGTATATTAAATTTGGCTGGCATAATAATTAAGTAACAGGCGTTTCATCAAGGTTGTACGGGTTTGGTGGACACCCTTAAAGACCTTATCCATTCGATAATTTTTTGTCACTCATCTTAGCAATAATTGCCTCCTTCATTACTTCTACACTCCGTCCTCCTTCCATTTTCTACCCAATCTATATTGAGGACTTGTTTCTTAATATCCGTGCAGGGGCAGAGAAAGAATACTAACCTCTGCGGCCGGGGTCAGCCTGTTGTAAAAAGCGACAAAACAACCCACCTTAGCTACGTGGTAGGGCCCCAAGCCCGTCTAGATGGCGACCACCTTTGGTCTAAAGTATGCTTCCATAATACCCTTGTGTTGTGTTCCGGCATTAGTGACCCAAGTTCTTGTACCCTTATGTGACAGCAGCATGTTTGCGATGCCACTGGCGTTGCAAACACCCATAGGCGACGGTAACTGCTAAATTCTAAGCGGGTCGCCAGCCAGTTTGCTGTCCTTTAACAATAAAAATAGTAGAATTAATTCTAAATCAATATTTCTCATACCTTTTATTCTAAGTGTTTTGAAATTGAATACAAATAGTATTTACTCATGATACAAGCACATCTTTCTTGATCATATACAGTGTATTTTTGCTCGACATGTTTTCTGTCACTCTTTTAATAGATGAAAAGCAATTTTGAAGTGAAACTTCTTTAGAATCGTTGTGATTTCAAACCGGATGCAACGAAAAAACGACAGGTAAGAGACACAAATACAAAAATGTGTAGGATGAAGCCAGCAAAGAATGAGACAGAAATATGTATATTTCGGTCTCTCCTATAGTCGCCTGTAATTAGTGAGCCAGAGCGAGAGAGTAAATGTCGGTGTGTATTTATTTTGAAGTATTTCGACATTGTGAGTACAGTTTCCGTGGTGTAGCGGTTATCACATCTGCCTAACACGCAGAAGGCCCCCGGTTCGATCCCGGGCGGAAACAATACTTTTAAAAAAAAATCTTTAAATGTGAGTTTTTAATTATAATCGCCTGTAATTAGTGAGCCAGAGCGAGAGAGTAAATGTCGGTGTGTATTTAATACTTGCTTGTATTTTTGTCGATTTACTGAAGTTTCACTTCTATCGTGTGTGAATCGCACACATGTTTTTTTTTATTCTCTATCACAAGTCACAATTTTCGACTCCATCTATAAATAGAGCTAATAGCTAATAGCTAAAACAAAAATGTGATGTCTTTCATTCCATCGATATTGAGATGGATTGTGTTTTCAAATTGATTCTATTCAAAAGTGCTCAAATATATTTCTAAAACATGTAAATTAGTAGATTACGAATTAGTAAAATTAAATAAGTACAAATTTAGTAGATATTTAGAGACATGGCTAGAAACAATTTTGACCGTTTAATTCTTGCTAATGTGAAGAATAGAGGTTTCTTTCTTTTCTTCCTTTTAAGAGATAACGTATACATAAATTACTCCTCCTTCTAGATCACAGTTAACAAAAAAGGTTCAGAGAAATAATAAAGCATAAAGGCATAAAGAAAATCGCAGAACTATTCTTGTTTATCAATATCCAAAAATATTACCTCATGCTCCAAAAACAAAAATGTTTTCAATAAGATGAAGTGACAAGTTCAAATTTCAAATATCTAAAGTAACAAAAGTCTAGTGCACAATAGCTCTAACAGTGGCCTATGATTTCGCAACCTAGTTGTTCCAGTTTCTAAAAGTTAAAGTACAAATCATTTAGGGCCGCAGTCATAACATTAGTCTAAAAGGAATTTCACCCTGAACAGGTATTACAGATACGAAGTTTAATGTCTGGACCTATGCCAACTATCCAATGTTAAAGGCCATATAATTTGTTATACGCCAAATTGTTGTAATAATCTGAATTTGTGAATAAACACTGCTTGCGTAGAAATAAAAGAGGCGGTAAATACATTTCTATAAACATCTTCAGTTCTACTTAATTCTAGGTTAGCATTTCGATTTTTCATCATCATTATCTTGGCGTTGAATGCCGGTTGCAACCCAAACTCTCGCTTTGGCGCCCGGGGTCCGATTTCCGACTTTTTCTTCTCCTCTTCGCACGATCTTCGACATATTTGGTGGTCAGTCTATTGGCACGCATATCAACTCCTATGACGTCAGGACAGTACTTTTTGGGTCTACCCCACCTGCTGGGGCCCGGCCAGATATTTGTTCCCACGTAAGTAGCTGATTGCCGTAAAACGTGGCCGTACCAGCGAAGGCGACACTCCTGCAATTTATCCCCAATGTCACGGACATGAAGGCTGCCGCGAATGCGAGAGTTCCTAACGCGGTCCTTCCGCGTTACTCCACACATCCACCGCAGCATATTTATCTCCATGACTCGCAGTGTCTGCTTGTGTCGCTCCAGCACCGGCCACGTTTCACATACGTATAAGTACAAGCCTAATGATGATTTTATAGATCTGCCTCTTCAGTTTAACCAGTATTTTGGTGTCACAAATGACACTAGTCACCTCACGCTGTTTGGCCCACGCAGCAGCAATGCGTGCCTTAACGTCGCAACCAATTTCACCAGACGCGTGAAATACAGATCCTAGGTATTTCACCTGTTCCGTGCGCTTGACTATATCGTCGCCTGTGTGCACGGCCGTGGGATCTGTGGAGTTGCAGGCCAAGTTCTCAAGCAATTCCTTCCACACCTTCATACTGCCCACTAACCTACCCCTGTCCGAATCTGCCAGCGCGATATCATCAGCATACATGAGCAACCATGGGCGCTGTTCATGTGAGTTTCTGATGCTGTCTGACAGTACGTCTAATAGCACGCTGAACAGAAACGTACTTATAACGGATCCCTGGTATACTCCAACAGTGATGGGGAAGGATTTTGTGTCGCCAACAGCGGTCCGAACCACGGAATCGGAATCGTGGTACATGTCACGGATGATGTCAACATAGGCCTCTGGAACCCTTTTGGACCGCAATTCTAATCAGATTATCGCGCAAGGAATACAGTCGTAGGCCTTCTGCGAGTCGAGAAACAGACAATGCAGAGGCATATTATTCGTCTTGTATTTCTCCGCGACAATCCTTAGGGCAATGACAAGGTCCATTGTCCCGTGACTAGGGCGAAACCCATATTAACATTCCGAGACAGTGTACTCCTGTCCAATTCGAGAGTCAATAACCCTTTCAAAGAGCTTCATGGTGTGGGACATGACCTTAATACTTCGGTAATTACCGAACTCCTACGCCGACCCCTTGCCTTTGAAGACTGGAAGCTCGTGGAAATACGAGTTACTTGTAATTACTGTCTAGTTTTTAGTGTGTTGTCCTAGTTATAAGTATTATTTAAAATGTAAGCTATAGATAGATATATATCTATATATTATAGTTCTGGTGGATGCCCTTTGGTGCATGTGGTGCTAGCGTCGCATGTTACGCATTAGTTGGATGCAGAGGGTCAGGAACGAAACCGTGCTTCAGCGCGTTCAAATGTCCCGGAAAATGTTGTCGTCTATCAAAAAGCGCAAGATAGAATATATCGGCCACGTGCTCAGGGACGATAGATACATGCTGCTGCAGTTGATAATGATGGGCAAGGTAGACAGAAAGAGACGTGCTGGGCGAAGAAAGAAGTTATGGCTCCGGAATATCCGGGAGTGGACCGGTATTGCCTCCGTCGAACAGCTGTTCCGGCTGACTGCTGATAGAAATGAATACAGGAAGCTAACGGCCAACCTTCAGGATTGAATAGGCACTGGAAGAAGAAGAAGGGTGCCCTTTAACACACACTACATTTTAAATGGAAGGGGACAACACGCATCGCACGCCTTTCAGACAAAAGATAATCAAAGACGATGAAAATATGAGCAAGACCACTTGGCAAGATAGCTAGAGACCGACCTGCTGAACAATGGGTGAATAATGGGTGAATAAAAGATGTAACAGGCACAAACTGGCTGACCCAAGGGGGCCTTTAAATAATATACAATAAAAAACGTTTATTTATTGGAAGCCTACATTTATATTTAAAAATTCTGAAAATATAATTTTTTGTGTATTCTTATGCAATATTTTTAAAGTCAACAGTACTAGTAGCCATGATTGTATGTTACTTTATACAAAAAGTTAAAACTATTTTTGTCCTTTGTCCCTTTTCGCAGCGAAACTTAAGTCATAAGAAACAGTCAAAGAATAATTGAAACATAACAATAAATTATCAATAGCTTTTCTAGAAACTCGTGACTTTCAATTAGTAAACAGAGTTATGCTTAATTATATCTAAACAATGTTAATAATCGCAACTGTTTTTGCGCAACTATTAATCGATTCTTAGCTCTTTATAAAGCGCCACCGAATAATTTTATTTAATTAAACCTATTAAACGTTATTGTAATGTACTGACTAAAAACCGTAACACCTCATTGATAGCAAACTACAACACTAATAAGATTATTTTATTAATAATCCTATAAAGTGTTTATGTGTGTGTGCATTAAATTATTGTTCACTAGTTGATCTTTTGATGATTGTTTAATAATTAGTAGAAAATAAAAATACTGATAATAATAATTGGCAAACAATTACTCTACAATTTGTGTCGCCAAACTAAGTCTGTTCAATTTCTGATTGTGTTAAATAACTTTTATATCCGTAAGGGCGGAGTAAGGATACTGCCACTGTGGTAGGGAGCGACCCATTGTAAAAGGTGACAACACAATCCCAAGGAGAAGGGCTTAAAGCCCGTCCGGATGGCTTATAAGTTCTATAATATCTATAGAATATATAATCTGTAAATATGCCTCCATAATAACAGACAGGAGCGAGTTAGCGATCTCCCTGACGACGGCTACCGCTTACTGTAAGTGACAGTAAAATTATCACTTCTTCTGTTGTGAAATAAATTCAATTCAATTGGGAATTAAAATGAAAATTGTTACCAATAAAACATCTGGAAAGTATGAATGCAAATTAATATACGACTTTCCGAAACTTCGAGATCGTGGTGTCACTCTATCATTGTTGTCACTATAAAAGAAATAAGCGCCAATAATAAATCAACACGCTAGTGTGGCTAGGGCTTAACCCAATCATGGTATCTCAAGTTCTTTAGTAATCTATATATCACAATCAAGAGTTTAATTTAAATTCTAAGTGCATGCCAAGGGCCACAGGGTTTAATTTTGACAAGAACCATTAGTTATACAAAATAATTGTCAATATCAAATGGTTTGGCCGTTTTCGATCGTTTCCAAATTATTAGCAGTGATAATTTATTTAATAAAGTAAACGACACACAAAATACATTTTATATTAAAAATTTAAAAAAATTCACAATCGTAAACATCATCACCATATGGATAAATGGATACTTGGATTATTAAGTTAATCCCGATTGAATCAAGCGTCACAGGACATAATTTCAGTGACCGAGGAGTCGGCGTTCCACGCGCGCATCTCATCCGGAAACAGAACGAAGATGCTATTGCTCATCACCCCCTGGCTTTGTAAAGGCCTGCAAAAACGGACTGGCAATAGTCATGGTAGTAGTTAGACTTAAGCCAAATCCAGTGGCTCCATTGCTCAAGACTTAAAAAATCGGGATGTTCTTAGTGGATATACGTTATACGAGTGACTTGTGTCTCGTAATCAAAAGAGGAAACGCCCAGGCGCATTACACGGGGAGTCCCATACATCTGCATGTTCCGAAGTGGTTCCAATGTATGTGAATATATTTGGTTTTTGCAGGAGCAACTACCGCATGACCCCCACCCCGAAAAAAAAACTGAACCTTGCCCTACTTTTATTGTCTGTAGACTAGCACTTTTTAATTTTTCTACGGCCTCCAAAAAAGTTATGGGGTAGTCTCACTATATTTCAGGCTCAGCCAATATGCCTAAAGACTACACTATTCATGATCATCATTTTGGCCTGATCCCATTTGGCTAAGTATATATTTTTCATCCATTTAGTCTATCCTAGAATATTTCATGTATCTCTTCACAAACTCTCATATTATGCATCATATTCATTCCATCGCTTTTAAGGTTTATGCCTGCCGCTATAACTACACTATAGAACTAACAACTATATGCTGAATTGATCACTACAATATAACTAACCACCATGTGATGTAGTGATCACTAAACTATTATGGCTAGATATATTATTATGACATTATAAGTTAAGTGCGTAGTATAGAGAGCCCCTTATCTAGACCGATATTCGGATATTAGGTAGTATAATAGGGGCGCTGTCAGTTAAACGCACCAATCCAAATTGCAATGATTATTACGAAATTTCGCACTGTGGGCCGGGCCGAGGTTGCGACTCATTTACATTGCTTAGTTTCATTGCGTGACCCAAAATTTGTTCTAGGAAAATTCGTACCTCATTGATAGAAAAGACATCTTGATCAGAAAAACAAATTTTACAAATAATTCCCTAACATTCATAATATAAGTAATCGAAGTTAACTGGGGATCTATCACGGGATGTGCGTACAGATATGTCGCACTAGAGTAACTCTCTTTCTAGTATTCTATATGGTTTGTGTCTCTCAAGCAAATTTTTGTTATAATTTATTTTACTTTAATTTGTATTTTAAAATAAATTTTTGTGTTAATTATTAGTCTCTGCTAAAATAAAATCGTTCTTTTGATATCGATATAATCATTCATTAATCACCAGTATGTGGTAATTAGGCTCTAAATAATTGAGGATTCCTCGTTCTCACGAGAAAAATCGAAAATTCTTTAATTTATAATAAATATCTATATGACACCTACGATATCGTAAAAAATATGTTATATGTATGTGTCTGATTAATATAGTACTTAATATGGAAATAAAAATGCTATAATAATTTCTGTTTGTACTACAAATACCTAGATTTAGTTTTTAGATAAAATAATTCAGATAGGATAACAGCCTTTTCTACTTTCACTTAAAACTGTTTTTACATTACTGACATTCTAAACAACAAAAAAGTATTGACTACTACAATACATAGGTCTATAAAGCAATTAAGCAACATACCGCACGACCGTAACATATGCATAAATCAATTAAAAGCGACAAAACGTAGAACTGTTTCATTGTTAGCGACATGCATATTGGAGCTTTGTCGAAAGCTTTTAAATTTATTTCATCGTATGTTGCAATTGCAACTACAAATGGCTTAGGGTTAATGCAATTATCTTAACTTATCCGTTGTTATAATTCTCCTATATTTCCTAACCTATAGTTCCTAATATCCAAATATCGGTCTAGATAAGGGGCTTTCTATACTACGCACTTAACTTATCCGTTATTATCCGTGCAGGGGCGGAGAAAGAATACTAATCTCTGTGACCGGGGTCGGCCTGTCGTAAAAGGCGACAAAACAACCCACCCTAGCTACGTGGTAGGGCCTCAAACCCATCTGGATGGCGGCCACCTTTGGTCTTAAGTATGCCGTCATAACCTTGTGTTGTGTTCCGGCATTAGTGACCCAAGTTCCTGTACCCTTATGGGACAGCAGCGTGTTCGCGATGCCACTGGCGTTGCTAACACCTATAGGCAACGGTAACTGCTAAATTCTAAGCGGGCTGTCAGCAGCTGTCCTACGCAATAAAAAAAACTAAATAAAAACCTTTGAATTGTGCAGATTTTAATAAACGAACGTTAGATAATAATGAAAAGAAGTCATTTTTAGTTTTTTCTTATCAGATATATGATAGTCGAGTGGTGTTAGAGGCGTATAGCAAGCAACCCAAAGGCTATAGTTTAGATTCCCATGACGCTATGTGCGAGTAAGAATACTGACCCCTGTGGCTGGGAGGTCTGCTGTAAAAGGCAACAAAACAAACCTAGCTAGGTGATAAGATGGCCACCACTCTAAATATGTTGTCAAAATAACCTTGTGTTGTATTCCAGCATAAATGACCAGGTTTTAGTTCCACTTCGCGGATGGCAGCGTATTAGCCCCTCAGGCCGCTATCAGTCGACGGTTACTGCTTGGTATCAATTGGACCGTCAGCTTATCTGCTGTCCCACAGCTATATAAAAAATCTACGTTTTAAGTGTGAAAGGGCGAACGCCTCTCTAAGAACCAAATCTGGCCAAATAGAAAGAATATAAATGAAAGTATCTTTAATAGCACTTACGCTATATTAGCACAGGTAAATGAAAGTTCACGGATGAAAGCGGCAGGGTATAATTTCATCATATAAAAATATTCCGTAGTAACATCCTGAGCTTCAAAATAAAAGTATTACAATGCGAATAATCCAATTAGTTGATGGATATGATGGGACCTTTACTATGTAGAAAGCAAAATCCTGAACGCTAGTCTGAAGTAAACCTATTCCCAGAAGCCTTTGAGCTTACCGGCTTTTGCAGAATTCTTATTCTTGAACACATTTGATTCAAATATACTTTAAAATGAAATTTAAACATATTGATAATACCAATAGCGATTGGTTGTATCAATTTATTTGTAGTGCAGATTCTTAAATTAGCTATTGCTTAAATTAGCTAAATAATATTACTATATTTAGTAATATTTTCATTTTAATAAAAAAGTTAGCATAACCCCTTTTGAAATCAGAATAACGATTTTAAAATATTTCGATATATAGGAGTTCAAAACTTTCCAGACTGTATCAATATGCAAATTTATACATCAAACTTTTAATATTTCAATTAAATTGCTGTACACGACCAAACTTACTTTGATTCGATTAAATTATGTTATATGTAACTTTTCGTTAACTTTAATATATGAAAAATATGTTACGTTCAAGTTGGGCTTAATAAAATCTCATTGGTTGGATAATAATCTGAAATCATCATTATGTTAGCGTCAAATCTCTATTGTATCCTAAACTTTCGCTTCGGTGTCCAGGATACGCTTTCCGACTTTTTCTTCTCCACTTCGCACGGTCTTCGGCATCCCTGGTAGTGAATCCATTAGTACGCATAACTTTAGGATGTTAAGCCAGCACTTTTTGGGCTATGTCAAGGCCTGGAGGAGGCGGCGAAAATAGGCTAAAATATAGCCCATGTATAACCAATAGTTGGATTGGTGGATAGTTGTTTATGATGGAATAAGCTTAGTGACTATAAAAGAGATCCTAAGGAAGACAAAAACAATAATGTGATATAAAACCAGTACGAAGTGTACTGGTTTGAAGAATGTGTCTGTCAATTGTGAGTTTGTTAAACACCCTGGGATTTTCCATTTCCTCCCTTTTTCCCGGGAGTTTTCATCATGATCTTTCTTTCTATGAGAAAAAATCTCAATGCTTCGCGAAGCTACCAGGACTAGGTAGGTAAAGAGACAATAATAGTAATTTAGTTTTTCACCCAAATTTCATCCAATTGAAATTATATTAAAAAAGCTTTGTACATTAGTAAATGAAATTTAATTTCAACGGGATTCTTAAAACTTTGAAATAACTTTATCAATAAAAAATAATTTAATATAGAAATAACTAATTCAATTTAACTTTGAAATACATAGCGCACATAGTATAAATAAATTCATCACCAACAAATCATACCTACATTTATAAAATAGTAATGAGATTTCCTAATAAATTGAAAAATACAGTATATTTTAAGTTGCCTTATGTAGTTTTAATCGATGTAAAATTCAGGCATGTTCCTTTTGTATTGTCTTGATCAAAATTGAATTCGGGTCACATATGGTTGCAGTTAATCATTAATTATCTCTAAACATTTTTAAGCCGCACCCGTTTTGGCAAGTTGTGGTGTTAAATCCTAAAATTATCTATTTATGGTATTGTCTCTGTAGAAACACTAAATGT
This sequence comes from Malacosoma neustria, assembly GCA_963693495.1. Classification (NCBI taxonomy): domain Eukaryota; kingdom Metazoa; phylum Arthropoda; class Insecta; order Lepidoptera; family Lasiocampidae; genus Malacosoma; species Malacosoma neustria. The sequence goes on from OY856372.1 coordinate 8,203,547, forward strand.
ATTATGTATTGAAGTCTGTGGTGATGTGTGTGATGTGAAACGGATAACGCATTTCGGTATGCTTGCGGAGGTTACGGGTTTGATTCCCGTCTCGCGGTTGGGTGTTTATAATATGTATTTATTTACAAAAAAAATATATAAGTAGTACATCAGTTGCCTAGTAACCATAACATAAGTGCTACTTTCTTTGGATTAGGTGGCGCTGTGTGAATTGACATATAATTTTATTTATTTATTAAAATATTTATTTATGTTAGCGTTTTAAACGAGTGCACACAAAATTTTATTAATTACCTTACATATCTCATATCTCTTTACATTGAATGTACACTTTACATATTATAAGAAAAAACTCAAAAGTATTGCATTATTGAATAGGCTATCAAAATCAGTGAGACTCCAGAATTCCTTTTCTACATTACTACTGTAATATCTGGCTAACATCTAAATTGATTTCTATCTCACTGCTTGAATACTACACATAAAATAAAAATAACCTTGGCTGTGTTTTATTTTTTATATAACTTTAGTTTGACTAAGAAAAAATTATTATTTATTTAAACTTAGTTCTGTATGAAAGCAGATACCATATATCTGCTCTGCATATATCTGCTATCAGCGGCTACAACTAACATGTCGAAGAGAAGAAGTACTATAACATCAATATACAGGCAATTAGACCAAAAATTTGGCTAAATAACCATGTATTACAAACTACCTTATTAAGATATTAAATTTTTTTTTGCATTTATTAATACAAACAGGCTTTAAATCGCTAGCATGTATAAAAATATTAGAAATATAACCGTACATACACTTTTGGTCTAATAAATACTGGTGTTCCAATGAATTATTCAATTAAAACAATTCACACAGCTAGACCCTTATCTAATATCTGGTTTTAACAACCATTGTGCCCTAAAAATGGTTAATAGACACTGGATTCTTGCAAAAAATCCACTCAGTTTCATTTAAACAATTTACAATCATTATGAGCAAGTAATTTAAAAAGCTAATTTTCCAGTTTTACAATAAGGTGTGTTTATGAACGGAGTAATAAATTTTGTTATTGTTGGAAATGTACGTATATACTCGTGATTGACATTTCACTGTTGGCATGTTCCTTCCACATTGATTTCTTGCTTCCTGTAATTTTAATTAGTCGATGTTGCAACTCGATCTTTCACTTTTATTACCACGTTTTTATTAACTTGACCTGAATGTATCTAACTATGCATCTATGTAACGGAATTTTTGGATTAGATTTTTACCTACTTTGAACGATCAAAATGTTCAAAATTTTGCACTCTTGTCAAAATCTGATAATAATACACTGATTTAATATTTTTTTTCCATAGTCCTTATCAGGATCGCTAGGATTAAAGCATTCAATATTTAAAAAATTAGGTGAAAGTGATTATACAATTTTTACGTCATAAAAATAGTTTAAGAATTTCTAACAAAACTATCTAGAAACTACACATGTACACATTAACATCCACAAAATACATTAATTTAGTTAACGAAAACTTATAACAATTTCATATAATAAAATAACAGTATAGGAGGAATGCGCAAAATCGCGTTGGCGTGAACCAATTACGAGGATTACCTGTTTGTATTGCTACAGTTTATACAGCACTCTACAGTATTAGTTTAGTTATTATAATCCAGTGAGCTAATCACAGGAAGTTGTGCACTTCGCAAGGAATAATTAAAGTGGATCGTTATTACTACATGCAGATATTAGAAATTGTCTCAGGTTAAGTCTTATAGTTTACTATAATTACTGTTACTCCTGTTAAGAGGTTTATTAATTTTGCTATGATGTTTAGCTTTATTTTTCTCCGTGCATGGGCGGAGTAAGAATACTGACCCCTGCCAACAAAACAACCCTAGCTACGTGGTAGGGCTCCAAGCCCGTCTGTATGGCAACCACCTTTGACCGTAACTATGCCGCTATAATAACCTTGTGTTGTGTTTCGTAATTAGTCACCCAGGTTCCAGTATCCCTATGGGAGAGCAGCGTGTTCGAGATGCCCTTAGCGTCGCAAACATCTATAGGTAACTGCTTACTATTAAGTTGGCTGACAGCATGGCTGCTGTTTCCAGGCAATAAAATTATGACGCATCTTTACACATAGAAAGAATTATTTAGTTAATTATCAATATTTTGATTACCAAATCAAATTAAATCAAAATCAAGTAATTTATTATTATTAAACATTCACAAATATAACGTGTACATACGTTTCGCCATTATTGACATACAAGTGAGTTTCATTTTTCACTCGTGGCTTATCGGCTAGGTCTCGGATTCCTGTCCCGAGTCTGGGTGGTTATGTATAATATATCTATTTATTAAAGAAACGTATATAAGCATCAGTTGTCTAGTACCCATAGCACAAGTTCTCTGCAGCTTATATTGGGACTGCATGTATTGGGACTGGCGATATGTGAAATGTGTCAGTATACATTATTTTAATAATTTCAAAGGATCAGAAGTTAAAAGCTGACTAATGATTGTTTTCTGTTTTTTCCGACGAATTTAACTACAAAATAAAATTTTATTCCATCAATGCATCAACCAGAGTAATGCATAATAGCCTTTGGTCATGATCATTAACGGAACGCAGATGTCTCGCCAAAAACGGTAAAGGACAAGGCTTATAACTTACAAGCATCATGGATCAAATGTATAAAAACAGCTGTTTAGATAATGTCTCTTTACCGTTCTCTGTTCCGTTTCTAAATACGAATATTCAGTATCAACGTAAGATAAAAATGTCGAATCACCATTAGAAAAATTGCCAGGGTTAGATTATTAAATAAAATAAATGATATGAAGACATGTTGTGACTCTTTACGGGACAAAAACAAAGCCGTTATTTATGTATTTATCATCGAAAACCAAAGTTTAATAATAAGATATTGCATAAAAAGATTTTAATTTGTGTTTAATGTTCTATAGAAATTAAAATTGTTCTGTGAACACGACAAAAAAGGGGACTTCTTTTCTCTTAGGAGTGGTAAAAATTACATAATCCTTTATTAGTTTACAAGCAACAAAGGCAGCTATTTTAAATAACAATTTAGCTATATTTGTCTAACATAATATAATATATCAACTTGTCTGTCTGTATCTATAATCTTCTTTGCATAATAAAATATAACAGTGGATAAGAATCACGAAAAGGAGCGCATTTTGTTGTTTTTTTTTTTATTGCTGAGGAACAACAAACAGGCTGACGACCCACTTAATAGTAAGCAGATAGCGTCGCTTATGGGTATTTGCGACGCAAGGGACACCACGAACACGCTGCTATCATAGGGGTATAGGAACCTGGGTCACTAATGCCGGAACACAACACAAGATTATTATGGCGGCGTACTTGTAGACCAAGGGTGGTCACCATCTAGCTGGGCTTGGGGCCCTACCATGTAGCTAGGATTGTTTTATTGCCTTTTACGACATGCCGACCCCAGTCGCAGGGTTAGTGTTCATACTCCACCCCTGCATGGAAAAAAACACGTGTTGTAACAATATAGACTCACCAGGATATTCAGTCGAGCTGTGAGTTTGTTTTACCAAATTATGTGAGGTAGTATAAAGGAAAGCCTCTGTCCTAAATTAGTCCCTCTAATTTGCTTTCATATCGTTAAATTGTAGTGTTTAATTTGTACAGTGCTTGGAATCAGAGCTGACCACTGCCGTCAACCGCAAAGTCTACTTCAGGAAGACAATACGGTTTGTTTTAGACATGGGATCCCTTATTCAATTTCAACTCATTGTATATTGTAGGGATTGTCGTGTTAGTTGGTTAATGTAATTTATTTTGTACTCAAAGTACATTAAACTTGGTTAATAATACTGGCAAGAAATAAATATAAAATGGCCAACGATTTGCCTTAATTTTATCATCAATACAAAATACTTTTGAATGGTTCAGCTAAGTCAATATAACTAATTACTCAAAAACTTTCAACGTATAACAAACTCATCTACCTTTCAAAAAATTTTGAGTTAAATTAAAAATAAGTGCGTACAATATAATTGATATTTTACCATTCCTTTAAATTTAGGCATGTCCATTAACCCCTAAGTAGGTTGGAATAAAATTCTATATCGTCAGTTTGGATGGGAAAAAGTATCTAGGAGTAAAAATCTTAATTTAAATTTAACTTATTTGATCTTTTTCTTATGTTTTTTCCGATGTAACCACAAATCAAATAAAAATAAACTACTCGACCGCTGCCCCGCCTTTTAGTGCTTGATTTGCAATAGGCACGCAAAGTGAAGCCGTTGACATTTTTACCGGCACGTACCATGTTTCCAGATTATTGCCATAATATATTATTAATTTTTAAGTGTTTCTTCCGTGTTTGCGTGTTTTTTTTTTTAATAAAAAATCCCAGACTGCAGAACATGCTATGGAAATTATCGTGTCGGATAAATTCAGGTTACTTACTAATATTCCTAATTTACTAGAAATTTACCGTCTCCTTTCTCATCCTAGTTTCATTATAAAAACAATTGACACCAATACCCCAATTATTTATATCTAGGCATATAGTTTTTACTTATTCATACGAGTACAAGTAACAGTTGTATTGAGGACTACAAAATAAATCTAAAGACTGACATCTAAAGACATCGCTGTTTTACTGCCGAAGGCTAACTTGTAAACAAAACCCTAAAAGACTCATAAAAGCTATAACGATGAAGTAAAAGATAGTAAAACAGTAATAACATTGAATATAGTTCAATGCGTATTTTCCAACTAGTTAAAATTGTTTTTCTTTGCCTAACTATGAATGGATTTATTTGTGTTAACAATGAATTCATCAACCTTTTTTGAACAAGAGCAGACAGGCTGACGGCTTACTTAATAGTAAGCAATTTTCGTCGCCTATGGATGTTTGCACCGCGAATACGCTGCTGTAGGCATATAGGTTTTTTTATAGCTCAGAGTTCAGCAGACAGGCATCCGGCCCACCCTGGCAGGTGGTTACCGTCGCCTATGGATGTTTGCAGCACCAGAGGCACTACCAACGTGCTGCCGGTCTCGAAGAAATTTTATAACGCCTTTTTTGAAGAACCCCATATCATACCGCGCTGAGAAAACCTCAGCCAGAAGCTCATTCCAGATCCTGAGAGTACGCTACATGAACGTTCTGGAGAACCGTTTCGTACAAGAAAGAAGAGGCTCCAAGAAATGGGGATGAATACCCAGCCAATGGCGGGCAGTGCGGTGGTAGAAAGACGACGAGGGCACCATCCTAAATAGTTCTTCAGAACACTCCCCGTTGTACAGACGGTAGAATACGCAAAGAGACGCAAAGTCTCTCCGAAGTCCAAGCGTGTCTAGACCGTCTGTGAGTATGGGATCGCCGACAACACGAACTGCGCGTCGTTAGATCGAGTCAACGGGATTGAGTTGACAGGCGGGTGCTCCAGCCCATAAATGTGAGCAGTACCCCATATGCAGTCTGACCTGTGCTTTATATAGCACAAGCCGTTGGACTGAAGTACTGCTTGGACCGGTTTAGCACACCTAGCTTTTACCAGTTTAGCACCCCTCCAATTGTCCCCTAAACTGTACATCATTCGCGATGTCGACACCAAGGATCCCAATACTGCTTGCGATGGAAAGAGAGGTTCCTTGAAACTGTGGTGCAGGTGCGAACGGGGTTTTCTTGGTAGAGAGAGAGTGAAGTAGATTCAGACACAAGTCTGACCCGACTTTCTTCCAAAACCGCAGGAGAGAGATTTACACGACCAGTGTACCGTGCAACGCCGGTGCCATCATCCGCATAGCAATAAATGCCATCTATAGATAACATGTAGGTACAGGAACCTGAAATAATTTTAGATATTAACTAGCCGTTCCCGCCCGTTCGCTGGTCGAATAAAAAGAAAATTAACTGTTAAATTTGGGGTTATGTCCTGATAAAATAAAAATCACAGAACTTGATCGCAGCGCCACCTACCGGGTCCAATAGTGAATCTAAACCATTCTCGAATTCACAAAAATTTTCAACAAAATCGGTCTTGCCGTTTAGGAGGAGTTCAGTGACATACACACACACATAAGAATTAAATATATAAAGATTACCAAATTAAGCAATAGCTAAGTTGTTTTATTTAAATTTATAAAAAATATTAGGGGATTAGAAGAAGAATATAAGGAGAGATTATCAGTAATATGTACAATATGTTATTAAATTAAATCTATATCAATTAGCTGACCCGGCAAACTTTATTTTGCCATATATGTAAATTAAAAAAAAAACAGAATTTAATTGCATTTACGCCTATTTCACTCCCTTTAAGTTTTATTTTCGCTGGAAAAGTAGCGCATGTCCTGCTCCAAGGTCCAATCTACTTTTATACCGAAATTCATCAAACTTAGTTCAGCGGTTTAGGCGTGGAAACGTAACAGACACATAAAGTTACTTTCAAATTTATAATATTAGTATGGAATGGAACTTAAAAAAATAATATTACAAATGGATACAAAATATTCACGCTAATAAAGTTTTCTTCTGTGAGGAACATACCATACAGCGCTAGGACGAGTCCGGTCCTAACCGGACTCGTCCTATCGCTGCGCAGCTAGCATGGTTATGCAATATGGTTAACTGCAGCTAATCACTAGGGCGATTAGCTGCACATAACCATATTGCATGGGGTGCCCACACTACTTTACTAAACTTTTTCATTTCCAATTTCCGTTATCCGTCTGGATGAGCAAAATAATTATCACGTCAAGTTCAATCAAATTTCAAATTTTAGAATAGTATATTAGTAGAAAGTAGTATATTAGTTGCCTGATAATACAATTTTCTATCTGTATCTCATTCAGCGATAAACAGTCTGAAGGTCTTAATCGAACGTTTACGAACAAATTGTTTAAATAATGTAAAACATATTAGTAAGAACATAAAAATGGGACTCCGTATAATATAATTCAACGTTTACCACACAATGTAGCCTGTTAACTAGACGGCTCATATCTTCAGTTTTATGATATAGAATAAAGTATACGCGTTGAAAATTATACTTTGTTACTTGTTACATTGTAAGGGTAGTAACTTTGAACTTACATTTTGATTGCTATGGTATAGTCCTCTATTTAATCGACTTTTATAAAACCATAGAGTATATAAACAGAGTGAACAGATATTTTTGAAGACTTCATTATATTTAAAAATCTATAGGTTACTATTGTAAGCGTTAGAATGTTTGGGCGAGTGTTGGGCACAGTTTGCACGTGAAAGTTTAAAAAAAACTTTATGGTGACAAATATATTTTGTTAGATATAGTTGAAGAATATTTTCAATCTCTTTTATATAAATAAAATGATCTGCGATGAGAGGTCTGCAGTTGTGCGCGCGTCACGTCAAAACTACTAAGTAGATTTCAATTAAATTTTCAAGTTTTATTTCTTAGACAATTGGCCCTTATCTAAAAAAAATAATTGCGATAACTCCATTTAATATAAAATTGTTAAAGTTTTAAGAAACAACGGTTTTGCTTGCCGCGGAGAAGTGGGGCAAGCGGTATATTGCGCATGCGTACGAAAACTTCTCATACTTTTTCGATATACTTTTTTCTGTTATTGGACCAGCGAAACGGGCTGAAATGACTAGTTTGTTATAATAATAAAAAAATATATTTTTTATATTACCCGTCATTGCATCGACGAAATTTGATAGGCTCAAATTAGCAATAACATACCAAAAGTGTAAATTATTTTTAATCAAGAAAAAAAATCAACATTTATAGGTAAATATAACGAGAATATTTTACTTTTTCAACGTATTTCTTCTCAATTGCTATGTCGGACGCTGTCACTAAACATGCACTAGAACCACTACTTTGATAATGTACTTCTATGGGACAGCAGCGTATTCGTAGCGCCCCTAGCGTTGCAAACATCCATAGGCAACAGTAACTGATTACTATTAAATGGGCCTATCTGCTGTTCCCCAGAAAAAAATCCTCGATAATTGAAGACAGTATTTGACTTGCATTACAAACCCGTTCCATTCAAAATTTATTTTTTTTCCTATCACAAATCTTACTATTTTAAATTAATTGTGTTACAATATTTCTTTATATTACAGTTTCATTGCTGTATTTTAAGATTACTTCGAAGCTCTAGACAGGAGAGTCTAAACATAATTTATACAAATTTTTTGTTATTTTTTTTCCTACTAAACGATGATTTGCGTATCAGCATACTAATTTAAAACAACACTTGAATCTGGTATTAAGATTAAAGTGATCGATAACACATTCGCGTTATAAAAATACTTCTTTGACACTAAGCATTTTAATATTAGTTTCATATGCGATTTAGATTGATTGATGCCGATTTAGATTGATGATATCAAGTGCCATTACTTAACCTCATATTCAGATGACGTGTGATTATCTACATTGTTTGAAAGCGGATGTTGAGTACCTGTGTGACAGCAAGCCTTTATTTGCTATTGTCTTTATTTAGTTAATTTAATTAAATTAATTGTAATGATTTTCTTTATTTTAAATGTATAAAAACAGAGTAAAGGATGGGAGGACGACATAAAAAAAGTAGCTGGCTCAGCATGGAGCCAAATTGCGAAGGACAGAGAACAAAGGACAATCTGTAGTAGAGAAATCGGATGCCCACAACTAAACACTTATCTTATATCTTTAAACGAGTAATTCTTGTGTGTGTGTATATATATATATATATATATATATATATATATATATATATATATATATATATATATATACCTAGTCAGGTCATAAATTCTGTCACATGTTTAATGTAAAATAATTGTAACAAGTTTATTCATTATGTAACCATTCATATACCAAAATGAACTTAACAAAACATAGATTCTTATGACATTAAAGTTTATTCAAAATGACTTCCGTGATTTTGAATACAAGCCTTCAATCTGCGCGGCCAGTCGTCTATCGCAGCACGAACGAGGTCCATGTCAATATCGGCGGCTGCCTTAATCAAGGATGTCTTGAGTGACTCCAAATTGGGATGAGGCTTTGAGCACGCCTTTTCCTCCAAGTGTTGCCATATCTTGTAATCTAACGGATTCAAATCTGGACTGGAGGAGGGCCAGTCTTCGTGCCGGATGAAGTCGATTTCACGCGCCGCCAGCCAGTCTTGTGTGCTCTTCGCTCTATGAGCTGGCGCCGAATCTTGTTGGAATACCCAGTGCCTGTTATTGAACATGGTATGAGAAACAGGTTCCACAAGGTTCGTCAGGACTGTATTTTGATACACAACAGCATTCGTTTTTACACCTTTCTCACAAAAATGTACCTCTGTTAAGCCCCAATAAGAAACTCCCAACCATACCATGAGCGAGGATGGAAAATGACCTCGTTGGACACGCGGAATACGGTTGCTCGCTTCTTCACTACTGTGTGCGTACACCTTATCATTTTGTTTGTTGTAGCTCTCTTCTACGGTAAACATTTTTTCATCCGAAAAAAGAATTTCCCGATATTTTTTTCCCGCATACCGCTTCAACAAAGCGCGGCATCTCTTCAGTCTCAGGTCCATTAGACGAGCATTCAAACGATGTCCTGTTTTTCTTCGATATGCCCGAAGCCCTAAGTCTTCATTTAACACCCTTTTCACCGTGGTTCTGCTTAACCCCATCTGAAGGGCCAACAGTTTCTGCTTACGTTTGGGATTTCTTTGAATTCGTGCCTTCACAGCTTTTATCACTGCTGGAGTCCTAACAGACCAAGGGCGACCACTTCTTGACCTGTCATCTACACTAGAGTCTTCATTGTATCGTTTGATGGTACTCGTTTATCGTATCTTTTGGTTATATTCAAATTTTTCAGTATGTTAAAAATTTGAATTGGCGCGTAACCGCAACGATGCAACGCAATAACTGCAACACGGTCTTCTTTAAGCGTCCACTCCATATTTAAAAATGAGTAAAATTCTAAAAGTATACATTTTTATTTTCATGAACAATTGGAAATTCGAATTCAATAAACTTTTTTGTGGCCAGCATTCTAAAAGAAAAGTTTTTACTGTGTGACAATACTTATGACCTGACTAAGTATATATATATATATATATATATATATATATATATATATATATATATATATATATATATATATATATATATATATATATATATATATATATATATATATATTCATGAAATTTAGTATACGGGGGGTTTCGGGGGTGGGGGGTGATAAATCAATCTAGCTAGGAATCATTTCTAGAAAATGTCAGTTTATTCGCTTTTTTTATTGGAAGAAAAATAACAAAAAGGTGGCGTTTGAGTAGTCCCAATTTAAACTGAAAAAATGACTCTTCCTGACATCTATCGGCGAATAATAATACTATTTTTTTTAAATTGCTTTAACGACACAACAACACTAAAGCTATTCCAGCAGATGGCGTTGTTAAGTAACACGAAGTCAATGGGTGTTTGCTTTGAGGTTACTAAGAAAATCAATTGTTTATTTATATTATTTGTGTCTTCTTAATGCACGTGTTCACTTAAAAATGCCTAAACGATCTTGGAAAAAAACGCTTATAAACAATCTAACTTCACGAAGCCGAAAAATACCGAGCAAAGCTCGGTCATCCAGGTACTTATAGTAATAGTTGTAAATCTAATTCTACAGCAATCAAGGCTTATTTATTTTATTTAAATGTAGAGAATCAAAGTTCAAAACTCTATTAATATTACATAATAATAAAAATTAAGAATTTATAATAGGAAGTTTAAAAAAATTAAAGTTTCCTGTACTAGGTGAAAATCTGTTTTATGAAATGATTATTTGAAATGAATTTAACGAAATGAATATGAAAAAATTATTTGATAGACACATATACCTCGACAAGAATAAACTATTTATGTAAATATTTTATACAGTTTTTAAGTACCTATTAACTCAGTAGTAACCGGTAATGTGGTACACTTGGAGACCAATCCAGAGGTCGCCGATTCGAATCTCACGGTGGCATGTGCCGCTTAGGCAGGTTTTGTCACCTAATGTACTAATCTATTGCATGATTGTAATATACATACATACATATAATTATGCCTCTTTCCCGTAGGGGTAGGCAGAGACCACTTCTTTCCACTTGCTACGATCCTTACATACTTGTTTCGCTTCGTCCACTTTCATTATTCCCTATATACATGCCCTTTGGTTTAGGGTACTCTTGACCTGGCCTTTTTTCAAGACGTTCCTGATTTGATCTCGAAACGTCCGCCTAGTTCTACGCCTTCCAACACTTTCATTCACACTCGCCTTATACACTTTTTTCGTCAATCGTTCTTCATTCATTCTCTCGACATGGCCAAACCATCTCAGCATACCTTTCTCAATTTTTGTCACTACATCTTCTTTCAGACCACATCGTTTTCTTATCTCACTATTTCTTATATGATTATGGTATATTACATATACCGATGTAAAGAAAAATATCGTGAAGAAACCTGTGTACCGAGATTATCGATATGTGTAACCCGCCAATCTGACTTGAACAAGCGTGGTCTTAGTTAGGTGTTACAAGTGTGGTACTGTTCATTCCTTCTAGAGGAGGCCCGAGTCCAGCAGTGGGACGCTATGGACTGTTATAATTATTATAAATATTTTGTCCCACGTAGGAATCGAATTTAGAAACACGACCGTACCAGACCACTTGCGTATCACTAAGTTATCCGTGTCATCAAGAAAGTGAAACAACTCACAAAGGGGTAATTGGATCCACTAAAACTTTCGGGCTGTTTTGTCAACCTCCCCATTTAAGTGTTGCCCTACAATAAAAGTAGATATCCGTGAAGTAATATATATTATATACGTGCAGGCGCGGAAAAAGGGTCGGCCTATTGTAAAAGGCGACAACCCACCCTAGCTACGTGGTAGGGCCCAAAGCCCGTCTGGATGGCGACCACCTTTGGTCTTAAGTATGCCGCCATAACCTTGTGTTGTGTACCGGTATTAGTAACCCAGGTTCCTGTACCCCTATCGGACAGCATCGTGTTCGCAGTGCTCCTAGCAGCGCATACATCCATAGGCCATGGTAACTGTGTACCATTAAGTGGGCCGTCCGCCTGTCTGCTCTCCCACAGCAATAAAAAAGTTCTCTTCTTCTTAGTCGTTTCACTCTTTATAGAGCGGTCGTGATCAACTGGTAGTACTATTAGAGGCAGATATTGTTCGCTGTATGATTTTACGCCATTTCTCGCGATTCACAGACATTCTGGTGCATTCATGCAAAGGTCCGCCCACAGCCGATTTGATCTGGTCGGTCCATCGCATGGGTGATCTTCCACGTGATCTGGTTCCCTCCACTTTGCCCTGGACAACGAGACGCTCTATGGAGTCATTGTTTCGCCTTGAAACGTGGCCGAAAAATTTGAGAATACGTGACTGGACCAAAGCGGACAGATGCTGCTTGTTGCGGAGTTCTTCACGGATGGAGGCATTGGTCCGAAATTCTGTCCATGATATTCCCAGCATTCGTCTCTAACACCACATTTCTAAAGCATCTATCTTTTTTTTCTCAATATCTCGAAGCGTCCATGTTTCTGCAGCGTATAAAAATATGGGGAAAATAAGGGTTTGCACGAGCTGGATTTTCGTGGTCCTTGTGATGTGTCGGTTCCTCCATACTTTCTTCAGCTTCTCAAAAAAAGTTCTATTATATGGTTTTTCATTGAAGGTTCACAAGGTAGATCCTCTTGTAAAAAAAATTTCTTATAATTACTCAAAGTCTATTTTATTTACTTTCTTATTCTCATTTTTTGGTACATCCAAAATTTTAATATCGTCATCCAACGACCTTCCGTACCGCAACGGTTTTCGCACACTGGAACAGCTGCAATGATCACGGGCTAGATTTCCGTCCAGAGTCTGGATGTTTGTATTTAATATGTATTTATTAACAAAAAAAAAATACAAAAATTATCTAGTACCCATAACACAAGTGTTTTATGTCACAGTATATTTATTTATCCAAGTAAGTAAGTCAATAAGTATCATGCATTTTAAAGTCCCACCATTGTCTCAAGGCAATTTTTGACAGGACTTATTAGTTTGATGCCCTTGACATTTCCATTTTTGTACAAAGAACCACAATAATAAATTCAGATGTGGTTTTAACAACCTCCTTACGCCGACGAAATTACCTTGCGTTTAAATCTCCTTCGTATTTTATTACTGTTTGCCAGCTCGGTGGGTGATAGACTTCGGTCCGAAAATTTTGGTATTCCTTACCTCCAAATTAATTATTTAATTTAAGATTAACCGATCAAGTGAAAGACTCATCATCATCCAGATTCTACAAGGTCGTAAGAGACGCGCTGGACAGAAATCGGTGGGGACAAATCATCCCTCCCCAGACCAACCGACCCCAGAGAGAGAGAGAAATCAACTATTTAATAAATTATTTGCAAATATTAATTTTTGTAGTTCAGGTGCTTTACCTTTATTATTAGTGGTCTTTATTTCCTTTAAGCTATCGCAAATATCTTATTCCGCCCTCATTTTAGTCAAAACTTCCTTAATACATCATATCTCCCCAGGGTAGGAGTAACAAGGGGCCTTTGCCAAAATTCCCTGGGGAGATATTAATGAAATATTACTCTAATATCGACCCCTACGAAAACCGATTAATTGCCCCAATTGTCTGGATCAGTTTGACATTGCACGAACAATCTGTAGGCAAAGTTTGTATGCAAAAGTCGCTGTTAACTCCCCTAGCAATCGGATTGTAGGACCAAAGTTTGATAGCTTTGAGAAGTTATCTACTAATATCAAACCTGTGAGAGAAATAAAGTTGTTTGTTGGAACTGGTATTTTAATTGTAGGAATGAAATAAAAGGAATAAAGAAAAAGTTGTAAACTTAATTAAGGTTTTTGAACAGGTGACTTACATATTCATGTTGAAGTGGTTTGCCAGTGAGGCGGTTAGGCAGTGAAATAGTACAGTATTAACAGTGAAATAAACCACTAACTATTATTTGTACCAGTTTTATTAAAGTAATCAGAATGATGTTAATAATTAAATATATAATGTCACATGGGTATAACAACAGATTTGTACGAATTACAAGAACTTTTAAACAAGTCTTAACAAGCTCTTGCAACCACTACAACCAAGTGTTGAAAGACAATAATGACCTCTGAGACTTACTAAATACGAACAAAAGACAAAAGACCCCAACAAACGACAAACTTTTGAACGAAAGATTTCAATTCCCACATGGATTTATAATTCGTCATTGGGAAATGTTAGCATGAGCCAATATTGACACAGGCGCCATCTAGTGGTAGCTGATTTGATTCCTACAATGTGATGATCTGCGCAAGGTTGCCGACGCTGGATGGGAAGCAAGGAACCCGGATTTGTGGCTGTAACTTGCGGAGGGCTATGTCCAGCATTGGACAACAAACGGCTCACGACGAACGAACGAACTACGAACATCTTATTCATAATTAAAACCAAATATTTATTTACTAACTATTATTTTGATTGATATAATTAATAGTTGAATGATAATAGAAATGGTTTTAAACTTGATTTAGGATTACGAAGATTCATAATTAAAACTAATATATTTTTATAACAATTACTGACGTCTGAAATTTTAACAATGTAAACAGATGCCTTAAACTCGTGAAAAAGTAATTTTCAAGACGAACAAAAGTATAAATTTAAGAAAGTAGTTTCTTCTATTGTAAATTTTTTCTATTGTTTTTTTATTGCTGTGGGACAGAAGATAGGCTGACGGCCCACTTAGAATTTAGCAGTTATGTGTATTTGCAATGCCAGTGGCGTCGCGAACACGCTGCTGTCCCATAAGGGTACAGGAACTTGGGTGACTAATGCCGGAAAATAACACAAGGTTATTATGGCGGCATACTTAAGACCAAAGGTGGTCGCCATCCAGACGGGCTTGGTTGTCTTGTCGCCTTTTACGACAGGCCAACCCCGGCCGCAGAGGTTAATATTCTTTCTCCGCCCCTACACGGATAAAAAATCTATAATAATAACAGCCCTATTTTATCCTATTTCTTGTTTATCTTAAACTAAGAGAATAATCTTATCCATACTAATATTATAAATGCGAAAGTAACTCTGTCTGTCTGTCTGTCTGTCTGTTCCTCTTTCACGCCTAAACGGCTGAACGGATTTTGATGAAATTTGGTATGGTGATAGATGATAACCTAGAAATGGTCATAGGCTATAAATAATCACGCCATCGTTCTTAGGGGGTAGGCAGTAGGCAGATAACTAAATTGAGTTAGTGATTTTTTGTGCTTATCCGGTATCTATGAGAATCGGCCAACATCTATTTTTCATCCCCCTAAATGTTAGGGGTGACCCACCCCCAAAAATTTTTTTTTAATTTTTTGATATTTTATTATTTATATGGCAGAACCACGTTTGCCGGGTCAGCTAGTAGTCTATAAATGGAAAAACGGCGACCTTAGAGAGTGACCGTGATAGGACCCTTAGGAAAACATCCACTTTCCAAGGTCACTCCCAGAGACTGTATATATGAATGTGTAGTTTTTGCAATGTTCATCTTAATAATACTTAAATAATTAAAGTATCGGTTATCGAATGATAAACGTATACATGAAAAAATAGACTATTGTACTTTCTAGGTTAATGTAACATGAATATATAGGTACATACCACATGGTATATTTAACTGTGTCGCATAGGCCGGGAGCCGACGTCCCAGTGCCACCGCGACGATACGGCGCTGCATACGTTGGCGGAGTGCCCAGCTTGGGCCGAGCAGCGCCGAGACTTGGTCGCGGCCGTAGGAGCTGCGGGAAACCTCTCGCTTCCGGCTGTCGTGTCTACCATGGTCGGGAGCGAGTCAGGGTGGAGTGCCGTCGCCACCTTCTGCGAGGCCGTGATGCTCGCAAAGGAGGCGGCGGAAAGGGAGAGAGAGACTGCCTCCTCTCTCCCCTCCCGCAGCAGACGCACTGGGTGCCGTAGGTTGGCCGACTTCCGGCCACCGTAGGGCGCGGCCTGCGGACGGCAGGCTCGGGGCGTCTTGTCGTCCGATCAGCGGCAGGCCTCGAGGCGGCGGCGTCTTGTTCCGCGCGCGCCTCATAGTGGAGTCCTGCGGCCGGGGTGACGGCCGCAGTGGGTGACGGGGCCCGCCTGACCATCTGGCGGGCCAATACCCGTCGGGGGGTGGCGACGAATGCTTCGGCGATACCCGCCCCTCCGACACACTGGTACATGAGGAACACGGGTTGGTTTTTAGTCAGTAAGAGTCTCACAGTCCCCTTCGCCCTTCCCCAAGGGTGGAGGGCCTCCATGAGGATTTTCCAACCCGATACCAAAAAAAAAAATGGTATATTTATCTAACCGCAGAATATTCCGATGCATAGGTGTAAAATAATTGAAGTTTATAAATAAAAGTGAAACGGATAGTAAATGTTTGTTATCTAGCGAAAATATTTGTGATATTCAACTGGAAATGATATAGGGACAATTCATTATCTTCATAGGAAGTCGGAAAAGGTGATAAAGAACCTCCTGGCGTAATTCCTAACACACGTTGGTACGACTCCGAAAGTCACGGGTTCCATTACCGTCCCGCTATGTGTGATTTCCTAATTATAATTATGTATAATATGTACTTATTTACAAAAGAAAAGTATATATGTAGTTTATCTATTGTCTAGTACTCATAATACGAGTGCTGTCCTACTTATTTTGAGACTAGATGACGCTGAGTGAATTGTTCCAGGATATTTATTGTCTATAGTATATATATATCACTTAAGACAAACACAAGGTACCATTTAGTTTTACGCCTGTCTGATGTCCTTATAAAATAGCCATACCTAATCTATCAACATTTATTATCAAAAAAATATAGCCACGCAAATTAGCGAATGAAGAGTTTGGTATTATGATCTTAAATAGCGATCCCATACTCCGAAATGAAACCATAACCTGTGACTGAGATAAATCCCTCAGAACAAGCTACAAAACATTTTATACCGTTTGCTTAGTATTTGTAAAGTTTTAATTTAAAATCGGTCATATAAAATGACTGTTAACTTTAAATTAAATTTTACTTTTCCTTCACATTTTCAATACCTAAAGCTTACATATTATACACAATTCCATTCCCAAACACAGACAAAGACGTGGCCACCAAAAGTGAGACCTCAGAATAGTGGTATAAGTTTGCAAATTAATTATTGCTTCAACACTAAACCAGTTCTCACACGTAATAGATTTAAGCAAACCTAGTCTATGTTAATTTTGTTGCAGAGCCGTAACTTTGTTTTACTCGTGTTCCTCTATGTAGTTTCAGATATGAAACAGAACCTGGAACTCTATAACATCAAAAAAATTGCTACCTACCGGTAGAATTTTTTTTTTTATTGCTAAAGAACAGTGGTAACTGCTTACTACTTAAGCGGGTTATCAGCCTGACTGATGCTCCACAGCAATAAAAAATATTCCACAGGTTAATTTCTATAAATAATACACGACAGTGACTAGAAATATTCATATAGTGCAAACAGTATATTCAGGTCCGGATATTGACGGTGGTGAAGCTGAAGGACCGTATTAACTCAAAACCGCAGAACCAGACGTGGAAAGTAGCAGATCGGAGAACCTCAGGTGAGACTCACCGCTCTTTCTGACTTGCTGGGTATTTCCATCTCCTTTCCTTTCCACTTAATTATTAAACCCGCACTAGCTTTGTTTCCCGCACCGCGGCTACCATCTTTCGAGACCTAAGCCGCATCACACCATCCATTTTTATTTTTAATATTATAATAGTGCATTCATATAATATAACCGCTGTTAATCTTTTCATTAATGGCACTGATTGTGATGAGTTAAATGTTGATATCGTGACATGACTAATGCAAATATTATCTGGATTATATTATCTAATGACTGTCGCTGTAATACATTAATCGTGATTTAACACTGCCATGAGACCCTGAACAAGAGTGAGTCAATGTCACATAACTTGGCTGCTTTGTATTGAATATTAACCATTAACCATGAGGAACTATAACTAACTAATTTTAACTAACTAATCCAACAATGGTGCTATGAGAATATATGGATACAGAAAGAGAGGTAGAGGAGAGTGGAGGGAAAGAACAAGTTGCACCGACCCCACATAATGTGGAATAAAGCTAATAGGAGCCTCCAAATATATTAAGTGGTTTTCAGTAAGATTTGTCGGGTCTTCTGGCCAGCCAGCCTCTAGTGTTCCAGGCGAAAAAGTTATATCGATCAGGCTATGTAAAATTTTTCTTAGGTGGTGGTCTGTAACAAACGCCGTAGATGGCATCCAACGTGACGCTGTACGTGGCCTAGGAACGTTTGCTATGGAAATGCACTATAGTGGACTCTCTCACAGGCCTGACGCCGTGTTCGCATCCATAAGCTGTACGCCGCCTACGCAGTTATTTCGGGGCATTCTAGCGCTACGGACATCACGTGTTTGTCATAGAAGATGGTGAAATTTACAAAAGAGTAAGACGAATTACTGATAGAATTAGTTAGTCAGTCATAAACTGCTCCTTTGATATACAAAAATATTATTTAAACTTGAGTTCGTTATAAATGTTTTTATTTTATCAACGTATTAAAACAACCCTCGGACTATCTCATCATAAAAAAGTCGTGACGCCCTTTTCTACTCCCCTGTTTTAATAAGATTTGTATGACGAGATCATCCTCTTCCTCCACATCGAGAATAACTGTTCAAATTGTCTGTTAATCCATATTTTAATCACTCACGTATATTCACATACGTGCAAGCAACCAAGATCCTGAGTGAACATCACAAAAAACGCTGGAAGCCGCGTCTAGAGTCAGCAGATACCGGACGCTACTGGACGCGTCCTAAGGCGTTTGTTACAGACCACCGCTTTTAACAATGTTTATAAAATGAAGCTACACGAGTACATTAGTGTCCTTAAGTAACAGATATAAGTAGCAAAATATGGTTGTAGCTAGAGAGTTCTCGAGTAGAAATCGTGTTTTTATAGCACAGAGTACCGCCTATGTCTTTTTTATTCCCCATAAATAATATTCATTATGGAATTAGTCATTTCAGCTTTTGTAAGTGTATAAAATATTAATATACTGTGAAAATTCATACAGCGCCATCTAGTCCCAAAGTACTAGTGTAACTACACTTGCGTTATGGGTCCTAGATAATTGATATACTACTTATATATTTTTTTTCGTTAATAAACAGATACATAACCACCCAGACGCGAAACGGGATTGAACCCCTTAACTGTGTAAGCATTCCGACGTATACAGAATTATTACTAGTAAATAAATATATAATACGTCCCATCACACACGGTTCTTTTTTAAAACTATGATATACATTTTATATAATAGTAAAATGTTCATGAATTAGTAAAACTTACTAAGTACGTTTGTAAATTTTAATTGTCTGTGAATCACGAACCTAGCATTTACAAGTCGTGGGATAGAGTTCATACTATCGACCCTTCGAATCTTTGCTGTGTTTTAAATTGGAAATACAAGTGCTACAACATTTTTGAATAAGCACGAATCGTAATTATGTAAAATTCATGACCATTTATCACGTAATAAGTTTTTTTTCATAATTTTAAATATTCCAAGTTATTAATATAAAAATTTCAAAAGAACTATCAAAAATTTAAATTGTGTTTATACATTATCTGTTTTTTACGTGTTTAGAATAATATAGTAAAACACAAATCTATTCTTATGGTGGAAAATTAAAGATAGTACAGTCAACATTACAAAGAACAACATCTAATATTATGGGAGGTATTATATTCCTTAGAATAGGAGACGTAAGAAGCGGCAATGTATATTCGAGTATATTGTGAAGGAGAGGCCAGACATCTTTGTTATCTAAATTATGGACTTTAGTCGTATATATAAGTAAATAATAATAGTATTTTATAACTATATTAATTTTAAAACATTTGAATAATCCCCAAAAAGGGGTTGATGCCAAGCAGGCGGCCGGTCATAAAAAGTAAGCTACGACTATCAGTACAACATGTACGCAAATAAAACGGGAACGCAAGTACTTGAAATGAAAATGAGACTAGCAAGTTAGAATGTAAGTACATACATCTGGAGTTACGTCTACAACCTACAGAAGGGTTCGAGAGCTCGAGAAATTAGGGCGGGGTATAAATTTTACTATTGTGGAAGTGATGGTAAAAGGAACGGTGTAGGTGTAATATTAGACAGCGAATTGAAAAAAATGTGTGACGAGTGTTAAGAGGGTAAATGATAGACTGATAGTGGTAAAATGATTGGTTGGCGACTGTGCGTTACACATAATGAGTGTTTATGCCCAGCGGGCTGGATGTGACGACAGAGTAAAAGAAAGATTTTGGGGAGATTTTGATACAGTCATGATCGACATGCAGATAAGAAAGACGAATATGTGTGTTGCGATTTAATGGACATGTGGGAAGAATGAATGAGGAATATGAAAGAGTTCATGGGGGACTGGGATTTAGGAAAAGAAATGAGGAAGTGTAGCTTTATTACAAGCTGCTTTGGCATTCGATATGGTCGTAGTGAATAAATACATTTTTCCAAAAAAGAGATCAACATTTGATTACATATAACAGCGAAAAACGTAATACACAAATCGACTATTTTTTTATAAGAAGAAATTAAATTAAATCAGTTAAATATTTCAAAATGATCCCCGGTGAAAGTGTGGTTTCTCAACACCGACTGCTTGTTTTTAGGCGTAACCATAACGCTTATAATTTTACAACAGGAAACAAAGTCGCCCTCTAAAATTAAATTACCCTTTCTGGAAAAGGAAGAGTATTCAAGTAAATTTAAACAAAGAGTGGTAGACAAAATGTTAGGATGAAATGGTTGGAAAATCTGTAAATGAATGTTGGAATGAAATAGCGGAATACGTTAGAAGTGCGGCAAAGGAAGTTTTTGAAGAAATGGAAAGGTAAAATTGAAAAATTGAGAAAGAATCTTGGTGGTGGAATGAAGAAGTGCAGGTGATTCTGAAAGAAAAGAAAAATGCTTTTAAATAACGTAAAAGTGTGGATGTAGAGAACGTTGTGATAAAAGAAAGTAAGAGGAAAGATTATTTAGAATGTAAGAAGAGAGCAAAAAGAGTTGTCCCTGTCTCCAAGGCCAGGGAACATGCCAAGCTATATGAGTTTTTGAGAAGCTCTGGTGGTCAAAAACATCTTTATAGAATGGTGAATGATAGAGAAAATAATACAAGGGATATAACCCATACGAAAAGTACATATAAAAGATGATAGTAGGAAGGGTCTTAACAGACAATGAAGAAATAAATAGCAGATGAAAAAAAATCTGTGAAAGGACTGAGTACCGCTGAGGTTAGATTGACTGTAGATAGTATACAAAATGGCAGGTCTGTAGGACCAAATGAAATGTGGAAGTATGGAAGTTCTTGAAAGCAGATGGATGGAAGTGGATGACTTTGTTCTTTAATAAGTTTTTACAAGACTAGGCGATCACTGATGAATGGTGCAATAGTACACTAATCCCCATTTCAAAGAACAAGAGATGTGTTGGGTTGAAGATAAGTAGAGCCAAAACTGAACATCTATTTTGCGACATTGGTGGAAATTCCGCCTTCATCCCGATATTCGTTATATATTTCAGGAAATAATACTTATTTATAAGATAAAAGCAAAAATTTGTATGGTATTTTCCTCAAAGAAGGGTTTTAAATATTGAGTTATTGATGTAATGCGATGACTTCATTCTTATTTTTAAATTGTTTAAAATCATTTAAAAAAAGACGACCTCAATGGTGCAATAGTTTTCGTAGCTTGGAATACCTGCCTGGGTTACGGGTTTGATTCCTGTCCTGATTCTGGGTGTTTTATGTATTTATATACAAAATAATAGTATACTAGTTATTTGTACCTATACCCCTCAACTGGGTGGGCAGCTTTCGGAGTGGGTGTTACACTGAGGTGGTTGTAGTAGGCATACTAGCAACATGCGCTACCTTATGAGGGTGCATAGATAAAATTTCACGATAGTATTATTTAAGACTGCATTATTTAAGATATTGAAAAAATCTCTGACCTCCCAAACTGAAACCTCCTACGCGAATAAAGGCTTAGAATACGATCGCGTTTAAACGATCTTGTATATTTATTTTCAATGCAATTAATAAAAATTTAAATGATAAGAATTTAATAACAAATTATTTTAACAATATTGTTTACTTTCAAACACAATCTAGTCTTAATAAGGTGTTGTGCTACAAAATATTGTTTCGAATTAATATAATTATGTTACTCAAAATACAAATTGATATAATTAAAAAGTTATCTGATACGTATTATATAGTTTGAAACTAAAAGTTAATATTGCATCAGGCGAACGTTAACAAATATATATATATATATATATATATATATATATATATATATATATATATATATATATATATATATATATATAAGTGGTCAAAGGTTCCAGTTTGGTGAAGAAGCAGTCGACGCTTTAAAGTCAGCCATTTTGAACACCCCCACTTTAGAGTGGAATAAATCTTATAATAACTGGTTTGAGCGAATGGAAAAGTGTATTAAGCTACGTGTTGAATACTTTGAAAAACAATAAAAAGTACTATAAGGTTCTAGTTGTGTTACCTTCTTTCTTGTGATAATTATTTCCACTTAAAAAAGAAAAACATTTCCGGGTGGAAATGCTTTTCGCACAACATATTCGTCTCCTTTGCGCATATGACTATCTCATAGAAATAAGTAACGGCAATCTATCTGAATTAGCTCTTGGTCGTCTTTTGGAAGAAATAGGGCTAAACCGAAAAGGTAGTTTGGAACTTCAATAATAATTTAAATGATAAAACTAGCCATGCCCGCGACTCCGTCCGCGTGGAATAGTGACTTTGGGCAGCATTTTTTGGATAAATCTTATGGTTTTTTTGGATTATAAACCCTATAAACCCTAAAACATAAATAAATTAAATATGCAACCAGTCAGTGTTATCGAATGCAACTGTTACGCTATATGCCTCCGGAATACGTGCGTTTGAACCTACAAAGTCCAGCCTAAGTAGAACCCTATTTCATACGATTGATGATATAAATCTGAGCTCAACTTAAATTGATATAAAATTTCCGAAACTGATAATTTTTAACAAAAACTATTTTTTTCTAAAATAAAAATAGCTTAAGTTACTCCTTGTTACGTCAGCTGTCTGCCAGTGAAAGTCCCGTCAAAATCCGTTCAGCCATTTCAGAGAGTAGCCGGAACAAACAGACAAACAGACAAAAATTGTAAAAAATGTTGTTTTGGTGTATGTACCGTGTATACGTCCGAATGCACTTATTATTTTAATATTACAAACAGACACTCCGATTTTATTTATTTGTATAGATGTAAGAGAAATTCCAGTTTCATTATTAATTTTACACAATATGTAATAATGCTACAAATTACTTTTACTACACAGTTCTGTAATATTACATAAGATGTAATTATCTTTAATTTCTTATACATACCATGTGTTTAATACAGAGCGGAAGGGAAATCTTATCTAATTACTTAAACAAAGCTCTATAAACACATTGTTAATGAAGTCAAATTTCACTGTAATCGGCAACATTCAAGTAATTAATATCATAATACGTGCGCAATTTATAATTATGTAATAAAATACAGTAAGCATTAAAATTAGCTAATATATTTGTAGGAATGTACATTTTTTTATTGATGTTGCACAGCAGACAGGCTGGCGGCCCACTTAGAATTTAAGAGTTACCGTCGCCTATGGGTGTTTGCAACGCCAGTGGCATCTTGAACACGCTGCTGTCCCATAAGGGTATACTTAAGAACAAAGGTGGTCGCCATCCAGACGGGCTCGGGGTCCTACCACGTAGCTAGGGTAGGTTGTTTTATCACCTTTTACGACAGGCCGACCCCAGCCGCAGAGGTCAGTGTTATTTCTCATCCCTGCACAGATAAACAAATGAATGTGTTTCATTTAACATATTTTTTCTGATAAGTAATAATGAATTCTTAACATTTCACAAAGCGTCACCTAGCTCCAAAGTAAACAGTAGAGCGCTTGTGTTGTGGGTACTTTTCTTTCATTTTATTCCACATCCTGTAACGATACACCTCTGGGTATTACTTCGCTACTGATGATGAAAGAGGAATTTAATTTGTCTCCTTGCCCATTCGTATTAATCTTTGCTTTTCATTCTTTTAGTTACCATGCACTCTACATTGTTCTAATTCTATTCATTAAAGAGCATAATCTCAAGCCAGTTTCCGATAGATAGATATAAACATTTCTCTCAAAACAAGGTTTTGCTATCTGTGCCTTTTATTATGTTTAATGTTAAACTTATGTTAAAAGTTTTTATTTTGAAGTTAGCAATTCAGAAGCTAGTCATCCCTGTTAAAATTAAATTTAACATCATCCGCTGAGTCAAAATGTTAACTTACAATTGAATACTGAAATGGTCTCACGTGACATCGATGTGTGATAAAGCAGCCTTGGGATAATTATCTTCGGATATTCTACTAAAATGCTAGTAAAAGAAAAAATCGCTAGTAAAGTAAAGAAAAAATATAATTCAAGAAATAAAAGAACCTACGAAGCATAGCTTTAATACTTTAACGAAACTAAAACATCCATTTAACCAGCTAGAAAAGCAATAGGTTCCAAAGCTAATGCAACCAAACTAATTGTACTGCAGATTTAAACTTTATCCATTTATTTAAATATAACTATATCGAAGTTTTGCTCGGCGACACATAATGGCAGCTAATGCAGAGTTAGACTGGGAATTTTAGTTGATATTATTTTTATATTCTAACATTGCACGGTTGCAATATTAGATTGTTATGGCTGGTTTTATTGTAATACGATATGATTTTAAAAAGTCGTTGTAAATTTTGTTAAACCTGCAGCGCTTTGTTCATACTCTTGTAATTGCAGGCGTCCATAGGTGACGGTGACCACCTAATAACACGTTTAGCAGTGCCTTCTCTGCTGAAATCAGGAAAGAATTTATCGAGCTGTTTGACTATATTTCCAATGTCATTCCATCTACTTCAAAGGATTTTGGGATAATTTATAAATTTTTAATAATGTCTAGCTAGTCTGCCTAGTTAGCACTTAAATATGTTATTCATCACCTTCATAATTATCATTAGCGAATTTATGTCCACTACTCGACATATGCCCAAGTTTTGCCAAGTTCGATTTTTTATTCGTACTCATCTAGCCTCTAGATTTTTTTTATTACTAATAAACAATTACAGAATTGTTTTATACGATTCCCTTATTATGTATGTATGTATTTTGATAATATATATCTAAAAAATCTACCTAACTGATGTTTTTTTTTATTTATACCCATACAACTAATACATATAATTAATTGAGAATGATTTAAAGTTTGAAATAGCCATATATTTGCGAGTGCGTACACAAATAGTTGAATAATAGGCATTGAAAAAGTATTTCAATAGGCAAACTTGAGGTACTGTTGTGGGAATTCAAATCTATAGATTTTCTGTCGCTAACAATAGATTGGGACAGACTTTGTTTTTATTTATATTTGAATGGATGCTTGGGAAATGAAGGATTATTTTATTTTTAAGTGTTCTATAAATATTCATTATAAAAATGGTAATTTTTATTTTTTATTTTTAAAAAGCTTGGTTAACGGCAATAACGGATGATACATGATGTATACAGATATGCAATACATATTTAGATTAGCAAATATCTCGCCCATTTCTGTTGCTACGTCGAATTAATAAATATGTTTTTAGATGTGTAACTTCTTTTGATATTTTTGATCCTGCTATATGTGAGTGTCACAAACGCGCACGCGCATGCGCACGTACATCGGAATCTTTACTTTGCTAGTCAGCTGAGTGGTCACAATAACAGAGTTAAGAACTTATTACGTCGGCTTCCCTCCAAAGTGCTAACTCCTTTTTTCAATTCAAAAACTCCTTTTTTCAATTTAAAAACGTGACGGCTTAGTGATAGACATGTTCTGACGTGAAGACCTCCCGTTTTAAAGTCACTCGCAACTTTGTTTCACAAAAATTTTCACGTACATCTTTGTACATTATATTGTCGACATGAAACTTTTTACTTTACATTATAGTTTATTAAGGAAATACTTTGAGAAATGTGGTCTATTTATATGGATTGAAAAGCATTTTGTTCACTTTGTTTTGAAAAAATCCTCAGACTTTTTGAATAACTTCTATTATTTTTGTAGATACTGAAAAAACTACAAGAAAATGTCCATTTTTATCATTTTTTATTTTTTTATTATATATTTTTTTACCGCTGTAGGACAGCAAACAGACTGACGGCCCACTTAGAATTTGACAGTTACCGTCTCCTATGAGTGTTTGCAACGCCAGTTACATCGTGAACACGCTGCTGTCCAATAAGAGTACAGGAACTTGGGTCACTAATTCCGGAACACAACACAGCTATTATGGCGGCATACTTAAATACCAAAGGTGGTCCATCCAGACGGGCTTGGGGCTCTACCACATCGCTAAGGTGGGTTGTTTTGTTTCTTTTTACCACAGGCCGACCTCAGCCGCAGAGGTCAGTATTCTGTCTTCGTCCCTGCACGGATAAGTATTTAAGATAAATATTATAATATTAAAACCAGCTTGCAATCCTGCTAGACATAAAACGAATTTTTTACGCCAGGCTTTACTTTTGGAGATAAGGGAGTCGAACAACAGACATACCTGTCAAAACTAGATGTAACCAAATCTATTAGATATTTTTCATGTGTGATT
Organism: Malacosoma neustria; assembly: GCA_963693495.1. Classification (NCBI taxonomy): domain Eukaryota; kingdom Metazoa; phylum Arthropoda; class Insecta; order Lepidoptera; family Lasiocampidae; genus Malacosoma; species Malacosoma neustria. The sequence goes on from OY856372.1 coordinate 8,230,420, forward strand.
ATTTCACAGTAAAAGAAATTATCGTGGATAAACATATAAGCCAAAGTGCGCATAATTTTGCTCTGGAACTATGCTCAATACTGCATAGGTGGTGATAACTATGCATAAAAGTAGAATTATCCATTTTCTCTAAGATTTATATGAGTAAGACATAAATAATCTTCAGAAATAGGTTTCAAGATTAGATAGAAATTTCATCGACTTTAGTTTTAGTATAACATGACACTCGATCGTTCTCTTTAACAAAATGTTTCTAATAAACAATGCTTCTAATACCTAGTAGTATAAACGTAGATGAACTATTTGCATTATTCAAAACTGTTGTTATCTTGGTACTCAAAACTTTATGTAAACCACTCAAGTTGAGACCGAGAAAATAATAAAACTTGTACCAGAACTTCGATGGTTTCATAACATTGCCTAACGTACAGAGGATTGTCTTTTGCCTCTTGTTTCTTATACGCCTACATAAATACTTTTAAAATATTATACACTCATTATATTATTTATTAATCATTCTAAATAATATGAATAGAGAAAATAACAATACCCACCTGAAGAAAAGCTATTTAATTAAAATCAAACAAAATTTCATCCTCACTGGAACAAGGGTAAAGGTAAATGTTTCGTCCTAGTTTAAATTCTGGAACTTATTCTGTGACGCACTGAAAATTATATATCTTTTTAGAATATTATTTTTAAAATAGCAACTAAGGGTATTTAATACTTTTTACCTTTAAATGGATATGTTATAAATTTTATTCTATGTCATCCTCGTCATAGCGTTAAATCCCAGATGTAACCCATATTTGCGACCACCCTTAGAGAAACCCAGCTCATACCTCGAAGTTTCAAGGATAGCCGCTTGAATCATCCGCAGTTTTGCACTGATTCGCCCTCACCACCAGCACAATTGCGCTGGCAGCCTGCATGTGGCTTCATCAATCAGTCTGAATTGGCACTAGAAATGCTTGTCTTTTTATGTTTGAGCTTTATGCAGGGGTCCATGAAAACGATCATGAACGACCCTCACCGGGTATAAGCTTGCAGTTGACTTTTATAGATGTTTTGTCTCGTAGTGAGTAAAAAATGGCTTTATTTTCATTCACCCCACTTTTGTAGTGGATGAAAGACTCAGGATTTTTTCAAATAGCGTTTTACCGGTGGTAAGGGCTGCTGCCGCTCACATACTGAGGATAACCTCTCATTCCGCGTTGGGGTTATGGTTCCCAAATCCACCATGAACATGCACAAATTTCTCATATTCCTCACCCAAATGATCGTTCAGATCACCACCCAAAACAATCCCATGTGACAATGGAATCCCACGAAGCACTTCTCCGAAAAGATTCCCAAACATTTCTAAAAATCCTAAAATATCTTTTCGGCGTAGCGAAATCCGACCTGTGGTGCGTAGGTGCTTATTGTTTATGTATTGAAAGCCCGATAGTCGGTTAGTAACTGATTTATTTCTTAGATCTACCTACAAATACATAATAATTTTATAAATATTCCTGAACCTACCTACAACATCTTCCCCTTTTTTAATACTAAAGAAATAAATAACAAACATAAAAAAACAATAATATAGAAATAACTATTAATATGACAATTACTATAACTAAGGTTGCTTGAAGCTACTTCGAGTGTGGGGCAGAGAATATGACTTTCTTATACATATTTCATTTGTCTGAGAGAACATATCGCTTATTTTCCTCACCAAAAATAAACAAGCATTTGTCCCCAGACTCTTTGTTATTACTGGTATTTATACTATCCTGCCCCTCAACGGGCGTTATTTTAACTAAATGTCGGATATTACGACGATAAATACTTCTTCTGTTTTTTATAATATATGACCGCGGAGTGCGTTTTCCAACATTTCTATGCATCAGCCCGGCTGACGGAGTTGCCTTCCAAACTCAATCCAGCGTTGGGCGAGCATGTTCCATTTTAATAAGCACAGATTATGCACTCTCGATAACTATTACGAACTTTTACAAAAAGAATTCTTCGCATATACAGTTTAATAAGTTTTTAACCATACCTGACACCATGTTATGTATTGAAAGCCGTTAGTTGGTTAGCAAGTGCTTTATTTCTTAAGCCTACCTACTAATACATGTTAATTATATAAATAATTTAACCCTACACTCAACACACCAAATGAGTAACTAAACCACCCCAAAGATAAGCATTCTCATAATAGGCCAGTCACTATATTTCAGCTCCAAGATGTTATCCTGCAGTTCTCCCGAGAGCACTGTGGCGACCTCATTCTACCCACCAGGTGCAATCATGTAGATAGGCTTGTGGCTATTCACAATAAACTGGAGTCTGTTGTCCTTCCATCGAGTCTCCTGCAGGAACACTACTGCCACCCTCCATCTAGAGAGTGCGTTGGCCAATTCTTTTGTACGTCCGGTCAGCGTTGTTCAATGTTGTGAAGCAGAGTTTGCTTTTGGACTGAGCTAGCGTCTTTAGCTGTTGTTCGTTATAATACCATCTTGTTATGACCATGTTTGTTTTTGCTGGTTTCGGCTTTTACAAGATCTCAACTTCTAAGAAAAAACTGAATTATACTCTTCTTATTCCACATAAAAGCTATCAGTCGCCTTTTACAACTCCTCTGGAATTAAATTGGGTGATCTTATTATTCTCATCGGTCGGGGCTACGTAGCAAATAAATTGTATTTTATACATTGTATAAAAAAGTCACTAATCTGGAGAATCCACTCCGTATTAATCAAAGTTTCTATATGAGCAAGCAACCTCTGGGATTATACCTGTCGTTGTAACAGATGCTTTATGAAACAACGTTGTTAAGCTGCTGTTTCAACTCTATTGTAACTTTGTAGCATTGTTACTTCGACACTACGTGTGTATTACACGTTTATTTTTGATGTCCTGGTATAAAACATTTTCAAGGCACAAAGCACGTGGTAATAATTATATTTGCTATACAGGCATACAAAATAACTGATGTTCATATTTAAGAAAACACTTTAATCTACTACTATGGATTCTATTGGTATCCATTTTTATTGCCAATCAAGAAACTACGTCAAATGTAAACTCAAAGTGGTACGTACATTTTATAGAGGCATCTAAATAAGAGTATTAATTTGGCGGCTCTCACTAAAATTTATAATTATCTTGTTGCCGTCTAAAGTTTTGTAAACAAATAAATTCTAATCTTTACGTACTGCTAGTGATGGTATTTAGTATAATAGCAAAACTTTCTTCTTTTCCTTCAAGTGCCTCTTCAATCCTGAAGGTTGATCGTTAGCTTATTGTACTCATCTTTATTAATAGCGAGATGGCGCAATTGTCCGACGGAGGCTATACCAGTCCACTTTCTGATGTTTAGTGTGATGTCTAGTGTCTCTTTCTCTCATATCGTTAGTACGATATTCTTCCAGTAAATGGTTACGTAAGTTAATGAGTTTCTGTATAAGAATAGTCTTAAATTTTAATTTATCAAAAAAGCTGTAACAGGCGTAATACCACAAAATGCGTTGAAATGAGTTTATAACATCAGTTTAAAGATTAAGCAGTGATTTGAATAAATTTTGATGTAAAAATTGACGTGATTAGCGGATATAAAAAATATTAGCGAAAATTTGAGGTAATATCTACTACTAAAATATACTAGCCGTCATTTATTCGAATCCGATACCGTACCGCTTCGATTGTACTCATAAAAATTGTCCATAAAATAAGTAATCTTGATATGTGGATTTATTTTTGCCTACAGTATGTGAGATTTAAAAAGCATTACTTCCAAGTATCTAAATATATATCCAGGTTCTGAGAGGTAGATTAGAAACATAAGTGCGTCAAACTGACGTCGTAAAGGCTTTATACGAACCAACAGCCTCCTTTTTATGCATCTCCCTTTTTTATTGCTATGGGCAGCAGACAGGCTGGCAGCTCACTTAAAATTTAGCAGTTACCGTCGCCTATGGGTGTTTGCAACGCCAGTGGCATCTCCAACATGCTACTGTCCCATAAGAGTACAGGAACTTGGGTCACTAATACCGGAACACAACACAAAGTTACTATGGCGGCATACTTAAGACCAAAGGTGGTCGCCATCCAGACAGGCTTGGGGCCCTACTACGTTGCTAGGGTGGATAAAACCCTAGGGATAAAACCCTAAGGAGTCAGCACCGCATTTTAATGTTTTAATTTTTACGATATTATATTTAGAACTGAAAGTCAAAGATTAAATTTCTAAACATAACTATTATAACAGCCTAGTTTTCGGAGATTACGAAATTGGGATTTTAGGATATTATTGTGCTTATGATTAGATCAATAAATAAAATTCAAAAACTAACTGAAATGTCTTGTAAGCAATGTCAAGAGTATTGTATTAGAACATAATTTCCAGTATAAGAAATCATTATGGAATTTCACTGTTTTGTATAGTCTGCTTTGAACAAACAATGGCGTTTACTGTTTCTCATATAAGATGACTAAACTTAATGTTGGGTTTTTATAGGTTTTTATTTATTCCAGTACTAAAATTAATTCTGCCGGTGAACTAAGTAATAAATATTTTATCACTTTTATTTGACAGCGTCATTATAATATATAATACACGAAGTGTTAAATTATTACACTTTGCGATAGATTGCCTTCAAAGCGAATTAAGGGCAATTGTCACCATAACATGATATGTGCATTAGTGAGACATTAAATCTAGCTATCAATACGCCTTCGACGACCAGTGATCAATTGAGTGAGCGTTCAACTATTTTTATAGGTTTTTAATAGTGTGGAACAGAAGTCAAATTTACGGCCAACTTAATATTAAGCAGTTACCGTCGCTATGTGTTTTCAACGCCAGAGGCAATACTAACCTTGGCAAGGCCTCATAGGCGAACTGAAACGTGGGTCAATTATGTCAGAACAGAATACAATTATGGAAGCATATCAAAAGACCAGGGTTGCTATACAGACTGGCTTTGAGCCTAACCTAGCTAGGATTGTTTTGTATTTTACGACAAGATGACACTGGTTACAAAGGTCTGCTTTTTTACTCTTCCCCTGCTTGGATCAAAATTCATGCCAAGTGACTACAACTTGGGGATCAAAAGTTTAGATACATTGCCTTCGCTAAGTCTCAGCAGGCATTATACACATTCAAATTACTGCCTTGCTGAAAAGTGTGCCAATATACTAATGACTAAGTATCGCATTTCCTTACGAAGCAGATTAAAACAGAAATACTTAAACAGCAAATCAAATAAAAAAAGGTTGAAATACGGAAATGCCATTTTAAGTTTCAACTGGGATTTAACGTTTTTGATTCTTGTATTTTAAGATTAACTTTAGAGAGCAAAAAAATAAAATCATATTTTGCCACACGGTGTCTCTTCATTCGCAGCTCACATCGGGAGCGGTTTGTAGGCATTGAATACAGAATCTCACCTGTGCCCCGGGCGATGTGTTTACGTTTGCGATTTATCTCAATCGCTGTTTTAGATTCTGCTAGAATAAACACCTTTTATGGATTTCTAATTAGCCTCGTCGTGTAAATAACTCGTAGTTAGTAATCTTTGTAGACAGCGTCGTAGTAACAGCGCTTGTGTTATGGGTACTGGTCAACTGATATACTACTTATATATTTTACACTAGTAAATTGATACAAATTATACATGACTACTCGGACATGGGGCGGGACTTAGCGGCTCTGACATTAAAGTAGAAGTTTGGGTTGCAGCCGGCGTTTAATACTAAGATGATGATTATGAGCCAGATTTAGGACGAGAATTAAAATCATGACCTCTACAGGCAGACAAAAGTAGTTGTTCCTAAGAGGTCGTCGATACAACGTTATATGAAATAGTTGTTTACAAACAGATTTGCCGAATTTGAACTAATCTAATTTAAAAAGTAACTAAGATCTATATCTACGTTAATTATTAAAAAATATTATTATAGAAAGATGCATAGGCAGCATGCGATTAGACAAAATATATCCACAGTTTGTAGGACCAAAAACTACAATGTGGAATTTCTTTCCAGAGAGGATTGGTTGCTTAAGAAAATCTCTTGGAAGAGCGGTAGCCTTTTATGGTACACCGATGGCTCTAAAATTGAACATGATGTGGTGTGTTTGGAGAGCGACCAAGATTCAAGACCAGTCTGATCCTGGGAAAATATGCCTCCATCTTCCAAGCAAAGGTCTACGCCATTTTAGAATGTACGGAAGTGAATCTGTAAAAAGACTACATCAATCACGTGACATTTACTCTGACAGTCAAGCAGCACTTTTGGTGTTGGATTCAGACTTAACAGCCTCGAAACTCGTCAAAAACTGCATGGACTACTTAAATACTTAAGGTGAGAAAAATAAACTAATTCTTCGATAGATCCCCGGGCATGCGGGTGTCATATCAATGAAAAGGCCGATGTACTTGCCCGGATAGGGGCCAAGGAAGCACAGTACGAACCTGAACCGTGCTGTGGCGTACCTAAAAACCTGATCCGGCTCACCCTCAGGGATCAATGCACCAGTGAATTCCTTAAACGCAGGAACACAATTCCAATCTTAAATCATTCCAAAGTGCTAGTAAAAGCCTACAACTGCAAACTTGTGGCACTGACACTAAACAGGAATCAGTTATGCACTTTAACGAGGGCGCTAATCGGACACTGTTGGATCATAAGGATCATGGATAGCAAAGCCTGCAGATTCTGTAACGAGGCAGATGAAACGTCTCTGCACCTGCTGTGCCACTGCTGTTCCCTGATGTATTAACACAATCTCATAATAGGAAAGCAATATGCTAGAACCGGGAGAGATACGAGCAATTCCTGTCAAAAAACTGCTTCGTTACATTAACGAGGCAGGCTTTGCTAATGAGCTATATAATATATAGTAAATGTGGCGATCACAATAATTCATTATATTGAATGCAGTGATACTAGGTTAAATAAACTAGCAAGCCACCTATCGAAATAATAATAATAATTATAGGTAAATTATAGAATTTATCAAAGAAATATACCCTCCTAAGTAGATTTCTTCTACCTTAATATATTTAAATTTATTGACTTACTGTAATCAGGTAATGGCAATCCTACAAAACGGCTTTCGTTGTATTTATGATTAATAAATAATTCAACCCTTGCCTTATTTTGAATATAATTTGATAAATTACTAGTTTCAAACATAATTTGAGTATTTGCAGCACTTGGACTGCATAATTATCTGAATAATTTTTGACCTGATCTAGAACGTGCAGTTTTATATTTTATCATACTTTCCTTAAAGTTAAACTAGTAAATAAAATGATAATTTTAAAAAGAAACTCGAAAGATTAGATTTCGATGAAATAAATGTTTGCAATTTCTTAATTCAGAAATTTTATTTTCATAATATTAACACATTTTTATTAAGAAATTGATTATTGGAAGTCTATTTAAAAATAGTCACTCCCATCGTATATGATGACTATGTGGAATTGAATAGTAATAAAAATATAGCTGATCCATCACTTTACTAAGAAATATACTAATAAAAGGAGATAGATAAATAACCACTCCTTTACTGATTTACAGTATATAAGGTTTGCTGTTGGGTGTTCAGTTACTCCCATAAATACAAAATTTGGCCATGTCTTTTTTTTTGTTAGAGGAAGTGGAAGGACACCGATGCAAATAGATGTGCGTAAATTTAGCCTTTTTAATACGCTTTTATTAGCTTGGTATGATGGTATGTATCTATGTAACGGAATCTTTGAACGTGATTTTCACCCCTTTCACAACGACGGATTGATTCGAAACTTTGCATACTTATCAAGGATCGATGACAATGTAATAATTTGTATAGTTTGTATCATTATCCTTACCAGGATCATCAGGATTAAGAAATTTTCGAACCGGTTCTCGTCCGTTAAGTAGCATCAGGCGCCATTAGTACTTAGATGACCGCCTGGGAACATCACGTGACGTTGGCGTTTCGCTCTCTTTTTACACGCTTAATTTTATATTGACCTGTACCTACGTAACGAAATTTACGAACTCGATTTCTACCCACTTTGAACAATCAACAAAATTCAAAATTCTGAAAGAACTTTGGAACTTAGATTTTGGAACTTAAATAAAATTATAACACTGCTATAAGATGGCGTTTAATGAAAAATAAAACTGCCGAAAGTTGGCTATAAATTAATATAAACATTTACCGATTTGGAATTGATAGCAAATAAATTATATCATCCGGGCTATGTCGGTTACTTTGGTTCTCCTGCGAATCTCCTCATTTCTGATTCGATCTCGCAGGGAAACTCCGAGCATAGCCCTCTCCATTGCCCTCTGAGCGACCATGAGCTTTCTCATAAGGCCCATAGTTAGCGACCACGTCTGCGTTCCGTATGTCATCACTGGCAACACACATTGGTTAAAAACCTTCGTCTTGAGACACTGCGGTATTTGGGACGAAAAGATTTTACGGAGCTTCCCGAACGCTGCCCATCCGAGTTGGATTCGACGAGTGACCTCTTTCGCGAAATTGGACCTGCCTAACTGGATCGTTTGACCCAAGTAGACGTATTCGTCAACAATTTCGAGAGTACAGTTCCCAACTGTTACGGGGGTAGGTGCGACATGGACATTAGACATGATCTTCGTCTTGTCCATGTTCATTTTGAGACCTACTCCTTGGGAAGCTGTATTGAGGCTATCAAGCATATGGCTTAAGTCTTCCATGGTTTCAGCCATGATTACGATATCATCTGCGAATCTAAGGTGAGTGATGTACTCACCGTTAATGTTGATGCCCAGTCCATTCCAGTCCAGAAGCTTGAAGACATGTAAGACATGATAAGACATCATAAGACATATGACACAAGCCCGGATGATTGCAAAACTGAAGTGGCAGTGGGCTGGGCACATAGCTCGAAGGACTGATGGCCGTTGGGGCAGAAAAGTCCTCGAATGGCGACCGCGTACCGGAAGACGCAGTGTTGGTAGGCCCCCCACAAGATGGACCGATGATCTGGTCAAGATCGCCGGAATAGGTTGGATGAGGGCAGCGCAGGACCGATCATCGTGGAGATCTTTGGGGGAGGCCTTTGTCCAGCAGTGGGCGTCTTCCGGCTGAAATGATGATGATGATGATGAAATTATATCAACACACTTTAGTTTTACAGTTAATCAAACTTCTACTAATATCTGTCAATGAAATATTTATAACAATTGACAATAAGCATCCCACACTTTTTTACAACAAAGTTACTATACCGCCGCCAGTTCCCACGTGGCGAGGTGTGCGGTGCGGCAAGCATTTCCACCTTCCAAAAAAAGGGTTTGGCGCAAAATGTCGTCTTTAACGAGGTTGAACTTCCTTAATATCATCAGAGGTTCGTTACCGACCTTACATGAGAGTGACGGTAGTTTATAAAATCAAAATGCAAGGGCTCAACAATACTTTTTACAAAGATCGAATAAAACTTAAATTAAAAATTATATTTTAGTCAAAGCAAATCAATCCAATTTCATTTTGATCGGTACACTAATATTAGGGCTAATCGAAAACAAATACTGAGACATGAGTTGACAATTCTCAGCAAATATTAATAAAGAAAATAATCCTTATTATAAAGTATGGTTTTAAGAAAATCAATGGTCTTTATTGAATACCTTTTGTTTACGGCTCCGTTATAAAGAACACTTTGAAAGGGGTTGAATGAGGCACTAATCTCAAATAAAACAGCGAAAAGGTGGTACGTAAACTAAATATATTGGGATTGAAAGGCTTTGTTCAAGAAAATTCCTAACTTTACGCAAAAACTCGAAGACTTAATTGGAATTCGTAAAGTTGAAGTATTTAAATATAAGTACTACAATAAAAGAAATTTTGTCAATTCACTATATTTTAGAATTATAATTATTAGAATTCAAAATTTACAAGCTCCAAAATATAGTAATCTGATTTTAAAATATATTTCACATATTTCACTACCAGGTCAGATACGAAATAAAAAAAAACTATTCATGCGGTTAGATATATGTGTATATCTGAAGAACAAAATAAAGTATTTAAAATAAATGTAATATACATCTTTTTACTTACATATATATACAATTTATATGCTTGAACTATGTTTACATCTTTTTATCATGTATTAAGTGCAATAAAAAATTACTAAGGACTAAAGATTACATTGATTTTATTTGTTAAGTACAACGGGCAATCTTCTCGCTTTTAACATTTCTGTCATTTCAGTAATTTTGAAAATGTATATAGAATGATTTATAAAAAAACAATAGGATCCAATGAAAAAGAAGATTTAAAAATGTAACTAAATAAATATTATCATTTTCTTATTTTTTAATTATCACTGTGAACTAATCTTCTCTAATATATAAAATTCTCGTGTCACAGTTTTCGTTGCCATACTCCTCCGAAACGGCTTGACCGATTCTCATGAATTTTTGTGAGCATATTGAGTAGGTCTGAGAATCGGCCAACATCTATTTTTCATCTCCCTAAATGTTAGGGGTGACCCACCCCCAAATTTTTTTTTTAATTTTTTGACATTTTATTATTTATATGGCAGAACAACGTTTGCCGGGTCAGCTAGTTGTTTATATAAGAGTAGTAAGAGATAAATCCCATACCACAACACTTTATTAAAATACTAGCTGTGCCCGCGACTCCGTCCGCGTGGAATACTGACTTTGGGCAGAATGTTTTGGATATATCTTATGGTTTATTTTGGATTACAAACCCTAAAATATATATAAATGAAACATGCCAGCCTAAGCTAAACCCTATTTCATATGATTGATGATATAAATCTGAGGTCAACTTAAATTGGAATTTAAAATTTCCGAAACTTATCATTTTTAACAAAAACCATTTTTCTTTTTTCATAAATTAAAATAGCCTAAGTTACTCCTTGATACATCAGCTATCTTCCGGTGAAAGTCCCGTCAAAATCGGTGCAGCCATTTCAGAGATTAGCCGGAACAAACAGACAGACAGACAAAAATTGTAAAAAATTTAGTTTTGGTATATGTACCGTGTATACGTCCGAATGCACTTAGTAAAAAGCGGTTATTTCAACATTACAAAGAGACCCTCCAATTTTATTTATTTGTATAGGTGTTATGTGGTTTAGCAACAGCCATTGTCTAATCCACACATTTGTTACCTTATCATATGGCTAACCCCACGTACAGTCATAGATGTATAACTTGTATGTAATGCATATTTTTAATTTTTTTTTGTTTGTAAATAAGTCTTAATTTGTATGTAACTTTACTTTTTTATTGTTATAGGACAGCGGATTGACTGACGGCCCACTTAGAATTTAGCAGTTACCGTCGCCTATGGATGTTTAAAAACCAGGAGCATCGCTAACAAGCTGCTAACAGCGTATTGCTACTAGAACCGGGTCACTTGGACCGTAACACAACACAAGGTTATTATGACGGCATATTTAAAAACCAAGGGTGGTTACCTTCAGACGGGCTAAGAGCCCTACCACCTAGCTTGGGTTGATTAGTCACCTTTTACTACGTGCCGACCCCATCCGCAGAGGTCAGAATTCTTTCTCCGCCCCAGCACGGATAAAAGTACTGGAAGAAACTATTAAATACACAAAATTTTTAACAATATTACACAAAACAGTGCAACTGTCGGCAACATTTAAAAACAGAGGGCATTTTTCAGAAGTCCCCGGGTTTTAATCAAGAACACTTTTCCAGGGAAAGAGTTTCGTTCAGCTTAATTACGGTTAATTCTCCCTCTCCGTCATTTATTTTATCTTGGAGCATTGCAGTTCGCTTGTATAATTAGCTCTATAATTATGGTTTTTAAGGTAATCTTTTTTATTTATGAGAATAATTCAACCATTATAAAAAAGCGAAGGAATGGGAAATAATTAAGGTATAATTGTTACGTTTTTTATTCTATCTTTAATTTTTTTTAATATTAAAAAATATATTATCTTAAACTAGCATCTTTCAGCTTTAAAATCAATATTTAATTAATTGTGACTATAAAGTTCATTCTTTTATTTATACTGATACATTTTATGTAGTAAATAGAGTCGCGTTTAGCTACAATTTACATACAAAATAAGCGAAAATGATCAAGGATTTAGCATGACTTAGTCCCTTCTTTGCTTATTATGATGATAATTTGCCACTGGTAAGGCTCAATTCTACAAAATTAAATTTTCCTCTGGTATGCTCAATCCTATGTAATTCAAACACAATACTCGTATATCCACCACGTTTGCTCAAAATGGATTAGAAAGTTACAAACTCTGTTAATCTTCAGATATTTTGCTTTAATATTTGTTTGTATTTAACGATACTTGCTATGGTGGGATTGAACCAGCAACATCTGCTTCACAATTGAAACAACACTACCACAGAACTTTTGCGTTGGTTATTCAGTGATGGTGATTTTATTTAGGTATTATCAAAATGCAAAGTATTTACATTTTGGTCCCCTGAAGGCATTAAACGTGCATTAATTACCAGCTGTATTTTTTTATAGCTAGAGTTCAGGAAACAGGCATACGACCCACCTGGTAGTAAATTGTCACCGTTGACGCATGGAAAGAAAAGGATCACATGGTTTCCAAATGACACTGTTGATTTTAACTTTCAAATAGAAAATTTAACGGTGTAATCATTTTGTTCTATATTACCTAGGCCTTAAAATAATCGTAGTACTGATATTTTGGTTTCTCTTTGACAAAAATGTATATGAGGTAGTTAGATATACAACTAGTATTGTAACCAATCAATTTTTTCATCCCTCATGTCCCAACTAACCCAAGTTCGAATCGTGTAAAATATTACGCCCGCAGTGCTGTATAAATCTGTTGTACGGACCTTAAAAAATAAAACACGAGTCCCATCGGAACAATAATTTGATTGTAGTCGATCGGAATACAAAGAACTAAAAAGGGTAGACAGGGGTTGTTTTATTACAGAAACCTTCGTTTTCTAGTTACTCGACAATTTTGTATCACCAACCATTTCTTTTTTCCTAATTACTGTCTCGAAATACCTCTTTTTTTGTTAAGGTATTAATCGCCATTTTCATTACCAAGCTTTTCATTCACCATTTTCATATAACTCTGACCCTTGCAAACATTGCGGGGATTTAAAGACTCGCTTAAAATTTATTTGTGCTCAGTGAAACCTCATTGCGACTCCGAAATTTCTATTCAAAACTCCACGAGCAGTTATTGTATAAAATAGCTCAGGTTATGGCCGATTATCATAATGAAATTGCTGGCAGTTCTGAGGCCATGAGAAAAATGGCAAAATTTGTGGCGTTAAATAATATCGTTAAGAGTGAAGAAAAATGGCAGCGCCCTGTAAGACGGCGGGAGGCTCCTCACTGAAATTGCAAGTCGTATATTACACAGGGAATTTTCAATTACAGCAATCCTGCGGTTTTTCATTCGTAATGTGACTTTTAGGCAACGCTTCGAGTTGGTCATTCATATCTGCCAAACAGAGTCCGGTCTGCAAGGTCCGTATGAATTGAACCGATTTTGCACATCAAACATAAACATCTTCAACGAGTATGTGTAGATTTCAGAAAAGTATCACATGAATTATTTTCTTATCGATCACATTTTTTGGTAGGTATTTGGAAATTGTTCTAAAATATGAGCGTAGACCCCTAAATTTATAACGGTATTCAAAACAATTTTCTACATCATATAAAAATTATTATAAATCAAAGTTATTACAAGTTTTAAAGCAGTAAATTTCTTTATGCGTAAAAGTTGGCATTATATTATGTCCATTGAAAATCGGTCTTTTCATAGCGATGGTAGAATTGGGTGCTCAATAAAAATTTATTATTATGCAAATTGCATCTCTTTGTAAGAGAGTGCGCTCTGCTTGCATTCAAATCCTTTCAGTCAACTCTTTTATGGAACTGTCTAGTCTAGACGTTTACTGTGCCCGCATAAATTGATAGAAGCACTTTTATAGTCTTTAGAATTATTAATAATCACTCTAAGCGAGTTCTTTGCAGATTTTGGGCTTTACTATTTAATAATGATAGTAAATCAGTAAAAAGTAAAAATAATAGTGAAATAAATAATCAATTATTTTAACTTTTATTTTTACTTATATCTATTTATAACACACGACCGATGAGACAAAAATTGATAATAGATCGACAAGAGAACCGGATCCTGATTTCTTAGAATATGGACAAAAGAAAGTTTACACTGTATCGACACAATATGCTGATAAACCATTTGCTGACGTTGTAATAGACTTATTTGAGCAAAAGCGCGAGGGCGTGGGTAACGTGGGACTCCCGTGCAATGCGCTCGTGCACCCCCACAGTTGACAATCGAACGCACAGGCTGGTATGCCTAATAAAATTACTCCAGTGTTATTATACGTCTCGACGCCCGAGGGAGTTGTAGGCTTCGCGTGCGCCTTCGACCCGAGCGGGAACGCTATCTATAAAAATAAGAATTTTGTCTACCTGAAATTGAATTCACAAAATTATTTATTTCAGTTTTAGCTAATAGGAAAGGAGTTGTGTTTCATCAGGACAATTGCATTTTCATCACATACACCGATAGTGACTCGCCAGAATCTCGGGGAGCTTAGTTGAGAGGTTTTTATGCATTCACCTTATAGTCCGAAATTTACTCCAAGTGATTATCACCTGTTCCTAAAATTATTTGCCAAAGGCAACGGCAAACAATTTATCTGATGAAAAATTACTCGTAGCCCAATAGAAGATTGAGTGTCTCAGTTTTCTGCTAATAGGGGCGAGAGCTCTTATGAGACATTAACGTCAAAATGGCAACAAGTTAATGAACGAAACGGAGCATATTTAACGTAAATCAGATATATTATTACAGCTTTAAATAAATATTTTAATTCTATGAAATAAATTCTGTTTCTACAACTATTCTATCCTTTTGTTCGTTCCAAACTAGAGAACCTATTTTATTTTATTTTTAGTGAGTCAATAAAATCCGCCATAACTACAATTTGTGGCAAATTCTAATTTATATACTTTCATGAGAAGTCCTGTTTCCTTTGCAACTTTTTCCTAATATTTCTCATAGTAGTCTATTAGCAGCTGATTTACGGGCATTATATTGTGTTTTATGTTTATAAGTCAGTCACACAAATATTTCATAGATATTTCATATTCTTAGACAATGACCAACGCCCTTTGTTAAATGTATCTTACTTATTTGCAATCTTATTTCCGGGCGGTTGTTGTAGGTTCATTTCGTAAAGTTTATTCCACATTTATTGGTGCGCGATGTTATCTGAAATACTCGACAAGTGTAGATCCAACATAAGAAGTACTGTTCTGTATCTATTTTTCAGCCGTTCGGTTAGGAATTTTGTATATGTACTAGATGTACTACATCACTATTCTGCTCATCTGCGACGCAAATCTCTAATGTTTTCTGCCATTTTACTAATACAATATTTCGTGGCGTTTATGAAATTAAAACTAGACTTCTATTTTATATATTTATAAGACTTCTATAGTATTTCTCTCTTGCTTATAATATCTAACATAAATAGTATATTTGAAACATATTAAATAATAATTTCTTAAGACATCAAAAGGTTTGGAGGGATCCCTGAATCTGCGATGTCGTTTTTCGACTCGTCTCTCCCGAAAGGAAATTAACTCTTCTATCAGCTAGATAATGTCGTTTCCTTTTTTCACAATATATCTTTACTTATGGTGGGTTTTGGCTGTATATTTCATTATACTTAAAGATATTCATGATTGGACTATTCAAGCTTTGCATTTATGCTGTTTTTTTATCTATTGAGAGTTGTACTTTCAATAGCCGGTCAATGGCCGGTTACAAATAAAAATAAGGCAACCGCGCGTAAAATAATATGATATACATGAATCAATTTCTTTGTTGGTTTATAAATTGCAAAGATTTACATTGTACGGTTTCTTTTTCTCGTTACAGGTAGAAGCAGGTGGTGGGTGGTCAGACATGAAAAGAGTGTGAGAGTAATTTTGACATTTACGGTAGGAGTATAGGTACGCACCTGAGTTCGTATCGCTCCGCCCACCCATGTGTCGGGCAATAGAGGAATGCCAACGACATGCGTCCTCTTGCCAACAGTGGGACGCACGGGACCATTGCACGGGAATTTCACACTACCTTCTCACAAGCCCCCAAAGGGAGTAAGCATTTCCGTCACAAAAAAATATGATCGCTAGGATTTCTTAAATACATTTTAGATTGTATGTATGAAAATTCATACAACGCCATTTAGTTCCAAAGGAAGTAGAATTGCACTTGTGAAATGATTACTAGACAATATTTTGTTTATTTATTAAAAGTATACATACAATCTAAAATGTATGTAAAGAAACTGTGTCTCTTTAATTTGTACTGTCAATAAAACAGTATCTTAGATAGATGGTGTTAGGAGTAATGACGACAAACGTCGGTAAAGCAGATATATTGACAGTTGTCAAAATGTGATTTTTATTTTATGTTTGTATTTTTAGTTAATTATATAAATTGTAAATATTAGGAAGATGGAATTGACAAATTGAAAAATTACTTTAATTGTCGTTTCTTTACTTTCAGGTAGGTAATATTATTTAAGTTTAACAAATTGTTCTATCGTGTATTATGTAAATAATAAAATAAATCTTTACTTTCAGAGCAACGCAATGGTTTTTTTAAAATTTGCAATTCCTACATTTTAAGGCATTGTCTTATATGTATTTAAGAAATCCTAGCGGGCATATTTTTTTTGTGACGGAAATGCTTACTCCTTACCCTTTGGGGTGGAGTGGAAGGAGCGCCTCCGGACCCCAGCGCGGGCCTCATCACCATCGAAGCGGTGAGGCCCGTCCTGGCCGAATGGCTGGAAAAGCGCTACGGCGCCCTGATCTTCCACCTGACGCAGGTCCTCTCGGGGCACGGTTGCTTCGGGAGGTACCTGTGTCGCATAGGGTGGGAGACGACGTCGGGGTGCCACCACTGTGGCGCGGGTGACGAGGACACGGTGGACCACACTGTCGCCGTGTGCCCTGCGTGGCGCGAGAAGCACCCTCGTTGCCCAAATCGGCGCGGACCTGTCGCTCCCGGCCCTGATTCTGTCCATGGTCGAGGGCGATCCTGGATGGACGGCCGTCGCCTCCTTCTGCGAGGCAGTCATGTCCGCAAAGAAGGCGGCGGAGCGGGAGCGGGAGTCGACCACCACACTCCCCTCCCGCCAACGCAGGCCACCGTCGGCGGCGCCGGAGGGCAAGTAACGATCTGCGGCCGCCGGATTTTTTTAGTGGGTATTCGGATAGCAGAACATCTATCCCGGAGTCCCACATATCCGGGAACCCGTCAAGAGAGGTTTTTCCCCGAGACAAAAAAAAAGACAATTAATATACTACATATATACTTTAATTTTGGGGTGTGATGTAGCCCACCTCCACGTGGTACATACACCCTGGGTGCCAGTCGACGGCTCGCTGGGTCCCACCCTGGCGAGCTGTCGACTGGTAGCAAAGAGGCTACCCCAAGTCAAGCTGTCAAGCAACTCATAGTGACTGCATGACATGGTGACTGCATGGCTGGAGGGTAGTCCAGTCGCAAACCGCACACCTCCAACACCGGGGCACCTCAATGGTTAACTGTGCCCTTCTTCCGGTAAGCGGGACTCTGCCGGTAAGTGACTTTTACTTCCTTTGCTAATCGTGGGAACTTAACGGAATTATCAACTTTATGGAATATTCACTAATCAAAGTTCTGGGAGAAACCCCAATATCTTTGGGTCCTGATGGAGAGCGGCCAATCAACTCAGAGGGATCCAAAACTGTAACTGGAGCTGAGAGGCCCAGCCAGGACGAAATGGTGACCGACTAGGGATATCCAAAGGACTGGCAAAGGACTCGAGCAATAGTTCTCAAATTCAAAAACGCAAGAAGCTATCTGGTGCAAGCCGGAAAATATTCAAGCGGCTTCTGACACAAAATCTGTCAGTTGAGGACGCCAGGGCTTTGGCCACAAAGCACTAGGCGGATTTGGAGAAGGTAGGCCAAGTATCCTACTCAGGCCAGAAGGCGGTAAAACGTGTAAGGTCCGAGGAGGAATCACCCAACACCCAGCCTAAAAAGGCTGTTAGGCAAAATGAGCCCATAGCTCATGTAAAGCCTAGCTACGGAGCGGTGACGGCTGTGACACATAGCCCACGTCGGAGGAACAGATGGGACTGCTGCATCAGGCACTTATCATGAATATCGGCGGGGCCAGTAAAGGCACTGGCCCAAAATTCCTGAGGTGGTTCCACGGATCCGGCTGGACTCTAGTCACATGCGTGGACTAGAGCAGCAGGGAATGGCTTGAGGTAAAAATTACAGAACTCAAGCCTTGGCCTGAGGCAAAACTCTCCATTATGTCGGAGAACCAATTGCCTAAACCAACAGTTGCCACGATCTTTTGCCTAGCAGTGAGGTCCGATCGACAGAGATTGCCTTAAAACTTTTATCCGTGCAGGGGCGGAGAAAGAATACTAAACTCTGCGGCCGGGGTCGGCCTGTCATAAAAGGTGACAAAACAACCCACCCTATCTACGTGGTAGGGCCTCAAGCCCGTCTAGATGAGGACCACCTTTGGTCCGGGTTAAGTAAGCCGCCATAATAACCTTGTGTTGTGTTCCGGCATTAGTGACCCAAGTTCTTGTACCCTTATGGGACAGCAGCGCGTTCACGATGTCACTTGCGTTGCAAACACCCATAGGCGACAGTAACTGCTAAATTCTAAGCGGGCCGTCAGCCTGTCTGCTGTCCTACAGCATTAAAAAAAACAAGCACCTCAGCATCATAAGGATCAGGGACAACAAAGTCTGCACATTCTGTAACGAGGCAGATGAAACGCCTCTGCACCTGCTGCGCCATTGCTGTTCCCTGATGCATAAACGTAATCTCATTCTAGGAAAGCATATGTTGGAAACAGATGAGATACGAGCAGCTCTGTCAAAAAACTGCTACATCGTTACATCAACGAGTCTGGCTTTGCCAATGAGCTATATATAAATGTGGCGATCACAATAGATCATTAAATTGGACGTTGTGATACTAAGTGGAACAAACTAGCATAGCTTTCGAAATAGTAAAAATAATAATAATATAGTTTAATTTTATAAATAAACTAAGATTGTACATAAATACTCAAACGAGGGTCGGGAATTAAGCCCGCGACCTCTGCATGCGTACCGACATGCGTTACTTAATATGACACGAGGTCTTATTCTTAGATTCCGATCTGAATTCAAGTCATTTATGCATCAATCCAATTTTAAATTTAACTAACCACAGGTTTTGATAAAATACTTCTAGACCCGCATTTTCCTCGCTAGTAAACTGAAAGTTAAATTGGCTATCTATTTCTATCTAAAATGTGTTATTGATAATAAGTAATAAAAATGCTTCATTGTCATTAAAGTACTAATTACCACATTATCTCGTGTTCAATTCACCGAATAATATGGCAAGGTTTGAATCAAAAAGAATAAAAATTAAAAGAAAGAAATGTTAACCTGAATTGTGCACACTTTTTGTCATTCGTGAACAAGCTAATTATGGCAGTGGTTTGAAAAGGAATGAAGGTATTTCAACATTTGTAATTAGCTGCCTAAAAGCACTTAAAAGTGCTTTTACGATAATCATTTAGTCCAATTAATATCTTCTCATTAGGTTAGGATTTTGTTAAAAATAAAATATATATATATATATATATATATATATATATATATATATATATATATATATATATATATATATATATATATATATATATATATATATATATATATATATATATATATATATATATACTAATAGTATAAGTGTGAAAGTAACTCTTTCTGTCTGTCTGTTACTTTTTCACGCCTAATCCGCTGCACCAATTTTGATAAGCTTCGGTATAGATATAGATTGGACTTTAGAGAAGGATATAGGCTTTTAATTTAAATATCATAAAATACCAACCTGGACGATTTAAGGGCATCGAGAGTCGAAATTTCGTATGGGAGAAATATAAGTGTATGCCGTTGCGTGCCTTATCCGACATGTCACATGACTAACTCTTTCGTCAATTTAAAGCTATACCCAGAAATCATAGGTTATATCCGAGGCGGCATGCACCTTGTTACATAAGTACTATAGCTATGAAGGATATGATCAACAATTTACCTTAATCAAGGTTTACAAGGATATACTGTCTACAACCTAAAGAGAAAGAAAAGCCTAGGAGTGAATTATGGGGACACTCGAATTTCGGAACTGATATTAAACTGTTTTAACATTATAATTAAATTGTATTGTATCAAAGAAGACAAATGTTTCTCCATGCAGGGACGGAGTAAGAATACTAACCTCTGCGCCCGGAATCAATCTTTCGTAAAAGTGACAAAACAACCTTAATTACGGGGTAGGGCTCCAAGCCCGTCTGGATGGCTACCACCCTTAGTCTATAAGTATTTCGCCATGCACCTTCACAAACACCCATAGGCCATGGTAACTGCTTAATATTAAGTTTGTCGTCAGCTTGTCTGCTGTTTCTCAACAATAAAAAAAACGTAAAAATACAAATGATATTATTGTTAAATTTACCAAAAAGAAAAATACAATTAGAAATACGCCCAGTGTTTGCTGATTTTATTTTTAAAAACAGCAAACATATTAGTTAGCGACGGGTGCAAATTACTTTTTCAACTTACTGGAACATTGTAAAAATGCGAAACTTTTCACTGAATGACAAAACTCACAATGAATACTAACGCAAATCCCTTAGCATTTAAATGAACGGGACCTACCAAGTTAGCGTGTAGCAGAAACTTTTTTAATTTCGTCGAAAGGAGCCAGGTGCTCGGCTTACGTCAGTTTCAATTCGACAGACAATCTCGCCTTCTTTTTCTGGACTGGAGACACGAGATAAGGACTTCTATTTATTTAACAAATTGTATTCTTTGTATACTTACACATAAAAATTACGGCATGGTAATAGTCAAATATATCTCCCTAAATCAACTTATACTAGGGGTGTTCAATAAACATGGATATTGAGTATGACGCAATTATCCTTTATTAAATGTTATTTTATTATTCGACGTAGTCACCTTTCATGTTTATACTCTTTGTATATCTTTTTTCTAAAGCTGAAATTCCCTTTTAAAAAAATCTTCTTCCTGATCCCTAAAAAATCGTGTAACGCGGCGACTACTACGTCATCGTCTTAAAATTTATGGCCCCTGAGATGTTTTTTTAACCGCGGAAATAGGTATAAATCACTAGGAGCTAGGTCCAGTGAATATGAAAGATGTTACATCAATTCGAAGCCAGCTTATTGAGTGAAGACATTGCAACTCTGGATTGTGCGCGGGAGCGTTATCTTGGTGACACAAAACCACTTTAGCGAGTTTGCCACGCCGTTTCTTGAATATATGCTGACGCTTTGTTATTTGTCCTGCGCACAAAATCCCCGTTATAGTAGCTCCATGATTAAGGTATCGATCATTACCACCCCTTGCCGTTCAAGAAAAAACAGCCCATGATCTTACCGGCGGATGGAATCGCCTTAAATTTCTTCGGAGTTGGAGATGATGGTCTCTTTCAAGTCATGGACTGTTTTTTCGTTTCCGGGTCATAATGGTGGAGCCAAGTTTCGTCCATAGTTATGAATCTAGCTAAAAATTGGTCAAGATCTTGTTGTAATGTGATCTTGCTAATGTTACAAATAATAATTTTAGTTATTTAGTGGTCATTGACAAGAGCTTGAAGGTAAATTAAAAAAAAAATTTATTCATGTTAATAATAACTATAACAATATACTCTAATTTTGACAGAAATCACTTATTATTAGTTTACTCTGGGTAATATGCATAATTGCATATACATGTAATTTATCCTAATGTAATGTACATCGCTTTTCCGTCATCCGTCGTCGGTCGTCGGGACAGCTTACCAACCACCGGAAAAGGCCTGAAAAAGATGGCATTTCGGTGGTGGGCGAGGGTTATAGACCAGCGGCAGACTCATTTGAATTTGGAATCTTGAAAAAGTCGGTCAAACACAATATTAGTGAAAATTGTAAAAAGGGAAATAGTTAAAAGTGTTCAAATAATAAGTATACAGTACGATATAAGGTTTTTCGAAAAAGGCTGGTGTTGCAAAGATTCATAGGCAGCGGTGACCTGACGGTGCTTTAGGGTGGGCCACTTGCCTATCTGCTAAACTCCAGCTATAAAAACGTCAGTTTAAAAGTTACTGTGTTAGATGTTCTAAAAATCTGGTTTCTAACTTACCCCAACACAAAAAATCCCATTACCAAGTTACCTCATAAAACAACATTAATTAAAAAAATATCACGGTCTGAGAGAGCACTACATTCACTACACTATTTCGATAACTGCATCAGTGAAATGTCTCGCATGAGGTTATTTATACTTCATTACACAGAGAACGAGTTAATATGCAAACCCGCAATAATAATAACTTTTCTTCTTTAAGTCTTTGAAAATTCAGTGTACGTTGAAGTTTCTCTTTTTTTTGTTTAACTGTTCCAGAATTAAATGAGGGGATTTGAAATCAAATCGAAATAATCTAGTTTTAGTCAACATTAAATGTAGATAATCATAATAATTATAAGAAAGGTGCAACACAAAGGCACTTCCAGCTTTTGGGGTCCAGATCACAAAGTTTTATCGAAAAGGTTAAAAAACTTTTGTTTAGAGGGAAATTTTAAAAACTGGAATCTAATTATTTTCCGCCTATATACTTTTCATTTTTCATTCCATACAATAATTTAATACTGATGAGCCATATTTTATAATATTTCGCTGTTGTTATTGAAACCATTAAACTAGTGTGCTATACTCACTTTATTCTCTCTTATTATATATAAATTTATCATTCCCAACTTAGAGAAAGATCTAGAAGGACATCTTCTGCATCCTTTTTAGTCACTGATTAATCAGACTAAATTGGCTTCATCATGTGACTTCAGTTAAATCAGAAAGTATGTGAGGAGAATTTGTAAGATACCGTGTTCTGAAGAAAGCTATTTACAATTTATAAATTGGATATTACATTGTGATTCTGTTATCTTTTTTTGCATAGATCTAGTACAGTGACATTCATAATTAGAGTCTGTCTTTTAAATATTTAGTCACAAAATTAGTTTATCCTTGAAAGTTTAAACTTTTAATGATAAAAACAGTACACAGTTTACAGTGAACAATGTTCACGGTGTCGCTCCGTCTGAATGAAAAGAAAGATAAACGAAAACGTAATTAAGCAAAAGGGAAACTTTTAAGAGAGCGTTAAAAAGTTTCTCAGCTTCGTCTACATTATTTATTTCCCTCCTGGGTAATCTTGATGTTGTTTTATTTTTATGATTTATTTACTATCTAATACACCCGAAAAGGTATTGTTAACAAATCTAATGGTTTAAAGGGCTCGTGTTTCATCGCCGCTGTAAAATCTGTATAATTTTGGTAAATTTATTTATGACACAATGATTATTTTTGCATTAGTTGAGTTTTTATACTATATATGCGTAAAGAAGTTCATAAAGAGTACGTAACAGCCAAATGATTGCAACCAGTGGACGGCTCGGTTCCCATTTTGACACATACTTCTACTTCAGCCAGCAATCGTCCGTTTGGTAAATTAATTTTAGCTATTCTGTTATTTACCTTTCATACAGTACCACGGATAATTAATGACCCAAATAACAAACCTCCAGACCTAGTGAGCCTAGTTTCGTGAACCTAGATTCCATAATGTAAGCTCACGATTATAAATAAATAAAATGCTGTGACAAATCACACAGTGTCATTTAGTACCAAAGTAAGCATCAGAGCGCTTGTCGTACCCTCACCTTGTGGTGGTATACTACATATGATTTTTTTCTTTTGATTTACAAATTCATTACATCATACGAAAAATTCGTTTTATAAATAAACACCCAAACTCGAGACGGGAATCGAACCTGTGACCGCGTGACTTGAATGATGATGATAATTAATTTTAACTAATAATATAACCATATGCTTAAATTATGAATATTTTTTATTAATTTTATGATTAATTACATTTGGAACATGCACTTAGTCTTCTTACTTTCAACTGTTTCTAATAAATGTGGGATTGTGAAAATTACATATTATGGCAAGAAAGAGGATGTATGATGTGGATACATGAGTGACATAATAAAAAAGAAATAAATATAAGATGGCGGAACTTATATAAGTAACAGTATATTGCTAAAAGATGTGTTCCTTTATGATGTAAAATAAAAGTCTAAACGCCGACTCAGTACTTTTAATTAATCCCACATAAATATACATTTTTATTAAAACCATATTTTTAAAAGAAGTCATAGAAGTAAGACCAGTGCAAGTTTAAAGTTTCCATTTCCCTTCAAAAGCCTCATACGCCATTTAAATAATGTTAACTTTATTCTAAACGTATTTCACGTACATTAGCCCGTTGCTTCCTCGACAGTTTCTTTTAAGCACTTAAGAATGGTAAGCAGGCACTTAAAGAAAGGTATCGGATTGCCATACCCTCTCGGTGAGGGTAATCTAAACGAAACAAGAAAAAGGTGGGACTTAATTGCAAAACAAAATTACTTTAGCGGAAAAGTTAGGAATGATTTCACTGCTTTTATATCGAATGAAAAGGAATGCCGACCACATTACTAGAAAAATGTTAAATCTAAAAGCAGATTAGTACAAGGGCAGAGCGAAAAGATACCAAAAAAGCGATGGAAAGAATGTGTGATCCATGATGTGAGGGTTTGTCACATGACAGATGAAGAATACCAGGATAGAATAAAATGAAAGAAAAATACATATTATGCCA
This sequence comes from Malacosoma neustria, assembly GCA_963693495.1. NCBI lineage: Eukaryota > Metazoa > Arthropoda > Insecta > Lepidoptera > Lasiocampidae > Malacosoma > Malacosoma neustria. The sequence continues at coordinate 8,255,306 of OY856372.1, forward strand.
ACTCCAAATAATTGGAACACGGCCAAGCTAATGATGGTGATATCGAATGTATTTTGGGTGACATAGTTCGCATTTTATATATTGGGTGACAATTATTCTAACGCATTTGAAAACAGCTCATAACGTACCACCCCTGGGCTCAGCTTTCTTCCTAAAGGACAGATACCTGTTACGCTTATCCAAGGCGGATTGACGGGCTACACATACCAGTGATCTCGATATTCAGATTTTGAACGATGTTTTCCTTCCAAAAAAGAGAATACCACTGAGTGGTACCCGCAATGCAATGCAAATGCATTGTATCAATATTTATTTATTAAATGGGTCAAATGGTGGTACAACATGAATTGGCTACGTAAGCTGCTTTATTAAAAACTTTATTATCACATTATGGTAAAATTCGCTATCCTGAAAATCAGACTATACCAACCAGAGCCAGTACAGATGTGAGTTAAAATTTGAAGTAGTTAAATAAAAAATCCGTTTTATCCGCATACACTGCAATTCTGTAATCAATTTATTAAGCTGTGTTAGCGTTTGAAATTGCCAAAAAGCTTTTGTATATCAACAAGAGATTTATTTTATTAGATATGTCAAATTCAATACCACTCATTAGGTTATGCTATCATGTCTCTAGTATCGTAAAAGACGACAAATGGGTTTCTGTTAGGTCAGTTGGAGCAATAAAGAAAGAGCACCATTTATGTTTATCTCTCTGCGTAGAGTATCCAACGTTTAATTATGGAAAAATTAAATTTAGGCACATCTTATATATTTTACTAGCTGACCCTGTTGTTCTGCCATATAAATTTTATATAAGTTTCCGTAAAATCCGTTCTTAGTGAACGCGCCTACCTCGTAAAATGAATAACTATGCTAAATGTCAAGTTGAATAGTTTATCGGGTGTATAGATCTTGTGATGAGTGGTATTTCAATATATCATCAAGTCAATAAAAGGAATTATCACCATAGATATATATATATATATATATATATATATATATATATATATATATATATATATATATATATATATATATATATATATATATATATATATACCCTAAGTGTTTAGTGTTCAGAAATGAGAGCTTTGGATGTAACTGTTGTATATATTTTGTACAAAACGTAACTTATATAGTTAAAACTAATAATATACAAATTATTCAAAACATCTGTAAGTTGTAAAAGTCTTACAAATCTTTAGTTTGAATCATATAAACTATTTACTTGAAGTCTTAGTATAAAAGACAACTAATGAGATGAATTTCCAAGAAAAAAGAGCGTACAAAGCAAATAAGCAAAATGCATTTGCACCAGCCCTTTTTATTCACAGTTTTCTACTTGGCCTCGCAATTGCTGTCGCCGTCTTTTTGCTTTACAAATGTTGCGGGCACAGTGATTACATCAGCATCTGGTTTCGTACTCTGTGATTACTTTGTTTTGTGGATACTTTCTTTGCATTTCTTTCTTTTTTTACTAATTGGCATTACTATTGAGAATGGGACTTAATATTCCATTTTTATACACTTCAACTAGCAAGTACTCATGTTATGGTCAAGAAAAATCAGAAATGTCGCAACCCCAAAGATCTGGGTTAAATTTTCAACGTCATGCGCCTCACAGACAAACAGATTATTTTTCGCCTAATGTGATATAATTGGTACATGAGAAAAACTTATACACTAATATAACCGAAATGTGCAACCTTCCAAACCATCTTGATCATACGTGCTGAGAATACAGGCCTTTCCCTATAAAAGGAGATCCGAAGCCAGCTTCGGGATGTTTAAGAGTCGTTATTATATTACTACCAATAATAAAGTGTATGTGTACAATTCACATACGGTAGAAGTAAAACATCAGAAAAGTAGATTACAGACATAAATTCTGAATTTTACTCATATAGTAACATCAATTGTAACGTTAAATGTCAAGTGGCGTGTGATTGGTGACATTTGTAAACTCAAAATGCCGCTCAAATTCAAAATTCTGCTGATCTGTAAGAGCTGCCCTTTTATACAATCGTATTAAACTTAATCAAATGCTTGTGGCATCACAAGTGCACACACCTGCTAGTATTAGCAGGAGTTTTGTGTTAAAGATATGATTTTTCATCAGTAGATGTATAAGATATCTCGAAACGACCACGTTAGTACCCCTACAGCAGGTTTTATGTTGATCACATGCGGCCAAACTGCAGCAGGTAGTCTGCGCAAGCATGACACGTATTATATGGGGAACAGAATTTCATCCCTTCGCCCCTTTTGAAACTCTTTTGAAAGGAGGAGCAAACCTTAGAAATGCTGACGTAACTTTTTAAAAGATGACAGATATGTTTGCAAATGAACTCACTACTAGCAATTTCTAAAATCATGCAAACTGGGCACTACCGACAATAGAACAATTTTTTAAAACAAAGCGCTTTTGTTCGTGTCTTTGACTGTTAACTGTGATGCAACACTGGTATTAGACCTTAACTGGTCCTTCATCATGTTTATGTTGCTTTTTATCAAGAATGCTACTTTGTCCACACTAATACATAACATGCATTCACTTTTAATAGGTAATACTCTAGAAAAAATATTATTTCCTATTAAAATGGGCTACAATAAAAGTATTATTAGTTTGTTAGTGGTCTTTTTTATATAGCAACTACTTTAAGAAATGCGTATATAATGTATATTTCCTGTACATATTATATAAAACTCGGATAATTACAAATGCTTTATAATAAAAGCGTAATGATTGTAAAATTGTAATTAAAAATCGTAACCATTATGATTCATGACCTTAAATTGTATGTCAGTATTTATATTCAATATTGATAAATAATTATGTTCGCATGCATATGTCTTAATTATAATTATTGAATAGGTGGAAGCGGAATCAACACAATTGTTAATATTTCTTATACTATGTTGAAATGATATTTAAATTACTTATAAGGTTTTTTTTGTTTGAATATACAAACTCAAGTTGTATTTTATTATCAAATTACATTACACTCAATATCCGATAGTCTTTGGGGAAAGATAAACATGTAGTATTTTGAAAACTGTGGATTAAAATCAAAATTTATACAATCAGAGGAAATTGGAAATAAGAATGGGTGTGACAGGACAAATATAACTATACTAAGACCTACTAAATTATTATATAATTATGAGGTTTAAAATTTTAAACTTTATGTACATTATATTGTTTTAATTATTTAAATATAAAATTACGTAAGTGATTATAGGTAAATAAACAGATTTTTTAACTGTTTATTTAAGAAATTGATCAGGAAAAGTAGGATTGGAAAAGAGAGAGAAGGGGCAAGGGTCGTTGAAAACACAAAAACTCGATGCTAAATCATGTAAATCTTAGTATGTATAATACGTTAAGGCTTCTATTAGGTCAATATTTTCTTTAGTCAACTATTAAACTCGAGCGCTGTTTAAATTTAAAACTCAAATTCACTCATTAGTTAAGGATAATGAATGTACATGTTTCTGCAGATTTAAAACATTTTAGGAAAATGTTTCCTACTTTTAGATTGTTGATTTTAAATTTGCCCACTTTTATAATGTGTGATTAATCTTATTAGTTCATATAAAATAAAAGTTAGATTTTCATTCAAACAATGCTTTTATTCAAACAATACTTTCGCCTGTACACGTTGTTTTTTAAACTTATATGCTGTATGATATATATGATAAAGCGGTAAAAATTACGAAACTTGGATTAATTTAAATACAATTTTTGGTTTTTTGTATACAACTTAAAAATAAAAATATATTTTCTATTGTTCTAAACGCAGCACTGCCTATATGAAGTTAAAAAAATCTCATCAAGTTCGCAACTATTACCTAAAACATTAAATATTTTTTGTGAGCTAATTATTCATTGATCTAAATTTTTATTAAATTATCAATAATAACTAATCTACATCCGCAAATGAAACTAATCCACCAGTCATGGTGCGAATCCATGCGTTATAGCTGCCCACGTTGGTATAAATTCCAGGAGAATTGGGTCTTGCACAACCAAATCCATTGGAAACCACACCGACTTGGATATTGTTGTTAACTAATTTAGCGGGACCACCGGAATCACCCTGTTAAAACGAATAAATCAAGATCAATTATTATATATACTAGTTGGCATTCATCTGCATGCACCACATTCTTACATATTTTAGAAAACGTATTTTTCTGGAAGATTTTTTTAAAACATATGCATTAGATTGCCTTAAAACTGCAATTTTACAGATATTATTACATAAAAACATTTTACACTATAAATTAATTTTGGTAAATTCTATCTATTCAAAGACAAATAAATATAAAAAAATACCATAACAATTCAAATAACCTCATCTAATTCCAAATAAGCAGCAGTGCACTTGTGTATTAATTACTTGATAATTGATGTACTATAAACACCCAAACTAGACACGAGAATCGAATAAGTACCTGCCACAAGCATTTTGGTGTACGAAAACCATGGCGTTACTGAGGTCATCGATAACACAAAATTTAAAGGTAACATATGGTCAGAAAGAGGTACATCTTCTAACTCATCATAAAAGTAAACTAAGGTAAAGCACTTTTACTTGCAACGTTGCATCAAACTTTTTGTACATTTTTGATCAAAAAACAGATTAAGGTAACAGATTAAGGTTTCCTAGGCTCCGAAGTGAAAGCTCGTAATTGTTTGAAAAAGAACTGGCATGATGATGAAAGTATGTTTATAAAGGATCAAATGCCTAGAAATAATACCTGGCAAGCATCCCGTCCACCTTCAAGAGGGCCAGCACAGAATGACTGATCAGTAATCAATGAGTTTCCAAGAAGCCGTTGACAAGTTTCTTTTGAATGGGAACTAACTCGAGTTGCTCGCATTGTTGTGGTTGTCGGTTCATTTTCCTGAAAAATATTCATTGAAAAAACCTGCATATTTTCCAAATTTCTGGTAATTTTTAAATATCATTTTTGTAAATATTTTCTTAAATGTAACTGTTTTACGTAATTGATTATTACATAACAAGTTAAGTAAATGTGCATAATGTGTACAGTTATAAATTAACTTTTTAGCTACGGTGAATTAATTTTTTAGCTCCTCAATTTTTCTGTTAGTGACTTGAAACTTAAATTAAGTCACCAAATCGAATAACGACTTTCGTCTTCATAACAACTATTATATTCTTAAAAATAAGTAAAGTCAATATGTCTGGTATTGTGTAAATAAGATGAATGTGGAAGAAATTTCCATAATAATTTATTTAGAATATTCTTATTTTTTTTTTCTTTATATGGAGTCTTGCATATTGCTAAATAAGAGATGTTTATAAATTTTATTAGTTTGACTGTTATTTTTAGAGCCAATATAAATGAATGTATATAAACAAGTCAAGGCTTATATTAGTATTATGCCAATTATTTAACTTACGTCAAATTAAGTTAAAATATACTTTATCTTCTCTATAATACTTCTAAAATTTAATTAAGTCGTTTCTTAAAATAAACATACCTATATTTCTTTTAAAATTGATTGTCATTGGATAAGTGATTTATAGAGAAACATGTTTAGAATATAGACTGAACATAGAACATTCAAAATCAAGAAAATACGGAAAGGTTTCGAAATTTACTTTGTTCTAAATTGAGTTTCAGGTCAAAAATCTTGGAACTTCTGGGTCATATAAATCGTAATTCAATAAAATATACATCTGTAATATATGTGGTCATTAACATTACTTACTCCAGTAGCTCCCCATCCAGATATATCCAGCAATGTGTTACTAGGAGGATAATAGTTCATCGAAGCAATCCTAATCCTGGCGGCATTTACTCCATCAAGAGACATTCTTCGGCTCAAGTAAATAATAGCAATATCAGCGTGATAGGTACGTCTGTCGTAATCAGGATGCATTCTCAAAGTACTTGATCTGTACGTAGTACCGCCACTAAAGGCTTGATTACTACCGATTCTTACGACCACATAGTCAATCCTAAAATTATAAGAAGAAAATAAAAGTAAATATATGGTATTTCATTAACTACTATCCGTGCTATTAATTTTCATTCGTGCAGGGGCGGAGAAAGAATACCGTCCTCTGCGGCCACCCTAGCTACGTGGTAGGGCCCCAAGCCCATCTGGATGGCGAACACCTTTGGTCTTAAGTATGCCGCCATAGTAAATTTGTGTTGTGTTCCGCCATTAGTGACCCAAATTCCTGTACCCTTATGGGACAGCAACGTGTTCACGATGCTACTGGCATTGCAAACACCCATAGGCGACGGTAACTGCTAAATTTTAAGTGGCAGTCAGCCTGTCTGCTGTCCTACGGCAATAAAAAAAAAAACAAAAAGATACAGGTTTTTCAAAGAAAAAATGCTGTGAGTATTTTCAAGTGTTTAATGGTCTGAATATAATATATCTGCAAATACAACCGAAAGTAATATATATCTTTTAAATTATCCTGCAAATTTGAAGTGCATCTTATAGTCCTCTGCGTCATATATTCCGAAAAATACGGTAGCTTTAATTATGAAAACGGCAATAGAAATAAATATTGTCAAAGATCCGCATAATTCTCTTTTTCTTTCAAATTATTTACTCACTCGGGATTTTACAAAGCTGTAGTTTTAGTTTATCAAAATATTCTTTCCGCCTTCACTTTTAAGCACAAGACCTATTAAAAAAATTTGGTTTCCACTGTTTTTTTCAGGCCTTTGCTTGTTCATATCCAATTTCACAATATACTTACATAGTTTAACTAAGTAGAATTAAGTATACCGGTATGTGTAACCCTAGTCGCGTTCAGCTTTAGACAAGCGTTTATTTTTTGTTCCTTAAGGAGGTCCGAGGCCAGCAGTGGGGCGTTATGGGCTGTGATTTTGTAACAACACTCAACTAACACTTACCGATCAATGCAATGAGCAGCAGTTAAAATGTGATAATCAGAAATTATGGTGCCCCCGCACTGGAAAGTGTCGCTGCCTCTATACATGATTATGAACACTTGGTAAGGGTAGTCCCGAATCTGCGCTTCTTCACCGCCGACGATCCTGTGGTCATCTTTCGGTTGACTTAATTCAACCTGTCTTGATAAGACTAAAATAAAGAAATATATTAACAGCTAATATATGTTCGGCTCGAAGGACCGCGAGCGAGGAGACGAGCTCTCTGACCCTCTAACCCCAAAGAGTTTGCTTTATATGAATTATTTAAACGATATGGAAAGTTTATTATAACCTTTCGCGTCTCCTTACAATAATTAAGGGGATAACTCTATTCTTATTATATTACCTTTATAGCTCAACGGCTGACGCACATCCAATTCCCGTCCCGAGTTTGAGTGTTTATTTATAACATTTATATTTAAGTTGAATGTAATTCGTCTAGTATCCAAAACACAAACGCTCTACTGCTTATTTTGAGATTAGATGGCGTTTTGTGAATTGTCACAGTACATATTATTATTATTACTTATGGCTGAAACTAGGACTGATGAAATAAAATAGTACATTTAGATTAAAGGGTTTTATAAACAACGAAAATTCAGCGGAGGCCTATGTCCTGTCCCGAAACACATAAAAAAATACTAGAAACTCATAGTAAATTCTCTTCCAAGATTCATTAATCAAATATAATACTATGATACAAAAACTATTGACTACCTTCGTGACACAGGAGAATAAGAAATAAGATTTTTTTATGTTTTCCGAAAACCGGAGAAGTACGTGATGTGTATGCCGTCATTGCCCTGCTCCAGTACAAGGGTATAATATACTAAGGACTTCCTAACCTCGTTAAAGATGATATACACGATCGATCCCGAAGATACCATAGATCATGTGAAGTAGAGACGAAAATTAATCAAAGTAATATAAAAGTTTGCTAGGATTGCTAGTTATTGATTTCTATTGTTCTACTTCAACTTACCATTAGAGAAAGTAATTAGAAATATGAAAATGCTAAAGTAGCCCATGATGTTGCACCCTCAGTGGAATACAATGATGGTTACAAGTAAAGAAGATAGGTTTAAATACTACTTCAGGCGGCCTTAGATGATATGAATGTTTTGTTACAACTATCAATCACGTTATATAGAAAAAAGTAATTTTATGCAAATTACTGTATATTTAATTGCGCCCGCGTCTGATTTTGCCAAAACCTTGAGTATACCATCATAAAGTGTCATTTTAAATGTCACCAAGAACCTTACGTATCAATCAACATTCCAATGAATTCATTATTATCATAACTCATCTATCACTTAATCGAACGATGTCAATGGTAAGGTGAACACTACTCTTTTATTGTTTCTAAGTTCAGAATAAGCTGTAGTATTTTTTTCTATACACCTATCCCTCAATTTACATTGAAGATAGGTTCCTGACAAAACCGTGTAAAATAAAATCTGTGATTTTGATATGTAATCAATCCCATGTAAAACGAAATAAACTCCCAATCTGTGCTCAATTTTACAAATTTTTAGTTACTTGTGTAAGTAAAAGCAAATTATTTAATTTACAAACCGTGTCAAAGCAAAATCGTGTAAAAAAGGTATTAGTATAAATCGAGAGATAGATGTATATTCCACAATGATAGGAATTGTCCACAAAATGAAATGTTATTTTTGGTATTGTTTTCTGTTGATAAGTAATATTTCTACGATAACCATCAGATTATGTCCTAATTTATTGACTTATGATGATGACATGAAGGTAAACGAAGCATATATATTAAAGCAAACACAATTGGCTAGACAAGAGAGAGGCTTTTTCATAACATCATCATTTTTGTAGGTATTCTAAAGAAATCGATCAAAATACTGATAGCCTTAAGTTGATATTCCCGCTGAATCAGTCTCGTCATGAAACAAGACAAAACTGCAATCATAAGGACAATGGTTAATGATTGGTATTAACCACCCTCCCTCTGTGGATTCCCGTGAAAATTTAAGCAACCAAAATAAGATTATAAACAGCATTTAAATAAAATATATACTTACATAATGATAACTATAAAAATAATCAATAATAAAACTATACTCATTTTGGATATTTACACGTACACAGGTGAAATGTTATGCCGAAGGTCGACCGATTGTGGAATTCATATTATATGAATTTAGAATCACGCTTTGCATTTCATCACTTTAAGGTGTTGAGTTTATTTTTCGCTAAGAAACCTATCTGGAGACCTCTGTGGCGTAACGGCACTTCGGTACGCTTTCGGAGGTCACGGATTCGATCCCCGTCTCGCGTCTAGATGTTTATACATATAATAATATGTATTTATTTACGAAAGAAAAGTATACCTATATAAGTAGTATATCAGTTGTCTAGTACCCATAACACAAGCGCTTACTTTGGGACTAGATGGCGCTATGTGAATTGTCCCAATATATTTATTTACTTATTTATTTATCTATGTGTAGAATCTAAGTAGTACAGTCAGAGACCAATCAACAGATTAGGAGTTTGATTCCCACAGTGTCATTCTCGATTTACATAATTATCTTACTTTTTACTCTTATCCGTGCAGGGGCAGAGCAATAATTGTGAGCCCTGCGGCCAGGGTCGGTCTTCTGAATGGCGACCACCTTTAGTCTTAAGTATACCGCCATAATAACTTTGTGTTATGTTCCGGCATCAGTAACCCAAATTTTTGTACCCTTATGCATCCGGTAATACTCCTGACCATTGCTTCTATAACAGCCGGGAGTAATAAATCAACTCCAATAACGGTAACGATGACTAGGCACTGACCATTCCACACAGGACACACCCGGGGGTGTATAGCGCTGTTTTCTCGATATTGGGCAGCAATCAATACATGGTAGACCTCCAGCTGCCCTCATAAGTCGGGGAGCCAGCCGTTCGAAATGTGCCGAAAGTTCCATCGGCTATCGAGGTCCCAGGTACTTCAATGTCGACCCGACGCCGATGCGAACACCCCCTATAATGATAGGGGGAATGATAAGTTCAGTCCTACTGCTGGTCTACGCCAAGGGCCATGAAAGAACACGGCCTCTGTTTTATGCAGAGCCAGGCCAAGCGACTATATCCTCTGCATAACATGACCCACCCCAAACGTACCACGAAGGTAAGCCTGCTCAGGGGTCCTGTCACGCATTTTAACAATAATAGAAGTGAATAGAAGCGCGTTAGCGTTACTCTTGGTGTCGCAACCATTCATAGGCAATAGTAACTGTTTACTATAACTATTAAGTGGGCCCAGTCTGCTGTTCCACAGCAAAAAAATACTCTAAACGGGAATTGAATCCGTGAATTTGCAGGCGTTTTGTAGAGCGTAACCCGTTGCGTCACGGACATCGTCAGTTATAGGACAGGCAATTTCTCCCGGGAAGCTAAATGTGATTATTTCCTGTATTTATCCGTTATTTATTTATCTGTTTATATCCGTGCAGGGGCGGAGAAAGAATACTAAACCCTGCGGCCGGGGTCGGCCTATCGTAAAAGGCGACAAAACAACCCACCCTAGCTACGTGGTAGGGCCTCAAGCCCGTCTGGATGGCGACCACCTTTGGTCTTAAGTCTGCCGCCATAATAACCTTGTGTTGTGTTCCGGCATTAGTGACCCAAGTTCCTGTACCCATAAGGGACAGCAGCGTGTTCGCGATGCCACTGGCGTTGCAAACACCCATAGACGACGGTAACTGCTAAATTCTAAGCGGGCCGTCAGCCTGCCTGCTGTCCTACAGCAATAAAAAAAATTTAATATATGAATTTCTATCTCTAATACTTTTTTATATCCTGGGGAAACCGAATGACCAGTACTGAACTTCGGGGGGTCAACATGGTATATCGACTTCTCCTTTAGAACCTTACGGCAGCCACCTTTATGCCAAGATGCAATGGCCTAAATGTACTAAAACCTTGGTCGCCACCCTTAGCTTTATCCATCATAGGATCGACTTTTGATCATTACTTTACGACGCTCCCGGCTCGAACGTAACCTAAGAGGAATATCCCGTGTGATTGAGTGATAGGTCGGAGCTGGAACAGTCCTTCGCACCAGCCTTCGTTGATTGCGTGAAGGTAGTCGACACTCTCTCCACGGAACTATCTCTAATCCCTACTATTAGCGATTGGATTTTATTATCAATATAACCAATTTATAGTCAACAAATTTTTACGTGTATATGCCACTTAAAATAACGGGTTTGTTGACATTAATCTCTACGGAAGTATTACAATCAATTTTAAACTTTCACTTATGCACTTTAAATGTTTTTCGTCGGACTAAAAAACTCATCACATTTATACGGCCACGAGGAAGTGTTGATTCTTGCTTAGACCCAGGATATTTGAGGCTCCAGTCAATCTGATTTCCACAATACACCTTCTCAACGTTATGGTTTTATATTCAAGGTTTTCTGATATCCGAAAATACCTTAGAATTACTCGATCAATTTTAGGAAGAATTTGAAAATAAAATCAGTTATATTATTCGAACTTATTTCTGTAATGAGCTTTCGTTTGTTTAACTCATCAAAGACCATCTGCCTACGCAACGGCGCACTGTTCACATATAATAAAAGCCCATAGCGTCCCGCTTCCCTTCCCCTGGGCCTCTCTGTAGAGATAATGGACAATATACTCACCAGGCTTGTTCAGAGGAAAGCTGCATACCGAAAATCACCGGTTTCCACGTTCAGCAGATTTCCTCGCGATCTTTTCTTTCACCGTCGGTACATGGCAATTATGTTATAATACGCACACTAGGCAAGAACTGCCTAAGGAGTGTATGCCACCGTGGATTCGAACCCGGGACTTCTAAATTGGTCTCAGAGTGTAATACCACAGAGCTGCCAGGTACTCTCATCTTTAGATTGTAATCAGATATATCAAATTAGACTTGGATAATTCATCATCATAACAATATACTGTTAATTAATAAAAAATTTTGGTTGTTTGGTCTTAGAGGGATATAAAAATACGAGAAGTCGTAATAGGTGATATGTAAATACTCGTAAATATTAATAAAAAAACTCGTAATCTTAATTCAATTGACCTATTTTGAACACATCTCATAGATTACTACATTTATTATGATTTGAAGCTCCGTAGCATAGTGGCTAAGGCACTTCGGTGCACTCGCGGAGGTCACGGGTTCGATTTCCGTCTCGCGTCTGGATGTTTATGTATATATGTAATTGATCAGTTGACTAGTACCCATAACACAAATGCTATATGCTGCTTGCTTTGGCACTTATATGGCACTAAGTGAATTGCGCCAATATATTTATTTATTATATTTTTTTTTATTTGTTGCGAGAGTTCAGCAGACAGGCAAACGCCCACCCTGGCAGGTGGTCACCGTCGCCTGTGGACGTCTGCAACACCAGAGGCATTACCAACGCGCTGCCGGCCTCGAAGAAATTTTATAACGCCTTTTTGAAGAACCCCATATCGTGCCGAGCTGAGAAAACCTCAGCCGGGAGCTCATTCCAGATCCTGAGAGTACGCAACATGAACTTTCTTGAGAACCATTTCGTACAAGAAAGAAGAGGCTCCAAGAAATGGGGATGAACATCCAGCCGATGGCAGGCAGTGCGGTGGTAGAAATACGACAAGGGCACCATTCTAAATAGCTCCTCAGAACACTCCCCGTTGTACAGACGGTAGAATACGCAAAGAGACGCAAAGTCTCTCCGAAGTCCAAGCGTATCTAGACCGTCTGTGAGTATGGGAATGTCGACAACACGAACTGCGCGCCGTTGGATCGAATCTAGGGGATTGAGCTGACAGGCGGGTGCTCCAGCCCATAAATGTGAGCAGTACTCCATATGCGGTCTGACCTGTGCTTTGTATAGCACAAGCCGTTGCTTTGGACTGAAGTACTGCTTGGATCGCTTTAGCACACCAAGCTTGTTGGAGGCAAGCTTAGCTTTACCCTCCAATAACTATAAAATATTAAGTTAATTTTTATAATCAACCATACAAATAAACGAACAAAAGCAGCATAATTTACGACCCAAATAGAATATTGACTTGTCAAAATAGGCAACCACAACGAACGTAGCTTTGTGAAGCTATAATATTTTTATTTCTAGGTGGCTACCTTCAGCACAGTACTTATAAATAATCTTAATAATCTGACTAATGTTTTAGCAATAAAATATATTTAAACTGTAAAATTTAATTCATTCAAAACCATTCATTCCTGATACCATCTATTATCTTAAATATTTAACACCACAATAATTGGTTTTTAAGACGTTGCACGTCGCCACCCGCTCATCCGATCAAAACGTCCCATCTGTCATAACTTGACTCATTTGTTAGGGCGATGGAAAGTTTCCAAACTTTCACAAAAAGGACTTAAGATATTATCTCGTTGTCGTCTGCTAATCATTTTTAAATGGAAATTCTATAAGCTATAGGCTTATCGGGAATGTAAAGTTTTCATTTAAAAAATCAATTTGTATTTTAATAAAAAGAACACCCTTTTTAATTATTAGATAAAAGTGAGTTTATGAATACTACAACATCTACAATTAGTTGTTAATGCAATATATTAGTTAGGTTACTATTTGGTATTGTATAATGTTTCGTCTTGATTTATTCCAAAGCTTGCACTTCAGACCTGTGGGCCCAGTATTAACTGCTGTAGCAGCTACAGTATATTGTTTCTCTGGTTGCCTCATTAACTTAGCAACGACCACGTAAATCTCTCCGATGTTTTCCGTATGTCGTACACACTCACCTATGGCCCTCGTATTTTGATAATGACGGTGACAGTAACAGTTTCACAATAATATAGATATATAGAGACAATACATAGAGACTCGAGAGAAATACATACCAATAACATCAGCTATCTGCCAGTGAAAGTCCCGTCAAAATCGGTGCAGCCATTTCAGAGATTAGTCGGAACAAACAGGCAGACAGACAGAGACAGACAGACAGACAAAAATTGTAAAAAATATTGTTTTGGTATATGTACCGTGTATACGTCCGAATGCACTTTGTAAAAAGCGGTTATTTTAATATTACAAACAGATCCTCCAATTTTATTTATTTGTATAGATGTTTTTACAAAACCAAATATCAAAAGCATATTGTATTTTTTTCAATTACCATCTGTCATTCTGATTGAAAATTATTTGGCAGATAATGACAATAATTGTGAATCTGGTCATAACTATCACATTTTTTTTGGTCTGTTGTTGACTTGATAGTGTTATACCACACCTTCATGTCGCTTAGCTCTTTGGAACTTTTCTCTAGGAATACTCTGGGATACGTTATTCCATACCGAATCTGGGTATTTGTGAATAGTATGTATTTATTTAAAAGAGAAGTATAGTAGATAAGTTGTACATTGTCGCGTGGTTGAAAGACGTGCACTTAAAAGGTCCGGTTCAAAGCCCTGATTGCGTTCCCTTCCTGGCGAAGTACCCCTCTGACGTCGCAGCCGCTGCAGGAGGCGAGACGACGGCAGGAGTCGAACTGAAGAGCTGGACGTCGGTGCGCATGTCATTCGACGGGAAGAATGTCCCGCTGAGAGTCAAACGACAAGAATGTGGCCTTCACTCGTATCCCCGATTAATTAATTTCTATGCTCCATGTGTAGAACCCAAAATGTGGATTCCAAAAGGTATATTTAATAAATTGTCGTTACTACAAAGTAATAAATAAACGAGTCTTCACCGTACCCCCGAGAGTAGCAACGGCGGTAGTTGCGACTGTTGGAGCCAAAATATAGCCGACCTACGTCACGCGCAGTTCCGCCAATCAGAGCAACGCTCGATTGTCGCAGCAAACGAGCACGAAAAATTTTAATTTTAAAGAAATATTGTAACATTAGGTTACAATATAAGTTGTCTAGTACCCATAATAGAAACGTTCTGCCGCTTTATTTTTCACACATACTATATAATAATGATCCTTTTATCCATGCAGGAGCGGAAAAAGAATTGGTGACCTCTGAGGCCGAGGTCGGCCTGTCGTAAAATCCGACAAAACATCCCACCGTAGCTACGTGGTAGGGCCTCAAGCACGTCTGGATGGCGACCACCCTTGGTTAAGACCAACTATGCCGTCATAATAACTTTGTGTTGTGTTGCGGCATCAGTGCGGTATCATCCCAATACCACTGGCGTTGCAAACACCCATAAGCGACAGTAACTGCTAAATTCTAAGTGGGCCGTCAGCCTATTTGCTGTCCTATATCAATAAAATTAAATTAAATTTGAAATAAATTTTACAAAATGTAATGTGTGTAATATTCAAGTGCCAAATTATTCAAGAAACGGATGTATTCCTAAAGTGAAGGATAGAAAGAGAAAGACAAGCACTGTCAAAGGCGACGACTATACAATACAGTCCCCAGTTCGTATATTTGTATACGAACTGGGGTAAGCTTTTGAGCTTTAATGACTAAGAAAAAGTAGGTATCTACTTAAAAGAAAAAGAAATATCACTAAATGCTTTGACTGACACACAAACGTTTTGGCACTAAAATATATTTCCAAGAAAACATGAAAGTTATAAAGATTTTTATTTATGAATATTCTTATCAAGTTATCTAGGTATTCGTCAGACAAATGATGTAATGTTCTTTTTATAATAATTACTAGTAATAATTCAATTTAGTATAAATCCTCGTCTTTGTATACCGGAGGTAGGCTATTATAGAAACAAGTTCAAAACGGAAACTTTAAAGCGAAACATTTATACAACGAATGATTTCCTATTGTCCATAATGACTTTAGATTTCTAGTTGTATATTGAATTTATTTTGATATTAAGTAACGTATGCCTATAAAATTTCTTAGACCACGTAATAAAAAAAGCGGTTGATGAAAATTACGTCCCGGGAATGTTTTAACTTTCCAATAAATAAATAAATAAAAACATCTGTAGATTTTTCATGGGCCTGACCTGACCGATTAGTTTTGAAAAAGTTGGTCCGAAATATATGCTAAATAGAAACATATGCTAAATAAAGAACAATCAAAAAATTTAAACTTAAAGTATTACTTTTTGTATATAATTATGTTTATCAACGTTTAATTTATTCAAATTTCTTCTCATGGGTTGTCTGGAAGTGAACGCTTTAAGAAGTTAGGCCACCCATTTTCATACTATGATATTTTTCTGATTAATTTATGTTTTTAGTAATTGTATGCAATGAAGAGTTTTAAATTCATTCAATCTTCAATTTCGACTTTTTTATCGCATTAAACATTGGTTTCTTCTTTTATCCTTTAAATCAGCTGAATTCAGGGAAACATATTTTCGTATAAAATGTAAATAATAAAATACGAAGGAATATAGATAAGGCTACCTTTTCACTTTAGTAAGAAATCGTTATAGACTGAAATAATTGCTCTTTTTACTAGTAAAACACGGAGTCCTGTTCGTTTACTTTTCAGTTGTTGTTGAGGAGTTCAATAGCAGTCACGCCTGTAAAATTAATTAAGCTACATTATTGCATCTAGTTATTT
Source organism: Malacosoma neustria (assembly GCA_963693495.1). Lineage (NCBI taxonomy): Eukaryota > Metazoa > Arthropoda > Insecta > Lepidoptera > Lasiocampidae > Malacosoma > Malacosoma neustria. The sequence continues at coordinate 8,271,784 of OY856372.1, forward strand.
TTCATCTTTAATAAAGAAAAGAAAATGTCTCGAAGAGGGACCAACGAAATAAAAAGTTAAAACCCAATGAAAATTTTCTCTAATAATGCAAAAAAGTTATTCCGTGTAAAAATCCTTTAGAGCATGCCCCATACTCCTAAGTGAAAGATTTGGATGTATCCAAGACAAATAATAATAATAGTAATAATAATAATAAAGCCCTTTATTCAGACCCACTTAGCATCTATTTACAAAGTACTAAAACTAAAAACTATGTATATACAAAAAGTATGGATATACAATTTTTTTTATAGCTAAATTAATTCTATTATAATAATTATTTTTTGTAGGTCTGTTTGCCAATCGGCAAAGGCCTTTTCCATTCCTGTCTTTCTTGAGCCACTCTATTCCACGTTACTCCTGCTACTTGCCTAATGTCATCATCCCACCTTTTCTGTGGTCTGCCCCTTTTCATTTTCCCTTCTCTAGGGTACCATCGTGTTACAATTTTGCTCCATTTCTCTTGGCCTCTTATCATGTGCCCTGCCCATTGCCATTTGAGTCTTCTGATTTTGGATGTTATGTCTGTGACCTTCGTCTTTTTTCTGATGACATAGTTTTTTACTCCAAGACAAAACAGAATAAATTATAGAATGAAGTGATATTAATAATTAAGAATAACTCCTCTGTGTGCAAAAGGGAGAGTTAGAATAATGACCCGCAGCCAGAGGCATCTATCCTAAAAGGTGACAAAACAATCTTAGCTAGGTGGAGGGTTCCAAACCTGAATGGGTAGCAAATAGTTCTCATTTTAAAACATGCCACCATAATGATCTTGTGTTCCGGCACTAGTAAACCAGGTTCCTATTCGAGGTCGGTAGCGCGTTGGCAATGCCTCTATTGATGTAAACGTTTATAGGTGACGGTGATTACATTCTATCGAGTAGTGAATTTCCTCTCAGCCGACCTCAAAAATAGAAAAATAAATAGAATTAAATATGGCAACGTTGCTCTTTAATTATAAAATACTACATAGAATGCAACATAAAATTTAAAAAAATATGGTTTCCCTAAATATCAAACATAAATTTATTGATGATGAATGTGTTTTTTTTTATTAAATACTGTAATTTTTTACCTGAAGAAATCCAATTAAAAAAAATGATACCCAAGGAAAACTTTTTTAATAAAAAAATACAAACTAAAATGAAGCACGCTGTATATACTAGGGCCGCTACTCTAACCGGTTTGCTACTAGTGGTGCGAAGAATATGTACAGCAAGCGCACAACTACCTACTTAGTTCCAAGATTATTAAACGATTTACCAAGAAATACAAGAGATAGTATACCCAAAAAAATATTATAACCTCACTTAAAAAATACTTTTTAGATAATTTGTGAGCTAATTTTAATCATTCATTTGAACGTACATAGATTTAAGTTTCGATGGCATTGCACAAACTTTGGTGGTTTTTTGTGTTGTTATTTTTATTAAGCCAATGTAATAACTGTGAATTTAAAAAAATGCTTTATATATTAAGAAAAGTTGAAACCTGCTGTTTTTATATGCTTATTTTACGAGTGTATTGTCTTCAGGTTCACGGTTCACAGAATTTTCCTTTGAGGACCGAGTAAATTTTGTTTTCCCTAAAAGCTATTTTTAATTCTCCTGTTAAACCTGTATTTTTTTATCATCACATTAGGGAAATCAGCGCTTGCAAAAGCATTGAAGTCATATTTTAACAAAAGAAGAAGAGAACCTGATGTTGTCTACGGAGCCTCTTTCGTTGTCCAGCAGGCGGCAGCAGTTAGTTAATTTTTATCTAGTTAAAATCAATTTTAAGGTCTTGGTGAGACATCTTACAGATCATTAATATAACACCTGTCAAAAAGTAGTTAATTCAGTCGCAAAGTTACGAAATATAAAATGATCGCTATGAAATAAATAAAATCATATTGCACACAATACATTGAATAAAATAATAACGTTACGATTGAGTGAAAACGCAGTCAGAATTGTTCGGAGCAACGTTTATTTCGAGCGTACAAATTCTGCAACCAATCGATCAAGTGTCGAAACAAATGTAGTTAGCATAATAAGAACTAAGATTGTCAGTAAAATCTTTTACGTTTTGTATATTTTGACCGCTTAAGTTGCGTATACATGAGTGTATTTATTTTAAAATCATTAAATTTCACTTTCGCTGGAATCTTTTTAGAATACGTGTCAATAGAACGCAGAACCAGTTATTCTGTGATTAAATTTTTCGCTTTATAATTGCATACAAATCTTGTTTTATTATCTTATACTTATTATATATGATAATATACTTATTATCTTGCACCAAATGCGTGATGTTGGCTATATTTTTTTGTACATTTTTTTCCACTTCTCAAGATTTGACGACCTTCGTGGCGTAATGGCTTACGCTTGCGAAGGTTACGGGTTCGATACCCGTTTCGTGTCTAGATGTTTATGTATATAATATGTATTTATTTACAAAAAAGTATTTGTGTAGTATAATAGTTGTCTAGTACCCATAACACAAGTGCTAGGCTACTTACTCATTTTAAGATTAGATGGTATGCTGTGAAATGTTCCTATATATTTAATAATTTATTTTTGAAAATTGATGATGGCATGGCATAATTGTGACAGACTTATTATCAGTATACACATAATTGTTTGAGGCCTTCATCAGGAGGAATTTGCCGTTAAATTAAAAAAAGATATCAATTTCTAACAAAATATTTATTATCAGTGGAATAACTTGTACAAATTATACAATGAGATATTTTTGAATCATATAAATATTCTATTTTCTTCGTTATAATTTATAATTTAGCAGAGACCTGCCAGTGAACAATACCATTAAGTTCCTAAGCTATATTTTCGATTCAAATAAATGTTCCGCTTAGGTTTCCACACGTATGGCATTTCGTAAGTTGTTACCACAGAATTGAGAGTTTGATGCGGTGACAATATTAGGGCAGGTGCCTGTGCAATTTAGTTACATGACACATAGTGGGCACCGTAAAATATTTGCTTATTATTACCACTTCACTTATACTAAAATGTTCGTTTACTTTGCGATCATATAATTTTCAGCTATATCAAACACCAAATACAACGATTACAAGACAGAAACGACCACATGTATACTATATTCATATATATAGTTACTACATATTAATTTTATGAGACAGTACATTATTTTGACAATACAGCTGGTTGTAATTCAGTGAGAGCCTTATGTACGAGTAGTGTAATATTTGCAAATAATTAGTTTTTAAATTTGAGCGTATATGTCAATCAATTATATCTTTATTAAAGCCCTAATGAAGATAATTCGCTAAATATATATATTTTTTATATAAAATATATAACGTTCCTCTCTAATCATAAATGGATTAAAATCTTATTTGTATTAGACATATATTCGAAATTAACATCTTAATATGTAGAAATGATGTTTTCTTACGTCATGTTATTAATTTTATAACAAATAAATTTAATTAAATTTAATTTCAAGAAACTACAAAGATATATATTTTCTTAAAAGTATTTTCACTGACAATGTTCTCGTATTAATTACTCGGCAAAAATGTTACGCTATAAAAGGCACAAACTGTTTTTTTTTTTTATTTAAATGGTTATATTTTACGATATTATTGATATTTTTATATAATTAATTTAATATAATAAAAAAAATTAATTGTGAATACTTAAATCAAATTGTTAATTATTATACTAAAATTAATGATACAAATGACTTAATTATTAATTTTACGCATAGAAACATGACACAAATTTACTTATAATGCTAAAATCACTTAGAAAACTGTCAAGAAGCACTTTTTCTATTCACAATTACAACACAGATCTTCGTAAATACTCTCACGCTCTAGATATTGGAAATATTGAAACTTCAATTAGAACACACTCGGTAACACCGTGTTACGAATTACCGAAAAAAATTGCCGAATACACTTTTCTATCCTTAACCTTAATAGTAGGGTGTCAGTTTCTTTTTGAGTTGTTTCGGTTAGGTTTACTTTAGGTGAGCGTGCGTCCGCGCAACAACGCACAGCTCTTCCGTCGATACAGCTCAGTGCAACTACGACACTGGCAGAGAACGAACTTAACGTAATAACAAACCTGTGAACTGTGAACTTAATGTGATAGATACTGTGTCTGTGTTTATTTCTTTATATACAGTGGTAAGTTTCTTGAACAATTGTTTTAGTCATCTCTTTAGCATTTCGCATTCGTCGCGCTCTCTCCGTAAAGAAAGCGGTATTTTGATCAATTTTTAGAATAATGTTTATTATTATGTACGTACCATATTATAATACTAATTAATTTCAATGTAATTTATATTTTTATTTGTGATTTTAATTTAATATTTTCAATTTGTTAGAGTTAAAATAGTGATTTGTTTTCTATGTTGTTTCACTGTAATATTTTGATTATAAAATATGATTATTTAATTTTAACTAAATGCTAGTTATTTAAAATATTTTTTTTTTTCAAATTAATTTAAAACTTATTTTCCTAAAGTTTTTAGTATAATTTTGCAAATGATTTTTTAAAAAGAAATCAAAAAATAAAGTTATTTCATATTTTCTGAAGAATATTTTTTAATAACTGGATATGAATGCAATTATTTGATTTATATCTAATTTTAAAATATTTTTGGTCAGGTATTTCGGTCAGTGTAATAATTAGAACACTCGAAAATTCTTTACGGACGTGTCGAAACAAAAGTATTGCCTTTGAATTAACATATACCTGTAACGATCGGTGAAGGATGATTTTTTACAGTCTTTCATCACGTCCGATACGGTTCGCGCGAACTGTAATATTGTTGGGCCAACATTTTATTTTTACTTCATAATATTAAATATATCTTATTATATCACGATATGAATCTTATTACAATGTTGTTAAATTCGATTGAAAATAATAAAAAAAAATAATTATAATATATAATTGTAAAGAGAAATTCAATTCTGCAATATTGCCATTGCTATGTCATAAAAAATTTAAATGGTTTACTTAGAATATTTGTAAATGATACTTAGACACGATTTAATATTCTTGAATTTTATTTATAGTGAATTATTCATTTATATATTGCTAATTAATTTTTTTTAATTATCTGACTTATATGTGTTTATCAATGTATTCAATTTTACCATTATTTTACCTTGATATTTATAAATAGGAATTAAATATTTTTACACATACTTAACGCTTAAATTAATTACTAAAATTTTATTTGATTGAGTTTTACCAAAATAGAAACTGAAGAATGGGCGATAAAATTTAAACGCATCTTCTCGACGTTAAACAAAACAATAAAATTAACCGGATTTATCCATAACACTTTATGTGCGACTATTGTCCGCGTCTATGAGCCCGAAGAATGCGTATTTTCACTCGCTTTGAATGTCCCACGCTTCGTGTTTAACTCAACAGTGCGATCATTGCGACCTACAAAGCGCAGAACACTCTCACTGTGTCGCGACACTAGACATAGACACAAGTTAACACAGGTACTAGATTAAAAACAAAGTCACATTACGTAATATACATTCATTCATACAATTAAGTAATCGTATTGTAAATCGATGCTTTGGATAAAAATAAATAAATAAATATACTGGAACAGTTCACACTGAGCCATGTAATCACAAAGTAAAAGACATAGCATTGTGTTATGGGCACTGGATAACTATGTATATTTACTTTTTTTCTAAATAAATTCATATTACAGATAAACACCCAGACCCGTGACGGGAATTGAACCCGGACTGCAAGTGTGCCGATGTGCGTTAGCCCTTACGCCACTAATTTAAAATTAAATGCATTTACTAATTTACATATTTCAGTTTTTGGTTATTATTACTTATTTTTCATTTAATAAAATTATGCTCTTAAATTTAAACTTTTAACTAGTAGGATTAATTGATGTTAAAATACATATTAAAATGTGAGAAATTGATCCAGTTACGAATAATCAATTATTTCCAAATCACTTCGACATTTGTGACCTCACGCAACAGCTGATGGTTATTTTTGACCGTTTTATTTGTTTATTCATATTTTAGTTACATAATTCTCAGCCATGATTACAATTAAGTAACAGCAATGATTTCATTCGATATGTTATTAAATACTAGCAATCGATTAAATAATTAAAATTTAATTGACCCTAAACCGGCTATGTTTTCGTGATGACTATAAATATTTAATCTTTTTTCTACGTTTTTTATTGATATACTCTATGTGTTAAATTCCTGATTAGTTTCAAATAATCAACATAAACTTGAGAATAAAAGATAATCAGTTGCGATTTAAACCATATCACCTCATTTCCATAAAAATATATTATCGTGAACAAATAATATTCAACAAATCTATATATTTGCGGTCACGCAAATTATAATAACGCATTTATAAACGATTTCACTGTCTCGTTTGTTTTAAATTTTAATTACTGTAACACATAAGTACCTCGTTATACTAATTTTATTCAGTTCCAAGTAAAATGAATGTATCATTAACTTAAATATATTTTTAAAATACCTTGTCTTATCTGTATTTAAAAGCAGAACGGCATTGCAATTTTTAATTGCTCTTTATGAATATTTCATACTAGAATTACTACAAAGGCCATAGATGAAGGTAAATAATGTAATTATAAAATTTGAGTAACAATAATAGTAAAACAAATAAACAGAGTGCAACTTTACGTGGTATTTTGCGTAACATGCACGAACATACAAATGAAAACAAGACATATAAAGATTGTTGAAATAAATAAGCATATTCTGTTAAAATTATATTGTCACATCATACTCGTAAATCTTTAGGACTTTTCCTTAAACATAGGTAATCGATGAAGTGTGAAATAAGCACTATTAAAACCTTGCGTTTAAGAGCTAGATCAGATAGTTTTAAAATATTTAAAAATTACGTGTTTGTTAGTTAACAGTTCAACATCAACAAAACTGTTATTATTTTAGAAGTTAAATACTCAAATGGGTACATAATTCAATTCAAGGTCTTTTAAATTGAACCTTGATTGTAAATATGTTTTAAACACATACTAACTAGTAGATTATAATCTTTTTTTATTAATATTTTTCCAGAAATTTAATTTTTCAGAAGATGTTTATATACTCTCTAAAATAATAAAATAATATTATTGAAAAGTGATAAAAATTATAAACAAATCAGTTCTAACATATTATATTTAGTCAGAAACAGTCCTCTAAATTCACACCGTGCGTACGTGAAAGTAGACGAGCATTGATAGGTAATTCCACACACCGAATCTATGGGACCGGTATAGCACGGCACGTAGCGGTACTCTGACGCAACTAATTATACAAAACTGCTCAATAGACGATCGACCGGGTCGATCCGTCGCCGAAGCGAAAGTCCGACGTAATGCTGAACATGTTTGGTGTTGAGACAGTTTATTAAGTGAAGTCTGCCGGCTTGTTAGCCAATTTAATATGTTGTATACTCAAGTGTTGAAAAGTTTAGCTATTCTCGTATACGCTCTTGAGTGAATACTTCTTTTGAAATTACAAATTGAACAATAGTATTTTTTTTTTATATAATATATATAACCAAAATAAAATCGTGAAATTACATAAATCTAAATTGACTTCAGTATTGTTATTCAGAAATCATATTCCATAATATATTTTTTAAAATTTATGTGGCAGCGCAAAGTTTACTGGGTCAAGTATAACTATATTGTCAATGTTTAGTTTTTAATTTGGTGAAATGTAAAAAACATAATTCAAATGATTATAATTCCCTAAAAATCTGAGCTCCCTCATCAAATATTGTCGCAGACTGATACTGACCTGACCATGTCTTTCCATGACAATTTCTTTTTCTTTGACTAAACATGAATGGATATCTGGCCCTAAAAACTTGAAAAGAAAATCGAATGGACGCCACTCTTCTAACTTTTATGTGACGCGTTGGCCTTTTCATTTATTCTGGAACAACGCCGACAGATTATTCTCTCAAAGACTTATTTTTTTTTATTGCTGTAGGACAGCAGACCGGCTGACGGCCCGCTTAGAATTTAGCAGTTACCGTCGCCTATAGGTGTTTGTAATACCAGTGGCATCGCGAACACGCTGCTGTCCCATAAGGGTACAGGAACTTGGGTCACTAATACCGGAACACAACACAAGGTTATTATGGCGGCATACTTAAGACCAAAGGTGGTCGCCATCCAGACGGGCTTGAGGCCCTACCACATAGCTAGGGTAGGTTGTTTTGTCGCCTTTTATGACAGGCCGACCCCGGCCACAGAGGTTAGTATTCTTTCTCCGCCCCTGCACGGATAAAAATTATTATAAAATCAACTTAACTTATTAAATCAACTTCACACTTAAGTTTAATTATATCTTTATAAAAGCTTAAGATTAATATTTATCTTTGCATAATGGCTTAATGACTATATTACACATATTGTTATGTAAATAAACAAGATCAAATATTGCACAGGTAAGCAAGCATGAAAAAGATAATAAGAGTGTTATACTCACTAAAATAATTAGGTGAGGTGTTACAAAACTAAATGCAAGACCAACCTAGTCCTCTGCGATTGTATAGGTCGAAAAAATGGGGTTACAAGAAAAGCAAAATACATCCAATATCCACTGTGATTGTTGAATTCGTGGAAGTTTCAAAGTATGGGATCAAAAGGTTTTCTATTTTATCCGTGCAGGGGCGGAGAAAGAATACTAACCTCTGTGGCCTAGGTCGGCCTGTCGTAAAAGGCGACAAAACAACCCACCCTAGCTACGTGGTAGGGCCTCAAGCCCGTCTGGATGGCGACCACCTTTGGTCTTAAGTATGACGCCATAATAACCTTGTGTTGTGTTCCGGCATTAGTGACCCAAGTTCCTGTACCCTTATGGGACAGCAGCGTGTTCGCGATGCCACTGGCGTTGCAAACACCCATAGGCGACAGTAACTGCTAAATTCTAAGCGGGCCGTCAGCCTGTCTGATGTTCTACAGCATTAAAAAAAATACAGTAAAATTTATTGACAGCCGATCTTAGGTACAAATGAAGATTACTACATCAACCTTAAAAAGGTATTACTGAAAATAATAATGGAAGAACTTGACAATGAAATGAAAATGAATTAGCGGGAAAATGATAAACTTTTGATTTTAATTTATATTTAGCTTTTATATATACTCCTGCAGGTCGCAGATACGCCTGTACTGTTATCTTATCTTTTTGTACTGTACTACAAAAAGATAAATAATTTCAATTAACCGTAATAAAGTAAGATTTTGTATCATAGGTATGTAGATGATGGGTAGAAATTTAATTCTAATTTCGAATAAGAATTTATTTCCCATGATATTGCAATTTACATACTACATTTAGAAGTAATCCGTGATTTTAAGCAGCGTCAATTGTAAAATGTACGGTCATATACCGGGTGTAAGGGAGTCAATGCACCCACGACGAAGTTCAGTGCTCCTCTCAGAGGAATTCAACACACGTTCAGAATATTAAAACTTATCGAGTAAAAGTATGTGACAGTTGAGGTTGTGCTAAACTTGTGAATTCACTACAGAAATATTATTTGGGGAATGTGACCGTACGTTCACTGCTTTCCATTTTTAAGCTTTGGAAGTATAAAGACGTACAAAAATTCTCATTTAATTTTACTTTGAAATAGAATTTTGAAACTTTGTTTTATTTTAAAAACAAAATGTTAAGAAGAAAATTAGTTCTCTTTGCCAAAATTTTCGTAAATTTTATATTTAATACTCTCATATTTTAGTATAAAGCAATATTTTTGATTGATGATTCTTTAAAAGAAGCTATTTTATTTTGACTTGATAATATCTAGCTTTGTTATCTAAAGTATTTATGCAATATAATTAATTATTACTTTGTATTTTCTTATATGGCTCAATTGAGTGATAATACAAATCAATTTTCCTTTTGGTATTTTTAAAAACAATTCAAACTTTTACTATTGTAGCTTAACTTTTGAAGTTTACCTCATTAATAAAAATATTATTTTCTGCCTTTTTTACTTTGTGCTTCTGCTTATATCATTATAAATACAAAAAACTTGCAGATTTTCCTCCTTTTTAAGTTTATATTTGATAATACTTAGGTACAAATGACGTCACCACTTAGCACCACGTACGTTGAACTTGTCATTGTGCAAATCTTAACTGAGTTACATCACCGTACCAATATGTACATTACTATGACCTGACATTGAATGCGATGCACTTAGATAAGGTGCTGTATAATAAGATAAAAAATTATAATCATGTTTAACACTCGGATACGTATGATAAGCAAATCTGTCTATAATAAACAATCTGTCCTTCTAGTTACATAAACTTGGAATGAAATATATCCAGTAATAATTTGTAGAGTTTAAATGAGTTTAAAAGGCTTTATTGAGACCTAATATAACTTAATATCTATGAAACATCGTAGAATATTCCAACGTAAAATAAATTTTATCCAGTAAATAAGAGGTTAATAACAGCACTGGCCAAAATAACAGCCCTCAACGTACCACCGCTGGCCTCGAGGCTGCTCTTATAGAGCTGTACGTACAATATAACCGCTACGCTAGTTCAAAGCGGATTAACGAATTACACATACTGGTGAACTCAGTAGTCAGGTTATATTATAACTTTTTTTACTCACCATTGGCATGGTGTAATTATGTTAAAATATGTACATTATTTGTCATATATTACGTTATTATGATATCACTTGATTACTATGTAATTTAGTTATACGAGTATAGAGTTTCAGTGTATTATATAGTATATTGCACATTTGATGTAGATTATAAATTTATGTACATTTTTGCGAACATTTGCTATTTACCCACAAATATTTTGCATGTTTCAAATAAATTTAAAATACCGCTCAAGCATGATGCGTTAAACCCAAACCAATGGTTTAAAATATGATATGATGATATAAAAATGTATCTATCAATTAGAAAACAATAAAACCTGCGTTTGAGAAATTGTATTGAAATTCATGCAATAAACAAATAAATTCTTGCAAAAAGTACTTTATTGAAAGATTTATTACCGTTACATACGCCAATAAGGCACAAGGTGAAATTTATAAAACTTATAAACATATCTGAAACGACCGAGTCATTGATGTACTTGAGATTCTTATCTTAACAATTTATGTATAATTACTACTGTTTTTTTGTATGTTTGTTTGTTTATTACGTGATAACGTAGTGATATCATACTTGAAGACTAATCTAGAGTTCACAGTTTTAAATCTTATGATTAATAAACACGTTATTATATAACTATCTTACCTGGCAAACGTTGTCCTTCTTCAAGGTCCAATTATCACTATTGAGCAGTGTTTTTCAATCTGTGGGTCGCGACCCTTAGGGGGGTCGCGAAGCCTTACTTGGCGGGTCACGGGCAAAAGGAAAAGGCTCTCGCCCGCGATGACAATGCGGCGTGGCAATGCTGGGAAGTTAGGTCCGCGCAAACTGGCGTCTAAATCAAAGCCGCACGCAGCCTTACCAACTTAACTCGTACTTACTTTCAAAGCTGTCGCGGCTTCTTACAGAATCTAGGTCTTAATAATGAAGATACGTAACAAAATAGAGAAAATTATAAACTCAGTCTATAAATTACTTACCAACTTTTTGTGTCTCTATGCCCCAAGGAGGTTGCCAGAATTTTTCTACCCTTAAAGGGGTCTCGTAATCAAAAAGGTTGAAAAACACTGCTATATAGTTTCGGTATACTGAATCAAAATTGATGCAGCGGCTTATGCGTAAAAACATAACCGACAGACAGTGAAGAAAAATGTCGTGAAAAAAATTGCCTAACAAGATCATCGGTATGTATGACCTGCCAATCCACCTTGGACAAGCGCGGCATATTGAGCATTCCCTATAGAGGAGATAGAGTCTTGAACCCAGTAGTGAGACGTTATGGGGTGTTATTATTATGTTTTTTAACTTCGAACAATAAAACATTGCGATTGGAGGAAGTAACAAGATACGCTGGCCATGTGGTTTCTTGACAAAGAAATTGATAGTACTCCACTCGTAGGGCATCGTAGAACAAATTATATGTACTAACAATATAATTGGAATAACTTATTTAACAATGACAAGACAGGATGTCAAGCTTTAATTGATAATAAACTTTAATTGGCGTGTAAAAATATTGATTAATAAATCTTTCCTGTAAACCTTGACATGGGTCGAAAGGTTATTGAGTAAAAAAGAACAATCAATGGAAATTAATGTAGAATAGTGTGTTAAAAGTGACTATAATATAGTTTGATGGTGCAAAGGGCCTCTACCTCTAAGGTGTCATAGTCAAACAAAAAAGTTTAAATGGGTAGTTGACCATTTTTTATTACTATGAGAGCAGATAGACTGACTTCTCACTTAATAATAAGCTATAAGTTACAGTACCTACATATGAATGTTAGTAGTGCACCACTAACACCCTGCCGTCCACGTAGGGGATCTGGAACCTGGTCACATAGGCCAGACCACAACACAAGGTTATTATAGCTTAGACTAGGGGCGGTTGCCATCTATTCAGGCTTGAATCCTGATCCTGAACTAGGGTTGTTTTGTCACTATTCATGACAAGCCGCTCCTGGCCACAGGTGTCATTATTCTTACTCCGTCAATTTATGGAGAAAAATTCCATTAATATTTAAAATATTTTACAACAATTCAATTAAAAAAAGGAGGTCAGAAGTTCAAATAAATATGCAAAACTTTATAGATTCTCTAAAAATATCCCTCGCGCCTTAAACACATTATTTTATATTTATCTTAAACATTTATTTACATGGTTCTTCTGAGAAATTAATGTCAAAATAAAAAAGTTACTTCATATTACGTGTAACTCAGATTTATCTTACGAATTGCGCCTTAGTAACCGGTCGACAGGTGCATTTGAGTAACCATAATTGGCGTTAAGTTGACACAATAGAGATAAAAACCCTGTTTGTATAAAAGTTGTAAAACTAGCTTAGTTACGGTTTAGAATGTGTCAAAATCTTACGATTTGAGCAAGATAATGTATAAAAAGGATGTACTTTATTAGTCTAAAACTTGTAAGTTTAATTTATTATAATAACTGACTACTTTTTCAACGGGCAGATCTCGACATGTAATTATCAGAAGAAATTCATGATCAATCACCCATCAAATTTGATCCCCTAGAATCTGAATAATTGAAAAAATATCAAGTACCACTCTCCTCGCAAAAACGTCTTTCCAATAACGAATCATGAAATAACTTGCAGTACCTTAAGTTAAAGTTGCAGTTATACAACAAGCTAGGATGGGCCTGGTATGAATAACTATTTGCTTGGGATTGGAAATGAACAACTCCTTATTATCAAATGTGGTGATTACAGTGTAGTTCCTACAGCTTCTGCTTTTGAAGCGCTTTCAGTGCTACTTTTTAGCATTACTAATGTTTACTCTACCATTAAAATAACAGTCTAAGCGACTTCCAATATTTTCAGCAGTTCAAAATTTTTTGTTATTTAATTGGCGAGACGGGTGACATGCTTATCCCGTGTAAAACATGACTTACGTTTATTAAGTGAACGTACAAGGAATGACAGCTATTAGTCTCATATCAAATGCGATCAGCCGAACTGGAAAAGCGTCATTGGATCTTGTTAATTTTATGCTATATACTCAGTGGAAGTAATTGTATTTCATCAAATCTAAAAAAAGGATATTTATGTATATCCAATATACAAAATGAAGTATTAAAAAACTCGATTCATATACTGGTGATGATATCACAATTTACAAGAAGTTTAGGGATTATTTAAAAATATATTGAATTATTTAAAAATATGATTGATGAACCATAAATATAAATATTTATGGTTCATCAATCATCTCGCATCTGTGGAACAAATTATGACGGCAAAAAAGGCAAAAAACCGCACCATAATTCCATCTGACGAAGTTCTGAGCAAATAATAAGTTAAAAACGATTTTACTGGACTAAGTCCGGACGTTCTCGGCCTGGTGCAGGTTCAAATAATTTCTTCAATTCTTAGCAACTTGATTGCAATAATATTGCTATAAAAACTACTCTCATTTTGAAAAACAATTACTTTAGTACAACAATCATTCCGATCGAAATAAGCTTACAACCAGTACTATATTAGCCCAACGGTTTCAGTCTGGACCACGCGATCTTCGGGCCATATTTATCCACGGAGTAAAGCAGTAGGCAATAGGAGAATAGTGGAATTATTAGTGAGTAGTCAAATGTTAGCCAACTTTTCTGGAGTTCCACGTACTATGTCAAACACTGTATTTTACTCATTATATCTACTTAAAAAACAGTCTATTAGATTTACATGGTATCTGGATTGAAGGCACTTGTTTGGGCAAAAACCTACAAAACAGCTAAATTTTAAATCATGTCTTATTTTAGACATCACCTATGTATGATTTTATATCCCTTTCAATGACATAAAATTAGCATTAAATATTAATTTATTGACACTTTAAACATTTTTATTTCATATTTTCCATTAAATCATGCTAAAATATGTTGTTTTGATAAATCACTTTATTTATGTTTATTTTGTAACGAAACATTGTAATAAAAATAATAGCATAAAAATTAAAAACACAGAAGTTTACAATTGTTCTATATATTGTTTACCTACACTAGGCAATTGTGTTAAAATTCTTAACTACAGCTTATTCACAAAAAATAAAATATGTATTAATAAAATATGACTGCACAAATATCCCAAAATTAAACTAAATCAACATAATACACATACTTATGTATATAATAAAATTGCAAGCAATCTACATCAATTCCAATTTTTTTCTTGATCCTTCTTGATGTAAAAGGGACAATCACCCAGAGGCATCGTAATAAAAATCAGCGACTGTACTCGTCAGTGGATACCGGGATTCAAAGCATAAAGTTGTAACTGGGATTGACTACTTGCATGATGAAGATGATGTATAGAATAAAATATGGGTCCCAGATAGGTGTCGGATTTTTTTTTAAACTTATGCATTAACTGAAGAGTTAACAGTGAAAAGGTCTGTTGAAAGGATGCCGGAACAATAATTATTTTTATCATTTTATTACTCATGAAAAAATTCTAAACACAGACAGCCAAATCGATGTGTTTTTAATATATTTTTGTACATCTCTTGAGTTCTCAGAGTACTTTATATCTGTATAATATTCTATGGTGTGTGACGTTCAAAATTGCCCTTACAATGTTATACGTATATTAATAGTAATAAAGAATTAACCTTCAAGTTCATTTAAACCATAAAAAGTAATTGTTAGAATATACTGAATGCCCGCTATCATTTTATTTGTTTACTCATGGATGACATGTTTTGAAGACTTAAATGGTCAGAAGCATTAATTATCTAAATCCTTTTATACATAAATATTTTACTTATAAGGAATTTATTTTTATAAGGATAAAATAACCTTTTGCGAGGTCATGACACCATCAAAGGATGCTGACGTAACGCAAAGGGAATCTTTTTTGAACAAGTTTGAAGATAGGCGCCTAAAATAAAACAACTGGATTGCATTCTCACTTTCGGTGCGGGTTTTCCCTTAATTTTGGCAATGCAATTTATATTTTTTTAATTTTAAATAAGAAATACCATTCAGATACTGATAGAAAAAAGGTCGTAGGCTGTCGATTCGATAGAAATGGAAATGTCAGTGACGTAATTAAGCGTGCTTCTACTGCTTTTCAGCGTATATAGCCTACGCTGTATATCTCATTCTTTGTTTTTCTCATCCAGCTCAGACTGGTATGAACCAGTAAACCACAAAACAAAGAAGGAAAACATAGAATCCTGCCTTACTAAGAAACGACCCGTGTATACCCACTCCTATCTTTAGGGTAGTTTTTCAGTTTAGAAATTACTAGAACATTAGTTCGACCGTTGTTTAAGATTTTGAATTTAACTAGTAAATAGTGTAACAGTCAACTAGACAATTGTAATCGTGCCATGATCAATTTGGCTAAATTTCGTTTTCTTAAAAACGACTGGCGTTTCAAAGGAATACCTTTTGTTCTGCTAATTTTATCCATACTCCAGAATAACATCTATTCTGCTGCCGCCACCGGCTTCAAAGATCTTTATGGAATTCCTTTCACGGTCTTTAATGTTTTAATAATACTAAGACAAATAAATCAAATATAAATAAACAAGCAACAGTGCTTTAGTGTTATGGGTACTAGCTAGCTGATATGTTATACTACTTGTATACTTCACCTTTGTAAAAAATACATATTATACAAAACAACAAAACCAGTCAAGACAGATATCGAACCCTTACCCCCGCAGAAGTTCCGAAAAGCGAAAGCCGAAATAAAGGGTATGAAAGCATGAATCAATCGGAAATAAGTCATAGAGTTCAGTTTAATTGAAGAACTACTGAATTTTACTGAATACAGTCTATTAGAATTGCAAGTATCTGCTTTAAATAAAACCTTTATTATCGACCTTTGTGGGTGGTCAGTCGTACAATGTACAACTATTCCATTTACTGTCATATCTTGAATAATAGTGTTAATAGTTTCAATGCTTTAATAAAAATTAAGTAATTGAAGAATAATTACCCGCGAGCTTTACTTATTGTTATTTATTTAATAAAATGTGTTTGAATCAATAAAAATATTCATAGATAGTGTTAAAAAATGATGATAATAAATAAAGAGAATCATAACGAAGTATACTGTGGAAATTACTTTCGTAAATGGCTTTTTTTAAACAAATGAAGTGACTACCTAAAAGTTTGATCGAGTAAATCACAATCAACTTGCATTTTTGGCGGTATCTATGCAAAATTGCGTGACCAATAAAATGTAATAGACCGTTTTACGTAAAATAATTTGTTACAACGTGTATATTATGCAAAAGTAGCGTTATGGGCAAAGACATCTAGTCTACTGGGCGATTAAGATCGACATTAAGATTTGGTTCTAACTTTCCGCGAAATATTTCATGTACTAAACAGATAAAAATGTACCCTACGTTGCTTTGTGCGGGAAATACACTGATAGTGAATGACGCTCAGAATGTTAAATATTGTATTTTTGAACGGTATTTTATTATACACAACGGTTCAGGAACTTGGATCACTAATGGCGGAACACAACACAAATTTACTATGGCGGTATACTTAAGACCAAAGGTGGTCACCATCCAGACGGGCTTGTGGTCTTATAACGTAGCTAGAATGGGTTGTTTTGTCGCCTTTTACGACAGGCCGAGCCTGGCCGCAATATTTTTTCTCCGCCCCTGCACGAATAGTTAGATTTTATATATCTAAATATCATTGTCATATTTAAAGCCATGCATTTTCTCTATTCTTTGGAACAGTAGACAAGCTGTCGAGCTACTTTATAGTAAATAGTTACCATATGGATTGCCATATGGTAACACACAACAAACACAAAACAAGGTCATTACGGCGGAATGTTTAGAGGAAAGAGATGGTTGCCATCCCGATAGACTTCAAGCCTCACCACCAAACTAGGTTTGTTATGTCGCCTTTTACGACAGGCCACCCCAGGCCGCAGGGGTAAGTATTCTTACTCCAGCCCTACACGGATGAATATACATACTATAAGTACTTACTTATAGCTTATTTTGTACTGACACGGTCTACCAATTGTCTTAACTGAGATTTGTAATATTTATTTACCTTTACATAGCTCGTATTCATATTTAAAATTAATTATTAAGACTTTAAATTGAATTGGTGAAAAGTGTTTAAAATCTATGAAACGTAACGTTTGTAATGACGCATCGTAATTAAAATATTTAAATTTAACTTTTATAAACCCGTTTTAAATTAACTATTAGCTCTAATGTACTAAAATAAAATCATTGTCTGATACTTAGTATACTCGTAGAGATAAGTTAGAATCATCGTTAAAATATTTAGTAATTAATCAATTTATACTGTCACTAGTTGACGCGGCAAACTTTGTTTTGCCATATGAATTTTAAAAAGTAGCCTAACTTTTCCAAGTTCCAATCTATGACTATACCGAAATTTATCAAAATTGATTCAACGGTTAGATAACCTAACAGACCGACAAACATAGCTAAATTCATATTTATAATATTAGTACAGAATAGTATGGATTTATGGCTACGCCAATACCATCGATTGTACTTAATTGCAAATACGCGCAAACTGGACAGGTTTATTTGCAAAGGATATATTCTGTATTTATATCTATGTCAAGATCAAGGAGTACAAACGTGTTTGTTAGTCACTGTGTTTACATGATCGTCAACGTCACTGACCTACAAAAAGTGATGAAGATGACCATTCAACTAATATTTATTGATATTCAAGTGGATATATTTAAGTGCGTGTTCTTATAATGGTGCTAAAACCAGTAATATAAATCTGAGATTACTTAAGACTTTTATTTTTGTGTTTTTTATTTTATTTTATACTTTAACCGAACATTGACTTAGTGTGCTAAATTAGAATAAGATTAACAACAATGAACAAGGTAGTTATGAAAGATGGCGAATTGTGGTACTCATATCTTAATTTACTGACTGCAAAGTAAGCTTGCCGACTATCTGTTGCAGTGGCGCATAAAAAAACCTAAACCTGCATCACTAAAAGATGTGGTTGGCAATGAAAATTTTAAAAAATGGAACCATGTTAGAACTGGAACAGCGAGCAACTGAATCGAAATGCTCGTAAGAGAGAATAAAGTAAATAGAGAAGGAAAACAAATCAGCTACAAAACAAATGCTATTGATTTATATCTCGGTAACGATACAGATAACAAATGAGAAATAACATCGTTTATTTGTTGAAAAAGTAAATAATATCGTCAGATCATGTATATATTCAGGACCTCTGTGATATAACGGCTAACGCATTTTCTTACGCTTGCGTCAGGGGTTCATTTCTCATCCAATGGATTATTAAAAAAGACATTTATTATTAAATGAGACTTACGAGCAAGAATTTACATAACACAGCACACATTTCATGACAGAGAATGACGGATCAATCTGTCAAAATATCAAAGTGTAAAAAACTATGTATATATATTTTTTTTATCAGGGATATGTTCACTTCCTACACCGTCTCGCATGTCCGTGTTTATGTATAATATGTATTTATTTACAACACAATAAATTATATCTTCTATAAATATAAAAATGTTATGTTGGTTTGTGTACGCTTCAAAAACTCAAAAAGTTCTGCACCGATCGAGCTGAAATTTTAGCTTGATATATAATCCGCATCAAGGATTGTTTTTATCAGTTTTTGTTTTTTGTTTTTTTTTTTCTCATTTCTCAACCATTCAATCACAATGTGCCACAGCGAAGCGTGGCAGGGTTACAGCTAGTTTATTATATATGTAGTATATTAGTTATCTAGTATCTATAACACAAGTGCTACTTACTTTGGGACCAGGTGGCCATATTTTAATATGCACTATGAGAGGTACAAAAACAAAATGGAAGACCAATTGGACACGGGTTTAGAGCTTTGAAATGCTTAGTTATGCAATTATAATTGACTAGAACAATTTAGCTAAGTAACAATTATCTTATACCACAGAATTTCTAGAAATAATTACGTTGCTCAGTTGACATGCGCGAGGATTTATTTATGTGCACGTTGTGTGTATCCTTGCATAACTTCCATTTCTATCTCCAATGGATTCTTCAACCAAGTGTGGTTAGAATTGTTCACTAAGCTGGATGATGATAACAAAGGTCTGTCTCTCTCTCTCTCTCTCTAGAGAGAGAGAGAGAGACAGACAGACAGACCAGACAGACCAGAGAGAGAGAGATCTCTCTCTCTCTCTGTGGTCGGTCCTTTATGACTGAAGACCGTGATCGCTACATGATGCGATCACACGGGAATGAACGAAATATCTCCAGCGGGTCCTGTCGATCGCCATCTTCGTAGTGAGCTACATCCTGGAACCTTGTAGGACTCCTTTCTTTTATTTGATCTGAGCATCTAGTTGGGGCTCGTCTGGCTCTCTACCTTTACCTTTTATATAATAAGGGTAACTATTTATTTTTTTCTTCAAATCCCTCTGTGCAGGAGCGAAAGAAAGTGAGCCCAGCGACTGAGGGCGACCTATCGCAAAAGGTGATAAAAAGACCCTAACTAAATGGTAGGGCTCCAACTTCGTCTGAATGGCAACCACACCTGGTACCTAATATCATATTAAATTAAATGTCATATTAACCTTATATTATGTTCCGGCATAATTGACCAATGTTCCAGCTCCCCTAAGCAGACGACAGCTTGTTAATACAGCATCTGGCGTCGCAAACATTTATAGACTACGGTAACTGCTTACTATTAGGTAGGCCGTCAGCCTATTTGTTGTTCCGCGTAATAAAAAAGTACAACAAATAATTTGCTTCACTTTTTATTTTGGAAACTACCTAATAGATTGGTGACTTGGTTAAAAGGTCTTAAAAGGTGCGCTTACTATAATAACATCCCATAGCGTACCATACCTGATTTCGAACCTTCCCCGGAAAGAATACCCACCACGCTTAACCAAGGCGGATTGGCAGTATGCGGGTTTCCTCACGATGTTTTCCATCAGGACATAGTGGTGCATGCTACCGTAGTATTTGAATCCGAGACCTTTAGGTTGGTTTTACCTTAGTCGTATTACACTATTGCTTACTAACTGTCTGCTAATTGCTAACCAAAGAAATCGTCCAGTAAGAGCCTGTGAAATTGACTATAGATCTTTATTGTCTATGAAAGGCAGTAACTACTATTAAATTCAACGTTAAAAGTTAAGTACTTCTAAATTACGTAGATAAATGACTAACAAATGTAAATGATCTTAAATGTTAACTTCAACATTTTAAATTACTATATTCCTTAGATAATATAAACAAGTTTCGTTTATTGCTATTAAAGTAACTCAAAAGTAAAAAAAAAGTTTAGAGTGATGAAGTACCTATAAACTAATTAAGACTGTTACATATAATATTTATTTATTAGTTTGTTTGTAAAAAATTACAAGCTAGACTCAATTTAATTTTTTGGTAAATAAAATCCCCTTAGGAACTAAATGTAATTTTGTAAAGAAAAGTGCTAAAGGTAGCTTTTATTTAAGTATATGAAATAAAATAAAAGATAAAAATAAGTCAGCACAGATGAGCGCAAAATAATGCAGATCGAACGCTCGATAGCCGAAGTTTCGGACTTAATCTGAGGCGAGATTACCTACCATGTACAATACTGTCCATTCCGTTACTTACAAACTAGACTGCCCCGGACGCAGTTGCAGTTTAGTAGCAACTTAACTATGAAATGGAGCTACTAAAGTTGTATTGGTGCCGGCAAAAGTCAATATTATGTACAATCGAGTTAAAAACATTTTTTTTTTCTAGTATATACATTATACGTATATACATAATTAAAGTAATCCGACAATAATCCAAGGATGCTGGCTTGATAAAAGTGTTCCATCTCGGTTTTTTTTTTAACTTAAGAGTAGCAGGCTAGGTCACGGCTCACTCAATAGTCAGTGACATAAAAACTAGTTAGTGACCATCACCTAGATATATTTTCAACGCCAGGGGCGGTGCCAAACACGCTGCCATCCAGGTAGGGAAACGTAAGCCTGGATCATTTATGCCGGAGCACACCACAAGGTTATTGTGGCGGTATATTTAGAAACCAGGGGTGGTAGTTATCAAGTCGTACTGCGAGCCCTTCCACCAAAGGTTGTTTTCACGCCTTTTACGATAAGCCGCCCCCGGCCGTAGATGTCGGTATTCTTGCACCGCCCAGATAAGTAATGCGTGGTTTGCATAAAAAGTTTATATTCGGATCTCGAGTGTGATGTTGAGTTCAATTTAACAGAACGTTACTCTTTTCAACAAGGAGCTACAAGAAAATAAACGTGGCTAAATTTGAAATTCATAGAAATTAATGCCCTATAATAACTTAACTCTGAAAAACAAACGCAATTGTGCTCTTCTTTTGCTGAATATGAAATCCCTGGTTAATGAATACGGTAGTCATTTTATGGTTGTATTCTTCGTAAACCAAAATTTTTGTAATAAAACATTATTTAAAAACTTTGAAAAATGTAAACTTCAATATAACACCGTAAAAGAAGAGACCACGAATATAGGAATAATATCTTTTATATCATTCTCTCCATATATTCAAAAGATGTACAGTTTGTTGTACAGTTCATAATTAATTTCGCGTACCTTAAAATGTGCTTAGTTTGATTTTAATAAAACGCACATATTTTAGCTGAAAGGTATTAAAAATTATAAAAGAAAGAAGCAAGGAACATTAAATATTGCGATCGTTTTATTTTTGTTCCATATTACTTACGCATGTTTGTCATTTGTAACATTTAGACAATTTGTGTTAAGCATACATTATACATAGAATTTGATTGCAAAACCTTGAAAAATGTTAACTTCAATATAATACAGAAGAAGAGACCACAAATATAGGAAATACTTTATAATGTCTTTTATGTCATTCTCTCTACGTTATATTCAAAAGATCAGATCACAAGGATGCTAAAGAAGTTTTCACTTCAAAAATTAAAACGAAATTCTATGACATATATATTACATGACATATACAATAAATACGTTCTAATTTTATATGAAATTATATTCTATTTACAGATTTAATTATACAAAAAAATACAACTTCACAACAATATGAAAAATGTAAATATTTTTTTGGTTCAAAAAGCGCTATGCAAGTAACACAGACATTGTAACATTACATTTATTATGTCGATTCATTGTATGGGACGTCAATAAAACACGGGCGCGCTGAGCTGGATGATTTATTCTGTAACTACATGTACTAACGTAACAAATAAAAACTATGTATTTCAACAACACTATAATAACAGAGTTTCATTACTTTTTACAAGTAACTTTAAACACAAAGAAAATTTACATAAACTATATCGACCTTATTCTAAACAAAGAACCGAAACCGCAAATTGCGAAATAAAATTAGACCAACATCTGAAAATTAGTTTCAGTCAGAACCTATAGAATTTTGCGTACGAAATAATCAAATTAAGCGAAACCACATAATTGTTTCATAAAGCATTCGAGTTCCTTAAGCTCGATGGTCCGTGAAGCAAGGCCGTTGTGCGGGTATGTCGCTTTCATTGGAAAGTGCGGCCGGAAACGTCGCGTGCGCATTTGTAATAGACCAGCGCACCGGTTTAACGCAAACCAGCTGAGCACGTGTCCGATGCGCAACAACTTTTTAATGCCAATCTTAAACAGTTGATTTATGATAAAACAATTTATCTACCAGTAGCTTATATTACTATATATAATGTCCATCTTCTGTAATTTTGTGACGACAAGCCTGGATAGGTTTTCTCCAGTTAAATCATATAAAGGTAATTTAAATGATTCAAATGCATTTCTTCATCATCTTGTTTTTTATGGCTCCAGTACTATGGGCACTGATTTTGGCAATGTCAGAGTAAAGAAACAGGTGAGTTTTATCTTTTAGTCAAGAGAATTTATGATTAGTAAATTATTTTTCTAAACACTTAAGAGCCAAGCCAAAATGTTAGACTAAACTACGTTATAAGAAAATGTTACTTACTAAGTTAGAGTAACTAGTTATTTAATCATCATCATCATCATCTCAGCGTTCATCCCGGTTGCAACCCGAACTTGCATTTCGGTGCCCGGGGTCCGCTTTCCGACTTTTTCTACTCCACTTCGCACGGTCTTCAGCATCCCTGGTAGTGAGCCCATTGGCACGCATATCACCCTTTACGACGTCAAGCCAGCACTTTTTGGGTCTACTCCTCCTGCCGGGGCCCGGCGGAGGCGGCATGGCCAGACATTTGTTTCCCACGTAAGCATCCGGTTGCCGTAAAACGTGGCCGTACCAACGGAGCCGACAATCCTGCAGTTTATCCGCAATGTCACGGAAATTGTTATCTCTAATTATTAACTAGTTATTTAATAAATAGAGATAAAGGATATATATAAGTCGAGGTGTGGATAGGGGCAGGATATTATATAAACGGATGATAATATTTGGGCAATGGATAAAATATGTTCGATAGAACCTTCATTTAAGCCACACTCGCACAAAGAATGATCGCGTACTCTGATTTTAGCCAAAAACACTGGTGAACAAATATGACCTAAACGTTAACTAATAATAGCCGAAATATTTTTTTAAGGAAGATATCCAAGTCTAAAAACCAAGGGTAATTACTTAAATTATTTGATTTGATTTGGATCACCAATCTGAGATATTCTTTATTTCCGTAACCACGTTCTCAGTATTGCCATCATATTAACTTCTTTTGTTTTTGTTATCGAACTAATTATAACATATTTTTGTGTTCTTTATTTGTTACGTTTATAAATACTTTAACAGAATATCAGCGTACAGAAGAGGTAAAACGATTTTTTGAGGTTGAGTATAACAACTATCTTATTATGTCTTATTGTGTAAAAATTCTAAATAAGCTCTGTTTCTTCTTTCTATTTATATAGACTCGTTTGGAAAACAAAATATATAATAAGTTATTATATGACAATTATTAATTATCTATAATCATTATCATTATCATTGTATATAAATATTTGCGAAAATGTTTCAATACATTCTATTCTTTGTTTGAAGTTACTTGTCCAATACAAAATGAAAACATCTGCAGAAAATTTTTGAGTATCAATATCGTATTCAAGTATATCGTGTTTGCGACAATATGTGAAATATTCTACAATCAGAACGAATCGTTTCACTCTATCAATATTCCACACAAATATCAGCGATCTTCTATTTATATTTGATTATTATATTTGATTTCCTGTTTACTTTAGAAAAATTATATTGCTAGATTACACTCGACTAGCGTTGATCTACCAAATGTTTTATATTATTTTTTTTTATTGAAATTCAGGTGAACCTATGAACTATTGTTGCAATAAATATTGACGTAGGTTAGGTAAATAAAGTTTACAAGATTTTGAGAAATAAGACTATAATGAACTACCAAACCACCGGATCGAATAAACTACCAAAATTTAGGACATTTGGTAGAGAAAAGAATAATATTACCTCATTATGTTCATAGAGAGTGTTAAAGCGATATGGATTTTGTTTATTTTGGAATCAAATCATAGTCACAATTCAGATGATTGTTATAATCGAATATTACCTAATATATTTTTTATACCTATTAGGTCTGGAATATTGTAGGATATATTTTTTGTAGTATTGTTGCGAGTTTTTTTATTAGTATTGTGTGGAATGTAAATGCAGAAATTGTGATCTGTGAGAATAATCAACAAAATTTTAAACAACCATGATTACGCGCTTGTATGAAGAAGTATATGAATGTTCTTACTTATATTAATAGAGACAAAAATATTTATTTGCGGTCCATGAATTTTGATAAAGCAATATTACATTTAAATATACTGGGATAATTCACATAACGCCATCTAGTCCCAAACTAAGTAGCATACCACTTGTGTTATGGGTAATAGATAACTAATATACTGCATATATACTTTTCTTTCATAAATAAATACTTACATATTATACATAAACATAGAGAGCGAAACTGAAATCTAACCTATGATCTTCGTAAGTGTATTAAAGTCGAGTAATAAATTATTATTGATATGTAATAATTTTTTCTCAATTAGGCGCGGGCAAAGTATTATACTTTTGCTATCAACATTTAATAGCAGTTAACAGTTTTAATAAGTAATTAAAATAACAATTACTCTCTAATATCTACAGTATATTAAGTAATCACAAATATTTAACCCGGTTAAAATCAAAACAACAACACGAATTTTATTAATTTTATTAAATCATTCAGAATATATTTTGTCCTAACGTTTATGCAGAAAGTACAGAAAAAGTATTGCTTAAATCGTCAAGCACGTAAAAAATTCCAATAAAACTCAACTTGCATGGGACTTGATACAATTCTTGTATACTACAGGGCTTAATCAGGCGGGTTTAGAGTGCGCTCGACGTCCTTACGACCACTCGGCTACATGTTCCTGTGAAGGAGCGAGTTGATTAAAACCGCTGGACGGAGCGCAGTAAACCGGCCAATTAAAGGGGCAAACTACCCTTTAACTGCTAACAGTTTGTGTTATGAGCTTCCTTCCAGACGATACTTGTCTGGTGTTTAGTTTTCGTTATACGGACTTATTGTTTGTTTTTTGTTTGTTTTCAACTAAGATGTGACATAAAAAATGGCTTTATAAGATGTAATTAAATGTAATTTATAAAAGCCTTTTTTTAAGTACGCAATAATTACGACGTTTGTGCGAATTTTACGTAAGTGAAAATAGTAATGGTTTTATCATCTTTACTATTTCATTATTTTAAAATACTAACTTTTCCGCTGCTCATTTCATAGTCTTTATAACCTTCAGAATTAAAATTCAAAAGGTTGACCTTAAGAAATTGACTATTTATATGTAGTTTTTTTATTGCTGTAGGTCAGCAGACAGGCTGACTGCCCGCTTAGAATTTAACAATTACCGTCGCCTATAGGTGTTTGCAACGTCAGTGATATCGTGAACATGCTGCTGTTCCATAAGGGTATAGGAACTTGGGTCACTAATGCCGGAACACAATACAAAGTTATTATGGCGCATACTTACTTAAGACCAAATGTGGACGCCATCCAGACGGGATTGAGGCCCTACCACGTAGCTAGGGTGGGTTGTTTTTCGCCTTTTACGACAGGTCGACTCCGGCCACGCAGGTAAGTATTCTTTCTCCGCTCCTGCACGGATAAAATATAGTTGATTTAGCTGGCTCATCATAGCTCTTCGAAAGTGTAAGCTCTTTACTATAATTTAACAATATACATAAATAGATAGCTACGTCTTGTTAGTCCTCAAGAACTAAGTAAATTTGAATGAAATATTACTTAGTAAGCGAAAGCGCAATTCTCAGTTTTATTGAATTAAATTTAATATAAAATCGATTTTATTTTTTAAGAGCTGTCATTAAAACTGTTTTATAGCATTTATATTCACTGAATTATATTATATAGATATTACGTAATCAAAGAGCAATTCCCAATTGCCTATGAACTTACAAAAACGACGATTAGTAAAGGCTATTAAAGCATTTTAAGAAAGTATTGCTAATCAATTTTCCCTTGTTCAAACCACGTCCTATCTCCGCCTTTTTATTTACAACTGTTATGTAAAACAATTTCTTATTTTATGACAAACTGTTAATCGTAATCTTTAAGTGAAATGATTTACTTTCATATAAAAAGTGAAAATCAACTTACAATAATATCATAACTTTTCTGAAGTAAGGTTTATTATTTTTATATTTTTAACACTAAAAATATAATGTAAAATAAAAGGCTACTAATTTATTTATAACTGCCAAGAAATTTAAAAGCGACCATATTAATTTTTATAACTGGTCTCAAATTATAAGATTATATATTATTGTTAATCTGTGACAAACTAGGATGCTTTACTTGTACTTACCATATGTATTATATATTGAAATGCAACCCAAATGTGGTCTAATAATCACGTTGTCTTTTAACTATTTATTACGAAACTGTATTTTTTAGATGAAAATATTACGTATA
Organism: Malacosoma neustria; assembly: GCA_963693495.1. NCBI lineage: Eukaryota > Metazoa > Arthropoda > Insecta > Lepidoptera > Lasiocampidae > Malacosoma > Malacosoma neustria. Next base: position 8,299,490 of record OY856372.1, read on the forward strand.
GTTCTTATTACTTATACCTAGTTGTTTACATTACTCAATCTAATCATTTGTATGCAAGCTTTGTTTATGAAGTCATTTAACTATATGTATTCTGTAAGTGGAACAGGGACAAAAGGTTAAGTTAGATGTGTTACAATATTATATGTGTTTACTATTATTTTGTAGTTTCAGAAGTATATTTTCAAGATTTTTATAAATTCTCTCTAATTAGCTATTATAACAATAAAACATATCCTGTAAATTCGTTTAGCATTCCCGTAAAACTAAAAACTTCATATTGTATAAAATAATCCAATATGAACCACATGATTTGATTTAAAGATTCGTATTCGTAGTAGTTTTGCCTAAAATAATAAATATAATACATGAACTTGAAATTACGAGCACCAAAACCAAAAATCATTATTTTCCCTGTATATCTGAGGTAAGTAACTCAGAGGACATTCTCTTTTTCTTCATTTCAAAATACGACAGCACTCCTGTAGAGTCACTTCAGCGTACAGGAACTTATATAAACGACGGAGCTCTTTAGCGCTGTCTCTGTGGTCTGTCTGGGTTTGGTGGACAAATTTGCTGATAGTTGGCCTACTTCTACTTTAGATTAACACGAGCTAAATTTAAATTCATCTAAATAAAATGTAGTTATTAGGCGCCTTATCCTATCCTTTTTGCCTGACGGCGATTCGAATAACTACTCGACCACCGCCACGGTATTGAGTCTTGACTGACGCGCGCGCTGAAGACATGCAACTCCGAGTGCTTGGCTAGTCCCCGCGCCGAGGACACATACCTCAGTTTGTGGCTAGCGACCGCATCAATAATTCGTGCCATCAATTTAAACACCCCGCACGAGTTTTTATGTATGTTCTTAACTTTGTGCTATTGTTAACCGTTACTTATAAGGGCCTAGACCACACACTGCAGAATCAGCCATGGATGGTAGCAGATTGGAGAACCTTAGGTGATTCGCCGCTCTTTCTGATTTACTGGGTATTTCCGTGTCCTTTCTTTTTCACGTAAATTATCGAACCCGCACTACCTTTGGTTTTCGCACCGCGGCTACCATATTTTCTAGATATAAACCGCAATATTTTTTCTGCGGTCCTTCAGCCACACCACCATATATTTAGAAATTTTTATTTTATAGTTAAACAGTGATCTGTAATATAAGGACACAGATGTTTTAATTACTGTAGCCTAACATGGAAATAAGAACGATAAGTAACATATTTATGAGATTTAACTCTTAAATTGCTGTGCCAAGTCGACATCCTGTCTAAACAAGATTTTCAAGTGAACTGTCAAGGAATTTTCCGAGGTTCAACATTATATAATTGATGCCGATTACAGTGATTCTGATGCAAATCGCAGCAATGACACTTGTGTAACTATCACGGTTTAGGCTCGATTAGACAAATTGTGTAAATTGATTATTTTTGCTGCAAATTAAAATAAATAGGTTACATTTTTAGGTTCTTAAACGTATGGCTTGTATAACCAAATTTGTGAATTCAATTTTAATTTACATTATATCTACACTATTAGTTCGGAGAGGCTTTTGTAATGGCCTTCAATAGACTAATGATTATAATGATGAGAGGCCGTATGTTCCCGACTCAAAAAGAATAGGCTTACTCATAAAATTTTGTTTTGGCTAATTTATAAATAGTAAAGGATATGCAGCGTTCGATTTTTGCTTAAGAGGCTGATCAAATGGCAATCGTTTTTATCAAATTAAGAACTTCTATTCCTGCTTTTTCTACCTTCTTAGTCTAAAAATAGAAATTGGCCAGAACTCAGTTCTTGAGTTCTGGCCAATTACAGGGGATTTGAAGCTGACAATACAACTAGTTTAACCTTTTAGGTGAACGTGAGTCAATTTTATGCTAGCTAAATATTTTTCCCAGTTATAACACATAGATAACACTGGTTACAAACAAATGGAATTACGAGTATGTTGAACTCACTATTAAAGGTAACAAAGAACAAGAAAATTTGCAATCAAAAGCTATGCTAAAATGATGACAAATAATATTGTTTCATTATAAATTATCCCATATTTTATAATTATAATGTACTACTACTACATACTTCATACATTATATTAAGTGCTTAATAGAAAAGAGTTCAACGCGCGTGATGCGCTTACGCTTCGCTCTGTTTAATAATCCGATTGATTGATGAGTTTGTTATTTAAATAGTGTAACGATGATCTTATAAATAAGGAAGCATCGACTAATTATGAATCGTAATATCGTTCACGGATTAAATTTTAATATACTCGTATTGAAAATTATTCACTAATATTTTTCTTCTATACCAGACTTTTAAATTATGTAACACTAATCATATTAAAGTCACGGATATATTTAAATAGTTATTTAAAGAATAATTTTAATTTACAATTAAACAATTTTTTCGCCATTTAAAGTTATTTTACTTCATCATACAATAATATTGTAGCAGCTTTGGAATTTCAAAATTTACACAAAGTGCTCAATAGCAGTAGTTAAACGCGTGCAAAACTAGTGATTATTCTTCAAATATAATGACATATTAATATAATATGTGAAATATGTTAAATTTCAGACATAAAAAAAAATATTTAAATTGAAAATTTTTAACGAAAAATTATGATACACAATTATTATATACATCTGGTGATTATCGTTAATACTCGTATTAAGTAGATTTTTACTACACATTAATTTCAATGCAATTTAGCTTAAATGTTATTTCAAAAATGTAAAAATGATAGAAAGGTTTTATCAATTATTGACTGTACACATTACTTTTTATAAAGACTTCCTCTTTTCATTTATAACTTTAGACGTTTCTATAAATATCTGATTTCGAGCAATAGTGATCACTGGTTATTACTTATAAAACAACACACATCTCTTCGAATCAAAGCTTGTAGATCTTGAGGATATATATTCACTTTGAGCAGCATGTTCAGAGGATAATATATGCTATTAGCTATATATTCGTCAAATAATTTAAACGTCAAAAAAATAACATTTTTTGAATAAATATTTCCACAATGAAATTTAGTATTTTATAGATTTACAGTGCGTGAATAAAATAAGTTCTATATTATTATTAAAAAAATGGACGGTGTCACTAATTGATTTAAAATATTACACATTAACCACCACCTGCCAGGGTGGGCCATTTGCCTGTCTGCTAAACTCTAGCTATAAAAAAAAATTACCATAAATTTATTGTATTGTACTACATCTACTTTTTACTTACTTACTACTTTACTTACTTACTTTTTAATCATTCTAAAACCTGTTTTTACAAGTCAACGTTCTGTTATCTAATGAAATGAGAAACTTCGTTATCGATTAATTTTTGTACCATTATGATCATAATTGTCTGTGACAGATTTACAACTTGCAATTTTAAGACTTTCATAAATTTACATACAAACTATTATAAATTAACATCTAATACATTATAAGTATATTGCAAAGATATCATGCATTCTTTATATACATACTACATTACTATACATATAAATTGTACAGAGTTTAAATGACTAAATTTACCAAAATATCTAAAACAGGAGCTAATTATTTTGGAATCAAAATTCCAAAATAATTAACTCCTGTTTTAGATATTTTGGTAAAATTTGGTAAATCCAAAGATAACTATGCTCATGGTTCTAAATTCCCACAATCAAAGAACAACGTATTTGAAGTATCATTCCCAATTTGAGGCTATTTTAAACCAAGATCTGAGACTTAAGCCAAAAATAGCTGATTTTCTAAATCAGTAGCTCAAATTTAGCGTTTACCCTAAGCGCCAGCCTGGTGCTTACCCTGACTAAACAATAATTTGATGAGCCTTTCAAAAGGGAATAAATTATCCTAGCTTCTACCTTCTAATTATCTGTCTGACTATTATAATATTATTATTACATTATTATTCATTATTACACATTATTCATTTAAAAAAATGGTGTACTTCGATATAAAATACGAGTGCAGCTGTAATGCAATATGATTATATATCAGTTAACAAGACTCCCTAAGCAGCTGAAAGTATAAAACCTTAAGTAATTTTATCATTTTAACGGTAAAACTCGATTAAATTATAATTTTGTTCGGAGCTTAGAAGATGTCGGCTTTTAAGAGGTGATTACTGTAACCCAAAAAATCTACGCTGTGAAGTTTACTTCTTAACAGAGTAAATGTTTATTTTTCTATAGCATAAATTAGAAGATAATCAAAGTAACCAAACCTACCCTTGAATATGAAATAATAATTATTGAAAACAATTATGAAGGAGTGAGAAATCTTGTAATCAAATCAGTCAGAGACTGGAACTGTTTTGTTTTTCTGGCAACAGAAAAAAGTGAGATCAAACCGTGAGGTCAAATCACGCGACTACCAAAATAGCACACGCACAAATAAGCACTTAATTATGACACCATTAATAAGTAAGTTAATTACAATGAGGAAATAATTATAACTTTATACAATCTACATAATAATAACTGCTTGGGTCACCCTGGAGGGGACGATACGAATATACTGGATGCATTGAGATTGCTCACCTGGATAATGATGGTGATAAAATTTTAAATATTTACTAAATATCTGAAGTTTAACATATAACTTTCGAATCTAACACATATAATATTAAAAAAAAACTAAATTTAATGAACAACAGTGGTAAATAGCATATTAAAGATAAATCATAGCACAATAATATAAATATAGCAATATGAGTAAATTATGGTACAAAGTAAAAGATTCGAACAATGTTGCCTGATGTTAAATTAAATTAATTAATTCACCAATCATTAAATTAAACAAATTAATGATTGATGTTCTTACAAAAATAGCTTCACAAAAATCTTTATCATACAAAAAACAATTCTTATCAAATTCCTGTGTATCTAGCATTTTTTGTGTCGATAATACCTTTCAGTAGCATCAATTTTCTTTAGAAATAGTAAATGAAATTTTGATCTAATTCCTAAGTTGTTGGGTACGAGTGCCTCTTCTTATATTTCTGGGAAGCATCATATGGCCATTTAGAGCTTAGCATAAATAAACAAGTTTCGTCGTAAAAATGCTGCAAATAAGATTAGGTAATGTGCAACTTTTTAAAGGAAGTTACAACATTAAGGGAGACGGAAATAAAAGTCACGCGTTAAATAACATCAACTTTATTTCTGTAATCGCATAAATCTAAAGCAAAAGTAATTATAACAGGCTTTTTAACAGACAACAACACAAACTTTTTTGGAATCTTTGATATTACGCACTGAGACAGTTGTTCCGGCGTTTGTTACAAAATATATTTGGATAACAAAAATAGCTGCTAGTTGGTGACAAATAAAATACACTCCTATAAAGTTTCGCATAAATAAAGTTGCAATAATCTATAAAAATAAAATACACTCCTATAAAGCATGAATAATAAAGTTGCAATAATCTATAAAAAATATATATTATGTCTTCTGTATAGACTTTCGGAGCTCAACCTAGACTTGCTATGCAACCTTCTTTTATTGCTGTAGGACAGCAGACAGACTGACGGCCCGCTTAGAATTTAGCAGTTGCCGTCACATATGGGTGTTTTCAACGCTAGTGGCATCGCGAACACACTACTGTCCCATAAGGGTACAAGAACTTGGGTCACTAATGCAACACAACACAAAGTTATTAAGGCGGTATACTTACTTAAGACCAAAGGTAGTCGAAATCCGGACGGACTTGAGGCTCTACCATGTAGCTAGTGTGGGTTGTTCTTTTACCTTTTAGGACAGGCCGACCCCGGCCGCAGAGGTCAGTATTCTTTATCCGCCTCTGCACGAATAAAATGCTGATAATATCAACTCAAGAATGGGAGATGTCATTTGGATGTGCACTAAAGTAAATTACACATTTCAACCTGTACTCTCTATTAGACCCCAGTCTTTAAAGTTGCTTTAGAATGACGAAACTAATGAAGTTACAGTATTCAAGCACTTTTGGTAGCAAATTTGATATATTCAAACATTTAAACAGTTACGCTCTTGATTGATATGGATTAACATTTAAAACATACATATATAAAATAGAATCATTCCAAACAAGATTTTTAAAATAACTCGTAAATGAAAAGACAAAGAATCAATGTAAAGGAGATTACTCTAAACTATATAAAATATGTAAAATTTTACCGGCTAGCCATAACATAATATCTTCTTCTTGTAAACAATCATAGTAAACAGGATGGTTTCACTAATTTGTCAATGTCCAAAAGTAAATTTGAAATACCCATGGTACAAAATTACTATGGAGATAGAACGTTAAAAAAACGAGTTCCATATTTACTCAATAGATTACCCGAGGACATAAGACGTGAGCCTACACTTGCTAAATTTAAAAGTTTATTAAAAAACACTTGTTAAATACGTTGTAACCATTTACGTAAATTAATTGTATTAATATAACCTAATTTAATAATTTATAAGCTATGTTTATATAAAGCGAGTTACCTGCAGTCAAACTGCGTAAGCAGTTTTGCGGGGCATGGTTTATATTAAAGTGTAACTTTTTATGAATAAATATATTACATTATTATTATTATTAATACAAAATTACAAAATAAATAATTGATACAAAAATAATTATCACTTATAGTAATCAATAAAGTATTATGAACGTGTTAGTTTGTAGATGTTACGGGTCGTTGGATGATTGATCGATCTTAAAGTGTAAATACAATTTAATTTAGATATCATTATAAATTTCTACTTTACGACGCACAAGGTCATAATATAAATAAACCAATTTGTGTTATCAATAGTATGTTTAATCTAGACATATAAAACAAAAAAACTTGTAATTTAATCCTTTTTACTAAAAGCTAACTTCGTATGTTGTAGTTGGAGCTAAACAATTCTATTAAGGAAAGACTTGGATACTATACCTCGATAAGATTTCTTATCTATGATGTTATTAAAGTTATTAGAATCAAGATGTCAGTATCTAATACCTCAGTGCGTGAAACTCGCAGAAAGCGGTTCTGAAAATTTACAATCACGCACAAAAGCAATTTATCATAGTGATTGTTGTCGGCATCTGTGTACCTAAATAAATCGCGGAGTTTTAACATTAGCGCACTTTAGTTCTCCGGGATGGGTGTGGCCGGACCGCCGGCCGGCTGTAACGGCCAGGTAATAATTCCAATACGTACCACCGGACCCGTTTCCAAACGGGCAAACTTCTACACATTATATTTTAATTTAAGAGGACGTACTGACAAATTAGACGGGTATCTTCTACCTTTATGGGGAAATTTGAAAAGAAGTTTATTTTATAGTTGTAATAATATTTTTGTATTACTTTCATCATTTATTCTGAAGGAATATTTCGATTATATTTATATTTCCGATCAAGTAAAAGCCCCAAGGTTAAACCAAGGTGTACCATAGCATCGATGTCCACAACTAGTGATTACCACGATCCTCAGTCATGAGGAAATGACCGCAGAGAGCGAGGGAAAGAATATATAATTTTATTGTCTTATAGAAAGAACACTTTTCATGAGAATTAAGTCATTCTCATCTGCCAGTACTTTGTTAAGTACCTTGCAGGAGTTCTTAAGGCTTCTTGGTACTAGTACTTTCTGTTGGATGTTGTGGGGTTGATATTACATTAAAACAAGCACGTTCATCTAGAAAAAAATTGTAGGTATTCTAACGTGAGGATAACGTTTAGAATGAAATCGAGATAGGATGAATGGATGATGATATTGAACGAGTATTTAAATTCCAAAAAATAGACAAGAGTCTCCCTGTGTAAGATTTCTATGGCTGTCATGAAAATTCACTACAAATCTGATTTTGTCAACATCAGCTGCAACTTAAGACAGAATAAATCGACGCTGAAGATTGCCGCCCTCCGTCTTTGTTCCTAAGGCAATGAGATACGAAATTCTCATTAAAATTTTCAAAGTGAAACTTGGATTCCCGGTGCTCCTTTCAATTCCAGCTTTTGAAACTGAATCACAAGTTTAAACGAATTACTTTGTCAATAAGACATTGAGTGTGAGAGTTGGGGTTTGGAAAACTAAACAAATATATATTTATAAACTTCAAAATTAATTATCATCCAAATGATTAAGGGTCCAAGATTCATATTTGAATAAATCACACATTAAAAATAAAAAAAAAAACACGTTAGCGTTAGTTTCTTTTCTTCTTTTTCTCATGCCAAGATAATCATTACGTGTAATAATAGATATGAATACAATTTGTTTTTATAACAATTATTACGATTAAAAAATATAATAAATTCAGATCAAAAAGTTAGTTATTCGATGAAGCTGGAAAGTGAGGTAATTCTAACAAAGATTGAGCTCATTGCAGTGAGTTTCAACTTACAAAAATGAATAAATGCAGTTTAGCATGATATGATCCTATCCTATATCCGTTACGATAAATGAAAAGAGGCAAATGTTATAGACACCAAAAAAGGATTCCATAATCGTATTAAAATAGAAATCGTGCATAATTTCAAAAGTTACTTTTTTTCTAGAAACTCAGTATATATACATGATTTTGAAAGTTTTATAAAATAGTATATTCATAAGTAACTACTTTTATTAACTATTAATACATAGTATAAAAAAAATTAAAGTAAACTACCAAATTCATCAGGTTTTATTTCTTTATTACAATCAATAAAAAAAATTACATGTTTACGTAATGGAGATATTATACATACATAAGATTCGATATTACAGCTTAATAGTACTTTTTCAGTACCTCTTTGAAACTGGCAGTGCATTAGCAACGCCTCTGTTGTTGCAAATATCAATAGACGACGGTGACTACCTACTATGTATCAAGTGGGTTTTATGCCTGTCTGTTGATTTCAATTTTTCTAATATATATCTATAAACATTTATTTTTGATATTAAATGTTTACTTAATGAAGCTCGGAAGAGTAATTCGCATTTTTATTACTTAAAAATTTATAAAACATTATATAAGTAAGTATCCATAAGTATCCATAACTTGTCATATAGACCTACCTGTTCTTAACTCTAAACTATGTCTCCAAACCTTAATACATATAATTCGTCAGAGCCTTTGACGAAATTTATCGTACATCTGTATACGTCTGGAGTGGAGTGAAATATCGAGGAAGTTCACAAAGCGGTAACATTTCTATTGCTGCCATTAGGACGTATTTAGCCATTGAAGGGCGTGAGAGGCACACGTGTCGGAAACTTGGTTCCGACCGATCCTTTCCCCTCTATTATGTAGTGTCGTACCTGCTACAGATTTGTTTGCGTTAAAAGCTCTTTCAAAAGCTCTGCTAAAGGATGTGGATTGATAAAGGAAAGCACCAATGTGGTCGTTTGAAACCAATTTAAATTTGGTAAGAATTTCGATCAACTTTAATTAGAAAAGCAACTTGCTTTAGCCATAGGGCTCTGTCATAAACTCTTTCTTTAGGGATTGAGCAGTCATAATGTGAGCTTACAATAAACATCGAAGATATGTCAATTTGACTCAGAACTTTGACATCCTGACTCGAATCCGCTTTGAAACTATATGTTCTGTGATTTAAAAATTTATCCTACATTTACTAGATAATTTAGACTACATTTTTTTCGTATGGTAATCTCGAATTGTATTCATTTTTAAAAACTATCCTTTAATTATGAATCTTTCAGACCTTTTATCATGAGACTACTTACGTATTTATCATATTTCATTTATGCAGGAGCGGAGAAAGAATACTGACCTCTGCAGCCGAGGTCGGCCTGTCGTAAAAGGTGACAAAACAACCCACCCCAGCTACGTGGTAAGGCCCCAAGCCCGTCTGGATGGCGATCATCTTTGGTCTTAAGTATGCCGCCATAATAACCTTGTGTTCTGTTCCGGCATTAGTGACCCAAGTTCCTGTACCATTATGGGACAGCAGCGTGTTCGCGATGCCACTGGCGTTGCAAAAACACTGCTGTCATCTGTTTGGATCCTGGATCACTAATGCCGGAATCAATGTTATTATGGCTGCATGCTATATAGACCAGGAGCGGTATCCATCTAGACGGGCCCTACCACCTAGCTATAGAGGTCAGAATGTTTACTCCACCCATGCAAAGCTTAATAATATAAAATTAAACTTGTTTACACATTACTAAGTTGTATTACAATAATATACATAAAATAAATAATTTTGAATTACATGCAAATAGAAATAACTCTTTCGAAAGTAATGTCTAGACTGAAGCTTTAAGTTTTCCAGTTCTAAACTTAAGCGTCTTGAAAGTTCCTCATTTCACCTTGTATTATGCTAATAAATCCTGCGACTTACGAATAGAATGAATTTAATTTCCCCACTGACTGGCTGTTTAGAAGTTTCTTTTTCTTAAACTTTCAGTAAAAGAAATTTACACTACGGATTCGTAGCCCCGTAGACTCCGCTTTAATAAGTCTTTATGGCTATGTTCGTATTTGAATATCAATATTTGCAACTATCACCTATGTGATAAAGGACCAACCTGGTGTTACAAAAACTAGTGACGGTTCCGTTTTACTCTCTTACTTATATGGTACCTACTAGAGATACTTTTATAACTACCACACAATGAGATTAGATGTTAACATAGACTCTAGATCTCCACAGATCTCACACCCGTGCGCATAGGCAACGATATAGTCAAGCGCACGGAACAGGTGAAATATCTTGAATCTGTAAGACCATCATTAGGCCTGTCCGTTTATACGGCTGTGAAGCGTGGCCGGTGTTAGAGTGACACAAGCAGGCACTGCGAGTCACGGAGATGAATATGCTGCGGTGGATATGTGGAGTAACGCGGAAGGACCGAGCTAAGAACTCTCGCATTCGCAGCAGCCTTTATGTCCGTGACATTGCGGATAAATTGCAGGAGTGTCGCATTCGCTGGTATGGCCACGTTTTACGGCAACCGGTTACTTATATGGGGAACAAATGTCTGGCCATGCTGGGTCCCGGCAGGAAGGGTAGACTCAAAAAGTGCTGGCTTGGCGTCGTAGGGGTTGATATGCGTGCCAATGGACTGACCACCAGAGATGCCGAAGATCGTGCGAAGTGGAGAAAAAAATGTTGAAAAGCGGACCCCAGGTGCTGAAGCGAGAGTTTGTTCTGCAACCAGGATTCAACGCTAAGATTATGATGATAATAGACTTATAGATCTCCTGACCCCAGATTAAATTAAGGACATGTGCAAATTGGGGTGAATAGGAAAGACAGCGTTCGCCAGCGAATATGGAGAAATATGCCAATAAATAAATACGGGGACAATTCACACAGCGTCATCTAGTCCCAAATTAAGTACCATAGCACTTGTATTATGGATACTAGACAATTGATAAACTACATATTTTTGTAAATAAATACATATTGTAAATAAACACCCAGACGCGAGACGGGAATCGAACCCATAACTTCTACAAGCGTACCGATGTGTGATAGCCACTACGCCACGGAGGTTGTCTATAAAACAAACGTTTAACCTAGGATAAATAATGTTACCTTAACAATAGTTTATTAATATACTAATTACTAGTTAGAATTTACATAAAATTGTTATTTTAGTGAAATAGAATCAATCAATATATCTGGTACACATTGAGAACTGTATTTAATTAGGCTGACAGTATGTCTATACCTATAAATCTTCCAATTAGGACCACAGTTCTAGCATGTTAAATGAATGTAACATTAAAATGGGGGTGAAAATTGCACGTAGTTTAATTCCCAAATACTCTCTGATTAATTTTGGCAAACTCTGTTTCATTGGATGAAACAAGTTTAATTAACAAGTTTCGTGTTGGGATTTTAAGTATCCAATGGACCAAGATTCAATGATAAAGCAAAATGGATAAACGTTTATTTCATAAAATATTCAATTAAAATTTTCTTTGAAGATGTTATATTCTGTAATTCAAAATTTTACATAGAAACAAAGATTTTCACTAGATTTTTATTTGCAGCATTAAATCTTTGTTTCTAGAAGGCATTAATCTCTATTATCCATCTATCTTTATTAGCTGATACTAGTCTCTACTAGTAAAAGCTTACATAGTTTAGCTGTTATTCATATGAGATTATACCAGTTATGTAGTATATTGAAAATTACTACCGCGTTTGACAACGGCGCGACGACTCGTTACAGCCCTCGATCCTAGCCAGGATTAAATCCAAACTATCCTAAAACCTATTCAAACATAAATAAATTATATTGTAAAAAAAACTAAAAGACGCGCTTTTATAATTAATCAAACTAAAAATTAAAAAATAATTCTTAACATGAGGATAAAATTACTGACAAAAAAATTAATGTCACTGTTCTAAAAAGCATGGGTTGCTTGATATAAATAATAACTAAATAAAAATATGTTTATTGACACTACATAGACTTTCATTAAATTTACATTTAACTTAATTGTTTTGGTAGCGCATAGACATTGTTATTACAAACTACCCTCAAACAGACAAAACAACAAGGAATAAATAGATTGCACTTGTAATGTGTGGACTTGATCATTTCGTGTGCATTATTTTATTTATATATAACTACTAGCTGACCCGGCAAACGTTGTTCTGCCATATAAATAATAAAATGTCAAAAAATTAAAAAAAATTTTTTGGGGGTGGGTCACCCCTAACATTTAGGGGGATGAAAAATAGATGTTGGCCGATTCTCATAGATACCGGATAAGTACAAAAAATCACTAACTCAATTTAGTTATCTGCCTACTGCCTACCCCCTAAGAACGATGGCGTGATTATTTATAGCCTATGACCATTTCTAGGTTATCATCTATCACCATACCAAATTTCATCAAAATCCGTTCAGCCGTTTAGGCGTGAAAGAGGAACAGACAGACAGACAGACAGAGTTACTTTCGCATTTATAATATTAGTATGGATTATATATTTTTTTCTTTATCGATATAATGTATTATATAATGATACATTTATCTCTTGACCAAAAAAACATACTTACACAAAATACATTTTATGTAAAATGTATTAAGTTATTTTAATTATTCATATCAGTATTTAAATAAACGTATACATACATATACATATACACACACTTACATAATATACATACACACACATATACGGTACACACATACATATCCGCATTATGTAGATTTATGAAATATATTTGTCTTTTCTAGGAATTGTTTGTTTTATCTGTATCTTACATGATTATTGATATTTCCTTATTTCGATTATAGATACATATGCATAACTGTGCAAGTAATCATAAAAATTAACAAATATTATATTGAATTATAGAATAAACGCGAATAGCTTTTCTATGTCCTCGTAATTTTGTGTTTTAAAGCCACTTCTTCAAAACTATTTTGCAATTATATTTATTAAGTGAATATAATTGGAGAATTTTATTTAATTTATTATAAACATATGGGCCTGTATAATTTTTAAATTTTTAAATATAATGTATTTTAAAAGATAAATGGGACATGCATCAAATTATCCGTGCAGGGGCGGAGAAAGAATATTAACCGCTGCGCAGGGGTCGGCCTGTCGTAAAAGGCGACAAAACAACCCACCGTAACTAGCTACGTGATAGGGCTGTAATTATTTTCATAAATTTAACGCCATCTTCTGGCTGGTTTTATAAATCAACACCATCTTCCGGCAGTTTTATTAATTAAGTGCCAGATGGCGTTTCGGCAGAAGGAAAAGAAATCGTTAATCTTGATGATCCTGATAAGGACTTTGAGACAAAATTATTCAATTTGTGTATTATCATCAGGTCTTGACCAGTGTGAAAAATTTTGAATATTTTGATCGTTCAACGTGCGGAATAATCGAGTCCGAATTAATGTGTAAAAAATCATTAATCCTGAAAATTCTAGCAAGGATAATGATAGAAACTATACAAATTATTGCATTGTCATCGGTCCTTGATAAGTGTGCAAAGTTTCAAATCAAGACGTGGTTTCGAAAGGGGTGAAAATCACGTTCAAAGATTCTGTTACATAGATACATAGACATCAAATACCATTACTGGGACATAAATATTTGGCCATTTCAAATACTTCTGTCTTTGTTGTTGTGTTGTCTTTGTTCTGTTCATCCTTCTTGAAAGAAAGATGTCAATGCCATCTGTAAAACTAACCCCAAGTTATTGAAGTCAATCCTACAGGCAATCATATTAAAATAAACGTTTTTGTCATTACAATAGCACATCAACAAAAATTAACGCATTCTAAAAATGATGGACAATACAATTATATACTGTCGTAAATAAAGAAGACGATACTGACGTCATAAAGCAGGGTCAGTGGCCACTCTCTCCTCGAACTTTGACATCGTGCAGCCAAGAAATTTATTACATAACTCGTTAGCATAATGCAATAATCGTAGATAAACAAGCAAGATATAGGAAATCGCGTTTGTGATTAGGTCTTGCCAGCAATATGTGATCAGTATGGTAATTTGGAAATATTACGAAAATTACATAGGCAACCTTTTTTACATATTTTAAAGAAGTGTATTCAATTTCATAAAATAAACATTCCACGCTCATCTTATACAACTTATACTTTCTAACCTACTGATTATAATTTCAAAATATATTCTTTTTTAAATAAAACGAATATAGTTTATAATTGGAATCAATCAACTGTTAAATAACAGCTAAATATATGTATATGACAATGTTATACAAATATTGAAATGAATATATGGAAAACAGAACACATGAACTATATATATATATGTATGGTTTGGTATATATGTGTTATTTACAAGGAAAGTATTACAACAAATTAAGTAATATCATAGTACTAAATAATGCTACTTTAGTAGAGTTATTAATAGTTGTTGTGCTATTAAACCTATTAATTATTATATTCAATATATTCATTTTATTACAAACATGTATATTTGTAATTGCCTCAATTGACTGCATTGTAAAGCACTAACCACTGTACTCAAAGTTGTATTGAAAATAATATCTTAAAGACTCAATGACAGTTTACAGTAGTCATTTGTGAATTTTTTTGCGGAGGAACAGCAGACAGGCTAACGGCCCATTTAATAGTAAGCAGTTACCGTCGCCTATGGATGTTTGCGACGCTAGGGGCACCGCTAGCACGCTGCTATCCCATAAGAATACAGGAACCCGGGTCATTAATGCCGGAATACAACACGAGGTTATTATGGCGGTATACTTATAGATCTTATAGCCTTACCATGTAGCTAGAGATGTTTTGTTGCCTTTTACAACAAGCTTACCCGGCTGCAGAGGTTAGTGTTCTTACTCCGCCCCTGGACGGAGAAAACGGAGAAAACCATCATTCTTGTGCAAAAATCATCACAAGTCGGCTAATTTTCACGGAGATAACCGCCATCTGATCTCTAAACGCGAAGGATAAACCCTACGTTAGGATCGCATCCATTTCGTCCGTTGTTTTGAACTTAGCAGGTCCTGGTAACACCTCAAATTACAAGCAACATTATTCAGATTAAACAGGAAAGTTTTAAATTTCCTAATTTCATTATATACTGATTTCGTAATCACAATTTTTAAATGTCACCAACATTTACATTATAGACAACATCAAATATATCACTTTCAATTACTATTCAAATTAGTATTATTAAGAAATTATTAATAAAATAACGATTAAATTTACCTTTCCATTTTTATCAACTAATGGTTATTATCAAGTATATAATATATTTATTATGTAAATATAAAGGATGTGTGCAATGATATTTATGTACTGTACTTAGTAATTAGGGGAATATGTTGACACTTATGAATATTTAATGGAATTTTATTTTATTTCGATTATTTTAATTGACTATTTAAGAGCATTACACAATTTAGACTAGTGCTTGTCAATTTTACTATCACAAAGACCTTGTTAAGCTATGCCGTATACATTTTTTTATGACAGTTTCATACTATTTGTTGACACAGAGGATGATAATAAGAAAGAAAGAAAGAAATAAATAATTTTTTAGTCGGCAATCTCACAGGGCCACACATACCTCCTGACTCCGCCGTTGTAGGGTTGAATTGGAAATGAGTTTTTCTCAGAAAAAAAATATTTTACCGTATAATCAGCGTCAAATTGAAAACAAATAAATCAAAATTGAAAACAAATATATTACTGATTTGTACCGTGAATATCGAAGAATCCCAGCAACATAAGAAAATTTTATAATATATTTGTTTTTTTATACCGTGTAGCAGTACCGTATTACCGTATACCGTAAGCAAAGTACACACTTCGAATGTGATCAAAGTAAAACACCCGTAAAAAGTTAAAATATATTTATTAAGCTAAGGATAGAAAAGTCTTCATAAATTAAAAAAATCGAAGAAATAACCATTCTTTTTAATAAATAGCTTTTATAATGTAATTAATGTTGATGAATAAATAAGAATGACATTTATAATGCTATGAATCCGAACTATATATTATTAATGATTTTTTTTCATTGCAGAATAAGACGCCACATGCGAGTTTGGTAAGTAAATATTAATATTAATTCTAATATTTTTTAGTATTTCATGTAAACAAATTATTACTAACTACTAATCACGTATCCGTGCCTACTTTGTCATAAAAAAATAATCTTCAACAACTTTTCAAGACACTAGAATTTTTTAATAATTTAATTTATACTCGTATAATACAGGTACATTTTATTTCAAAATAACAACAACAACGCATATACACGGTTGCAACACATACACTACTATAATATATTCTACTTATTAATGTGATTACGTTCTCTATCAAAATAATAATTAAAACTGTTATAAAAATTATCAACTTTAAATAATAGACAATATGTGGTTAACAAATATTATTAAGTCTATATCGTTACTCCTCTATATGGATTACTCTTGTCACCTTACAGCAATGAAATGACACGTTCATAAAGGTTCAGGCGAATTATTCATAAAAGTAAATTTTCTTGAATTATATATAATCACAAGTACACTAAATTCCAATAGGATTTAAGAGTTTAACAGGATTTCAATAATGAAAATTCTGTGAATCTGTTTATCTTTCCACAGAGATATGCCTCTCAACATAATTTTATACGGCTCCCATAGTCGCTTCGAATCAAAACTAACTGGACGTGAGTGACTTTCTTAGCTGACACTTATTAAGAAATATAAATGATAGAGATGCTCTAGTTTATAATATTATTCAACTCATCGTGTTGCAAGCTTGTCCCAGTTCGCGTCATCTTATTTAATTTGGCATAGCATGGTATGCCGAAACTATTATCGGGCGCTGGCGGACGACGGAAATCGAACTAATCGATTTTCATTTTACCGACAGGAAATTAAATCCTTTTCGAGTCATACCGATAACGGATTTCAAGTAAGAACGGCACGTGTTCAACAATTTAAGTGCATGTCAGGTTAAGTCGATTTAATAGGAACCGTTATTGGAATTGAATTCTGAATTTCATTATATGAAACGTTTTATAGATAACTACCTTTTTTAATATTGAAAGGTCTAATCCATACTAGTATTATAAATGTGTAAGTAACTCTATCTGTCTATGTGTCTTACGTTTCCACGCCTAAACCAGTGAACCAATTTTAATATATTTCGGGACAGAAATAGATTGGACCTTGAAGAAGGACATAAGCTACTTTTTAAATTTGTATGGTAGAGCAAAGGTTGCTGGGTCAGTGCTAAATAAAGCGTATATCCGTAAACATTAAGTTGATTGAGAGGTAATGATTGACGGGGTAGCCGTAGACTCGATTTGACTAGTCGTAGAGCAATGCCCAAAAACTGATCCTGCAATCCACCACATAGCCTTAATACTTTGAACTGGGAATTTAGTGGATTTGCTGTGACCTCCCTGGTCATGAACACAGAAGCAGGGCAGTGAATCCAACATATCTGTGTCGGCTTCTTCTTGGAGTTCCACACACACAAGTTTTATACATTTAACGGGATTAAAATTTGTAATAGAATACAAGGAATAATTTCAAAATACGTGTAATATTTTAAATAAATAATTCAATACTCAAGGTTTGTAACCAAAATATTTTGACCACAAACCTCAAAGCCTTTAGCTATTCAAATGCTGGCATCTAATGCCTTAAACGCTTAATAGCATCCCTCTCCGTGCCAGGGCGGAGTAAGAAAACTGAACCCTGAGGCCACAGGCGACCTTTGTAAAAGGTAACAGAACAACCCTAGCTAGATGGTGGGGCTCCAAGCCCATCTAGATGGCAACGACCCCTGGTTTTAAAGCATGCCACCATAATGATCTTATGTGATATTCCGGCATTAGTAAACCAGGTCTCAAATCCTTTCCGAGGCCAACAGCGCGTTGGCAATGCCTTTGATGTTGCTAGCGTCTATAAGCGAAGGTTACCACCGACTCTCTGGTGAGCCTTTCGCCTGTCTGTCAATCTCAGCTATAAAAAAATGAAATCACTTTTAATATAACTAGCTTAATGCGACAAATATAATCTAGTACTAAATAGCAAAATTAAGACATTTTACTTAGTTAATCTTAATTAACCTTATTTCAGTGTAATCTCAGACTGTTTACTTCAGATGTTTGTTTGTCACTAAGATAGAACAAATATCTAGGTATGACTTTAACATATGTTTACTTCAAATACTATAGCAAGAATCGAATCCGAGTTCTCTATGTTGTAATATGGCTACCATGCACTTTTTAATTGATTAACAAATTGCAAAAAATTATTAATTGACCTCAATAAATTCTTCAAACATTATAAACAAATTGACTGCCATTTTGAAATCTAGAACACAAAACGATGATTTGAGGTTAATAGCCAAAGAATTTGCTTAAAACTGATTTGTTCAATTTCAAGCTTGAACTGTTGCAAGCTTTGAAATCTCTTAGTATAAATTAAAACAATATTTATCTTGTAAATTATACAAATAATATCCCTTGTAAGATTTTTTAGGAGAAAATCTAAATTCCAAATCCCTCGACCACTAAGTCCAAGTCATAGCGTGAGCATAGTCATACACGCTCCATACCCTGAGACGGCCCACTAAAAACCCCCCTGTATTTTTTATAATATATGTTTTCTCAAAATTATATAATGATAATGTAAGTGCATTTACTATATAATCTACGAGTGTACTCATCAATTATACAGTAAATAGAATCGATGAATACACGGTTTAATTTACAGATTTTGCAAAATGTTTTCATATATTGAATAACAAATCGGAACTCTACATTCCAAATTATTTACTAAAATATTCAATAACAATAGTAAACTTAAATCTATAAATAAAAATTCCAAATTGAAACACACTTAACACAAAAATTACAAGAAAGAAGAGAAAGAGAAAAGAGAAACGGAAAATGATGAAGGGTAGAGACGGAAACTCTAAATTTGCTATAGACAAGATGTATTTTCCATTAAATTGGAAGGTAAATCTTAATAAAGTTATCGTCAGGCAGTTCTAAAACGGTGAAAAAGACTTAGAAGACGGTCGCAATCATTCTATATACTTGTGTTATTGGTTAAAATATTCGGCCCATGAGGCTTGGTAACTATTAACTACAAAGATATATACGTAACTCAGACGTCCAGTGACCGGGGGGCTCATTAATATTTCGCTCAGAGAATAAGCATTGCTATTCAGCGTTGCAATGCCTGCTGGGAATGCACTCACTGTTGGATAACCTTCAGATGTAATTATTAATATAAATAAATATAAACATGTTGGGACATTTTACACAACGCCATCTAGTCCCAGACTAAGTTGCACAGCACTTTTGATATGGGTGGATATGGACAACTAATATATTACATATATACTTTTCTTTTGTTAATAAATATGTATTATACATAAACACCCAGACGTTGGACGGGAATCGATCCCGTGACCTCCGCTAGCATGCCAACGTGCGTTATGCGTTACGCCAACAGGTCATCAAATAGTTTCATATGTATACTTAGTTAAGGTATTACGTTAAAAAAACATGTGTGCAGTTCACACGTCATAGAACTGAAACCTTGAAAAATGTAAACTTCAATATAACACCGCACAAAGAAGGGACCACAAATATAGAAAACACTTTATAATGTCTTTTATCTCATTCTCTCCACCTTATATTATAAAGATAGGTATCTCTTTTTACTGTGACGTTTCCGTTTCATCGAGTTTCAAAATTACCCTGATGATTATACCTGACAAAAAAATTTATATATAAAATTTAACATAATTAAAGTGAAAACTTTAGCATCGTTGTGATCTGAAACTCCATAAAACGAATAAGTCATCGTAAAAAGAAACACCTATATACATCTTTTTTTGAAGTGTTTAATAACCTAAATTTTTTAACCCTAAATTTCGAGCGGATTGTAGCTCTTGGGTTGGGTCTCTGGGTTTCGGATCGGTCCGGATACGAACCCTGAACTCCAAAAGTTCCCTTTTTTGATTTGTTTGTTGAATTTTAAACTTATATTCTCATAAAAATCTACTACAGCACAGAACCTTACCGGCAAGTTAGTAAATGATTATATGTATACCTATATAGTGAGTTCTCCTTCACAAGATTATCTAGCCATACATTTAGTCTTAGATTCCTCCTTGCTATTAATGTTATTTACGAAAGTAATCCGATATGTTTTCCTCTATGACATGTGAGTAACAGGAACATCGATTTGTCCGCAGTCAGTTCTGTTCCCGCGGGAAATTAAGGACCGAGATACACTCGCTGACCACGTCTGCCTCTCATACCTAGCGACGCTCATATACGCATCCGATTCCAATTATTGTTTGGCTTGACATTTCATTTATGCTCTCTACCGTAAAAAATGTGAATCAAAATTGTGTCATTCTTTGAGATAAAATAAATTCATATGAAAATTAAAGTAAATTAATAAATAAATATACTGAAATCATTCAAACAGAGCCATCTAGTCAACTAATATACTTCTACATTTTTTCCATTATTTAAATAAAATATATGTTTAAAAATTCAATATTTTCATGTTAATTATTAACCAAATAGCTACTGAAATGAAAAGATTTTTATATAATTAGCTCTAACTAGAAATATGAATAATTTAAATAAAAAAGACATAGGCAATCACGCCTGTATTTATGGAACAGTGTGAAGCAAAATGTCTCCAGTGTTTCATGAAAAATGTCCCAAATTATGGAACACAAAGTGAACTGAAATATTTTGATTCTTATATTTTTATTGAATATTATTTTAATAATTTAACTATTAGTTCACTAATCTATAGCATAACAACATATTTGATATTATTATTAAAAATTTAAATAGTAATATTCGAGTATTAAATGAATTTATCCAACAATAAATAAATATTTACTTATGAGACAGGCATGATAAGAACAGTTTTTAATATTTGGAAAAAATAATCAATAAAGTTAATACTAATGTACTTAAAAATAAAATTTTAATACGTTTCTCCTTTAATTTGTTTCTTTATTTATTTTATTTATCTAGTGGTTGTAGTAAAGTGATAGATAACCACTGGATATAAACTTATATTCAGTGGTTACAAAATGCGTGTTGGGGTAATTTTTGTTCGATAGCATTATATCTCATAAAACTAAAGGAAAAGTCATATGTGATGAATGATTGTCGAAGAATAACATAGTTGGAGCACATATAAATAAAACTTGGAAAAAACATAAAGATTTTTAAACTTATTTAAAATACTAGCGGGACCAATGTAGAGTCGACATCCTAAACACTTGCGTAGATTATTTATATCAGTTGTTAGGAGTAGATTTGATTATGGGAGCTTTCTTTATGACAGTAGTGCAAAATCTCACTTATCGAAACTGCACAAAGTACAAAACCAAGCTTTAAGAATAATAGGTGGTTTCATTCGCACTAGTCCAATCCATGTTATAGAAGCTGAAACATGTATACCTACTCTAGTTTTGAAAAGGAAATTCCTTGCAACTAAATATATCTTAAAAGTAAAATCTTTTGATAGTAATATGGCGACAAAACTATTAGACACTCTATCAAATTAAACATCAAATAGTTATTGGCAAAATAAGAAAATAACATTATTAGTGAAATTATACTCTAACATAAAGAATCACAACCTAGCATCAATTTATTCTTTAGAAATATACAAGTTTAATACTTGGGTATCAAGTATTAAAGTAGATGATATAATTAGTAAAAATTTAGATAATATTAATTTAAACAGGAAATCCTATGATACCAACATCCTCAAGAATAAAGTCATACACTCCAAATATAATGGGTGGGTTAAAATATTTACAAATGGTTCAAAATCTGATAGAGGTTTTGGAGCGGCATTTTATGATTATATTTATTAATAGAAATAATGGTAATTTTTAATTATGCCGCCATAATAACCTTGTGTTGTGTTCCGGCATTGGTGACCTAAGTTCCAGTACCTTTATGGGACAGCAGCGTGTTCGCGATGCCACTGATGTTGCAAACATCCATAGGCGATGGTTACTGCTAAATTCTAAGCGGGCCGTCAGCCTGTCTGCTGTCCTACAGCAATAAAAAAAAATGGTCTTTTAAAATTATTAAATGGTAACTTATGTATGACAGTGGAACTAGTTGCAATACCAGAAGTTCTTGATTACTTACAGAGAATGCAATGTGCAAAATGTGTTCTATTTGTTGACAGTCAAAGTGCTCTCCAATATACCTAGTCAGGTCATAAGTATTGTCACACAGTAAAAACTTTTCTTTTAGAATGCTGGCCACAAAAAAGTTTATTGAATTAGAATTTCGAATTGTTCATGAAAATAAAAATTTATAACTTTTAGAATTTTACTCATTTTTAAATATGGAGTGGACGTTTAAAGAAGACCGTGTTGCAGTTATTGCGTTGCATCGTTGCGGTTACGCGCCAATTCAAATTTTTAACATACTGAAAAATTTGAATATTACCAAAAGATTCGTTTATCGTACCATCAAACGATACAATGAAGACTCTAGTGTAGATGACAGGTCAAGAAGTGGTCGCCCTCGGTCTGTTAGGACTCCAGCAGTGATAAAAGCTGTGAAGGCACGAATTCAAAGAAATCCCAAACGTAAGCAGAAACTGTTGGCCCTTCAGATGGGGTTAAGCAGAACCACGGTGAAAAGGGTGTTAAATGAAGACTTAGGGCTTCGGGCATATCGAAGAAAAACAGGACATCGTTTGAATGCTCGTCTAATGGACCTGAGACTGAAGAGATGCCGCGCTTTGTTGAAGCCGTACGCGGGAAAAAAATATCGGGAAATTCTTTTTTCGGATGAAAAAATGTTTACCGTAGAAGAGAGCTACAACAAACAAAATGATAAGGTGTACGCACACAGTAGTGAAGAAGCGAGCAACCGTATTCCGCGTGTCCAACGAGGTCATTTTCCATCCTCGCTCATGGTATGGTTGGGAGTTTCTTATTGGGGCTTAACAGAGGTACATTTTTGTGAGAAAGGTGTAAAAACGAATGCTGTTGTGTATCAAAATACAGTCCTGACGAACCTTGTGGAACCTGTTTCTCATACCATGTTCAATAACAGGCACTGGGTATTCCAACAAGATTCGGCGCCAGCTCATAGAGCGAAGAGCACACAAGACTGGCTGGCGGCGCGTGAAATCGACTTCATCCGGCACGAAGACTGGCCCTCCTCCAGTCCAGATTTGAATCCGTTAGATTACAAGATATGGCAACACTTGGAGGAAAAGGCGTGCTCAAAGCCTCATCCCAATTTGGAGTCACTCAAGACATCCTTGATTAAGGCAGCCGCCGATATTGACATGGACCTCGTTCGTGCTGCGATAGACAACTGGCTGCGCAGATTGAAGGCTTGTATTCAAAATCACGGAGGTCATTTTGAATAAACTTTAATGTCATAAGAATCTATGTTTTGTTAAGTTCATTTTGGTATATGAATGGTTACATAATTAATAATCTTGTTACAATTATTTTACATTAAACATGTGACAGAATTTATGACCTGACTAGGTATAGCCCTATGTGCCTCTGGACGCAGAGGCACATCGATTGCCTTTGATATATTAGAACACATTTTATACTTCCTTAGTAAGGATATTGAGCAGGTTTTGCAATGGTTTCCATTGCATGTTGGCTTACGGGGAAATGAGGAGGTTGATCGACTGACGAAATTGGCTGTTTCTGAAGGTCCGGAGTTGTTAAATGAAGCAAATAATTTTGAAGTTTTGGTTACATAAACAAATTATTGATATAAAAGCCAAAAACTTAAAGCAATCACACAATATTTGACACATGTTCATCTTAGTTCGACAAACGAATATTTTTTCATGTAATCTGACATGAACTTTTAAATTAGTTGTTTTTTTTTTCTAAACTTTGCAATTAGTGTTAAAATAAATTAATGTAAAAAGTAAAGTAGTTTTTATAGATGATAAATATAATATTATTACAGATTAAATTAAACATTATTTATACATCAGATCTAATTATAGTGTTTCATTAAACGGTACAATATTTCATAATATGGCCTTTGACCTTACTTATATATTTTTCTTTAGGTAAATAAATATATATTATATTATATATTATATAAATGTTTAGACTCAGGACGGGAATGGAACCTACGACCCTCGCTGGCGTAGTGCGAAAGCCGTTTTGTCACGGTCGTCAAAAAATTATAAGCATATGTTATTTCATTGTTATGTTCGCCACATTAAGTATGTAAATATCAAAAATACAACGTTTATTGATTTTAAAAACACAGCACATTGACAGCACTAAATAAAAATCTCATATTTTTTGTCATACAGCGTTGTCTCAGAAACAGAATGATACCAAAAGAAGGTTGGGTGCCATTGATGGATTTTATCCCGAAAATAATATTTATTTTTATAAAAAAAAAATACAAACACACATAACTCAATAACTAATATATAAACCGCTTAATTATAGTATATACTAATATACCGTTGTTATAACTTATTATAAACATGTAAAGCAAAATCTGACATTATATTGAGCACTTGATTACTTTCAGATAGCATTCAAAATAAAATAAGAATCATCGAGGTGCAAAAACAAAAGAAAAACGTATTGCTTTTTCAAAGTAAATTGGTTTAACGGTAAACTTGACAACGTTTTTTTACCATTTTCAAAAGAATGTTTATTATTTTTCTATTTTTATTTCTTTTAGCATTAAAATAAAAAGGAGAAACGGTCGGCAAAGGAATCTGCATAATATTCTTCTCCTGTATTACATGTAATATAATAGAGAAATCGTCAAAATTGGATATCAATAATTTTTATCCAAACATCCAGCTTAGCTTAGCTAGCTTATTATAATAATTAGATTACAAACGAGATTCATCGTTTAGATGATATTTCGTAATTTAACATAATACTTTTTTTCCTTTATAGTAATTAGGGGGCGTCCATAAATTACGTGAGGTGTTTAAGGGGGGGAGGGGGTCGAGTCAAATCTCATCTAATCTTACGTTGGAGAGAGCCCCCTCTCGGCAAATATCACGCAATTTTTTTTCTGATTGAATCAAAAAAAAATTATACTATTTTGGTCCATTTAATCCAGATTGTACATGTTTAAGATTTAATCTTGAGCGTAATCGCGTAATACGATTAAGATCATTCACTAATTCGTTCGAAAGAAAATTTTTATTACACTTATAATTAAACTCTCAGCAATATTGATTACTAGTCTTAACTAGTCGTAAATAAAAGCACGAAGCAAATTTTGTTTTTCTTTTTACAATAACAATCCAACGCGTTTACGTAAGAAACCCACATTTTGAAAAATCTCACGTGAGATTGGGGGATGGGGGAGGGGGTTGAATAAAATCTCACGACATCTCACCATTACAGAAAATTTAAAAAAACACCTCGCGTAATTTATGGACGCGCCCTTACAGCTTCAACAATAGAGTATTTTAGATTTTAACAATAATATTTGTTTGATAATATCAGTTCTAATGGAAAGTGATATCTCAAATATAGATTTGAAATAACAAGTTTCTAAAATGTACAAATATGTACATTACTCTACAAATTTCTCTTTCTCTCGTCATTTATCTTCACTTGTATTTGCAAAGACTTTCAACAACCATTAAACATCGTGCCATAATAATAAAGATTTTAGTTTAAAATAGTTACATATGAATTTATCTTAGTTCTAAATCCCGTATGCATTCAAAACTTTCATTTATAAGCTTAGAGGCTGTTGTGCACTGGGTGAGAATAGTGCATCGATTGGGCTGATACTGATCTGTTTTCTTGTAACTGTAATCCTGAAATGGAGATTGAATTTCGGTAAACATAATTTACGATGACCAAAGTTTGATGGACCGAAAACCCGTGTAGTATAGTACGCGATAGTAGAACAAGGCTGGATAAGAAAAACACAGGAAAATTTTAGGAAGCTTACGCCCAGCAATGTATGACGAATGGCTGACGACAGGCATAGTTATGTTACATCAATCCAACAGTTTACGCACCAACGGTCACCTGATAACTATATATTTCACCGCACCAGCTATATATTTATGAAAAAACCGCAAAAAAAAAAACTGTAGAACTACCGAATATAATGTTACGTAAAATCATAGCGCAGTTATGAAAAAACGCCCAATTATCCGTATAATGTGCAATCAAAGTGGAAACGTAGTTTTACCAACAACTAGACTGTGACTGACCGAAGAATGCCTTGAAATTCTTGTAATTAATCGATTATTTTTATTAATTGCTATTGTTTTTTGAAATTCAGTGTCTATTAAAAACGAACACGTTAATAAAAGATTTAAATGTGAAAACATCAAACTTTACAATAAAATTTGTTGTTACAATCACAAAAATACTGGCTTTCAAATAAATAGCAATCAGGTTTTAATATAAACCTAATATACCACTGGGCCCAAGATGGAACCGATATTATATCCGCCACAGTTGTTTAAGTCGGATTGGCGATACACACTCGGTATCGATGTGCTTGATCATTCATGGCAATTATGTTATGTTATAGTATATGCATAAACTAAGTAAGTCTTCTTAATGTAAATTAGATATGTGCCTTAAGTAAACTTCTTAGTTTATGTGATGATACTGATTCATGATACTGAGGAAGTTATGAGTGTGATACCATATGCGCATCATTTATTAGTTATTTTGTAAAAATTATCGTTAAAATTACAGTAACTTAAGATCTATGCATTTATGCAAATAACACGGTAAATTATGGCGCTCCTTAGCAAAAGAAAAAAATTAAAAACCATCATATTAATTTGGTTATTTTATAATACTTATAATTGTATTTAATTTATGCATAACTAAGTCAGTTATTATTATTGAAATGTTGTATTTTCATCATGATTTCCGCATTAAATCCAACCCAAATTTTTGTTTTTATGCCAAGGGTGGATGTCCACTTTCCGAGCATTTCTCCAAAATTATTTAATAATAATATTAAAAGAGTTAATTAAGCTTATCATGCTTATATTTATGCAATGTTAAATTTCATGCATACAAAGAAATTTCCTCTGACTATTTCTAAAATACCTAGACCAGAGTGCGACATAAGTAGTTTCAGTATTTATGTCACCGGAAATCGAACTCCTTTAATCGTGAAATGTATATCATCAAACTATTTTATTAAGGACAATTACAATAATTTCCATACTGTATAGAGTTTTTATAAAAAAACGTTATCGTCCTTAGTGTCCATATACGTCCATAGGCGGCGGTGACCTACTAGGCTACTACCGACTCAGCTATTTGCCTGTCTGTTGGACTCCAGTTATTAATAAACAAACATCAGTAAACAAAGCGTGTTCATATTATAAAACTGAAATGTTATAATATGATTACTGTAGCAATAAAATACAGTATTTATTCAAATAAAAAAATATTTCATTTTAATTTTTACAATCTGGTATAACGCATGAACTCATCTGCATCGGACAAGCTTTGCTTAATGATCCGTGTTTCCACAGACGGTAAAACACCCTCCGCATGGGGAGTTATTATCGTAATTAGGGCGTAAATCGTATTTCCCACATTATACATTTAAAATTATGAAATCTTTTTAAAATTATACTATCTCTGCGGCATTAATGAGTTTCCTTATTTTAGGGTATATTTTCGGTCAGCAGTTTATCGTATAAATACTAAATTTGGGTAAATATGTGTAATACACTGTGATAATTTACAGAACGCCATCTAGTCGCGAACTTAATAACGAAGTACTCTTGCGTTTTGAGTATTTTTTTATAGCTGGAGTTCAGCAGACAGGCAAGCGACCCTAAAGCAGGTGGTAACCGCCACCGATGGACGTTTGCAATACCAATTTTATAACGCCTTTTTGATATACCCCATATCGTGTTACCATGGGAACACCTCAGTCGGAAGCTCATTTCAAATCCAGAGAGTACGCAACATGAAAATTCTTAAGAACCGTTTCGTACAAGAAAGAAAAGGCTCCGGGAAATAAGGATGAACATGCAGCCGACCGCGCAGTGCGGTAGTAGAAAGAAGAAGAAGGCACCATTCTAAACAGTTCTTCATAACACTAATCGTTACACAAACGGTAGAATATGCAGAGACGCAGAAAACGTGTTTAAATCGTCTGTGAGTATGGGATCGGCGACAAGACGCACTGCGCGCCATTGGCTAAGTCCAGGGGATTTAGCTTACAGGCTGGTGTTCCAACCCATAAATGTGAGCAGTACTCCATATGTGGCCTGATCTGTGCATTGTATAGCACAAGTCATTGCCTTAAAGTGAAATATTGCTTGGACCGGTTTAGAAAAGCCAGCTTTTTGGAGACAAGCTTACCTTTGCCCTCCAGTTGTCCCCTAAACTGCACATCTTTCGTGATATCGACACCAAGAATCTCAATACTCTCTGAGATGGTAAGAGGATTTCCTTGGAACTGAGGCGCAGGTGCGAATGGAGTTTTCTTGGCAGAGAATTCGCAGAGATTTAGTCTTCAAGAGGTTGAATTGAACAAGGTTTTGTCGTCCCCATTCAGAGACTCTAGAATCTCTGAATAACTACACTACTGATATACTACTTATAGACTTTTGTGATATTTTTTTTTTAAAAAGTTCTTATGTGAAAAAAAAGTATGATTACACATTTATAAATATCCAAACTCGGAACGGGAATCGTATCTGTAACCCCCCGCAGGTGTTTCCACATATGAAAACTGTTGCATCACAGAGATCATCAAATCTATTGTACTACTTACTACTACTGTACTTCTATTTACCCGAAAATCAAATTCTGCTAGGAGTATTTCTATGGTAAACACGTAAAAAGATGAGAAATTAATTTCACATTAAATACATACATATAAAATATTTACAACTATAAAATATATAATTTTTTGTTAAATAATGAAATTTAAAGTAATGAAAAGTAATGAAATTTAAAGTATTTAACACTGTAAATAAACAAAAAGGCATCTGTCCCTTATAAGTTACATAACTTGACTATTACATGATTTACTTTTTAAACCTACTATTGCATAATATGTTGACACACACGATTTATGATATAAAATATTTACATAACAATTGATGACCAAAAAGCATTGGAAGTCATAAATGAATAATAAAGAATGGATTTATTGTCATGTTGAAGGTCTGTCAACAGTACGATTGTACAATAGTACGAAATACTTAAGTGATTCTTAAAACTCATTCACTACACAACTCATTATACAAAAAGAGTCATTGAGTCATATATTTTCGGTGTTTCATTAGCCTATATGTTATATAACTAAAAATAACAAGTACATAATAAATAATATTACCATATATATTTCGTAGTTTACTTCTTTTAATTATTACTAGCTCGATCTTAGCCAATTTTCAGTATGTGAACCAGTTTTAATGTTATAAATTGATGATTCAGTAGTGCCTACTACATAAGTAACGATAACAGATATTTTGAATGAACCAAAAAATATTTATATTTTACTATAGTTACTTATTATACTCATATTTATAGTTTATTTATATACACAATTTTACTAAAGATTTCCACATCTATAAATTTTAAAACCGAACAATTGGAACACAATTTAAATTCTACCAAAAACTACTGAAAACCTTATGTTATTATTATTTAAATATTGAAAAAAAAAATAGTAATAGTTTATGAAAACGAAACTATCCACATAAACATACCTTGGAAATCGCCATTTAACGCTAAATTAAGCAGTTAAGCGAACATGTTAAAACAAAACACTTTCACTGCTACTTGAATACAGTCCGGATAAAGATCAAAAGGAAAAAGTGTCACATCCGTTACGCACTGTCATTACAAAAGTTCGAAACGCGAAACTATCACACAAGTTATGCGTCTCTTTACATAAGTGATAGTATAATGTTTACTATATTTTCTTAACTGTTAAAAAATAAATACACACTCCTTTAAAACATTTCCTCCAATATACATCCGAAGTTTCAATTAGGACAAAAAGGTAGTCTTTGTTGCAGATATTGTTACAAAGTGAAATAAATCTCCATGCTTTTTGAATCAATACCCCTCAATTATTCTTTCCATTCTAGCTGTAACTATACATATTGCCGTAAAAAGTAATAAAGAAATATTCAAAATAAAAACGTTTCTGCAAGACTCCTAATAAGTATATTTATAAGCAAGTCAAATTGTATTGTTAAAATTGAAATGAAAAAAAACTAGACAAAAGACTTAAATATACTGAATACAGTAGTATTCATTTTGTAGTAGTAAGTTTTTTTTTTAGTAAAGATAGGCGTACGTTTGACCGCAATCTCACCTGATGGTAAGCGACGATGCGGTCGACGGTGTATCACGCTTGCCTATAAAAAACCTGTTCACTCTCCTCTTGAAGGCCCCTATAATGTTCGGGAAACACAGACGCCGGCAAAGAATTCCACTCTTTGGCGGTTCGCATGATGAATATGGAAGCAAAACGCTTTGTGCGGATAGGGGGCATGTCGACCATAAATGGGTGGCGCATTGCCGTACGTCTGGTTGTCCTGTGATGGAAGGGAGACGGAGGAATTAAGTTGTGTAATTCCGCCGCACATTCTCCGAAATGTATCCTGTAAAACACCGAGAGACTGGCAACTTTGCGTCGATGTTCAAGACTCTGAAGTCTAGTCTCAACAAAAGCATCGTTACCGATGAGTCTTTTGGCTCGTCTTTCTATAGAATCCAAGGCCTCCAGCTGATATTTGCCAGAGCCATCCCACAAGTGGGAACAGTACTCCAAACATGACAAGTATACTGAATAATACAACTGCAAAGCCAAATCATTTTCAATGAAGAAATGAACACAAGAATTTATATGACCAGTATTCGTAAATATCTTAAGCTTGTCTTAAAGGATTATGCATTTTTTTAACACAATAAAACAAATCATTCATGATAAATTAGTCATTCGGTTGCAATTACGAAAAACATTTTTTTATGAAAAGCAGTTTTAAAATTTACCAAACTCACCATACAATGACTTTGTCAACCGATTTCACGAAGGACTACGTATACTAAAATTGCATAAAGTTGACACTGTGCACGTCTGCTGAATTGCAACAGATAATTATCATTCAAAGGAGTTAGTGGGTCAATGTTTACTAATACCTGGTGAGTAACCCATTTGTTTATTTGACTGGATGTGGTTTTGGTTACAGAAACCCGCTAATCCAATCAAAATATATTGAATTATAAAAGCAGTGCTAATGTTAATTTCAAACACTGAAAAAAGATATGTTTTTTACGAAATATAATAATAGATTTATTTGTATTTATTTATTTCTTTCTTTTGTTACAGTTACTACATTGATACAAACATAACTATATAGAAACATAAGGCTAAATATGTAACAAAAAAAACAAACACAACATGCGTAAAGATCCTAAGAGCTGTATTCATATTTATCACATTTAACATCCAATTTTTAGCTCAGCGACTATTAGATCCGATATTTTTATCCGTGCAGAAGCGTGTCCTGTCGTAAAAGGCGACAAAAAAGCACCCTAGCTACGTGGTAGGGCCCCAAGCCTGTCTGGATGGTGACCACCTTTGGTCTTATGTATGCCGCCATAATAACCTTGTGTTGTGTTCCGGCATTAGTGACCCAAGTTCCTGTACCCTTATGCGACAGCAGCGTCTTCGCGATGTCACTTACGTTGCTAACACTCATAAGCGACGGTAACTGCTAAATTCTAAGCTGGCCGTCAGCCTGTAATAATAAAAAAGATCATATAATTTGCTAACACATTTATTTTCTTGATTACAAAAGAAAAAAAGGAAGTCGCTTAGAAAGGCTTTGCAGTTTTAATCTTATACAATTTAATTTAGCAGAGCATCGAATCCTCGGTGATAAATTCGAGTAAAGGTGGAATAAAATGAATGAAACTCCTGTAAACAAGTGTTAGAAAATTAGCATGTATTTATCTAAAGTTCTTAAAGCAATTAAAAAATTGCTTAAAAAAGTATATATATATATACCTTGTTATTGTTATCATTAACATGAATTCAAATCAATATTACTCTAGACATAGCAATAAAAAACCATAAAACTATTGAAATAGTGATAAGAGTCAAAATTTATATGCTCTCAAATAGGGGCAATAAAGTAATAGATTGCTCATAAAATTTAATGAGTAAGCTTTCTCTATATAAATTAAATTCTTTAAATCTATCTATATAAATAAAATGATAGAGGTCTGCAGTTGTGCGCGCATTACGGTAAAACTACTGGATAGATTTCAATAAAATTTTCTGAATATTATTTCTCAGATACTTGGTCTTTATCTAAAAAAGTTATTGCGATCTCTTCATTTAATATAAAGTTGTTAAAGTGTTAAGGAACATGTGTTTAAGAGCAAAGCGGGTGGGAACGGTTAGTTTAATAATAAATTAGCTATATAAGCTGACGAGGATATGAATAAATAAAGCAAAAATTTTATGATGTTTCTATAGATGTGTCAAGTAATATTTTATTAAGAATCTGGATAGTTTTATATATAATTTGTAACAGTCATAATTATTTAATTCAGTTTATTTGTGAACACGCATATTGACCCCAGAAATTGGGTTACGTATGAAAAAAATCTTTAGCTTTATCTTCTCTGTATAGAGCTTGTTCAAAAGTGTTAAAATATTTAATTAGTCCACAGCAGATACGAGGTAGCCGAGTGGTAACACACTCGGAGACTAACCTAGAGGTTCTGGTTCGAATCCTACATGCACTGCTAAGATTGTTTTTATCGAATAATATGCAAATTATAACTTAAATACCACGTACCCAAGGTAAGAAAACATCTGTTTTTCTATTTTTGATTGTTGTAGGACAACAGACAGGCCGACCGCCCACCTAATATTTAGCAGTTACTGTCGCCTATTGGTGTTTGAAACGCTACGAGCACCGCTAACACGTTGCTATCTGCGTAATGGTACTGAAACCTGATCACACAAGGTTATTATGGCGAAATACTTAAAAACTAGGGGTAATTACCATCCAGACGGGATTGGAGCCCTACCAGCTTGGGTTGTTTAATTGCCTTTTACTACGGGCCGACCTCGGCCACAGTAGTCAGTATTCTTTCTCCGCCCCTGCACGGATGAAAATTCATTCATCATTATGAAATATTCATCACTGGCATGTGTAAATCGCATTGGACAAGCTCGGCGGGGGTATACCGCTATATTATACCACTATATTTAGAAGGACTCTCGAGCTCAGCAGCGAACGATCGAATTTTCACGAATTTTCTCGACTTATGTCGGTTTTTCATGAATTCCCGCCCCGTAGTCCACAGGAAGAAGATATTCATGTCCCCTCCAACTATTGAGCACGATGTATGAATGTTGTGTTCGCTTTCCCTTTCTTCTCCCTCTCCCTCTGCTCCCGGTGTGCGCTTGTGTGTGTGCATCTTGGTTGGGTGTTTGTGGTGTTGTGTGATTCGTGGTCTACCCCTCCCTCTGGCCCTATTTACAGGTTTTGTGTGTGATGTTATGTGACTCTCAGGTGTGTCTTGTGAAATTTGTGTGTTCGGTAGGTGCAAAATCTTGTTTGGTGTTGATGGCTCCTGTGTGTCATTTGTGTTGCAAACAAAAACTGTATCCTCTAGAACTTTGTGGAATAAGGTTGATGTGTGTATGGCTGCTTCTAGGCTGTCTATGTATTTTGTAATGTTTCTAGCTACTATGCCTGTGGCTAGTGATAGGATCACTATTGGGACGACAGTGGTTTGTGTGTTCCACAGCCGTTCCGCTTTGAGTAGATGGTATTTGCTAAGCTTTTCTATTTCTTTGGCACCTATGTATGTTGTAGTCAGATGGTACTGTTATGTCTATCTATTATACTATTATTATTTATTTATTATACTACTATTTTGTTTCATAATTCACATTAAACTGACTTTAAGTAATAATATCAATATTTAGCTATTATACTTGATTATAAAATACATATGCGAGGAAAAGGAAGTGACTTACTAATGGCTACTTTTCAAGGTGCGAAATAAGCTAGTACACCGAACAACATGAGGGTTATACTATATAATTACATTGTCTTGATTTAAGTTTAGTTGGGCTCGAACAATGTGCAATTTACATATGATTGGATAATAATATGCTTTGTCGCACAGAAATGACCCAATTTAGATTCGGATATTGGATTATAACGTGCTAATAACAATATTAAAACTATATTTTGCGTTGTGGATAACAATTATTTTTGTTTTGGAATATATTTTAACTATTAATTTTACTAAGATTATAATTTTGAAACGAATTTTTATTTTGAAACGTCAGTAATAATAGTCTTCTTGTAAGAAGATAACGTTTGTAAGGTAAAGATTGTAACCATTACTTCTGTGAAACTTCTCTTGCCTGAGTAAACATGATTAAATATATCTGATTGACTTTTTAGGAGTGACTCTTGTTTCCCAAGCTTCACAAGAAAAACAAATTATTTTTACTATTGTATATTGTAATAATTAATTCATTAGCCACCTTTTAATGGAACCTCTCTCTTGTTTCCCAAACAGAAATAAGAAAGAGGTTCATATCGCACACCCAACATACCAAAATCAATACAAATAAAGAAGTTTTCTCATCAACTCTACCGAGAATCAGAAACCGATGCGTTCATCTTCATAGTTTTAATAAAAACATTGCTTTAAACACCATCAAAAGGTTAGGTTAATATCGGTCGATGATAAAAAGAGAACTAAAGCTAAATTTATCTTTTCCTACTCGTACATACGAGTATGTATATTTCTGCTTTCAGCTTTAGATATTTTAAATGTTCTTTTTCCAATTGTAACTATCGAATATTTCAACAGGGCCGTATCCAAGTAACGGCACGCGCCTCACGTATAAAAATTCACGCTTCCGTGACTGCCTCGATTGCTTACCAAAATTGAGCTGTAAACTTTACTATTGCCACACCGTGGACGAAAGTCAATGCCAACTAATAGAAAACTGTTCTAATTACCTCGAGCGCTCTTATTTCATATAGTGTGTGGATTGCGCAAAATTTTATCGTTTACATATCTAACGTCCATTTTAAATTGTTAATAATCCTTCGTAACGTGGACATGGTAATTCCAAAGTACCTGTTAAAAATATGCTTCAACAATTCACACAACTCAATTTAGTCACAAAGTAAGTAGCAGAGCGCTACTAGACAATTGATTTACTATTTATATATTTATTCGTAAATAATTATCCACTTGTCATCAGAAAAATCAAAACACCCCTGAAGTTTGGTTTTGAATGATTTTTTTTTTTACATTTTATACCGTCGCCTATGGGTGTTTGCGACGCCAGTGGCATCACGAACACGCTGCTGTCCCATAAAGGTACAGAAACTTGAGTTACTAATGCCGGAACACAACACAAGGTTATTATGGCGGCATACTTAAGGCCAAAGGTGGTCGCCATCCAGACGGGCTTGAGGCCCTACCACGTAGCTAGGGTGGGTTGTTTTGTCGCCTTTTACGACAGGCCGACCCCGGCCGCAGAGATTTGTATTCTTTCTCCGCCCCTGCACGGATATATAGGTACGCGCCAAACAAGCAAATTATTTAATTACATAAAGCGTGATGCGCGGCGGCGGCGCAGCGTGACGCGCCCCTTCGCCGGAAAATGCCGAGCGTTTACGAAGTTAATGTCAGCGAGACAGCAACCCGAATGGGCAAACATGTGAGGACACTGGCGCCGACTCAAAATTGCTTAGGTATGCTTACATTAGTTATCAATCAATATTTGTTTATTAATAAAATCTGACAAACGAAGTGAAGGCCAGTTTTAGTAAAGGAATACGCATATGATAAACAAGGACCATTTTCTGTTACAATTTACGAATATATTACATTTTTTCATAAATTATTGTGGCTTTTGAATCTTAAATAACTTTCAATAATATTTATATTAAACACATATTGAAAGAGATAAAAAAATCATGTGTCTATCAGTCCATTTAATTTATTCCTCACAAAACTCAAGCATACACTTTTTAAGGCTTCATAGGAATAAACGTGCAAAATAAACACAGGGCATGTCAGCAACATGGCAGCCAAACGCAATAACAATTTGCTGGAATTATAAATTATAATGGATATTTATACCGACCGCTTATAGATTTTTTTATACGTACCAATGTTTATATCAATGTTTTAAGATTAAGCTATGAACAGAACGGTCAATCGGCATCCCACAAAATAGTATTTCTATTTTAGTCATAAAGGGTTGATAGCACGCTTTCAATAGGTGAATACTAATTTTGAACAGATCCGTGAGTTTATGAAGGCATCAGAAGGACCCAATAACGACCCTTCAATTTTCCTTTCAATTGAAAGCCATTCATGGATCGAAAGCATTTCTTTTCTCCGGAGTCCCAATCAGGATTTCAATAATATACCCACACAAATCTGTTGAGATGAATATTAAACAGGTCCTTTCATCGTTCAGTAGGTTCCAACAATTTTTCTATGAAACGTCAGCGATTGCGTTCAGTCGTGAATTTGAGTGCTATATTTATTTCGTGATCTGTATTTATGCTCTTACGTATTTCCGTATATTTTAAAGTATTTTTCAGTTCTAGATAGACACTTCAACAATAATGTTGTATATATATATATTGGCTCGATAATAGTAAATGTCTATAGCTATACGTCTTATAGCTATACGTCTTATAGCTTTATCTAAACACAAACCAGAGCTCTGCTGTATTTCAAAATCTGTAATCCCAATTTAGGGATGCAGGCCGCTTTCATTAAATCCAAAATTCCATATTTTAAGCAAGTTAAAATGTAAGATTTTTGAAAATATTAATTGCAATTTAAGTCGTCCTTCAAAGTTTTTATACACATGTCTCATTTATAATCAGTAAAAAATTGTAATTTTAAAAATATTACTACAAAAGAAACTGACGAACTAAGTTCTAGAGATCGCGTTTCATATTTATAATTTATTCGAAACTCAGGTGGAAATTTACTTTAATTTTAATTAAATTTTTCGCCTTGAAAGAGCAGTATATAAGCTTATCCAAGGCGTCCACGGCTGTACTGAGATTGCATTTCAACATTGGCCGCTCCAAATCATCTTCATAAATATCCAAGGCGTCCCTGCATTTCTCAACCTATTTTAAGAAAACTACCCTCTACAAAGTACTCTTCCTAATGTTTAAACAAGTAACAGTTTATTACTGGACGAGAAATTCTAGCGAAATTCCTTTTGCACAGAAACTAGACAATTTTCAACTAGTCGTTCAGCCCGGCAGGTAAATTACACGGTACGCGATGAAAGCCCGTCCGGATGAATTAACTCAAATACTGTCATTAACAAAATACATTTTCCTCTCTATGAATACATTTACTCGAGCATTCATCCATTGTTTATAGGATTTTGCGATAACATAAATTGGTATATTAACATATTGTACGCACGAAGATTAGGCAAATGCAGAAATCAAGTTTTATATAATTAATTCTTGGTCAACGTATTTAGGCAACGTTTCTCGAACTTTATTATAAAGACGTCATCTATAATAATCTATACAAATGCGCGTTTGGAGACTTTATCGTGTTGTAATTAAATATTACCACAATTCATTTCATTTTTTGGTGTTGTAATATTTTTAAACGCTTTAACAGATCTAGCGCAACCAGAAGTGGAAGAATAAAATTAAGAATATGATATAGACCTATCTTTTATAATACTAAACGTTTATTTCACTATCCTGAGTCTAATCTTGAGTTACCCTAGCCTAAATCTATTACTGGAATTATGTCCCATATATTACTGTTTGTTTTATTGCAAGTGTTGCATCATAATTGCATATAAAATTTACACCACGGAACACGGAGTTACAATGTGAAGTATTATCATAGATCTATACTTCATCATCATCATCATCTTAACATTACATTCCGGTTGCAATCATAACTTTCGCGTCAGTACTCAGAATCTGACTTAGACATACTTCAGGGCATTTGTACGTATCGGTGCTCTCACAGCATGGAAGGAAACTAACTTTTCTGAGCAACTTGTGTCTTTTGTGCTCTACGTTAATGAAAATTGTTATGCAAATGATCTCTTGTGGTTCTACATCATGATAAGTCCGATGAGCGCCTTTCAAAAATTAAACAAAAGATTCCTGCCCTGCGTTGTGAGAAATTGGTCGGTATCTTTACGCCGTAAAAGAAATAATGCAATCGCGATGCTTTATCGCAGTCACAGCTTTGTGTGCGCATATCCTAATGACATCACATGGCTTGGATAACTTCAAAGAAAAATGATGCGTATTGCTATTAGATATATAGACGTATTGTGGCATTGGATGTATTTAGTCTGTTTTTGAATATAAGGTATCCTTTATATATTTTTGTGCCCCTAACAATAAAGTTTAGGGGTGAACCCTATGTAAACAAAAAAATAAATATATTGGTCTAAATTAACAAACGCTGCACAATAAGTTATAAATACAATAATAATATGTCATAATGTCAAACGACTGAGCTAAAATCCCTCCCTAGAGGTCAGTACAGAAACGGATAGTATACTCGCCACTTGGCGAATAGGTAGGTAACACATACCAGTGAACTCGGTACGTAGATTTCCTTACGATGTAAGCCTTCGCCGTTGGTACATGGTAATTATGTTATGAGAAAATCATTAAGTGAAAATACTGCTTAAGCGATGTACGCCAAAAAGTTACAATAGTTTATATTATGCTAATTAATACGAAGAGGATATTAACCAAGTGACCAAATTAGAGGGAGTTACCAAACTATATTGACATCATCCAAGATATATACCGTGACTCCGATTCCGTAGTCCGGACCGCTGTTGGCGACACAAAACCTTTCCCCATCACCGTCAAGGTGCACCAAGGATCTGTCCTTAGTCCGTTTCTGTTCAGCGTGGTACTAGACGTACTGTCAGATAGCATTAGAAACTCACGTGAGCAGCCCCCGCGGCTGTTCATTTATGCTAATGATATCACGCGGGTAGATTCGGACAGGGGTAGGCTGGTGCGACGCGTGAAAGCGTGGAAGGAGTCGCTTGAGAACGGTGGTAGTGGTTTGAATACTAAAGTTGAGTATAAAAGGTTATATGCTTTAGAAAATTAGAAATCATATGAAAAGGTCATACAATATTCGACATATTGAACCGTGACTTTTGGTTTATTTTTCTATAAATCAATTTTATTTTTTACCTATTTCGCATTTTACAATTGCTTTCTCAGCTATAAAATTCACGTAAGTCGGTTCAAAATGTCGAGGGAAAATTGGATAAAACGTTTCTAAATCGTTACACAACATTTGTCAGAAATGTCATAGCCAGAACCAAGCAGGGTGTTTTACGAAACTTGTCGTGATCAGTAAACCACAACTTTCCGCGTCGAGTTTTAACCATAGATGCACTTAACTTGGTAAATGTTACTTTCAATACATATTTGAATATATTCATTAATAAGCTAGATTTTATTGTAATTTATAAATTACAATAAAATCTAGCTTATTAATAATTACATTTAGATTAAATCTATACAAATAAATAAAATATACATAATATGAAATTTAAACTAGTACAATGAACCTAAAACTAAAAACCTTAAAAATATAATAAAATAACTAAAATATATTATTAAAAGGAGTCACTTCTTCCTTCGTTGATAACTCCTTCACGGTACAGGCTGTGCGTTTATGGAACTCACTGCCACTCAACATCAGACAAGCTAAATCAGTATCCTCCTTCAAAATCATGGTTAATAATTATTATTGGTCCTCTCAGGTTTAACACTGCTATTTTTTCTGTATTTTATGCTTGTATATAAAGTATATTATTTATTTATTCATGCTCTAAATCTTTCTTATTGTTTATTGTCTTCACCGCCACTGTCATTTTTCAACATTTTCCCTAGTTTAGGGGTTGCCTGGAAGAGATCGCTTTAAGCAATAAGGCCGCCGCCCTTTGTTCAACAATTATTGTACCTAGTTTTTAAGAACATAGTTTTAATTTGGTGAACAATAAAGTATTTTCATTTATTCATTCATTCATCCCTTTAGGCAAGGTTCCAAAGATACTGGCAGCGTTCCCCCTTTGAATAGCTAGACTAATTTGAATAATGTTAGTATTTTAAAGTTATTTTATGTAGATGAATTTTTGTATGTAAGATTTTAATCGAAATCCTTAATTATTTGTATCTTACTTCGATAGCATACCAAATGTTTTACTTATTAAGCTACTCTTGAAATCTGTGGTTCGTACCAATTTATCTGCTTTACCCGGACTTTGGTATTCTTGTTAGAAAAACTTGCATATCATATCTTACAACATCATGATGCCATTTTTTAAATTTCTTTCACATTTTCATATATAGTATGTGTATAAAAGTTATATCAAAACCATTGGCGTAGATCTTTTTTTAAACATTTCTCTTCGTAGATTATACAAATTGTTTTGCCATAGCAGTACCATCAAATTTGATTTTCCATAAATATTTTTATTGAACGCATAACCAAACAAAACTATTACTATACGATCTGGAAGTTTAATGAAAGTTTCCAAAGTCGCAAGTATGTAACAGCCTTATAAATACAGTTTGGATAATAGCATATTGATATTCTAGACCACTTGATATGCATAACGGTTCAAGCAACTTTAAATTTTCTAACTAAAAATTTTCACAAGGATCACCTATTTGAATATCAGATAAGTTTAGAGCGAAATTTCCTACGCCAACTTAAAATCTGTCGTGAACTATAAACTATCTACCACAGTCACGACACAAACGAACTAAACTGAAGCAAAAAGTACATGTCTCATTTATTATGTATTATTACTGGTCAAGTGATAGTAAAAGTAGCAATGTATGATTAGCATATAAATTAAATGGTGATAGTTGTGGCCCACCGGTATTGAACGGGGCCATGGGCTCTCGGTCAACTCGACACAAACTGGTTTCGTTCATTATCAAAAGTCAATAACTTTCCGATACATACAGAGTCATGGCCGAATTGGTGAACAAATTCAAAGTCTTTAATACACTACATATGGTGGACCATGGTTTGGACATATTTCATGTGCATTTTTTTTGTCTCGGAGAAAAACCCTCTCTTGGTTCCCCCGGCCCAGGGGGACCGAGGGATATGTGGAACTCCGGGAAAGGTGTTCGGCCATCCTACTACCCACTAAAAACACCGGTGTTCACCTATCGCCTACTCCCGGGCCCACGGATATATGGCTTGGCGATCACGGCATGCCATATGCATCACGATGCATTTTATATGCATTTAAACTAAGTACAGTAATCTTAATTTAATTGATGACACTTTATTTTTGACCACTTAAGTACATTTAGACTTTTTATTTGAAAATATTTTGAAGTTGTTTAAACGGCATACTCTACAGAGAGTAAGTTAA
Source organism: Malacosoma neustria (assembly GCA_963693495.1). Taxonomy (NCBI): domain Eukaryota; kingdom Metazoa; phylum Arthropoda; class Insecta; order Lepidoptera; family Lasiocampidae; genus Malacosoma; species Malacosoma neustria. Next base: position 8,341,435 of record OY856372.1, read on the forward strand.
AATATTCATTTCTTTGTCATTGCACGGGTTTTGCTTAAACATAAAAATGATTGTTCTATTCCTCCAAATTTGAAAGAGCTTTGTTTAGTCATTTATATGATAATAATTAAGCATAAATGTAACGATTAACAAAAGAAACACTTTTGGTTTGTAATTATTAATTAATGAGTAACACGTTTTATAATAACTTTCAGGGTTATTCAACATGAACACTACCTTTTTACGGATTGAATCACATTTTATTTTAATCATTTTTGACGTAACGATTTCAACATGAAACTGTAATAAACAAATTATTGAACTATGTAATATTTATACATAATATTATGATGAATTCCGCAATTTATCACTTGGAAGTCATTTCTTCCGTACAACTTACCTACTATGTAGATAAATTAAAAGCAAATTCCGGTCCGTAGTCCGTAAGTTCTTATTACGTGCGTCTATCACGGCTTTATCTTATAAAGGTGTCGGCAATCGCGTAAAGAAATCCACTGTCATTTTGAGATGACTACGATAAGTCTTTGCAAATAAAAATGGAAGTTTCCAACTTTCGGTTTCGATGAAAGCGGCTTTCGCTTGTAGCATTATTTATTAAAATACCATACTTGGCTGAATTAAGGTTTATTGTAAGCACATTTGCATTGTGATTATTTTATATATACGTTAATAAGAATTTCCTGTATTTTGAAAGCTATTGATTGATAACCAGACAAATAAAAAAATAATGTATTCATCCTAAATTTCAAAATTGTTCATTAATGGAAATATTTTTAAGCATTACCTATCACGCTACACAACATATTTTAATAGAACATGCAGTATTGGTAAAAAGGAAGGATTAATAAAATTAAGATATGGGTATAAATCAAGCTCGATTTTACAGAACCAGACCAGATATCATAATTGCAAAAATTAATATCTCTATACTACCTTGTTTAATTCCGCAAATGCTTAGGCAAGTATTAAACACGCTCTTGAATGTATTCCAACCTTGAAGTTGTCTGGAAGAGATCGCTTCTTAGCGATAAGGCCGCCTATTGTGTACTTTTACCTATCCCTTCCCTATTTTCAGGTCATTGACTTTTATCCCATTAATTGCTAATTTAATTTCCATTTTACCAAGCTAGCCATTTAGTAGACCACCCATGTATCTGCATATTAAATAAATGAAGATAACCAGAACATGTCTCTAAGAATATATATGTTACAATTTTCATAATTACAAATATATTTTACCACCCTTGGTCTTAAGTATCCCGCCGTAATAACCTTGTGTTGTGTTCCGGCATTAGTGACCCAGGTTCCTGTACCCCTATGGGACAGCAGCGTGTTCGCGGAGCTACTAGCGTCGCAAACATCCTCAGGCGACGGTACTGCTTACTTACGTGGGTCGTCAGCCTGTCTGCTGTTTCTCAGCAATAACACACACACACACATTTTTACTTCATTCAACGACATGTACGAACGACAATGTTCTAAAGAATGAACGAATGGAGAAGTAAAGATTAAGTTGGAATACAACCGATAAACGCTAAGATAATAATGATGATGAATAAATAAAATTATTGGTCATACTAAACTAATAAACAAACAGAAAATAATGTATCTAACAATACTAATATTTGTATTAAATACATAGGAAATTAATAATTAAGCTGTCTAAATGCTAGACCAGTCGTGAATAAATTTACTGAACTTTTTAAAAATTAAATAAATTATTCAGTAATGCAAAAGCTTGAGGTTAATACCTTCAGTACCAGTATAAAACGGTGTTGAAAATAAGGATATACAAAATCTTTATAGCAAATTCAAGATTATTACTATTATTGTTTTAATGATGAAAGCAATGAGAATCATTATAATGATAAATAACAACAAATAGTTTAAGCTTGATACTGTCCCCAGATCTAAATTAATCTCGCTTCATTTGGCTATATAAATGTACTTAAAATGTAACCACAAAATACTTAAAAACACAGAAGGTTATGTGTTAGTATACGGACTTGAAATTATATCAGTTTATATTTGTCATTTGCTTTCGATCTATATTAATACCTTTTATCTATTTATATTTATTATTATCACCTTCATGTTGTAATGGTTTTTGATCGTAAAAACGCAGCGATCACGGATTCGATTCCTATCGCAAATCTTTATGATTTTCTATATTATCTGTTATCCGTGCGGAGGCGGAGAAAGAATACTAACCTCTGCGGCTGGGGTCGGCCTGTCGTAAAAAGCGACAAAACAACCCTAGCTATGGTAGGGCCTCAAGCCCGTCTGGATGTCGACCATCTTTAGTCTTATGCCGCCATAATAACCTTGTGTTGTGTTCCGGCATTAGTGACTAAAGTTCCTGTACCCTTATAGGACAGCAGCGTGTTCGTGATGCCACTGGCGTTTCAAATACCCATAAGCGACGGTAACTGCTAATTTCTAAGCGCGCCATCAGCTTGTCTGCTGTCCTACAGCAATAAAAAATTATGTATTTATTGCCTAAATAAAATTACATAACTCGTATATCAGTTGCCTAATACCAGTTATGAGTTCTAATGCTAAGTTTATATTTTTTAATTGTCAGCGTATACGCTATTCGAGCAATTTTTAAGAAGTTTTTCGATTTCTGGTCTCTGTAGTATTTTGTAACGGTGCCCTCTCACGGCGTAGAGACTAAAACGTGTAATGCAATTGTTAAACAAAGCTTCCCGTTGTTGCTGTGTTAATTAATGTGACCGAGTACGCCTTGCTGCAGCTGAATATGCAATTAAAATCTATTTAATTTGTATTCTGCTTAAGTTTGTTTTAATCATTCTTTAGAATAAAGCATCTGTTAATTTTTCATTAATTTTATTTTCATGACATATTTTCAGCGTCCTTTGTTTGGTTTAGGCTACAGAAGTGGTACAGAACAGTGTGTCCGTGGTGTAAATCCCCATGGTGGAAAACCTGTGGTATATTGCAAATGATTTATTCTAGTATAGATATACGATTCTGTCATATAATTGTTTGTCATTTAGCGCAGTGAATTTATCGTTAAATAAATCATCCTTATTAAAAAAATTATATGTAATATATTTTTTTATTTACAGGAAATATGCTTAAATTAATTTTAAAACTACACAATATTACAAAACAAAATGATAAAAGGAAGAAACCAAAAACACGAAAACTATAAATAATAAATTGATTCCAAATCGCTTTCAACCGGAAATGTTCCCAAATCGTTGGCTGCATTACCGCGTTGAAGGGCAAAACTTATCCTTTGCCCTAAATACAAACCAGCTTTTTGATCCCGTGTGACCTTTATCAAGCGTTTTGACAGGTCTCGATAAAGGCTATATGCTTGTGGACCCAGAGTCTCAACACCGAAAGCTGCAAATGTGAATCCGCTGCCATTGGATGAATATTTGCGGAGTTTAAGTCTTCTTGTAGTGCAGCAGCAGCACCAGCTATCACAGCTGTATCTGGAAGATGGGAAGCCACTAATGTATCTACGCAGGTAGCGTCCCATACCAGAGAAAATCTTATCTTCCAGGGCACCAATGTCATCCCATCCGGTCTCTTGCCATCGTCGCGACTTAGTCCGTTCGGTTCCAAAATGGAAGGCATTCCGACGGTGACAAAAGAACGACGGTGTCATTTAATGCAGTGTGTATTAATAAAAATATATTTGCCCTTCGAAATATACGAAAATAAAGGTTCCCAGTTTACAATATAGTACGTAATTTCTAAAACAACATAGAATTATAGAATATTAGTACCTAGTAAAGTTAACTCTCAAGTAATGAACATCTAATGAAGACGTAGTTGTAACTTGCAAGGCCCAAAACTTTGAGAAATGTTTTGAAAGGGTTCTCAGATACGATTCTGTTCTAATTGCCGTTGTTTCAACATTTGTTATTTAATTCAATTGGGAACTAAAAATTTATTTAAAAGCCATCAGACATTTTAAAAAGTAAATGTAAATATTTTGGAACATTTGAGTAGTGCATATCATGTACTAGTAGTACCAATAATACAAGCGCCATGTTCCTTACTTTTGGAACTAGATGGTTTTTTTATTGCTTAAGAACTGTAGACAGGCTGGCAGCCTACTTAATAGTAAGCAGTTACCATTGTCTATGGATGTTTGCGACGCTAGGGTCACCGCGAACACGCTGATGTCTTATGTACTGGAACCTAGATCACTAATGCCGGAACACAACACACGGTTATTATGGCGCCATACATACACCAAGGGTAGTTGCCATACAGACTGGCTCGAAGCCCTACCATGTAGAAAATACAACACGGTATATTTACTATTATTATTTTCTCTAATTTTCAATGTCCGTGTTCACAAACTGACAATGACATAGAACGTAATAATAGAACTGTTAAGGACAGGAGGTATTGTCCTAATTTACGCACCATTCACGTAAATGCAAAAAAACTAGAAGTTGCGCATGATTCGCAATTTCTAACGATCTGTTTCCGCGTGTCTGGTGCCTGTCCCCAGAAATAGATATTGCGGAAAAACTAGATAATTGAATAAATTGGTAACATCGAAAACAATGAACGCACAAATTGATTTTAAAATGCAAATCATTGGTGTTTTTATTAAAAACGTATTCTTTTATTTGAAATAACCGTGAGAAAATGCAGTGTACAGTCACAGTATCATTATACATGCTGGTATAATACATTTTACTATTTTTTTTTATTTAATACAGGTTTTTTGTAATTAGTTTGAAATTAACCGTATTGTCAAGCTGATATACCTATTCGCTAGTTTCTTACCATAAACTAGCGATCCGTAAAAGGTTTACTGGTGGACTGGATTACACATTCAGCCAGACTTTCGTTGCATTCTGCAGCCCCAGTAGGTACGAAGGAATACCGGGGTATTTTTATTGAGTATAAGTAGCATTGTAATTTACACTTACGTTTTCCCTTAAGCGGCAAGGGATGCGAAAAGCATTTAAAAAAAATGGATTTCTCCACTACGCAAAGTCATCAACGTGTCTGGTAGTGAGTCCATTGGCACACGTCACCCTTTACGATGTCCAACCAGCATTTTTGGAGTCTACTCCTTCTGCTTTGACTTAGCGGAGGCGGTATGGCAAGACATTTGTTCTGGGTACTTCACCCAGCTATAATTACCGCAACAAACTCATATCCATGATAGGCAATTCCTTCTTGTGCTACTCTAGCATTGGTCACGATTCACTGCCGCATAGAAGCACTATTTGTACCACGCGGCAGCAATATGTACCTTGACCTTACAAGCGTACAAATCCTAGGCATTTGACCTTGTCCATGCACTCGACAGTGTTATCTTCTATACGAACTATTTTGGAATCTGTTGAGTTACAGCAATTTTCCATGTAATTACAGTGTTGTCCATTCGCATATAACTAGTGCAAAATTATAATTTGTTAAAATAAAACAATAATAATTCTACAGACAGACGGTTTACCTTACTTAACAATGTATCAATAATATTATTATTTCTTAAATAATATAGCCTTTTGTGCTCTTTTTTATGTTTTATGGATTAAATTAACAAAAAATCTTAATACAAATACAAGGTTTTACCGATTTTATCTGTGTATTTACATGTCTACGAATACAAAAAATGTAGTTCTAGTTTTATTTCAAAAAGGAAGGAAATATCATTCTCACGTCATTCCGGGTGTCATATAGGAATTTAGATTTTATTTTGTCTAATTAAAATATATTGTTTCTTATATATTATTGTAATTTATTAGTTTCCGGCAAATTAACAAGGTTTTGTATAATACAAATAGATAAATTTTAAACATTTTCTAGCTGATTTCATTTCATTTTGTTTCTAGAACATCCCAAAAGGGGTCTCATGGAACTTTCGGTTAGACCAGAGTCAATAAAGCACTATTCTGCATGTTATCGGGTACTATTCGTATTTTCCTTTAAGGTTTTGGTATATTTTTTAAATAAAAAAACTTTTCGCTCATAACTAACTCATAACGCTTAAGTGATATTTATATATGCTATGAACTCCAGTCTTCTTTAATTATATTTGTTTATACTGGATTTAGCATTGAATTCTAGTTGTACTGCAATTGCAAAACAACAAATTGATGTTTCTGACTTCGAAGTCAACTGTCGTGACACCCCAAACAAGAAATAACTCCGGGATAATAGCCCAGGACTCGACATACTCGTATGTGTCAAGACACCTTTCACATTCAAAACTATATTGCATGTAACTTATCTTTCCATTATATCATCATCATCATTTCAGCCGGAAGACGCCCACTGCTGGACAAAGGCCTCCCCCAAAGATCTCCACGATGATCGGTCCTGCGCTGCCCTCATCCAACCTATCCCGGCGATCTTGACCAGATCATCGGTCCATCTTGTGGGGGGCCTACCAACACTGCGTCTTCCGGTACGCGGTCGCCATTCGAGGACTTTTCTGCCCCAACGGCCATCAGTCCTTCGAGCTATGTGCCCAGCCCACTGCCACTTCAGTTTTGCAATCATCCGGGCTATGTCGGTTACTTTGGTTCTCCTGCGAATCTCCTCATTTCTGATTCGATCTCGCAGGGAAACTCCGAGCATAGCCCTCTCCATTGCTCTCTGAGCGATCATGAGCTTTCTCATAAGGCCCATAGTTAGCGACCACGTCTGCGTTCCGTATGTCATCACTGGCAACACACATTGGTTAAAAACCTTCGTCTTGAGACACTGCGGTATTTGGGACGAAAAGATTTTACGGAGCTTCCCGAACGCTGCCCATCCGAGTTGGATTCGACGAGTGACCTCTTTCGCGAAATTGGACCTGCCTAACTGGATCGTTTGACCCAAGTAGACGTATTCGTCAACAATTTCGAAAGTACAGTTCCCAACTGTTACGGGGGTAGGTGCGACATAGACATTAGACATGATCTTCGTCTTGTCCATGTTCATTTTGAGACCTACTCCTTGGGAAGCTGTATTGAGGCCATCAAGCATATGGCTTAAGTCTTCCATGGTTTCAGCCATGATTACGATATCATCTGCGAATCTAAGGTGAGTGATGTACTCACCGTTAATGTTGATGCCCAGTCCGTTCCAGTCCAGAAGCTTGAAGACATCTTCCAACGCAGCAGTGAACAGCATCGGCGATATGACATCGCCTTGTCTGACTCCCCGCTGCAGTCGGATAGGCTTCGAGTTCTGATCCTGGAGACGGACTGACATGGTGGCGTTTTCATACAAACACTTCCATTATATGCCGAACGTAAAATAGGAATCTCGTATCTCCAAGATTTATGGTTTGTTTTACGCGACGAAAGGTAGTAGACCACAGAAGCTTCGTTTTTATATGCTAAAGCCATATTTTTTTATTAAAGAAGATGAAGATTACTTTAATTGGTGAGCAAAGCCAAACTAGCACCGTGAAACTAGGTGTGCTAAACCAGCCTAAGTAACGCCTGGTAACAAAGCACGGACCGATTATTGAGTACTATTCTCATTTATAGGAAGCGGTGGGTTATGGGCTCACATTTATTTACATTTCATAGACTTTGCGTCTCGTTGCGTTTTCTACTGTATAACGGTACGCTTGTCAAGGCAGTCGGTGCATGGCAATTATGCTATAATACGAGTATACTCATTAGGCGAGAAAAACTGCCTGAGCGGAGCATACCACCGTTGGATTTGAATCCGGGACCTCTAGATTGGTATTTAAGTAATACTAGTGAGCTGTCAGGTAAACGGGTCTATGTATAATTATATGTTTTATATAATTATACATACATATTAGGTAAGCGTTCTTAGCAATCGTCCTCTTACTAATATCGCAGTGCTCGCCATCGGCTGAGGTTTCTCCACTGCACTATCCGATGGCAAGAAAAGGGCAACAATAAATTTTAACGCGGCCACCAACATGTTAGCCGTGCCCCTGGTCTCGCATACATCCATAAGCTTACTATTAAATAGACAATCTGATTGCTATTCCATAGCACGAAGAAAATCAAAGTCAAAGGCAAGTTTGTAAATTACGCGCCCTTTTTTTGGTCTCGGGGAAAAACCCTCTCTTGACCCCTGGGGGGCCGAGGGATATATGGGACTCCAGAAAAGTTGTTCGGCCATTCGACTACCCACTAAAAACCCCGCTGTTCACCTATCGCCTATGCCCGGGCCCACGGATATATGGCCTGCCAATTTCGTGGCCCGGGCCGTTCCCGGCCCGCCTTTTGTCTCAAGGCGGGGCCCTTCTAAAGTGTTGGCGCCAGGAGATCAGAGTTTCGTCCCCCCCCCCCCGGCACTCTCCAGTGTTAAGGAGTTGAGGGGGGCCGCGGAACAGCATGCGCCCTTTTCTATCGCTGAATATACCTTAAGTGTAACGATAAGCTTTTATTTGGTCGGTTTAATTATGTTCAAACAAGCCTACTTAATTATCTCTTCAGAGTCGACGAGGTAACGTGTAAAAAAAGATTTATTAAATGTCAAATAACACAAAATGAGCTTTGTCAGTAACTCATAAAACTTTCAATTACCGCGTGCCTTTGTGCTTAGCATATATTTGTTTTAAGGAGAATAGGTCATTTGTCTCTGTTACATATATAAATGTTCAGGCCGTTTGAGCGATTTCCGTGACGCCATACTTTCGGAAACATATGAGGGCGTGGTAACTATAAACTTTGGCTAATGCATAAAATATTTGTTACTATTAACAAAACTTGAGTGTGGCCTAGTAATTTAACACTCGAAGACCAACCTAAATATCACAGGTTTGATTCTCACAATGGCATATGCCGCTTAGGCAGTTTTTCTTGTCTAGAAATTTTATCCGTGCAGGGGCGGAGAAAGAATACTTACTAACTTCTGCGGCCGGAGTCGGCCTGTCGTAAAAGGCGACAAAATAACCCACCCTAGCTACGCGGTAGGGCCTCAATCCCGTCTAGATGGCGACCACCTTTGGTCTTAAGTATGCCGCCATAATAACCTTGTGTTGTGTTCCGGCATTAGTAACCCAAGTTCCTGTGCTCTTATGGGACAGTAGCGTGTTCACGATGCCACTAGCGTTGCAAACACCCATAGGCGACGGTAACTGCTAAATTCTAAAGGGGCCGTCAGCCTGTCTGCTGTCCTACAGCAATAAAAAATACATTATGATAAAACCTGCAAACTGAAAATATGTGTATATGTAACCCGCCAAGCCATTTTGCACAAGCGTGGTGAGTATTCTGCCGTCCCTCCCTCTGGGAAGGCTCGAAACTGAGCCGATTAAAAAAACCATTATAAGGCCTCCTATATATTTTAATTAATTTTTAATATCAAAAGTATTTCAAGAATGCATATCGTGTAACTGGTTTTGTATACTATTGTTACCTTACTAGAACCACGTCAACACGTACACCAGGTATGGTCAAACATCTCCATGGACCAACGGGCAATGGTCCAACAATGGCTGAATACTTAGTCCTACTGTCACTACACTAGATTGTCCTTTATAACATATTAACAATTATAGGTCCAAAGATGATCTAATAATTTGTGTGAATGTGATTTTGTTCGTGCTGATAAAACAACTTTAATAAATTCAACAAATATAGGGCAAGTTGTTTCGGATTTCGGTTAAGGAACGAGGTTTTATAACTCCAAATGCCTTTATATGCCCTTCACAACAACTTTGGATGTCTGTCACTGTGATATTGAACTGGATATGAATATTGTTACAAGTTATAAATCACTCACGATTTCGTTTCGAGAACTTTAAGATACTATAGCTAAAGAGTATAGTTTTAATATTTTAATGTTATCTGATCTAAATATTTACTATGATTACATTTTTCCTAAATTTTGCATTAGTCAATCGTTATTAATGGATAGCTAAACTGTCTCCCCAAATTTGCGCCACATATCATGAACCTGTAGAGTTTAAATCCAAATCTTGATTAGTTCATCAGCCAATGAGGATTTGGGCGTCTTACATTTTCTTTTTTTTTTTTTGTTGAGCAACAGCCGAGTGTCCCACTTATACTAAGCAGTTACCGTTGTCTATGTATGCTTGCGACACCAGGGGTACCACTAACACATTTCAGTCGGCATAGAAGAACTGAAACTTGGGTCACTTATGCGGGAACACAGCACAAGGTTATTATGGTGGCATATTTAGTGAATAGACATACCAGGAGTGGTTCCCAGCCAGACAGGCTTGAGGTCTTACCACGTAACTAGGTTTGTTTTGTCGCCTTTTACGACAGGCCAATCCCGGCCGTAGGGGTTATTCTTACTTCGCCCCTGCATGGAGAGAAACTATTAACGAAACACAACCTCCACTACAGGACTTGTAAACGCTATCGCCCATCGGCCCTGCAACAAACGTGAGCGTTTCACTGCCAGTATAAGTTTGCATTTTTTGCGAGCTACGTGAATTTTTCTCACTTACTTACTAGTAAGTCTAAGAAGGTAAGTTACCTCAAGTTATAGAATAGTGATGAATGTCTGCTTTAAATCAAAATGCAGCAACATAAAGCGACTTTTATCACACATATTTGTTTAATTTATTCTGTGTAAAGTTCAACAAAAGTAAATAGTTACAGAAGTATACGTAAACTAAACTTATACCAGTATTTATGGCTTTCTTAATAAATTAATAATAATGTAGAACTATTTTAAAACAGAAATTTATAGCGCCCTCGATACATCATTAGAATTGTTTAAATTCAACGCTTATCAAATCATCATTAAAATCAATCAACAAATAACTATTATATAATAACAAAGTTTGACCTTACATAATTATATTTCAATCAAGACAAATGTCGATTTATTAATCGCTATCGCTCACTTATGTACCACACGCGGTCACCCAACGGTTACTCACGATTAGGGTCAAGCTCCAAGGTCTATTATTACTTAATATCAAAAACATTTCGCGCCTAATGAATCAATATCGAGTCGAAATTTTATACATTGTCCGATCGATCGATGTCTTACTATAATAGAAAAAAAAGTATAAAGATGTCGACCGTGAATTTCAATCAATAACAGCGCGCAACGTGAAGATATTTAAAACTTTTTCTTTCTAATCAATTGCTTGATTTCTTTGCTCGATATTATAAGTATAGAAATACGTTAAATCAAGTAGAATTTAATAAGATATAGGAGGAATAAAATTCCTCGTTTATGTGATTGTTCTGGTATTTTCTCCCCCATGCTCGATTTTTGGTATATTTGATAATGAGACCATGGGTCGTATGTTTTTCGTTTTAACTCATTATTTTATGGCAACAAACCTTAGTAACTTAATATGCCACCATAATAGCCTAGTGTTCCGGCATAAGTGACCTAGATTCCAGTTCCCTTACGCGAACGGCAGCATGTTAGCGATGTTCTGGCGCCGCAAACATCCATAGGCGAAAAACAACATTAAGATAATTGAATTACCGTCGATTACAATCGGAGCACTGGTCCGAAATGTTAGAAATATTATATTTTACTATTCGATTGTTCTTAATTTTTATATCAGTACATGTGACTCTCCTACTCTCATGTTCTCTCTTTATCCGCAAGCAGAGATCAAGGGTACAAAGGTTGTGAGGGTTACACAATACACGTCAGGCATAGCTCATTTAACGATAATGAAGAAAACATTGATTTACACTGTCCAGTTGAGCATAACATACATACATAGATATCAAAACATACATACAAATAAAACAAATAAAATGAGTAATGATGGCTAATACTGCTCACGTCCAAGCACTTAATGAAATCACGAACGTGACGGAAGCTAGAGTGAACTTTTTATAACATTACAACCGCATTTTAATTTACTAGATAACTTTATACTTCCATGTTTATATCACCTTCAATTAGAAGCACTAAGTTTAACATTGTATAAGTTTTTTATATCATCAATAGACGTTTGAGGTCAATTATCATCTTAATAATGCAATGTGGGGGTCGTAGCTAGAGAGTTTGTTCTTCTGTTTATTTTTGTAGCAAACGTGGTGAACAAAAATGTCAACCATCTCCGCCGGGCCCTGGCAGGAAGGATAGACCCAAAAACTGCTGGCTTAACGTCGTAAAGAGTGATATACGTACCCATGAACTGGCGCCAGGGATGCCGAAGGTCGTGCGATGTGGAGAAGAAAAATCAGAAAGTGGACCGAAGCGAAAGTTTAGGTTACAACTGGTATTTAGCACTAGGATAATGATGATTTTTATAACTAAAGTATTTCTTAATAAGTAGTTTTCTTTTTAATATATAATTTACTTTAGATACTTTAATGCTAGCACGTGGAACTAAGTCAAGGAAATGGTATTTAATAATTCTTCGTGTGAGAACACGACGAATTATACATATTCCTATAACAGTCCACGACTGTTATAGGAATATGAACTATATACCCAGGCTGTAAAGGCTATTCTATATCCGCTCTCAATATTAACTAGTTTTCAAAATAGCACCCCAAGTCTTCAGTTCCTCTTAGGCTAGCAAACCGCTTTTATATCGTAAATTGACCAATATATGATATTTATAGTCTCCAGTATGACAAAATCTAATCAGGACAATGGTGGAGGCATTGTGTATTCCAAATACGAATTTGAAGTTTCGATTTTTGGGTTTCACACAATACGACCTGTTAAGGTAATTATAATAAAAATTAGGCCAATTTAACGTTGATAAACATTACACGCCTAGTTTAATGAATACGTCAGTGGTTTTCTTAAGTTGTATCTGTGAATTCCATCCCCACGCCTGATACAATACATTTGTGATATGTAAGTAATTGTCAATTCAATGTAAATAGTCCATCAATTGTATTTTTTATTTTCACGTAATGTAGCAATGGTTATCAAATTACAATAATATGTTCATCTGAACACATACCTACATTATAATATATTCGCAAACATTATTGCGAGATGTGAAATATTTACTAATCCGCTCGTCAAAAGTAGACCATTTACAATCCGTGCCGTTTTAACGGTAACCTTCAAGGTGTCAAAAGGTTTATTCAATTCCAAAAATAGTTTCAAAATTGTTCAACTATTGCATTATAATTTACAATAGCTGCTATGGTGGATTCGTGACTGGAAAAAAGTAACATGGCCACCCGCTATGTTTATAATATAGGCAGAAATTTTAAATAAATGGTTAACAAAGTGACTTTATATCTCAGTAATATACAAGTGAACAGCTGTGTAATCCTGGGCAATGAAAGAATAGGGCCTCCCCAAATCATCCCAAGGGAGTCGTAAAAGGTGACTGATGGGTTACTCCTGCCAGCTTGCATGCGGCGAGGGAAAGACACCTCTAGGTTTCCCTTTAGAGATTGGGAGGTCGGGTACCTACAAGACCGGGAGGAATGATACCCAAATCGACTTCCTACTCACTAGGAGACACCACATCAGCAAAGTAGCCAACTGCAAGGTCATACCCAGTGAGAGTCTCACTGCACAACACCGTCTTCTTGTCATGGACCTCTGCGTGAAGCCCAAAGGCAAATGTGTGGACCGCCTTCAACGCCGAATCAGGTGGTGGCTGCTTGATGAAGTCAAAACCCAGAAGTTCGCCTCTGCTATCGGCGAAAAGTGTGCCGGTGGTAAGGGCGAACCGGTTCAAGCTTACTGGGACAGGATTCAGGCGGCTATCCTTGGATCGGTGAGGGAGGTCCTTAGCGAGTCTAAGGGCGGACGCAAGTGTGACAAGGAGAATTGGTGGTGGATCGACTCAGTCCAGTGAGAGACCAGGGCGAAAAAAGCCCTCTTTAAAAAATGGCAAGCGTCCAGATCTGAAGATCGCGACGCATACAGAGCTACCAAGTGCGTCACTAAGAAAGCTGTAGCCAGAGCCAGATGAGACCACTTACAACCACTGTACGATAAGTTGGAATCGTCTGAAGGGCAGAAGCTCATATATAAGTTGGCGCACTCCAGGGTCAAAGCTGCACAGGATGTCTTCAAGTACCGCTGTGTCAAAGACCCCGGAGGCAACCTGTTATGCGAGGACCTCGCGGTGAAGGAGAGATGGCGCTCGTATTTCTACGAGCTGCTGAATAAGCAGCATAAAGAGGTGCAGCCGCCAGATCTTTTTTTATTGCTGTAAAACAGGAGAGAGGCTGACAGCCCGCTTAGAATTTAGCAGTTACCGTCGCCTATGGATGTTTGCAACGCTAGTGGCATCGCGAATACGCGACTGTCCCAGAAGGGACATTGCAGATAAATTGCAGGAGTGTCGGCTCCGTTGGTACGGCCACGTTTTACGGCAACCAGATGTTTACTTGGGAAACAAACGTCTAGCCATGCCACCTCCGCCGGGCCCCGGCAGGAGGGTAGACCCAAAAAGTGCTGGCTTGTCGTCGTAAAAGATGATATGCGTGCCAATGAGCTCACTACCAGGGATGCTGAAGATCGTGCGAAGTGTACTAGAAAATTCTTAATTTAAAATTCTTAAACGAACAGATACTTCTTCATCTTCCTCCTGCCCATATCACATTACATGCGGTAGGCACAACATGTCACATGTAGTAATAGTTGTGGCTTAGACTTAAAACTACTGTCAATTTTCGCATCACTGTTTATTTCAATATTAATCTTAAAACGTAAACGAATATCACACTAAATATGCAATTCGAATCAAATACAAATTTTCTTAATTTCAATATTATCTAGGACTAGCACGAATATATTCTTAACCTTAAAATAATCAAACAACATTCATGCTAAGTCAACGTAAATATTGATTGTTGATAATTCAATGATTCGGAAACCTTCACAGGAAAGGCCGCATCAATAACGAGCCTGTCATTGCCGGTTCGTGTCGAATCGATTGGTTACAGTTATCGATAATCAAATCTTCACACTGAATTTATTAAGATTTGCTATGAGAATGTTTACTTACCCTTTTGTAAATATCAGTGGATATCGCCTTACTATTTTTGCAATTTGTTAACATTTTGTTGCGTTGTTTAAACTATTTCGATGCAATTAATTTTTAACGCTGTTAAAATAGCACTTAAAATATGAATAAATGTTAGACATGTAATTCATGTGGAATATTAAAAATATCAGTAAAAATCATTGTCTGCAGCAGAAACTAAGCATACTTAAACTCTCTCATAATGAAAATGATACCATCACCATCATAATCTACGTGATGAATTGTTGGTACCCAAAACCTAGTACATAAAATTTATATATGCACATTTTAGTGTTTTAGTTATGAAGAATTCCGGTATATTTTCTTAATTTAAAATACTGTATTGGGTGAATACTTGTATCGCTCACAAAACTTAATTTTTTCACAAATTTAAAATTGACTCACGTCTACAACAGCATAATAGTAGCATTATACAAACATTTCTCTTCTGAAAAGATTCAACCCACAGACCGGACCTATTTATACGACCGTACCAGACCTTGTAGCTACTGAGCCAGCTGTATAGCGCTTCAATTAACCTAAACAACGATTGCTTCCTTTGATTGCCTAGATCAAACTCAATTGAAAAACACCTTGAATTTTAAGTATCGAAACCAAAGAACTAAAACAGAAGACATACTAACAGGTTTAAACTTCGAACCTAGTACGGTAAAATTATATATGACGCAAAAATTATTAACTAACTACCTTTGTGTCATTCACTTAACCTTTTCAGAACAAAAGAGTTGCCAAAAAGCATATTAACATTTTCTATCAACAGATCAACGGCACTGCATAATTATAATTTGTTCGACATTTTGAGTTCATTGTCAATGAATGACCCTCTCATTGTTTGGACTGAAAGTATCTGGGTCAGTTAGCTCTTATCAAGATAAGTAAGCTACGCACTATTCACCTATTCGTGAAAATAGAAGGCTAAACACCTTGGCATAGTACCTAAATAATAAACCATTAGCAATAAAAACCATTTTTATCTGAAGTACAGCAAATATCATGCCTAATATTAACTATATCACTAATGTTAGTAACCTTAAAGCGAAATATAGAAATAATATTAAACTAGAACGAGCAGGGATGGATTAAGAATAATGACGGCCGGAGGCGGCCTGTCGTAAAAGGTGACAATACCACCCTAGTTAGATGGTAGTCCTCCAAGCTCGTCTGGATGGCAATCACCCCCTAGTATCTAAATATGCCGTCATGTTAACTCTGTGTTGTGTTCATAAGTGGCTAGGTTTCAGTATGCAGACAGCATCGTGTTAGAGGTGCTTCCGATGTCGCTAAAATTCATAGGCAACGGTAACTGCTTACTATAAGTTTGCCGTCAGCCTATCTGCTATCCTAGAGTAATAAAAAACTTCTCTATAGAAGAAATAGGATAGGCAAAAGGGAGAAGAATGAAAAGGGCATGACCATCTGAATTATTTGGGAGTATTCGCGCCTATTTATCTTTTCTAAACGTGCACTGTAGTCGTGACAGACGCTGAGCAATGTAAAGGACAAATATGTCCGTGCCAAAAGTTTACGCATTCCGTTAGCTTGATAACAAAATTTCTCGCAACACATTAAGCAAATAACCTGTCACACGGACAATTGATTCATAGATCTAATTTATTGGTAATGGTGAACAGAAGTCGGTCCTTGTCATATCGATAGTTTTGATTAACGTAGTTTTGTATACAATGGGCAATTGAGAATTCCAATCAAAACATTAAATTGATAGGCGATGCAGTATCGATAAAAATCAAGGTAAATTGAAAAATCGATTAATTAGTTTCGGGAATGAAAGGCCGAATGATAATTGTGAAATACTCATATTAATATTCGTTGGTCATAGCTCTAAGGGTTGCAATTGTATCGAATAATGTTGTAATGGGTAAAATATTAATATATTAAAAAATCCGGTCAATGATTCTCAATTCCTTATGTGATGCTTTTTTAAAAAGTATTCTTACAAATTTCCACATATTTTTAATATTTAATATGATAAAATAATTCCTACTAATTATTAATATTGACACCAGACTTTCTTTCATCAATTTATTAGAACATATCTCTGATTCGCATTATATTGTGTCACCTTTATTTAAAATATAAGTTATAAGATAACTGGATTTGACATCATAACTTAATGGCATCATGAGGATAGAACCAATACTCGTAATAATACTGGCTGACATGATTTTCCTTGTTTAAGATATGAACAACTTTTTCTAGTAATTCTGTAGTGCTAACTACGAAATTAGGATCTAATTTTATCATATCACGTGAGGTTTTTAGTAAAATTACTATTTTAGCTATTTATTTTTTTTATAAAAATAGTTAACTTGTTAAGTTCTGGCTCTATTTTCTTGAATTCATTCACAACGCATTACATGAGGATAAGCCGTTACAGTAACTTTGTTTACAATTTTTTTTTTACTAAAATTAGGTTGATTATTTTTTAAAAAATTGTTTACGTTTTACTTTTGTTATTTATTGAATTTTATCAATAATTTATGGTTGAAAATCTTAAAAAAAAAAAGAATTTCTGTACAATACCTGAATCAAAAATTCCCAAGATTATTTGATGCAAAATATAAAAAGGGGTATTCGACGGACCACAAATTATATTTTCTGTGTTCAAAATACTCAAAATTTAATACAACAACATTTAACACAAATGTAAAAAACGTTCCGAATATTTTCATTTGTCAGCCAGTGTAATTTAGCAAATATGAACTAAATAAAATGGAGAGGAAATCTCCTGATTTCCATTCTCAACAGACGGTCTTATTAAGCATAGTATTATTACTTTATAGTATACCCAATCTTTCTTAAACTATTTATTAAGTTTTATAACCTTCCATGACTAAAACTATTAGATTTATATTATTCGTTACTTACAGATATTTATTGTTATTATCCCAACAACTATTTGTTATTATATTTCACGCTTATTATAATACGGCAGTATTATAATTATATCGTAGATAAATCACTTAAGCGACATGAGTTAGTTTTGTATCCTGTTGACTTCCTGTTTATATTGGATCTGTTTTTATATACACATTTAAGTTTTCTCTATACCTATTTAACCTTCGACCTACTATGTAGTGAAGAGGCTTTTGTACATTGGAACGCCTTGCGGGTGCGATTCCTGTCTCGAGAGTGGGTGTTTATATATAACATTTAATTATAAAAAAGTATATAAGTAGAATATCAGTTATTTAATACCCATAACATATGCACTCTGTTGTATAATTTAGAAAAAGATGTCGTTGTGTGAGTTGTCACAGCATATTTTATTTATAGATAGATAGATAGATAATACTTTATTGTCACCAACTTAACCTAATGATATAATACAAGTTAAAGAGAATATTGTAAATATTGGAGACAATGGGCGGCCTTATCGCTTTAAGCGATTTCTTCCAGGCAACCCACATATAAGTTTCTTATGGAGGATACTAGCACTAACATATCGTGCGGTGTATAGAGAGAGAAAAAAAAATCTACATGAATGAAAAAAAAATACATGATTCAAATCAAGGAAATAGTCATCTATTAAACATGGCCTACATCTTTAAGTAATGTTCGACAACCATTCGCTTGAACACTCCTAAGGATTTTGCCTCTCTGATAGTAACGGGAAGTGAATTCCACAAAAGAGTGGCTTGATAAGTAAAGGATTTACGACAGTATGAGGAACGGTGTCCAGGAACTTTTAGAAATCTGTTGTAGTTAGAGCGCAAATTACGTGAACAAGAGGAGCGGAGAAAGTAAAAACATTCTTTTAAGTAAGTTGGTAAAAGAGGATTGAAAAGAATGTTAAATAGGAGAGACAGCAAATGAACATTCCGGCGAAGTCGGATAGGTAACCACTTGAGCCTTTTACGAAATTCTGATATGTGGTCATATTTGCGCAAGCCAAATATGAACCGGATACAAAAATTCTGAAGACGTTCTAGCTTATTTAGTTGCTCTTCGGTTAAATCCGTGCAGAGGCGGAGAAAGAATACTAACCTCTGCGGCCGGGGTCGGCCTGTCGTAAAAGGCGACTAAACAACCCACCCTAGCTACGTGGTAGGGCCTCAAGCCCGTCTGGATGGCGACCACCTTTGGTCTTAAGTATGCCGCCATAATAACCTTGTGTTGTGTTCCGGCATTAGTGACCCAAGTTCCTGTACCCTTATGGGACAGCAGCGTGTTCGCGATGCCACTGGTATTGCAAACATCCATAGGCGATGGTAACTGCTAAATTCTAAGCGGGCCGTTAGCCTGTCTGCTGTTCTACGCGATAAAAAAAAAAAAAAAATCAAGAAAACTAGCATCAGCATAATCCAATAAAGGAAGCAACAGGGACTGCGCAAGAATAACTTTGGTGGCTGTCGGAACAAAGTTTTTAAGCCTTCTGAGAGATGCAGATGATGCGAAAACTCTTCTGCTTTGTTCAGCCAGGTGAGGTTGCCATGACAGCTTATTGTCAATGATGACACCAAGATCCTTCACTTTGTCGCTATATTCAATTATTGTGCCATCAAATATGACTTGTGAAATGCTGTTCCAGTCAATGTTTGTTATTCTGCGAGAGCTACCTATAATTATAGTCTTAGTTTTGCTAGGGTTCACTTTAAGGCCGTATTGTTTACTCTTTAATTTATATATAAATTTTACCTTCAGTACTAATTCTTGATCATGAAATCACCTATCTGTATCATCATCATCTTAGCGATGAATACCGGTTGCAGCCCACTCTCACTCTCACTTCGGCGCCCGGGGTCCGCTTTCCGACTTTTTCTTCTCCACTTCGCACTATCTTCGGCATCTCTGATGACCAGTCCATTGGCACACATATCAACCCCTGCGACGTCAAGCCAGCACTTTTTGGGTCTACCTCTCCTGATGGGGCCCGGCGGTGGCGGCATGGCCAGACATTTGTTCCCCACATAAGTAACCGGTTGCCGGAAAACGTGACCATACCAGCGAAGGCGACACTCCTGCAAATTATCCGCTATATCACGGACAAGAAGGCTGCCGCGAATGCGAGAGTTCCTAACACGGTCCTTCCGCGTTACTCCACACATCCACCGCAGCATATTCATCTTCGTGACTCGCAGTGCCTGCTTGTGTCGCTCCAGCACCAGCCACGCTTCACATCCGTATAAAAGGACAGGCCTAATGATGGTCTTATAGAGCTGTCCTTTCAATTTAACCGGTATTTTAGGGCCACAGATGACACCAGTCACCTCACACACCCGTATCTGTATATATGGCTATAATTTGCCCTGCTTTCAAACGTTTGATGTCGGAGCGAACGGGTCGGCAAGAGGAAGCCCCTCTTTTGGCCTGCAGGCCAGAAGAGGGGCGTGTCGTATTCCGCGCACCCCTTTTACCTCTGTGAGAGTCCAGAGACACCCAGGGTAAGCCACACACACCCCGGCCGGCCAAAGTTACCACGGCCGGCTCAGCCTGCCTAGGTGGGAGACGCACGTGAAATAATATCCCTCCCACTCGGCTACCGGGCAGAAGAGGAACACTGGGGTGGATTTTAGTGAGTACACCAGCGACATGCGTCCGCCTTGTCAACTGTGAGGGGCGTACGGGCGCATTGCACAGGATTCACACACTACTTCGTCGCCAGTTTAATCCTAGTAGAAGGCCAAAAATTTACACGATAAAAATAGTTGTTACAGTTCTGTGTTAAAATCCCTTCAATACATGTTGTCACCTTAGGCAGGGTTTGATTAAAAATTATCAAATAAAAAGATTTGGAAAATATTATGGTATCACCTAAAGTAGTCCTCGACTAACAAAAATAAGTCAATAACATACTTATGTTTATCTAAAAATACTTGCAAAATACCAAATATTAATCAATTTAGTAAGCCTATATTAGACCTTGTCAATTATTTTCGCACTGTACCTATCAAGTAATCAAAACAAAGGCATTACTTTTAAATGTGTAAATCAAAATCAAATCGCCTGTGAACCTATCAGTAGGGTCAATGTCAAATCGCTTAAATATATATTTTAAGATCATTTACCGAAGCTCTACTCCAAAACTTTAAAATAACCATATACAAAAATATTACTAAAAGTATAACAAGTTAATACGTTGATGCAATATTTTCAAACTGTAGCAAGTTCTTCCTGCCCTTATCCTACCTAGATTATGTCGGGCACAGCATGTTGTTTCCTTTCTTTCTTCTCTGTTAGCCTTCATCTCAACATTCGCCTTGGCTAACCTTAACAACTTTTTTAGAATCCATTCTGTTTCGTCAATCCTTTCAGTATATGTCCACTCTCTGTCCTAGTAGTTTCTATGTCACGTAACATAGTCTGTTACTTTTTACTTTGTCAATCACTGACACTACATCCAAATTAGATATACTCATCTTGGTAACTCCACACATCCAAGTTAGCTTTAGTATCTCCGCAACATTTTTTTACATCTTTTCTTTTTCATCCCCTTTCATCATTTATCCCCTTTGTGGCCCAGCATTACAAACTGTACAACAATAGCAGCTCTATTATCGTTAAACAATTGTTGTCATCCAACGCTTATTTTGTATAATGAATTAGCATATAATATAAATTAGTTATCGTAAGAGGCAAAAATTATAGTATAAAAAACTAAGACACACATTTTATAATTAATCAAACTAAAAAGAAAAAAATCTTAACATAAGACTAAAATTACTGACGAGAAAATTAATGTCACTAAAAAGTATGGGGTGCTCGATATCAATCGTTATAATTTTTTTATTAGTTTCATTCTGAAATGCTGTTTGAAAATATCGTACAAAGCCAAATTTCGATTTAATCCGACGTTTTAAAGGGGGTCAAAATCATGTTCAAAGTTTCCGTTACATAGGCCCATACTAACTAACATACGTATACGTAAAAGCGTGTTCAAAAGCCAATTTACAAGTAAGAATTTCAATTAATCTTCTGTTTATATGGGTACCATTTATCGACCATCATATAATCAATGATCAGCGTTCAAAATAATACGTTAGTAATACTTATGCTACACACAAAATTTCCTTTTTTGATATCAACTCAATAGCAATGTAATTGAATTAGATATAGCGTTCAAGCTCCCATTATACATTCAATTAAACTCAATTCTTTATATAGACGTATCGAATCGCATTGTAAAGGCGATCGATAACAATTGTTTACCATCAGCACCCATAACGATAGTATCGTAAACCTCCACGGTCATGTTCAACGTTGGTCAATCGGTATCGAGTGGCGAAATCTTATCTCTACGATTTGCAGTCTGTAATTAGACAATTGCTAATTCTGACAACGTTTTGCGCTCTAAAGGCGTGTCCGTTGTTATTAGTCACTGATAAATTGGCTATTATATTGACAGATTTATTTCTATAAAAAATTTGTGTTGATAATATTCAATAAAGGATATCCTTAAATTATAACAAACCGACAAATAAGAACAAGATAGAATTTGTTATGAATATAATCGTCATTTTATGTATATTCAAATGATGAATATAATTTATTTTTAGAAGTGCATGTTTTGCAGATTTAATACTTAATGATAGTTCATTACATTCACGTATCACTGAGCTTTTTTATATACATAATTGCGAGGTAGGTGCACACAGATTAAAACAAACTATCTATAGAATATATACAAATATATCGTCCTTTGTGGTCACAGACATTGTAGAATACGTGATCACTAAACACTTTCTTCATAGCTGGAGTTATCAGACAGACTAACTGCCCATCTGATAGCAAATGATCACCGTTGCTTATGGACATTTGCAACACTAGAGGCACTGGTATCGCGTTACGCTACTTAATTGTATAAAACAATTTAAAGCTATATTTTAGAAATAAGCAAGAGCTTATCTTTATCAAGTTCTCTTAAATGCAATATTTTGATTCTCGTTTGAATGATACGAACGGCGTGTACAAGTTTTGTGACAGACATGTGCTCGACGATTGTCCATAGCGGATTCACGAGTTACACACTCTGGTGACCTCTGTTTGTAATCTCACAATGTTTTTTTTACCGTCACAACCTATATGGTAATAATTTTTTATTGCTATAAGACAGCAGACAGGCGCAAGGCCCACTTAGAGTTTAGCAGTTACCGTCGCCTATAGATGTTTGCAACTAGTTATAGGCATAGCTGCTGTCCACATATTGGTACTGGAACCTGTTCACTTACACTGGAACACAACACAAAGTTATTATGGTGGCAAATTTAAAAACCAGTGGTGGTTGCCATCCAGGCGGGCTTTGAATCCTACCATCTAGCCTGGGTTGATTAGTCACCTTTCATAACAGGCCGACCCCAGCCGCACAGGTCCATATTCTTTCTGCATCATCATGAGAATGGAACGCGTGGCCTCTTAATTAGGTTTGAACACACTCCGCCACATCACATCACAATACCACTATTACGTACCTGAAATACAGTTATGTTACACCTTATTCACTACATGCAGCCCGACAAGAACAAGTAAGGCTTCTGTATATCCAATAAGACTTAACATTACTTTTAAGATGTGTACATTATAAACCTATTGTAGTATTTTATTCTACTACCTACATCCTTAATTGTAAAAAACGATATTATGCAATCATAAGATGATGTAACCTATCTGACTAATACTTACCCAAAAAACTTACTATGAGAAATCTTCTCATCAAAGGTACGCAAGATTTATTATCTTTACAAAACAATAAAATATGGTCTAATTAAAATTGTTCACGTAATTTAATTCGAAACATTACTTAAGTAAGCATTAAAATATGCATGAATTTGTTGTGTGTTTTTGAATTATTATATATTTTAATGGAATTGTTTTAGAACTTAAGAAAATAAACTACTGTCCCCTGACGATGTTTTTCTTCACATGTAATATCTGTAAATTACGACTAGACGAAAATTGGTTTATGCTATCGTGGTTATTAAAAGTGAATTCTAAGTTAGTCTCTGAGTATGATATCTGTCCAACTCTGGAACGCACTGCCTCTACATGTACGACAAGCGAAATTGCTAACTACTTTCAAGAATTTACTTCACAGACACTATCTTGCATTAAACAATTTAACCTAAAATTAATTTTCTAAGTTGAAATTAAATACATAGTATGTGCATATGTTATATTATATATGTATACATTTATATTATGTATGTCTATGTGTATGTATGTGTGTGTTTGTGTGCGTGTGCGCGTATGCGCGTGTACGCGTGTACGCGAGTGCGTGTGTGTGTGTGTGTGTGGATAGATATAATTTCATTTTATTGTAATTCACCTACACCGCTATTGTTACAATTCCTTTCAGTTAGGTTATCGAGAAGAAATCGCTTTAAGCGATAAGATCGCCTTTTGTTTTACTATTTCATTTTTGTGTTATTACTTGTATATTGTCTAGTTTTTATCGTGCTGTCCTAGTTATAAGTTTTATTTTGTAAATGTAAACAATAAAGAGTTATCTGTCTATCTATGATAGCGCTTAGCCACATAGTTATCATAGCATAAAAGGCTAAAATTAGGTTTCTTCTTGTAATCTATCTACCTTCTGATTGTATAGTGAGCTTTTTCTCTACATCCTTAAGTAAACAATTGATTATTGTCCCCAGGAAAGCCCTAAATCGTTTTATTTAACAAAAAATTACACTCCTTGTTCAATAAAAATGCGGAGCAGTCTTCGAGGACTGCCGATAGAAGTGAAAACTAAGTAACTTGTGAATTGTATCGTCGAGCTGTTAGATTATTATTTTCGAATCATTTTTGCTTCTTAAAGAAGTGTTTATTATGATTAAGCAAGACTAAAGAAGTTTTCACTTCAAAACCTCAACTGTATTTTATTGTAATAAAGTCGCAATTCGAATAGATATGTATAAGTAATGCAATGCAATCATTTGAAAATTACATTATAGAATAAACCTTAAGCCATTATTAATAAGGTTTGTATTACTGCAGGAAAAATAGCTCATGGAAAGCGTTCGGTGACGATGACGGGAGTTACGTGATTTTTGTTCACCCAAAAAGTGCTCAACGCGCCTAAAGAAGTGTTCACTTCAAAAATTGTGTGTATGTAATTCAGATGCGGCAGAACTGACTTCAAAAAAGTGGATTACATTATATTAGTCTGTAAAAGCTACGAAATCCCGAATAAAGAAAAACGAATGATATAGGAAACACTACTTAGTTGTATTCTACCTTATTTTCTCGTAGACCAAAACCTATTTATGAATATTTTTACTTCAAAAGTTTTACTTCAAAAAGTAGCAGTACAAGATTTTTACAAGAGAAAAATCAAACGTAGTACTTCTTTTTCTTTTTACGACAACATTTATTATTACTCGTTTGGTTCGTGCAAATTTCATGATTCGCCTAACTAGAATTCGCACAGGAAAATAATCATAAATATCATTAAATTTAGAATGTCTAAACGCAACAATTTAGCGAAATTACCCCTATTTAAAATGTCAAAGTTAAAGTTCCTGCCATTAAAGATGGCGACCTTTCGTTGGCACAAATGCTTTTAATGTACCATAAATGACAGGGAATTTATTTATTTTCGGTACCTTAACAAGTTTTATGCACTTGGCAGTACCCGTATATAAATTGCTAGTGGTTTCTGTAAATATATTTTCTGAAGAAAAATATCGTGATAAATGTATACATAAAGCGGGAATGATCTATTTTAATAATTAATTTTCTAGTAACTATAACCTCATGACGAATGATGATCTCGGCTTAAGTTAAGTTAAATTATAACGGAGAGGGGAGGAAGTGCGCTAAGCTTCCCTCCCGCTCACGCAGGGCCACTTGTATCTGGAGGTTGGCGACAGACCTCCGACCGTCGTAGTGACAAAAGAAGAAAGGGCCGCAGCCCGCACACATATAGCCGAGAGAGGAGCTCGTGCAGGTGTTCCACGCGCCCAGCTCTCCCCTTCGTTAGTATGAAGATGCCGGGCTCATCACCCCCTCGGATTTAAAGAGGCCCGCGAGAGCGGGCCGGCGCCTGTAGGGCTGCGGTCTGACTAATCCGTCGCGTCTCTCGGCACTTAAGGCGTGTGAAGGAACACCGGGGTGGTTTTAGTGGGTATACCAGTGACGTGCGTCCCACAGCCTAGAAGAGGGGACGTACGGGAACAATGCACGAGGAGTCCCATAAAAAAAATATAATTAAAGAAGCTAAATATGTATATTAAGTTACTTGGGAGTATGATCATTTTTCTATTTTACAAAATTGTTTTCGTTTATTTAGTTTTAGTGTATGTACTTTCTCTGCTGTCTCTGAGCTTTTTTTTGTTGCTAAAGAACAGACAACCTGACGGCCCACTTAAAAGTAATAAGTTACTGTCGCCTATGAATGTTTGCTACGCTAGAGGCACCGCAAACACGCTGCTGTCCCATAGGGGTATACAGTATACTAATGCCGAAACGCAACACAAGCTTGTTATAGCGAGATACTTAAGACCAAGGATGGTTGTCATCCATACGGGCTTGGGGCCCTACCACGTAGCTATGGTTGTTTTGTCATCTTTTACAACAGGCCACAGGGGTTAGTATTCTTACTCCGCCATTGCACGGAGAGAGAGCAAGTGAAGTAAATCCATTTATCGCCTATAACGACACAAGATAGAGGAACTATTCTTATAGTTCGATAAAACCTTGTCGTTTATCAACTAAAGCTAAATAAAAATAAATGTTTGTATATTTGTCAGCCTATTAAACCTCTTCATTAGATTTTGATGAAAGTCTGGCAAAGTAATCTAAGGACACCGGCGAAGGCTAGCACAAAAAATTTATGCGTATAATTAAAAAAGTGCTATTCGCTTTTGATGCAATCAAATAACTTTTACGTTACGTGGCTACGCTTGCTGGATACAGCTATTATATTTATATACGTATGATCAAGTACTCTTTGGAATGCTCTGTACAGGTTTTTCCATTCTATCCTGTTGTCTAAGTCAGGACCTTGATACCATTGTACAATACGAAGGTCTGTCCATCTATCGTGACCTGACATTGTCGACTGGTCACTCGTTTGCATTGTATTTATTGTCCAAGCAAACACATTAATTATATCGAGAGTTATTAATGGGTGGACTTGTGAAATTTGTTACCGATTTCAAAGAAAATAGGTATCAATGTTTATTAACTTCTATCAATTGAACAATTAATGATATTTTTAATTGTCTTACATTGTGTTACAAATGTAACTGATACTGTTAACTCTTCTAATTAAGCTTGTATTAAGTGTTTACGTCGGTAGAAGAGGCTCGCCCTGATACAAGGGCCGCCAGTTGGTAGGCGATAGGAGAACATTAGGTTTTTTAAGTGGGTAGTTGGATGTCGACCATCTTAGATCGCGGGGACTCGTCAATTAACAGACTTTCAAGACCTCGAAAAAAAGTGTTTAAAAATATACGGGCTAAAATCATATACAAGACTATAGCCGTAAGGCACATAAACAATATTGCTTACTAAATACGAACTACATTTAGCAAATTTTTCAATTATTACACAAAATTAAATTTTGAATGCAACTGGGATCCTAGCTTGATGATAGTTAAGTGAATAATATTTTATTTTGTGATATTAAAATCAAAACTCTGCTCCTTTTCAGATTCAAGAGTGGGTCGCGTAAAATAAAGTCTAAATTGCATTAGTACAGGTGCGTATACTGCTTGACTGCTATTAACAACCTTTTATTTATAATTGAGCAATAACAGGAATCAGAAAAATATTAGTTATGTATGTAACATAAAGATTAAATATTTATTTAATAATTAAACTTGGGAATTAAATACGTGGATGATGGCGAAGAATGTTGAAGAAGTTCTCCCCGAGCAACAGCGTCCTAGGCCTCGCTCTTCAACTTGAAGATCGTTGACTGGTGAATCATTATTGGCCTAACTGCATATTGAAAGATGTGGTTTACTTTCATAAGACCTGGTAATAACTTAGGCGATACGTCTTGTGTTAATCAACAACAGTATTAGGTGGATTCTCTGTAATAAATAACGCTGTAGCTTCGAGCCTACAGACAATATATTGGTGTGGCTACACATACCAGAAAAACAAGTTTCATACACATATACGTACATATGTATACGTCATTCGTATATTATCCATTGACTCATGCGATATAGCATCATTATGCTGTAGCGCAAAAACTAAACAGATAATGTAATTATATGAACATATTTATTATTAACAATAAAATAGACTTTAATTTGCTTAATAGTTTCATATGTCTAAACCCTTAAATAAACATGACATATTGATGCAAATAATTGATTTCTATTAAGATAATTTGATCTCATCTCTTCTTAAAGTTTCGTTACTGTCCCAAATCATTCATTTTAAGAAGCTCCACTATCAAGTTCAACTGACTTCTTAACTTAATTTAAACTGACTTCCTGTCTTTTGCGTCATTGCCATATCATTACATATAAAAGATGGAATATATTTATCAATACTACATGAAATAGTGTGTAAGGAAGTTCAATATAGAACATATTCAAGTTCTGAGGAACTGTTTAGTTTGGTGCCTTCTTCGTCTTTCTACACCGCACTGCCCGCCATCGGCTGGCGTTCATCCCCATTTCCAGGAGCTTCATCTTTCTTGTACAAAACGATTCTCAAGATTGTTCATGTTGCGTACTCTCCGGATTTGGAATGAGCTTCCGACTGAGGTTTTCCCATCGCAGTATAACGACGTTATAAAATTTCTTAGAATTCTGCAGCGCGTTGGTAATGCCTCTGGTGCTGCAAACGTCCATAAGCTTTGTGACCACCTGCTTTAAGTTGTAAACGGTGTAAAGGGGTGGGGTGTTCTCCTAATTTGGAAATGGAAAACCGAATAATGGCCCTTACAATTGTTTTAGTTGTAATAATTATCATGCTACAATTGCAGCGTCTATGACTCCAAAGGACTCGCAGAGGAGATATGAGATAGGTGGTCATTTACTTATTCTGTCATAGACCAAACGACGATATTCTCTAAACTTTATTAAATAATTGCAGCTAGTATAACAAACTTCTTCTCCAGATCAAAGTAATTTCGCTTATTATACTTAATAAGTATCTGAATACGACTAAATATAATAAACATTTCTCACAATTTGTTTCTCTCCCATCATAACAAATAGTTCATTTACGAAAGCCTATTAGGAACTTAGTACAAAAACATTTGTGTATGCCTGGTTAACTTTTCCTTCCATTATATTTTTGCTTCTCGCAGAACAATATTTATCCATTTAGATTTATTCATAGTCTTGTTTTAGCTTGAATTGCCGCTACTTAAGAAAATTAGTTTCATATTTTATATAAGTACATAACTAGTTGGCTATGCTTAATATACTTCTTTACTTCTAAATATTAAATAGAATTGGAATGGATGTTTTTTTATTTTATAAACTACGCTAGGAGCACTAACCAGAATATAATTAAATTTAGCACATAATCTCGCATTATGTTAAATATAAGGACGCGCTTCTTATAAAAGTAGGTTTCAAAATGCCTGATTACTTTCTTTCCTGGTGCGGTACTTCCCTAACTTCACAGTCGCTGCAGGAGGCCAGACAATGATAGGAGTCGAACCGCTATGCAGTATATCGGCACGCAGCTCCTTGGATGGGAAGATGTCCCGTACAGTTAAATTGAATTGGTGGTACGCACGAAGGTGGTCACCACTCGAAGTACCAAGTAATTGTACAAGTAGGGACCTCATATATCTTATAGATTATAATCTACAATATAACATACTTTAATTATCTTGAGAAAATGTACTAGCAGTTTTAGAACTAATAATTAAGACCATAAACACACCATAATAAACCAGTATAATGACAATGTATAACTTTGTATTATGTTCCGGCATCAGGGACCCAAGTTCGGGTACCCTTATGGGACCATACCATAGGTGACTGTAACTGCTAAATACTAAGTGAACTGTCGGCCTGACTGCTGTCCTACAGCAATAAAAACACCCCAAACTAAGCTAGTTATGATTGCATTTATTTAAACAAAATAAATTTTTGAGCTAGTACTCTGAATAATCAGACTTGAGTAAATTTATTTATTTATTTATTTTTAGTAAGACTTACAGACTAATAAAAATTACAATACGTATATATAATCTAATATTCTTAAAAACTATTGCTGATTACAAGTCTTAACAGTTAGTTATTTACCCCTACTCATAAACACAGTAAAAATAAAAAATAAAGAATAAAATAAATACTTATATTCAATGTTCAACAGTGCCGAAAAAGTATTTACCCAACATTACTTTGAATCTGTTAACTGTAATAAATACGTGATAATATTATTCCCTTGTAAATAACAGAAATTAGGTATGAGTAAATGAGAAAATGATGACGATCGTGTCTATTCCTATCTTACTGTGATCCAAAAATCGAAACGGTGATAATATGAAATTCAATAGAGATAAATTCTTCGGGCCCATGTCAGCCCTACATATAATTTTCCTTTCGGAGTCAGGAATTACTGGAGTTGCCTTTGTAAAAGCCAATTTACCATATCTCCATCATCATCATCATCATCCTAGCGTTAGTCCCGGTTGCCACCCAAACTTTCGTTTCGGTGCCCGGGGTCCGCTTTCCGACTTTTTCTACTCCACTTCGCGCGATCTTCAGCATCCCTGGTAGTGAGCCCATTGGCACGCATATCACCCTTTATGACGTCAAGCCAGCACTTTTTGGGTCTACCCCTCCTGCCGGGGCCCGGCGGAGGCGGCATGGCCAGACATTTGTTTCCCACGTAAGCATCCGGTTGCCGTATTCTAATTATTTTAATGACAAGACCATATCTATTCTAATTATTTTAATGACAAGAAAAAGAAGTCACGATTTGATGCAAAAATGATCATTGGGTTAGCTCTAACACAGTCCTAAGCAGTATACCTCAAAATGAGAGATTAAGATGAAAAAGTATAAAACGATGTCTGTAATAAAAAATTGAAATTTTTCTAGTATCAATTTCTAAAACAACTTAAACAGTCATAACTTTGATCTGAAAATGATCCTTTTAATACAAGTCCAATAAATATTTTCATAGACTTGACATATCGATCAGAATTACTTTGTTAGATTTATCTGACAGTGAATTTGACGACATTTTAGTGGTTATGTAATTGATTTTGTACGGTCGTATATGTTCATAAATATTGTGTCAAAATAGTTTCTTACGTTAGTTGTAAGAAAAACCCTATTATACAGCTATTCAGCTAGAACCGAGCACTATATTTTTAACAGAAGATAATATATGCGTCTATTATATTGTTATTCAGTTGTATCAATAAACAAACAATAATTTACTATTATAACCACACACACGTAATTTCGATATCACTTTAATTAATTAACATAGTTCCTGTACACTGCGAGAGGTGTAATTGAATAGGAACACCGAACATGATTCGACATTAACACTGTGTTAGCACGATCATAAACTAAACAAGACATTTTCAATTAACATAAGCGATAATTCAACTCGTTGCCTCTGAAATTGTCTTTCGTTGATTTAGCTCCAATTGATTTATAGCGATAAGCGAAGTATATTACTATAATTATTATTTGTGAATGTAATTATTTAATAATAGAAATAATTAGTGTACCGCTTGACGAAGTAGTTTAATCAATATTATAGATTCCATACCAGGGATGCTCAAAATTATGCGTGGCGACTTTCAAACTAGAGTTTCAAAATGGGTATTAAGAGTGTGGGGGACTCCTCCAGCCCTTAAATTCTTCGGAATTTAAAAGAAAGAATTTAAAGAATTAAAGAATTTTTTAACAAAGATTTTCTTATTTCAAAATAATATTTTCTTGTCTCTCCCAAAAATCCCCGATTTATATTATTTAATCGTCTATTTTTGACCACATATGGTTTATTTCACCAATATCTTAGGTAGGATTTTGAGACTGTTAACACTATATTGATTACGACTAACGCGTCAGGCTTTCTTAAGAACCGCTCGCCGATAGAGTAATTTACACTATATTTCTCTCACTCACTTAGTCGACTCGAGGCGACTTTACACGAATTAGCGTTACATAGTCAGGCGTGACGGATGAGTATTATTCAATACCCACAAAATAAAGTTCTCAGTATGCCTAAAGAAGTTATTTACTTTGAAAATATCCTTGTAAAACAATGAATTTAAATTTATTGCAAAACGCTAACACAGAGACCTCTCGCAACAAACATTATAATATTACTGTACCCAAACATGACGTAATCAATCTCTCAGCCGATTAACGCAAACAACAATGAATAGTGAAGGAGCATGGGCCACGCGTGAGGTGAGAAACATTATTATATTCCACATTAATTTACAGAATATCCCATGGCTTACGTGAATAGGCAAGGGTTTGTTGATAGTGTTTTGTAATAGGTTGAATGTGAACTAAGGTTATACATGTTTAATTAAATTGTCTTTTGTTCAGTACGAAATATTATAATACTTTTATAGTAGGAATTCTATGAAAATGTTTAAAACCGTCGTGTATTGTACAAATTACATAAATTACAGTAGTTTATTCAGTTGACAGTTGAAGGCAATATGAATTTTTGATAAAAGTATCAATAAGATATTAGTTTCCCTTAATACAATCCTTAAATTTTTTTCAGGAATTCGTTCAATATTTTTATTATTTATTTATTCAGATATGATTACTAATATTAATGATTTACAAACAACAAAGAAAAACCGCCGTTCGGGTTTTTTAGAGTTCCCCATGCATAGGTGGAGTAAGAATACTAACCCCTGCGACCGGGGTTAGCCTGTCGTAAAAGGCGACAAAACTAGCTACGTGGTAGGGCCCCAAGCCCGTCTGGGCAACAATACTGAGTCTATAAGTATGCCTCCATAATATCCTTGAGTTGTGTTCCGGCAATAGTGACCTAGGTTCCTGTATCCCTATGGAACAGCAGCATGTTTGCGGTGCCCTTAGTGTCGCAAACATCCATAGGCGACGGTAACTGCTTACTATTAAGTGGGCCACCAGCCTGTCTTCTGTTCCTCAGCAATAAAAAAAATCATAAGTTCAAGTGGCAATCGCTTCTATAAAAACTTTATTTGATTACATATAGATGTAGAGCATAGAATAGTAATATAGAAGATTTAAGAAAAAAGCTGGTATAGACCAGCTTTTTTCTTATATGTTTATCCCCACTGTATCCTAATTTTTCACTTTGGAGGCCAGTAGCTGTTGCAATTGTAGGTTTTTTTTTTTTTTTTTTTTTTTATTGCGTAGGACAGCAGACAGGCTGACGGCCCGCTTAGGATTTAGCAGTTACCGTCGCCTATAGGTGTTTGCAACGCCAGTGGCATCGCGAACACGCTGCTGTCCCATAAGGGTAAAGTCCCATAAGGTTTATTTGTGTGTAGTGTAATTGCCTTTTGATTTCACTAAAAAGTATCACGGGAATCTTTTGCAAACAAGCACTAGTAAGTGGGTATAATTGATATTACAAAATGCGGATGTTTATTATGAATTATCTTTATTTACCTACCATGTAGTTTGTTTAAAAAAATATAATTTATACAATTACTTTAACGTAAAGAAAACTTCACAAATCAATACGAAATTAAGTGGCAAGATTTAGTCCTAAAAGTTTAAAACGTCCCTTATGACCTACTTGAAGTGATTAAAGTGAAGCTAGATGCAAGTCGTTTAGTTATAAAGATATTCGGATGTAATATTTTATATTCTATATAAGCACAATATGTATAAATAGGTTTTTAAAAATTAGGTATATCATATAACCTTGATTCCGAGACCTACATTCTAATAACCTTTTAACACAAAGAAATGTGCCAAACATTTCGTCTACAATCGACAGTCGTCGCGGAGTTTTGCATAATAATAGTACAATGAAACTGAACATGTAGTTGCAAAATTGCCGAAGAATAACACCTTCTTGAGTTTGTTGTATGGCTCATGAATTATTCTGAGTTGTGTCACTTGTGTGTCAGATTGTCCGCCCAGGACATGGGTATGTACCTATGATCACGTATATTGAGCAATTCCGATTTATATAATATTATTACAATAAAAACAGTTCGGAGTATTCTTTTATTACTGTTAAGCGTCAGATAGGATGACAATTCCCTATATATTAAGCATTTACTGTCGTCTATGTCGGTTATTTACGATGCCAGAAGCACCGCTAACAGTTGCCGTCGGCGTAGAGAAATTGAAACTTGGGTCACTCGTGCTGAAACTCAACTCAAGGTTATTATGGTGACATATTTAAAAACCAGGGTGGCTACTATACAGATATGATGGAAACCCTAACATCTAGGGGTTATTTTGTCGTTGTTAGCGACAGGCCGCCCCCGGTCGCAGGGATCAGTATTCTTACTCCATCCTGTCCAAATAATAAATTAAGTGCTTAGGGGTTTATTTTAGGGCTTATCTTGTAAACTATTAATAAATAAATATACCATTCTACTAAATAAGACTGACGATGTATAAATTCTATGAATCTCTTATTAGTTGGAAAGTTGACAATAATATATCGCCAACCCGCCTGCCAAGCGTGGCGATTATGGCAAAACCCCCCCCCCCCCCTAAAATGACAGATACACACAGGCCCCGGCCCCTAGTCCCCGGCGGCCCCGTTCGTGGTGGTCACGGTAGCAGCCACATAAGCGACGGGGCAGGGGGTGCGAAGAATCCCCGGGTTCGGATTCGCTACCAAGAACGACGACCTTTGGCCCTGGCAACATACAATGTCAAGACACTGCGGACCAACGAGAAGTTGGAGGAACTGGAGGAAGTTTTGAGCAGACTGCGATGGGATGTTGTGGGGTTATCTGAAGTCCGAAGACAGGGAGAGGACTCAATAATCCTAAATTCCGGAAATCTGCTCTACTTCCGGGAGGGCGACCAACTGTCCCAAGGTGGTGTCGGGTTTCTCGTTCACAAGTCTCTTGTGAACAACGTTACTGAGGTGGGGAGTGTTTCGACTAGGGTAGCGTACCTAATACTCAAAATTACCAAACGGTATTCGTTGAAGGTCATTCAGGTTTACGCTCCGACTTCGACACATCCTGACGAAGAGGTGGAAGCCATGTATGAGGACATCTCAACAGCCATCCACACTTCTAAAACCCACTTTAACGTTGTCATGGGAGACTTCAACGCAAAATTGGGGAAACGTAGCGGCGATGAGTTGAGAGTGGGGCAATTTGGGTTCGGAAATCGGAACACCCGAGGCCAGATGCTGGCCGACTTCATGGAGAAGGAGGACCTGTATATGATGAACTCCTTCTTCATGAAGCCAGAACAACGCAAATGGACTTGGATTAGTCCCGATGGTGCCACCAAAAATGAGATTGACTTCATTATGTCGACCAAAAGACAGATATTCAATGATGTCTCTGTGATCAATTCGGTGAAAACTGGGAGTGATCACCGCTTAGTAAGAGGCACATTGAATATCAATCCAAAATTGGAGAGGTCTCGACTGGTGAAGTCTACGCTCCGACCTGCACCCATACAGATCCAAAACCCGGTAAACTTTCAACTCGAATTGCAAAACCGCTTCGAATGCCTCGGTGACTGCGTTGACGTGGACGAGTATAATAACAGGTTCGTGGAAGCTGTTCAAACGGCCGGGTCTAAATTCTTCAAGGCCAGCCGTTCAAAAAGAACCGGAAAAATCTCAGATTCTACTCTCAAATTGATGGATGTGAGACGTCAAATGACCCTTCAGTCCCCGGACGATGCTTCCCAGTATAGGCAGCTAAATAGACAGATCTCCAAGTCCTTGACTCGCGATATCCGCCGCCATAACACAGACTGTGTAAAGGCGGCTATAGAGCGTAACAAGGGCTCTAAAGTATTCGCACGAGACTTGTCTATTGGGCAGAGCCAACTGACGAAGCTGAAGACCGACGACGGCAGGGTCGTTTCGTCTAAACCCGAACTTTTGAGGGAAGTCGAGAAGTTCTACGGACAGCTATACACGACCACACGGGCACCTGTTAACAACAAGGCTAAAGACCCAAGAGCCAAATTAACCCGACACTACACCGTAGATTTCCCAGACGTCAGTCTGTACGAGATTAGTGTGGCCCTTAAACAGCTTAAAAACAACAAGGCGCCGGGTGATGATGGAATTACAGCCGAGCTTCTGAGAGCTGGTGGTACTCCTGTGCTTAAAATCCTCCAGAAGCTATTTAATTCCGTCATCCTCGATGGCAAAACGCCGCAGGCCTGGCACGGAAGTATAGTGGTGCTGTTCTTCAAAAAGGGCGACAAAACCCTTTTGAAGAACTTTAGACCGATATCACTTCTGAGCCATGTTTACAAGCTGTTTTCAAGGGTCATCACGAATCGTCTCGCGCGCAGATTTGACGACTTCCAGCCTCCCGAACAAGCCGGATTCCGAAAAGGTTTTAGCACCTTAGACCACATACATACGCTGCGGCAGGTTATACAGAAGACGGAGGAGTATAACCAGCCACTATGCTTGGCGTTCGTGGACTATGAGAAAGCCTTTGATTCGATCGAGACCTGGGCGGTGCTTCAGTCTCTCCAGAGGTGCCACATTGATTATCGATACATCAAAGCGTTGAAGTGTTTGTATGAAAACGCCACCATGTCAGTCCGTCTCCAGGATCAGAACTCGAAGCCTATCCGACTGCAGCGGGGAGTCAGACAAGGCGATGTCATATCGCCGATGCTGTTCACTGCTGCGTTGGAAGATGTCTTCAAGCTTCTGGACTGGAACGGACTGGGCATCAACATTAACGGTGAGTACATCACTCACCTTAGATTCGCAGATGATATCGTAATCATGGCTGAAACCATGGAAGACTTAAGCCATATGCTTGATGGCCTCAATACAGCTTCCCAAGGAGTAGGTCTCAAAATGAACATGGACAAGACGAAAATCATGTCTAATGTCCATGTCGCACCTACCCCCGTAACAGTTGGGAAGTGTACTTTCGAAATTGTTGACGAATACGTCTACTTGGGTCAAACGATCCAGTTAGGCAGGTCCAATTTCGCGAAAGAGGTCACTCGTCGAATCCAACTCGGATGGGCAGCGTTCGGGAAGCTCCGTAAAATCTTTTCGTCCCAAATACCGCAGTGTCTCAAGACGAAGGTTTTTAACCAATGTGTGTTGCCAGTGATGACATACGGAACGCAGACGTGGTCGCTAACTATGGGCCTTATGAGAAAGCTCATGGTCGCTCAGAGAGCAATGGAGAGGGCTATGCTCGGAGTTTCCCTGCGAGATCGAATCAGAAATGAGGAGATTCGCAGGAGAACCAAAGTAACCGACATAGCCCGGATGATTGCAAAACTGAAGTGGCAGTGGGCTGGGCACATAGCTCGAAGGACTGATGGCCGTTGGGGCAGAAAAGTCCTCGAATGGCGACCGCGTACCGGAAGACGCAGGGTTGGTAGGCCCCCCACAAGATGGACCGATGATCTGGTCAAGATCGCCGGGATAGGTTGGATGAGGGCAGCGCAGGACCGATCATCGTGGAGATCTTTGGGGGAGGCCTTTGTCCAGCAGTGGGCGTCTTCCGGCTGAAATGATGATATATATATATATATATATATATATATATATATATATATATATATATATATATATATATATATATATATATATATATATATATATATATATATATATATATATATATATATATATATATATATATATATATGTATGTATGTACATATATATGTTTGAGTATATTGTATTAATTTATATTTAATGTCATTTCAGTTTATACTGAAACTCGCTTAGCGTTTATTTAAAGTTAATATATGATGAAATTTGTTTTGTGCTTTTAACAACATAAATAACGCCAAATAAACAGTTTCCTCCTATTAATCGGAAAACCTTCTCCCCCAAACACTGGGTCACGGTATGGCTAATAAAATTAATTTCCGCAACGATAAAATTGGATAAATTTATCTTGCCCCAAATTCAAAATATTAATAAAGATAAAAAACATTTGCATCCCCTTTATTATGAATCTGTAGGACAATTCATTAGTTTGAAAGGCGCGTAAAAACTCACCAGGGGCACCCTCACACGCTGCCATACGCGTGGGGATACGCCTGGCTCACTTATGAACAAAACAAGATTTTTATGACATACTTAGAAATCAGGTGTGGTTGTCATATTATCCAATGTGGACCACCTAGCAAGGGTTATTTTGTTACCTTTTTCAAGAAGCCACCCCCAGCCGTAAAGATCAGTTTTTTTTACTCCACCTATTTACTGAGAAAATCTACTATTTTTACTTTAAAGAAAACTTTACAAATGTCTAAAAAACCAGAAATGTTGTCAGGTTTATTTTATTTATTAATATGCTAGTATTGAGAATCTCCCAGAGGGCGTTGTTAGTATACTCGTATACACATTCGCCTGAGGCGCATTAGCTGGCTACACCCATTAAATTTGTGACATGCACACCTGACGCTGTTTTTATCCAATTTATTTATAAAAAGACAACATGGAAACACACCATTATGGTGTGTTTCCATGTTTCCACGTTTTAAAACACTCTGAACTATCTACATAGCTATCAACTTTTTATTGCATAAATGCCTCTATATTCTATATATTTCAATATTATATTCAACCTTTTATTTTGCGTTTCGAATCAAATCTTACTAAATCAGCTTGGGTTTAGTTCAATTTACGAGTTTCCAAAAACATAATTATTGTTATAGCGGGTTTTACAACTACACACCTCCATTATGTATTTTAATTAGTATATATATATATGAACATGTACATTAGACATAAACATCCGTGCAGGGGCGGAGAAAGAATACTGACCTCTGTGGCCGGGGTCGGCCTGTCGTAAAAGGCGACAAAACAACCCACCCTAGCTACGTGGTAGGGCCTCAAGCCCGTTTGGATGGCGACCACCTTTGGTCTTAAGTATGCCGCCATAATATCCTTGTGTTGTGTTCCGGCATTAGTGACCCAAGTTCCTGTACCCTTATGGGACAGCAGCGTGTTCGCGATGCCACTGGCGTTGTAGACACCTATAGGCGACGGTAACTATTAAATTCTAAGCGGGCCGTCAGCCTGTCTGCTGTCCTACAGCAATAAAAAAATCATAATAAGCAAATTTTGCGAGAAGATACTAAGGTTTACCTAATATATATATAGCCCACATTTACTGTGAATCTGAAACATCAGAGCAGTGACTATAATACTACTTGTTCACATACTATTAATTTCTTTTTTAAATACTGTAGGACAGCAGACAGGCTGCCGACCCGCTTAGAATATAGCAGTTACCGACGCCTATGGGTGTTTGTAACGCCAGTGGCATCGCGAACATACTGCTGTCCCATAAGAGTGCAGGAACTTGGGTCACTAATGCCGGAACACAACACAAGGTTATATGGCGACATACTTAAGACCAAAGGTGGTCGCCATCCAGACGGGCTTGAGGCCCTCCACGTAGCTAGGGTGGGTTGTTTTGTCACCTTTAACGACAGGCCGACCCCGGCCGCAGAGGTTAGTGTTCTTTCTCTGCCCCTGCACGGATAAAAATAATAAAATATATCATAGATATAATTTATCATACCAAAAATATATCAATTATATATAATACATAGAAGCTTTAAACGTGCTATAAATGAACTTTAAGTTATTTAGAAAGGCAAACTGCTCCTTTGTAAAGGCGTAGGTTCTAGTACTAAAAGGTTATCAAAGAAAATAATAATAGATATAATAATGCTTTTAGTGAACGTTGCTGAAGGCTACATTTATCTTTCGACTGTTTATAACGTTTCAGAGTTCAACAACTTCTGAGTTCACCGTTTATTTTTGTCCCTTCCTTTTATATAATTATCATTCTAAAAACTCTTTATTTATTACCCGTAATATTTTTAATTTAAATCTGCAACTTATACAGTCTTCTTTAAATGGGTTCTAGAAAATACCGTTTATTTATTCTTCATTATATTTATTTAATTACAATTGTATTATTATGTATTTTTAAAGAATAGCTTTTAACACTAACGATTAGTATTTCATGTTTTATTTTCTTCCTTTGTTATTTTCTTTTGTCACTTCAAGGGTCCTAATGGATGATCAAGTGATGAGATGCTCTAAAAAGATTCCTGCGTTACTAAGTTAGGTACCTTATTTTGGCTAATGCAAATATGTTTATGTTAATAATTTTTAGTTCAATTAATAGAACAGTGTAACATTAAAGTATGTTAATTATATCTAATATTTTACAAAAAAGTTTTATCTATATGACAAAAATAAATATTACTCGTCCGATTTTACGTACATTGTTATCTTTAAGTCAAAATTATTTATTGCTTTAATTATTTAAATAAGCATATTTGTGTATTCATTATAAGTGTAAAATGTACGAACTACTTAAGCGTTTAATTGAGCTGCCAACCTACAGAACTAAGTTCTGAATAATTGTTTCTTTCTTTCTTATGATAATCGTCTTTACCATCGAAGTGGGTATTTGAGATTGCTTCCAAAAAGGGTTTGCAGTTTAACACCAAGAAAAAGCAATTTAATTGTTTTCTATAAACAGAAAAAAGAAGTATGCCATTCATTCCACAAAGCTGAAGTAACATAAAAAAGGAAACATATTATATGCTAACATGTATTGTCCAAGACTTACGTCAGCTTAGTATTCTCATAAAATATAAATTTCATTCACACAACTTCAAGGTTCTTCCTCTTCAAAGGTTTTCGCTTCAGAGCACGCGGCTGTTGACTAATGTCACAGGAAAAACTCTTTCCATGCCTCATCCTATCATCTAATTATAACTTTAAAAAAATTATGCTTTTTGTGAGCTAATATAAGAAGTAATCACAATTTTAAACAGCATAATAAGGAGAAAGACTGGGACTATAATTCCCGTCGTCCAAAACCATACATCCAACAGAAAGTTACGATTAGTCTTGAATCTTGAGCATTCACATAGAATTCTCATTTAGAATACCAGTTGTACATTTTTAATAACAAAGCAATCAAGTCCTAGATTAGAGACCCCGACACTCATAGTTCAGTACGTACTACTGGAAGGACCTATGACCTGCGTAAGGTAGCCGGTCGGAGATGGATGGAAAAAGCACGGACCGGGATATGTAAGGAGAATATATATTAATACACTAAAACTTATTTAATATAAGTTTTACCTTTATTTTTATCACTCTCTTATTTTTTACTGAGTAAATGATATTCCACACAATTATATACGTAACAAAAAGTAGTGTCCAAGAGTTTTGATAGAAATGATGTTATTTAAATTACATGTTATTTATGCTATTGTAAGCAAATTATATGACAATGTGTAAATATTTATAATACGCTCTTGATACAAAGGATTAACGCCTACACTTCAACTTTGACACCTACGTGCATTGCTTTGTTTCAAATCCATGCCCGTACAATAGAAGTATGTTGCACGTAATATTTCTAGCGTAACTGAAGGGACCTCAGAAATGTCTAAATTTATAGTCGTAGGTGTCCGTAACGTCATAGTATTAAGCTTGCCATATATTTTAACAATAGTTCGCTACTTTAAATATCCACATTCGTTATTGATAAATTAAAATATGAATTATTACATTATATGTAATTAGTATGTATAAAAATATTATTTAATTCTGATGAAATAATTTTCA
Organism: Malacosoma neustria; assembly: GCA_963693495.1. Lineage (NCBI taxonomy): Eukaryota > Metazoa > Arthropoda > Insecta > Lepidoptera > Lasiocampidae > Malacosoma > Malacosoma neustria. The sequence goes on from OY856372.1 coordinate 8,383,016, forward strand.
AAAAAAATATTTAATTTAACATTTGAAATTTGTTTTCGAAAAAACTAAAATAATACTATATAATACATAGTATAAGATACAAATTAACAGCTATTGCCGAAAGATTACATCAATATATTCTAGTTAACGGTAATGCTATTTCAATAACCTACGAAATCATTGAACCCATAAAATAATTGAATAAGTTTAGATGAAATAAGCTAATATTCAAACTAGCCAATCTAAATCGGTAATGACGTAAGCATAGGTATATGTAGCATAGGTATATAGGTAGGTATATCACCGTTACAGCTCTAAGAAAAGTGTAAAGAAATTTTAGAAACTATATTTTACCATATTATAATGAAAATGCGACCATATTATGATAACGTGCGGTAAATGATTGTTTAGGCTCATAGATGAATGTATTATCCTCGAATACTCGATAAATATAATACGTGGATTAGTTTTGAACTCAAGATTTTCTTTTCAGAGTCAGATATTTATCGCCCCAGTAAAAAATACGTCTTTCACATTTTAACCAATGATTACATCAGGATAAGAAAAACAAATACCACATCACCGATGCAAACAATGCACAAAGGTTTCGCTCTGTAATCATATTTATGAGCGGACTCCAAGTTCCAAAATCATAAATAAATAACACCTATTAACAACAAAGCTAAATTATAAATACGCATAAATAGTGTCTAGACTAGTAATTATGTAGAGTGGGCACAGTTAGCTAATAAGCGCATAGTGCTTTATAGACATTGCAATCGTGTTACTCGTATGCTTAGGGCTGTATTCATAATCGGTAGCTTAAGGCTATTTATATAAATTAAAACAATAATAAGTAAACTTGGTTGTATTAGAACCACCATCCCGACTACTTTGAAGTTCGAGCTTTGTTTTCCTATGCCTGTTTTATTTTACAGGTTCATCAACATTCGTAATAATTAATATGCTAATAATTAATGAGCTATCACATGTCACATTTTACCGAAGACATTGGCCGACCTCTCCTCCTGGAGTCCATAATTACTAAATATTTTTTTCATTTATTGAATGCTGTAATACATAGTCTTACCAATCCAGGTTATATACGTACCGTTTGTATATAATGACATAGACACAAAATCAGCCGCGGTTATTGTTGCTCTTAATGCTATTATTCCGTATCAGTCTACATATCTACCGTAGATTTTTTTCTTTTCTAATAGTCACAGTTCAGCAGCCAGCGTTTGAAACACCAAAAGTATTATGTTATAAGTTATGTGTTAAATTATAATTTTATAAGTATATTTATTTACTTGGCACTTAATATAAGTATAACGCTTTGTCAATAAATCTTGCAATCCCCAGGAATTTGTGTTATCAATTATTTGAGAAATGTTAAAACTGTATACCAAAATTAACATTTATTCTTATATCTATTACGTACAAATCGTCTCTAGAAGATAAATTAGATTAATGACGTAGTGAAAGCAGAAACAGTAATAATATGTAGGAAAAATAAAAAATAGTTACATCACTAGTCTACCCACCGCATCCATGCGCCGAACATTAACCAAACACTAATCCATCATCGTGGTAAACGATGAATTATCGTATATGCAGTTAAATAATCCTATTAATGCGATCCTAATACTATCCATTATATTGTGAAAGTGAGTTAATAGATAAGTGTTTCGACTCTCCACAGAGTAACGTGTAAACGGGTAAAACGAATATTTTATTGTAAGATACTGCTCTATCTATAATTGGCAAGGTTTTTATATAATACTGATAAACGAACAGATGGATGATTTATATGACATCCATAACATATCTTTTGCATCATAGAAATATTTGTTTTTTACGCCGATCGTAAAGTACCAACATCACTTTAATACTACTGAACCAGTATATTCAATCGAACACTTGTATATAAACATCCTTTTCAAGTGGTTAGTGCGATTTTTTCACCCCTGATGCACTTCACACGACAATACCAAATATAAAATTAAACTAAATCAATCCCTCGATTTACACTGAAGATAGGATCCTGACAAAATCGTACAAAATAAAATCTCCGATTCTGCTATGTATAATATGTAAAATGAAATAAAATCTCAATATGTGCTCAATCTAGTCACTTATTAAGTAAAACAAAATTAGTTAATTTACAAAACGTGTAAAATAAATACTATGTAGGAGTATATCGAGGGCTAGTGTACTTAAAATTTTACATGAGTTTATAATATCCAATATTATTGGTAGTTATTTAAAATGTAAATGTTTAATCATCTGGATCAGAGTAAACAGTATAAACATCGTCACTCGTAGCCTTTTGTATCCAAAATTAAATGTCAGCCATGTCATTACTCAAGATCCAGTTGACACGCACACGACGCCGCCGTCTGCAGCCGTCTGCTAGGGGCTGCTATTGTAAACCTTTCAAGTACCAACATCCGGAATATTTTTAGAAGTTTCTCTCTACATATAGATGTAGTTAAAAATTTAATGAGTCTCTAACACGAATATATCCAAATACTATCACGCTCGGAGACCATTTTAAAGGATCAAAACTGTGATTTCCACGATGGTGTGCTTCGCTTAGGTAATTTTCTTGTCGAATGTGCATATAATATAATTGCCACGTACAAACAATGAAAGAAAAGATTACGACAAAACCTGTGTATGCAAATCACCGGGATATGTAATTCGCATAGCCTTGAACAAGCAGGATTACCCGTCCTATAGTATATTAGAATGGTATACCCTACCATTCGTTCCCTCTAGGGGAAACCCGAAACGAGTTAGATATTATCGGCTGTTACAATAAAATTGCTATCAATTACGGTAGAGTTCTTGCAATAACAATTTCACGTTTATAACTCAAATTTAGAATTGTGAAAAGCATGCATTTTAAAAGTGAAACTGTCGTGACATTAGTGTTTTATCACTTATTACGCAATATAATTTAGGCCTTAGGCATGACACACATGATTTGATTATTTCGCAAAATATGCATTTACGTAAATTACCGATAATAGTGCAAATTATTGGATCAAAGTGACATAAAATTATATAGGCGCGTGAATCAATTTCCATAGCGGACATAATGACAGAGAAACGAATGTATCGAAAATTACTCTTTTAATTTTATTAGAACTCGTTATTGTTGTTTGTACCGATAAAATACAATTGAATGCACAAATGAAATACAAACGTTGTTCAATCATTTGTTAGTCATGATGTAAAAAAATATTTATCCAATCTGATTTTTATAAAAAATTCTAGAACATCTACTATACAGGATTGAACTAGATTAAATAATATTCTGTATCTCATGGTGGAATCAATACTTTAAGTTTTTTCGAGGAAAGTCTCCGATTGTCCAGTGAGCCCGATTCAGGAGGATCGGGAGGTATATGTAGGATTACGGGAAATATAGTCGACGTCCGACTACCCACTAAAAACCTCGCTGTTCTCCTATCGCTTACCGCCTGGGCCCACAGATACACTGGCTCGGCGATCGCTCGGCCTAGGCTGGCACCGACCCGTCAGAGTCACTGTCAGAGCTCGTCACAGTTTGCGCCAAGCGTCAGGATATCGTTCCTCATAACTTCAAAAGGTTGAATGCATACTTCTATTAATAAAATATGTATATAAAAGTTATAAAATAAAACCAGCGTGAACGTTAATCATCACAAACATATTTCCCTTTCACTTGTCAATTATTTTTCTTACACTGTGTATTTTTTAGTATTCCACCGTCTTTTATATTATTCCATTGTTAGTTTCCCTATCCCGTTGACAGGTGTCTCCCCACCTGCCATTACTTGCCAATAACCAAAATTAATTATCTACCAAAATATTTATAACAGAAACGGAAACAATTCCGCTGATATCTAAAGCAAACTTATAATATTTTAATATTAAATTAAAAATACAAACATAAAATTAAAACAAAAATATTTGGGCTTTAATTATTATATTATTTCATCGTCGCTTACCATCAGGTGAGATTGCGGTCAAACGTACGCCTATCCTTATTAAAAAAAATGTTGTTTATTGCGTTTTTAAATATTTACAAACTTCCGGTTAGGTTATGGTAAGGAAACCTACATTTAAGATTTTTTTAAATGACATTATTAATTTAAGAAATGTCAATACCAGAATGTTACTATTTACATAAAATTTGAAACAGATATATATACTTAGTCAGGTCATAAGTATTGTCACACAGTAAAAACTTTTCTTTTAGAATGCTGGCCACAAAAAAGTTTATTGAATTCGAATTTCGAATTGTTCATGAAAATAAAAATGTATACTTTTAGAATTTTACTCATTTTTAAATATGGAGTGGACGCTTAAAGAAGACCGTGTTGCAGTTATTGCGTTGCATCGTTGCGATTACGCGCCAATTCAAATTTTTAACATACTGAAAAATTTGAATATAACCAAAAGATACGATAAACGAGTACCATCAAACGATACAATGAAGACTCTAGTGTAGATGACAGGTCAAGAAGTGGTCGCCCTCGGTCTGTTAGGACTCCAGCAGTGATAAAAGCTGTGAAGGCACGAATTCAAAGAAATCCCAAACGTAAGCAGAAACTGTTGGCCCTTCAGATGGGGTTAAGCAGAACCACGGTGAAAAGGGTGTTAAATGAAGACTTAGGGCTTCGGGCATATCGAAGAAAAACAGGACATCGTTTGAATGCTCGTCTAATGGACCTGAGACTGAAGAGATGCCGCGCTTTGTTGAAGCGGTACGCGGAAAAAAATATCGGGAAATTCTTTTTTCGGATGAAAAAATGTTTACCGTAGAAGAGAGCTACAACAAACAAAATGATAAGGTGTACGCTCACAGTAGTGAAGAAGCGAGCAACCGTATTCCGCGTGTCCAACGAGGTCATTTTCCATCCTCGCTCATGGTATGGTTGGGAGTTTCTTATTGGGGCTTAACAGAGGTACATTTTTGTGAGAAAGGTGTAAAAACGAATGCTGTTGTGTATCAAAATACAGTCCTGACGAACCTTGTGGAACCTGTTTCTCATACCATGTTCAATAACAGGCACTGGGTATTCCAACAAGATTCGGCGCCAGCTCATAGAGCGAAGAGCACACAAGACTGGCTGGCGGCGCGTGAAATCGACTTCATCCGGCACGAAGACTGGCCCTCCTCCAGTCCAGATTTGAATCCGTTAGATTACAAAATATGGCAACACTTGGAGGAAAAGGCGTGTTCAAAGCCTCATCCCAATTTGGAGTCACTCAAGACATCCTTGATTAAGGCAGCCGCCGATATTGACATGGACCTCGTTCGTGCTGCGATAGAGGACTGGCCGCGCAGATTGAAGGCTTGTATTCAAAATCACGGAGGTCATTTTGAATAAACTTTAATGTCATAAGAATCTATGTTTTGTTAAGTTCATTTTGGTATATGAATGGTTACATAATGAATAAACTTGTTACAATTATTTTACATTAAACATGTGACAGAATTTATGACCTGACTAGGTATATACCTAGTCAGGTCATAAATTCTGTCACATGTTTAATGTAAAATAATCTTGTTGGAATACCCAGTGCCTGTTATTGAACATGGTATGAGAAACAGGTTCCACAAGGTTCGTCAGGACTGTATTTTGATACACAACAGCATTCGTTTTTACACCTTTCTCACAAAAATGTACCTCTGTTAAGCCCCAATAAGAAACTCCCAACCATACCATGAGCGAGGATGGAAAATGACCTCGTTGGACACGCGGAATACGGTTGCTCGCTTCTTCACTACAGTGTGCGTACACCTTATCATTTTGTTTGTTGTAGCTCTCTTCTACGGTAAACATTTTTTCATCCGAAAAAAGAATTTCCCGATATTTTTTTCCCGCGTACCGCTTCAACAAAGCGCGGCATCTCTCCAGTCTCAGGTCCATTAGACGAGCATTCAAACGATGTCCTGTTTTTCTTCGATATGCCCGAAGCCCTAAGTCTTCATTTAACACCCTTTTCACCGTGGTTCTGCTTAACCCCATCTGAAGGGCCAACAGTTTCTGCTTACGTTTGGGATTTCTTTGAATTCGTGCCTTCACAGCTTTTATCACTGCTGGAGTCCTAACAGACCGAGGGCGACCACTTCTTGACCTGTCATCTACACTAGAGTCTTCATTGTATCGTTTGATGGTACGATAAATGAATCTTTTGGTTATATTCAAATTTTTCAGTATGTTAAAAATTTGAATTGGCGCGTAACCGCAACGATGCAACGCAATAACTGCAACACGGTCTTCTTTAAACGTCCACTCCATATTTAAAAAATGAATAAAATTCTAAAAGTATACATTTTTATTTTCATGAACAATTCGAGATTCGAATTCAATAAACTTTTTTGTGGCCAGCATTCTAAAAGAAAAGTTTTTACTGTGTGACAATACTTATGACCTGACTAGGTATATATATATATATATATATATATATATATATATATATATATATATATATATATATATATATATATATATATATATATATCTATTATATGTAATTCTCGTGTTACGTTATTGCACACGATGAAATCCGAAACTATCTAACCGATTTTCACGTTTTTTTATTAATTAATTACATATGGCAGAACAACGTTTTCCGGGTCAACTAGTAAATATATAAATGTGTGAATAATGGCTAAAAGCAAATATTGCCTTATTTTATTCTTATTCATCTTAAACTAACACAACAGCTAACAGATTTTAATCACATCTTATTATTTGCGTGTGAATTGTTAAGTGCAAAACAATGTTCTTCGTATTCTGAGAATAAAAAACTGTAGTATGTGCTTAGATTCTATTAATTACTTATTTAATTTATGAAGAAGCAACTATTGGAATAAGCGGCCTTCGTGGCGGAACGGCTTTCGTATCGCACTTCTAAGTCCTGCGTGTTTCCCCCCCTTCTCGTCCCATGTCTGGGTGTTAATGTATAATACGTATTATATTTATTTACAAAATTAAAGTATATAAGTAGTACATATATCAATTATAACCGACAAAAAAACGGAGGAGGTTCTCAATTCGAAGCGTATATTTTTTTTTCTTTTTCTTATGTATGACCACGCATTACTTTTTACAGAGTAGTCCGATTTTAAAAATTCTTTTTTTTTCAGCAGTCAGCAGAATTTTAACAGTATATTGTTGTTTATTTAAATAATTATTCAGACATGGTATCTATTATGACCATTGCGATGCGAAATCCTCAATCGGACGCTCGTTTCAAATCCATAATGGCAATAGAATTAAAATAATTCATACTGATAGACTGACAAATGCCATATATATTTTGTAAAAAAAATCTATTGATTTTGGTGGTTCTGGTAATCCTGGCCGGGTACCTAGTACAAACTTATGAAATTATTGAGATATAATTGATTTTTAATGATGATTTAATATGCTAAGTTTCAAGTTAATCAATCAATTTCATTTAAGTGAATTCAAAGATTCTATTAAATATATTTATTATACACTATAGATAACACAAAACATGTAAGAAAAGGCTGGCACGTGAGATAAATTTAGACCACAGTTTTTAATGAAGCCAAAAATAAACAAATGTGAGAGTGATATTGAAAGAAGAGTGAATGCAGGAAACATGGTGAATGGAGCTTTGCACTCCTTTATGAACAGTCGGAAGGTGTGTAACAAGGCTCGTCTGGCTGTGCATGAGGGGGTGTTGGTTCCGACACTCATGTACGGAAGTGAAAGTTGGGTTTGGCAGAAGAAACATGAAAGCAGAATAAATGCAGTTGAGATGAGAGCGTTAAGAAGTATGATAGGAGTTAAACTGAGTGACAGGATAAGAAATAGTGAGATAAGGAAACGTTGTGGTCTGAAAGAAGATGTAGTGACAAAAATTGAGAAAGGTATGCTGACATGGTTTGGCCATGTTGAGAGAATGAATGAAGAACGATTGACGAAAAAAGTTTATAAGGCGAGTGTAATTGGAAGTGTTGGAAGGGGTAAACCTAGGCGGACGTTTCGAGACCAGATCAGGGACGTCTTGAAAAAAGGCCAGGTCAAGAGTACCGTAAACCGAAGGGCATGTATGAAGGGAATAATGAAAGTGGACGAAGCGAAACAAGTATGTAAGGATCGTAGCAAGTGGAAAGAAGTGGTCTCTGCCTACCCCTACGGGAAAAAGGCGTGATTATATGTATGTATGTATGTAAAAATAAACGGAAACATAAATAAAGAACAAAATACATCAGTATAAAAACATACCCTCACACATTGTAAAATATAAAACAGGGTTTCAAAAGCATATCACATGAAACAGAATATATTAAAACGCAAAATAAACAATACGATAATTGTGAATCTGACAGAAATTGGTTGTGAACAACGTTTATTACTCTGAATTATAAAATGAATGATATTGTTTCATATTTTTCACATTATTAAGGTGAATACACGATTTCATCATGTTACATTATAATCCTTTATGCCTCCCAAATGAGCAGTTGGTTTATTTTTGAAATGTCTCAGATTTCAGATGCGGTGTTATTATTATTACGTCGTAAGGGTCACAAATGAGTATATATACGAGTATATAATGTCAGTTATTGGAGAAACTGCATTATCATCGCATCAGATCAGAGGCATGAAGATATGGTTATGATAGCCGCCTTAGTAGCACAAAGATGCCAACCAAGATGTGTTGGCCAGCGGCGGTTACAGCGGCATACCAATCAAAACCCCTCCTTCTTTGTCTTACTTTAAGTTTTATGTGATGGGTCGCAGGATCAACATTTGGTCATTGCTTTGCGATTCGTCCTCCCCCATGTCACTTAATGATTAAGAACGACATGAATAAGGAACTATAAAATAAAAATCGTAGCCCATGATGTTCTACTGTTAGGCTCGGACCTCCCCTTGGAGGGAATGGGCAGTATACTTAGTTATTTTGGCATGCAGGTTTCCTCAACATGTATATGCTAGGTGGTATAGTTCCGAGTCCGTCTGTATGTCAACCACCCCTGGTCACATTGGCTCCAGTTCCCCTACGCGGACGGCAGCGTGTTAGCGGTGCTGCTGGCATCGCAAACATTCATAGACGATGGTCACTGCTTGACCAGAAAGAAAAACTTAACTCGTTTCCTCTAGGATAGCTTCTGAGTGTGATATACTTGGCTACCGCGTACATTATATTAGAATTATTATTAGGAAGCATTTGATTACTACCTACAATTTAGTCAATTTAATTTACCTACATTAATTGACCCAAATAGGCTGAAATTTAACTCAACAACACAATCACTCCTTAAATACAAACCCAATTACAACAAAGATAAGCTTGCTGGTAACAAGATGACTTAAACACAAGTTAGTCTCTAAACTTCAACGTATTTAACATTATCATGGCGCCAACAATGTTGATAAAAAAATCTTTTATAGAAACCCATCGTAATAATCATCGATCAATTATTTCCCGACATCAAATAATTTAATTAAAACTTCCGGCGATAAAACAGAAAACCATAACTGATAACAGGTTTACGTAAACCAACAAATATTGTATGGCTGTAATAATGCTTAATGGATGTAATTGCTTGTTATAATGATCATATAATTTGTCATACAGCCCATTGTATCAATAGTGATATGATAACAATCAAATTTGAATATTTTTACTATCTAGTTTCTTAATTAGGGATAGTGACGAAATAACGACAACAATATTATCCTAGAAATAGAAAGTAAGGATGTGTGATGGAATATACCGTTATTATAACTACCGGAAACTATTTATTTTAATAATTATTTTATAATTCAGCAGCATAATATATATAACTAGTTTATGTTAATAAGTACTTGACCTTGCACATCTAACTACAAAGAAATAGAATGCTTCATTGTTTCTTATATATAATTAGCTGCAGCCATATATAAACGTCAATGTAAGATAAACATTCATTAATTTCACGGGGAGTTTGGTAATTGAAGTCCTTGGTCCCTTTAGCAAATAGCTCAATCGTGCTTGCCCGTATTCGTGTGTTACAGTAAAATTACAAAATAGTGAAACAAATATAAAATTTAACAGAAATATAGATATTTAATTTAAATAAGAGTAAAATTATAAATTGGAAACCTTTTTTCACCATAAATATATAATTACAATGCTTTTATTAACTTGCCTGTTTGTATCTACGTACCTATGTATCTCTCTCTGCAGTTGTTCCCTCATGGCTGAGGATCATGGTTATGGCTGGATGCGGACATCGGTACTCTGGTGCACCTTGTTTTAATGATCTGCCTCCATCAGTGACTATCTGATGCGTCTCTGATGACCGAGCATAATTTAGATGAGGTTAGGGTCTTTACTTGATTTAGTACTAGTTGGAGGTTGTCCGCGAGCTTGTTTATCTTCCGTGTTTCTAACTATATTCAGGTTTTCTAGTCAGTTATCTCCTACCTCACTATGTGGCTGTAATAAGACAGTATTCTCTGCTGACAGATAGTCGAAAAGCGTAGTGTTTTATCCGTGTAGGGACGGAGAAAGAATACTAACCTCTGCGGCCGGGGTCGGCCTGTCGTAAAGGCGACAAAACAACCCACCCTAGCTACGTGGTAGGGCCTCAAGCCCGTCTGGATGGCGACCACCTTTGGTCTTAAGTATGCCGCCATAATAACCTTGTGTTGTGTTCCGGCATTAGTGACCCAAGTTCCTGTACCCTTATGGGACAGCAGCGTGTTCGCGATGCCACTGGCGTTACAAACACCCATAGACGACGGTAACTGCTAAATTATAAGCGGACCGTTAGCCTGTCTGCTGTCCTGTTGTGATAATAAATAAAATCCCCATAGATGTTGAACAATCCGGGGGATAGAATGCAGCTTCGTTGCACTCCCGTTTTTGTTTCAAACACATTAGAATAATCGGTGCCGATTCTGACAAAAGAGCGATTTTCAATATAGAGAAGTTGGATCAAGCCGATGAGATACTTAGGAGTTCCCATCTCGTGTTTTCACAACTAATCCCTTTGCACACAGTCAAAGGCGTAGTTTAGTGTAGTCAATAAAACACAAAACAACCGGGCAGTTATATTCCTTGCTTTTTTCTATTTTGTTTCTTCTTTTGAGCAATTGTTCCCTTGTTCCTTTGCCTTTCACGAAGCCTGCCTGTGATTCTGGTATTTGACTTCTGAGGAAGTTAAGTGATGGAGCGGCTGGTTAATGCTGGAACTATGTATCTATATAACGGAATTTTCAGACTTCATTTTTACCCACTTTGAACTATCAAAAAAATTTCATAATTTTGTACACTTGTCAAGACCTGATGATAATACACAAATTTAATAATTTTGTCCCATATTCTTTAACAGGATCACCAGGATTAACGCTTCTGCCGGACGATGACGTTTAATTAATAAAACTACCGGAAGATGGCGTTCTATTAATAAAAACATTTGCCAATTGGGAATCGACACTAAATAAATTATTAGTTTGAAGGAAAGAATGAAAAATAAATTATTTGAGACACAAACACAATTTTACAATACAAAAAAAAATACAATATTCTAAAATCTTGTTTGCTCAAATTTAATGAGGTTGAGCACTCAGCATTATACAACATTATGTGACATAAATTTTTTCGTGACTAATTTTATTCTTATGTTATGAATTATTTTTTACTTTTTAGTTTTATTAACTATATGGTAAAAGCGTGTTTTCTTCGTTTTTTATTCAACTATAATTTTTTATTCTTATGGGTTGGTTCACTGGCTTTCCATATATCACAAAATATATAATTTGAAAATTATTTCATTTATGTATATACCTTAATGAATTATATACTTAATAATCCGACTGTACCATAATTATATACCAATTTATGTATTTGTGGTCTAGTTATAGTGTAACTGATCCCCGACCATGAGGCTGAGTTAGTAGCATGCCTACTAAGTGAATAACTCATCATTATATTCTTATGATCCCTAGATGGGACAGAGGGCGTCCACAGCACATCTCTATCTCGGACGGTCCTGAGCGTCACTTTCGATCAAACTCCAGATCCAGGTGGCCTTCATTTCACCATGTTTGTTTTGGACGGGCACATTTACGTTTTCCCTGAAGGTTCCAATCTAGAGGTTGTCCATCTGCGACGTTTGATCTACTGGTCAATCCAACTTTCATCGCAACGCTCACAATGATATGTGTTGGAAATTTTATCAAGTCAGTGAATGCCTTGTATTTTTCGATGGCATCAATTTACAAAGACCTGCCTAGCAAGTGGACTTAATTTAATCAATTCCAATGGGAATGCCAGGATTTCTAGTATTATGTTGCATCTGTATCAATAATAATATTTAAAATATAGTATATTATTAAAAATCATATACAATTATTTTACTGCTACACCGCACTACATTATGGCATGGCATTTTGCAATTCGCCCATTGTCTAGTGCCGATGTACAGAATTACAGAGGAGTGTTCGCTCGACATTTACCTAGACAGAGGAAGGTTGTGAAAATCGACATCGTGCCTACAAAATTATTTACAAGCACCACTTGAGTATCCTTGGCCCGAAACTTTGCAACGTAAACAAAAGTGTGTTCCTATTTAACATATACACATCTGTGAAGAGCTGGAGATGAATAATTTAGCAAATATTGATTGTTTGAAGATATTATCTTTCAATAAATGTGGTAACTTCCTGCTATTACATAGAAATGTCAAACACTTGTGTTCATTATATTTTGACTGTAACCTTTTTTATATATTTTATTAAATAGTTATTAATGCCGATTGTATATAAAAATTTAATTTGGAAATACACTTTTAGGATTCGGTTACACTAGCTTAGACTAATACTTAAGAACAATGATAGAAGAGGTTTGGCCTAATTTAATTATTTCAATACGAGCAACTTCCTACTAAAATTATAAAGGGCGGACTTGGTTGGACTATGCCTAGGTAAGTTTTGGGGTTCATAATTACACCGGACTATATCACTTAAAACTAGAACTATTAAATTATTAAATAGTACATTGCACATAGACCGGAAAAAGTATATAAGAATACAAAAATCAAGGAAATCTTTAACACCTAAAAATATCTTTTCAATACACAGAAAACTTGTATAAAAAGCTTTTGAGGTATTCCCACAGAATCAATTAAAATCTCAATGCCAGACGACTCAATTACTTTAGTACGTGACCTGATGGAAATTATTACAAATTGTTAAGAAGTAAGCCATCTAATCTATATTTACCATTGCCGTCATATTGACAGTGGTTTTATTTTTAGCCTGGTCGAATCCGAGTTCGCTAACAATATTTTATAGATGATGAGCTTTGATGTTTATTTATTGCTTTCGAACAGCATACATAGGTACTGCTGCCCACTTAATAGTGACGGTCGCCACACCGTATTAAAATTCTTGTAGTCTGACTTGGATCCCATAAGTGAATCCATTTGTTCATATATATTTCTAGAAGAAGTAAAATCACGGGCAATTTCATTATAAAACCGTCAATACTATATGCTCTATTAGCTTACTTCAGATCTATCATAGTTACTATATACGAGTATTAATGGATATTAAGATAATAGATTTTACGCTAATCTACTCGTATGTTATGTATATAAAATATTGACGAAATCACAAGAAAAAGACTAGTATTCAATAAATTTTACACATTTGCCTTTTCATAAATTTGTCATAAATTTCAATTTTGATATTGTTATTTTAATACGAGCTATCAAGGCCATGAGAGTAATGAAACAAAATCATCCATACCAGTATAAGTATATACGAATGTCAGAAAACATCCTCGAACAATGTACAAATAATCATTAAGATGTTAAAATGCATAAAAATAATTGTTAATTATACAACACTGGTTAAGGTACATACCTATTTTAAATTAGCGTTAAGTACCACGTAATTTTAAATTAATTCTTTTTATAAAATTATAATGCAATTTAACGAATTAGAAGGTCATATTAATTTGTTGCTTAAATAATTTTTTACTCAACAACAAATCTAAATTATTATAATTGGGTTACAATTCTAAAAAACTTTACTAGACAGTAAATAAACTCATGTTTATAAATAAATAAATATATTAGGACATTTCATACAACGCCATCTAGTCCCAGTTCAATCATATAGAAATATAATATCTTTTGGCGCGAAAAGGTAAAAGAAAGATGTCATAAAACGTACAAGTGTTAGGGAAATGATCGTTCTCGGATGACTACGTATTATTTTTACGAATCAACAAACGGCCTAAAATAAACTCCTTTGCAAAAAATGGGCGGTTTTGATTTTTCTTCATTATTGATAATAATTTAGTTCTAAAAATGTTTTAATACCTAAACCTTACTGAATGTTAAAGCTAAATATTACTGGCACAAAGAGTCTGGGTAAGAAAAAAGTTAATCCTAAATTAGAAACTTTTGTTTATAGAAAATAATAATCCCTTTTTCAGTTTGTCACTAAAAAGTGACAAAGTAAAAACTTACAATCTGTCCAACCACCTCGACAAAACGTCAGGGAGCTTAAACGTGTGATTTTTGCTGAATGAAACACATTCTACAGGACATCATCAAAAGCCTGTTGGAAAGCATGCCAAGACGTGCTGTAATCGCTGCAAGGGGAGGTCATACTCGTTATGAATTTATATTTTTTAATGTATTCTTTTATTAAAATAACATATTATAAATACTCGTATTCTTAATGTTTATATGGCTCTCTGTTTATATTGACTAAAACACCGATTCCAGGATTTTAGTGTTGCAAAACTATATTCTCGTTGATAATAAAAAAAATCTAGTCATCTAAGCTAATCATCATCATCATCATTTCAGCCGGAAGACGCCCGCTGCTGGACAAAGGCCTCCCCAAAGATCTCCACGATGATCGGTCCTGCGCTGCCCTCATCCAACCTATTCCGGCGATCTTGACCAGATCATCGGTCCATCTTGTGGGGGGCCTACCAACATTGCGTCTTCCGGTACGCGGTCACCATTCGAGGACTTTTCTGCCCCAACGGCCATCAGTACTTCGAACTATTTGCCCAGCCCACTGCCACTTCAGTTTTGCGATCATCCGGGCTATGTCGGTGACTTTGGTTCTCCTGCGAATCTCCTCATTTCTGATTCGATCTCGCAGGGAAACTCCGAGCATAGTCCTCTCCATTGCCCTCTGAGCGACCATGAGCTTTCTCATAAGGCCCATAGTTAGCGACCACGTCTGCGTTCCGTATGTCATCACTGGCAACACACATTGGTTAAAAACCTTCGTCTTGAGACACTGCGGTATTTGGGACGAAAATATTTTACGGAGCTTCCCGAACGCTGCCCATCCGAGTTAGATTTGACGAGTGACCTCTTTCGCGAAATTAGACCATCTAAGCTAATGATCTACTAAAAAAATTAATATCATCCATAGAGAAACCGATGACTGTAAGGTGCCCGTTTTTTTTTGCAAAGAAGTGTAGTTAAAATGCTTAAAAATTCCAACAGAAATGCTGTTCTAATTATTCAAGCGTAATGTTAAGTTAGCTTAGCATTGGTTTTTATGATATATGAGTATTAGAATCATAACAAATTAAGCTTTTATGTAAACAGACGAATACCTTGAGAGTTCTATATTCTCACAAATTACTCGTCTATTTAAAAAATGAAGCAATATTAAGAAACTGATAAACTGATTTAAATGTAATGCATAAACTTCTCAAAGTTATTAATCACACTAGTTTAACAAAACCGTCAAAAAGTCATAAAAGAGTGACTAGTCAGAAATAAAGCCTTACACGCCCACGATTAACGGCTCACAGACATAAAATAACAGAACAGTTTTTTTATATTGATCATGAAAGAGCAATGTAAAAGTAACTACAATCTGTTTGCGTATTCTGTAGCAGTTTCTTTTTCCATTTATCATTTGCTGCTATTTTAATGTTTAAAAAAATAACAGGTATTACTAAGTTAAATAAATATAAATGACGTTCGTAAAGGTTCATGCTAGGATATATTGATAAAAATAAAGATTATAAAATTTTTATAGTATAAAAATAACGTGCCCCAACAATCTATTAATGATCGCATTGTGCCCTTTTTAATACGACAAAGCTTATTATTTACCCGACCATTAAGTATAGTACGAGTAGGTAGGTATGTAGGTATATATATACAACGATATATGATTTTTACTTCTATATTTTCATATATTTTGTGATAAAGTGAACAATGAGTAATGTTTTTTGTTTAAATGTTCAGTGGTTTATCTCAAAGAAGTTCACTCGATCAAGCTATACGTGTGAACTTCCCACGTATCGACCTAATAATTAAAAGTTAGTCAACTATCTACTATACTGGTCGTGGTGAACTAGTTAAGTTATATCTTATGTATTTTTTTTATTTCTCATTCTCATCGTCTCACTAGTAAGAATACGATTTGATGAACCAAAAGATCTTTACTGGGGCATGCATCTCTTAGGCTGTTTTTGAAACAATATTATCGAAGAAGGAAAACATCGTGAGTAAATTTACACACCGCAGTCAAAGATGTGTGTGATCACCAATCTTCCTTGGGTAAGCTTGGTCCGTATACTGACCTATTTGAGCGGAGACCCCGGCCTATCTCTTGCTTTTACTATTGCTTTGGAACAGCAAAAAGCTGACGGCCCAATTTTATTTTTTATTTTTTCAGAGAGAGTTCAGCAGACAGGCAGACGGCCCACCCTGGCAGGTGGCCACCGTCGCCTATGAACGTTTGCAGCACCAGAGGCAATACCAACGCGCTCCTGGCCTCGAAGAAATTTTAAAACGCCTTTGAAGAACCCCACATCGTACTGCACTGAGAAAACCTCAGCCGGAAGCTCATTCCGGATCCTGCGAGTACGCAGCATGAACGTTCCAATTAATAGTAAGCAGCTCCCGTCGCCTATGTTTGCGACGCCAAGAGCATTGCTAACACGCTGCCGTCCGGGTAGGAGAACTAGAATCTGGTTCACTTTTTTCTGAACACAACACAAGTATTGCGACAAAACCAGACGGGCTTTGCCTCTACCATCTAGTTAGGATGGTTTTGTCGTCTTTTACAACAGGCCGCTCCTAGCCGCAGGGGTCAGTGTTCTTACTCCATCCCTGCACGGAGTTGCTCCTCAGCTGATAGCTATTATATTTTCTAAACATAGAACAATCGGAATCTTTTAATTTCTGCCTTTATCTAATTGTGATTCCCGTATGAATTGAAAAACGCCAATAATAAAATAAATATATGCGTTGAATTGAGAACCTCCTCCGTTTTTTTTCTTCTGTTAATAAAGTGAACTAAAAATCTGAATTAGTTCACATTAAAATTATTTTAGTGAAAGATTATGTGCTCCCTGATATTTAAAGAGAAAATTCCCAGTTTATACACAAAGATCCTATAAATATATATCTGGGTTTTGTTAATCCAGACTTAGGTCAAGAAATACGATTATTCCTTAAATTTAATCATTAAATCATGGACGACAATAATGAATCAGAAAATGTATCTTATTGTTATTTTAATATTCATTTATAAGTTAAAAAAGTTTAAATTCGGTCTCAATTCATACTAAATACGCTGAATATAATGAGAAGTAACAAATTAAAAACAGTTTAATGCATAATTGACTTGTCATTCATTACTCGCCTGGAGCGAACGGACATTGAATATTTTATTTCGTGATAATGTACGTTTAATTTGTCTGTTAATCATACCAGCGATCCGTGAGACCGATTGGCTAACTATGTACCTAATGACAAGCGTGCAATTTGTCTTTTACTGTTTATAGATAGATTACTTTTAATATGTAAATCTTTAGCTCATTTTTGTTGCTTTTATTTAAGCACACACACATACCCCGCGGCATGTTCTCCCATGGCGAAGTTGTATGGGACTCCCCGTGCAATGCAACCATGCGTCCCCGTCTCTTGGCCAGGGTCCATACGTCGTTGATATCTATACAAATAAATAAAATTGGAGGGTCTGTTTGTAATATTAAAATAACCTCTTTTTACTAAGTGCATTTCAATGTATACACGGTACATATACCAAAACAACATTTTTTACAATTTTTGTCTGTCTGTCTGTTTGTTCCGGCTAATCTCTGAAACGGCTGGACCGATTTTGACGGGACTTTCACCGGCATATAGCTGATGTAACAAGGTGTAACTTAGGCTATTTTCATTTTAGAAAAACAAAATAGGTTTTGTTGAAAATGATAAGTTTCGAAAATTTATAGTCCAATTTAAGTTGACCTTAGATTTATATCAACAATCATATGAAATAGGGTTCAGCTTAGGCTGGACATTGTAGGTTGAATTTCCAATTTATTATTATTATTATTAAGAGTGTTTAGCTTAGGCTGGACTTTGTAGGTTCGAACGCACGTATTCCGGAGGCGCATGGCGTAACAGTTGCATTTGATAAGACTGACTGTTTGCATATTTCATTTATTTATATTTTAGGGTTTACAGGGTTTGTAATCCAAAATAAACTATGAGATATATCCAAAAAATGTTGCCCAAAGTCACTATTCCACGCGAACGGAGTCGCGAGCACAGCTAGTACCCAATAAAAGTGCCCTAATGTTTTTTAAAGTGAAAACTTCTTAAGCGGCGTTGTACACTTTTTTGTGCTGGGTTAAAAATGTTAAACTCGCGTCAGGCCACGTGTCCTGATCAAAAATTCGTAAGATTCGTAAGACGGAGTTTTGCTCCAGTAATACCAATCTTATTAATAATGACTTAAGGTTTATTTTATAATGTAACTTTTAAATGATTGCATTGCATTATTTATACATATCTATTCGAATTGCGACTTTATCACAATGAATTACAGTTGAGTTTTTTTGAACTGAAAACTTCTTTAGGCGCGTTGAGCACTTTTTGTGTGCACAATTTTTGGTTTGTAAAGAAGTGTTAATGACCAATTTAAACATTAATCTTTGATCATAAACACTTCTTTATAAAACGAAAATAATAATCTAATAGCTCGACGATACAATTCACAAGTTACTTAGTTTTCACTTCTATCGGCAGTCCCCAAAGACTGCCCCGCGTGTTTTTTTCCTTCACCATGAGGGTCGGAGCCGCAGGACGGGACTCTTGTCAGGCTTCGTACTAAACTAAACTAATTGAATACATATTTAAATAAAATGCACAATTTAAAAAATATATTATTAATAGAGTATCTCTTCTGATAGTAAATATTTTATCATTTGAGCAGAATGAGTTTGGAGTTATATGCTTAGTATATATATATATATATATATATATATATATATATATATATATATATATATATATCGCTTTATTATTGTTGACTAACTGAGTCCATGACGTAATTTGCTATATATTCTTCTATTTCTATGAAATAGCATTTTATTCTGTATGATTTACAAAGTAGTGTAGGTATTATTAAAACAAATCAATTACTGAAACAGCTATTGCGTCCTTGTGAATTGTAACAAACTTTCTGAACTTCTTCTTCCTTACCTTATCCCAGCTTTGTGGGGTCGGCACCACAGGTCCTTTCCGTCCATCTACTCTCCTCTATTAATCGTCATCTGAACATTTATATTTGCAAACATTTTGCATTATCTTTTACCCAATCTATCCATCTTTTCTTTGATTGTTGTTCATTGTTCATAAAACAGTCTTAAACTTTTCATACTACCACAGTATAGCAATATGATTGCATCATAAGTCCTTGTCAAGTGATAGGTTTCGAGAAAATAATATATTTGCCACAACCGCCATCAAAGGCATCATGATCGCAATTAATATTAGATAGAGTGTAATCCTATTTCATTCCAATACTTGTGTCGCTCGACACGTCCCTGTACACAATTTACTACACAATACGTACTATATTTTGACATGTCAAAATTAAATACGTTCTCAGCTTCCTTGATTTTTTACCGAATATATAGTTGCTTCAATAGCATAGCATAGTATTTATCGAGTGTAGAAGTATCCATCAAGAACTCAGAGCATTTTTATCCTATTGATTGATAACGGTGGAATGATACATCAGAAAAAGCTTGTTTATTCATGGGTCACACCCCATCTATTGAGGGCTGCGTCAGAAGAATGGATACACAATACAAATTAAAAAAAATGCGTGGACAATCTTTTCTGAAGGAAGGTAGGCCAGCCGAGTAGCAAGCAGGAAGGTAGTTAATACATACATCTCCTGTGGCGTGTAGTGGAAGGAGCGCCTCGCGCACTCCAGCGCGGGCCACCATCGAAGCGGTGAGGCCCGTCCTGGCCGAATCGGTGGAAACCGCCTGACGCAGGTCCGCTCGGGGCATGGTTGATTCGGAAGGTACTTGTGTCACATAGGGTGGGAGATGACGTCAGGGTGCCACCACTGTGGCGTGGGCGACGAGGAGGAATCGGCGAACCACACTGTCGCCTTGTGCCCTGCGTGGCGCGAAGAGCGCCGCGCCCTCGTCTCCCAAATCGGCGTGGATCTTACGCTCCCAGCCCTGGTTCTGTCTATGGTCGGGGGCGATAGGAGGACAGCGGGGTTTATTAGTGGGTAGTCGTATGGTCGCACATCTTTCCCGGATTCCCACATATCTCCCGGGCCGGGGAAACCCGTCAAGAGATAGTTTCTCCCCGAGACCAAAAAAAAAATAAAAAATTACATCTCATGTGGCAGCCAGGGTATTTTCCCATTGTGCCCCGGTAATCCGCTAATGCGAAAAAGTATTGCCATATGTTCTTATTTAAAGTTCTTAAGTAAACAAAACTTCTACAGTGGTACATTTAGAAAGCCAAAAACTTCGAAAGTACATTCCACTATTAGCTCAAGTTGGTGTATTTATACGAGAATACAACCGATGTAACGCTAAGATAGTAATTATCAAAATAGGCAGCTCATATAATGAACAGACAATCAGCGAATGATGAAAATAAGATTATTCTGATGGCAAAGAGCTTTTGCTGAAGCTAAAAGCTATTTCCAACGGAATAAGCGAACTCTACTTCCTATTCCTCATCACGGACCATTTCAAACTATAAAATTTACTTTTACGTATATTTTTATTGTTTGCGGCGAGGATTGTCGGCTCCTTAGGGGCTGTTTGTATGCGGACCGAGAAGAATTACGTGCGCGATAGAGTGGATCCACTTTAAAAGTAGCGATAAAACAATTTGTTTAGTAAATGTGCTGTATAATGTATCATCTAAAACGGAATATTGTATCACAAGTCTCACCTGAACGCGGCGGTTTGGTACCACAGGCTAACAGTTTTAAGACTAACAGTTATATAATGCACTTTACTATGTTATATACTTGTAAAGCATTTCAAAAAATCATTATCACTACGAATATTATTCTCTACTATTATTCACCATATTTTATGTAAAAACAAAATACCATTAAAACATTTGTTAACGTAAACTCGTGTTTTATTGCTACTATGATTTTGATGCCAAGTGTTTTTTATATTTATTACTTACTAGCTGATCCGGCAAACGTTATTCGGTCATATAATTTAAAACATCCTAGCCTATCCAAGGTCCAATCTATGTCTATACTGAAATTCATCAAAATTGTTTCAGCGGCTTAGGCGTGAAAACGTAACAGACTGACTGGCAGAGTCACTTTCACGTCTATAATATTAATATGGATTGAAAGCTTTACCTAGGTCTCTGACCATACGTAGAAAGTGATTGAAAGTCATTATTAAGGTAATAAATATCAGAAGGAACTAATCTCATTATCGACAAATTTCACGAATTAAAATCGTAGTTTTAATCTTAATTACTAGACATGAAAACTTAATAGTTCACGAGTTTTCAACGTTATACTGCTGCTTGAACATGCGCGTCACCTAACTTAATATATTTTTCATTTCAATACGAACCCGGTGAATACACACTTGATTGTATAATTCATTTAAGTTAATCTCGCTGCGAATCGCGCGGAATCCAACAGTTTTAAATTTCACATTTGAATTCTGTGAGCGTTGTTTTCCCGTAAATCGTATTATTTCCTCACCACAACAAACGCGCTTTTGCGGCAAAAATCCAACGGTGCCTCGCGATTACACGATTTATATATATACATTTATCCGAAATCAATTAACTCGTAAAATGAGCCTTGATTCACTTTAATCAATTCGCTGTGTTGATTAAAGAATAATGAGATGGTATAGAGAATTCATTAAAACTGCGCAATTTTTAATCAATGTAATCAATAACAAATGAGCAATATGCAAATGCACATATTTGTTCAATGTTTTGACTGAATCACAATTTTTATTAAATCAATTCAATAATTATTCTTGTTACGGCCTAAGGTCGTTTAATAAATATCTGACTCTAGTTTAATATTTCGTATGGGGAAAAACCTAGAACTTGTCCGGGCAGTGAAACAGAGAAAGATTGCCTACCTCGGACATGTGCTACGGCATGATCGGTATTCCCTTCTGCAGACCATCATGATGGGGAATGTGCCCGGGAAACGAAAACCAGGTAGACGTAAGATGTCTTGGCTCCGTAATATCAGGGAGTGGACAGGAATTAAAACCGTTGAGCAACTGTTCAGATTGGCGCTTGACAAGAGGAGATTCAAGGAGCTGACTGCCAAACTTCAGTGATGGAGAGGCACTTGAAGAGAGAGAGTTTAATATTGTTTAATACTTGTTTTTACACTATTACACACTAAAATTTAAATGAGTTTTTACTTTAGCAAAGTGATGTCTTCGAGCAAGCAACTAAAAATCATATTATTTAAGTTCAGATTCATTTATTTGTTTGAACAAGAGTGAAATAATGCACAGATGTTACCTAGAAATGGTAAGGGCCTCATCCTGTTCTGCCCAAAAGGCGTACAAATATTTTTCAGATAGTTATAATCAATCATCAGTCACTTAGAGTTAAAATCTTATCTTTATATATATAGTCTTATCTCCAGTCTTAAAATTATATAAAAATGTTCAGTCACATTACCAACAAATACAAATAACAATAATCAAATAAAACAATCAATAATACTAATAATAATATTCGTGCAGAGCGGAGAAAGAATACTAACCTCTGCGGCCGGGGTCAACCTGTCGTAAAAGGCGACAAAACAACCCTTTTTTTTTACGGGGTGGGTAAATCCTCATGGACTACCTCCGCCTGGGGAAAGGCAGAGGGGCATGCCGGACTCCTACCGGCTAAAACCACCACCCCGGTGTCTCCTCACACGTGCGCGTGGGGCCGCGGGAATCCAAATTCTTCCGCAGCCCCACACTAGTGCTGGCCCGGTCTGTCCGGGCCTCGTCTCCTGCACGGGGTAGTGAGGTGTTTAACTACCCCGTGCATCGCCTCAGAGGCGCGCGCTGTTGTCGGCCATCGAATAGGGGGCGGGAACTTCCCCAAGTCCCTCGCCCCTGGACCTATTTATGGGGGCCGGAAAAGGGCGTTGTCCGCCCTTCTCCTTCGCCCGGTGCGCCTTCTGCGGCCGGGGAAGGGAGTCGAGATCTCCCTCTCCCGTTCCGCAGTTTCCTTCTGCGACATCACGTCCTCGCAGAAGGACACCACTGCGTCCCACGACTCAGCGCTACCGACCATCCTCCGCACTACGGCCGACAGCGACAGATCTCCTCCTACTTCATTTGTGAGGACACGGGCTGCTCCTCCCAAGCTACACACTCGGCGAGTGTGTGTTGCGCCGTGTCCTCCCCGCCGCGACAAAACAACCCACCCTAGCTACGTGGTAGGGCCTCAAGCCCGTCTGGATGGCGACCACCTTTGGTCTTAAGTATGCCGCCATAATAACCTTGTGTTGTGTTCCGGCATTAGTGACCCAAGTTCCTGTACCCTTATAGAACAGCAGCGTGTTCGCAATACCACTGGCGTTGCAAACACCCATAGGCGACGGTAACTGCTAAATTCTAAGCGGGCCGTCAGCCTGTCTGCTGTCCTACAGGATTAAAAAAAAGCTTGGTTCATCACTTTACAATTACATACAATATAGTTAGTAACATCCTGTAACTGTCTCATCAATGTTTATTAAAAAGTATTATAATACATAATAAAAAAGGCGAGTTATTAAAGCTAAAGTTTTTAAAGCTTAAATCGGCTTGTGCAATACATATCTGCAAGAGAAACATTACAAATGCCTTTTGAGTCTAATACCATAACTGTGCACTAAAGCTCACCTTAGCTGAATGTGCAGAATTCCTTTAGCTTCGTCAAACCGATTGAAGCCAAAGCAGCTTTGGCTTCTACTTCAATTCATTTGTGTAATGCTCGTTAAATTCTATAACCCGACATTTAAGAACTATTTGACGACCTCTAGGGATAATGCACTTCCGTATGCTTGCGGAGGTCACGGATTCAATTCCCGCCTCGCATCGGGATGTTTATGTATAATTTGAATTTATTTACAAAAAAAAAGTATATAAGTAGTATAATAGTTCTCCAGTATCCATAACACAAGTGCTATGCAACTTAGATTGGGATTAGATGGCGCTGTGTGAATTGTCACAAATATTTATTTATTAATAACTGTTAATATCTGGGAATGCTATGATTAATATGTGGATGATTAATATGCGAATATGATAATATTTTCTTTTAGTCTAGTTTATATTTTGCTAATTACAAGAAATATTTATTTAAAGTTTTTCATATAAGTAATTTCAAAAATATTTAGTGCTAAAAATAAATTGATTTCTGAAAATCTATTAAATTGATAAAATTATAACTAAAAAATATATTGATTAAAAACTTGTGGCATGACTGACACGTTGAATGTTTACGAACCATCCGTTATTAAGTAAGGAATATTATTGATAATGCATACTGTAGCTTTCAATAGACCCACGTACACTGTTTGTATTGTCATAAGAACCAAATTTAGGGCACCTTTTTACGTCAATATATCCCTTTATAACTCTTCATTTCGTTGCCGAAATAGATATAAAAATAAAATAAACGAGACAGTTTGGTTTTGATAGGAACAATAGCCTTCAGTATCTCCATTCTTTTTTTTTTTGGTGTCGGGGAAAACCTCTCTTGACGGGTTCCCCCGGCCCGGGGGGACCGAGGGATATGTGGGACTCCGGGAAAGATGTTTGGCCATCCGACTACCCACTAAAAAACCCCGCTATTCTCCTATCGCTTACGCCCGGGCCCACGGATATATGGCTTGCCGATCTCGTGGCCCGGGCCGGCGCCGGCCCTCCCTTTGTCTTGAGGCGGGCCCCTTCCAAAGTGTTGGCGCCAGGGGGTCAGGATTTCGTCCCCCCGGCGCTCTCCTAATAACTCTAGGAGTTGAGGGGGGCCGCGGAACAGCACGCAGCCCTCACCCTCGCGGCAATGGTGCGGGCGGTGGATCCTCCCCCGAGGGGCCGCCCGCGGCCGCTTTTTACGGCGGTCGGAGGTCATTATTTGCCCTCCGGCGCCGCCGACGTGGCCTGCGTTGGCGGGAGAGGAGTGTGGTGGTCGACCACGTCGGGCACGGGGTCGTCGTCCGCGCTGGGGTCCCTCTCATACCATTGAGGCGGGACCATGGCGGGAGGCGAGTGCTCAGCTCTCGTCTCCATTCTGCGCTATCAATCAGTAACCCGCCAACTTCTATGTCCGCTAACAAAAAATGTCCTTCAACTGCAAAAAAAAAAGCAAAGAATCTTTTCGAATAGTCTTTTAACTAAATACTCGCATACAACGTATTAACCACATCAATACTCGATTTTATTACATGTATGCTTTGTGTGTAAAACTAACGTTAATAGAGAGCGTCGTTATGTTTTCTGGGAATAAACGGTAGATACGTGTTAAATGGACCTATCCATTTTGAATACATAATCAGTGTCGTAAGATTTATCAGTAACCAGTTACTTACATTTAAATGATAAAAAGAAATCCTTCTGGTAGCAAAATAAGTAGAAAATGTTCTATTTATTATAAATGAGTGTTTGGTGTAAGTTCCATCAAGAATTTGAGAAGAATTCTGTTTTGGTATCCCATGGGTTAGCCAAGGATATTCATCTCTATTGCCTCTATATATTATTATTCATACTAATATTATAATTGTAAAAGTAACTCTGTCTGTTGTTTTCACACCTAAGCCGCTGAAGCAATTTTGATGAATTTCGATGTAGAGATAAATTGGACCTTGAAGAAGGGCATAAGTTAGTTTTTAGTCAGCTAGTAGTATATACAGTAAATGTTTGTTTAGAACAAAATATATCATATTTAAAACAAACCTTTAATATAACCACAACCGCAAACCAATACGAAAACAATTTTATCGTCCAATTGCTAAACTCAAGCCATCCAGTGTGTTTAACGTAGGTTTTAGTATCGTATCACATTCCCATCGAAAACAAAACAATTTAACAAATTATTGTATTGATTAATTGCGTTTTATTCACATGTGAACAAAATATATAATATATTATATATAAAATATATCTGTAGGCCACATTGGCTTTATAACCCGTACGTCCTAAATATACCTAAATATATATATGTGCGTTCTATATTCTATACGAGTATACCTTACCCTATTATAGAAATAGTTTTTAATATGTTTATTTCAATGCGCAATTTTACGTAAAACATGTACGATACAGTCCGAATGTCCAAATTTGCGCTGCAAGTCTACTGCTGGACGTAGAGTGCATATAATTTGTGCCACGAATCCTGGTTTTTTTACTCTATTCCCATCCAGCCCCGACTTTCAACCTTGCATAAGTTATCTATCTTCAAGCCAATGAACAATCAGAACTATAAAGCAGCTAAAAAAATATATATTCGTGGAATCGTGCCTAGAAACGTATTGATTAGAACTTTGCCCCCGAACGAACTCGGTGACCTTTTCTAGCAATGAATGCAGCCATTTCATATCTTGAATATGATCGTGAATAGGTTAAGTAAATGTATGATTATGAATAAAAATTGTATCATAAACTCCAGTAAATTGTTAAATATACTTAGTCAATATAAACATTTTTACACTTAATTGAATTCCCTTTTTATTTCAACTATTATTTTAACTGATCTTAGTATCAAATACATTCATTATATTTTTTTGTTTTCTAATAACAGTAATAAATACCGGTACCATAGTTTGATTTCAGATTATTCCCAAATCTGATCTATCTGGTCTGCAAGAAAATCATGCGCCAGAACCACGTCTGCTCCCAAATACTTTTATAAATCCAAACTGCATATTGAGCGAACCTGTTCACGAGATTGTACTAATATTTTGTAATCTAAACTGAAAATTTGTTATATAAAGCAAATATATTTGATGCTCTAAAAATGAAACAAACTATAACAAAAAACTCGGCTTTGTCGACAAAAGCTTTTGAAATCCTTTTAGTCAAAGCAAAAATATTCATCACAGGCCTTGCAAATACATAAATCATTTCAAATTTGTAGTTAAAGAAATATTTTATGAGCAGACAAAACATTATGAGCCACACAAAAGCTTGTCAAAATGATTGTTCAATCTCGAAATATCTGTAATCATACTGATTGCTAAAAGATAATTTTGGTAACGATTCAATACAATAAAATCTAATTCGAACACGTTTTAATAATTCGCTATTGTATTCTAAAAGATATTCTTAAATTCAATTACATAATGATATTTTTACAATATTGTAACAAAATTTTGTGCCCATTACTTACAATGGAGGATTGGATGTGAAATTGCAGCATTAGATCGTAGTGTACACATACTTTCGCCTTAAATTAGTAAGATTATAAATAAAAAGAAAAATACTATTAACGTAAAGGTGAATACAATGAAAATTAAACCAAATACTTACCATGTGAGAGAAACTCAACAGAAAACTACGCAGGGTTAACGCTATATTTAAAGAAGTTATGGCTAACAAACGATAGGGATTGGTTGACCTAACCAATGAATAGCAGGCGATGTTTATAGTTAAGGCTTAATGTATGTCAACTCATGAAATTGTTCAATACCATAGAAACTAAATTATCTAATATTTTTACACACCGAACATTCAACCAGACCGATAGCTAGTGATGAAAAGTGCAAACACGATTTTACTGTTTTTGGCACGGAAACTTTTTTCTAGGGAGCAGCATAAAATATGGGATCAAAATATATAATAAGTATTATTAACTAGTTGACCCGGCAAACGTTGTTCTGTTATATAAATTTTAAAAAAACATTAACATAATGTCCTTCTCCAAGGTCCAATCTATGACTGTGCCGAAATTAATCAAAATTGCTTCAGAGGCTAAGGCGTGAAAGCGTAACAAACAAACAAACTCACTTTCTCGTTTATAATATTATAGTTAGGATATATACAAAGTCGAATTTTCAAACGAACCCTTTTAAATATTAAAATTAGCATAAAAATAACTTAAAACAATTAAAATAAAGTTTAATAAAAATATGGTCGTCAAAAAATGAATAATTACATTCGAAATATTGTTGCAACTAAATTAGCCAAATAACTTTCAATTAAATACTACCCAATTAGTTTAATTTCAAGGTCGTAACAAGATTTTTTATATGTTTTTAGATACGTAATTAAATAAACTAGCAATTATTTTCGAAAAATTGTCTAATAATATATTCCATCTTTACGGAAGACAGTTATTTTGTTAAATTAGTTATTTTTAATTTTTCCCGTATTACCTCGTAATCTGAATTGCCAATTTGCCTTTGTCAAACAAGTGGGCAAATGATTGAATTAATTCGAAAACATATACATATTATTTTTATTTACAATAACAAAGAATACAATGTTAAAATGCCAATAAGCAATCTATTTCAAATATTATACAGCAATTTTAAGTATTTTGCTTATTTCTTTATTAAAATTTTATAAGTAAGACACAAATCTATAAAACAATCTACAAAAAACTTAAGTAATGAAATCATTAATTTTTTTTTTGTTTACCTTATGTTAGCCACCACCTCCATAGTCATACTTATTATCAATCATTCCTGACATAGGGTTGCCTGGAAGAAATTGCTCTAAGCGATAAGGCCACCCATTGTTCAGTAGCTTGTAAGTTTATTTCATTTTCTTGTATATATATTTAAGGTGAACAATAAAGAGTTTTCATTCATTCATTCATTCATTCATCCTGTGCTGAAATGACGTCTTTAGGTCATGCATATGATAGAGTATATAAATCCTGAAGCCAAGACCACTACAAATGGAGGATAGAACTTTTAGCTAGGTGTTATTCTGGTAAACTAAATTTAAGGTCACTATGCTAAGATCACTCAATAACCATTTTTTTGTCTCGGGGAAAAACCTCTCTTGACGGGTTCCCCCGGCCCAGGGGGACCGAGGGATATGTGGGACTCCGGGAAAGATGTTCGACCATCCGATTACCCACTAAAAAACCCCGCTGTTCTCCTATCACCTACGCCCGGGCCCACGGATATATGGCCTGCCGATCTCGTGGCCCGGGCTGGCGCCGGCCCGCCCTTTGTCTTGAAGCGGGCCCCTTCTAAAGTGTTGGCGCCAGGGGGTCAGGATTTCGTCCCCCCGGCGCTCTCCTAACAACTCTAGGAGTTGAGGGGCCGCGGAACAGCACGCAGCCCTCACCCTCGCGGCAATGGTACGGGCGGCGGATTCTCCCCCGAGGGGCCGCCCGCGGCCGTTTTTTACGGCGGTCGGAGGTCGTTATTTGCCCTCCGGCGCCGCCGACGTGGCCTGCGTTGGTGGGAGGGGAGTGTGGTAGTCGACTCCCGCTCCCGCTCCGCCGCCTCCTTTGCGGACGTGACTGCCTCGCAGAAGGAGGCTACGGCCGTCCATCCAGGATCGCCACCGACCATGAACAAAACCAGGGCCGGGAACAACAGGTCCACGCCGATTTGGGCGACGAGGGCGCGGCGCTCCTCGCGCCACGCAGGGCACATGGCGACAGTGTGGTTCACCGTGTCCTCCTCGTCGCCCGCGCCACAGTGGTAGCACCCCGACGTCATCTCCCGCCCTATGCGACACAGGTACCTCCCGAAGCAACCGTGCCCCGAGAGGACCTGCGTCAGGCGGAAGGTCAGGGCGCCGTGGCGCCTTTCCAGCCATTTGGCCAGAACGGGCCTCACCGCTTCGATGGTGGCGAGGCCCGCGCTGGGGTGCGCAAGGCGCTCCTTCCACTCCACGATGAGCACCTCGTCGCGCAGCTCCGCCCGCTTTACCTCAACTTCGCGAGGCGCGGGGCGAGAGCCACGCTGAACATAGGCAAGGCTGTTTTAATGGTCGTCAACATTGATTTAGCGCAACAAGCAGTGAAACGAAAGACTAAAATTTCTATACAAAATCTTAAATATGGACTTTGCAAAAGTAGTTCGTAGAATATGACCAAGCCTAGTTCTCACGATGCGTCTGCGTGTATTATTAGAGCAAATAAGCAATTATGCAGCAGTCAGTGGTGTGTTAAACATAGTGTAATTAAAACAACAGTCTAAGTATACGTAATTTCACACAGTATTTCATTTTTACCAAGAACAGACCTTATCTAAACATTTCCCACATTAGATTTTTAGATTTATTTTAATATTGACCTTTATTTTAGTAAAATAAGATTCGGAATCTTGTTATCGAACATTGCTTAAAGTCAAAGGGAACATGGATTTTTATTGGTGAAATATTTTATTTTGAAAAACCTTCAAGCAGACACAAGACAAAAGTAAATATCAGAAATTTCTGTAATCCCTTTTTTATTGCTGTAGGACAGCAGACAAGCTGACGGCCCGCTTAGAATTTAGCAGTTACAGGTACAGGGACTTGGGTCAATAATGCCGGAACACAACACAAGGTTATTATGGCGGCATACTTAAGACCAAAGGTGGTCGCCATCCAGACGGGCTTGAGGCTCTACCACGTAGAAAATCCTATCTGGAATTAGATAGATTTGACACAAAAGATCATAACCATTCTTCTTGAGAACTCATTGGAAATTATATTGATTTCATCATTCATCTTTAGTATTCAGACGATTACCTAGTTGTATCCAGAAATTTAGCTTGGAACCCTAGGGATCACAATTGTCACAAAGTAAATTTCTTTCATTTACTGAACAAGGAGTAGTTACAAGAGCTAGAGAGTACCTTTACTAGAGATAAAAAGTAATCTATTGTATTAAATTTTGTACGAATCGCTAGGAAAGTGATAGAATCTATCAGAGATACTGAAGGCAGAAATAAAACCAAATATGATTTTTCCAACTTACTCAATAATCGTTTCATCTATAAAATCATTTACACCAAATCCCTTGCGATGCTATACGTGACTCCGCTTTGATGATGCCTAGAATTTTCGATCAAGCTCATCCAATACGTTGATGTTCAGATCAATACGAAATGTGGCACGTTTGATTGACATTGAAAATCCTATGGGCAACGTTTGTCATGTAATACGACGCATTGCATATTCCAGTCCAATCACTGTGATCCGTGTGTAAATTGATTTTGAATAGAATTCACGTTGATTTGATTTTCAAAAGTAAAAGAAATAATATTGCAATTTACATATTGCAGTTTACAGACAAGTTAAAAGTATAATATCCACACTAATATTATAAATGTGAAAGTAAGTTACTCTTGTCTGCCTATCTGTCTGTTACGTTTCGTTTGTGTCGTGTTTGTTTCGTGCTTAAACCGCTGATCCAGTTTTGATGAATTTTGGTAAAGAGATAGATTAGACAAGAAGCTATTTTAGTGTGAATAGTGACTTTGGGCAGAATTTTTTTGGATATATCTTATGGTTTATTTTGAATTACAAACCCTATAAACCCTAAAATATAAATGAAATATGCAAACAGTCAGTATTATCGAATGCAACTGTTACGCCATGTGCCTCCGGAATACGTACGTTCAAACCTACGAAGTCCAGCTTAAGCTTAACCCTATTTCATATGATTGATGACATAAATCTGAGGTTGACTTAAATTGGAAATTCAACCTTCAAAGTCCAGCCTAAGCTGAACCCTATTTCATACGATTGATGATATAAATCTGAGGTCAACTTAAATTGGATTCTTAAATTTCCGAAACTTATTATTTTTAACAAAAACTATTTTTTTTTTCTAAATTAAAAATAGCCTAAGTTATTCCTTGTTACATCAGCTATCAGTTAGGGAAGTCCCGTCAAAATCGGTGCAGCCATTTCGTAGATTAGCCGGAACAAACAGACAGACAGACATACAGGCAAAAATTGTAAAAAAAGTTGTTTTGCTATATGTACTGTGTATGCGTCCGAATGCACTTAGTAAAAAGCGGTTATTTTAATATTACAAACAGACCCTCCAATTTTATTTATTTGTATAGATGACAGATTGTTTGCGCGGTCAGCTAGTTAAGTATTAGAATATATTCCATTAACCATTTAATTTAATAAAAACCTATATTTAAGCAAAATATTTTAGAAAACTATGCAAGCAGTTCATTGGTATTCAGCATCATGTACAAACTTACCTATATCTTGGTGCTCCTTCACCTGCTTCCTACTTAACTTAATGCACTTTTCAGCGTTGTCTCGTGATCTACTTATAACTTGAGAATTGTTTTATGCTCCTTCTCAAACAATTTGCATGTTACATTGAAAGTTAAAAACATGTTAATGAGATGGCACGCTTCAATCAATATATTTGAGAAGAGTTTTGTAATAGAATACAAGCGTTGAATGGTCGAAACTTTGAAATTTTAGGAAAAGAAAAAAAACACTTTTAACTGTTATTTAAAACAATCAATAAAATTAAAAAATACAAATATTTTATTTTTAGCTGCTATCTGAAAATATTCGCTTGTGCAATTTCAATACATTCAGAATATCGCATCTAATCAATTTCTTAGCTTAAATATAGTATTCTAATAAACATGAATGTAAATAATCATAAATAGAACCCTTTCGTAGTGTTCATATTCCAAAGAAATATTGAAAGAAATTTACCTAATAAAATACGGTATTGGAAACGTAGCATTCTAATCCGACGAATAAAGGGTAAGTGGATGATTTCTGACGTGAGGACGAGTATAAAGGGCCGCTAGTGACGTGTGCTGAATGAATAACTACGACCTACATTTCGATACGGCCGTCAGCAGTCGGAAACACAATCAAAACTCAATTTCAAAACACTTCCAACTCAGCCGCATCACGCAACTCGGAGGTGGATCAGGGCTGCTATTTTAGCTACCGAAGAACATCAGACAGGTGACACTCCGGCTGAAGTAAAAATATCACCTCAAAAAGTCCTACTGCTAGATTCGGGCTACCTTCTTGGAGCTTATCAAGGTGGACTGAATACACATACCGGTAAACTTGGTATGAAAGTTTCCTCACTTTTTTTATTTGCTATCACATTCCACGTGTCTGAAGTATATCATCACTTATTTTTAAAACAAGAGCTTAATACCAAAGCATTAGATGCTATCGGTATCATGATAATTGTATGATTCCCTCTTAGTGATGTATGAAACCATCAGTCAGAAGCTTCTTCCATACCTTCAAACTATATATTTTAAACCTTCTTGTAATGAACGTAAAATTTCTCCTGACTTTTCAGAATAGAGAATCAATATGATATCAATATAGTTGAAGGAGGACAAAAGCAATAACTAAGCCATAGAACATTTTCCGTTGCATAACACGATGACAGATGTTAAATAACACTTGATGCTGCCAAGTTCCAATAATCATTCAAAATGTGAATCAATTATTCAAAATTATTAACAAGTACTTTCAGTTAGAAAAGAATATCGACGAGTTAAAAAGTTAGTTATCATTAAATAAACAGCAGCTATAGATGTATTTTTCTTGTTTTGCACAGTATACATTCATACACTTTTATTAGATTTTAGGGTTACAATGTGGCCGTTGGGTACCAAAAATGTCAAACACTTATCGATATCAATTATTCATTATTTTAATGAACGCTGTCATATTTACAGTCTTCATTTGGCAGCCCTGAGACAGACTGACAAATCGAAACTTCAAATGCGAAAACAGTCGAGTTGATACGTGAGACAAATTATAAGGGAGTTTTGCAAACGCCTCTTTTATTCTTTTCAATTTCACTTTGCAAGATCTTTGACAAAAACATTCTGTTTAAGTAACTCCGTCTACTATCTTTAGAAAACTGTTCACCTTGTCTCATTTGGAAGGACACTTCTCCTTGTGTTACTTTACGTTTATAATCTGTAATTGTGAATATTTGATCAAATATGATATGTGATGAAAAGCGGATTCTTTACAATAACCGTAAGCGAAAAATGCAATAGCTGCTCCAGGTCTAACGCCGCAGGTGCTCTAAAGCAAAGCTTACAAATAAAAAGTTAATTGTAACTGTTTGGTGGTCTCTTCGTGGTATTATTCACTATAACTTTTTCAGGTCTAGTCAAGCAATAACAACAGATGTTTACTGTGCCGAACCTCGAATAATGATGGCGAAACTGGCAATGAAACAGCCCCGACTCGTGAATCGATTTTCACCATACTACCTTATTCACCTTATTGCTCCATGATAACGCAAAACCTCACACTACAAGAAAAATCGTTGTAACTCTACAGGAGCTGCAGTTAAAACCATACGTCATCCATCGTACTCACCAGATCAGCCAACCAGACCTTGCTCCAAGGGACTACCGTTTTTTTCGTGATTTGGACAATTTTCTTCAGGATAAAAAAACCCCCAATAAAATGACAGATACACACAGGCCCCGGCCCCTAGTCCCCGGCGGCCCCGTTCGTGGTGGTCACGGTAGCAGCCACATAAGCGACGGGGCAGGGGGTGCGAAGAATCCCCGGGTTCGGATTCGCTACCAAGAACGACGACCTTTGGCCCTGGCAACATACAATGTCAAGACACTGCGGACCAACGAGAAGTTGGAGGAACTGGAGGAAGTTTTGAGCAGACTGCGATGGGATGTTGTGGGGTTATCTGAAGTCCGAAGACAGGGAGAGGACTCAATAATCCTAAATTCCGGAAATTTGCTCTACTTCCGGGAGGGCGACCAACTGTCCCAAGGTGGTGTCGGGTTTCTCGTTCACAAGTCTCTTGTGAACAACGTTACTGAGGTGGGGAGTGTTTCGACTAGGGTAGCGTACCTAATACTCAAAATTACCAAACGGTATTCGTTGAAGGTCATTCAGGTTTACGCTCCGACTTCGACACATCCTGACGAGGAGGTGGAAGCCATGTATGAGGACATCTCAACAGCCATCCACACTTCTAAAACCCACTTTAACGTTGTCATGGGAGACTTCAACGCAAAATTGGGGAAACGTAGCGGCGATGAGTTGAGAGTGGGGCAATTTGGGTTCGGAAATCGGAACACCCGAGGCCAGATGCTGGCCGACTTCATGGAGAAGGAGGACCTGTATATGATGAACTCCTTCTTCATGAAGCCAGAACAACGCAAATGGACTTGGATTAGTCCCGATGGTGCCACCAAAAATGAGATTGACTTCATTATGTCGACCAAAAGACAGATATTCAATGATGTCTCTGTGATCAATTCGGTGAAAACTGGGAGTGATCACCGCTTAGTAAGAGGCACATTGAATATCAATCCAAAATTGGAGAGGTCTCGACTGGTGAAGTCTACGCTCCGACCTGCACCCATACAGATCCAAAACCCGGTAAACTTTCAACTCGAATTGCAAAACCGCTTCGAATGCCTCGGTGACTGCGTTGACGTGGACGAGTATAATAACAGGTTCGTGGAAGCTGTTCAAACGGCCGGGTCTAAATTCTTCAAGGCCAGCCGTTCAAAAAGAACCGGAAAAATCTCAGATTCTACTCTCAAATTGATGGATGTGAGACGTCAAATGACCCTTCAGTCCCCGGACGATGCTTCCCAGTATAGGCAGCTAAATAGACAGATCTCCAAGTCCTTGACTCGCGATATCCGCCCCCATAACACAGACTGTGTAAAGGCGGCTATAGAGCGTAACAAGGGCTCTAAAGTATTCGCACGAGACTTGTCTATTGGGCAGAGCCAACTGACGAAGCTGAAGACCGACGACGGCAGGGTCGTTTCGTCTAAACCCGAACTTTTGAGGGAAGTCGAGAAGTTCTACGGACAGCTATACACGACCACACGGGCACCTGTTAACAACAAGGCTAAAGACCCAAGAGCCAAATTAACCCGACACTACACCGTAGATATCCCAGACGTCAGTCTGTACGAGATTAGTGTGGCCCTTAAACAGCTTAAAAACAACAAGGCGCCGGGTGATGATGGAATTACAGCCGAGCTTCTGAGAGCTGGTGGTACTCCTGTCCTTAAAATCCTCCAGAAGCTATTTAATTCCGTCATCCTCGATGGCAAAACGCCGCAGGCCTGGCACGGAAGTATAGTGGTGCTGTTCTTCAAAAAGGGCGACAAAACCCTTTTGAAGAACTTTAGACCGATATCACTTCTGAGCCATGTTTACAAGCTGTTTTCAAGGGTCATCACGAATCGTCTCGCGCGCAGATTTGACGACTTCCAGCCTCCCGAACAAGCCGGATTCCGAAAAGGTTTTAGCACCATAGACCACATACATACGCTGCGGCAGGTTATACAGAAGACGGAGGAGTATAACCAGCCACTATGCTTGGCGTTCGTGGACTATGAGAAAGCCTTTGATTCGATCGAGACCTGGGCGGTGCTTCAGTCTCTCCAGAGGTGCCACATTGATTATCGATACATCAAAGCGTTGAAGTGTTTGTATGAAAACGCCACCATGTCAGTCCGTCTCCAGGATCAGAACTCGAAGCCTATCCGACTACAGCGGGGAGTCAGACAAGGCGATGTCATATCGCCGATGCTGTTCACTGCTGCGTTGGAAGATGTCTTCAAGCTTCTGGACTGGAACGGACTGGGCATCAACATTAACGGTGAGTACATCACTCACCTTAGATTCGCAGATGATATCGTAATCATGGCTGAAACCATGGAAGACTTAAGCCATATGCTTGATGGCCTCAATACAGCTTCCCAAGGAGTAGGTCTCAAAATGAACATGGACAAGACGAAGATCATGTCTAATGTCCATGTCGCACCTACCCCC
The DNA here is from genome assembly GCA_963693495.1 of Malacosoma neustria. NCBI lineage: Eukaryota > Metazoa > Arthropoda > Insecta > Lepidoptera > Lasiocampidae > Malacosoma > Malacosoma neustria. The sequence goes on from OY856372.1 coordinate 8,420,027, forward strand.
GTAACAGTTGGGAACTGTACTTTCGAAATTGTTGACGAATACGTCTACTTGGGTCAAACGATCCAGTTAGGTAGGTCCAATTTCGCGAAAGAGGTCACTCGTCGAATCCAACTCGGATGGGCAGCGTTCGGGAAGCTCCGTAAAATCTTTTCGTCCCAAATACCGCAGTGTCTCAAGACGAAGGTTTTTAACCAATGTGTGTTGCCAGTGATGACATACGGAACGCAGACGTGGTCGCTAACTATGGGCCTTATGAGAAAGCTCATGGTCGCTCAGAGAGCAATGGAGAGGGCTATGCTCGGAGTTTCCCTGCGAGATCGAATCAGAAATGAGGAGATTCGCAGGAGAACCAAAGTAACCGACATAGCCCGGATGATTGCAAAACTGAAGTGGCAGTGGGCTGGGCACATAGCTCGAAGGACTGATGGCCGTTGGGGCAGAAAAGTCCTCGAATGGCGACCGCGTACCGGAAGACGCAGTGTTGGTAGGCCCCCCACAAGATGGACCGATGATCTGGTCAAGATCGCCGGGATAGGTTGGATGAGGGCAGCGCAGGACCGATCATCGTGGAGATCTTTGGGGGAGGCCTTTGTCCAGCAGTGGGCGTCTTCCGGCTGAAATGATGAAAAAAATTCTTCTAAAAAAATGCTTTCACACAGTTTGTCGAATCTAGATCCCCAGAGGTATATCGTAAATGCAGAAATGAACTTCTGATTAAATGGCAGCAATGTATAGATAATGAGGGTAAATATATTTTTATTGCTGTAAGACAGCAGACAGGCTGACGGCTACTCAGAATTTAGCAGTTACTGTCACGTATGGGAGTTTGTCACGCCAGTGGCATTGCGAACACGCTGCTGTCCCATAAGAGTACAGGAATTTGTTTCACAAAAAATATTTTGATTAAATAAATATGTTACATCTTTAAAAAAAATTTCTATTTTTCAGTACAAATCGGTAATTTGAAACACTTTAACCTTATACTTGAATATTTTCTTATTTCTTTATAAATTAATTTTTATCCAAGACGATTAAGTTATAGTGTACTAATAAGTACTTTTATTATTTTGAAATACAGAGATGTTTGATGAAAAGGGATAAATTTTACTAAACTTTGTTTTTATCTGCTTATTTCATAAAAAAATATATAAAACTCGAATGTATAGAAAATTATAACAGTCCAGTTCTAGTAAAGTCCGCTTTAAACATATTTGCATTAGGTTGTGTGGGGAATGTGAAAACGTGCACAGCCTACTGATTAATCGCCTGAACTGTTCTACGTGATATGCCAAATGTCACTCACGAAACCAGTGATTTTAAAATAATTATTAGCGCATAATACGTATACATTCTACTCGTTGACTGTTTGGTTACGATTAACGGGAAAACATAACTGTTTAATTTATTTTCTTTTTACATCCCAAAGAAATCGAAATCCAGTCCCCCTCCGACTTTGAGAGGAAGCTCGTAAAAGTTAATTAATGGAATACTTCTTTTGCTAGTTTACAGAGAATAAAGGAAGGTTTCCGGTCTCTTTTGGTGCTAGGAATTTACGCTGCGTCTGTAACAACCAAATTCAGCCGTAATTTATATATTTAAGCCGACTTTATTGATTCAAAAAAAGGAAGTGTCACACATGACCTACGATGCATACTAGTTTTGCTCTGTAACAGTACACAAAAGCGAACCCAGGCTCTTATATGTATGATGATAGATCCATTGATACATTTTAATGAGCAGACAAGTTCTAAAGTGGAATGTGTTGGGTAAGTTTTAGTGTAGAATTGAAAAGTTTTAAGTCGTAGTGATATGAGTGTCACTCACTAATTCAGAACAGCTCTGTCCGCAAATACTAAAGTTAATAAATAAATTATGGAAAGAGGCTCTATTGATATGATTCCCAAGAGAAGTTTTGGTCCTTAATGGGTTATCGCGATTAGTCTAAATAAATATGTATTAGTCTAAATTAAATGTACTTAGTACAGTAAATAATGTATTATAATCGTGGCTTTGAATAAAAAGCGCTTTCTTTAAATTTATCCGAATCAGCAGACACGTCAGACTTAATTAGGTTAGTTACACACGCCGCGATTCTGCGATGCGTGAGTGCAGAACGACGAGTGACAACCCACCGGGTATATGCACAAAAAACCAGTTGATGCAGAAGTATGCATGTACTACATACACGCTTTTCATCCACGCACTAGTGCATGTTTGTCTTATGCAAAAAGTTGTAATGCCGGAAATACATCTAATTATATATGCCTACAAAGACGAATGGGTAAGTTATACTTACCAGATTTATATACTCTGTAATTTAATGTAACGTAATCTCTATCTCCGATTTATTATATGACCTTATTTTCTTGGAGAAATACTGCATTTGCGAGTAGTTACAGTTTCTCACGACTGCGTTAGAGTCGGGGGGTTTGTGGGATCTTGTTAGACTATCCACTAATAACATGCTGTATCATCTAGTATTTGGATCGATGAATAACTGATACGCCGATACTATGCCTAGGCTAGTACCAGCCCACCCTTTCTATCAAAGCGACCCTCATTCAATGCATGAGAGTATGCGTATGACAGTTTGCGTCAGAAGGTCAGGATTTTGACATCCCGGCGCTCTCCTGTCCATCTAGCAATAAAGGGGATACGCGGAGCAGCATGTCTGCCCTCACTCTTCCGGTGCTGGTGCGGGCGTAGGAACCTCGCCAGAAGAGCTGCTCCTACAAAAATTCAGAGAATTTTGAAAAATAATTCTATACAGTCGGTATTTTATGACCGACGCGTGCTCTAGAATAATGACCACCAAATGAACCGTGCACTTCGTGAATCGCAGCCCTTGTGTCGAATCATGTCAAGAATTTACGGGTTTATTACTCTTTGCTTGTTTAGGTGATAGACCGCAGGCCTTTCAATAATTTTAAATTCAAATAAAAAATAGAATCTCGCTATTGTCACTAAAATATTTTTTACTATAAACTGAGGGTTATAATAGGATTTCAATTAAAATCATCATCTGGGACTAACATCCGAAATATAGATAGTCTTTCATAAAAACAACTATAATAAAATATTTATTAAAAATAAATTTTGACAAAGAGATATGAAAAAATATATAATAGAAGAGAAAAAATAATTGATTGATTAAGCCAAATTTAATATATTTAATAAACTACCATATCTGCTTGGAGTTTTCAAATTTCCAGTCCATTTTGGGTAAAAGGTTCCAAGTATATCCCTTTTCTTTTACATGGCTTGACGTTGTAAAATTATGCGTAGTAAGAGACAGGGGGTGCTCATGTTCGCACGAATTAGAGTAGAATAATTGGGAAGTAGATATCGGACACTGAAGCAGCAGTTGAATTTTTTTTACTTTAATTGTAAAAGAAAAGGAATTTTGCTTAGTGTTTATAAGTGAGCATAAAAGCTCAACATCAAAAAGTAAAAATTTCTAAAGCAACTACTAGTAACTGAATAGGGTAAAAGGAAAGAAAATTAATCAAACGACGTAAATTCCAAAGATAATGTAGTTCAGTCCAATCAATTTTAAATCAATCCTTTACATGATAGTCGTATTAACATTCTAAATATAGCTCATCGATTCATATCGGCTACTGTCAGCCGCATATCAGCCCTGCTGATAGAAAATTACGCTGTCATGTCAATTTGAATGACTATATAGTGCGTGCGAAGGAAACTAGTTTAAATGGTTGCTGAAATCGAAGCAATGAATCTTGAATGTACATGTACATATCAAGTAAATTGTATACACGTTTAGGTATCCAGCGAAATTAATTTGTTTTACATAATATTGTATTATATAAATATAAATAACGTTACAATAACATAGAGACCGAGTCTTTCTTGCAGAAGAGAAATCCACAGATTTCCATTTTCCATATCTTAAGAATACTATATTAGATAATTAGTAAAAAAACTATTAACACTTTTCCATTCCTTTCTATTCCCTTCTGCCGTTTTCGATCCTTCTCTACCTCAAGATAGCTTCTGGTGTTCTGCCTACATTCAATTCTGTCCACTTTTAGAAGTATGTATTTTCGAATAAGAAAAATAAAATGATTCAAATACTTGTCAAAGATAAAACAAGCAATTACGGTAATGAATATTACGCCGCATTTAAAAGTACTATCGCGTGTTTGTCTACGGTAATTTGAAAATAATAAATAAGAACCTTAATATTAAATTATTTAACAGCGAAGCCGTAACTTGTTTGCTATGATGAATAAAGTGAAATATGTACAGTATTCAATAATAACCTCCTTTTGAAAATTATGCTAACAAAAAACAGTGCCAACTGAACGCAGCCTGAGCTTTCGTTCGCATTCATTTTAATTGTAGCTATTTCAGTAGAAAACTATTTCCTTTATTAATAACAGGCGCACACTCATTAAATATATATGAAATTGTTTTCGAAATTGTTTTCATTTGATCTCAACTATAGCGTTATGGTTTGCGAAATGTGATTTAGATGTTCGCCGTTTCTATTATTGTGCATTAGAAACGAGAACAATAGAAATGAAATTCTCATTATATCCAATGATAGTTATTTCAAATAAGTATATTAAAATAACAATTATACAAGATTGCACATCACATCTTAATCTTATAAAATTAATAAAACATTATTATTTTGATATAATTGAAGTTTAAAGCTGCGTTCAGTTTTGAACTTATCTTAAAACATTTATGGCTTGTCTATGTATGTATGAGTATAATTATTAAGAAAATTGTTAATAGCATTAGAGGTCTCTTTAAATATTTTGATAAATACCCCTTTGCAATAAACAAAGGGGATGTGGACAATATAATTTGATTTTAAAAAGAAGAACAACTAATCTAACAATCTAACAACAAGTCTGGATCTGGATTTAGGTAGAGATAACGCTTTATTGTAAACTAAACTAGCAGCCCGTCCCAGCTTCGCACGGGTATTTAACAAAAAATTAAAAATTAAACCCTTCTATTTTTTTTCGGTCTCGGGGAAAAACCTCTCTTGACGGGTTCCCCCGGCCCGGGGGGACCGAGGGTTATAAGGGACTCCGGAAAAGATGTTCGACCCACTAAAAAACCCCGCTGTTCTCCTATCGCCTACGCCCGGGCCCACGGATATATGGCCTGCCGATCTCGTGGCCCGGGCCGGCGCCGGCCCACGCTTTGTCTTAAAGCGGGCCCCTTCTAAAGTGCTGGCGCCAGGGGATAAGGGTTTCGTCCCCCCGGCGCTCTCTTGTAACAACTCTAGGAGTTGAGGGGGGCTGCGGAACAGCACGTGGCCTTTTCCCTCGCGGCAATAGTGCGGGCGGTGGATCCTCCCCCGAGGGGCCGCCCGCGGCCACTTTCTACGGCGGCCGGAGATCGTTGCCCGCCCTCCGGCGCCGACGACGCGGCCTACGTTGGCGGGAGGGGAGTGCGGTGGCGGACTCCCGCTCCCGTTCCGCCGCCTCCCTTGCAGACACTACTGCCTCGCAAAAGGAGGCGACGGCCGTCCATCCAGGATCGCCCCCGACCATGGACAGAACCAGGGCCGGGAGCGACAGGTCCGCGGCCAATTCCGGACGGGACTCGCATCCCCGTCGCGTGCTAGTCAGGCGTGGGTACGTGGGACCCCAATCAGTATTCGCAACAATCCCATCGGGGACCACGCCACGAACAGAGAGCTAAGTTGGAAAGGATGTAAGAGGTAGACTGAAAGAAAGGTAGGACTCTGTTGCCTCGAACGGAGAGGGGAGTGAAGCGACGGATGCTCGGGCACCTCGGGTACGCACACCCGTGCACTCCTCGGACAGAGGAGCGCCCCTGGAGGCAAACCCTTCTATTTGCGTCAGGTTACTAAAAAAATAAAATTATAAAGAAAGTTTGAATATTATTATTTCTATGAGCTTTTATTTTAATGATTTTTATTTGCTATTACTTTTTATTTATTTTTCGTTATTTTTTAATAAGTATTCTAATTTTTGTAAAAACCCCAGTGACGCACGTCTACATTGCATAAGGTGCTGCTTAGCTAGCCGAACAGGGTGAGCGGCTACCACGCAACATTTTTCTAATACTTACATTTTTAAACTCGTGATATCTTTCGAATGGAATATCCGAATTGAATAATTCAAAAAGGTATATAAAGGTATTGAAACAGTTTTGAATATGAAGTAATTTATTTTGATAAGGATTAATACCAAGATCCAAATAAAGAGCCTATTCTAGGGGCGGCATTTTAATTAAATTTTTAAAATAAAAGAACACTTATTGTGGCATAACTATAATAGTTAGACATATGCTGTCGCGACACTTTTTGTAAATAATGATGTGTTCTGCAAAGTTGTAGTACATTATTTTATTCTATTATCAATAGTTTTCGCAACGCACGCGATTTAAATAATATTTTAGGTAATTTTTTTACACTTTGGGTTACATTAATAGAGTTTTAGTAAGGATCCCTAATTTTTTTGAAAATATAATATAGCCTATGTCACCCGGGGATAGTGTAGCTTCCCAACAATGAAAGAATTTTTTAAATCGGGTCAGTAGTCTCGGAGCCTATTCAAAGCAAACAAACAAACAAACAAACAAACAATCAAATCTTTCCTCTTTATAATAGTAGTATAGATATAGATATAGATAAGCCTAAAATGATTGGAAAATTATTTACAGGATCAATATTAACTTAGAATCACAATGGGCGACCTTATCGCTACAGAGTGATTTCTTTCAAGCAACCTGGATTTATGTCATGATAATTCTATGTCAACGATAATTGAATACAAAAGTATTTTTGCATGATCGCATTGTTTGTAAAAAAAATTAATATTAATACATATATACTAGCACAATACTAAAGTACTACTATATTAATTATAGTATACATACAGTATAGTATGTAATTAATAAATACTATTATTAATATATAATTAATAAATACAATGGCTTGACATCGTAAGGTGTCATATGTGTACCAATGCACTTACTGCCAGGAATACCGAAGACCATGAGGAGTGGAGAAAGAAAAGTCGGAAAGCAAAGCCCGGGCTCCAAAGCGAAAATTTGCGTTGCAACCGGGATTTAACGCTAGAGATGGTGAATTAATAAATACAAAGAACCTACTGCACTTTTTAAAGATATTCCAATTTACCGTGGATTTTTATGTTATATGATTAATTTTGAATGTGACCATCTTTGAATAGTATTCTAAAAATTGTTCACAAGGCAAGCCGGACAATATTTCAATTTCAGTTGGAAGATTTCGTTTAATATTTTAATAATATTATAATAAACTTGATTGAGCTTTTTTCTCTTTGGTTGTCATCAGTTAATTATGTTATAAAACGACCTAATTGCATTAAGTCCATGCACATATTTGAGCTTGAAATACTCTCAAAACATGCATGTCTGTGAATAATGCGAGAAGGGTCACACGTGATGTGGAATAAACATCAAAATTATGTTCTATCTACACTTATTTAATGCAAATTTTTCTCGCAATTTTTAGTTTCTTAAATGAGCTAATAATTGATATTTATGTGGTTAATAATAAATTCTCAGAAACTATATGAGAACTACTCATCCGATCATTTGAAAAGTTCAGACATCGGCAACATTAATATATAAAAGCATTTGTTTACATTTTAAGTTAGACGCTGAGTCCATACATTGTTAGTAGAAGCTTGAAAACTATGTTAGTACTTAATAGCTATATTAAGAGTGATTTGGTCCTTCACGTCAGTGCTACATCAGAGGACTGTCGAGCTTGTGCGATATGACGTTAAACTATAAAAAATTGTAACTTGAAATTTATTGTCTCAGATAATGGAATAAAAACTAATACTATCGATCAATAATAATAATAATATAAATTAACCTTATAATCTATTTAAAAATTAATAATAAAAGTAACAATTAATTGTTAAAAATATAGTTTTAATTTTATTTTTCTGTAATTTCTAAGTTTTAATCTTTTTTTATTTTTTACAGGTATAGACGGGGTAATTCAGAAGAGGACAACTTTATAGACAATCCACTTCTAACTTTTAAGGGGTAAGTCTATGTAGATTAACCTTTGTATGTATATTTATGTAAAGATTCTAAAAAATACAACACCTTTGTTATCCTTAATAAAGGAAAAGTCCACGCTTTTATCCATGACGACGATGTCAGTAATAAAATTTAAACCCAAAACAATTTCCAGTATTTACTACTGACGCAAAGTACGTCTAATAGTACCATAATGTGACTCTACTGGACTCTGGGATCTATTTATAATGCAACTGGGATTAAAAACCAAATAGTGACAAGGAAATATTAACCTCTGACCTCTTGAATATAAAAAACTCGTATCGGCGCCTCCTTCCGGATCAAGATCCGTGATTTATCTCCTGGAACATTTTTGATACTTAACTAATTGAAGTGTGTTATTCAATAAAACTTGGAATTCTCGTAATAAGATACTCATTATTTGATAATTAAGACTTTATTGAACGGAGCACTTCAGTCGTACCTCATTTCGCAATTTTGAGTACAATTTACTGATTCGATGGCACTTATGCGAATAAGAATATTTTATTAGACACGCACGTTTGAAAGCATTTTTTTTCATTATTATTAAAGGTCATATTTATTTACTTAATACAATACCTTTTTATTTACCTACTTATTTCTTTACATAAAATTATAATCAATCAATCAATCAAATAATTAGTTTTATTTATATTATATATACTAGCTGACCCGGCAAACGTTGTTCTGCCATATAAATAAAAAAGTAACCGATGTCCTTCCTCGCGATCAAAACTAACTCTATCCCGAAATTAATCATAATTGGGTTAGTGGTTGAAACGTTACAGATTTCTCGGATTCGGGTGTTAATAATAGCACAAAACTGTGAATACTATTATGTCATGTCTTTAGGGAGACCACGGGGGATGGATATGAGAGGGATGCGGGGATGAATGAGTATAGTGGATTTTTTTTAAATTACCCTCAATAAAAGAATGAAAAATAAACGATTATTATAAATGGACCGTCAGTCTGTCTGCTGTTCGTGATATTGCTCACAAAAACAAAAAGGACAGGGATTTGAAGTTCAAATATTTAGAAAACAAAATATAACTCGCCTAGTTGTTAGATTTAAATGGTTTTTTGATAGATCAATTCCCAATTTCTCCGTACAGGGGCGGGATAAGAATACTAACCCCTGCGGCCGGGGTCGGTCTGTCGTATAAGGCGACAAAACAACCCTAGTTACGTGGTAGGGCCGCAAGCCCATCTGCATGGCAATATGTATTTTATTTACCAAAAAACTAGTGTATTAGTACTAGTGTATTAGTAATGTAGGAACCATAACACAGCTCTTCTTCAGTTTCATTGCTTCGAAGATTCTGAACGTGTCTTGCGCCGCGCGTGCGACGGCCTATATTTTGACGCCTCACTGCTGGCATTTTCTTATCGATAATAATGAATATCAATATGGTAAAACTCTAAATACACGAAACATTTCGAAGTATTGATTTATCAGTTTGAATTCAACTGTCACTTGATCTGCTATCATGAATACGACTATGTTGTATAATAATAACATTAAAATAATTAATTTAAAACACTTTTTTTATAATTTTCATGTTATACAAACCTTGTCCTAACAATAACGAATACATAAAACAAAGACTCATCTAATTTGGTGCAGTCATTCGAACGTGATGAGCGTACATACATTTCGAAGATCTATTTTTATTTATATAGATTATATACTAGATGTCCCGCGACTCCGTCCGCGTGGAATAGTGACTTTGAGCAGCATTTTTTGGATATATCTTATGGTTTATTTTGGATTACAAACCCTATAAACCCTAAAATATAAATAAATTAAATATACAAACTACGTTCGAACCTACAAAGTCCAGTCTAAGCTTAACCCTATTTTATATGATTGATGATATAAATCTGAGATCAACTTAAATTGGATATAAAGTGCGAAACTGATCACTTTTAACTAAAACCATTGTTTTCTTAAATAAAAGTAGCCTAAATTACTCCTTGTTACATCAACTATCTGTCAGTGAAAGTCCCGTCAAAATCGGTCCAGCCGTTTCAGAGATTAGCCGGAACAAACAGACAGACAAAAAATGTAAAAAATGTTGTTTTGGTATACGTACTGTGTATACATCCAAATGCACTTAGTAAAAAGTGGTTATTTTAATATTACAAACAGACCCTCCAATTTTATTTATTTGTATAGATTTGGATAGATTAACCTTAACTAAGTTATCACTGTTTTCTTTCATAAAATAAAAGCAATAATAAGCATTAAAAACGAACAAAAGTTGCCCAAAGTGATATTTCTTTGATATTAAAAACTTTATATAATACCTACTATTATTGTAGCCTTATAATAACCTCGACATGTTTTGTAAATACAAATCAAAATCCCAAATCACGTCTGAAACCCATCGATCCTTTCATTTACATGTTTTCCTCAAGCGAAATCAAATATAAGGCTTTAGGAATATCTTCGTTGTATCGAATCATTTGTAATTATAATTAAGAAACTCCCTACATTTACAACTTTGATTCAAAGACGATACAAAGGGCTGGTACAATTCCTTTAATTTACATAATGTATAATAGAAGATAATAATTTTCTATTTGGAAATTCAATATTAAATTTCTCAAAGATAAAGATTTTTACAACATTTAGGGGACGGAAAACGAGATAGGTTCTTTCAACTTCCAGTCGGTTGCAGGCGTTGTCACATGGTAAATCCCCTTTTTAAAACTCATGCATTTCCCCGATTCTACAAGTGGCGACAAGGGTTTTACTCTTCGATTTACATTCACCACAAATAGTTTAAATACCAATTATGGCTAACATTAGTTAGACGCAGCGTGCCACCCCAACACCCCACACTTTTTTACAATTACATTCATGTTTTTGTTAATCACACTATCCTTAATTTAAATTGATTGTAAATTATTATTTACCTTTTAGTTTTTTATATTTCTTTGAATAGCATTTTGCCGCCTAGCTACAATATCTAGCAAAATAGAATAGCACAGTCTGCAAAGCTTCTTGATACCTGACAAAAGACATGAGAAAAAGCTGCTCAAACTTATTAAATATACTGACACCCGAATCATTTTGTTAGCGTGTACAATATGCCAACGTTATTTGGCCAAACGTCAAATGGTATCGAGATATAAATTATTCATAAGGGCGATTAGGATGAATATTCCGGAAACCTATTCATATTTATATTTGCTTAACGAAATTAACTAGTGTCCCGTGTCAATTACAGTCATTTGATGTTTTGATAACAAAATGCATAGAACGGTATAGGGTTTGCATAAATTATTTAAAATAAATCCTAGTTTAATTATAATATCCCAAGCAGGAGTAAACGTAAGTTCACAAGAATGCTCTGAAAAATCAGACAAAAGTATTTAAAACTATTTTTATTAGTACTGTACAAACTTCATATAAATTTAACAAAATACAATTATTTATTAGTATAGGAACAGATTCAATTATTACGTGTTTGTATAGGTGAGCACAAAACGTATATGCACTTATCTTTTACTCGTCTCGAGTAATGAGGAAAAGCAGTATTCATTTACCGGAAATTCTACTATGCGAGTATGCTGTAACAGACCGCAGAAGGCTTTAATGCTTCCTGATTTACGTTATCCAACTATGTATCTATGTGACGCATCAATATCAACAGCATCAGTAGCATTTTATTACGAAGATCATTTAAAATAAGTCACAACAATAAAAACATTAAAACAAAATGATTCCAAAATATAATAGACATTCAACTAACATCGTAATACGTAGTATTCATACATTTCAACGTAATCCATAATCGATAATGAAGCTGATAACGACTCATTGGGCACTGGCTATCCCCTAAAAGGAACAAAAGTTATACTCACAACGCGAATTCGAAAGATTGGCAGCCTAGTCTTTTTCTTTCATCGCCACTATATATTCTTCGTGGTGGGGCGGGAAATAATATTGACTCCTGCGGCTAGATGATAAAGCCCCAAGACCGTTTAAATAGATACACTACTGATCTATAATTATACCGACATAACCTTGTTCCAATACCTCTATGCGGACAAAATCTTGTTTTCGGTGTCCCTAGCGTCGCAATCTTATGGGCGATACTAACTGATTACTATTAAAGGAGCTGTCAGCCTTTTACTGTTTATCAACAATTTTAGGTATTAAGTGTATATACACTTAATACATAAAATTACATATATATATATATATATATATATATATCTCTCTTATACATATATATATATATATATATATATATATATATATATATATATATATATATATATATATATATATATATATATATATATATATATATATGTATAAGAGACGTGTTTTGTAGATTATATGTGATTTTATATAATATTAAATGGATACGGAGCTATGCTTTATTTTATAACTCTATTTGATCTCACTATTTTACCAAGTACTGATTATATTTTAATGAAAAAACGCAATGATTTTATGCAACCAATACGATTTTGTACACATATTCGTTACTTCTCTCATAAATTCATATTCTATAAAGCATAATTTCTTAGTAGGTAAGAGCGCTCGTTTATAATTAAATAACAATTTGATACATCCCTTTAACACAAACAAATATAAAACGCTTTGCATTCTTGCAAATGAATGCAGGAAGTTCTCCCCAGAGCTTAGCGCGAAATTAATTCGCCTAATAGAAATTCTTTTATATACATTTAAAATTATACTTCCCTTTTACTTTATAAAATTATATAAAAATTTGCACATAAAATGTATTATGTATGCCTAGAATGTCTCAGGCAATTTGGCGATTTTTACCTATAAAAGTAATTAATGATATATCCAGCAAACTACTAAAGAGATTTAGCTAATTACACACATCAATAAAGAAAAAAGGAAGTAAATAATAAGAAACAAATGTTTTTAACTATAACATGGCTGTTTAACTTTTTTGCTTTGCTTTCCTTCACCAACAATATGTATTTTTATCCGTGCAGGGGCGGAGAAAGAATACTAACCTCTGTGGCCGGGGTCGGCCTGTCGTAAAAGGCGACAAAACAACCCACACTAGCTACGTGGTAGGGCCTCAAGCCCGTCTGGATGGCGACCACCTTTGGTCTTAAGTATACCGCCATAATAACCTTGTGTTGTGTTCCGGCATTAGTGACCCAAGTTCCTGTACCTGTAACTGCTAAATTCTAAGCGGGCCGTCAGCTTGTCTGCTGTTCTACAGCAATAAAAAAATAATATGTTTACTGTTACACATATACACATTTGGCGAGAAAAACTGCTTAAAAAATATTTGCAAAAGCTCTTTGTAGCGACTTGACATACCCCTAGACCACCTACTATTATCTTTTGTATTCTTTCTGTATTCACTCTACTCACTCGTATGTTTATTTTTGATAAAATAAGGCTTATGCACGAACTGTAAGTTTTCGACCTACGTGGTGGATTCTGCACGTGATAACACATACGAGAGTCATGGTTCGAGTCCCTAGTCTGCACGATTATGTATAACGTGTATTTATTTAAAAAAAATACAGTTATAATATAAATAGTATATTAAATGTCAAGTATCCGTAACATAAGCGCTCTGCGGTTACTTTAAAACTAGATGGCGCTGAGTAAATTGACATAATAAATAATATCTACAAACACAAAGCTTACGTATTGAGATTTCAAAAGGTTTGATAAATCAATTAATATACTCCTCTTCGTTTCTCACCTACAAACAAAAGTTCTCAATGATCGATTGTGTATTGAAAAGAATAAATCTATACACGATTTTGACAAGCTTTTTAGTAAACAAAAGCTCATCTGCCCTTGACTTTTACCTATCAATCTAAACATCGAGGCTATCGCAATAATAGGTTTATTAAACAAATATTTTTCATAACAAACTGAGGAAGAGATTATGATGTTGAATGCCGTTTATTAAAATGACTCATGTATTATTGATTTTTGCACAAACATTAGATAATGTTTGTTTTCTATTAACCGTGTGTCATAAAGTAATTATTCAAATCATAAATCTACTTGTTAAAATACCTTTATAAAAAGAATTGGCGTATAATTAATATAAAAAACCCATATGGGACAGCAGCGTGTTCGCGGTGCCCCTAGCATCGCAAAGATCTACAGGCGAGGCTAACTACTTGCTATTAAATGGGCCGTCAGCCTGTCTGTTGTTCCCCAGTAATAAAAAAATGTCACAAAACGACCAGTCGTAGTCGTTGTACAAAGACTCAGTGCATCCAAAAATCTCTCTTTGTAGCCCGGTTGATGTTGATCCCAATGAAACTCAATTCTTCATTACACTTATTTGTGTGTAAATATAACTTCCATTTTCTATATGATAAAAAATAATAATCAAAAATACTATAAGCCTAATCAAACAGTAATTAGACTTATAGGTGGGATTAGTTGTTACAACTGTGACTCAAATATATTAATGTATTTTAAAAGTTTACTTTTTTTTACAAAAGGTAAAGGCTTATGTTTCGAGTTTGGTTAGACTCCAAGAGTTTTATTCTGTTTATAGACAGTTCCCGGCCTGTCAGTCAAATGTATACATTTTTTAATTGCTGTAGGACAGCAGATAGGCTGATGGCCCACTTAGAATTTAGTAGTTACCGTTGCATATATGTATACGGATAATATGGTACAGGAACTTGGGTCACTAATGCCGGAACACAAAGTTATCCATCCAGACGGGCTTCGGGCTCTACCACGTAGCTAAGGTGGGTTGTTTTGTCGCCATATACGACAGGCCGACCCCGGCCACAGGGGTTAGTATTCTTTCTCCGCTCCTGCACGGATAAAAATATAAAATATATTTGAATTTTACAGCAGTGATTGCTAGCATGGTGTGAACGTACAGCAAAGGGGAGAATATCATGTGAGAAGGAATAAGTTAGAAATAAAAATGGAGAGATACAAGAAAAGTAGACCAAGATAATAATTATGGCAGAAAATATGTGAATGTTAAGATGACGGCTAACAAAGTTTGAAAGGAGTAGACATATTGTAGTGATCCCAGATAAAGTAGGATAAAGGCAGGAAAAAGAAGAACACTACTGTCTAATTACCAAATTCTAAAAGTAAAATCAATGTCCTTTTTTTGTGTGTTTAACAACCTAATAATAATCCTATTGCGTAGTCCTATTTCTATTCCTGGTAGAATTCGTTGGTCAGTTAGACATGTTGGTTGTCTCGGTATGCCGGTTTCTTTACGTGGTAATTATTTCATAAAAGGCACGCAAAACTGTATAAACGGTGCACGTGATTACGGGATTCGAAATAGTAGCCTCTTAATCTTCGAGCGTGATATCACTTGGCTTTCATATATCTTAGTAGCATAAAAAGATAGCGAAGTAAAAATACGATGCTGAACTTTTGAATATCGTAACTGAATTTAAAAATGTTTTTTCATCCTATTTACATACTCAATTAACAGTCAGTCAGTTATTTTCTAGACGACAGATGAAAAGGTCACCTTACGAAGCGTGAACCGATGCTCACAAGTGACAGAAAACCTGACAGTTCAAATTGCAAATCGCACCAAGTCTAATTAAACATTACAATGCTGTTTTAATAGCTCGTAAGCGACCTTTGTGTATTCAATGATAAGTTACAATCATTATTTAACACCCACGTACTTTCATAAAATAAAATATGCATTGCAGAAAATAATTCAATATAATATATTACTTTTGCGTGATATTTGATCACAGTGAAGTATCCAGAATTACATTTCTTGTACAAATAGGAAACATGCGCTTTAAAATTTCAGGAATCATTTACACGATGCAGTAACAATGTATTCCTGGTCTAAAATAAGAATCTCGTATTCCATTCTCTATGGAATAGTCATCCCGCAATCAAACTATAATGATATGGATTTCTTGCCTTATTTATTATATTGGTCACATAACAATCAATATTTTAGAAACAAAACACTAGCTAGAAAAGAAATGACAAAATGAACTCCACTGCAAAATTGTTTTCATTTTACTTTTATGTATATTAATTTTGTTTAAGATGCACTAAAAACGAGATATGTGAACCTTTTTTCTTTAGCTGAAAGGATGACGTGAACAAAAATTTAAAATAATATTTTTTAATTATTTTCATTTATTATATATAAGAAATTACACACTTAAAACGAGCCTATACATTTAGTTGAGAAAAATTAGTGATTAGAAACTATATATTTTTGCTATTCAAGATAAAGGATATGTAATTCAATAATACTGGTAATTATCTACACCATGCTGGTATCATAAAAATGCTTGAATTTAAATCGTCGCAGCAGGCATCGCAATAACTACAATTCACCGGGACCTTAAAATATACACCGTAATTTAGTGTTTCATAAATAATTTATTTTGCTTCCTTGACATTGTAATTCTGATAAATTCTGACACGGACCCCCGAGGATATTATATTCAATTTCTTCTTAGAAACAATTCTTATCAGTCTGTTGAATAACATTAAAATTAACGACTTCTCCCCACTTGATGAAGCCAGTCACTGGAGCTTCTCTTTTACCTCGATAATTCGACTGAATTTTACCACAAAAAATTAGATAAATCAAAAGTCGAATTTTAATAGAATAAAATATTCTTTATTGTACAAAACTAATACAGATTTCATTATAGATATAATTGAAAATGTACAAATTGTGGTGTTATCGCTGAGGGTGATGTCTTCCAAACATCATTTGGATGGACAAAGTATACAGAATATTATTTATTATTATTGTGGTCTAGTTTTATAATACTATAGAGGAGAATATTTTTATACGTAATTTTTATTCTCGCGTTTCGTAGAACCTAATAGTTGACGACACATCGTGTGTAGTAAGTATTTCTTGGTTGTAGTCTTTTACGGACTGTGAGTGAGGGCTAGGGACAACAATAATTCCAATCTGAGTACAGATTTCTGTAATTTGTATGTTTGCAATTCTCCTGCCATAACTAGTACAAGGGTTACTACACACGAAATTGTTAAAATGAAATATGTAAATGTTTTAATTTTTAATTTAACTTTCTGCACATAAAACGAGTTTGCAGGAATTTAATATCTTAGAGAGATTTTATGTGCAATTTGTTCACGATTGCACGATATGTAATTTTATTTCGGTACTCTCTATTACTTTGTGGTTTTACTATGGGAATATTATATTGGATGACAATTTCGTAATATTAGAACATTTTGGTTTATATCTATTTTGTTATTATCGAAATGATGGATGTATTTCAAAACACTTACGTTACTGGGTGTTATTGAATACGATCGCGAAAGCTTCGTGATCACAATGGATTCTCAATGAGGCCGACCTTGGCTGAATCAAAATATTGGGGCAAAGGTTATCTGTGTAGTTCCCCAGCCGGCGCTCTACCATTGTAATAGACCCCATCTCGCGAATGTTGAAGTACTCACTCAGATCTCGAATACCATTGAAGTCATGGCCGTCGAATAAGGATCATGTTGAATGCTTGTTCGAATTGAATCGAACAATTTAATTCAATAGTTCGCATATGGACGATGATAAATGGTTTACAATTGTAATATGCTACTTGGTCATAACATTTGATTTCGTTACTACGTATTTCAATAAATATTGCTAGTTATTATGTTGTACATAATGACTTCCTCGTGCTTATATAAATTCCACTGTTTATTTAGTTTTTTATTTTGGCATTAGAATTTATAACCGTAACTTATGTAGTCACCGCTGCATAAGTTACGGTTATTTCTGTTCATTATTTCCTTATACTCGTATAGGCCAAAGATGTGGGTAAGTTTAATTTTCAGAGGGTCAAATGAGTTTTACGAACCCAGTCCCAATGGGAAAACGGTGTCTTTTTACTTTTGCAAAGTCTATTTCTTATATTTTACAACGCCGTAGAAATGTAATTAAGAACCTTCCGATATTTAACCAGAACCGCACAGCTGGATATAAATCTTTACTACCCTTCTCGAACTTAGCCAATGAAATAAATGAAGAACACCACATATTTATAAACAGCCAATTAATTGGCAGGCATGAAAGAACTCATAAACATTAGTTGATGTCGAAAGCAAAAGCATAAATATATACAGCCATTTTTTTTTTTTTATTGCGTAGGACAGCAGACAGGCTGACAGCCCGCTTAGAATTTAGCAGTTACCATCGCCTATAGATGTAGAACGCCAGTGGCATCGCAAACACGCTGCTGTCCCATAAGGGTACAGGAACTTGGGTCACTAATGCCGGAACACAACACAAGGTTATTATGGCGGCATACTTAAGACCAAAGGTGGTCGCCATCCAGACGGGCTTGAGGCCCTACCACGTAGCTAGGTTGGGTTGTTTTGTCGCCTTTTACGACAGGCCGACCCCGGCCACAGAGGTTAGTATTCTTTCTCCGCCTCTGTACGGATAAATAATCCATTAAATAAGCCATTTAATAATCTTGAATGAACTCTGTATAATAAATAGAACGCATAAAATATACGTGTGTACTTTGTGTGTAAATTTTATATTTATAACTTACAGAAAAGTGTTCAAGACGATAATGCGATTGAAGTAAATTTTACATCTAAATTATTTAAATTAGATAATGAAATAAAGCTACCTAATTTAAGTAACTACAGCGTGAAAACGTATAGGTTGTCCCGTTTATGATTATTTAATAATCATCGACAGTTTGAGGCTACACGAAAACAGGTCCAAATTAAATGGAGTTATAAAAAATAAAATTACCAATTTTTGTGATTTTTTAATTAAAAATATATTTAGTTTGATGAAACCTCTAAAATTTATACGTTCAAGTATATACTGGAGGCATATGGGACTCTGAAATAGTAATAAAATAATTTCTTAAATATATTCAATGAATAATTTCTTAAATCTTCATGGATGTTCATCGTTAGAACTACGTTTAACTGATTTTAAGCGCGTCATTACTTTAACTAATGTTGACGTTTCAATAAGTGAAATGTTTACTCAGAAATACAAAATAAATTATTACTAAACTACCCTCAACGTAAATAATAATTTAAAATATATTTTAGATCATAAAATTTACACTAACTACCCTCTTTATTAAAACTCTACAAACTTTGTTTCAATACGTGATTGAAAGTTTGTGGCTAAGTAATTCTATGCAACACATCCTAGCTAATAATCTCATACAATCTGAAACGGGAGGACATTTACTAGCTGTGTAAATTA
The DNA here is from genome assembly GCA_963693495.1 of Malacosoma neustria. Lineage (NCBI taxonomy): Eukaryota > Metazoa > Arthropoda > Insecta > Lepidoptera > Lasiocampidae > Malacosoma > Malacosoma neustria. Next base: position 8,439,313 of record OY856372.1, read on the forward strand.
CATTTCATTGTAATTTTAATATTTGAAAATATATTATTAGAACAAATAGTAACATTTACAACGGATATTCTAAATAATTTTAATATAAGGCTTGGTTATATTCCATATTTAAATATTCATGTCAGTTTTGCCAAGAAGTTTCTTGCTTTGTATAGAACTCGGCCAGGCTTTTGTGGCTGAGCATCAACTTCTTTTTAGCTTTTTCAGGACACCTTTCCAGCTATTCGCGTTGTCCCTTGTATTGTTTTCGAAGAAGTTACTAATCAAGTAATTAACAAGAAGGTAATAATCATTGAACAAAGAAGACATTTAAAAGGTTTAAATGTCAAAAGATTTAAGAAGAAACCTGATTCACGTAGACATGCAGTCTTCCACATTTGATTAGAATATTGGTTTATACGAGTAAGAAGTTATTATATCAAGAAAAAGAAATCCTTGAATATACATAGGAATAAGAATGAAATTGAACAAAGTAGTTCATCAAAAATCTAATTAAGGCTCCTTCAGCCTGTATACCGGTGACGGGAGATTAAGTGCAGCCTTAATTACGCTGCCAGCGCTATTCTAGTTAACTCTTCATTTAAGTGCCACACGGCTAGACGATGAACGACAGCTTTTAGAAGCTTGACTTTACGCAGACAACTCAAAAAATTGGTGGGTTAAATAATGTATCAAAAAATTATTTATTTCTCTTTAGATCAGTAACATATAGATGTAAAGACCTCACGACACCCTCTTTGGTGAGGGTCTTTCGCATGTCGAACGCATATAGGGATCACATTTTACAAAATAAAATAAGTGATATACCAGTTTTCTAATATTACGGATATTAGGTTATTATAATATTACGAATGTTATATTTGCTGTTTTAATTGCTGCTTACTTTGGAACGAGATACTGGTCTGTGTATTGTCACAGTAAATTTCCTATTTGGTTCTTTTTACTAAAATTACACTATACTAGTTGACCCAGCAAACGTTGTTCTGCCATATGAATTTAAAATAAAAAGTAGCCTATGTCCTTCTCCAAGGTCTCTCTCTCTCCTATGACTATACCTAAATTTATCAACATTGGTTCAACAGTTTAGGCGTGAAAGCGTCACGACCAAACTCACTTTCGTATTTATAATATTATTTAGATTTAGAATAACTATTCTCACGTGTAAAGGGTAAAATTTTACTATGCTTTATTTCGTAAGAAGTGACAGTATTATGAAACAACGGCGACGCGAAAAATAAGCAATCAATTTCAACATACATATAACAGGGTGCTCAAGGATCCCGGTGAAAAAGAGTATAAACTATTTAACAGTATAGTTTTCAAACAGTATACGGACGTAATTAAGGTATATATTATAAATTACCTTGCAAATTACCTTGGTTTTGATCTAATAGAATATTATTCTCTTGATAAATTTTATTTTATTCAAAGTCTCAAATCAAATCACAATAATCTATTTAAATAGAAAATCTTATAGATTACTTATTGAATGACAATACGTTACCAATAAAAAAACTGGTTAGGAAAGAGAGGGCGAAATAAACTCCCCAGCGACACGTTTTAGTCTTATTTTATATCTATGTATTTTTATTAATTATAACTTAATATAAAAATTATAATTTAATTGATGGGAAATAATATGAGGAAACTTATTGTCACTAAAATTATTTGCAATTTGTGTTGTCGTCAATATAATCTTAAATGGTATAGAATCCTCTCACACACAGACGGTCTATAATAGCTTTTTTAACTTTATTTGTAGAAATTGTTTGAGTTAAGAGTTAGGTGTAATCAATTTATTTATTTCCTTATGTATACATATATTCCTATGAGCATCACAAAATTTAGGAAAACCGTTTATATTTTTGCACATAATTACTTTTTTTTTCTAAAATATATTGAGAAGCGACAAATAATATCTAAATAATTGCTATAGTTTTACGTTTATACGGAATTCGGAATACGGAATTAAAAATAAATATATTCTCTAATAATGAATACTGATAAAACAACAAACTAGATTTAGTTTTCCCGTCAAAATGTATAATTAAGTTCAAACATTCATATCCCACAATAATCGGATAAAGGCTAGCTGAATATTATAATAACACGGATAATAAATAGATGCACACATTGAACTATAAACGCGTCCAAACCGGGTGACATCGCCAGTAATGGACCCCACCGCCCCCTTAATTAAAACACAAGTTCGATAGATTAATAAACTATTATGTTGATAGTACCGATACTTGGTGTATTGTCTAACCTAATGAAACGGGTCGACCGTTGTAGCAATGAGTTCATACTACAGGGTTTTGTTTCTACAGATTTCATTAAAACTTAATTAAAAGCGATTTTAAGACGGTGTTTATGGTAACAAGGTTTTATGATTTTAATTAAACGAAGGGTTTCCCTGTATATTTTAAATAAATGGAATTGAAAAAGGAACTAATTATATTTTTACTTTGATTAAAATTATATAGTAAATATTATACAAACTGAATGTAAAACTAATGTAAAAAATGGTATTTTCCGTCCTTACACGTGCATATTTTTAGGGTCATATCATATGATTTACCAAAAGGGAGGGATGAAAAGATACAAGTAACATACTGCGGAGATGCTAAAACTAAGATGGATGTATGGAGTTGTGAAAATAGATAAAATTTGAAATGAGTTGTAAAGACTAGAAGCAATAAACACCAAATTTATTTTCATCGTTCAGTCAAACTTTTGCGTCTTCTTGATCAAAAAATCTATTTTTGACGACCGAGAGGCATCGACGTACTAATCTAAACGCTGTAACTATTCTAAACTGAGGGCTACGGACATAAAAACACAAGCTTCGATGATAAGTTGATGATACAATATGATAATATTGAACCCTCCTCAACTATACCGGACTCTCACTTCCTGTATTTCCGGTACTAAACTAACTTTTGAATAAGATTACAAAAACCACATTAAACTACCGGCACGCTATGATGGCCGTTTTGACGTTTGTCCACTCATGAAGTTTCGTATTAATTAGTAATTACATTTGAAGGAGCAAATTGCTGTTCTTTATTGTCAATAGCGAGGTGCAGTTATTGAATAGCGTGCAGGTAGAATAGTGACCATTAAAATTCACTTTATCACGAAATTCATAAATATTTAAATATTCATATCCACTTGTCTTACTTAAAAACGACTTTATTATGTGGAGGCGACGTGAAAAATGAATTGCTTTCTGTAAATACAAAAACTCCCAAGATAAGACAAAGACAGTAAAGATTAATGAGCAATGTTTTCAGCTACTTACAATTTAAACAAAATAAAATTAATTTTGCAATGCTTTGAAGAGTTGTCGAGTGCGAACCACAGCGGGCGGCGACGCATCTCGTCGCGATGGGATAAACTGGCAGGGTGTCACGTGAATGTTAATCCCCTATTAGTATTCAGGACGAAACAACAACTAATAAAAAGGAGGCACCGTTGGGAAAATTGAAAATATCCGCAACCGTCAGGAAAATGAGGAGGACTCTTCGTCACGCCAAGAAATTAGAATCGTCGTCGTCCACTTCGTTCACCCGCTTCGCACGCTCGGCACGTGGCGCCAAAAGTTTGTTTACGTTTCCATTTGATTATAATCTAAACGGAAGACTCTGAAGAGCGGCCATAGCTCCTCGTTATTAATGCGAATAGCGCTGTGTTGTGTTCCCAAGAAAATTATGTTATTTTGATACTTTGTGCCTGCAGGGGCATTATGCCTGCTACCGAATAATCTGCGTTTATATTTTTTGAATTTGAATACATTTATTTTATGAGGATAAATTTGGGACACTCAAAAAACGAAGTTTTTAAATTTTCTTTTAAAGATTCTTTTAAAACTAATTTAAGGAATAAATACAAATATTTATGTAAATATATATAGTATTTATATACATGCAATTGGTTCGAAATAAGTTTAATTTAAAGTACCACAACGTTTGGATTGTTTGATTTGTATGATGGTTGCCTTTTGGAGATGAGATAATTGTTGCTAATCACTTTGAAAGAAGAGAAAACGTAAGAATATTTATTTGGCACACACAACTAAATACACAATAATCAAATGAAAAGAATTGCTTTACTTTAAGATAAAGTACCTTGAGATGCTGACTTACGGAACCCAGTTCAATACGTGTCAAGCGGACGCTGGTTTTCAATTGGCTCCGAAAGATCTTTCGAATGTTAAAGTTAAATGAATGTCATTACCCTGAGGTCCTGATGCGTTAGAAGAAAAGAGCTGGTTCACCTCGTCGACTTTTATTATTTCATAAAATATTTTACGTCAATAATTGATTGAAGAATTGCTTTAGTTTACCGACAATATTCTAAATGTAGTTATTCCATTATTCCTAGTCTATCCGTGCAGGGGCGGAGAAAGAATACTGACCTATGCAGCCGGAGTCGGCCTGCCGTAAAAGGCGACAAAACAATCCTAGCTGGAACCCATCTAGATGGTAACCACCCCTCGTATATAAGTATGCCTCCATAATAACCTTGTGATGTGTTCCGGCATTATTAACCCATTTTCCTGTACCCCTATGGGATAGCAGCGTGTTCGCGGTGCGCCTAGCGTCGCAAACATCTATAGGCGACGGTAACTGCTTACTATTAAGTGGGCCGTCAGCCTCTCTGCTCTTCCTCAGCAATAAAAAGACTTGTTTTCACATAGTTGTCATCACATGATGACTTGTTTCACATGACCTGGCGCACGGAGCACTGACGCACTTACTCCTCGTCCAATAGTTTATCTGCGACAACACTCCACACTTCCTTCGGACTTCAAAGAAGAAGATAGATAAAAATGCTAAGTATTTTTTGTTATAAAAACCTAAAAATTTCAATTATTCTGTTTACTATGATTCAGTACAAAATTTGTAAACCTTAAAATAACATAATCTCTGACGACTTCAAAATCCGATGAAATATATACAGTATTTATATCCAGATGTGTGTGTGTGTGCTGGTGATCTTGACCGACGTATACAATAAACTTGTGCCTTGAAATAAATTCTCGAAATAAAATTCCCTAAGAGAGTCACGTCCATACTTTACTGGCACCTGAAACAGTCCGAAGCGTTTAGTGAGCCGAGAAAAATGTCAGCGCTATATTTTCAAAACAGATTTCTTGAAAATACTGATAACAGGATCCTAATCAGATACCAATTATTAGTCTGTTATTAGACTATACGATAATGAATATATACTCAATGTACTTAAATCCAATATTAAATATATAAGCATTTTCTTTCTCTTCTAAGCGATACATCCCTGTGTATTGTCCCAGAATAACACAACAAAACCTTTTGTCTGTGGACAGAAAGAAATGAAGCGAAATTTGTCTCTAGTCTTGTCTAACATTCAAACTCTAAAAAACGGTACCCTTCCTTTAATCATAATATCAGTCTACATAATGTAAATGCTGGGCTCTGACTTCTCCTCCTTAATGGGAACGGACAGTAAAGCAGCCACTCTTGAGGCAGTTACACGGGTCCTTAGGAATTATAGAGTGGCGCTATTACTAATTCTGTCTGTGAAGACTCAGCTAGTATAATTTTTAATAACTTCCAATTAAGTCTTTATTATCTCTCCTTAAAAAAACAGCTTGTTTGTCTGTTATTGTAGTTTTCAGTAACGCTGACGCATTAACAGACACGTTGGATCAGCTTAGCAAACGTTCGGGTACTTCTGAGCGGGAGTCGACCACCACACTCCCCTCCCGCCAACGCAGGGCACGCCGGCGGCGCCGGAGGGCAGGTAATGTCCTCCGGCCGCCGTAAAAAGCGGCCGCGGGTGGCCCCTCGGGGGAGGACCCGCCGCCTGCACTATTGCCACGAGGGTGAGGGCTGCGTGCTGTTCCGCGGCCCCCCTCAACTCCTAAAGTTGTTACAGGAGAGCACCGGGGGGACGAAACCCTGACCCCCTGGCGCCAACACTTTAGAAGGGGCCCGCCTTAAGACAAAGGGTGGGCCGGCGCCGGCCCGGGCCACGAGATCGGCAAGCCATATATCCGTGGGCCCGGGCGTAGGCGATAGAAGAACAGCGGGGTTTTTTAGTGGGTAGTCGAATAGTCGAACATCTTTCCTGGAGTCCCACATATCCCTCGGTCCCCCCGGGTCGGGGGAACCCGTCAAGAGAGGTTTTTCCCCGAGACCAAAAAAAAAACTTCTACTAATTTGTTCTAGTCTGAGTGTATAAGTCCGTCAACTGTATATCTGGGAAAAAGCTTTGCGGTAGGTTTTTCGTTGGTGCATAGAATTGCCTATGCATCAAGTGAATAATTTAAAAAAATAAGAGAGCTCCTAATAACAGTTTTTTGAAGCAGTGACAGCCTGAGTAAAATATAGTAGATATACGAGTATAACATAATAGAATAAATGTAATTACTCATTATTCTGCATTGTTCAATGATTTATTAATTACCTGTCCTATTGAAAGGATTAAATGTCAAATACAACATCATATCTGTCGTATGCCAACTGTCAAATGTTAATAAAGTATGATGCGACAGATAAACAATTCTATGTCAAGTTTAATTTCGTGTAAAGGGCAAGCGATTCAATGTATATTGTTACCATAAACTTGAATTATTTAGACAAGTAACAAATACTTTATGATTTATGTGAATTCCATTAACATATATGATTTAACAATTTTCGACTATATGTTGAAATGGTCTATAACGTTGAAACTTGAGCTTCTACCAATCATTATTTATTAAGCGAATCATAACGTTTTCAGTAAATTTCCAGTATTAGAAACCATGTTTATGTTGTTTTTTAATAACTTTAAAATAGAACGTTTTAATAAAATTTCGAGAAGTTACAAATAACGAAATACATATAGGTGTTTCAATCGAACCAAAACGATACAATAGCTTAATATGAAGCCGATTGCTACTGTTTTTTTTTTTGCTGAGGAACAGTAGATAGGCGGGCGCCTCGCTTAACAGTAAGTAGTAACCGTCGCCTATGGATGTAACTATGTATGTATGTATGGACGGGACAAAAAAGATAAATACTCGGAAAATAAACCCAAAACAAAATATAATAACCAAAAAACAATTCTAATCAAGCCAGAAGAAAATAGTAGCCCAATAAAAAAAACAGAAGAATAATTACCAGATTTTATTTATTACTTTCTCAATATCATATCTATACGGAGGTTTTCTGGAGGAGGAAGAGTGTTTCATCTTTTGTCTCTGTCTCTCTATTTACTATTTCTAAAATAGCTTTTTCTCTTTTGTGATGTAAATATACGAAATATTTGAGATAATTATGTGAAATTTCGAGAAATATGTAGTAAATAATAAATTATATTCACACAACTTACCGGATCATTGTTAGTTTTTCTGACTGCAATGATTCAACATAAACCTTGACCGAGAAGGTGAAGGGTTACGGAAACGGAACATACCTGGGTGTGCTTATTGTCATAATGTTGTAAACGTGATACGACTTGTACATTATATTGCAGTCGATTTAAAATCGATTTGAATCAATAAATATATAATTATATACCTATAATTATCTTGAAAATTTGTATTGAAATAAAGATATTTGAAAATAGAATTAGTGTATACTAAATCAGAAAAGCCTTCCCTAATCATGAAGTATCTTTTTAGTCTCATGTACTTCTAATTAATTGAAAGACGACACCAGAAGTCCATTACGTAAAGTAGCGTAGACATTGAAACCAAAAGGCAATTGACTTATTTTTAAATAAATGTTAAAGAGAAAACATCGCATCATTTTAATCTTCTTAATAAGATGTAGAAACGTGGAAAGCTAATCTCAAGGTGCCGTACATCCGTATGGTTCTTGCCATATTTATTTGGGAAAGCGAAGATGATTGCTGGAATTGTTGTAACTTGTTACAATAATTCTTTTTTCAAAAGTCTTATCTTATGGCATTTGCAACCTTTCTTTTAATATTATTTCCTGTGGGCAATTAAGCTTGAGCTTCTTTCCGCTTCTTCTTGATCAAAGAGGTAGAAAAATATGTGTCATTCAAACACCTTTATTTTACTTTTAATAAAAATTAAAACACTTTCTAATCCGAGAGGAATGAAATGAAACACTAAATAGTGTCCTTTTTTTACTGCATATGGTCTTAGTAATCAAGCATTCCAATGGTTGCACTTCAAGACTGATCGAACAATATGAAATGGCTGGTGACTTTATAATATCAGTCATATATACTAATAATGTATATATGTAGGTAGGTATAATCGTACATAGATACGTGCTATTCAAGTGGTATCACGATACTAACCTAAAGGTTTAAAGGTCTACAAACCAAATTGCAAAGTACTGACATTGAAATAAAACATTGTGATTAAACCTGATCGCGATTAGTTATCGTTATATATAGTCTGATTGGTTGGATTGTTGGTGGTTATTTTTTTATTGCTGTAGGACAGCATACAGGCTGACGGCCCACTTAGAATTCCGCAGTTACCGTTGCCTATGGGTGTTTGCAACGCCAGAAGCATCGCAAACATGCTGCTATCCCATAAGGGTACACTAATGCCGGAATAAAAATAAAGTTATTATGGCGGCATACTTAAGACCAATGGTAGTCGCTATCCAGACAGGCTTAAGGCCCTACTACATAGGGTGGGTTGTTTAGTCGCCTTTTACGATAGGCCGACCCCGGCCACAGAGGTCAATATCCTTTCTCCACCTCTGCATGAATTGATGGTTGGTTGGTGATTTATTGGTCTGTAAATCGTCAATCCGCCTTAGAGACGGGTGGTGTGTATCTTGTTTGTTCCTGCTAGAAGGGGTCCTGAGGCCAGCAGTGGGACGTTTAGGTGGTTACTTTGTTTACTTTTATATGAATAATCTTAGACAAATACACAAAATTAAAAACAAATATCATATCCTAAGTAACAAATTAAATGTTCAGAGACGTCCTCGCGAACAATCGTCAAGCACTCGTTGTCATAATAATGTGAATTGTAAATTATTTTCAAGATTCCATTATGTAACGACTAATATTATTCATCCATTAATCAGGGTCTTCTTTGAAGAATATAAATCTCAAAACATTGTCTTCTATTCATGGAATGAATACTTGTACTTTTTATTATTATATTATTTATTTATTTATTAAATAAAATAGGAACAAAGAGAGAATACACAGAAACATGTGCTCTTTACGCGAGTCGGAGGCAAATACCCTTAATACACATTAAAGCAACTAAATATTTAACAAGTATTTTACTTATTAAATAATAATATGATTAATAGTTATATCCTATACACAATCCTAATATTATAAATGCGAAAGTGAGTTTGTTTGTTTTTTACGCTTACACGTCTAAGCCGCTGAACCAATTTTGATGAATTTCGGTATAGTCATAAATTGAACCTTTCATAAATTGGAGAAGGACATAGGCTACTTTTTTTAATTCATATGGCAATAACGTTTGCCGGGTCAACTAGTACAATTATGAAAATAAGGAATAAATATACATTAAATTTATTTGTTAAATCGTGTGATCTACAGAAATATATACGATGTCCTCCGTAGTGCAACGGCTTTGGCACGTAGGAGCGCGTGCGGAGGACACGGGTTCGTTTCCCGTCCTGAGTATGACTATTTATACGTAATATTTACATATTTGTTCTCAAAAGAAAAGAATATATGTAAGTATATTAATTATCTAGTGCCCATAACACAAGCGCTGCTTATTATAGTGATATGATTATGCTGCTAGATAGTGCTGTGAAATGTCAGAGTACATTTATTATTATTAAATAGAACTACAATAATACTGCCTAGTCAGCGAAAATTAGTTTTTTCTATTGGTTTTGGTCAGCAGATAGGCTGACGGCCCGCTTAGAATTTAGCAGTTAGCGTTGCCTATGGGTGTTTGCAACAACAGTGGCATCGCAACACGCTGCTGTCCCATAAGGGTACAGGAACTTGAGTCACTAACGCCGGTACACAACACAAATGGCGGCATACTTAAGACCAAAGGTGGTCGCCATCTAGACGGGCTTAAGGGCCTACCACGTAGCTGAGGTGGGTTTTTTTGTTGCCTTTTACGACAGGCCGACCCCGGCCGCAGAAGTTAGCATTCTTTCTCCGCCCCTGCACGGATAAAAATTTGCTAACTCACTGTTGGCAATAAATTGTTCTGGTTATCTTTTCGATGTTGTGAGTTTAGAAGGCTGACTTCTAAAATTAAATGTTGTACATATGTTCTTTTGTGCACAAACAAAAATAATTGACAGAAAAGGGTGTTATGGTTTACTATAAAGTAAGTACAAATAAATTCAAAAATACAATAAATAACAAAATCGTTTAAAGATGAAATGAAAAAAACATGAAAAAGTATTGAAAAATGGTGGAAACAACTTCTTTCCTTAGTTTTCCCATAATAATCTGAAGCATTAACATTATCTATTTAAATACATTTTGAAGTCCAACTATAGATCTTCATTAACATCGACGACCATTCGCAATACTTCACCCAATCTAGAATCTATCTAAATAGAATCTAGATTCTAAAAGGTTGCCTGGAAGAGATCGCGTTAAGCGATAAAGCTGCCTATTATGTATTAGATGTAAAAAAACTCTATGTTTGTAGATAAATTGAGTACAATAAAGAGTTATCTATCTATCTATCTAGATCTCCCAATCCTGAAAAACCATGCATCACATCTAGAGTATCATACCATAATACACCAGCTCTCTGTTATGGTCACACTAAGTAATGTACACGAAATAACATCAAAAATATACCGTCATTATTCCAATATATTTTATGTAAATTGAAATCGATCTTAGATTCAAAAGAAAGAAGAAATGATCACAGCTCGTGGCAGATAAGAGCGCGGGACTAATGAATTTAAATGTTATTCAATTAAATGCACATGAATAATTCACTAAAAGAATGTTAATGTGCCGTGATGCCAACTCCGTCCCGAAACGCGAAGATTCGGACCTTCGTTAATTACCTTTTTGCAATATTTCAAGATTGTTTTCACTTACGTAGCACTGAAAAAGATTTTTATACTTATTAATTCCTTTCAAGTTCGTTAAGTGATAAATTAACGCTTTGTAAATTTAAATATCTTGCTCAAACAATCGGAAATGTTATTAAAAAATTTCTAGGAATAATATTAATATTTAAAATCACGTATATGTAATACGTGAAGATTGAATAATATTGTTATATTTCCTTATATGTGTTCCTGTGTTAGCGCTTTCTCTCATAAGTGTTTCAGCCAATTCACTTTTTTGACTAAGGAGTTTAACATTTTTAAAGATGTAGCGTTAGAGAGCTTTAGTATCACTATTTCTCGTATCGTATTGGTTTAACGCTAAAAGAAAGCATCTTGAAGAAACCGAAATACCGGTATGTGTATCCCGCAAATGCGCTTCAGACAAGCTTGGCGGGTATAACTCCAGTCCCTCTAAGAGGCCTGAGTCCAGCAGGGGAACTTTATAGCCATCACTTTCCAATATAGGTAAATAAATTACTCCTTCGTTTCCTTGTATTATTACTATTAATCACATACAGCATGGAATTATTTTTCTCGAGCTCAGAGCATCTAGTGTAAACCACACTTGCAAAAAGTAAATTTAGCTACATTCCGTAGTTTTTCTTTCGTCTTCTTTATCATAAAGAAAATGAGTAACAGTAACTGAGAAGCGTCGACGTAAAAAGCGACAAGATTTTTCGCTCAATAGCACAGAGCCTAAAAAACCTAATAGTACAAAACACGAGCTTTGATCTTTGATTTTTAACATATATATTACGTAAAATTGTTGTATGATAAATAATCTTTAAAAAATGTATAATAAATCTAGTGCAATAATCTTTTGCATAATGCAATACGCGAGCAAACAAAGCATTCTGAAATATATAACCCTCGCAAAAGTTATGCGATGTGATCCAAATAAACCACACTAAAGCAGGATTGCAAAACAAGTACTACAATTGCGTTTCGTGTGGAATTGACTTATAAAGGGAGGTGCAAACAGGACAGCGTGGGGTGAATGCTCTGCACGCTAGGGTTTATTCAAAACAGCCAACCCACTCATACATTAGTCGTCGCTCGGTTTTAATAAATCCCAGCAACAATTTCAAACTTTGTTGTGTTAGGTTTTAATTGAAATAAATGACTTGTCATTATTATAAAAAGTAACATTGTTAAACGGCATTGCCAAAATCTATTCAGTTAAAACCTATACAAATAAATAAAATTGAAGGATCTGTTTGTAATATTAAAATAACCACTTTTTACTAAGTGCATTCGGACGTATACACGGTACATATACCTAAACACAATTTTTTACAATTTTTGTCTCTGTCTGTCTGTTTGTTCCGGTTAATCTCTGTAATGGCTGCACCGATTTTGATGGAACTTTGATGTAACAAGGAGTAACTTAGGGTATTTTTATTTTAGAAAAAAAAATAGTTTTTGTTAAAAATGATAAGTTTCGGAAATTTTATAGTCCAATTTAAGTTGACCTCAGATTTATATCATCAATCATATGAAATAGGGTTCAGCTTAGGCTGGACTTTGTAGGTTCGAACGCACGTATTCCGGAGGCGCATGGCGTAACACTTGCATTCGATAACACTGTGTGCATATTTCATTTATTTATATTTTAGGGTTTATAGGAGTTATAATCCAAAATAAACCATAAGATTTATCCAAAAAACGCTGCCCAAAGTTACTATTCCACGCTGACGGAGTCGCGGGCACAGCAAGTTTATACATATATTGAGCCTTAATAACATATGTATGTGTAGGAGTCATAGTAAATTTGATATTTTTCATTTTTGTGAACATTATATTAGGGGTCAAAGTATGAAATTGTCGATTTGTACTGCAAAATTGAAACTTGTTTTTTTTCTAAGATGTAACATATTTATTTAATCAAAATATTTACCCTCATACTTTGCTGCCATCTAAATGGATGTTCATTAATGCCTTTACGATAGAACTCTGGGGATCTAGATTCGACAAACTGTGTGAAAGCATTTTATACTGACTTCTGGGGAGAATTTTTTTTCGCTGGTAGAATACTGTCTAAATCACGAAAAAAAAGGTAATCCATAGAACAAGATCTGGCGAGTACGGTAGATGACGTATAATTTATTTTTGCAGCTCCTGTAGGGTTGCAACGGTTTCTCATACAGTGTTATCATGCAGGTCTTGAGATCATGGAGCAATAATGATGAAGATTAATTCACGAGTCGGGGCTGTTTCAATGCCAATTTCGCCATCATTGTTCGAAGTTTGGCACAATAACGATTACGATTATTGTAAAGAATATAAAAAAAAGAAAGCCGGTCGAAAAAAGTGGTCGGGAGTGCTACCGGGTGGGATGCCGTTGCCCCCTTTTATGAGGTAGTCATGTCCACAAAGGATGCGACGGAACGGGAATGAGATCGGCTGGGTTTCGCCTCTCCCGGCCATGTAGGGGCACTCGTCGTCGGCCACCATAGTGCGAGATGGTGGGCGGCTACCTCGGTATGGGTAAGCTGCCTGCAAATTGGCCTCGGTAGTAAAGTGCGTCATGGCTCCGTGCACTATCCCACCCTACATGGGGTGAAGAAAACGGGAGCGTTACCAGGTTCTGGCTGCTGCTAGAGTATCCGTCTTGCGGACGGAGACCCACGTCCACTGTGAAGCAACGTTGTTCGGAGTGGCGGGAGTCGGTCGGCAGTAGTTTCGGCTTCCACCATCTCCTTCAATTCAGCGTTATTCACCTGTGTGTGATCTTCCACGTGGTTCATTCGTAAAGTCGATGTTTCTTTTACGAAAGAAAGAAAGAAAGAAAAGAAAGAAAACATTTTATTTAGGACACCATAATACACATACATACATTAATAATCCACTTAGAAAACTGTCCTAGATTGGGACTAGCTCAGCATATGCTGATTTTAGATATAAAATCAGCGCTGGTCTTCCGCTAGCCCCGTGGAGTAATGTCACGAACAAACGTGAAACTTTTAAAAGTTCATTAACAAAATGGCATAAAAAAGTCAACATAACATATGATTAAACAGAAATAATATTATAGATATTAATTGCAGTTTAAACTTCACTCTAAAAATAACTATTGAAACATATTATATCTTGAAAAATTATAGTTAGTAAAGAACTAAAAAAAAACATGGTTTTACAAAAAATCAAACTAAAAGGAAAAAATAATTTTCAATAAATTTAAATTAAGGATTAAAAGGATAAAAGAAGGAAGGAAAGCGTTTAAACCAAAAACGCACGGTGTGTTCATTAGCAGTCTCCTCTTCAAACGCAGCGTTATCATTGCGCATCGTTTCTGCCGCGTCAGAACACGTATTCAAAAATAACTAGGACTTTCGAAGTTCTAAGCTAGTTCTTTCAGGTCTAAGCTGAATAAAAAAACAATTGAAAGTCGAAACAATTGAAGATCAAATTTTGCACATTTTTTAAAAGAATAATCTCATAGATATCATGTGAAAAAGTTTCACTCGAAAATCTCCCACCATGAAAGTTTTATGTCAATTCAAAATAAGGACTTTTACATTGGTTTAAATGGTATATATTTAGATTTCTGGTCGATACAATTTTAGGCGTAAAGAAAAATGCCATATGACAAAAAACTGCCTGAAATGCGAGTTGATAGATACAAAAGTAGTGGTACTTAGATTGAAGAAACATGGGATTGCGTGAAATTTGATATGACGAAAAAAGGTGTGAATGTGCAGACGACGACTAATAGACGAGAATGGAAGGACAAAACACAAACAAACAAAAAATTTTTATCCGTACAGGGGCGGAGAAAGAATACTAACCTCTGTGGCCGGGGTCGGCCTGTCGTAAAGGCGACAAAACAACCCAACCTAGCTAAGTGGTAGGGCCTCAAGCCCGTCTGGATGGCGACCACCTTTGCTCTTAAGTATGCCACCATAATAACCTTGTGTTATGTTCCGGCATTAGTGACCCAAGTTCCTGTACCCTTATGGGATAGCAGCGTGTTTGCGATGCCACTGGCGTTGCAAACACCTATAGGCGACGGTAACTGCTAAATTCTAAGCGGGCTGTCAGCCTCTCTGCTGTCCTACGCAATAAAAAAAAACATGTTCTCTGTTTTGTCGATAATCTAAAATCCATACACACGAAGTCCCGGTATCTTTATCACTCGAAATTTATGAATAAAGTTTTGATGTATCAAAGTGCTATTTCATTATGTAATTTATACAGTTCAATTTATATAACAATAGTTTAGCATCTACGTTGTTATTCGCACTTAATCCTAGATTAATTTAGTAACGAAACAACATCTTGAGTTAATGCATTATTCATAGACTGGCTGTGAATTACTGTAATTAGTTATTGGAAACGACTTTCGTATATTAAAACAGAAGACACTTAATAAATCTAAAAACTAGTGATTCACTCCATTCAAATGTTTCAATTTTATTTATTTATATTATCAAGCGATACTTTAAAGCGTATTTCATACTATGTCAAGGAAGGAACACTTACGTACAATCAGTATGGCATATAAATATGTATTATCCATGTATCTCGCATGTTTATAACTCTTGCCGGATATATTGAATATGTTACTCATCCCGCTTCCCGTTCACTGCCGCCATAATAAATTTTGTAACAAACAATATTCCCTGTCCTTTGTCTGGTCTCTACGGATCGATCGACTCCTAACAATAGTCGTAGACCTCTTGAACATAAACACTAGAGCAAGCAGAAGATGAATCGTGGATTCGAGCGCAATAATCACTAACATCACAATCAGACTAAAGACCGCCAACGAATATGGATGCTCGGATATACTTGGATCTTGAAAAAAAGAATCTAAAAAGTATATTCTATTATAATGCGAGCGTCTATTGCAAAAGAAAGTATGCTTTGTACCTATAAAAATGTTATAATTATTGGTATTGTAAGGGTATAAAGAAACCACGAATGATTGCGAAAAATAGGGTGAACTGAAGAGAATAGAAAGGAAGGAACGTGTTAAGCTGAGCTCCCACAACTTGGGATAAGTGTAACAAAGCAGTATATGGTCTAAAAATTACGGATTTTGTAATGTGTTTTGTTTAGAAGTCGAACAAAGGATGTTTTGATAAGGCACTTATTGCCACTACGATAAATAAATATATTTCCATCCTGGCAATAACTACCCCTTATCAGTGCCTGTTCAGAACTTCGGGAGGAAAGCCGATATGGATATGTGGGTTCTCTGCCTTACTACCCTGCTACTATTCTTATATTATATAGAGCAAATGATAGGCAAGCAAGCATAGTGGAATGTTTATAAAACCCCTGTCGCCAATTGAGCCTGTAGCATCGACTTTTGGTCATCTGCTTGCCATATATATACCAAATTTAATAGTCATTCACTAGCGTTAATTTATAAATTATATACCACGAAATTAAGTTCTGTACTATCTAGTCTTTTGTGTCCCGAATGGTGCTCTGTTGCCACAATGAAGAAGGTCGTGTGTACGCCTCAATCGCTTTCATTATTATATTAGAACCCGTCATAAGTCCTATTATGACTGCCAAATACACTTCCTATCTAAATTGGTAATGTTGTTTGGGAATTGTTTTGCTGTTATCCTTATTGTACTTTGGAGTCGCAGGTACGGCACTAAATATGATAACAAAGCTTCATCTAGATGCCCTTACATTTTCCTTTCTTAAGCAAACCACAAGAACGTATGAAAAAATAAGAACAAAGAAATATATTACAAAATTTGGTTTTATATGGCCTTTTGTCGCCATTCTAACCAACCCTTTTAGTTTTAAGCTTACTCAATAGTGCCCTTCCTTTACTTTTACAGATCCTAAGAAAACAATAGGGTTGCCACTTTTACTTTTAACCGAATCCATGCGTATTAAGATACATACATCTAATGTTTCTTAAAATATAATAACACTATGGTTTTACCTTTTCGTATTAATAAATTTAGTAAATTAACAATACGCTGTTGTAAACAATAGTTTCGTTACATAATAATTGTTTATAGATTATTTTATATATTTTATTACAACAAATGAACTGTACAGTGAGTGGTAGTAGAATAATTTTAGACAGTTCTTATGTCTAGCTGAGCAGTATGGTAAATAGAGATAGGAGTATTTAATGGTGAATGATTACATCACCAATATTTTGAAGCTCAAATCAAATCTATGTGGTAAGATTTTGCACCCTTCTGAATTCAAGCAACAGCTGCCCTCGTAAAAGCCAAACAGTATATTAATTATTTGATTAAATCAGACTTCAGTTTCTGTCGGCAAGCATCTGTAAAATATTAATCACATCAGTGTTGGATTAAGCAAGTGCGGGCCCCGTAGCAAATTCTATTTGCCCTTTGAGCCCTTGATCTACTAGGGATTCTTAAGTAACTAAAGTGGAAAAAAAACAATTCGATACTCAATACCTCTATCGTTTATTTGCCGTCTATGCGTTTTGTTTGTTTTTTTATATTAGGTACTCAGGCAGATATGAGTGGGTTTGAATATACCGGGCCCACTTTCGCGCGGGGCCCGTAGCAATTGCTACTCTTGCTACGTGGTTAATCCGGCACTGAATCACATCACTAAAGTAATAGTTGGATGTGATATATATAATCCCTTATTTATTTCTTTTCTGATATTTTTATAATGAATGTACATACACGAACTTTTATGTTTATAATCTTTACTATATTAAACACTTTTTATTGTTAGGGAAAATATGAAACGTATTATTTTTGATTTTTATTACGAATGAACCCCATAAACTGAATTCATACATTTCAATTTCACCTTTACCCGGCCGCATGCAATTACGTTGCGAATAATCTGCCGTAAAATATAATTTGAATAAATTTCATGCTCACAACCTCCGAAAAACTCGATTTCCCCGTCACATAACCAATTTTTCCTTGCATACCGTCGCGAGTAGCCATCTTTTCACGCGAAGTGTCTTTTGTTTCCACCCAGGTCTGTCATAAATTGTGCTCGCTCTTGTCTTCTGTCTTGAGAAAAAACGCGACGCGATAACGGCAACTGTTGACAATCATGTTGGCCGTATTATGGTAAAATTCCACCAAACTCTTCCAAGAACAAATCATCCTTAAATGGAAGCTGAGGAATCCTGCTTAACAACAGAGAACGCAAGGCAGCCGAAGAGAACTTTGGCTTCGGGGGGATCAGACTGTAGTGAAGAACACTCACTACCTTTGTCAAAAAAATTTATACATCCGGGAACAATAGTCACTTTATATACAATATTAAATCAATAACCTTTTCCTTTTTCAAAGTTTACTGAAAAACTAACTACCCGCATAGTTCTAAAATACTACCATATTAAGAATCTAATACTTTTTGATTTCGGTTTAAAATTGTCTCTCTTCTACCTCATGAGTAATATGACCTCACGACCTCACATGAGGTCACGAGTAATATTTATATACATTTTATAATGATCCACGTAGGCGTCTGTATTAACCTTCGTATAGGATGTAATCTCAACCTAACGGTTAGTTATGTTGATGGGCACGCCCTCGCTCAGTGAGTCAACGCCAAATGCTTGGCAGGTTATTATAGATACTTAGGAAACAAAGGAGCATTTAACTGGAGTTCCTAAGTTGGCTAATAAGCGATAATATGTGGAGCGTATTACAGGTAAACTATATCGTTGTTAGAATCATCCTTGCAATAACTGTGAGCAGTTACGCGTGCCATTTACAACATCAGCATTGAAGAATTTCCAATTAGTAATTTAGTATAGCAAGACTGTAAGAACTTAAAATGTATAGTAAATTTATTTTCAATCTGACATTAATCATTGATATTCGAGTGGTTTAACCCGTTGTGTTTAACGCTTTTTTTAACGCACTTGGGAACTCGAGGACTACATTCAAGTACATTCATGCGTTACTGTTCCTTTTTTTACCAAAATATTCAATATAAGATACTAGGGTATTTTTCTCCACCAAAGCCTTCTTCATTTCTTAACAATGTATACAAGCTGAAGACTAGATGCGAACCCCCGCTCCCCTCGGCATTCTTAATATCCTTTAACGATAAACGTTTATAAAGTGGTCAAAGTTTACAACTTTTCTGAATACTTTTCGGTACCATTACATCATACAAAATATTCATATACTCGAATAAATTTCATACCACAACAACTTAACAGAGATAGTTACAGAATATAAAATACTATTATTACTAGTATAAATAAGTGGTGATAGAAGACAAATATTAAAAGGCAATATTGATATTACAAATTATTTGTAACATTTACGAAATAAAGATACGGTTTTATTAAGGTATTTATATCAAAATGTGTTTATTTTAATATTTGGAACTTACCGTAAAATTCCGTCCACGAGCGGAGTAAGAATACTGATATGATTCCGCCCCCTGCGGCCGGGGGCGGCTTATTGTAAAAGACGACAAAACAACCCGCCTAGGTTGTAGGACTCCGCCAGACTGAATGGCAACCACCCCTGATCTCTAAAGATGCCATCATAATAACTTTGTATTATGCTCCGGTATAAATGCACCAGGTCCCAGTTCCCCTATGTGGATGGTGGGGAGTTAACGCCGCCCCTGACGTTTTCTAATACCTCCAAGAATACGTGTACAATGTTTCATGATGATCGGCTAAGTAGTTTTCGCGTAAAAGCGTAACCAACAAACTTACTTTCATATTTATAATATTAAAAGTATGATTGGCCCTCTTTTGAATAATTTATTAAATATTTTTCCGTAAAATATTACCATTTTATAATCTTTTAACAAAACTAGTAAAAATTATAAAGATTATGTCAAGAAAGAATTTGTATAACAGGATTCAAAATTTAAAAAAATTGTTTTATCAATAAAAGGTATCAGTGACAGCATTTGATAGGTACTACAGAAATATAGTACCTGAGGCGCATTCGCATCACGTTGAGGTTGTAAAATAATAAAACTTTATCCTTCAAGTCAACGTTTTGAATAAAATGCAATACGTGTTTGGGATGCAGCCAAAACGGGCTCCGGTTCCTTCTCAACCGGAAAATTGTCGCTTTGCTACTAAGTAATATTTTCTTGCTTACTTTGCATATAAATAATGCAGCATTTGGTATTACGTATGCATACATTCGGTTTATACTGGTATCAAGAAAAGAGGTAAAAGTGTTTCGTGTATCTCAGTATCTGAAATAATAAAGAATACATTGTAAACCACATGTAACGTACTTTCAAGAACATTTCATTACTTAAAAAATTCCTGATTTTTTTGTTTATGATGTAGGACAGCAGACAGGCTGACGGCCCGCTTAGAATTTAGCAGTTACCGTCGCTTATGGATGTTTGCAACGCCAGTGGCATCGCAAACACGCTGCTGTCCCATAAGGGTACAATATACTAAAATACAACACAAGATTACTATGGCGGCATATTTAAGACGAATCGCCATTCAGACGGGGTTGAGGCCCTATCACGTAGCTAGGATGGGTTGTTTTGTCGTCTTTTACGACAGGCCGACCCCGGCCGCAGAGGTTAGTATTCTTTCTCCGCCCCTGCACGTGCAAAAGAATATGACAAATATTAAATTATCATAAAATTCCAATCCAAATTATCAACAGACTTTACTCAATAAATCAGATGCGACCTAGAGTGGAAACCGTGTTTCAACGTGCATGTTATTTCTCCGACCCAATGAACTGACTACCCAGTCAAAGGCGTTCAAAGGTCAATCGAACTCTCCATACCTCCAAAGAAGGTACTTTATAGATTTCTAGCTGACCCAGCAAACGTTTTCCTGTCATATAAATTTAAAAAACTAGCCTATGTCCTCCAAGGCCAATATATCTCTATACCGAAATTCAACAGAATTGATTCAGAGGTTTAGGCATGAAAACGTAACAGACAGACAGAGTTACTTTCACATTTGTAATATAAGTATGTATACAGGTGTATAGCGTGTACTCGAAGAAGGTTTACATCCAGTAGCGGATGGTACGAGTAATCAGCTATTTTTTTATAACTAGAGTTCAGCAGACAGGCAGACGGCCTACCCTGGCAGGTGGTTATCGTCGTCGCCGGCCTCGAAGAAAATTATAACGCCTTTTTTGAAGAACCCCATGTCGTACCGCGCTGAGAAAACCTCAGCCGGAAGCTCATTCCAGATCCTGAGAGTACGCAGCATGAACGTTCTAGAGAACCGTTTCAAATTTTCAATAACACAATTATGAAATTCATTTTTATATTTACCTTTTTTTTCTTTATACACAACATATAAACAAACTTAACCCTAAAAGAGTGAAATTTCAGCAAACCTCAACATTTTAACTTCAATTTTATAGCCAATTTCCACTTAAAACTTATCGGTATCAATTACTTTTGTTGTAATACTAATTACTCAGCTAAATCTATGTTGAAATCTAATTCGATATCAAGCCAATTATTTCAGTAATTAATAGATTTAACCGCTTAATATCTGCACGAAGTTGCAAAATTATCTTTAAAGAGAGGTTAATGAAATGCAAGATCTATATTATTACTCAAATAACCTTCATTCATAACATAAAAGTAGAAATTTACTAAATTAAAAATATTGTATTTAACAACAATCTAATAGTCATCTACACAGACTATTAGTTAGTTGCGCGTAAAAATGTCGCACCACATAGCTTGGTTTAAATTTTTCACAAACTTTTAATCCCAGATATAGATCTTAGATCAAAAGTTTTTATCAGTCAGTCAGTCTTCAATTATAAGATAGACTGAAAATAATCGATATATTAAAAAAAACTATTATAAAAAAATCATGGATGTTTTACTTAAAAAATTATACCTGTTTGGAAGTGGACTACACTATTTTGACAAAAAATTCGTAATTTATTTTGAAATATTATTATATCATACTTTTTATCCGTACAGGGGTGGATAAAGAATACTAACCGCCGCGGCCGGGGTCGGCCTGTCGTAAGAGGCGACAAAACAACCCTAGCTACATTGGTTTTAATTGGTTTTAAGTATGCCGCCATAATAACTTTAACTTGTGTTCCGGCATTAGTGACCCAAGTTCCTGTACCCTTCTCTAACTGCTACATTATAAGTGGGCTGTCAGCCTGTCTCCTGTCCTACAGCACAAAAAATTAAAAAACATCAATGTTCCAATAACAACCTATGTGTCTATTGATGTTTTAGAGAATCTAGCTGCATTAACATCTGTTCGTGAAATATGTCCTATCGGCTCTAAAATAAACAAGGAAGTTAAGCACTCAGCAAAATAATTTTATACTCCAATATTCTATTATTGTCTCCATTAGACTACTGGCTACATTTGTATTTTCCGTTTATATCAATTCCGTTTATTCCATATATTCAGTTATCAATTGATAACAGATATTTCATAATATTTATTAAGAACATCATAAATTATTTGGTACTTAAATATATTTTACCTACCTATTTAAATCAGCTAATAATTAGAACATCTACTAGAATGCACCTATACGGCAGAATAAAATACAAACTAATCCCATTTTGGGAACAATCGAAGTTCTAAAGTAACATGTTATTTATATGTTCATTGGCTTTTGTTTTGCTTACCAAGTTATTTATCGGAAGTAGGACATCCAAAAATTAGGTTTGAATTTTGTTAAAAAAACAACAGTACTGTAGTAATGAAAATAAGTTTTACATGACAATTATATATTGACAATAAATAATACTTAATATTATAGTGATAGTAGTAAGTTTGTTTGTTACGCTTTCACGCGAAAACTACTTAACCGATCATCATAAAACTTTGTACACATTCTTGGAGGTATTAGAAGTAACATGGGATACTTTTTATTTAAAAAAAAATATTTATACGAAGATTTTCTTTCCTTTCTCATTTTTTTCGATTTATTTTTGCTTGTTAATCGCCCAGCGGGGCGAGCGTGATCGGCTAGTAAACCATAAAGTGCTGTCAATTTTAAGGAGGTTTTAAGTATGTGAAGCTGACTTCAGAACAAATTTTTCAATTATTCAAAAATTAAATGCTTATATTTCCATATTCCCACATATTTCATTTTCCTAGATTTTCGTCTTTGACGACCAAGATTGCCAGTATTAGAAGATCACCAAGGCTAACTTAAACAAAAGTACAATTAACGAAAAAATAAGAATAACAGTCCTGTTTATTTATTTTTAAATTTGAACCGCTACCGAAGTGGTGGATCCACGAAGACTGGGTACAAAAAAGAAAGTTTAGGTTGTATGATGAGAATGATATCGTTCTCATAATTAAATATCATTCGGTTATTTATCAAGCTATAAGCTTTGCTCTGCTGTAATTCCAACAAGTGCTACTCGTTTGGACAAGGCACTCATGTTTTTAATATTTTTTTAATCATTTTATACAATATTGAATTTCCGTTATAAAAATGGACACCCTACTAGGAACATTCCTGTGGCCGGTCCTTTAAAGTTTGCATATAAATTTGGCTGCTGGCCGAACCATTATTTGTTCGACAACAGTCCTGGTAGCCGACATAAATTATAGGCCCGACATTCGTCTCAGTTTGCTTACAGCGTACACCAAATATTTACATACCTCGTTGTGTAAACTGGCGGTAGATTCCACCGCAATATTTTTCTGTGGCATAATATATCCTGAATATTCAATTTCTTTAGCAAATATCAATAATTTCATATTTATTCCTTTTATATTCGATTAAACCATTTTGGTAATAGAAAAATAGTTTGCATATAAATTCTAATTTATAGATCTTTGATATATTTTTTTTCTGATTCTAGTGTAAGGCTTAATATGTCTACAAAAAAGTGGTAGTGGTAGTCGTCTTTTAATATGCTATCATCCATGTAGAATTATATCACGTGATTTATTTTTAATACTTATGAATTTAAATTATTAATTTAAATTATAAAAAATAACTAATAGTTGACTAACTAAACTAAGGAGGAAGAGATTGAATTTTTAGTAAAACAGCCGCCTGTTGTACCTTAACATATTGTATTTATTCTAATCCATTAATCTTCTTTTTCTCGGTCGAATTCTTCATTAAAGGTAAAGCTAAAGGTCATGTCCTTAAAAATCAACCGTGGCTTGTCTCGTAAGCTGTTTCCACCTCGTCTGGTCCTCAGAATAGTGGTTGGTACTGGGATGCCAGTGAGGGCGGTTACTCGGTCACACTAATGGCTAGGTGTACGGCCGCGGGATCGCTTTCCTTCCACTTTGCCTGTCACGATCAGCTTATCTAAGTTATCCGACTGTCTTCAGGCAATGTAACAATCCATTAAATTACTTAAATAATTTAATACGAGTATTATAGTTTAAACACTACATATATTGTGATTACGTCTTCATAATTGTCCTGAAAGATAATATTTGTTTAGGCCAGCGTTTCTTAACCCCGGGTCGCGACCCAAAGTCGGGTCGCGGGCGGTATTGAGAAGGGTCACGAAAAAATTTTCAATTACGCTATGAACGCCTTAATCAGTGACATCTCGAGTCCTGACTCGGAACGCACCATAGGTTAAGTACTATGCGGGTAGTGAAGCTGAAAAGGCTTTGCTACCATTTCTAACTACTTATTTGTGTGAAGCAGGATTTTCGTGCCTTGCTGTCTGAAAAAACAAGTACAGAAATAGACTGGATCCTCAGCATGATATGCGGTGTGCACTGTCCATAAACTTAACTTCACATATAATCTTCTTTGCTCAAAAATACAACATCAGGGTATTCACTAATATTGCCGATGTATGCTTGTTTGTTTCACTTTGATTTGAATAAAGAAAAAATTAATAATGTAATTTTTTTTTTGATATTTCATAATGACATCAATTTTAACAAACCACGGGCTTTTAGTCAGTCCTATTTTTTATTATCACTGGAAGAAAAATAAAACATTAGGGTCGCGAGCATCAAATTATTTAATCTTTGGGTCGTCAGTCAAAAAGGTTAAGAACCGCTGGTTTAGGCCTTAGATTCTGCGTCTACTAAAAAATTTTTAAAAATGTGCATAGACTTTTCTGCTATGAAATGACTTTGTATGTTGTAATAGCTAATACAGAGCTATTAATTCAGTACCGATATTGAGATAAGACAAATCATCTTCATCATATACGAGTAACAAGGAAAATGCTACAAATGATAGGTAGACCAAAAAAAGATGGATGGATTGTGTAAAGATGATATGGCAAAAAGGTGTCAATGTTCAGATGAAGCCTAATACAGGAGAGTGGAAGAAGGACATTTTGTGCCAACCCCACATAGCTGGGATAAGCACAGGAAGAAGAAGAAGAATCCTCTTCAGCCCCATTACATTTTTCCCGCTTCTTAAATTTAAACCTGTTCTAATATTATTTGACATCATTGATATATAGCTATTATCACGGTATGTAAATATAAAATTATGTATATCCAGGTATAGGAAGTTAAGCCTTGCTTCGTCTATCACACATAAATGTTGCAGAATTTTCTAGCACATTTATCCTAGCACTAGAGTACTATTCTCCAGTTCCTATCCCACTGCTATAAGCAAAGCGAAATGATGCATTGTTGCACCTCCGCGCAATTCCAAGACGAGTATTAAAGCCTTTTTCAAGACGTCTAGGAACCTCAAAGAGGCTTATCCGTTCGCTATTGAATAGGAACTCGTAAAACATTCTTAGGTATAGCACTTATGTCATCTTATCACGTATAAAAATTCCTTTGATGGTAGTATTTCGTTTGGATCATTACTAAGGTTGAATCTTATATTTATGTTATTATAAGGGTATAAAGAATACCTAAATCTGTGTTTTAACGGTATCTTTTGTTGGGGTGGTGGTAGATATTTATTAGAGGTCAAATATTACTGAGACCGTAGAGTTTATTTCAACTAAAACTTTTATAAAGTGAAATAGTTGAAATAAACTACGTACGTGTAATATAATAAACTACGTGTGTTTGCTACGTGGTAGGGCCCCAAAGGTCCTCTCGGGGCACGGTTGCTTCGGGAGGTACCTGTGTCGCATAGGGCGGGAGATAACATCGGGGTGCCACCACTGTGGCGCGGGCGATTAGAAGGACACGGTGGAACACACTGTCGCCGTGTGCTCCCGGCCCTGGTTCTGTCCATGGTCGGGGGCGATCCTGGATGGACGGCCGTCGCCTCCTTCTGCGAGGCAGTCATGTCCGCAAAGGAGGCGGCGGAGTAGGAGCGGGAGTCAACCACCATCCCCTCCCGCCAACGCAGGCCACGTCGGCGGCGCTGGAGAGCAAGTAACGACCTCCGGCCGCCGTAAAAAGCGGCCGCGGGCGGCCCCTCGGGGGAGGACCCGCCGCCCGCACTGTTGCCGCGAGGGTGAGGGCTGCGTGCTGTTCCGCGGCCCCCCTCAACTCCTAGAGTTGTTACAGGAGAGCGCCAGGGGGACGAAAGCCTGACCCCCTGGCGCCAACAATTTAGAAGGGGCCCGCCTTAAGACAAAGGGCGGGCTGGCGCCGGCCCGGGCCACGAGATTGGCAGGCAACATATCCGTGGGCCCGGGCGTAGGCGATAGAAGAACAGCGGGGTTTTTTAGTGGGTAGTCGGAAAAATCCCGAAGTCCCACATATCCCTCGGTCCCCCCGGGCCGGGGAAACCCGTCAAGAGAGGTTTGTCCCCGAGACCAAAAAAAAACGTCTTCTCCTTCCACTCTCCTCTATTAGTCGTCATTTGAGCATTCACACCTTTTTTGTCATATCATCTTTTACACAATCCATCCATCTTTCCTTGGCCTACTGTCTCCTTTTGCATCCATCCACTCTCACTTTCCTTGTTATATGGCATTCTTATCTTCGCATAATATGGCCATACCAGGCTAACCTATAACTTTTCAGCTTCTCAATCACTGGCGCTACTTTCAAACTTCCCCTGATAATACATTTATTCTAATTTTATCCATTTTTGTAACTCCACTCATCCATCTTAACATTCGTACCTCTACTGCATCACCTTTCATCCTTTCCCTTTATGGTCCAGCATTCCGATCCATACAATATGACAGGTCTTATTACGGTCTTATATATTTTACCTTCACCTAAAAGGCACTTGTGGGTCGCAAATTGTTCCTGATACCTGTCGCCATTTAAGCAATCATGCATTCACTTTGTTTTTCGCATCTATCATCAGCCTATCTCACCGTCATTTTGGATTAATGATCCGAGGTACCAAAAGTTTTAGCAAATTTGTAGAGACACGCCTCCTTAGGTATTCGGAATGAAATCGGAAACTGCACCAAAATCGTAAAATACTCGTAGTATCGTATAAATTGTCCTAAAATTAAAATTATATATTTTATTTATATAAGTTCAAAGTAGAAAGATATTAACCTGTTTAATTCAATCTGACATTAAAAGAGAACAAAATGCATTTTAAACGGTTCCTTCGGAGTCGAATTTATTAACTTAACCTTTACAACGGCAATTTAGCTTTGAACTCTCAAATTCAGGTATTCAATTAAGGTTCATTAGTTAGTAATTGTTGAGTAAACTTTCGTCTAAATTGCTGGCATGTATAAAACTTTAGATAATTTGCAACTTTAGTCTTCCTATGTGACTAACACATAAAATGGTGCACCTACGGGTTGTGACCTGTTAAGTCAAATAAATACTTATTAAAAAAAATCAACCTATAAAATGTATTACATATTCGTCGTTTCAATATGTAATAGTTCTACATAATTTGGATGTCAACATTTAATTTAATTCCCAAACCTAACTTGCACACTGAAAAAGCGCGGGGAACGTTCATAATTGCCGGTTGTGGTTTTTGGAAATTTTATTTAAATATCGGATTAATTTATTTTCTATAAATTGCCATTACCTACATGACATTGGCAAAATGCATAAATCTTGCTATGCCATTTCCTAAAAGAAGAACTCGTACATTATATATAGAAAATTATGAAACCTTATTTATAAAATATGTACATAGTTTTATTTGGATATTTTGAAAACATTTACTCGCAGTGCGTATTCATGTATTCTTTCTATTGTGAGATATTCTATTATGCGTAATGACTGTGGCGACGTCATTACCGTAACACAGGAATGTACTTTTTATTTAGATCTTTAAGAATAAACAGCATGCAGAGAATAAACTATTGTTTTAACTTACTGTTTTAATAAATAGTGATGCCTAACAAAGGTGGTAGAATGGCTCTTTACTTGGGTATAACATAGGATAGACTTGTATTTAATTCAACAATACATAGTTACATTTTATTTGCATTTTTTTACTTTAATATACTCTGTTAAAATAAAACCAGCCTGTATATCATGATTTGACTTTTATGAAATTGACCAAGGATGCGTTTAAGTTAAATTTTTCAATAAAAAGTATCCTATGTTACTTCTAGTACTTCCAAGAATAAGTACAAAGTTTCATGGTGATCGGTTAAGTAATTTTCTCGTGAAAGCGTAACAAAGAAACTTACTTTCACATTTATAATATTAGTATGATTAAATCTAAAGGGAGCAAAATCAATGTATTTTAAAATACGAAGATGTAAGACTGACTATAAGAACATATATTTCTTGTTCTTATTTACTCACGCAGCGTTTTGTGTTAGTAGGTATGTGCAATTTCAGTACAGTGTGGTACACGATTCCCGCAGGAGCCGTGGGGGACACACTGTATAGGCTGTACGCCTCATTAAATTTTGTTTGAATAGAGGGATGAACCCACCGGTACTTGGTCAGGATATGAGGTAGTAACGACAGCAAAATATACCATACTTAAATAAATTTTATGACTCTTTATAGGAAAACTATGATGATGGCTATGATCTTATGATCACCCATCTTTAATATCTTTTTATTTTCTCGTTGTATGTTATTTTAGCTTACAATAATAATATGTAACGGGTCTTTAATTAAGCGCTTCTTATCTTTAAATTTAAATAAAATATTGTGTGTACGAGATATTATCGAATTTTTTTATTCGTTTGAAAGACCTATTGATGTCATTGTGTGGAATAAAACATCGTTCAAATGTTCGCCACGGCTTCTCTGGGTGGAGCGCATCCGAAATGTTCAATTTTTTTATGATTTGGTGCATAAATCAGACTGAATTTGACCGATGGCATGGGTTATGTTGGCTTTGAGAACCGCTGTGGTTTGTGGCTTATTCGCATAGATCTGCTACTTAAGAAAACCTTACAAGAAAAAGTCTAACGGGGTCAAATCGCACGATCTCGGTGGCTAGTTTACATCGCTCCCCGTGACCATGCCCTCACATCGCTCGTGCAGAACATCCAATGTGGTATGAGCTGTGTGGCACGTTGCTCCGTTTTGTTGAAACCACATGTCGTTTGTGTCCAGATCATCCAATTCAGGCCAAAAGAAGTTGGTAATCATCGACCTATAGCGATCGCCATTGATAGTGATGGCCTGGCCAACGTCGTTCTCAAGGGAATATGGATCGATGACTCCGCCAGCCCAAAATCCACAGCAAACAATGACTTTTTCGGAATGCATTGGACGCTCTTGGATCTTATGTTTTTTTTATATTGCTGTAGGACAGCAAACAGGCTAACGGCCAGCTTAGAATTTAGCAGTTAACGTCGCCCAGTGGTGTTTGCAAAGCCAGTGACATCGCGAACACGCTGCTATCCCATAAGGGTACAGGAACTTGGGTCAGTATTGCCGGAACACAACACAAGGTTATTATGGCGGCATACTTAAGACCAATGGTGGCCACCATCCAGACGAACTTGAGGCCCTACCACGTAACTAGGGTGATTTTCGATTCGACGCGTAGATGGTTAGATATATGCTATTTATTTTTTGCATTTTATCAACCCTTTCTCATTTCTTTTCGATTCACTTTTGCCTGTTATTCGCCTAGCGGAGCGGGCATGATCGGCTAGTAAATAAGATGAAATGAGCAGTAGAATTAACGGGCTAGACAACGGGAGAAAAAATGACTTAAAGAGTTATGTATCGCAAGAAATAGTATTAACTCCATAACATATTACGGTAAAGTGACTACACGCACTTTAAAAGCACTTTCAAAGTACGTATATTCTGATATAAATTTTCGCGCAGGATCTAATATTTTATGATCTCTGAAAATGGATTGTTTTGGACAGGGCTGAGGTCAGCAATTGTATGTTTGTAAGAAAGTCTACATTCGTCTACCAAAATTTTCCTCATTAGCAAATACTTAGTAGTTAGTAAGTTTAATTGGTGGATTAAAGGGTTGTTTTGCCTGCATTCCGAAATATTAATAACAGTAAAGATTTATGACCATTTCGACATTTGGTGTAATTCATATTTAAATTCAAAGTAAGAAATAACGTATCATAAAATTGAATATTATATTCCTCATAGATTCAATTGAGACGTGAACTTTGACTTTACACATGCGGTGAACAGACGTTTGAATGAAAATCATTGTGACTTATCCACTGGCCTTGAAGCTGACCGCCATTGCCGGAAGACTGTATTGCATTTCGAATATAAATTTGTGACAATGAACCAACGACAATTACATAAAAAACCTCTCATATTACACTAGTTTAAAACACACGTATTCAAATAGACTAAAATATCATCCGGTTATTTTGAATTGTGTTGACATTTTGTGTATTTTAGGCATATAAAGTATCTAATAAAATGGGTGGCATTATGTTGGTTAACTATAAGATTAGGGTAGCCCCTGTACATTTGAAAGGCCTGCCAAAAAGGACCATCCGCGGCTTGAGTTCGTCGCGTCCCACGGTTCCAGACTCTAGATGAATGAAGGAACACTGGGTTTTAGTGGGTATATCAGCTACGTGCTCTCCTAGCCAAGAGGAGGAGACCCACACTACATGGTCTCGCCGCACACCCCCACGCGGCGGGATAGCATAGTATATTTCCACCTCCCAAAAAAGCGTTCGTTCTCCTCCTTTTGCTAACCTACAGAAAGCAAAGCACACCACTATTTTCCATTAGTCATGGCAAATGCTTCGGTAAAAATCAAATCTAATTTCTCTTGTGTAAGAAAAGGAAAAAGGCACCTATATTTTGTCTTTATTCTGCAGTATAACCGGGGTTTCACGGCAAATGCTACGATTGCAACCAGAAGAAGTAATAATAATTATTAAAAACCTAATGAAGATTATACTATCATAACAGCAACTAAACTTATACGTTATGTTTCGTTCAAAAAGCTATACATTAAAAATAATATTATTTCCAGAGAAAATTGAGTGATAAAACTAGATATATGTACAATTAAAAACTGCAACTAACATTCATAAAGGTCACAACAATAAGTTTTTCTATACACCTTCTGATTTATGCTCGAATTACTTTATTGCAAAAAATATAAGTACCTACATTTTCTTGATTCACTTTGATAAAGCCCATATATTGTTAAAACAAGTCCAAAAGTTTCTGGAAATCTCAACTTATGGTAGTAGGTATTATAAGTAATCATATTAGAATAATATCTATTATAAGTCTCCATTTATTAAAAGAGTGAGTAAAAAGTGGTATGATTACAATAAAGACAAAAAAACTCCTTCGTGTTTTTCCTGGTTGCATCAAAAGCTTTCACTTTGTAACCCCAAAGAAACTGTTGCTGGAAACAGGGCTACATCAGCCATTTGTGTCAGTACCCTTTCCACGACCCTCTATAAATTCCTTATTTACCTTACCTTACAATATTTGATTTTCTAGACGAAATAAATGTGGCTAGATTCGTTTTATAACTGACTTGCTCATCCCAAAAAATCTAAAGGTGCGCTTCATTTTATGCTTGAAACTAACAAAGGAGTATTTTATTTGTAGCCTTTTACGGCTCCATAGAATCTGGGTAGGATAACCCTGTTATTTTCTAGCTTGGACAACATGGTTTCAAAATGGCTGGAAAACATAATACACATTGGTATTATCATTTAATATTGGCCAAAGACACAGGCTACTTTTTTATTGTTGTAGGACAGCAGACAGGCTGACGGCCCGCTTAGAATTTAACAGTTACCGTTGCCTATGGGTGTTTGCAACGCCAGTGGCATCGCTAACACGCTGCTGTCTCATAAGGGTACATGAACTTGGGTCACTAATGCCGGAACACAACGCAAGGTTATTATGGCACCATACTTAATACCAAAGGTGGTCGCCCTCCATACAGGCTTGAGGGACTACCACTTAGCTAGGATAGGTTGTTTTGTAGCCTTTTACGACAGCCCGACCCCGGCCGCAGAGGTTGGTTAATATTCTTTCTCCGCCCCTATATGGATAAAAGTGTACTTACTCAGTGGCGTAACGTAGTGGGGGCGGCAGAGACGGCCCGCCCCGGGCGGCACTTTTTAGGGAGCGGGAAAATTTCACAATAAATAATATAAATATTTTAACCATTTCATAATTTTATAACAACTACAAATTCGGACCGATTGAAAAGAGCAATGAGGTTTTCATTACTTATTCTGTGATTATTGTTGTGATGTGATATTTCTTTGAATGATATACCTAAATAAAAAGGCGGCAAAATTGACTTCCGCCCCGGGCGGCTGTCACCCACGCTAAACCGTTGCACTTACTACTTACTTTAGTAAGTAACAATTAGTAAAAAAAAATTTATATTATTTTACGTTTCATATTGATTTTTTATCATTATTATTCTATGCGATATTAGTTGAGCTAAGGTTTATTTTAGCGCCGATGGGAATTCGGGCCCCACTTCCGGCGGCTGGCGCCCAAGCTGATGGGTGCAGCGGGCGCGCTTTCGACGTTGCTTCCCAACTTGGGGGCCCGAGCGCCGCCTGTAGGCGATTGTACGTGGGAATCGTGCGGTCCATGGCCCTGTACGGGGCCCCTGTTTGGGCGTTGGACATGACGGCCAGCACTCTCGCCATTCTGCGTAAACCACAGAGGGCGATGGCCGTCAGAGTCGTCCGCGGGTATCGCACGATTTCCTACGAGGCGGCTTGCGTCCTGGCCGGATCCCCGCCCTGGGACCTAGAGGCGAAAGTACTCGCGTCATTATATCGATGGCGCGAGGAAGAGCGGGCACGGGGCTCGAGGCCGGCGCAGCGGCAGATCGCGCTGCGCCGAGAGGAGCTCCGTCAGGTCTTGGTGGCGGAATGGCGGCAAAGGCTTCTGCGCCCTACCGCCGGCCTCGCTACCGTCGAGGCGATCCGGCCAGTACTCGACGACTGGCTCGAGAGAAGGCACGGCTCCCTGTCGTTTAGGGTGACGCAGGTGCTGTCGGGGCACGGCTGCTACGGCAAGTACCTGTGCCGCATAAATAGGGAGCCGGACGCTCGGTGCCACCACTGCGTCCATTGCGGGGAGGATACGGCGCAACACACGCTTGCCGAGTGTGTAGCTTGGGAGGAGCAGCGCCGTGTCCTCATAAATGAAGTGGGAGGCGATCTGTCGCTGCCGGCCGTAGTGCGGAGGATGGTCGGTAGCGCAGAGTCGTGGGACGCAGTGGTGTCCTTCTGTGAGGACGTGGTGTCGCAGAAGGAAACTGCGGAAAGGGAGAGGGAGATCTCGACTCCCTTCCCCGGCCGCAGAAGGCGCACCGGGCGCAGGAGAAGGGCGGACAACGCCCTTTTCCAGCCCCCATGAATAGGTCCAGAGGCGAGGGACTTGGGGAAGTTCCCGCCCCCTATTCGATGGACCCGAGGTGGAGGCGCGCGCGGGTGTCGGCGCGCGCCTCTGAGGCGATGCACGGGGTAGTTAAACACCTCACTACCCCGTGCAGGAGACGAGGCCCGGACACACCGGGCCAGCACTAGTGTGGGGCTGCGGAAGAATTTGGATTCCCGCGGCCCCGCGCGCACGTGTGAGGAGACACCGGGGTGGTGGTTTTAGCCGGTAAGGATCCGGCACGCCCCTCCGCCTTTCCCCAGGCGGAGGTAGTCCATGAGGATTTCCCCACCCCGTAAAAAAAAAAAAAAGGTTTATTTTAGCACTTAAGTTCATTTCGTTCTTTAAGCAAACTCTATAAAACAACATGTCGTCATTCTCAACCGATTAAATCAAGATCAAAAGTAAATGAGTTGTTTTTCTATCAGTACAAGTAAATACAAGAGCATCGACTGAATAGTTCCAGACGGGCTGGAGCCGCAAACATCACCGCTCCATCACCGCGCCATCTCGCGAACAAACATTCACGTGCCTTTCACATATACACACACATCGTAATACCCTAGCAAGCCCCGAGCGGGTGAATCCCTAAAATAATGTAAATAGGAATTACTAATTACTTTTGTATTAATACAGGTTCAAATTGGACATACATGAATTAATTCAGTAATCAGTAAGTAAATGTAGAACAACCAAATGTTTTCATCAAATATTGATCATTATTGTTTCGCCATAAATATGTACAATACATGGTTACCGAGAGTTATAGCAATGGAAAACCAACCCTAAGGTTCTGTGGCAACATCTCGTAATTTGTCACGTATTGATGATGAAGAAACACCTTCACATGAAGATCGCCATTGTACCTTTATAAACCACCAATCGGTCTTAAT
Organism: Malacosoma neustria; assembly: GCA_963693495.1. Classification (NCBI taxonomy): domain Eukaryota; kingdom Metazoa; phylum Arthropoda; class Insecta; order Lepidoptera; family Lasiocampidae; genus Malacosoma; species Malacosoma neustria. The sequence goes on from OY856372.1 coordinate 8,473,818, forward strand.
CAAGCGTGGCAGATATATTGTCAACTTATTGTACCTCACAAAAAGCTCGAGCTTTATGTCAGTAGATAATCTTTGATAACAGTTCAGGATCAGAGAGATACAGGATAAGAGTTTACAAACATCTTTTATTTAATTTTTTTGTCATCAATGACTAAACTAAGGAACAGTGAGTGGTTGAAGTGTGATGAGTGCGAATGAAATGTAATTTAATGTGATTTATAATCATCAATCATCCTTGAGATTATTGATGACATCCTTATCAATACCAGAGTATTTAATGTACCAAAACAATAGTAAAGTATCATTAAAACTAACTCGCATATATATCACAACCTTACTCCCCTAACCATTCTTATATCCTTGATTCAAATCTTGTCAAAACAGTGTATTTCTATTTAAAAAATTACTACACAAATTTATACACTGTATTATAATAATATTTTATATTCAAATATTACATTAGTTTTGTAATAAATTACCCACTCCCCAACAGTATATTAAATTCATAAGTTACTCTTTGCTTGGGGCGTGCCGTAGCAAAGGACCACACAGCTGTCATGCGATTAAGTTATTTGTACGTAATGTTTGTAATTATTTTGGGTATTATAATGTTGTAATGTAGGCAAACCATTGTTTACTTTTAATCTTATAAGATAAATGTAAGCTTATATTGCTATTTCTCAACTGTTTATTTGAAAACATATTTCAATTACATACCTTTTATTACATCGTAATACTATTATGGATTTCTTTATTTAGATACAAAGAACCTATATAATAATTATCCCTCGGCATCTTCGGTCGGTATCCTGGCTTCTCATCATTTTAAAGGAAAAATTTATATTATATAGGTTCCAATTTTACACAAATATTAAGTGCATGAATTAATTTTAAATTTTAATAACCACCTTAATCTTGTTTGTCAAATCGCAACCATTTAATGCAGCGTTTCTTAACCCCAGGTCGCGACCCAAATTCGGGTCGCGGGCGGTATTGGGATGGGTCGCGAAAATTTTTTCAATTACGCTATGAACGCCGTAATTAGTGACATCTCGAGTCCTGACTCGGAACGCACCATAGGTTAAGTACTATGCGGGTAGTGAAGCTGAAAAGGCTCTGCTACCATTTCCAACTACTTATTTGTGTGAAGCAGGATTTTCGTGCCTTGCTGTCTGAAAAAACAAGTACAGAAATAGACTGGATCCTCAGCATGATATGCGGTGTGCACTTTCCATAAACTTAACTTCACATATAAATCTTCTTTGCTCAAAAATACAACATCAGGGTAGTCACTAATATTGCCGATGTATGCTTGTTTCACTTTGATTTGAATAAAGAAAAAATTAATAATGTAATTTTTTTTTTAATATTTCATAATGACATCAATTTTAACAAACCACGGGCTTTTAGTCAATCATATTTTTTATTATCACTGGAAGAAAAATAAAACATTAGGGTCGCTAGCATCAAATATATTTAATCTTTGGGTCGTCAGTCAAAAAGGTTAAGAACCGCTGATTTAATGGAAAATAATTAAAATTTCAAATTCTTCTATGCAATCAGCCTTATTAGGTTCGAAAAAGAATCTAATCAGTATATGTTAATTTTGTATGAAAACAGCGTAATGTTATCCCAGTTGCAGCTCAAGGGCAAGGCAGAGCCTCTGATATTAAAGTTTGATATCACAGCCGGATTAGATTATTATCTATTTTTTGATGAAAATACTGAACAGCTTCATAAATTCTCATTCGTAATCTACAATTAAAGTTCAATACCTATATATAATTAAATTTTCCTGCTAAGCTTTGCATTTTTACATACTTGAACTGAGGGTGCATAAAAATCATCCCTTATGCACCCTCTCTAATATTACTAAGTGAACCGATAAGAATAATCCACACATTTTTATGCAAAGCGTTGTTTACTCTATCGGCGTAGATTACTGTTATTTTGACTTCATTTAGTAAAATATTTATTTTACTAGAATATATAAAATAATATTTAATGACTTAAATGTATTCCTTCGTTATCATTGCGTGGTAATTCTGTTATTAAATGTATATGAGATATGAAACCCTGCCTAAATTTTTAGGCAGGGTTTGCATTTGCATATCATAGCAAGAATCGAACCCGGAAGGTGTGAGTGATACTATAAAATTTTTTTCCCGATAAAAAATCTTCCAGTTCCAAAAAGCTACACTATAGACATTCTAATCAATTTATTATTGGCCTATGGGACTCCAATTTTGCTCGGTCATCAGAGAGGCTATGGATAGGCACCGACGGAGGCAGATTATCAAAACAAGGTGCACCACAGCCCCGATGTTCACAACCAACGATGATCACAATCCTCAGCCGTGAGGTTACGACCGCAGAAAGATGGGACTTACGTCTACATCTTTTTTCAAAGTCTTGTTGTAAGATTGATTGCTGTATATAAATAGCTTATGTATATATAATTTATTAGGTATTAAGCAGCTACGCCAATTATTGTTATATGTTAACTTGGATCATTTAAGCCGGAACATAGAACAAGGTGACGGCACAATTAGAGATCAGGCGTGGTCGCCATCTAGACAGGCTTGAAGCCCTACCAGGTGGGAAGGCAGTGGTGGCGAAAAAACAACCTAGCTAGCAACAGCTACCTAGCTTGAGTTGTATTCTCGGCTTCTTTTGAAGCGGAGGTTTTCTTGTCAGAAGCTGTATCACGTCTGATCAAACCACAAAGACACCTAAAAACAGTGACCAGCTACAATAAACAACAGGTCTCCGGTGCAAAAGCTCTAGTTAATTTCGGAGTAAAAAATTCTAAGAAGAACATTTTTAAAACTGCTTCAATTACGAAATATATACATCTAAAATAACATATATCTATTAAAATAGTAACATGAAACATCGTTCAGTCTGTCAGTTGCAGTAGTTTCGGCGTATTGAATACCTAATACACTTACATAACTGTGTGGAGAAATGATCTCACGCATCGCAATGCTCCTGTGAGCTGAACTACAATCGGAACTCAGTAAGCATTCAAACGCTTTCAATAGGGTACGATTTGCCTACGATTAGGGCTAGCACATGTCCGTCCACTAAGGTGGATTTATATTTGTCTGACGTGTCGTGTCGTGAAGCATATCGGTTTCATACATTTAGGACAGACGACAGAACGCGTCACGACATACAAATGTCTCCCTAACCATATTAAATGTATGAAACCGATATGCTTCTGGCGCGTCACGACACGACACGTCCGACAAATATACACCCACCTTTAATCATACGAATTTAATTTGCCTGAAACAGTAGTCATTATAAAATGATTTTTAACGAGTTTTTATGTTCAAGTTCAATAATTTAGTTTAAAAAATTAAAAATATGAATAATGCTACTGTTCACTGTTATAATATATTAGCTGACCCGGCAAACATTCTTCCTCCTGCCCTTATCCCACAACGCTGTTCTGCGATATACCTATATATTAAATTACATTTTGGATAGGATTTTCGTATAATTCTTCGTTCTTAGTTAGCGTCTACATAACGAAATGAGTGACTATGCTAAATGTCAAGTCATTCGGATGTATAGTTTTAGAGATCTCGTGATGAGTGATATTTCGCGTATATATATGTAGATTATATACAAAACTTATAGGTATTGTTCATACTTATTCGTACTATGTCGACAGCTTCAAATATCTGCTATTCATTTCTTTAAGTAAATCGTTATTTAAGCATAATTTTTTTAAGGAACATTTTCCATATAAAAAGGACTCTCAACCCTAGCTGGACTAGACAGCCTGACTGGACTCGTGGAACGCACAATAGATGCCAATCTAAGCGGGAATTCGGCTAGGATGCCACGTTTGCGTACGATCGTACGCATTGACGTCCAGTATCTGGGGAGTTACTTAATTACACTACGTAGTCGCCACGATATTGCGCATAACTGTTGGAAATTTGCCATATAACGACAAATAGAAACAATTTGCAGGTTCTTAGTATGCATGAGATACGTTACGCAGTGTATAATGTTCAGGATATACTTTTATTCTCTGGAAAGTAAATAAGATAAAACAAAGAAGGGATTTCATAGATACTAATAAATTATGTATATATATATATATATATATATATATATATATATATATATATATATATATATATATATATATATATATATATATATATATATATATATATATATATATATATATATATATATATATATATATACTAGCAGCCCGTCCCAGCTTCGCATGGGTATTTAACAAAAAATTAAACCCTTCTATTTTTTTTCGGTCTCGGGGAAAAACCTCTCTTGACGGGTTCCCCCGGCCCGGGGGGACCGAGGGATATAAGGGACTCCGGAAAAGATGTTCGACCATCCGACTACCCACTAAAAAACCCCGCTGTTCTCCTATCGCCTACGCCCGGGCCCACGGATATATGGCCTGCCGATCTCGTGGCCCGGGCCGGCGCCGGCCCACGCTTTGTTTTAAAGCGGGCCCCTTCTAAAGTGCTGGCGCCAGGGGGTCAGGCTTTCGTCCCCCCGGCGCTCTCTTGTAACAACTTTATGAGTTGAGGGGGGCTGCGGAACAGCACGCGGCCTTTTCCCTCACGGCAATAGTGCGGGCGGCGGATCCTCCCCCGAGGGGCCGCCCGCGGCCGCTTTCTACGGCGGCTGGAGATCGTTGCCCGCCCTCCGGCGCCGACGACGCGGCCTACGTTGGCGGGAGGGGAGTGCGGTGGCGGACTCCCGCTCCCGTTCCGCCGCCTCCCTTGCAGACACTATTGCCTCGCAAAAGGAGGCGACGGCCGTCCATCCAGGATCGCCCCCGACCATGGACAGAACCAGGGCCGGGAGCGACAGGTCCGCGGCCAATTCCGGACGGGACTCGCATCCCCATTGCGTGCTAGTCAGGCGTGTGTACGACTACCAGACGACACTCCAGAAAAAGCAGAGTCGCTTGACGTCGTAGCCGGCCCAGCAAGACCAACCGACAGCGCGGATGCAATTCCCGCCCCGGGAACACTCTCTGTGCAGGCGCAGTCGAAATAGGCATGGTTTTGACTACTAAATCGGGTCCCATGGTAGAACCCGGGACCCCAATCAGTATTCGCAACCATCCCATCGGGGACCATGCCACGAATAGAGAGCTAAGTTGGAAATGATGTAAGAGGTAGACGGAAAGAAAGGTAGGACTCTGTCGCCTCGAACGGAGAGGGGAGTGAAGCGACGGATGCTCGGGCACCTCGGGTACGCACACCCGTGCACTCCTCGGACAGAGGAGCGAGCGCCCCTGGGGGCAAACCCTTCTATTTGCGTCAGGTTACTAAAAAAATAAAATTATAAAGAAAGTTTGAATATTATTATTTCTATGAGCTTTTATTTTAATGATTTTTTTTGTTATTACTTTTTATTTATTTTTCGTTATTTTTTAATAAGTATTCTAATTTTTGTAAAAACCCCAGTGACGCACGCCTGCATTGCATAAGGTGCTGCCTAGCTAGCCGAACAGGGTGAGCGGCTACCACGCAACATTTTTCTAATACTTACATTTTTAAACTCGTGATATCTTTCGAATGGAATATCCGAATTCAATAATTCAAAAAGTTATATAAAGGTATTGAAACAGTTTTGAATATGAAGTAATTTATTTTGATAAGGATTAATACCAAAATCCAAATAAAGAGCCTTTTCTAGGGGCGGCATTTCAATTAATTTTTTAAAATAAAAGAACACTTATTGTGGCATAACTATAATAGTTAGACATATGCTGTCGCGACACTTTTTATAAATAATGATGTGTTCTGCAAAGTTGTAGTACATTATTTTATTCTATCATCAATAGTTTTCGCAACGCACGCGATTTAAATAATATTTTAGGTAATTTTTTTACACTTTGGGTTACATTATTAGAGTTTTAGTAAGGATCCCTAATTTTTTTGAAAATATAATATAGCCTATGTCACCCGGGGATAGTGTAGCTTCCCAACAATGAAAGAATTTTTTAAATCGGGTCAGTAGTTTCGGAGCCTATTCAAAGCAAACAAACAAACAAACAAACAAACAAACAAACAATCAAATCTTTCCTCTTTATAATAGTAGTATAGATATGTATGAAGTTTATCTTACTACTGTTCGTAAGTAACAAAAGTTCTGATTGCTATGCTCTAATAAATTTAAAATCCCAGGCGTCTAATTATTCCGAACAAGGTTTAATGTTTACAAGCAACAAGCAAGTCATAACTAAACAAATCCGAGATAACTACGCAATAACTGACAGCCCTCTCATAAACCCCAAGTAATAACTTGGCAATTATTATACATATTAATTTTAATTTCAACCTCAATAATGATTTATTATATTGGTCGAACATGTTTATATTTATATTAAATGCACTATTGGTTTGTATAATGAAATGGCGCGCCCAAATGAGACGCGGCCGACCGCTCGACCACCGCCCGCCCGCCGCACGTTTTGCATATCGAGTGATTATTTTTCCACTGGTGCATCCTTAACCGAAACAGGCTGATTTCATATTCATTTGTATGGAAATTTACATAGTTAATGTGACCTGGCAGATGGTTAAGTTTATAAATTTTATACTTGGTTAATCTATACATCTATACAAATAAATAAAATTGGAGGGTCTGTTTGTAATATTAAAATAACCGCTTTTTACCAAGTGCATTCGGACGTATATACGGTACATATACCAAAACAATTTTTTTTACAATTTTTGTCTGTCCGTCTGTCTGTTTGTTCCGGCTAATCTCTGAAACGGCTGGACCAATTTTGACGGGGCTTTTACTGGCAGATATCTGATGTAACAAGGAGTAACTTAGGCTACTTTTATTTTAGAAAAAAAATAGTTTTAGCTAAAAATGATCAGTTTTGGAAAATTTTGTAACCAATTTAACTTGACCTCATATTTATATCATCAATCATATGAAATAGGGTTCAGCTTAGGCTGGCCTTGTAGGTTGAATTTCCAATTTAAGTTAACCTAAGAAAATTAATCACGTATTTTCATGAAGATTAAGTTAATTTAAGTTAAAATAAATATTAACACTGACAAACTGTAGACAAAGCTGTGTATACCTGTCACTGGCATGTATGCATATATGTATTTATTTGTTATGTTTGTTATATCATGGTCTTATTTAATGTGTAATGTGCTGTTGGTGTACCTTTAAAAATAAATAAATAAATAAATAAACCTCAGATTTATGTCATCAATCATATGAAATAGGGTTTAGCTCAGGTTGGACTTTGTAGGTTCGAACGTACGTATTCCGGAGGCGCATGGCGTAACAATTGCACTAGATAATACTGATTATTTGCATATTTCATTTATATTTTAGGGTTTATAGGGTTTGTAATCCAAAATAAACCATAAGATATATCCAAAAAATTCTGCTCAAAGTATTCCACGCGGACGGAGTCGCGGGCACTGCTAGTATATTATAACAGTTGGCAACAAAATCATCAGTAGGGCATGTTAAACGGTTTACAGAAGTCATGTCTACTCCTGCAAATCGAGCATTTTATGAAAGAAAGAATGAAAGAAAATTACATCGGAAAAAATTATTTATATAAATAACATTACGTTATGACTTGAAACAAACTTAGTAACATTATTTTTCCTAAATTGGCATCAGCTCATCAACTTGGTGGCTATTTTGACCAGCTCTGATCTTCCACTGAAGCCAGGCAGTATTGTTACTCACAGTGGTCATGAGCGTGTTTTTTTCTTGAGACAAACTTGAAATTATTAGAAGAAGAAATATAATAAATAAATAATTGTGATTGTAAAATATATTGAGTTCTATGCATCATTTTTAAAGAATCATCTTTGTCAGATGATTCTTTCAATTAATTCTTATATAAATTAAGTAATTATCAAATTTTGTTAATTTTTCCCCTGAAAATCATTAGCTTTGCTTTGGTTGCAAGCTTTTGTTGTAATCATCACCATAATAATAAAGGTACCTTAAATAATTTGAGTTGATGACTTTCCCAGCTCATCCAATCCAGATTTACAAACTCAGCCTAAATCTAATGACATCTTTATCGGAGCGATTAACGCCAATTGAACGAAAGCTCAAACTTCGGAGCCACAGGTACCCTTCAGCAATGTCACTAGGTTAATAAAATATCAATGATAACTATAGATAGGTCTCCACGCTCTTCGTCACATGTATAAATCCAAAATCTAAGAAATATTATATGAGTATTTTTTTCTTATAAAATATCTAGACAGTATATTTTCTCTTGTTACAGATAACATGGTCAGAGCATGAACAGATCTTTCGATATGAGACAACTTGGAAGAACAGTCTTGCGACTGTGACGCGTTATACGTTAATCGCCGTATGCAGACAGCCAGTCGCCATGGATCGCCGACTAATCGTCCTCTTGGCGGTCACCGCCCATTTAAGTAAGTACAATGAGATCGTAAAAAGGAATTTGGAAAATCCACGCAGCCTAAGCCTTTTATGTTAAGTCCATTTTTGTGCTTACCCTTATGTGAGGAAATTCTTAAGGAAATATTTTTGTCTGTTTTTATTCCATATTAAACAGAGAACATGAAATAACGTGGTTGTATTAATGAAAGTAGAACTAAAATTCCATACGGGAGCTTCAACAACTTTATTGTTGTCAAAAATTCTGTACAAACCTCAATGAGGTGTGTTATTAGAAATATTTAGTCCTGCATGCCTCTAGTCTTTTTATGATTAAATATTCCATGTATAGTTTCATTAAGCAAAGACCGAATTCGTTATACAGCATTTTCTTTATTACCATGCGTTCAAGCTAGTCTTCTCTGATAAATGTATTAAAAGTCATTGAATGTTGAAAATGTCTAATAACCAACAATTGGAGCCTTCTAGACCTAGATTATTCATGTCTCGTAATAGTAATAGCATAAAAATAGCCTAGTTCAGAGTCCATTTTTCATTCTAAAGCTCGGTAGCGCAAAAGCTGTTAAACATTATGAAGCTTACAGAAAAATCATGGAATACACTAACATTATAGTATGCTTTACTGGCTAGATGCGACAAAGAGAATAAATTACGAATATTGTCACGAAAACCTTGTAAACGCAATCATATCCGTGCAGAGGCGGAGAAAGAATACTGACCTCTATGGCTGGGGTCGGCCTGTCGTAAAAGGCGACAAAACATCCCACCCTAGCTACGTGGTAGAGCCCCAAGCCTGTCTGGATGGCAACCACTTCTGGTTTGAAATATGCCGCTGTTTTAATTCTTTTGTGATACGGCATTAGTGACCCAAGTTCCTGTACCCTTATAGGACAGCTGTCCTACAGCAATACAAAATCAAAAGCAAAAAAAAAAACTCATGTTTTAATTGACTATTACATAAAAGGCATAAATGAATATCTCTAAGTTCACTTTATCGTGGGCAGGTAAGGTTCTGACACAAGCTGGTATTATTGTATGAAAGCCTTGGAATTTTGTTTTATAACGACTATACAATACAAAACCGATCACTAGTACTTATGTGATAGATACAATATTTATTTATCTTAACACTATTAGCTTACGAAAAAAATAGCCTATATCCTTCTCCAAGGTCCAATCTAGGCGTGAAAACGTAACAGACAGACATACAAAATTATTTTCACATATTATATAAATCACATCACATATTGTATAGATATAATTTGTACTTTCATGAAAATGCCAAAAGAAAATATAAATTGCTTTGTATACAAAATACGTAGATTTCGAGTAAAGTAATTGAAAACACATAGATTGGAATAGTAGAGGACGCGCGGGGTCGATCTTTATCTTAGGTGGACTATTCCCGACCCACTTGGTGGCAAATGGCGTGGAAGTAATGTGGATATAGCGACAAGATCCCAGCTGAATTTGTTACCCACTTTCAAATATGGAAATAACTGTACTTATAAGCAATTTTACTATTTTTATGTTACAGTTTCGTGTATAGTTTTAGTTAATATTATATATAAAACAAAGTGTATTAAAGATAAAGTCACATAAACAGTCAAATAAATGTGTATCATTAAGAAGGAATATTCATATGAACAATCACCAGAAACCTGAAGTAAAAATATGTTCCAAAATGTTAATGTTATGATATATTCTATAATAATACGAGTATATGAACTTACTTTAAATTTTTCTTATATTTTTCACAAAGCCTTTACCGTCATAATCCGATCCTCCTCAAGATAAAACAACTCGAGTAAACACTCACAAGTCATTAGGCTCACAATGCCCGTATCTTACGAGACTGTTTGTAAACACGCTTTTTTAAGCCATATGAGGGTACTATCTCAGAACATTTGTGAACCAATGGCATCGAAATAACATAGATTCATACTTTTTACAAATAAGTTTTTTACTCCAATTCCGTAAAAAAAATCATAAACAAATTCACAAACTTATGAAAAAGAGAGCCATTTTAAATATAAATCGGAAATATAACACACCGTCAATAGTAGCTTTGAAGATTCAGACAACAAAGTATAGGATCATCCTATTTTATTCCTTGTCATCGTAAAAGTCTACAAATGGGGTCATCTGTTCGCTAAATAGCAGCAATAATGCATGCACTCAAATTTGGAGAGACCAGATTGGTCTAACAAAAACAACATATATCTAAATCTATTTCCTTATTTAATCCCTTTGTTTAAGAAAATGTCACAATAGGGTACCGCTAAAAACGTAAATAATTTTATCCTTGTACAGTATTCAGCATTACACCTCAAGTTGGCAATCAAAGCTCCATTGTTACAAATAAATGCTTAAGCATACAATGAATTAGTTTCGATTCAAATCCGTGGATGATAAAATCGATAATTAGTTTCTCATGAAGCAAAAACCTGCAGTCAAGATGATGATTCATCACCCATATTCCATTAAAAGAAACCACTTTTATACCAAAAATATGTGAAGCCAACTTTTAAAAGGCACAAGCATTACAAAACAGAATTTTCAATAGTATTAACAATTGATTCCACTTAATCCATTATCCGATTGAATCGTAATGAAAATGTATTTATTTTCAGGTTGTCTCACACGTGCAGATGACTCGCAGTTCCTTACACAAACAGTTTATGGATTCCTGGACTTCACGACTACGATAGGCAACACAGTTATGGTCTTCTCACCTAATTCGGCACCACCGCCAGGTCGAATTCATAGTTTATTTTTATTACTATAATAACAAATCTCACACATGGAAGGCAAAGCCTCCATAAGAAATCTTTTAACTTCGTGCTTATAAAAATTACGCCGTCTGACTCTGTTAGCTATTTCTTTAAAGTTGGCCTGATTTTTATATTTGAGGCTTCAGTCAGACTTAATAGGAATTTAACGCTAAAGATCATAACTGTCACAATTTATATTTTAAATTATAAAGGTGAAACTTTAAACGACAGCATATAACCCACCATTGGAGTAGGCCATCCAAATAAAAAAACAGCCAGTATACTAAACGGCCACAAGTGTAATTTATGTATTCAATATTTTACTCTTGATGTTTTCCTCTACTATCTTAGCATGTAATATATACGTTTATGTACGTTGTAATATGTACGTTGTGTTGTAATATATACGTTTATATCTCCTACGGTTGCCTGGAAGAGATCGCTTTAAGCGATAAGGTCGCCTATTGTTCATGCTATGTACCTATATAGATGTTTTATTTCTCTCGCTGATGCTGTATTACTTTAATTGGTGAACAACAAAGAGTTTCATTCATTCATTCATGAAATAATTGTATTTTAATATTTAAAGAGTAAAAAAAGGCTGTCTAAGAGGAAATTTAAGCCTCTGGGTTGTAGTCAGATACGGTACCACTTGGCCGCCATACATTTAAGTGCAAATGTAGAACCTCAAACAGTTCTTAACTGTATTAAATGTATACACGACAATGAAGGAACCGAATCATACCTTTTTGAGATACCTTTGAGCTATTAGAAGAAGTAATCCATGTCTTGTCACGTTGTAAAGTAAACTAGTTTAAATATCAATTTTCTACATTTTTTTTTTATAATTTATCTGCATATATTTTCAGAACCGCCTAAAACTGAGAGATCTGTGCAAGAAAATATCATCGAGACCAAACCACCACCACCGTCGGTTACAAGTGTAAAACCAGAGGCCATAAAACCAAGTAAATTATCAGATAAAGATAAGACGAATAAACCTGTTCATCAAGCCGTTATATCAAGTGCAGTGTCAGTAGTAACTGAACCACCAAAAAAAGAAGAGAAAAAGGCAAATATACCGAAATCTGTAGTAAAGGAACAAAAACAAATAATCACAAAAGTTGAAGTCGTAGCTGGTCCTTCCAAAACCATAGAAAGTGGGACGCCCAAACCATCTTCACAGAAAGCAAATAAACAAATTCCATCTAACAATAACAAAAATAAGAACAGCGGAACTATTAAAAGCGTTACTAATATTGTAAGCAGTAAAGTTGAAGTAAAACATAGTTCTCCATCGTCAATAGTTAATTCTAAAGTAAATAGCGTAGTTCAAATCAAGTCAAGCCATACTGAGGAAGAGCCTGCAATCTTAATTAATAATAATAATATAGCTGAACCGGAATACGATTTCCTTTCGCGTCAACCTTCCGAATTTGTTGAAGAAACTTACAAGGTTATTAACATTCGCCCGTCTAAAACTCATGGACCGAAACCAAAACACAAAAACCGGGCTCATCAACTAACCCCTCCTCCAGACGATGACGAACACCCCCTGGGTTTGGTAACAACTCTGGGAGGGACGATTGTTAAAGATGGATTAACAACAATTCACGAAACAAGTGTCATTGGCACATACATATCTGGAAAATACGCGCAGGTGTTGAACAGCAATTCGAAAATTCTACAACCAGCCGGACATCGAGCAAAAATATCACCAACACCAACTCACAGAATATTAAAGACGCCAGCGCCTGCAATTACGAAAAGCCATAGGTATAATCTCGAACCAACGCCTTCAATCAGTGATGATGAGACCAGTTATAGTAAAACAATTCGTAGGCAATCAAATAATGGTGGCTCTTTCAAAAATCGTTTAAGATCACAAAATAATCCCGAACCCGAAGTTCACGAAGTTACTCCTCCTAGCCAGAATAAAAAGTTTAAAAATAGAAATACTTCCCATTCGCAAAGGACTCCAAGGTAATGTTACTTGTACATACAGTCCTTGACATGCGCCAGCTATGTACATACGCATCATCGTAGTATAACCGAAATACTTCATAGGCTAGTATCATGCATGAGGTACGGCCAGCTTGTAGTAAGTAGAGTAACAATTTAGGGATTTATACTATTGACAGCATGTTCAATTCCATCAGTTATAAAACATATAAACTTAAATAAAAAAAATTTTTATTCATATTATGCATGAAATAAAATCAAGTCTAATTGGGTTCATAAGATTTAAATTTTATTTTCAGTACACGTTTTGGACGTCCTGCAAATACGCTTCAACTGGCAACCGTGTCTGTTTTCAGTGAAACACCAGCACCCCCATCATTTTCAAACCGAAGGAAGACCAGTAGAAATTCTGGCCATAAATCAGTGGTGACACCTCCAACCAACACAGACAATCAATCTCGACGTGGATTCAAACCCCGAGCCCAGCCGACGCCAGTAGAGCAAGTGACACCGGCAGCATCCACCAGTATCTATAAGTTTAAACTAAACCGCTCTCCGGGCTCTGGTCGTTGGCAATACAAAACAAGTCCTAAGCCTAAGGTTACTATTCGTAAGCTCAACGGCGAAGACGAACAACAGACGACACCTAACCCGAATCCTCTTCTAGATGACCCACAATCAAATGATATAACTATTCAAGCTAGATCAGATAACGACCTTGAGTTGTCGGGCTCACAAAATGGCCCTGGAACTCTCGTCGATAATGATACTGATGATAATTCTATTGAAAAGCCACCGCCAGTAGAAACATTGAAAGTGGAAATATCAACTCCCGCCGATTTCCGAGATGTATACTACGAGATAGCTACTATCAAGTCTCCCTATACTTTCCAGGTTATTAATTTTTATTTTATTTTTCATCAACACATATAAACATTTTTTCATAAACATAAAATATACAGACACATCCGTACAGATATACATATATCAGAACAAGTTCTTTGCAGATCATACAATTTTTTATTTGTCCTCTGTGGGGATTGAATCCAGGAAAACGACCTTACAAGACAACTTACATATACATTAAAACAGTCGAGTCATCTTGGACTTTTAAAATTGCTTATTGTACTTTATTTTACTTTCAGGTTGGTCGCGTTAAAAATACAAGGATCATAACAGTCACGACTACAATAGAAAAACGCATAGAGCCAACATCTATAGTTTCACCCAGTTCTCTCAATGAACCTTTGACAGAAAATATACTAGCGACTGCTTCTCACTATGGAAAAGATCACAATCTGCTAGACTCCAGTATAGCAACTTTACCCGCAATCACTTTATCATCAGATATGGAGACTCCACCGCTTGAAACTGTAACAGAGACATTTAGCACAACTCAAAACTTGCTCAAAACTCACATCTTACCAGTTGTAAGAGATGTCAATTTGACCAGTAGCTTGACCTTAATACAAACGTACCAAGTTACTAGGTTCGTCACCGCTACTAAAACTCTGCCTCCAATGGACTTCTTCCAGTTCATCCCGAGCAAGACCTTGAAAGAATTTAATAGTCGACTAGATGAGGCCGGCTCGGAGCTACATTTAGAATTAGATTTTGGCGACAGTACGGAGGATGAAGATGGAGTACTACGGCGAATTTTCCCACCAGATTTAGACCTCGCTAACGTTGGATCAGAGTTTGACTTAGCTGAAGTCGACAAATACAGATTACCGGATAACCATTTGAGACTTAAAAAAGCACACGGACAAAACAAAGGAAGCTCTGTAACGGAACCTCCCAACGTTACTCCAGCACTGACTCCAGAGCAAGCTCAACAACTCGCTCTTTTGAGACTACTGAATCCTGCTGCAGCTGCTCAAATACCTAACGTCGTGACCACATCTAAACCAATATTGAAATACGAAACCCTTTACGAATCGCACGTAATCCCGGTATTCGATGGCAAGAACACTGTTCAAAGCACCATATCGAGACCAGTAGCCACAGTAACAAAAACAGAATACGAAATAGGTACTAGTAGTCTGCCAGCGCTACCATTGCAGCCTGTTAATCCACTTTTCCCGCAACAATTCTCCGTAACTTCGACACCGGTTGTTGTTAACACGGAAGTTACAGCGACGGATAGTCAGGTTTTAAAGCTGACTTTCGGCGCGAAGACTGTGTACACCACACTGTTCTCGACTAAAGTTGTGCCAACAGTGCTTACCTCGTACGTGACCTCATCTGTCCCCGTGCAGCCGAGCGCCCCTGGCTTCCCAGGCTATTTTCCCGCCCCATTCGCACCATTCCCCTATGTAGGCTAAGTGACAAACTGTTAGTGTAAAGTGTAATAAATTTATTTGATAAATCCACCAATAGAAATAATAAGACTTATAAAGTGTATAAACTTTTATATGACGGTGTGTTACGATGCATGTGATAAACTATTGCGAGTGGGTGAGCTGCAAGCGCCAACAAAGGCTGCAGAACGTTTGAATTTATAGCTCATGTGGAAAAACAAAGACTATAAAGTTGTATTTCTCGTGAAATTTTTAGTGCCTTGCTCTTTGCGTGGGTTTTTATACGGATTGTAAGCAATGTATTTTATATAATACTAGCCAACATTATGGAAATGACGAAACTCTTATATTATATTGCAATTCACTATGAACACCATAAATGCTTTGTAAATATAATTATTTATACTTATAGTACGCTTGTACATAATATCGATATATTTAGAAATTAAAGTATATTTTACGTGAATAATTAAATAAATTTGTAGATATGTTTGACACTTTTATAAAGTATCTTTTTGTATTTTTGTACATTGTACTGTGCTTAAATGGGTTTAAGATATTAAAGTAAATATTAAATTAATGTATTTCTTTTCAACTCCACATAATAACAATGTAAAATGCAAATTACTTATTGAAAGTCAAAAATCAACTACCAATATAAAAAACTACCTAATCACATTGAAATGGCTATAACTACTGTTAATATTATGAAATCATAGTAATTCAAGATTCATCCTGTTACATCCAAAACTTTCATTTTGTATTATCCACAACTACAATACTAAAACGAATTAAACCTAGTTCTTTTCGTTTGTGTCGGTGTCTATCCATGACATTTATTTTTAATGATGACTCTACTGGTTCACTGGCTACGTAAGTGGCGTTGTACAATTGGTGGGTTCGATTCCCACTTACAATAGTTTATTCTAAATTAGGTATATTCACCAGCGCACTATTCTATGAACTCATTAGAAGATAACGAAGACCGTGCAAGATAGAAGAAACGAATAGAAAAACTACGTTTTAATGATGAATGAGGGCCGCGATGCGATTATTTAAAAAAGACTATACGAATAAAATCAAATTTTCAGGATGCTGTTGGGGCTGCCACGGCACTGCAACGCTTCAGGGATGTTTGCTGAAACCCGCACTAACGGCCATAGTGCCATTCTAAGGGAAAAAAGCGCCTCCATGCCGCAGCGCTTGCAGGGCAGCACCAACAGCCTCCTGAAAACTATTGCTGCAAAGTTTGACCGCCCTATTCAACAACAGTGCATTAGGGTAGTTATAGGATTATAAAAAAAATGTAATCAATTAATTTATAATTATAAACAATCCTAACCTACTGTTAAGAACTTTGTAACTAGCCCACTAACAATATGGATAACACTGTCCGAAATAAATTATTATTAGGAGGAAAAAAAGCGTAGGAAAGAAGCTCTTTTAATATTTTTTTTACTGCTGAGGGACAGCAGATAGGTAACAGCAGATAATCCACTTAATGGTAACCGTCAGCTATGGATATTTGCGACGCGTTGGGGAACTAGAACATTGGTCATTTCTGTAGGAGCGCTACCATCTAGCTAAGGCTATTTTGGTCGCTTTTTATGACAAGCCGCCCCCGGCCATAGGCCTCAATATTCTTACTCCGCCCTTGCACTGAGAACATTAAGAATTATTTTGTTTTCAAAAATAAACTTCCTAAAACGCTGCAAAGAGTAATATTTCACCAGTTGAGAGGTTATTTCCCATGATATCTTAATTAAAGCCGTTTCACATTGAACGAGGCGCAACAAACAAAGAGGTCTCAACTTCAGAACTAAGATTAATGGAAGATGTTTCATGAATTTAATAAGAAACCTTTCGTTAATGCTTTTTCATGCAAAACACTTTCGTGTTATGAATACTATCTACGTTGAATGAATAGTTTTTCTTTCCTTTTATTTTTCTTTATCGCTTTTTGCTCCTTGAAAAATGGATGTTGTAAGTAATAAATATTAATATTGCAAATCGCTTAAAAAATCGGCCTGAAACTAAAGAATACTATAATAATAATCTAACTCTTCTTTATTTCGCAAAATGTAGCAAAATCTGAAGAACCCAAAAGTTTACGAAAGTAAACTGTGAGTGATTGGATCAATAGTTTTGTATTGTTACTTTTCGTGTTAAGTTAGGTTCGAAGTGGCTGACTGCAATGAAAAGCATCCTCCTGGATTTTCTTTGCTGGACGAAATGTTTAGTGCATATCTACTTATACAAATAAATAAAATTGAAGGGTCTGTTTGTAATATTAAAATAACCGCTTTTTACTAAGTGCATTCGGTACATATACCAAAACAACATTTTTTTACAATTTTTGTCTGTCTGTTTGTCTGTTTGTTCCGGCTAATCTCTGAAATGGTTTCACCGATTTTGAAGGGACTTTCACTGGCAGATAGCTTTTTTTTTGTCTCGGGGAAAAACCTCTCTTGACGGGTTCCCCCGGCCCGGGGGGATCGAGGGATATGTGGGACTCCGGGGAAGATGTTCAGCCATCCGACTACCCACTAAAAAACCCCGCTGTTCTCCTATCGCCTACTCCCGGGCCTACGGATATGTGGCCTGCCGATCTCGTGGCCCGGGCCGGCGCCGGCCTGCCCTTTGTCTCAAGGCGGGCCTCTTCTGAAGTGTTGGCGCCAGGGGGTCAGGGTTTCGTCCCCCCGGCGCTCTCCTGTATTGTAGGAGTTGAGGGGGGCCCCGGAACAGCACGCGGCCCTCTCCCTCGCGGCAATAGTGCGGGCGGCGGATCCTCCCCCGAGGGGCCGCCCGCCGCCGCTTTCTACGGCGGCCGGAGGTCATTGCTCGTCCTCCGGCGCCGACGACGTGGCCTGCGTTGGCGGGTGGGGAGTGTGGTGGTGGACTCCCGCTCCCGCTTCGCCACGCGCGGGCGGGCCCTCCGCGGCGCTCCTCGCGCCACGCAGGGCACACGGCGACAATGTGGTCCACCGTGTCCTCCTCGTCGCCCGCGCCACAATGGTGGCACCCCGACGTCATCTCCCGCCCTATGCGACACAGGTACCTCCCGAAGCAACCGTGCCCCGAGAGGACCTGCGTCAGGCGGAAGGTCAGGGCGCCGTGGCGCCTTTCCACCCATTCGGCCAGGACGGGCCTCACCGCTTCGATGGTGGCGAGACCCGCGCTGGGGTGCGCGAGGCGCTCCTTCCACTCCACCATGAGCACCTCATCGCGCAGCTCTGCCCGCTTTACCTCCACTTCGCGAGGCGCGGGGCGAAAGCCACGCTCGGCCGCATCCCGGCGCCACTGGTACAATAGCGCCAGGACTCGGGCCTCGAGGTCCCATGGTGGGGATCCGGCCAGCAGGGAGACCGCTTCGAAGGACACTGACAGATAGCTGATGTAACAAGGAGTAACTTAGGCTATTTTTATTTTAGAAAAAAAATAGTTTTTGTTAAAAATGATAAGTTTCGGAAATTTAATAATCCAATTTAAGTTGACCTCAGATTTATATCATCAATCGTATGAAATAGGGTTCAGCTTAGGCTGGACATTGTAGGTTGAATTTCCAATTTAAGTTAACCTCAGATTTATGGCATCAATCATATGAAATAAGGTATAGCTTAGGCTGCACTTTGTAGGTTCGAACGTACGTATTACGGAGGCGCATGGTGTAACAGTTACGTTCGATAATACTGACTGTTTGCATATTTCATTTATATTTTAGGGTTTGTAGGGTTTTCAATCCAAAATAAACCATAAGATATATCCAAAAAATTCTGCCCAAAGTCACTATTCCACGCGGATGGAGTCGCGGGCACAGCTAGTCATATTATATTATGTTAAGTACGCACACGTACCTTTTACTTCTCAGACAAAATTATGATAATTTTCCCTTTTAAAATATAAATAAATTGTAAATAGAATAATCATAATTTTAGGTTTCGGTTACCGGGGTTTACTTTCCAAAATTGTACTTCACCCGCACGCCTTCTATATCTTCAATAGTAAGTCTCCTAACATATCTGTCTCAATATCTATATCAATCTGCGACCCTTATTGAGATTTACACGGCCCGTGAAAAATAAGTAGCCAGGCACTATGAAAAATGGCCATGTCGTCGCAGACGACTCTCCTGACATTATTAATGTGTAAACATTATAACGAAGTAAAATACATAACTATATTAGGTATTATTAAAGTTCTAAAAACTAAATGAAATATAGCTGAGCTTTAAAAAAATATTACGATCATTAACTTATTTATGCTTGAAGATAGAACTCGGAAGATTGATAGTGAACTAAAATTTATTATTCTACGCTTGATTCAGGTTCTTGTCTCGAACGTTTCTAATAAAGTAAATAAAATACTAATAAAGTTCCATAGTTTATTGAAAATTAATTTATCCAAATTATTTAAAGAAATGTTTTTTTTTCTGAGGAAGAGTAGTCAGGCTGACTGCTCACTTAATAATAAGCAGTTACCATCACCCGTTAATGTTTGCGACTTGCGATAGGTATCGCTGCTGTCCCATAAGGGTACTGTAACCTGGGTCATTAATGCCGGAACACAACACGAGGTTATTATGGCGGCATACTTATACACCATCTGTGGTTGCCATCCAGACGGGCTTAGGGTCTTCCACGTAGCTATGATTGTTTTGTCGCCTTTTACGACAGTTCGCAGGGGTTATTATACTTATTCGGCCCCTGCACAGAGATAATTATGATTTGCTTTTGAATAGCAATTTTAAACTGATGATAATAACACAAAAAGAAAAGCTCATCTGTTAACATAGATTTTGTTGGCATTCAATCTGCGGTAACACTAAGGTTGTTATACGATGCCGTTCACGGATCCAGAATACACTGTACAACGCGTGAGAGAGATAGAACAGAAATATATGAGAATGAAGGAGAAGAAAACTGTAGTTAGTGAAAGATATTTATGAAATTTTGTAGTGATTGAGCAAAGAAATATTTTTCTTTTATTGCTGTAGGACAGCAGACAGGCTGACGGCCCGCTTAGAATTTAGCAGTTACCGTCGCTTATGGGTGGTTGCAACGCTAGTGGCATCACGAACACGCTGCTGTCCTATAAGGGTACAGAACTTATGCCGGAACATAACATAAAGGTGGTCGCCATCTAAACGGGCTTGAGGCTTTTAGGACCGCGAGAGGTTAGTATTCTTTCTCCACCCCTGCACGGATGGAATTATTATGTCCACCTCTTCACAATTCGGTTTAGATTTGCTTGCAGAATAACTATTGCACGGCACCAGTTATAGATTATAAATCTAAACATCATTCACAATGCCATTCGCCAATTCGCCACGAGACCATTGAAGGGTAATTCGAGTATCTGAAGTTAAATAATACAAAAGAAAAAAACAAAAACTAACGCCGGTCCTACCTCACGCGTGAATAGTTCACAAAACCAGGCAGTGAGATCTCCTGGACCCTGGACATTGTAATCATTTGAGTATTACAGAAATTAAATAAATAAAAGTAGTAGGTAAAGATAGATAGATACCGTGAGATTTGTTTGATTCGATTCTTTAAGATCGTTCTGAGACTGGCAAGTTTATTCAATTCGTTCACCATATCGACAAGTTCCTCTAGCTTATCTTCAAAAATTACGATATTTTTAGCAAAACGGGCACTTTAAGCTGCAGCTGGTACAAGGAAGTTAAATAACAGTTTTCTTCGTCTCTTCATTAGAACAAATGTTTTTCCGGGGAAAACTTAATAGTGCCGCTTGGAAATTAAGTGGAAAGATGACGCGGGTATGTGGGGTTCACCACTGCGATCACTCAGCTGGCTAGCAAGAGATAGCCAGGTTAGTCGCGATGGTATAACCACTAAAACCTCGATCGCCACCTAAAGCCCTTATGGGGTCGAAAGATCGGCTTTTGGTCATTTGGACAATATTTGATTCGACACTAGATAACCTTTTCAGGGTATTTAAAAATAAATTTAAACTAAGTTAACAGCATGTTATGTAATGTAAATGATTAATGACCTATTATTCAATATTTTGTCTAACAAAAATTTCATGGTGCGAAGCTAGCATATTTAAAAGCTCTCGTACTCTATTACTCGTTCTTTTAACTCTTTGTGAATAAAAGTTGATTTTATTTATTATAAGTTCATATTTGCACATAAAATGGCATAATAAATAAAATAAATCATTTTAACCTTTAAACCCTACCAGTATTTTGTACTTTATCACGGTTTTCCACGTAGTCAATAGTAGCTGGTCGAAAGACGGATTTCGAGCACACTGATTGAACGAAGTTAGGCCAAATCGGCTTATAGCCTTCCGTTGGCGGACCGGGAATAATTTCATTGGATGCAACGGTCGCGAGCTTCGGAACTGGTCGCTAAGTCATGCAAATTGACAATGCAGCCTTTGTATGAACGTATCCTAACCAGCTATGCAATGATACAGCACGAGTTGGAGAATATTGCATAGAAATTCAATATAGAACACATACATGTTAAATAATTTTCGTATTATAGTAATACGTGTTATTTATATTATAGTACTTAATTTGAGAAGAAAAAATTTTATACCCCTCTTTCCTAAAATTAAGCGGATGGAAGAATATTAAATTGGTCACAGTTTTTTTTTTAATTTATTTATTTATTAAAATGAATAATTTTACAAAACATTCAATTACACCCAATAAACCCGAGAGGGTTTGTCTTGGATGCCACAATCTATCTTAAAGTAATTACAATTCTTAATAGGTATATATTATTCATTCGCATCCTAACTTTAATAAAGTACCTACCTACAATTTATTTCATCATACGAAATTTGTTGAATGACAACAAAACAGTACATGAGATCACTGTATCATAATAATATCAAGAGTGAGTAGGATGGCAATAACATAAATCTCTTATCACATAAAGACATTACATACAGGTTGATGTTTTCAGTGCAGTATATACAGGGTGACTTTGACAAACCCGTCCAAATTCGTACAGAAGAATCTTTAGTAAAAGTTATGAGAAACATGTATTTTAGTTTTGTATCACATAGAACAAAAATGTTGAGTAATCAGCATCACAAAGTCATTCAAAGAACTCGCAATTTACATAATACGGCGCTAGAGTTTCAATGACCTCTCCATCTGACCTAGTAAAAGGCCGAGGACGGCGGCATTGAACCGGGCGAGCGAATACACACTACTCATTTACGCGGGTGTGACAGAGACAGGTAATAACAGGTTAACGTACGCTGTTTGCACCATATGATTATTCTGTACGATTGAATTAATGATCCTATATGAAATATTTTATGGTGAAAATTTGACATACAATTTTTTTTTGCAAAAATGGGTTCCTTAAATGATGTTTAGTGCGTAAAAAAATTTGGATGGGTTTGTCAAAGTCCTGTATAGTTAAAGTTGATATAGCGAAAAAATTAATGTAATGTGAATGTTAATAAATTTTTGACGACTAATAGAGGAGAGTCGGAGAAGAAAAGCAAGATGTTCCCCACATTTAATTTGCGACAAGGGCAACGAGAATAAGAATAATGTACAAAATTAGAAAAAACGTTTTGACGACCTCCGCGGCTAAAGCACTGCGGTACGCTTGCGGTGGTCACGGATTTGATTTCCGTCTGTGTGTATAATTATAATTACTATGTATAGTATATATAATTATTTACAATAGAAAAGTAGATATGTAGTTCATTAGTTTTCTAGTACCTACCCATGACACAAGTGCTATGCTACTTACTTTAGGACAAGATGGCGCTATGTATTGTGCCAGTATATTTAAATATATACATACAAATACATATGTGTATTTTGTTTGCTTTATGATTAAAGACTGTGATGAAACTGATAAAAGATTCATATTTTGGTCCATAATACGAATTATGGTCAAATTTTAACCACAGGTCGACCATTAAATCTATACATGGGACACATGGGGTATACGCATAAGGTAATGGAAATCGTTTGATTTAAAATAAACTTTTACTGTACCGATACCATTATATGCTGTATTTGTTTCTCAGCCCAGTGTCAAGACCTGGTTGCAACCAAAATTTTGGTTCAATTCAGTTTGGTCCGCTTTAGACCACACCACAACTTCTACTCGGAGTCCGCTTTCCGAATTTTCTGGTAGTGAGTCCATGGGCACAAATAAGACCATAAGTCAAGTCAGCACTTTTTGGGTCTCCCTCTCTTGTTGGAATCCCGCCGGAGTAGGTATTTGTTCCTCTTGTAAGTAACCGGCTGCTGGAAAACGAGACACCTGCGAATGCTATATTTTTGCAATCTGTTTGCAATGTCACGGATAGCTGCCGCGGAAGCGGGAGTCCCTAATGGGGTCCTTTCACTTCACTCCACATATCCACCGCAGCTTATTTATTCTCTTGATGTGCATTTTTGGTTTTTGCAAATAATAAGGATCATGTAAAACGTAAATGCAAAATAACAGACTTCAGGTTTAAAAAAAATTGTTGACCGCACATGTTTGTCGATGACGTACGAAACTGACGTCAAATTCTGATTTTTAACCTTTCTTAATGATAAGCAGTTATATTTACCCAAATATCGATTCTATTAAAAATTCCATAATCTTATCAAACAAATCAGGAACAATCGACACCGCTGTGCAGTAATAAATAGTGATAAATTTAAACAATACAATGATAAAAAACAAATTATAATAAAACTGTATCAGTTTACGACGTTAAATGATATATTCTTGAAAATAAATTATTTTATTTTGTTAATTTATAAGAGAGTGAGGATTAAAATATGAATAATAATAAGGTGTTTATAATAACTAGCTTGTTAATAGCAAGTAAGTAAATGTTTCTTTGTTATTTATTTTTTACATATAATATTATTTTTATTATCAGTGACTAATAAATGCGTCAGGGAGCGATATAAAAAAGAAAAACATATGAAACTAGAAATCAACGTGGAATTATAAGCCAACCTCATCACCTAGTTTGTTGTAAAACAACCAATGACTAGTAGACACTTTTTACATTTATTATACATATTGTATAAATAATAACTGTTTTCCTTAAAGTCATGATAATATCTTCTTAGTAATGATTAGCAAAAAATAAACTCCAGTGTGCAATTATACTGCGCTTTTTCTTAAATTTAGTGGGTCGAGTCGTGACAACGATACGTGTCAATAGCGACTTTCCTAAAGTTGTGCAAGAAATGCATATACTCCAGATTTCTTAGAATTCATATTTATCGTAATACATGTAGACAAAAGCAAGTCATAGAATGGAGACTTGTCATCCCAGTAAATCGATGATTGTATAAAAACAGCCGAGTACACCTTTAGAAGGCTACTACCAAGCTTTTAATAACGAAATTTAGTTAATGAAATCAAAAGAGCTTAAAAGATGTATATTAGAGTTAAAGAGTTACTTGAAAATTAAAGTCGACAATGATTTTCTTCGTATTTCCATTATGTATTTCATAAACAAATATCAACAACAAGTAACTGAGACACTATCTATCTAAAAGCAGTTATGGAAGCAACAAATATAAGTATATTAGGACTCACAATGACGCAACCTTTATCGGGATTATGATTTGATTAATAATCATTTCAGGTGCATATTTTGTCTCGTCGCAATCTGTAGTATCTAGATGTTTCCAGTTCACGTGGCTCGGTCCAAGGTGGAATAATGAAAGCGTGTTCCTGAACGCAACGTGTCAGGACGCCACGAGATTGGCCAGCGGTGTTCCCTGTGTGCATCCTTTAGTCGTATCTTGTAAGTTAGTTTTCATTTTACAATTTCGTCCTATATTTTTATTATATGCTAAAAGAAATATAAATTTCAATCAGAATTCAAAAACATTCAGCGTAAACTCATGTACGAAATGTTTTATTATTTTTGAGCGTCACGTGAAACGCACAAATGTTGTGACTAATCGATAATTTTAGCAATAAATAAATATGAAATAAAAATCTGTTGTACAAATAAAATTATTACCTTTTTTCAGGTATTACGCTGATTCACTTTTCATCACTCATTAACCTACATACATAGACGGATTTCTTTTATGTAATAATTAGAAAGTTGTTATAGCTTTATTAAACTCGAAACTGAAGCACCAGTATGAAATTTATTGGAGACTGAGTTCAACATCCAACAACCCAAATAAAAATTCAGTTGAAGACTTGTCTGGTGCATTAAGTTATTTTTTTTTTTTTTTTTTTTTTTTTACGGGGTGGGGAAATCCTCATGGACTACCTCCGCCTGGGGAAAGGCGGAGGGGCATGCCGGACTCCTACCGGCTAAAACCACCACCCCGGTGTCTCCTCACACGTGCGCGCGGGGCCGCGGGAATCCAGATTCTTCCGCAGCCCCACACTAGTGCTGGCCCGGTCTGTCCGGGCCTCGTCTCCTGCACGGGGTAGTGAGGTGTTTAACTACCCCGTGCATCGCCTCAGAGGCGCGCGCCGACACCCGCACGCGCCTCCGCCTCGGGTCCATCGAATAGGGGGCGGGGACTTCCCCAAGTCCCTCGCCCCTGGACCCATTCATGGGGGCCGGAAAAGGGCGTTATCCGCCCTTCCCCTGCGCCCGGTGCGCCTTCTGCGGCCGGGGAAGGGAGTCGAGATCTCCCTCTCCCGTTCCGCAGTTTCCTTCTGCGACATCACGTCCTCGCAGAAGGACACCACTGCGTCCCACGACTCTGCGCTACCGACCATCCTCCGCACTACGGCCGGCAGCGACAGATCTCCTCCTACTTCATTTGTGAGGACACGGCGCTGCTCCTCCCAAGCTACACACTCGGCGAGTGTGTGTTGCGCCGTGTCCTCCCCGCCGTGGACGCAGTGATGGCACCGAGCGTCCGGCTCCCTGTCTATGCGGCACAGGTACTTGCCGAAGCAGCCATGCCCCGACAGCACCTGCGTCACCCTAAACGACAGGGAGCCGTGCCTTCTCCCGAGCCAGTCGTCGAGTACTGGCCGGATCGCCTCGACGGTAGCGAGGCCGGCGGTAGGGCGCAGAAGCCTTTGCCGCCATTCCGCCACCAAGACCTGACGGAGCTCCTCTCGGCGCAGCGCGATCTGGCGCTGCGCCGGCCTCGAGCCCCGTGCCCGCTCTTCCTCGCGCCATCGATATAATGACGCGAGTACTTTCGCCTCTAGGTCCCAGGGCGGGGATCCGGCCAGGACGCAAGCCGCCTCGTAGGAAATCGTGCGATACCCGCGGACGACTCTGACGGCCATCACCCTCTGCGGCTTGCGCAGAATGGCGAGAGTGCTGGCCGTCATGTCCAACGCCCAAACAGGGGCCCCGTACAGGGCCATGGACCGCACGATTCCCACGTACAACCGCCTACAGGCGGCGCTCGGGCCCCCCAAGTTGGGAAGCAACGTCGAAAGCGCGCCCGCTGCACCCATCAGCTTGGGCGCCAGCCGCCGGAAGTGGGGCCCAAATTCCCATCGGCTGTCGAGCACCAATCCCAGATACTTCATGGTGGACTCGACAGCTATCCGGGCCCCACTGACCACAATGTGTGATCCCGGCGCCGGCGCACGTCGGGGGCCATGAAACACCATGGGTGCATTAAGTTATAGTTTAACCTAAATACGAGTATGTACTACTGAAATAACTAGTATAAAATGTATATAATTCACACAACACCGCTTAGTCCTTCGGGACTAAGTTAGACTAAGCTTACTTCGGTAAGCAGCAAAGCGCTTGTGTTACGGGTCTTAGACAAATGATACATTATTTATATGCTGTATAAATAACTATATTTGAATTAAGTATTATTAATATAAATTATATCGCGTTAACAATGCCTCTGGTATTGCAAACGCCATTAGGCTGCCTATCTGCTGAACACCACTTTTAAAAAAACATACGTAAGCATGTCAACATAATCACTCGGATTCGGAACGTTAACCCATGATCGCCTCATGCATTTCGACATCTCATCTCAATACTAAGCCATCTTAGCTGCTTTTTGTGATTGTTACCCGTATGAGATAGAATTACGTGCAAAATCCGCAAAACCAATTCAATAATACTATTATATTTTCAACTATATTATTTTCTTCGACTTTTCTCTATTAGTCGTCATTTTTTGTCCGAGGGTAGTGCTCGATTTGTTTCTGAAATTGAGTGTACTAGAAATCAGCGTTAATCTGTAAGTGCTACGATAATTCTTTTACAGACGACGGAACATGGCCTAATGTTGACTATATATGGGAAAACCATGCTCAAGATGCCTCCTGTATTTTAGCCAACAATGATGTCTGCGCAACATACACCTATTATTTCGATGGTCATGGTTAGTATTGAATATTTAAATATATGAGTATAAATAAACCTTTTTTTATCAACAAATATGAAATTCGCGCAAAATAAAAACTTGTTATCAAATATAAAAAATATATGAAGAATTAAGTTTAAAATACAGTATTTGACGTACTTTAAACATGCGAACTTCTATAAGAGCGATGAACTCCAACTGAGACTTTTTTAATCAAACTTTATTCAAATTGAGTTCCTAGCTAGAATACTTGTAAAGGGACATGCACAGATTTTTCTATTCTCATAAAGTACCAAATTGTAATCTATGTTGTGATCTATAATCAGATGTTTTATTGCTAGTCTTTTAGATTTGCAAGAACGTTAAAAACTAAGTCAAACTTCTTTCTTACTTTATCCGATCTTTTTTTCTGTAGGAAAGAAGTCGGGCTGACGGCCCACTTAGAATTTAGCAGTTACCGTCGCCCATGGGTGTTTGCAACGCCAGTGGCATCGCGAACACGCTGCTGTCCCTTAAGGGTACAGGAACTTGGGTCACTAATGTCGGACAACACAAAGTTATTATGGCGGCATACTTAAGACCGAAGGTGGTCGTGATGATTAATGTTTGTAAGCTAAAACGAAAATATAGTACGCTAATTAACTGGTTTTTAAATAACATTAACTTGTTTTTTCAGTGGAAAATTCGACCCATATGTGCACAAGAGCTGTTAATGATGCAGGGGAGGCCATCACAAGTGGATGTTACGTACAAACTAATGGAAGTTTCGTCACAAGGGCATGTTTCTGTCGATCTGTACCTGGTGGACTACCCTGCAACAGTGCAGTCTCAATAATATCAAATGCAGTCCTACCGGTGATGTTTGTTATTGTCATCTTTGAATTGTTTACAAATAAAATATTTAGCGACGAAATATCATAAAATCTTACTGAAATTTGAAACACTAATAAATCATGCCCACTTATCTCTGATCAAAACATCTGACTTGTTATTTTCATTAAACGTAAATGCTTAGGAATATTAGTACTTATATGTGACTATATACTAGTCAAATACCACTGCGTCCAATAATGAACAAATGTAATCGTCACAAATAAAGATAGCTTTTTAGCAAAACCACATATAATCAAAAGCAAAAATCAGATGTGACCGACGTGGCTCATAAAATATGCAAACTGAAGTGGCAGCAGCCAGTCAAGTCTATCGCGGAACCAATGGGCGATGGAGAGGAAGAATCTGAGTGTAGTACACTTGCAGTCCGATGGGTCCATGATCTACGAGTGGTTGGAACAGGATAGGAAATCACAGCACTAGGAATGCATAAATCATGCTGTGGACGATGATCATAACTTTTAATTATTCTTGAAACAATGTTTATTCAAAGTCGAAATGTTTTTGACCCCTATTGCCGCTTAGAAAATGCGCAGTAGATTAATGTGGGACTCTCGTACAATGCGCTCTACCGCCCTTGTTAAGGAGGCGCAAGTCGCTAGTATACCCAATGAAATAACCCTGATGTGCCCCGATCGAGCTGGCCTCGCTTCTGCGATCTTTAGTATTTATTACGTTTCTAATATTAGTAGTGATTATGTATGTAACTCGTACGTATGTATGTACGAGTACAAACTGAATAAAATGATACATGATGATACAAATCTGTGCATTACTATTTAAAAAATTCTGCTTGACAATTTTGACATTTAAACAGTACTGACGTGTCCCAGGTGTCAAATCGTATAAACGTCAAAATTTCGAAAAGCAAATTGTTGATTTTACATGCCACCGTTGCATTTTTCACGGAATAACTATAATTTTCTTCTATCAAAATGTATTCTGTTTTAACGAGAGGAAACGCGATTCTCACGTACACATTAAGTGTGTTAGCATGCCTTACCTTTTTGTGTTTTCTCTCAACATTAACGGTAGATTATAGAACAGAGGCACAAATGAACACAGTAACAGTAGTCGTGTAAGTATTTTTTATTTTCAATTTCTTATTATTTCCAACTAATTAACATATAATAATGAATCATACTTAGTTTATATTAATAAAATGATAATGTCTTTCTCTTAATGTAATGGTCCATGATGACATTCTAATCGTAGAACGTTTCTTTTCAGCAAAAATGTACCCGACTATGGTGCTTCCAGGGAAAAAAATGACCTGGGCTTCATCACATTTGACCTGAAGACTGATCTCTCCCATTTATTCAACTGGAACGTAAAACAATTGTTCTTATACCTGACTGCAGAATATATTAGTCCAAATAATGAACTGAATCAAGTTGTTTTGTGGGATAAAATTATTCTTAGGGGAGAGAATGCACTTTTAGATTTTAAGAATATGAACACAAAGTACTATTTCTGGGATGATGGAAATGGTTTGAAGTAAGTATCATAAGATGTACATATTCACTTAATTTACTTGAAATTAATTTAATAAGTTATATTAAATCTATACATATTAAATCTGAAATACTAGATTGAAATTAACTATTTGATATACAATATTTAAAAAACAGTAATATAAATAAATCATTAATAAATTTACTTGGTGTATGGAGTCTCTAAAATATGAGAAGGTATATTAGGCAATACTGAAAAAATACTTGAAGCTGAAAAATAGCTTTCAACAAATAGGCTGCCCATTATTAGTTACTATAACTTTGTATAGATGATTATATTATTTTATTGCAATGGACCAAGCTGATGGCCCACTTAATAATTATCAGTTACCATTGCCTATAGATGTTTCTGATGTCATGGGCACTGCTAACATGGTGTCTTCCACATAGGGGAACTGGACCCTGGGCCACATAAGGTTGAACACAATGTAAGGTTATTATGTTGGCATATTTAGAAACCCAGGGGTAGTTGCCATCTAGATGATCTTGTAGCCAGGCAAGGTGGGATTTATTAGCTGGTGAACAATAAAATGTTACAACTAAATATTGTGAATGATTACAGTATTAAGGATTGTGGGCTTCATATTGAAAGTTCTCATAGAACTGATAAGAAACCAGGTTTATGATTTTATTTAAATTAATGCCTATATATTATCCCTCAAATCTGGCTCCAATATGGCTCAAATACCTTGTATTTTGTTTGTTACAACAGGTATGCTAAACAACTGGGGTTTACTCCATAGTTTAATCATGTACCCAATACAGTGTGAAAATTATCAACATTGTAAAAGATTTTTTTTTGATTCCTTATTTGCAAGCTGTCACAAACAAGACATTCAACAACTCTTGGGTTAAATAAATACTGAACTTTCTTTCTTCTGATCCTTGTGAATGTTATTTTATCTGCTTCCAGGTTTTGTATAAGTATATGAGGATGTGTTTCCCCTTGTAAAGTTTGTAAACTTAATACTAATATATTTTTCTTTGTACAGAGGTCACAACAATGTCACACTAACACTCTCCTGGAACATCATTCCCAACGCTGGTCTCTTGCCCAACATCCAAGCCATAGGCCAGCACTCTTTCAAGTTCCCTACAGCATATACCGAGACTAGAGTATGATTGTTAGCTGATTGTACTTAATGCTGTTATATATGTGTGGGTGGGTTCCAGAACTGAGGATAATAAATTCAATATCAGCGTTTACTTATACCTGTGTTTAATTTAAAGCCTTTTCCATTTAATATCATAGTCATTAAACCGTTAAACATTAAGTGGTTAAACCTTCTGAAGATTGTAGCCAAGTGGCATCACATGTTAAAGCCAAACTAGGTCGTAGGTTCGCATCCTATGATTGCATGAACTGTCAGTTTTTCTTGCTGTGTGTGCATATATCACATAATAACGGCGAAGTGAAACATTGTGATGAAACCTGCAAACTAAGATAATCAGTAGATAACCCGCAAATCTAATTAAAATAATATATTTTAATATAATAGCTTACTGAAAGTCAAGAAGCTAATACTGTTTCCTATACAAATGCCAGTTAGAGAAGAAATAGTCCCCAGCGACTATATTTTGATTTGACTGGACAAATCTGGTGAGTATACAGTGTTTTCCATTTCGGGGTAAGCTCGAGCTCAGCAGTAAATGTTGTGGATTGTCAAACAGTTACAACCTTTCTATATGGTGTTAAAGGCAGCAATTACTCCTAGCTTAGACAAAATGAAACATTGTCCTTAATCCCCAAAAGGTTAATATACTAAAAGGATCAAGATAAAAACTACACATAATATTATTTGTATATTTATCAATTACATTTTAAACATACACTTGTTTTTGCTCTACAATATTGTTCTACAGCAGAAAGAGATATTATTTTCTATAATTGCTTTAAAGATCTACGAGTAACATGTTGCTACTACATTTCACCAATTTCATTGGCGCGAGTCGCTATACCTACGTTAATAGGAAAATAACGCAACTTGTTTGAGTGAAAAAATATGATTTTATTCATTGCTTTTACGTGAACTATATCAAGTCCAACTATATTCTTGAAGAACTTGGCTTCAACGCCATGGGCATCGATTTGCCAATGTAAGAACGATAAATGACAAGTGCAAAACAACATAACAAATAGTTACATTCGGTTAAAATTACCTGTTTCTATTAACTCATATACAAAACTAATAGTTACAATAAACTTATTATTAGCTAGTTAAAATTTATATAAAGTAGTTCAATACATACTACTACTTAACCGAAATATTTGTCACTGACGAATCTAAGGCGCGCGATACATGGCCAGCAAAAACTTAATGGACATTACACGTTCACTAATGTAAAATCAGGCGAACATTCCCATATTATAGACCTTCATTACTAGGACACATAACGTCACGAGCAATCATCGCTTCGTACGAAATATTTGCAGTCACACAACCAAATACGCTACCGTTTTTATGTTTGTTGGTAAAGTATTTTTGAAATGTCAATACAGACATATTTTATAATCGCATTAACGCCTATAACGATTTTATAGTTGTAACAATACAAAAATGGTGTCTATAATATCAAACACGACCCAATATAGTTCACGCTATAGCTATCTCTTCCTAGAGCAGATGAACTCTTGGAAAGAAATACTATGCAGCCCTATAACATCACAGCAAGGTTTGTGTGCAAGGCAACCAATATTTCCCTACTTTTACCAACAACTCAATAAGATTTTTATGTCTCATAAATGCGTATATACTAAGGTAGCGATTAAATCTAATTTATTCCAATACTACTCTTTTAAATTTAATATATAATTTGAAGACCTCGAACGAAGCATTTAAACATTACTACTTGAAGAGTCATTTTAACTACGAAGGTGTCAAAGAATTGCAGTATAAAAATATTATACACATAAATTGCAAAAATATTTAATCAAGGGACTAAAACCTGATGAAAATTAAATAAATTCATTTTATTTTATTTATTTGTAAAAAGAGAAATATTACCATATGAAAGTTCATTACATGTGCAGTGATTCTCATAATTTACGTATAGAATGTTACCAACGTATAGAGTATTATAACCAATATAATAAAAAAATTACCATTTCAAAATTTACCTAAATAAAACTTACGATCTAGTTATTATAATAAATTTCACAATATATAATATCCGATTATAAAAAAACGTTCACAAAGTACAATGAAATTTATATATAATTATACCAAAATTTATTAATAATAAAACATATAGGTACGTATAATTTTAGAATTTATAGAAAAGTGGTCCAGGTGGTAAAATACTAAATTTCTCATTATTCTTCTCTTCAATATTGCTTAGCAAATGCAACTTTATTATCACTAAAAAGCAGCTTGACGAATATTTATCAAAATGTAAAAAAATTAAGAACTTTTTTTTAACATATAACATTTTTATACTCTCATATTTACGAGTTATTCGAAAGTTAGAAATGATAATACGACATATATTTCACTAATCCAACTAAAATATTTTTACTATTCGTAATTTCCCTATGTAAATACAGCTTCGGTAAAAAATACCTCATATTATTTTAAACAACAAATCGATCACTAATCTTAGATTTAAGAAGTATAACAACAGTTCAAATACGCTTAACTTTTCGTTAGTATATTGCTTGCGAAATGCCCGTGGCATTAATACGATACGAAATTATTCTACAATTACTACAATAATGTATCTAACACTCAAAGCTACATTGTGTAACAAAATATTGCATATTTATATAATACTTAGGATGAAACCTTATGTAGGATGTCTGTACATGTGAGATTTGAATATTCGATTAATTAATTCATGTATATATCATGGACCCAGAACACCGTACTACTTAACTGCGCATGGACAAAAAGAGAAAAAAGTAATTGACAGAATGAAAAAGTTGGGTTGGCTAGAAATATGTGACACCTATATGTGATCAACGAATTCGCACTAAACTTGATTTCATCTTTTTCCGGTTCGATTCAGATTTCTACTCACAAAGAAATTGTAGCAGACAATCGACTATATTTAACGTATTCCTGAACACTCAATATTTTAAAACGACTAATAAAAGAAAAGTATCAGAAGCCATTTGCGCACCCCGCAGTGTTGTCTTCAAGATGGCTGGACGTCGAGACACTGCTCGTAGCGCACTCACTAGCACTTCACGCGAGATTCAGGGTAGTTACCAAACGAGGAGGCTGGATTTCATCTACTCCTCATGCAAGGATCCGACATATATTCTACAGAGCATACTTGTTAACTAATGCCAAGAAGCAGACAGGTGTTTACACAACAACTGTAATTCAAAGCCTAATGTTAAATCTAAAAATTTTGGCTATCCGTACGTGGTAATAATTGTATGAACATGTAAGAAGAGTCAGCAAAACATTTAAATTATCTGATCGAATATTCAATAAGTTATAGTGATGTGAAACATGACGTATTATACTAATGCTCAACAAGTTGAATTTATTTACTAGAGTGAAAGTATGCGACCTGCCATATGACTAGTAATGCGGTTGTACAAAGTTGGTCATTGGCTAAATCATATATCATATCGCTGATGTATTTAAATAACATTTCACACATTAGTGTTGTCGGATTCAAAGGAATTCGGATTAAATGGAAATGTCTTGTTATTTAAATATGAAAATACTCCCAACACTAATGTGTGTAAAAAAACGAAATTTCTATTCTTAAAATATATTCTATATTCAAATATTCGAGTACAATAAAATTCTAAACAAGATACATTAAACTGCTAGCTACATTCAACAACTTAATCGCATCATAAGGAGTACATATATTGACTTTTTAAGTTTGAATTTAATATCTTATTTTATTAAAAACGAATTATTTCTGAAATTAGCGTTAAAATGAGAATAAATAGATGACAACTAGACTCATTGTTTTATAAATCTTAGATAGAATAGAATCTAGAAATCAAACAAAAACGTATCTGTAACACGCTAACTGCGCGTAGCAAAATCAAAGTTTTATCCCATTGTGTAGCGATTGGAATTCACAAAGGATTCAAATCAGCCATTTTTACGTGCTACCATTAAGACTCACTAGCTGACCCGGCAAACGTTTTTTTGTGATATAAATTTAAAAAAAAATTGTGGTTTTTCCGTTCTTAGTGAGCGTCTACATCGCGAAACGAGTAACTATCCCTATGGGACAGCAGCGTGTTCGCGGTGCCCCTAGCGCCGCAAACATCCATATGCGGCGGTAACTGCTTAATATTAAGTGCGCCGTCAGCCTGTCTGTTCTTCCCCGACAATAAGAAAAAACAAAACTGCTAAATTTGAAATCAATCAGACTGAAATTTGATCTTGAATACAGAAAGTATCTTTCCGCACCAGATGAAAGATCGTTTTCACCGTGCGCACCAGCGGCAAGCGTCAGTTAAACCGGTATCGGCTTATCGCCGATGTGATCCACAATAGATATGTGATTGGAAACATTATGATATATACTCAATAAAAATCTCTATCTATAGAGGGATAAGTTGCAAAATCGAAGGTTGGGACCACTATTAAATGTCCGAGAAAAATTAATAACACTGGGGGGGTGTTAAATTGTGAGAACTTGACTGAGAAAACTATACCATTATAAGATAAATTTATAGAAAATTCATTCATGTGATCCAAATATCTAAAAACCCCATCATAGTATCATATTTTTTTAAATATTTTTTAAAGCTGGCTAATAGTTATATACAAATAGAACCAAAGCTAAAAACAATTTCATTTATCTTATAAATCTACTGAAGAGGTTGTTAATACACGTAACAACTCTATTATCTATGTTCTGCATAAGAATTGTCTCCAGATAGATAGCTCAGTTATCAAGACGTTAGATTATATTTGCATCAAACAGCAAAACACTAAGGATCACAGATTTTGCTAAGCAGTAAATCGATGAGTTTACGATTATGAATCGCCACAGCAAAATTGACCGTTTTAGCAAAAATGAACCACCCAACACACAGAAAAGAAATCTACCGTACTTTTTTTATAGCTAAGATCGGCTGACAGACAAACGGCCCACCTGATATTCACCATCGCCTATAGACGTTTGCAACACTAGAGGCACTACCAACGCGCTACCGGCTTCGAAGAGGTACTTAAACCTAATTTACTAATGCCGGAACAAAACATAAGGTTGGCATGTTTTAAACCCAGAACTGTTGGCCATCCAGTCGGGTTTGGATCCTACCACCTAGGTAGTGTTGTTATGTCGCCTTTTACGATAGGCCGACCCCGCCTATGCATGGAAAAAAATTTGCTGTTATTTATTGTTGAATAGTTTACGTGATTTTTTTGGTTCTCCAAAACCAAACAACGACGCCAGGTGGTTCCTTTTTATATAAATAAGGAATATTATAACTACAAATCACATATAACCAAAAAAATAATTAAAAACTTACGAATATGATCTATATTCAAAACTTTCAATATTATTAGCTAATTTAAAGTTACTTTA
The DNA here is from genome assembly GCA_963693495.1 of Malacosoma neustria. NCBI lineage: Eukaryota > Metazoa > Arthropoda > Insecta > Lepidoptera > Lasiocampidae > Malacosoma > Malacosoma neustria. The sequence goes on from OY856372.1 coordinate 8,510,482, forward strand.
CGAATGTCGACCGTATTTTTCCCGCTTGTTATGAGATGTATACAATATCAAGAGTTGCTAATTAAGTACTAGATATAAATTGAATCGGCGACTGCTAGTTATCGAAATAAGATAACCCCTGTCGGCACAGTGCAGTTCTTGAATCTTAAAACAATATACTTACAAAATTATTTGACACTTCAGTAAATAACATGAATAAAACATGCACTCACGAACAACTGCTTACAGTATACAATCCTGCTTTATTTGAAAAGGTCAGTGATGAAAGCTGTCTTGACCTCCCTTAAATCCAGCTTGAATATAGCATTTACAATTGAAATCAATCTCCTGTTCTTTTCTGTCCCGTAATGAGAAACAAGGATAGCTTATCTGATTATTTTATCATATTCATTGAACCCTGCTAAAAGGACGTGACAAGGTAAAGTATTGATGTAGAGGTAAGGAGAACTCTGTATTATGGTGAACGCACACTTGTCCGAGCCGAACGAGTCGAACGAAACGAATTTTAGAATTCTGTATATGAATGATTCGGACGATTCGACGCGGGCAAGTGTGCGAGGTTTCATGACATTTCATATACAGAATTCTAAAATTCGTTTCGTTCGACTCGTTCGGCGTGTTCGGCTCGGAGAAGTGTGCGTTCACCATTAGAAGTGTCCGTCCAAACACGTTAAAATAAGGCGCCACAATAGCATCACGGTAAATTTTAGAGGAAAGCGCCAAAACCTATTTATGGGTGGAATAGAAATTTTTTAACTCGACATACTTCAATTCGTCTCTACTACTACTTCAATTGCTCATGTATGCTGATGATATCGCGCTGGCAGATTCGGACAGGGGTAGGCTGGTGCAACGCGTGAAGGCGTGGAAGGAGTCGCTTGAGACCGGTGGTCTGAAGATCAATGTGGCGAAGACCGAGTACTTGGCCTGTGACTCCACAGATCCCACACCCGTACGCTTAGGTGGCGACACGATCGAGCGCACGGACAATGTCAAATACCTGGGATCTGTGTTTCATGCGTCTGGTGACATCGATTGCGACGTCAAGGCACGCATTGCTGCCGCGTGGGCCAAATTGCGTGAGGTGACTGGTGTCATTTGTGACCCCAAGATGCCAATAAAGTTGAAGGGACAGGTCTATAAGACCATCATTAGGCCTGTCCTTTTATACGGCTGTGAAGCGTGGCCAGTGTTAGAGCGACACAAGCAAGAGCTGCGTGTCACGGAGATGAATATGCTGCGGTGGATGTGTGGAGTGACGCGGAAGGACCGCGTTAGGAACTCCCGCATTCGCGGCAGTCGTCATGTCCGTGATATTGCGGATAAAATACAAGAGTGTCGGCTCCGTTGGAACGGCAACCGGATGCTTACGTGGGAAACAAATGTCTGGCCATGCCACCTCCACCGGGCCCCGGCAGGAGGGGTAGACCCAAAAAGTGCTGGCTTGACGTCGTAAAGGGTGATATGCGTGCTAATGGGCTCACTACCCGGGATGCTGAAGATCGTGCGAAGTGGAGAAGAAAAAGTCGGAAAGCGGACCCCGGGCGCCGAAGCGAGTTTGGGCTGCAACCGGGATTTAACGCAAGGATGATGATGATGATGACTTCAATTCGTCATCCACAGCTACATTCACATCACACAATGTAAAGCGCCGCATTATGGCGGGTTTTTGAACAATAATTTCCAACGTACAGCTGGACACTCAACTTTTCTCCCATATGAGACGGTCCTTACCTCTACCCTCCATTAAATCATCAAAAAAAAAACATTGTAATTAAAATTGTACCAAAGGAGTCCAGTTATACATATTTTTTCTTGTAGTAATTATCTCACATGTGACAAATAAGCACAGACCAGAAAACACACAGTCTTCGGCGAATGACAGCGCACAACAATTTGATCGTAATTTCATTGGACAAGACTGATTGACTAATATTTTAACCAAATCCCATCACAATTTTTTATTGTAAATGGTAACATTCAGAATTCATTCAATAATTGAATAATTTTTCTCGAACTGCAGCTTCGGATAAGTATAGCTAATGGTGGCAACACTAATAAGTGTTCCTTAACAGCTAAGTATTTATAATAAAAAGAATAACAATTCATTGTTTTAATTGTAATTTAACCAGAGTTTGTAGAAAACTATTTTAGATATATCTATGCCAGCTTATAGAGATGTGCAGACAGAGGGCGTGCATCAACTTAGTGGGCACGGGGATCATTGGGGACGCCCGGAAGTTGCGGGCGCGAGGGGTCACGCACCTTGCAACGAGGGGCCTTCCGTTTGTACGTCCTTATCCTCCATAGGGGGTGCGCATGTTCGGTCAGATCCATACCGCCTAGATAAGTCCAACATCTCACGCAGACCCTGAAATTTTTAATTTGTATGCCTGGAGAAGTTTATATACTATGTGTTTGTTCTTGACATGCCGATATTTAGGGCGGTGTTTTTCAATCTTTTTTTATCGGTAAATCCCTCTTCCCCCTTTGATCTAAAGGGGGTGGCGCTTTCGAATGGCAGTCATTTTTATTTTCTCATCACAACTATAACACTTTATGATGATAATTAAATACTTATGAGCCTTGGGAAAATAAAATTAGTGCCAATTGAATGACAAAAGATTTTTCTAGCTACTTACCATAATATAGTTTTTATTGATACTTAAGGCATTACAGACAAAAAAATCCAACACATGAAATTCCTTGCTAAAAAAAACCTTTTTTTTACATTTTATCTCGTAATGCTTTTGCAGGCTAGTTTTTACTAGCCTATTGAGTTGTATTTATTTTGTATTACTTTTACAGCCAGTGATCTACTTTACAAAACAATACCAAATTTGTTACACAGTAGTATGAAGTGACGTAGTTGTGATGAGAAAATAAAAATGGCTGCCATTGAAGAGAGGGTGAAGTAAGTCAAGGGGGGAGGAGACATTTACCGATAAAATGGGTTGAAAAACAACCCCCTTAAATATCGGTATGTCAAGAACAAACACATTGTATATAAATGACAACCTGAACTTGAATAATCCAATCAAATCATCATAAATCAAATTAAGGAGATCCGATGGTTGGTTTTACTTTTTTAATTTCAAATTGATAGACATCAAATGATGGACACTATTAAGGTTACATTTTTAAGGGTTTGAAGGCCCCTCTACCTCTCTATAGTAGGAAGACCCCTGCGGCCAGGGGCTGCATGTCGTAAAAGACGACAAAACCACCCCTAGCTAGGTGGCAAGGTCCCACCCAAGGCCCGACTAGATAACAACCAACCCGTTTCTAAATAAGCCGCCATAATAACCTTGTGAGGGCTGTCGAGCATGTCTACTGGTCCACACCAATGAAAAAAAGTCAAATAACTAACCCTGGTCAAATAACCTACTACCCTGTAAATACCAAAATTAGCCACATCTATTCTACTTCATTGTTTTCGTTTATGTGACATTTAGTTCTTATTATTATATATATATTTGTAGCAGCGCCGCACTTTTCTAAATAGCGCGCGTTGCTCAATAGCACATCTTCTGTCTCGTTCACATAACTGTTGTCTCATTAACATTTATTTATCTACTTTTCTTAGCATCCATTTACACGCCATTTTTGTAAATATAATAAACGCCTTTTACTAGATTAAACATGGAATGCCGGAATCTGGCTCTAATTTTCATGACGAACAGACCTAATAAGAAGACCTCTTAGGAAAAACACTGGCTGATCCAACAACAACAATCTATTGGAGTCTTGAGGCGCGGATTTGGCCAGGTACACAAAACTTTCTCCTTCCTCCAAAACCAACGCTGGGGCAAAATAAATTAAAAAAATGTGAAATAAACTTGTAACTAACTCACCTTGTTTTCTGTAATAAGCCTTTGGTAAACCTCCTCTTCTTTTCGCGCTTCAGAATTCTCATCCAAAGTGATCGCTTTGTACATGATACTTGTCATTTCATTAATCTTTTCGGCTTGTTGTCGAATCAGCTATAAATAGTATTTAATATTTTCAACATCCATAAAAAAAAAGGAAAAAATATTGTAAAACTATGTGGTATCATCACACTTGAGACACAGCTGTTTTCGACTAACGTGAAAATAAAGTATAGAGAGGTTGGCCCCGTGTGGTTCGCGTAGCGTGAGGAGCGCCGCGCCCACGTTTAACATGACCTCTCGCTCCTGGCCTTGGGTTTGGCCATCGGGGGCAACACCAGATAGACCATCTTTACCTCCTTATGCAAGTTATGTCCGTAAAGAAGGCTGAAGTTATGGCATACCCCATCATCATGGTGCATGTTTAATGTAGGATAAAAAGCTACTTTATGTATATCAAGGGGTGTCCACAGTAAAGTAAAACAATTCTGTCGTACATCATAGTTTAAGGTCTCCATTTTGAAATGTAATGAATTACTCAAATTTCCACTATATATAGACTGGAATATAAGCCAGGTAAAAGCATGGTACTGGAGCCTTGGTCACTAACATTGGCGTACTTGTATATCAGGGCCGATTGCAGGCTAGGGTCCTACCACCAAGCTAGGATTGTTTTGTTGCCTTTTACGACAGGCCAAACCCAGCCACGGAGGTCTGTAATCTTATTCTTCCCATACATAGAGAAAATGTGAAGGTAATGAATAGAAAGCCAACTCATACTGACGAATAAAACACAATTGAAAATAAATTAATAAACTATTAGTAACCCGTCCTACTACAACTCCATGTGGATGAAATGGCAGGGCCCAATTCTTTAACATCACATTAATACAAAGCATTCCAGTTTCATTGTACTTTTAAAATACTCGAAAGATCTCGATCATTTTAAAACTCAGACATAAATTATTATATTTAAAGCCACAAATAAGAATATAAGCCATAAACTACATACTTCTTGCTGTTTCTCATTGATGGCAGCAGTAAAATCTATCCTTGACTCCCATATTTTATTTTCTGTATGTTGCCGATATTTGGACATAATCAGTTCTAACGCTCTCCTGTGATCTTCCAAAGCTGCTCGTAATTCTCCATTCTCTCTTTGGACGTCACGCATCAATCTAGATTCGCGTTCTATACTGGCAATCAGGGCTCCTCGAGGTCTCTCTCGAGAAGCTTCATTTAAAGTATCCACTTCTTCTTTGTACTGAAATATTTTAAAACATAATGACCACTTGGTTAAACAATATAATACAAAATAATGTAAATATGTATCATTTATGTTTGAGATACCCATACAAGTATAGATTTCAATATAATTCATGTATATTTATTAATTTAAGGTGTATCTATGCCAAGACAATTCATTAATCATTAATAGTATGTACTATTTTACTATGTAATAACACAATGTGTAAAACTAAATATTAATAAAAACAGCATACCAAAATTATAGATTACTAAAATACCGTAATGTTTACAAACCTCACAAGTGTTGTAAATTACAAGGTCATATATGTTTTAACGAGATAGAGTCCTAATTCTAATAGTTAGATCATTTAAGACAGCAATTTCCTATTAATATTTTTTATAGCCACCAAACACGCTTTGAATGGATGTAGGCCAAAATAGTCACCTGCGTGGACAGATCCTAGATAACTTACCTGTTTCATAGTGTGTATTTGCCTGTAAGCAGTCTGAGTCTCAGTTAGGAGGGCATCCGCCTCGGTTTCTCGTTCTTTGAGGCGGCCTGCAAGTCTTTTTGCATCCAAAATTATTTGCTGTATGGTCAGTGACATCTGAAAAGCCAACAAAGTAAAGACTCGACACAATCCTCAAAGTTAAAATTATATGCACTCATATAAAAACACACCCTGATTTCCACACAGAAGAGAAACACAAATCAGATATCATCTACGTAATTATAAACGTGTTTAACTTTAAACAAATAAACAAAAATATATTCCTGTAAAACTAAAGGACGCACATCAGCTGTTTCGTGACTAAACTATGGCAGCCATTAGCTTAGCTTTCATTGCAAGCGGGTTAAAATAGCTCCAAATAAAAAAGCAACTTTGAATCGAACTTGTTTTTTGTTTCGCTCTATCGTATCCACAAATTCGGCAGTGAAAAAGAGATAAAGTACATAGTTCCATATAACAAATCATTTCAACATGGCTCCGTTCTATGACATGACCTTGATGATAGAATAAATTATGTTTTGATTTTACTATGTATTTCACGTTTAAATTCAATTATGTTTAATTGTAAAATAAACATGTTATTGAAAAACGACTGCACACAGAAAATGAAAGTAACTGAGATTATTATGAAAAATGTTTTAACATAGAAGAACTGTAAAGAGCCATCTAGCATTCTATCAATTAGCTAAAATAAATAAATATCAGATTTTTATAAATTTACTAGATGGCATTTAGATTAATTTACTCTTTAATTTTATGTATATTTTGGTAGGAATTACTTTAGATGTTAAAATTACTATAGGAAAGTCCCTCCACCGCGTTTACAACCCTTGTACTGGATTGACAGACAGATCCTATCTCTAGAAAACTGTTGCAGATGATGAACCCACCGGGTTCTTTAGCCTTGAGATATCAAAGGTTTTGGAAAAAATCTAAAGGGTCTTTCAAAAAGGACGGGTCGATGTTGACAGTTTGTGGCGGCCATATTGTTTTGGCGGCATCTGTCAAATGCGTTGTTATTTCTTCAGTTACTGTACTGATGCCAAATCACCATGGCAAGTTATACGATTGAGCATCACGTCCAAATGATAAAACTTTATCATCAAAATGAGTGTTCGTTAGTGCAAACGTTGCGCGCATTACATCCATTTTAGATTTTTTACGTCCACGGCTGACGCGGTGGCCCTTCAAAGTCGACTCTCCAACGTTTGGTGACCAAATTCGAGCCGACTGGTTCGGTAAACAACCAACCAACACCCTTACGTCAAAGGAACGCCAGATCAGCAGAGAACATCGCTGCTGTCCGTGAGAGTGTGCAGGAGACTCCGAGGCAGTCGATTTCTCGCCGTGCACAAGAACTACGCCTTTCGCAGACTTCAACTTGGTGAATTTTGCGTCAGGGCTTGGGCCTACACCCGTACAAGATCCAACTGACCCAGGAGCTCAAAGTGAATGACCATAGACAACGCCGTTTGTTCACTGACTGGTCTACAGAACGTTTGGAAGAGGACTCCGATTTTGGCCGAAAAATCATCTTTAGCGACGAGGCGCATTTTTGGATAAATAGTTTTGTTAATAAGCAAAATTGCCATTTATGGGACAACCACAACCCACATGAGGTTCACCAGGTGGCAATGCATCCACAAAAGTTACTGTTTGGTGCGAATTTTGGTCCGGCGGCGTCATTGGTCCGTACTTTTTCAAAAACGATGATGGGCAGGGCATTACTGTCAACGAGCGCTACAGATCAATGATTAACAATTTCTTTTGGCCTGATTTGAACGGTATGGACGTGGACAACATGTGGTTCCAACAAGACGACGCTACGTGCCATACAGCGAGCGACACAATGGACATTCTGCATGAACGGTTCGAGGGTAGGGTTATCTCTCGCAGAGGTGACGTGAATTGGCCACCAAGATCATGCGATTTGACCCCGTTTGACTTTTCTTGTGGGGTTTTCTCAAGTCGCAGGTCTATGCCAATAATCCGCAATCACCTGATGCCCTGAAAGTCAACATAACGCAGGCCATCGCTCAGATTCAGCCGGATCTATGCAGTAGAGTAATTAAAAATTGGACCTCTCAGAACCGTGCCACCGTTCGAAGCCGCGGTGGACATTTAAACGATGTCATATTTCATAAATAATGGCATAAATGGGCTTTTCAAATAAAAAAAATTATTTTTTTAATATCTCACTTATAAAAATTGCTTCTACATCGTCTCCAGCGCTGCGGGAAGTGTAACCCCTTCGCCCTTACATGACCAAGGATAGGCACCCATGCTTTGTTACAGTGGACGGGGGTTGCTCTCCCTTCGTGCCTCCGGTTTTTATAAACACTAGGGCTAGCAGCCTAAAATCTACGTGAAGTCGGGGAAACAATGTCATATCTGAAATTCAGTCCATGTTTTCATCTTTACTTAATCCCCGTCATATTGATAAACTTTCTCCAGTGGAATTGTCGGAGTCTTAATAATAATGAAAAAAACCACGCAACTGTAGTTGACCACTAAGGCACAAAATCCGATCAAATAATAATTCATGGCGTGTTATTAAAGTAATTCGTCAAATTATCTTATATATATATATATATATATATATATATATATATATATATATATATATATATATATATATATATATATATATATATATATATATATATATATATATATATACAGGGTGGCCAAAAAGTCGTGGATCAAACAAAATGACGTGATAGCGGAGATCATTTCTGAAAAATAAGTGTTCTACAAGGGGAGCCTATGGTCAATTTCTGGGAAGTTAGGACTTATTTGTGATATTTTATGAAAATTCCAGTATTCCATCAAAAAATTGAAAAATTTTAAAAATGTGACATCCTGTACATTTTTTTCATTACCATCTCATTGCTAGCAATAAAAACTTGCACTAGGTATTCTTTTTGTGATCGAGAATGATGTATGTTTAAGAAAAATTTTATTTTAAGAAATTTCCTTTTTTTCTCCATACAATTTTATTTTATTTTGGACCGCCACTGTGAAAAAAAAATGTTCTACCAAAAAGTCACCCTCTATCATAAAAATTAGCGCAATTAATAAGGATTCTAAAAAGGTATAACACATGACTATTTTTGCAACTGCTTCACTATACAGAGTGATTGTTATAATATGGGTTCAATTTTGTTGAAACTATTGTGTAAACCGGTTGGGATACTTACTCAAATCAACTTGGCTTTTGAGTACCTAATAGTATTTAAGGAGCATTTTGGATTGCTGCCTTCTTAAAATTCATCAAGTTTCAGTTGTAATGAAGGTATTACAGAATATTGTAAACTAAAAAGTAGCAGTGTTTAACTTGAAAAGACAGCAATAAATAAATTAAACAGAAATAAAAAGACCATGAATTATTAATTAAATTTTTACACTTTTACAAAAATTGTACAAAATGCCTGCCTCTAGCCTTAACACAAGCTCTGCATCTCCTAATAAAATTTATTCGTAATCTACTAAAAGCAGTCATGTTGATAATTATTTGATTTTTAGCCAATTTGAGTTACTGGCGTAGTTCTCGTTCGGTATTATTTTAATTTTGGTAAACCACTTCTTTGTAGTAACCCCAAAGAAAGAAATCGATAGGATTCAAGTCTGGCGATCTAGGTGGCCATTCAATAGTAACGGGTCTACCGATCAATTTGTTTGGAAATTCACATTCTAGGACGTGAAGTACGTTGCAAATATCATGTGTTATACCTTTTTAGAATCCTTATTAATTGCGCTAATTTTTGTGATAGAGGGTGACTTTTTGGTAGAACATTTTTTTTTCACAGTGGCGGTCCAAAGTAAAATAAAATTGTATGGAGAAAAAAAGGAAACTTCTTAAAATAAGATTTTTCTTAAACATACATCATTCTCGATCACAAAAAGAATACCTAGTGCAAGTTTTGATTGCTAGCAATGAGATGGAAATGAAAAAAAATGTACAGGCTGTCACATTTTTTAAATTTTTCAATTTTTTGGTGGAAAACTGGTATTTTCATAAAATATCACAAATAAGTCGTAACTTCCCAGAAATTGACCATAGGCACCCCCTGTAGAACACTTTTTTTTCAGAAATGATCTCCGCTATCCCGTCATTTCGTTTGATCCACGACTTTTTGGCCACCCTGTATATATATATATATATATATATATATATATATATATATATATATATATATAATTATCCGTGCAGGGGCGGAGAAACAATACTAACCTCTGCGGCCGGGGTCGGCTTGTCTGCTGTCCTACAGCATTAAAAAAACCTTATTAATAATCGATTAAGGCTTATTCTTTAATGTAATCTTAGAATGATTGCATTGCATTACTTATACATATCTATTCGAATTGCGACTTTAATGCAATACAATACAGGGGAGTTTTGTTTAATAAGATATAAAATAATAATATTTCATAAATTCTCTTTTCTAAATTTATTAGATGATTCAAAAATTACTTTGCCAAAGAAGTTTCACTTCTGACATATGTACTATTTTTTATTTTATTTAATCAATATACAAGGAATAACACTAGTTTAATTTCAATAAAAAACTTTCGTAGATTTCACAAAAAGAAACACTAATTGAATTTCGGGTGTAAATTAAGGTTAAGCATTAAAAAAGGAAAATCTGTATCCTTAATTAGTCCATTACTAGTGATCTTACCTAAATAGTGCATTTAATCAATCAATTTAACCCTGCTCTCTTTTCCATTTCTGAGACTTGGCTGAGACCTGGTTCTCTTTTTAGAGAACCATGCTTTTTCTGCCTCCGTAACGATAGAGAAGATGGTAGGGCAGATTGTGCGCTGCTTATTAATAGAAACTTTAAATTTTTTAGTATTATTTTGCCTCACCACTCATCTGATATTATTGTTGCGGCGAATTTTTAACATGTATCTTGCATCCATATACATGCCACGACCCACTTCCTGCCTAGCGTTGGAACTCTCTTCTCTCCTTAATTTTCTTCCAGCCCCTGTTATTATACAAGGGGACTTCAATATACATCACACTATGTGGGGGTCAGCTTCTTGTTACTCTTTGCATTCTCAACGATGGGTCTGTAACCCGCAGTTTTCCCTTTACAAAAACCCAGTGTCCCAGACCTAACACTCTCATCGTCTTCTTTAACAAGTAATCTTTGTTGGTCTGTTATGCCTAATTCTTAAAGCAGTGATCACCTCCCCATTTTAACCTCACTTTTGTCTCTTCATTACTTCAAATTAGCCCTACCCCCCTTCTTAAATTTGGATTAGTTCAAGCTGACTGGAAACCTGGCAAGGACGTTTTGGTATCTGATTCATATAGACCAGTCGCTCTATCTTTAGTAATGACTAAAATTATGGAGCTTAAGATCAAAAATCGACGTGGTTCTTATAAAAAAAAAACAGTGGCAAAATTACAGTGTTACAAATTTAAAGAATAACTGAATTGTGATTAGAAAAAACTTTTAATTAACATTACACACACACACACACACACAATTCTGATTGAATGTTTATTTTTTTATATTATACATTGATTTAAAAATAAACATTCAATCTGATAAAATAACAATTTCATCTTCACTTTTATACATAGTACTATTAAAATTATTTAACATCTTTTGTGTCGGTAGAAAATTAATACAAGTTGTTCCGTTCCTGCGGATAGCCTGCTCGCTCAATAGGTATCCTTTAATTGATTTTGTCAACAGTTTGTTGCGCTTCTTGGTTTTAATATCGTTAACCTTAAAAAGACATGACGAAATAGTTTAATTGTTGGTTATGATGGACACCAAAATTTTTTTGATAAAAAGTATTTCTTACCTTGCTGAATATTCTCTCACATTCAGCATTTGAGTGAGATAATGATAAAATTCCCAACATGAATTTGCAGTCACGAATTACAGTGTAATATGAATATTTTTACAGTGGGTGGTAAATTACATGAAATTACAGTATTTTTACCACTATTACAGTGTAGTTGGGAACACTGCAAATGAGTAACGTTTATCCTTGGCATTCGTATGACGTCAAGCGTCTAACGGTCACCGCCGAGTCGGGGCAACTCAGCGGTTAAATTGGTGAAGAATCAAACAAGTACATGCAATATTGCAAGCACACACACCACAAGTTGTATTTCGTCCCTTCTCACGTCTGAACAAGCGTTGCGGACGGCGGCTGCGGCAGCGGCGGTGCTTTGCAAGTCTCGACACGTTGTACTGAATATGGAATATGCAAGTTTGTATAAGTAACTGAGTTTCTTAAAATATTATCTGCCTACATTGATAGGTGAAGTCAAGCCAACATTTTAGTTCTTCACTATCGAAAGTAAATATATTTTCTTGGACCCCGCTTACGAATTGTGAACCCCCATTTTTTTTTCATGCCAACGTAGACCCCGTCGTGTCTCCCGTGGACCCCTGGGGATCCACCTAGACCACTTTGGGAACTTAGGGTCTAACACATCCATTTCAATTGCTTTTAGCTAAAAACAAAAATTACCTTTGTGAATAACGCACATTTGTTAACTGTATTGAGATAACCTATACTTATATTTTAATATAAAGAGAAAAATTGTTTGTTTATTCCGGATAAAAAAAATAAAAAACTGATTTCCAATATTATTTTATTAAAACCAATCTGATCTACTAAGTAACTACATGAGTTATGTTTTGCGAGAAAATATATCCGCGAACAAAACCAAAGCAAGTTGATAATTACAAATATGTTTATTGTACAATATTTATTTAATACTGTGCTTGTTAAGAAAATCTCTTATTATTTTATTTACTTTCCCTGGCTCTTCTTGTTGCGAGAAGTGGCCACAGTCTTCGATGATAGTCGTTTCGATGTGCGTGTATTCTGTCTTCATGACCTCGAGGATACTGGGATTGATGTAAAGGTCCTTCGATGCATTTGCAACTAGCATTGGCACGTTCTCACTATTGTGTTTCTCGTCGAATGAAACGCAGAAGTTAGCCCGGTAGTAATGTATAGGGGGTGTTAGAGCAGCTGCGAAATAAAGTAAATTTTAAATAAAATGAAACAGTAAAATGTAGTGGAGTGAAAGAAAGCGAATTTATGACATTATATACGATTATACATCGGTGAAATGTACGACTAGTGGAAAATAGGTGGCAGGACTCAATACGATAAGCCGAATATAAGGCTGTGGCGAACCTAGGGATATAGATGTCTACCTCCAATAGTGGACTACAATAGGTTCATGACGATGACGCAATAAGATCATAAGTAAGATATGTAATTGGTCATTATTCTACCGTTTAATTATGTACTGAACTTAATTTTACGCGAGCTTGTATTTCAGCTTTATCATCCCTATTTTGTACGCGTTTCTGACTATACGCTACAATTTCTTGTTTGTGAGACCAATAGAAGCCAGGAGATTGGCGCCCAACATTTTTGCTCTTATACTTTGTAAAGCGTACCATGTAATAAGTACTTATTGTCTACTGTTCGGTTCTTGCCTAGATTTGGGTAAAACCATTTGCTCCGCCAATTCAATCTACTACCCTCAAGTTTGCGAGAAGTGACGGTCGACGCCGGCGCCTTGCGAACGTCATTATAGTGTCAACGTTTGACAAAACAAGAAACACTTCTTGCACCGTGTGCAAAGTTCGTGTGCCTCATATTTTTAGACTCTAAAGAGTCTAAAACTATGGCTGTGCCAAACCGTAATCCTCACAAAACATGCAGTGCAGTGTAGTTAAATAAGAATTTGTAAAGTAAGAGTGGCGCCGTGCGTGTGAACCTATCCAGACTGGGAAATTATTGGGTTAGTGGAGCCGTTATTGGGTTATGTTTGCTCGGGCGGGAAGCGCAAGCGAGAGCATATCCCTCCCACTAGGGCACCGGTCAGAAGAGGAACACTGGGGTGGTTTTTAGTGGGTACACTAGGGAAATGCGCCCTATTTGTTAACTATGAGGGGAGTACGGGCACATTGTACGGGATTCTTACACTACCTAACCAGCCAGCCCCCAGGCAGCGAGGTATGCATTAAGTATTTCCAAAAAAAAATTCTGCTGTAAGCTCTCTTATCTGGATATTTTGTGATTGATGATGAATACCAAATCTATCCGTCATACATTACCAACAATAATTATGTTCTTTATTTGGGGATATACGATGTGGTGTGACTATGTGCCAATTATTAATAAATGATACGTGTCTATTATGAAACATTTGTATTCAGATATTTTTTGCTCATATCTCAAAGCTGATGAAATCAGTGGTGTGACGCTCCCTCATGCATAGATTAGGCCTATTAGGCCCCTATGATTAGGCCCATAGATAGGCCTCATACGCCTAAATTTTGAAAGAAAAGTTCAATAAAATTTAGTCTCTGAATGCTCATTACAATAAAAGCTCACTGGTACCTAGTAGCTCAGTAGTATTACACTTAGAGACCATTCTAAAGGTCCCGGATTCGAATCCCAAGGTTGCATGCACCGCTTAGGCTTTTCTTGCCTAATGTGTATATCATAGCATAATAGCTGACAATGAAACAAAGATCGCGAGGAAACCTGCATACCGAGTTCACCGATATGTGTAACCTGGTAATCCGCCTTGGACAACTGGGTATGATATCCGTTCCCTCTGGGGGAGGTCCTATCCCTACCGTGAAACGCTATGGGCTGTTTTTATTATTTATAACAGTTCACTGCTAAATATGGGAATCCCCCTCCAGGAAACGAACAGTACTTACAATAACAGTAAACACACAATGTCCAAGCCGTGCCTACAAACGAATTCTGTCGGTACTGAGTAATAATGTATTGGTAAATTGGGTGGAAAAAAAACTGCGAAACCCATGACCTCTAGCTTAGTCTCCGTGTTTTGGCTACCACGTTCCTTTAGTACTCGTTTAATGACGTAACAAGATTCCACGTTATCAAACAGTGAGTCTGACACAATCTTACATTGCAATAAACCCAAGGTTTTTAGGAAAAGTTTTAAAACTTAATAAAGTAAAGTCATCCTCAATCCTTTTATTAGTTATGAAACTAGTTTTTTAACCTCTAGAAATCGTGACTGTATTATTTAAGTTAAATCTGTTTAAATTTTACTGATAAAGATTCAGCGAAATATGGTAAGGTTTGTTAGGAAAGCAATGGTAACACTATATAATTGTAGTAAATATGGAACAATAATTCTCTGATGGCTTTTTGCGTGTGGTGGGCTTATATTTACTAATTACTATGAAAATTACTGTTAATAAACTTTTACTTTGAGTTTTTGTTTGACAGAGGAGACTGTCTGTCCATAACTATCAACGAAGGTGATATTTTATTGCAATGGGAAAATTTTTCTCCTTTTTTAATTTACGTGGCGGTCATACTGGAATCACCAGCTTCTTTATTGTAACAACACAGATCGTTAAGAATTCTACTTTTTGCTTATTACGGTTTATGAAATATATCTTAATAATTGAATGGTGTAAGATAAACAGAACGAAGGATTGACACTAGTGTTGCCTCAACAACTGTTTTCAGAACCTATCTGAAAATATCGAAATCCTTTTGCAACACACGACATCATAATCACAGTAATACCTATGTGACAACTTATCAAAGTTTTACTTACTTGGTTTCCCAAACCAGTATTTGTAGCATTCTACATCCTGTTCATCCGCACGCTTTCCTTTTACCTTAAGCATTTCGTCAAACATAACTAGATCTTGCATTTGGAGTAATAACTCTGGTAACAATGGCATTTGGAAGAAGAAGACATACCTGAAAATGTCATTTAATTAACCGACTTAAAAAATTCAGAGGTTAATACTAACATCACTTAAGGTAAAATGCAAAAATTAATAATAGAATATTAAATTAATTTTTCATTAAATTCTAAGCAGAAATCCATTTGGTATTAAATTTTCAATTATTATATATGCTGAGCATAAATAATAATAATAATGAACACGTATATAAAAATCAAACATTTAAAAAATTACAAAAAAGTGCAACTACGTTGAGCCTACTGCGAAATGAGATAATTTTTTAAATTATAAAATTACTATCTGATCCGGAAAACGTAAAGGTGGATTTGTATTTGTCAGAAGCATATCGGTTTCATACATTTAACATGGTTAGGGTCACATTTGTATGTCGTGACGCGTTCTGTCGTCTGTCCTAAATGTATGAAACCATATGCTTCTGACGCGTCACGACACGACACGTCAGACAAATATAAATACACCTTTATTCTGATATATAAATGTTTAAAAATCCTTCTCCAACGTCTAATCCATATCGAAATTCAACAAAATTGGTTCAGCGGCTTAGGCATGAAACCGTAACGGATATACAAAGTTACTTTCACATTTATAATATTAGTATTTAATTAAACTTCAGAAACATATAATAAAACATTTAACGAATTTGAGCTAACATAAAGAAATTAGTGAAATATTTAGATTGATTGAAATTGGAAGACATTCAACTGGATGACATTGCTCTAACAAATCTTGAAATGTTCAGTTTAATAATAATCGACATTTTGCTGGAGACCCCAATTCTACCCACAAAAAAATTACACAATAAAATTACACCCATAAAAAAATTATCTAATAAATGAGCACGAAGTTAGGTTCAGGTTCTCATAAAAAAATATAATAACATACCAAGACGATAGCCTCTGGCTCCACGTATTCCAAATCTGTTGCGTCCATGCTTCCCTAGATGTGCTTGATAGCATAACAAGAGCCATAGTTGCATCAGGATGTACGTCACGAAATCTGCACGCTATCAAACCACCCCAATCGTGGGAGATAAGGATTGCTTTGTCTCTTCCTGGAAAATATTATGATTCATTGTATTCAAAAATAGAATCGTATACACCTGCATTGGATTATAATTAAGATGAAGTTTATTTTATTATACAGCTGAGATCGACAGAAAAGCAAATGACCCACCGGTGATCACCATCGCCTATAAAGGTTTGCAACACAAAAGAGCTGGCTGCAGAAGTCAGTATTTTTATTCTGCCCCTGCACGCTTATGACAACGAATAATATAGTCCATTTACGTTAAGAAAATGGTGAGTTTATCGTTATCCGGCGAGCTTGCCCCACCCCCGTCCACAAAGGTAGAGGCAGAGGTCACAACAAAAACAAATTAAAAAGCTATGTCCACAGTGACCAGTTGACGGCAGATCATCGTTCGGAACAGTTGTCTTTTGTGCGTTAACTAAATAAAACAGTTGCAATGATGACTCACTATTTTCTTAACGCGAATGTCTATTCGCGTCTTATAGTCTTATAATCACTGGCACATACTACTTTTAAATTGTATACAATACTAGCTGACCCGGCAAACGTTGTTCTGCCATTTAAATTAAAAAATAAACTATGTTCTTCCCCAAGGTACAATCTATCTCTGTTACTGAAATTCATCAAAATGAAAATATAACAGACAGAGTTACATTCATATTTATAATAGATGACCCGGTGAGCTTCAATCTTCTTCTTCATCTAAGCATTGTATCTCGGTCGCAATCTAAACTTCTGTTTCGATTGCGACTTCCGATTTTCGCACGGTCTTCAGCATCCCTGGTAGTGAGCCCATTGGCACGCATATCACCTTTACGACGCCCAGCCAGCACTTTTTTGGTCTACCCCTCCTGCCGGGGCCCGGCGAAGGCGGCATGGCCAGACATTTGTTTCCCACGTAAGCACCTGGTGAACTTCGATATATGTGTAAAATAACACGATATACGAATATGCTTCAGTCGTTTATCAGTTGACAAAAGCAAACTCAGTAGATTAGGTAACAGAAAATCCAAGAAATCCAACACTTGTACACCGGCAAATCGACATCAACACTTGTAATTTAATATGAACTTTATATAATAGCAATAAAGCTCAAATTGACTACGTTTTAGTTAGAAAACATTTGTATGTGAAAAAGAAAAGGGCTATTTTTATGGTTATTCCGGAAATTATTCGAATTTTTCTCGCCGTAAAAACCATCCTTGAACTTCAACGAACATTTAAAAAAAGAATTGGCCAAATTGGTCCAGGCGTTGTTGAGTTATGCGCTTACCAACACATTTTGCGATTCATTTTTATATTATAGATTTGTTTGACCACATTTAAATATTTTTATCATACAGCTTAACAGAGATCTACTATTGTAATGAATAGGGGCCAGTACAATTTCTTTTAAACTTAACACAAGAGTACCTAATTGCCGTATGAGATCTCGAATATCTTCAACCAAGATGTCTATATGATAAGATGATATATTTTCAGGCCTCTCTGAGTCTCCATATCCTCTATTATCCACTGCAATACACCTTAAAATAAACGTAAAATACATTATAAATCTATAAAACACCAGATCTCAAAGTCAGATGAACTTTATTGTTTTTTTTTTTTTTTTAATTTTATTCATATTTTTTAATTACCAGTAATCTTTGTTGAATTCAACAATCTGATGCCTCCAGGAATACCAAAATTCAGGGAAGCCATGAATAAATAACATTAAGGGCTTCGAAGGATCACCACTTTCCACGTAGTGTAGTTTTGTGTCCTGAAAATATAGTGTAACACAATAAACATCTATACATCTATACAAATAAATAAAATTGGAGGGTCTGTTTGTAATATTAAAATAACCACTTTTTACTAAGTGCATTTGGATCTATACACGGTACATATACCAAAACAACATTTTTTACAATTTTTGTCTGTCTGTCTGTCTGTTTGTTCCGGCTAATCTCTGAAACGGCTGAACCGATTTTGACGGGACTTTCACTGGGAGATAGCTGATGTAACAAGGAGTAACTTAAGCTACTTTTATTTTAGAAAAAAATAATGCTTTAAGTTAAAAATGATCAGTTTCGGATATTTTAATCCCATTTTAAGTTGAGCTCAGATTTATATCATCAATCATATAAATTAGGGTTCAGCTGAGGTTGGACTTGTAGGTTTTGTATATTTCATTTATTTACATTTTAGAGTTTTTAAGGTTTGTAATCCAAAATAAACCATAAAATAATTATCCAATAAATGCTGCCCAAAGTCACTACTCTACGTGGACGGAGTCGCGGGCACAGCTAGTAACGAATAAATACAAACTATTTTACATTGCAGGTTACTATTAGTATTTTTTTGGCGTCTTGTTTTAACTAGCGAATTGTCTTTTTCCGCTTTGTTTATTTTTTTCACCCTGCGGCAGTTTATTATTTTCCGGGTCTCATTTTTTCTTTCTTTTTTTTCTTTTAATATTATCACATTTAATTTTATCTTTCTTTCTACCTTTTGTACAATTAACTTATAACTATGTTTTCTATTGATTCGGATGATTGCAAAACTGAAGTGGCAGTGGGCTGGGCACATAGCTCGAAGGACTTATGGCCGTTGGGGCAGAAAAGTCCTCGAATGGCGACCGCGTACCGGAAGACGCAATGTTGGTAGGCCCCCCACAAGATGGACAAGATGATCTGGTCAAGATCGCCGGAATAGGTTGGATGAGGGCAGCGCAGGACCGATCATCGTGGAGATCTCTGGGGGAGGCCTTTGTCCAGCAGTGAGCGTCTTCCGGCTGAAATGATGATGATGATGATGTTTTCTATTTCTTCTTGCTTCTGCTTTTTCTTTATTAATGATATTTTCTCTTTTGTTATAAGTAATTTTGATTTTCTTGCTTGTCTTTACTATTGATTTTTTTTTGTTTTGCCTATTTAGTATTACACCCCAGCGACCGTGGGGGCCTGTCGCAAAAGGCAATAAAACAACCCTAGCTAGGTGGTAGGGCTCCAAACCCGACTGGGCAACCATTCTTGATTTTTAAACATAATGAGTTTGTGTCGTGTTCCGGCACTAGTAAATCAGGTTCCAGTTGCTCTTCAAGGCCGGCAGCGCGTTAACACTGGTGTTGCAAACGACCGTTTGCCTACCTGCCGATCACTGCTATAAAAAAAGCTATCCTTGGTAGTCGTAAAAGACGACGAATGATCACTACTTTTGCTAGTTCACAAGCAAGCCTAAGCAATCGGTTTTAGCTTTATTTTATTAGCTAGACTAACAACAAAATAAAGATGCAACCGGAAACGATGATAACTTCAACAATCTCGAATATGTTTATAAGTGTTGAATAATGTAAGTAACCAATTGAAATATCACTGTATCCTCATAGGAATACAAGTGAAAATCAATTATGTAATAAAGAGGATTGTAAATATTACCTCACGCATGAATGATAAAGTAGATAAAGTAACCTAAAGTGTCATTTGCGTAAATATAATAACAACGTTGTGAAACTTTATTTTTTATGTCTATTAAAGACGTCTTGACCTCTTCAAGACCATCTACCGGATCTAATAGCGAATCAAAGCTATCAAATATTTCGAAAATTTAAATGCACATATAATTTTAGGGTCCGTCAACATGTCATTAAACTGCTCCTAAACTGGATTGATTATGATGATTTCTTCGTATGTTTGCATGAGTATTTTATTGTAGGGTTAGGTTCGTATTTATATAAGCTATAACTTGATAAGACCTTTTAGCAACAAATTTCATACCATAATAACTATGTTATGAAATGTGATTTAATTGTATAAGTTACATTTATTGAAAATGCCATGCTTTCTGGACAATATAGGAAAATTAAGTCACAATCTCGAAATTTGCAATGAGTTTACATCCAATTAAAATGGCATAAAGTACATTGCCATTTGAGACTTGGTTATAACCACATCTGCTGTGATAGTCATGAGCAAAAGCAATAAATCATTGCTACAAAGGCTAAAGTTTTTCCAAACTATAAAATATGCCTAGGCGTACGAGCACTTGAACGACAATGCATCATATATTTCGGTAATAATGATGAATAAGTAAATAAAAATTGCAGGGACGCATAAGAACACTGCGGCCGGGGGCGGCCTCTCGTCAAAATATACACCCCTGGCCAGGTGACAAGGATCAAGTGGTGGAGGGGACAACAGTGCGTTAACGATGCCCTTGGCATTGTAAACATCCATTGGTGACGGTAACTGCTAACTATTAGGTGAGCCGTAAAATTGTCTGCCGCTCCACAGCGATAAAAAATCCGAAGCAAGAAGGACATACGAGTACAATATGTTTGTGTTATTATTAAAATAATTACAGTGAATAACGAGCCAACGGAAAGCCAAAATCCGAATTTTGTCTTCCTACCCGAATAGGACGACATCTGTTGGATTCGAAGTAGATATTTTACAATATGCCGTAGACAGGACAACAGGTGGGGTAGTCGGGTGCTTGAGTGGAGGCCTAGAGTAGGGCATAGAAATGTAGGCAGGCAACCGATGCGTTGGACCGACGACCTTGTTAGAGTGGCCGGTAAGGACTGGATGCGAAAGGCGCTGAACCGAGAAGAATGGTGTGCATTAGAAGAGACCTACACTCAGCATTGGGTGGTGAAAGGTTGAAAAAGAAAAGAAGAAGAAGAAGATATTTACAATAATTTCCTAATAATATTTAAGAATATCAAAATGAGTCAAGATATTTGATAGCGTTCTTTTTCTGATTTTGATGTACCTTTTTTATATTATTATACTTCTCAATGATGAAACTTTAGAATATAATGAAATTATATGATTTATTTATCACAAATTACAATAATGCATTACAGATGTCCTTTTCGCAAAATTGTATCTTATGAAACATATACATATAATGTTAAAATTTTAATCTTTATAATTTAGATACAAATAAAATTTATAGAACTCAATCATAATACTGGCTCCTAATTAGGACAGGTATATTATTAAAACATTCTGAACGTTTGTCACTTTCGACACCTACGAGGTGGTTACTTCTGACTTTATAGTACAAGTGTTACTTAGATCATCTTAGATGCTAACTTTTTATCACTAATTTTAAAGACCTCCATCATAACTGTAAATGTACTTCTACAATCTGTATTCATTATAATCTACAATTTTGTAAAATATAAGTTCATTGACCTTAATTTTGCGAAAAATCAACATTAATTTGGCACGCTAGCCGACGCCTACAATTAACAGTAAATCAAGTTTGTTGAATTTTATACACGGTTCTTTAGTTAAAGAGTTACTTGACCTTCTCTTCAAGTCCAAAACTCAAGGCCATCTACAAAACATGGCATGGAATTAAACATCTTTATACTAGGCCTCTTTTTCGAGCGTTCATGATACTTTATTTCTAAAGAAAGTCGCCTTGTACTTACATTATTCTAGTTTGCTAGCATTGCAAATCATTTTCAACTAGTTAAAGTACATATAATTATCGTAAATATTAATTTGTGATGCAAAAGGAATGACATACGTGTGTTTTACCTTTTAATTAGCCACCATATCCGTTATAATTACTTACTACATGAAGTAGGTAGCGTCTAACATAAGAAAAAAACTTGTTGAAATTAGTATTTTGTAAGTAATCATATAAACAAGCCTTATATTTGATTTTATAGACTCTAAAGGGCGCTGTGTGAATTGTCCCTATATTATTATGTTTATTTGCTTAGTGATGTTCGGATCTATGTTTTTAATAATATAAACACTCTATATGAGTGTATGAGTAACACCACTATTGTCATGATTTTAATGGTTATCCAAAGAAATAAAGTAATAAAGCAAATTCAGAGCTTGCAATGTTGCCTGGAGTGCTCAGTCGTGTACAGTGAAAGTGCATTTTTACACTGCCTCTCTTGACATAACCAATTCTTGCCAAACAAGGCGTAAGAAAAAAGCTCGTACAGTTGCTAAATTTGATTTTTAGAGAAGGAAAATGTCGTTATGAAGCTTGCATACCGAGGCCATTTGTAGATTTTTACTTAAATGAGTTTTACTTTGCTGTGTGTAATCTAACAAAAAGAGACGTCAACGAGGTCTAAAACTGTCTAAGAAGTAAAATGTTAGTATCAAAACATTAAAAATAAGAAATCAAAAAATTTCTTCATATTAAAGAAAATGAAAATAGACCTATAATATAATATTTATCAAAATAACCTTGTTTTTGGGAATAGTGCTTATATTAGCATAGCTAACGTTATTCTACAATTCTGTTAGTATATTTTAAAATATAGCATACGTTCAAGAACTAAAAATTGTTACCTTCACAAGTACTAGCATTTATTATAACTGCCTCTAGTTCTGTGAATTAGATAGAAAATATGTTAGGTCATATACAAGAGCAGGTTTCTAGTGTTCATTGAACCCATCGGAATAGTTGGGTTAACCAGAAAGCGGAAAGTTTCATTTCTATTTCTAGTGCAATACTGTTGCATGCACGAATGCATTCTTCCGATATGCGTAAGCATGCTCGTGTGTGCAACTTTACCTGAACGCGTTACATAAAAATATTAATAGTTTTAACAGATCTTTAACTTTTCCCATGATTTATTTTATATTTTATTTTATGGGCTGCTTCGTTTTAATTAGCGTGGCTAATAATTTATTACGCGACAAAGACGCACATGCTACGCAACAAAGTAGAGAAGTGGAGTAAACAAGTAACTCACTGGTACCCCAGGGACGGAAAAAGGAAAAGAGGTCACCAAGGAAGGGGTCAGGAAGGAAGATGACATTAGGTTTACTCTAGGGCCTCAATGGACTAGGGTAGCACTAGATAGACAGCAGTACAAGGAGTTGGAGGAGGCCTATACCAACAGGCACTCTGAAATAAGAGACATACTTTAACTGCACACATGTTGTAAATATGTATAAATTGTGAAATTTGTCTCTACAGAATAAAGGCTTTATTACACCTATAATATATATTATACCTTAATTTTTTAGCACTTGTGGTAATTTTTCCTGCATTATCTTTTCTTTGCTTTATTTCTTTTTGAACTTATTTGTTTTAAATTCTTTTATATTCTATTACATATTTTTATCTTTTTATTTTTCTAATTATTCTTTTTGCAAATCATATTTACTGTTATGATGTATTTAGAAAAGTATATAGTAGATAGTATTTATACTTAATAGTTGTCTAGTGTAACACAAGTGCTCTGCTGCTTACTTTGGAACTATGTTGAATGTCATAGTATACATGTATTTATTTATCATATACACAATATTTTGTCTGCATCTGTTCAGAGTTAGCCTTGAATTGATAAAGTATTAACCGCAAATATGCTCTTTGAACACATACGATTTAAATTTTTTTACGAATTAGTGTGAGCTCATGCGCACGAATATTTATACCCACTACATCTATAATTGTAAGAATCTATTTTAAATCAGAATTTGTTTGCCGTCATGGACCATATTAAGCTCTCAGGTTGTTAAGATAAAAAATCTTATTAAGGGTACGGATAATTTGACTATATACACTATAGGAATATTTTATATACCTAGTCTTAACCGTCTTAATACAGCTAAATTTGGACTTAACTAGAATATAGAGAGAGCATTTTTGTCCTAAAAATAAAAACAATAAATTAATTTTTATTGCACCAAAAATTACAAGTACGAAACTTAAATACTACAAACTTATATAAAAGTAAATAAAATAATGGATTCCACTTAAACTAAATATTAAAATAACTTCACTATATAATAACTCTACAATTATATTTATTAACTAAAATAAAACTATACGTATGATACACGAATAGGCACTGCTGTTAGCAAATAATTAAAACAAACTCATTGTTTTTGTCAGATTAAGGAAATAACTACTAATCTTGTGAAATATTATCATGAATGATCCATGACTCAGCAGTGTTATTTCGCAACTATAAAATTTTCAAAAGATAAGAAAACCGTCTGCTATATTATCATTGTATGTATTTATATATATATATATATATATATATATATATATATATATATATATATATGCTATTTTTGTTACGGTTCTGAGCTGCAAATAGTTCGTTTTGATAGTATTAGTGCGATACTAGTAGGCGTTTGCTTAATTTAATGCTAAGATTTGTCGTAAAACAGCTTTCAATATACATCTAGCTCGAAAGCCGTTTATTACACTTTGTTGTATTATTTGCAAATATACATATAAGGTATAATAATAAGATACCTGATAGCTCAGTGGAATTACAGTCGGAGACCAATCTAGAGATCCTGGGTTCGAATCCCACAGTGCCACGCACCGCAGCAATTTTTCTCACCTAATGTGCATTTATAGCATAATTACCATGTACCGACGGGGAAGGAAACATTGAGAGGAAACCTGCATATCGAAATCACCGGTATGTGAGACCCGCCAATCAGCCTTTGACAAGCGTGGCGGGTATAGTGTCCGTTCCCCCTAGCGCCGTGGACGATATTTCTGCGGCCCGCGGCAGAGCAAACAATTTTAGTAGATAATGGATTAAATTTAAAGATATATTGTACCGTCTACAAACGCCTAAAATGGAGACGGAAAGGATATATGATAAGAGAAAAGGAAGAAAAGTGGACAAGTTTTTAAATTAATAGTTTTACAAATTATATCAAAACGTCTGAATATTAATTTTATAAGATCATAAGGAGTAAGGGCGTAGAAATGTATAACTTTCGTTATTATGTGGCTCAATTTCCAATATACAACACCATAACAGGCATAACACTTAAATTACATGATACTTGTTGTAAAAAATACCTACCTATGTATAATGACATGTTTGTGGTATGTTAAAATAAAAAATACTGATATAATATATTTACCATCTATTTCATTACAGATGTTTTCACGCCTATTCCTAATTAATAAGCTACCCACGTTGCATAAATAATAATTATAATTGATTTATCTATGGGACAATCGCCTTTTGACACTTGATATTAAATATGTCAATTGACTGGTGGTCAACTAAACAGTCCAAAAATGTGTGGCCCGCAGTGATAACTCACGTAGTCCTATGTGGTCCTTGACCTGAAAAGTGTGACGACCACTGCCCTAGGGGGAGGCCCGAGCCCAACAGTGGAATGCTGGAGGATGTTATTATTATTAGCAAATAAAAATTATTATTATGTTAATAAACCAAATTTAAAATAATACTTACGTTGACTTTCAAATACTTATGTACTCCATATTTCGGGTCCGTCAGACATGCTGGCGGCACAAGTCGGAGCTTCAATGCCCAAGGGTTCGAGAACGGGCTTCTCAGATAATTTAAAATAAACAATATACTAGATGAAATTGTAAATAACACGATCAAAATATACTTAATAATGGTCCGGTAGAGTATCTTTAAAGTGGACATGTTTGAATAGTACCGGTTCGATTTATTAACATAACGCGCCCTGTTCAGTCGGTATCGTAATTACGACTAGCGTGAGTAGCGTGGAATGGAGTTTCTTGTTTGTTCGGCTCAAAGTACATACATATAAAGTACTTAAGTACAAACACGCGCTATATGATTCACACTCGTTATTCGCGTGCAATTGTGTTAGTCAATGACTTCGTTATGATACACAATCATAACCAATTAACATAACCCCCAAAAAATAATATACCTACCTAATATAAATAAAATGACAATTGACAGAGCGACATCTATTTCTAAAGTAAACAGCGAAGCGCTTGCAGGATCAGATAGCTGTTATAAAAAACTATATATCGCATGCTTAATCATAAACTGACCTAACTCAAAAAACCTGTTTTTTGGGAAATCGCAAAAAACGTTTTGTCATTTACTACTTATCCCATATATTGACTTATAACTAAATAGTGGTAACTCAGTGTGGGAAAGAGATACCGAAATAAATCTTAGTTTGGCCGATAGATGGCGTCGATACAATGCTGCCCGTTATATTAACTCACTTTAGACCTAAATCGTAATCGGTCAGTTTATGATTAAGCATGCGATATGTACTTTTTTCTAAATAAATACATATTATAAATAAACACCCAGACTCCGGACACAAATTGAACCCGTAACACCCCCCCCGGCATATTACGACGTGTGAAAGCCGTCGATGTTAACGAAAAAACGTCACTCTCTGAAGGTTGTCAAATTAAGCTAATTTTATATGTTTTATTGGTTTTTGCCAAGCGGACAACCCTTTAACAAATTAATATCAGTGACCAGCAGGCCCAGAAGATACTATAATAATCCACTGCACGACGCCCCTAGCCGCTAGCCCTATGATCACAAGTAACCTCTATGTTCTATATAGATTATCTCTATTATGTTATATATAGATAGATTATTCATAATTAATAGGCAGCTCTAATTTCAATATGAAAGAAATAATTTTAATTAATTTGGATAGATTTCTGTACAGAAATAGATTGGGCCTTGAAGACTTTTTAACACGAAAATAAAACTCGGAGCGGGGAAATATAGTAGATGTGAACGTAATTAAGTTCTGTTTTTTTTTTATTTAAAATGCAGAACAATGTTTGCCGGGTCAACTAGTATTTACATATGCATATAAATAAAAAGCATAAGTTTAGGAGATTAAAACCGCCGGACTTGTAGGGATAGGACCAATATTCGCCGCACTTGTCTTAAGGCTGATTAGGGTTACAAAGACCGGTGCCCTCGGTATGCCGGTTAATGACGATATTTCGTGGTATCGCTACATCAGTACGCGGTAATTATGCTATAATATGCATTAGACTTGCTCTAGGTGTCTGTTATCGTAATTATCTTATATTCAATCCCAAAACGGACAAAACAATATCGGAAAAATCATTTCCATATTTATGTAGTTATTGAAACCCGGAACTTTAAAATTTGGGCTCATAATAGATAATGTTCAATTTGATAGCCTCTATCATTCAATTTATCAATTGAGAGAATTGAATAATATACTTGTGGTGGAAACTGTCATTAATTACCATTAGTGGTCAATCCCGGTTAGAGACTTGCTCTTTAATGTCAAAGCTAGCGCTGTTACCATCATGACACCAAAGTATGCAACATTGTACTTGTATTATGGATACTAGACAACTGGTAAAAAAAATTTTAGTTACCGTCACCTTTGGATATTTGCTATGCTAGGAGCGCCCTGCTATATGCGTAAAGGAACTGTAACCCGAGTTATTTATGCTGGAACGCAAGGTTATTATGACAGTAAATTTAAAGACCAGGAGTGGTTACTAATTTTGGCTGGGAACCCTACCAGATGTCTTTCGAAGCAAGAAGCGCGTTGGCAATGCCACTGATGTTGCAAACGTCTATAGGCGACGGCGACTACCTACTATCGAGTGGGTTGTTTGCCAGTCAGCTGGCACAAATTCGAATATTCATACTCATTGTAGAAAAAATCGCATCTCATACAAATACCGAAGAGTAGATACGAAACCCGACTACAATTCACTAATTGAACCACTGCTGGTGATGACGTCATTGGGTTTTTGTTGACGAAGCGCACATAGACAGTACTTGAGTAAGCCCTCAGGCCTCATTGCGATCTTTCAACTCACTGTGTACATAACATGTAGGGAATATACTGCGCGTAAGATGTTGAGTAACTATTCGCGAAAGTATTACGAGATACTGTAAATAAAGACGTGCTAGTATACTATCGTAACAATGGTTTATGACTATTATATAAAGACTTAGAACAGTAAATAAACCCATTTTTTTATCTAAAAATACCCCGAACTACACTGTTAAGTATTATCAAATGGGCCACAAGATCGGCAGGCCACATTTCCGTAGGCCCGGGCGTAGGCGATAGAACAGCGGGGTTTTTAGTGGGTAGTCGGATGGCCGAACATCTTTCCCGGAGTCCCACATATCCCTCGGTCCCCCCGGGCCGGGGGAAAAGGGTTTTTCCCCGAGACCAAAAAACAAAGGTCTTTGTCTTGGTGATTTTGAATGTCACTTTCGTCTGCCGAGCAAACTTATTTATTGTTATGGATGAGGACAAGTGTTTTTATGCACTGCTTGAATCGTATTGTAAATGTGAGTGGGACTCGCAGGTATTTTAACTTTATTTGATTTTAAAATGCCAGGTAAACGTAAGTCAATGTATACACAAAGTGAGTACTTGCTAAAGGCTAATTACAAGTTTTCACAAATAGAATTTTTTTTATTGCTGAGAAACAGCATACAGGCTGACGGCCCACACAGTAAACAGTTGCCGTCGCTGCTGTCTCATAGGGGTATAGGAACCTGGGTCACTACTACCGGAACACACCACAAGATTATTACAGCGGCATCGACATCAGGGGTGGTAGCCATCCAGACGGGCTTGCGGCCCTACCACGTAGCTAGGTAAGGTTTTGTCGCCTTTTACGACAGGACGACCCCGGTCGCAGGGGTCAGTATTCTTACTCGGCCCCTGCACGGAGAATAATAAATCAAGGGTGTATATTTGAAGACATGATATTAAAATATACAATAGATCGTTTACAAATACATCTAGAAAGTTATTACATGAATAATTTATTACAAAATATATTTTTCATATTCGTACCACTAATATCAAATAAATCCAAATTCAATTAAGTGTCGTGAAATTGAAACTGTTTATTACCCATGTAAAGTGGCAATTTTTCTATAATAATAAGTTGTGTAAGAAACATGTAGTAGATTGGGTTTTCTTGCCTGAGAAATAGAAATAGTCCGATTTTGCTCAACAACTCCGAGCAGTTCGCATTACCATAAGCAATACCAAACAGAAATGCCAGCTCTGCTATTTGCCTTTTTCGTATCCTTGTACTATTTTCATATTATTTAATAGATTACCCTTGTAATATGTGAAATTTTTACTTCTGAGTAAAAGCTGATTAGGAGCTGATTAGGAAGACAAGTGCCAGATCTGAATTGAAAATATCTCAAATAAAGTTAATATAAATATTACAAGGACTCCAAATTTGAGACGCGTATTCAAGATGACTACGGACGTAGGCACAATAAGGCATGTTATAAATAAGGCATAGTAATTTTAAAGTTTTGATACATTTGAAGTCATAGATTGACACTAAAAAACATAATGCCTGGGAAGATTTAGATACTACGTTATTCACACGGTCATTGAATAGGAGCTTTATGTCAAAGGTAATAAAAAGTATGTCGAATATCCAATACAAACCTCCCACAGGCTCCACACTGTCGCTGATTGATGGTGTCAGAAAATAGCGCGAACTAATTAACACCACCCTGATTCCTTATTTTTTGTCTGAAGAAGACTGCATTTTATTTGCGCCGCTTCGAAACTCTGAAGAAAGGGAGCGAAAACGGGTATTTGTGGTTCTCTGCTCTGCTACTGCGACCACTCGACTGGCATCCCGACAAAAATCCCGGTCACCAGTTCAAGCCTTTACGGTTGCAGGGTCGACCCTGTGACTTTAGATTATTGCTCATTTGCTCTATGACACCACCACTTCGATTCCTGAGCAAACTACACTAATAAATAAAATAAATAAATAAATAAATATATATATATATATATATATATATATATATATATATATATATATATATATATATATATATATATATATATATATATATATATATATATATATATATATATATATAAATCAAATGATCATAAATAAGATACATAAGTATGAAAGTAGTCAATTTATTTCTAATGCACATTTGGTTGTAACAAATTGATCTATAAATC
This sequence comes from Malacosoma neustria, assembly GCA_963693495.1. NCBI lineage: Eukaryota > Metazoa > Arthropoda > Insecta > Lepidoptera > Lasiocampidae > Malacosoma > Malacosoma neustria. Next base: position 8,540,637 of record OY856372.1, read on the forward strand.
AAAAAAGGATTTATCCTTGTCAAATGTAATTTTCATACTTGAAGCTTGTGTAATAAACATTATATAAACAAACGGCTAAACTTCAATGTAATACTATAAAATTGAATTCTGTAATCACAGCCAACCATATATAAAAAAGAACTTTGTGTCAAGTATGTTTTAATCTCACGACATATAATACCTAGCATACGTGATGTTTAGCGAGAAAATATTTGATTAAACTGTTAACTTTCTCCGGTTCCTCCTGTTGAATGCAGTGACCGACGTTGTCAAGTATTGTACTTTCAATATTAGAATATTCTTTCTTTAAAGTCTTCAGAAGATCCGTTTCTAGAAATTTATCGTCGGATGCATAGATCGCGAACATCGGAATGTTGCTTTTTACTTCTTTTTCTTTCTTCGGACAATTTATCATAAAATTTGCTCTAAAGCAATTTAATGCAATCGTCTGCAAAACTGAAAATTAAAGCAATATTAATTGTTTGTTTTTCTGCTATAGAAATAATTATAAGTTAAATAAATTAAAAGATTAATCGCAGACTTGATCAGAACAATCAGACTTATTTATTGTGACAAGTGATTACCAACTGGCATCGCAGCGTCAGAGAACTTGGCTGTTCAGTGACATAAAAAACGATATTTTGTTCTTAGACGTAAAGTATTATTTTCTTAATTCTATTTCAGATCTACGAAATAAAGGACATAAAAACAACGACCCAAAACGCAGTATCACGATTCTACCACACGTTAATTTTTTAAATTATACCATGTCACTGAATCAAAACCACTGCCCGCCGTTTATTTGTCTTCCGCAATCCATCCTTTTAATAGGGGTTAATACACGAACGGTTGCCAGTTGCCCGGTCAATTTCGAAAAAAAACTTGTGTTGTACAATATAAAATTCTAGAAAATCACTTAAAAATTATTAAATTTATTTAATATATCTATTAATAAATGATCTATGTAGTCGCAGGTGCTAAAAAATGCTAGAAAGCTGTATTCTAAATTTTACTTTATTAGAAATTATGATCTTAAACTGCACCGTAGACGAATTAAACAAAAAATTCTTACAAATTTTAGTAAATGTTCACTTACATGGTTTTCCAGTCCAATATTTATAGCATTCTACATCATCCAAAGTAATATTTTTATTAGTCGAATGAGGCATCAATTGTTCCAGGAAAACCAGATTATTAAGTAGCATCCATCTCTCTGGTATCCAGGGCAGATTGAACATAAATATGTGCCTGAAAATAGTATGAAGACTACTTGTATACCGTCACTCCGAAACATATCATGTATGTATGTATATAAAGTTAACGAGAAATGTACTGGAAGAGTTAATGGTAATGAATTTTCTTTTCTATATTACTAAATAACAAAAAAATAAACAATTTTTCTTTATTAAGCACAATCGATTTACTGTGTTGTGTTTGTTATAAATAATAAACGACGTATATACAACAATAGGTAATAATACGTTACAGTATTCTACTTTTGTATTCTGAGCTTCCGCTATATACATAAATCTAGGGGATAACTTCGTTAACCCGAATAGTACTCCCACTTTTGCAAGGCAGATGTGCGGATCATAATCTTGGAATGCCGTTTCATTTAGATTATTTCCTTCGCTGACAATACGTAGCAAAAATGTTATACTCCATTATATATTTAGGCATTTAATGTGTTAAGCTTGAAACAAATTATCGGACGCGGCTGACGGACGCGGCTACTAATTCAAGCAAGCAGCAAAAGCAGCCGCTACTAATTCAAGAAAATCCTCACTTTCACTACTCGACATGTTTCTTCATCTACAGTTCTTTGTGGAATAGACATTGGAACGCGTCCGCAAGCAACGTCCCAAAAGTCTGTGCACACTTATCAGTCGCGGCTGTCAACCACGTCCCTCAGCCGCGTCCGATATTTTGTTTCCAGCTTTACCCTTTCATGTACGTCTCTGACTCCAATTTAGCAAACGTGTCGAGCAGATTAAGATAAATAAAATATATTTCTTATAAGTGGAACGTCCTTTAATTATCGTAATATACAACTATACAGAACGCTATGTACAACCGAGAACCAACTCCGGGAATAGACGGAAGGCGACTGGCGAGGGCGACAGTGCAGCGAATAAACGCGTATTACAATTTGTGCTGACTTGCAGCTGTCGCTAGCCGCCACACCGTCCCCCTCCCCTAAAAACAAATAAAACTCATGTCTAAAATATTTAAAATGAAATTCACAAAAAAATCTAAATCAAACTACATATATCTTATATGATCCAAAAGTTAAAAAAAAAGTAATCAATCATATGAAATTCAGCTTATGGGTTCAGCTTAGGCTGGACTTTGTAGGTTTTATTTCTAATTTATGTTGATCTCACATATCCAAAAAATGCTGCCCAAAGTCACTATTCCACGCGGACGGAGTCGCAGGCACAGCTAGTATTAAATTAAAATCAACCTTTATTAAAAAAAATATTATATCTAAAGTGTTAAATAAAAATGGATATGAAATAAAAATGGAACCCTAATTTCTATACTTGCTGCGTTGCAATATGCTTCTCGGACTTGGTAACATGATAACAGAGCTATGCATCATCATCATCATCAAATAAATAAAATTGGAGGGTCTGTTTGTGATATTAAAATAACCGCTTTTTACTAAGTGCATTCGGACGTATACACGGTACATATGTATACAAAACAACATTCTTTACAATTTTTGTCTGTCTGTTTGTTCCGGCTAATCTCTGAAATGGCTGCACCGATTTTGACAGGAATTTCACTGGCAGATAGCTGATGTAACAAGGAGTAACTTAGGCTATTTTTATTTTAGAAAAAAAAATTGTTTTTCTTAAAAATGATAAGTTTCGAAAATTTCAATTTCCAATTTAAGTTGACCTCAGATTTATACCAAGAATCTCATGAAATAGGGTTCAGCTTAGGCTGGACATTGTAGGTTTTATTTCTAATTTAAGTTGACCTCAGATTTATATCATCAATAATATGAAATAGGGTTTAGCTTAGACTGGACTTTGTAGGTTCGAACGTACGTATTTCGGAGGCGCATGGCGTAACAGTTGCATTTGATAACACTGACTGTTTTCATATTTCATTTATTTATATTTTAGGGTTTATAGGGTTTGTAATCCAAAATAAACCATAAGATTTATCCAAAAAATTCTGCCCAAAGTCACTATTCCACGCGGACGGAGTCGCGGGCACAGGTAGTTATACTATATAATGTACGTTACTTTTGAATACGTAAGAAATAACAACAAAAAACTACTAAAGAACAGAGAATAAAAATAGGTTTCTTTTATCATATTTGCTACCCTCAAGAAAAAATTTAAAATTATAACACAACTTAATAAATCCTATTCGTGTAAATCTTGCACTTATACGTCAGAAAAAAAATTTATGTTAAACCTAGCAAAACAAAAAAATATATCGCGATATAACCACTCTGGCAGGGACTGGTAGAGTCGCCGTCTGAGCTGGTATAGCCGGGGCTGCCTTCCACACCTGCCGAAATAACCACATTTTGGTTCGATTCTGGCACTTCCGATATAGACTGTATATTGCCAACATTAACACCAAAAAGAGTGTTATTCCCATGATAATGGAGTATTATTTAACTTCGTCTCCATTTCCGTGATGTTAGATCCGGATTGGGCAATAATGACTTCCTCTTTACTACATGTGTTTCCCATATTTGCAAAAATAAAACACGTTATTATCCTATTGCTTTACGCAACTGTTATAGTTATATATAATATACTATATATAACTGATATAACTATATTATAATAATAAAAATAATAAAAATGTGACACATATAAATATAAAAGTGCAAAATTGTTATTTTTAACATATTTATAATTTTACTACCAAACATACGTGACTAAATTAGCTGAAAACGCACTGGCCTCTTTACCTCACGGCCGCAGCGCGTGGTAAGACTCGGTTGTAAAAGCGGGCGAGTAGCGTTTTCAGTCCGCTCATAACTATCATTACCATTATTTCTAATTTCCCTACTAGTTATGGTATCATCACGGATTAGGAATGCCAGTTTAAGTCTATCGATCGAAACGTTAACTTCCCTATCCGGAAATTGAATTATATATACCTTACCTTTTCGATCGACTACCTTATATGGTCCCTCATAAGGCGGTTGCTACGATTTTTTGATCATGTCAATCCTAACAAATGCATGTGTGCAGACTTTTAATTCAGGATGAACAAACAAACTCCTTGAACCGTGGCCTCGTTCTGGTCTGGGTTTCAACTTACTAATAATGTATCTCAAATGCTGCACGTATTCATAAGAATCATAAAATTCTCTCCTAGTATTTTCGTAAAATTCACCTGGTAGTCTCAAGGCTTGCCCGTGTGTCAGCTGAGCGGCGCTTACGCCACTGTCGCTTCTAGGCGAGCCTTTGTGACCAAACAGTACTGTCGGCATTCTTCTAACCAATTGTCTGAATTTAACCTAGCCCTAAGAGCTACTTTTAATGATCTGTGCCATCTCTCAATGGCTCCATTAAATTGAGGATGATATGGTGTGGTTCTCTTTTTTTACACCTAAGCACTTCATTAATTGCTGAAATATGTCACTTTCAAATTGTCTCCACTGGTCACTTATAAGTCTTACCGGACAACCAAATGTCGTGATCCACAATTCATAAATAATTTTAGCCACCGTCCTAGCAGAAATATCCACTGCTGGTATAGCCTCTGGCCACCCTGTGCCTCTATCGATGATCGTCACGAGATATCTGTGGCCTTCCTGAGTAGTCGGTAATGGTCCGACGATATCTACGTGTATGTGTTCAAAACGCTGGCAGTCGGGAAATCGCCCTATATCGGATACTGTATGACGTTGAATTTTAGATCTCTGGCATTGAACACAGGACCTATTCCAATTCCCAACGTCCTTAATCATTCCCGGCCAGTAAAATTTTTCCGACATTAACTTCCTAGTAGTCCTAATACCAGGATGGCTTAAACTATGTACGGAATCGAACGCTGGTTTCCTAAATTGAGGGGTTAAATATGGCCTAACACTATCATCTGAAATATTACAATATATAGGTTTATCGCAGTTTGGTATAACGATTTTCTTAATATTACTTTATCCAACGACTTATTACGTTTCGCTGATAAAACATACTCATCAACTGTCTGTTGTTGTGCTAATTCTGTGTAATCGATGACGGTTGGGCAATCGATTATTTCAATGCGCGACAGCGAGTCAGCAATAATATTACTGTCGCCACTGATATGACGAATGCCCATTGTGAATTCGCTAACGAACAATAAATTTCGTATTCTCCTCGGGCTTCCGTTGTTTTTACCTAAGTTTATAAAATCGAAAGTTATGGTTTATGGTCTGTAAAAATAATTAATTGTCTTCCTTCCACTAAATTTTGAAAATGTTTAACCGCCAAGTAAATACCTAATAATTCCCTGTCGAATGCACTATAATTTTTTTTGTGTTTCGGAAAGTTGTTTTGAAAAATACCCTAAGGGTTTCCAATGCCCTTGGAAACCCTTAAACCCTTAACCTTCTGCTGGAACACTGCGCCTACGCCTGTATTAGATGCATCGGTCATAAGCGCTAAAGGCACGTCGGCTAATGGGTGTGATAAGGTAACGGCGCTTTGTAAGCTCTTTTTACACTTATCAAACGCCTCCACTGCTGTATCCGACCATATAATTTTAGTTTTATCCTTTTTCTTAGCGTTATGTAAGTACTTATTTAATTCCGACTGATACTCGACTGCGTGAGGTAAATGCGATCTGTAAAAGTTAAGCATACCTAAAAATCGTCTTAACATTTCAATAGTTTCCGGTCTCCGGTATTCCACTATCGCTTTAACCTATTCCTCCAGCGGCTTAATACCTTCAGGCGATACCTCATAACCTAAGAATTTAACTCTGGTCTGGCCGAAACAACATTTACTTAAATTAATTGTTATACCAAATTTATCAAATCGCTCGAAAACTGCTCTTATATGTTCCTTATGCTCCTGTTCGGTGTTGCTAGCTATTACTACGTCGTATAAATAAATAAAAACTAAACCTTGTAAAACCGTAATGAACCTTTGAAATGTTTAAGCTGCGTTACGCAAGCCAAACGTCATGCATTTAAATTCATGTAAACCAAACGGCGTGCATATAGCTGTCTTTTTGATATCCTCGGAATTAATTAAGATATTGTGATAAGCCCTATTTCTAGTCTTTTCACCATAAGTCTTAACTTCTGTCCCGTTCGCAGCGTAAAGTGTATATTTGTTGGCACAATATGTGAGAATTAAACGAAGTTAAAAATGCCATATAACGAGGAAAATTATTGCAATGTGAGTGAATGGATACAAGAGAGGAGGTAGACCAACGAAAAGATGGATGCACTGCGTAAAAGATGATATGACCAAAAAAGGGGTGTGAATGTTGAGTTGACAGCTAACAGAGGAGAGTGGTAGAAGAGAACACGCTGTGTCGATAAAGACAGAAAGAAGAACAATTAAGCGGTAAACTATAATAAACGGTCTAAAAGGGAATTCATGTCATTTGGCTTCGAAGGTAACAAACATCACTTGGCTACCTCGTAGTCGCAACTAATGCATAGTATGTCATTACATACTAGAGACGCTTGACATTAAGTTGTGTGATTAATAATTTATTTTTCGCTATTTATAAAAGCAGAATCTTAATAAAATATAATAAAATAACAACACCTCACCATGCTATTTTTATAATCAATATTTTTTTCACGCGCTAGTAATTTTCCATCTTTAATTCAGGCTTATATTACAACAGGCTTTTGAAACGGTAAATTTATATATCTATTTGGATCTTTTTTTAATGGGAAAAAATTTATTAACTACATTATTATATTTGTGTCTACGCTTGAACCACATGTTAAGGGAAACCTGAATTTTTCAAAGCTTACGTTGTCTTCTTACAGATCAATCATTAGACCAGCATCATTCTTATAATATATTTATAAGTATTAACTGATTAGTGACTATATTAATAAGTTAATAGCCTGTGCTCAAGTTGGAGAAAATTACGTCAAAAGCGCAACAAGTCAGCATCTTCTTCTTCATGCAAGCACTTTATCTCTGCTTTTTGGCCTTTTTGCGTCGAAATCTTTCGTGTCTCTTAATTTTCTTAATCAAAGAACATAAGAAAACTAGCTAACCCGGAAAACGTTGTTCTGATATATAAATTAAAAAAAAATATTTTCTGGTGGACCGAATTGTGAATCTAAACCATACTCGAATGCACTTGAACTCACTCTAAAAATTTCACACTCATGAGAGTGTGTATGAACACACAGATAGAAGAATTACATATAACACACACTCCTTTGCAAAAAAAAAACGGGCGCCTTACAGTCATTGACTTTTCTATGGATAGTGCTAATGTTTTTGGTATGTCCTTAGCTTAGATAACTAAAAATTTCTTATTATCAACGAGAATATAGTTTTGCACCACTAAAATCCTGGAATCGGTGTTTTAGTCAATGTAAACAGAGAAATTGAAGAAAAAAATTGATCTAATTTTACTCGTGAAAAGGTTTTTTTTTACCTCCTTTTGGTATTTTTTTATTTCCATACTAGCTGACCCTGAAAACGTTGACTTGCCATATAAATTTAAAAAAAAATTAACTTAATTACATTCATCCCTATTTCACCCCTTTCAAGTTTCATTTTCACGACATAAAGTAGCCTATGTCCTTCTCCAAGGTCCAATCTTCAATCTCCAAGATTCAACATATTTACACCGAAATTCATCCAAATTGGTTCAAAGATTTCGGAGTGTAAATTGTAACAGTCAGCCAGACAGAGTTACTTTCACGTTTATAATATTAGTATGGTAAGGTTTTATTAGTAAGGTAGGGTCTTGTTAAATTTTCGTAACAATTAATACCATAACTTACCATGACCGGATCAGCTGACCCCAGCTATTCCAAATATGTGTAAACAAAGCCTCGATAGAGCTACTTGCCAACAGAATCACTGCACCAACCCTTTCGGGATACGTTTCTCGAAATCTGCAAGCCACCATTCCACCGAAATCGTGGGACACTAGTATACATTTCTTACTACCTGCGAGAAAAATTAAACTTATTCACAAAACAAAATCAAATGGCGACGTTGCGTTGTTATGGGTTCAGGATGTTGATGGGGTTGCCACGATTATGCAGCGCTTCGGGTATCCTGAGCACAATCGCTGCCAGACATGAATTTGCAATACTCAATTGCCGTGTTAGGAAGTGACACAGCAATTGTAGCCAAATTATAGGATAAGACTAACATTAGATTTAAGACATTATATACATATTTACTAACCCCTATGAATTGTGTGAATGATTTGAAATTAAAAGATTATTATTATATAGTAAAAAATATTATAATGTACGTGCTATCACGCTCGGAGATCATTCTAGACACTTCGGGTTCAGTTCTCACAATAGCATACATCGTTTAGGCCATTATTCTTGTTTGATATCCATATTTACCTATATATAATGCACCATCTATGAAGAAAAACATCATGAGCATACCTGTATACCGAGATCATCGGTATTTATATCCTGGCAATCCTTGACGAGCGTCTAGAAGGTGGCCTAAATGTTAAAGTGGAAACTAAATTTATTTACAAACATTAACAACGATAGTACTCAATCGAATCAATAGAATGTAAATGGTCTACACACCTAAATGATCTACAAGGCACTTGAGATCTTCAACGAGCACGTCAAGTTTGTAGTACGAAACTCCTTCAGTTTTTTCCGAATCCCCAAAACCACGTAAGTCTACAGCAACGCACCTGGACATTGGTTAGTAAAAGCTTGTAACATACTCTTAAGAATTTTCATTCTCCCTGTAACGTATCTTTATGGACGTTTGGGGCTTAGAGATTACGACAGCCAAACAGCCAAGATTGGCCTATAAAACTAATATGAAACAACGTAAAGCTGCGAGGAAGCTGAGCTAAGTATAATGGGTATGCGTTCAGGCGTCGTTGCCTCCTGGATTTACGTCCGTGTAAAGAGTCCAGGCCCCAACTTTCTCAAGAAAATAGATAATCTAAGAAACCGATACTGTTTCTTTACAGTCGGTGAATTAGTTAAGTAGTGATCTATTTATTTGCCTTTGACGACTCCCAAATAAGTGATGGGATAGCTGTATTCTTATTTTTACACTGTTGACACTGCTCGGCACGAGGACTTTCGTTAGTCCCTATAAATGGTCTCCAATATTGTATTAGGTCTTTTTTTGAGGTAGAAATGTATGATGCACTCGCCGCCGTGTGGGAACGAGCGGCGTGGTAGTGTGGGATTCTCGTTAATTACGCCTGAACGTCCCCCCTTCTCTGGGTGGTCACTAAAACCACACCGATGTTCCTTCGCACGCCCTGAATGTCCGGCTGCGGTCCCGACTGGCACCGAACTCACACACTCTTCAAGACCGAAGGGGTGATGAACCCCCGGCATCTTCCTTTTCACGCAGGGATGAGCTGGGCGCGCGAAACACCCATGCATGCTCGTGTCTCAGCCACGTGTGCGGGCTGCGACCCTTTCGCAGAGGGCCCGCACCCGCGACCCACTACTACGGCGGCCGAAGATCGGTCGCCAACCTCCGGCGACGAGTTGCACTGGATATTGTACTAGGTCTAGGTTGACAGACGTGATCTATTATTTTTATTTTTAAGTGTGTTAAAGATAACATGAATGTACCGTACCAATAGTCCTTCTGGAATTCGACAATCTGGTGTCTCCATGAATACCAAAATTCAGGAAAACCATGCAGAAATATTATTAAGGGTTTCGACGAATCACCGCTTTCCATAAAATGTATTCTGGTATTCTAAAACAAAAACCAACTTCAAATTTTAAAGAAAAAACATTGTTAGCTGCTTAAAATATTTCTAATAAAATAAATTGTCAAAATTATTATTATAGATGAATGAACATCAATCCAATTTGCCTATTATACATCAATAAATAGAAAAATGAAAACTAATCTTTAAACTGTCTATTGATGGTCTAATGCCAGCTTGAGTCATCGTGGCTTCTTACTCAACGACAAAAGTATTGCACACTGTAAAGAATTAAATAAAATAATAAAGCTTTTTTCCTAAGTGGAAATGCACTACATACACCCTGTGTGGGAACGTGTTGCAGGTAAGTGTGGGACTCCTCGAGCATTGCGCCCATATGGGACAGCTTCTTGGTTAAGAAACGCACATCCTTGACGTACCGATGAAAAAAACTCTGGTGTTTATTCATAAACTTACATCAATCACTCCACACCAGACGTTCTCTAAACTAAATACATGAGGGCTGAACCTTGTGCCTAAATAATTTTATTATTTTCAAAATGTCAACAATTTTTTAGCTAGAAGTAAATTGAATACCCTGGAAGCAGTACAAAATGCCTTTAAATAGTTCGTTGCCCCCTTCAGCTGTTCTTTAAGAAGGGCTTTGGTAAACTAGCGATGCTTTGGAAAAGATCTAACTATTGTATAATTAATTGTTTTGATTAACACATAACAAAAGAAAATAGACAAAAGTCATTTAATTTCGCACGTAACAGGAAATGTTTGTAAAAATCTTCATTCAAATATTCTTTAATGGTGTAAGTAATATTAAAGAAGTTAGCTTCCTTTTAAAGTCATTTAGATATTTGAATGCCCATATCTAAAATACTTTTGTTAAACATTGACAAAGTTATTTGACATACCATTGCATATTTTGCAGTATCATATGCTTTTCAAACACAGGCACGTTTTTCATTTTTCGTAATTAAATAGCCGCTTCATAAATATACACTTCTCATCAAAAAAATCGAAACACTACTGCAAGTATTGTTCAAGCGGCATTTAAATGAAAAAAAGGAAAGTATTTATTACTGGGAATGTTATTATTCTACAATTGTAAAAAATGTGGCTTACAAATGTCTCATGCCTGAAGTTCACATACTGAGTGTACGCAGTTTTTGAGCCGTAAACACAAAATGTGTTTAATCTATCTGCAAATATTTTAATAAATATATTTAAATACGCACAAAATGTTCTATAAAGTGGCAGAATAAAGCTTTTTATTTTATTACATTGTCGTCGTTTTATTATATAATGTATACTGCTATTATATATCGTTTATATATACAATTTAATATATGTATATGTAATTTTAAAATACTTACATTTAGTTTAACGTATTGATGCACTCCAAATTTGGGATGAGCGAAAATAGTCGGTGGCAATAATCTCAATTTACTAGCAAACGGATTTTCAAATGGATTTTTTAAATAGTTAACAAGAAAGAGTAGAAGCGTTGAAATCACTGCATATACAGACAACACTACAGTTATGATCATCCGTGAAAAATATTGATAATCACTCATTTTACGTGAGAGCAAAGGGCGACTACAAAGTACGATATCTCTGATGTAAATGACAACGTCTACAGTAAGGCGCATTGCGTAATATAAGCACAAATCGCTAAAAATCTTCTATTGACAATACATAAAAAGTTTTCGCACTATTACATAGTTTGATTGTATTCAAACGCATACGAATCTGACATTTAAGCTATTGTTGTGAATATTGAAGTCACAGAAGACTGAGGGGTAAAACTCGTATTATGTACTTTTTGTTTATACATAGGTATAAATAAACGAGTATAGACTCGTACTTGGCTATATGAGAAAGCTGTTGCGCCACTGAGATTGTAAATCATAATTGATATTTTATGTATTTCTGGATCTTTTACAGTTTTTCAATATTTCATGTCCGTGATTAATCTCTGGGTTACTCGAATGCATATTAATAAAGAATTGTAATTAAGTTTTAAGTTTTATCTTATAATTTTTTATCTTATAATTATAATAATAATAATATAATCTGCACAAACGCACAAAGTATGTGTGCATTTGGGTTGGATTTTCGTAGTGATCTTTGTTGTGTGACTTGTGATCTGACCTCCCCTCTGCACTTATTTAGAGTTTGTGTGTGATGTTATGTGGCTCGGTAGATGCGGGATCGTGATTAGTGTTGGTGGCTCCTGTATGTCATTTGTGTTGTAAACAAAAACTGTATTTCATATTTAATTATAATTGTTATATATAATATATTGTATTTTATTGTAATGACGGTCAAGGAAAACATCGTAAGAAAAATTAAATGCCAAAATCCGCTAATCCGCTTTGCACAAGAGTGGAGTGGCTGGTAAACTGTTGGGCCCTATAACTCCCTTTAAAGGGACTCCAGAGCTCATTAAATGAACTAAAACTGACTATTATTTATTTCTATTTTTACATATGTTAGTTTACTTTTAACAATTGGGTACCCTTCCGACTAAATTACGAACGCACTATCTCACCACACGCTTTCAGTAATAAAGCTAGTGTTTCGTTACAATTTGGATTCTTATAGTATTAAAATACTTGTTTCACTTTTGAATTAAACTTTATATTAGTGACTACTCTAAACAACTACTTTTTACGTCTGTAAGAAATTAAATTCCTTAACGTGTTTTAAAATTCATATTCTCGCAGATTCCTCACAGAGCGTTCGTCCAATACACACGAGAAAGAAACAAACGACAACACGATGATTAAAACGAAGTGGTATAACTATAACTGGCTTATAATTTATGTAATTTACACAAACAATTGTTTAATTAGCGAAAGCGAAACTTTTGACAATTAGGTTAAGAAATACAAAATCAGTTATTATCGAGCAGTAATTGATACACCATGTTTTAAATGATATGAAGTCTTTTCATTTTCATCAAACAGACGTAACACCTTTTTGCACTTCGTAATGATAATTTCGAAGGGGGCCTCTCCCATGGCGGGCACTATGGGGTCAGAACTTTGAACCCCCAAAGCTCTTTTTGTCAATTTTATAGGGGGCGAAGTAGTACAACACGTGCGACCTACATAATATACAGGCGAACAAGTTTTAAAAAACTTTCGAATCAAACAAATATAATCAGTAATAATAGATAACAAATTTAATAGCTATATTTAAATATAGTCACATTCACTGCTCTTTAGATTCATAGGAAATAATACCTTTTATAGAAGCAATATTAATTGCGAATTGGCAACCAGAGTCGCGAATAAACAAGCTACAAAATACAACGCATTATAAACATAACTAAATTTTACTATCAATCAAACAGCAAAAACCTTACAAGAAATAGATTTATGTAATTTTTAACAAATTTAATAAATTATAAACAATACTCGATATTTGTTACAGAAATCCTAACACAAAGGTTGCATGCAAGTTTCATACTGTCATGGCATATTTTTTATTATTTAATTAGAGCCTCTTTATTCTGCAAGGTTTTCATACCCGTTACCTTCCAAAAATTTCATCTCTGCACCTATGGCTAACTGTCATCGAAAATCGCTGGGCTGAACTTCACTAGTGGGCTCAAACCCCTAAAGGGAACGGGCAATAAAAGACGAATTGTTGGGTTACACATTCCGCTGATCTCGATCCTTACGATGTTTATCTTCGTCATCAGTACGTGGCAATTATGTCACATCGCCTAATATGCACATTAGGTGAAAAAATCCACCTAAGCGGTTCATTCCCTCATGGAATTCCAACCCGGAACCTCTAAGTTTGTTTCCGAGTGCAATACCACTTAGCCTAACATTTGTGGTATGATTAGGCCCAATTTGTTTTTCACAGGAGTGGCTTTCATCCGACTTCCATTGCCGCTTAAGTAGAAGGAATATTATATTTTTATTTATTTGGGACAGCCGACAGGCTGACAGTCATCTTAATAGTAATCAGTTACTGTCGCCTACATATTGCAATGTCAACTGTCAATCATAAATTTAGAAATGGGTAACAACTTATTTCCAATTGTAGTTTATTAACCATGTAAATAAAGTTTAGCAAAATTAAATTAAGCAAAGCAGTCACAGATTATAAAAATAAAAACTATTGATTGCTTCCTGGAGAATCTGTGAATTATCGAAATATTTTTCATAAATTTTGTTTTCACAATTAAAATAGTTTAATAGTAACACAATTTTATATATTTCTAAAAATTAATCAAATCACAAAAACTGATACAAATCGTAACTTAAGCCACAACTGTTTCGAAATAGTGCAAAAATACACAAAGATATAAATCAATAGTTCTAATTAATCTCCATGTGCATCAGATAAATTAGAACGCGAATTCCTTTCTAAATTTAAATGACTAGAAACAGATCTAGTGTTTCTTGATAGAGCCATTTCACTCCTATCATTAAATAAAGAAAAAAGATCTCTCGAATCGGAACTTTGCGAAGTTCTTTTCCATTCTTCAAAGTCCGTCATAATTGAGATTGACGTCGCAAACGTTGTTGGTCTCTGCGGAAGGGTTGCATTTCTTGAAAAGATATCTTCGCCATCCTGATTTAATCTCTCCATGGTTTCTTTTTCGATTTGCTCTAAACGTTCGATAGCTTCTGTGGGATCAACATCTATTGGCCTCTTGTTAAAATCTATGTCAATTTCTATTCTGTGAATAATACGATATGGTCAATTCATAAGAAGAAATAAAAACAGGTAACAAGAATAGTAAAACAACATTTTCTAACTCTTATAAAAAGTTATAAATATAGTAATTATTTAAACCATTGTATTGCCATTTAGGTGTCATTGAAATAGCTTAAATTAATTTGACAGCAATAAAACAATACTTTATTGGGTGCAAATTTCTTTGAAATACAACTCTTTGTTGTGTGTGAAACAAAAGCAATTAGCTTAACAGGAAGAGTAAAATTAATTAGCCTTACTAAACTATTGCGGCGATAACATATTGAGTTATTTATTTTATTGATCAACCAGACACAGAAATAAATTGACTTGGTTTGTAGATAAAACTACACGAGCGACTACCGTTTGATCGACAACCCAAAAAGCGAAGCATTACGTCTTATAATAGGTCTTTACCTATGAAATTGCCGTTCTGCAGTACTGGCCATTTCAAATCAAAATCATTTTTGTTTGGCTAAGAATTCTAATTTCAAATTAATTTTATTTTAAAAACATGGAATTATTTTTCCAAAAGTTGTCATTTATTGATTAGTGTCACATTTTCATTGTATTTCAATCTTTTTCGTCATCATGGATACGTTAAAAATTCGAGTAATTATGGAATATGAGTACCGTCGTGGCAGCAACGCGGCACAAGCGGCACACAACATTAACGACGTTTTCGGAGCTAACACTACAAACCAACGCACCACCTATTATTGGTTTGCACGCTTCCGTTCTGGGAATTTCGACCTGAAAAATGAACCTCGCGGTCGTCCGAAGATTTTGGTCGACAATGACGAATTAAAGGCGATTATGGAAGCTGATGATACACAATCTACGGCTGAATTAGCAGCAGCTTTCGACGTTAGCGTCAAAACAATATTGCGTCAAATTGGCAAGGTAAAAAAGCTTGACAAAGGGGTGCCCCACGAATGTAGGAATTTTGAACCGCATTGTTACCTGCGATGAAAAATGGATTCTGTTTGATAACCGCAAGCGCTCAGCAGTTGGTTGGATCCTGGTTCAGCACCTAAACAATGCCCTAAACGAAAACTTGCCCCTAGAAAAGTGATGGTCACTGTTTGGTGGTCTAGCGCCGGTGTGATTCATCACAGCTTCTTACCAAACGGGGTGAGCATTACTGCAGATGTGTACTGTGAAGAACTGAATACAATGATGGAGAAGCTGGCACATCTCCAACCAGCATTGGTCAATCGCTCGTCTCCGCTGCTCCTGCACGACAACGCGCGACCTCATACTGCACAGCAGACGGTCTCCAAGTTGCAAGAACAAGTTTGAAAGTTCTCCGTCATCCGCCCTACTCACCAGATCTTGCCCCTACTACTACTACTACTTTTTCCAAAATTTCTTGGCGGGAAAAAAATTCAATACCCGAGAGGCTGCACAAAATGCCTTTGAAGAATTTGTTGCCTCCCGTCCAGCTGATTTCTTTAAGAAGGGGATCAATAAATTGCCACTGCGTTAGTAAAGATGCATTGATTGCATGGGTGATTACTTCGATCAATACAAATAAAAAATACATGAAAAAATTCGTTTAAATTTTTCATTCAAAACGGCAATTTCATAGGTAAAGACCTAATATATATCTATTCTTACCCTGTTTCTTCCTTGAATCTGGCCCAATCTTCCAAAGAGGGTGCCTTCGGGATCTCGGCAGCTAGCGCTCGGCTGGCTTCTTCCATCGTTTGCTCCACTATTTCCCTTTCAACTTCTTTATCAACCAAACAAAAATATTTGATTAACATCAAATATTTGTATTGTCTTCTTCTTCCTGCCCTTATCCATCCACTCTCATTTCTAGCAGCCTCCTTGTTACATGACACTCCTCTCTTCACATTATATGCCCACACCAGGCTAGCCTATGACGTTTTAGCTTCTCAATCACTGGCGTAATACTTTCAAACTTCCCCTAATATACTCATTTCTAATTTTACTCATTTTTGTAACTTCGCTCATCCATCATCACCTGTATACTGTTTACTAGTATCGAGTGATGCAATATTGTTCCAAAATACCTTCGAATTTTTAATAGTCACACCCGCAATCACCCATTTTATCTACACTGATCGATTTATGCTAAAGTTAATAATTTTTTACAAGCATTTTTATCACATTTCACTTCATCATCCTGGTGAATCCAATAACACTTCAGGGAAGGCTGCGGTATCTGGTGAACCTACAATACATGCCTTGTTGAATAATGCTACTATGACATTTTCAAATGAATATTATAATTAATGTGTCCCCTTAATAAATGTGAGTGAGAAAAAAATTAATGATATAGCGAAAAGTCTTGGGAACAATCTGAAATCCACGAATACCACTTGAAAGGTGGCATTCGTGGCCCGTATTAAGACCTATCGTACTGTATAAATTGGAAATCTGGGCTACGAAGAGGAGGGTTGTTTGTGTGGTTGGTGGTTTTTATTTATTTATAGAGAAATAACAAAAAAAGTATGATTTGTGATTTGTTATATAGATTAATAATTAAAAGTTGGGATTACCCTCAATTTAAAATACAAATTATTCATTAGTTTATTAAGGTAGTGGACTTATTGCTTATGCTAGGTTGAGCGATTAAGGAGAAAAAATGTTATAAAATTAAAAACAAATTAAATAAAATTAAGTTTAATTGTAGATAAACAGTACAAACAACGACTCAAATACATAATTTCAATAATTTTAATATACTACATTGCTAGCAAAGAGTAATTTTTCAAAATGTGAGCTTTTAGGAGTTTTTTTAAAAATTGTAAAAGATTTCACTTCTTTTATAAGTCTTGGCAACTTGTTATAAAGTAAAGTCCCTTCGTACATTATGTGCCGTTTCCCATAGTTCGTTCTTGCTACTTTAAACTTGCTTTTCTCCGTGCAGGGGCGAAGTAAGAAAACTAACCTCTGCACCTGGGGTTGGCCTGTCGTAAAAGGCGACAAAACAACCCTAGCCACGTGGTAGGGCCCTAAGCCCGTCTGGATGGCAACCACCCTTGTTGTATAAGTATGCCACCACAATAACTTTGTGTTATGTTCCGGCATTAGTGACCCAGGTTCCTGTACCCCTTTGGGACAGCAGCGTATTTGCGATGCCCCTAGAGTCGCAAACATCCATAGGCGACGGTAACTACTTACTATATAAGTGGATCGTCAGCCTGTCTGTTGTTCCTTAGCAGTAAAACAAAAATTATAAAATAAGTTACTAGCATGGCAAGTTCTTTATTTAGTTTTAAAATTTATTTTGATTTTTAAATATCGCACCCACTAAAAATTCGGAGCGCTCTGTGTAAATAGGTTGGGACCTATTGCATAATACTATGTGTAGGCATAATACCGCCACGCCATAAAGTGCAGTACTATTATTGATATGGTAATTTACCGTATGGGGACATCGATTAATTACGTGAGCTCAGAATGGGGGGGGGGTCCAATGAAATCTCACCAAATCTCATTTAAACCGAGGGGAGGATAATCGAAATTCTCACGTCACCTTAAAAAAATATAAAATATTACAGATATTAAAAATATGTTTTTATATTATGTTTTTTTACTTTGTATTTTATTTAATTTAAATTAATTAATTATAGTATACCTGAACGGTTTATTATTTAATAGTATAGTATAGTCGAATAGTAAAAATAAATTTTAGTTTAAAATATTTTAGCGCCAATCTCACGTAAGGGGAGGGGGGCTCCAGGCAAATCTCACTAAATCTCACCTAAGGGGAGTCTAAACTGATCGAAAAATAGCTCACGTAATTAATGGATGTCCCCTATACGGCAATAGCTGTTTACTCGCAAATCAATTAATAACAATCGCAAAAATCTAAGGAATCATTATCTTTATTTGCAGAGACAAACACGTGTTTGTGGCCCCTAAGAAAAAGGTTGAATTCCGCTGGTCTCTGTAGATACGTAATAGATTTTCGCATGTAGAGTTTCACAAATAATCAAATAGTAACTGATATGAAAATACTTTCTGCAATTGAGGACAAGGTCAGTTTTACAAGGATATTAGTTAAAAATCTACCAACAATTTTGTAACAAATGCTTTGCTACACCAATATATTTTCGTCCAACTCAACCTCAAATGCCAGCGGTGTATCTATACAAATAAATAAAATTGGAGTGTCTGTTTGTAATATCAAAATAACCGCTTTTTAGTAAGTGCATTCGGACGTATACACGGTACATATTATACCAAAACAACATGTTTAACAATTTTTGTCTGTCTGTTTATTCCGGCTAATCTCTGAAATGACTGCACCGATTTTGACGGGACTTTCACTGGCAGATAGCTGATGTATCAAGGAGTAACTTAGGCTATTTTTATTTTACAAAAAAAATAGTTTTTGTTAAAAATGATAAGTTTCGGAAATTTTAATTTCCAATTTAAGTTGACCTCAGATTTTAATCATCAATCATATGAAATATGGTTCAGCTTAGGGTGGACTATGTAAGTTCGAACTCGAACGTACATATTCCGGAGGCGCATGGCGTAGTTGTATTCGATAGCACTGACTGTTTGCATATTTCATTTATTTAAATTTTAGGGTTTGTATTCCAAAATAAACCATAAGATATATTCACAAAAATGCTGCCCAAAGTCACTATTCCACGCGGACGGAGTCGCGGCCATAGCTAGTAATTTTATAAAATATAATTTTCGCTTTTCACTTTTCATTATTCACTCATTCACCTGTATGTATGTATGTTCTGTATGTATGTAGATCTTTTTCACAGAGGGCCAAGGGTTCGAAGTACTCTTACATAGTTAGTCCATGTTTGTGACGATAAAACTGAATTTTATAGTAAACTAGCTGACCCGGCAAACGTTGTTCTGCCATATAAATAATAAAATGTCAAAAAATTAAAAAAAAAATTTTTGGGGGTGGGTCACCCCTAACATTTAGGGGGATGAAAAATAGATGTTGGCCGCTTCTCAGACCTACTCAATATGCTCACAAAATTTCATGAGAATCGGTCAGGCCGTTTCGGAGGAGTATGGCAACGAAAACTGTGACACGAGAATTTTATATATTAGATAGCCTTATACTGTGTGTTATTTAATTATTTTTAACTGAATAATGTACTGGTTCATTTTTATTATGCTTTAAATATAATTTACAAAAACTTTTGCATGTGTATATACGCCTAAGGTTTTTCTTGTTATTCTTGTTTATTTTTTACAAGCAGAAAGTTTCTTGAATCAATAGTTTAATTATTGTTTCATTATTTAACAAAAATCGAAGCGAGATAGGAAATACAAACCCCATTCTTTACTCTGTGCTGTTCTCGGGCGTCGTAGAGCTCTAGCTATGTTACCGCAAACAGCTCCTTGTGATGTCAGTCTGCTGCCACTACATCTCCATTCCTCGTCTGTAATGGAGAATTTTATTCTTATAATATTACTTGCCTCAACTCTATAAACTGTTCAAATATTCGTATTGGGAATGAGACCAAGACTATCGAATTCTACACATTATACCTCGTATATACAGGGTGAATTTGACAAACCCGTCCAAATTTTTTTTACGCACTAAACATCATTTATGGAACCCATTTTTGCAAAAAAAATTGTATGTTGAGCTTTCACCATAAAATATTTCATATAGGATCATTAACTCAATAGTACAGAATAATCATATGGTGCAAACAGCGTCGTTAACCTGTTATTACCTGTCTCTGTCACACCCGCGTAAATGAGAAGTGCGTATTCGCTCGCCCGGTTCAATGCCGCCGTCCTCGGCCTTTTACTAGGTCAGATGGAGAGGTCATTGCACTCTCGCGCCGTATTACGTAAATTGCGAGTTCTTTGAATGACTTTGTGATGCTGATTACTCAACATTTTTGTACTATGTGATACAAAACTAAAATACATGTTTCTCATAACTTTTACTAAAGATTCTTCTGTGTGAATTTGGACGGGTTTGTCAAAGTCACCCTGTTTATATATACATACATATAATACTGGGATATAAGTGGGATGTTTTGCAGTGGAATCTTGCAGAATACTACCGATCGATCTGCATCGCAGATGGTGGATTCTGTCTACATTGTAAATATTCCACAAATCTCTTTACTGGTGGCTCCAAGTAGCTGTTGTGCATGCAGCGGCCGTGTCCCGGCAAACCGTGTCGATCCACGGGCTAAATCCAGTGAAGGGGACTGAGTTTCACAAACTTAGTTTAATGGGCTGATTCCCTCATAAATTGCATAAAGTCTGCAGCGGCTCGGAAGGCGGACACCGTCAGTATGGCTTCAAACCCGGCGACCGTGGCGCTGCAGCAGGGCACCTGTGACATGCCTGATAGGGCGTATGTCGGGATCCAAGAGATATGCGGCCAGTCACTGCATCTTCTAGTGCTAATCAGTCGTAGCGGACTTCCGCCCCACTGGTAACAAGGACTGGAAGACGAGAGAGTGGGTTCGTGTATGCGCAAATGCTTACCCACTTTAATATATTCCCGCGCTGATGACCCCTGGCTCATTACTGGACGGAGAGTGCAAGTCCTACGGCGATGAGGACTGGCGGTGGGGACTGAGCGGGTGAGTTTGGTCCCTAGCTAGATCTTTGCACGTACGGCGGTTGGGTGGTGATGGTCGTATTGGAACTCACTAGAGGCGAGAGAACTGGTACGGCAGCTCACCCGACGACAAAGCAGCCCTATTTAGGGATCGCACTGCTTTCCCCAATCCGGGGAGGGGCCTAGAAAAGGTGGCCTAAACAAAGCTCGCCTCACTGCAACCCAGGTGGCTAACCGCGGTCATCTGGTCGCCAATTAAAAGCGGTCGAAAGAAACATAATAATGGATTAAATGCATTCTTAAATTTAGCTGCGTGGAATGTAAGAACGTTACTGGACAATGAAAACAACCTCTGTCCTGAGCGGAAAACTGCACTCATAGCGCGTGAATTGTCCCGCTATAACATTGACATAGCCGCAGTCAGCGAGGCACATTTAGCGGATAGCGGTGAGCTCTGTGAGGAATTGGGTGGATATACGTATTACTGGGAGGGTAAACCTGCAAGTGAACGAGCCGCAAATGGTGTTGGATTTGCGATCCGAAACAGCATCGCTAGATCGCTAGTGGAGCCTCCAAAAGGGATCAATGACAGGCTCATGACACTACGACTCCACATGGCTCCCAGGAAATACCTACATCTTGTGAGCGTGTATGCGCCTACTATGACAACACCTGATGAGGACAAACTTCAATTTTATGAGAATCTGCGTGATGTTTTGCTGGGGATTCCAGATTGTGACAAGTTGATTCTGCTGGGTGACTTTAATGCGCGTGTTGGCACAGAATATATTGCCTGGAAGAACGTACTGGGGAGACATGGAGTAGGTAAGTGCAACACCAACGGTGTTGCTCTTCTGACGTTATGCTCCGAATTCAACCTCAGCATAACAAACACATTCTTCAGGCTACCCGATAAATACAAGACATCTTGGATGCACCCACGCTCAGGGCACTGGCATCTTCTTGATTACATCATTGTACGCAGGCGAGACCTGAGAGATGTACTTATTACAAGAGCAATGCGTGGTGCCCAAGGCTGGACTGACCATCGTCTTATTAGATCCAGGATGAGGCTTTACTACAAGCCTCCGCGTAGAGCAGAACACAGGATTCCGGCTAGACTTGCTTGTGCGCGTTTGGTGCGTGATGAGGGACTGTGCCGTGAGCTAGATGCGGAATTTGAGGCAGCGATGCCCGGCACTGATGACAATACCTCAGTAGATGCCGGGTGGCGTACTTATTCCAGGGCTCTCTATGGTGTTTCTCAGCGAGTTATTGGCACACCACATAAAAAACATCAAGACTGGTTCGATGATTCTGATGTGGAAATACGGCAGCTTGTTGAAAACTATCGTCTCGCTCTAAGAGGAGTCGTCGGTGCAGGGCAGCGCAAGTCTCTTCAGCAGGATCTTAAAGCAAAGATCCGAGAACAAAAGGATAGTTGGTGGCGCCGTAAAGCCGAAGAACTGCAATGGTTAGGTGACACTAGCCAAACAGCAAAATTTTTCGAAGGGCTAAAATCCGTTTACGGACCCCGCGCTAAAAAGACTGCCCCTGTTTACTCGCGAGATAAAGCTAAGAAGTTAACAGATCCAAAAGAGGTTCTTCTTCGTTGGGCTGAACACTTTAATGAAGTGCTCAATCCCGGTAGTCAAGGAGCAGATCTGTCTTACATTAATTCACTTGAGAGCTTGCCATCTGCTTCGGGCTTGGATGACCCGCCTTCGTACGCCGAGTTCGTTACTGCGATCAACCGCTTAAAAAATGGTAAATCACCTGGTTCGGACGGTTTGTCTTCTGAGATTTTCAAATACGGTGGACCGAGTATCAGGTCCGGACTTTTTGAACTTATCAAACTGATTTGGGATGTTGAGATGGTTCCACAGGACTGGAAGGATGCTTCTATTAGCAAGCTATATAAAGGCAAAGGGGACCTCTCTGATTGTGGCTCGTTTAGAGGCATTGCATTGCTTTCCACAGCTGGCAAAATTCTGGCGCACATCATCAATAGTCGCCTTAGTAATTTAGCTGAAAGCTTCCTTCCGGAGACCCAGTGCGGGTTCAGACCTAGAAGAGGTACGGTTGATGCCATCTTTGTAGTCAAGCAACTTCAAGAAAAAAGTTTTGAACAACACCGCGACCTCTATTTATGTTTTGTGGACCTAGAAAAGGCCTTTGACCGTATTTCCAGGACCGCCCTCTGGATTGTTATGGAAAAATGTGGCTGTCCTGCAAAGTTTGTCAATTTAGTGCGCCAGTTTCACGAGGGCATGACAGCCCGTGTGCGTCACGAAAACAACTTTACAGACCGGTTCCCGGTCACTAGCGGTGTCAAGCAAGGCTGTGTAATGGCTCCGACCCTTTTCGCTATCTACTTCGCTGCAGTAATGAATGACGCTCTTAAAAGCTGTAATGGCAAGATTACCATAAATGTCCGCATGGACAAAAGCGTTTTCGACCTCGCACGTCTCAGAGCAAAACGCAAAATGGACTCTGTTTCAGTAATAGATGTTCTGTACGCCGACGATGTCTGCCTTATGGCTGACAGTTTGGGCGACCTACAGAGTTTTTTGGACAAATTAGATGAGTCCTGTCGTAAATTCGGCTTAGTAATCAGTGCTTCTAAGACCCAGATTCTAAAACAACCTGCGAAAGGTAAATCTGCGGACGATGGTGTTGTTTACCTACGAGGAAAGCCACTGCCGGAAGTGGGTACCTTCCGGTACCTTGGAACTATTTTGCGCAGTGATAATCGTCTCGAGTCTGAGATCTCTGCGCGAGTCGCCAAAGCGGCTGCGGCTTTCGGTGGTCTTGACCGACGAGTTTGGAAATCACATGACCTGAAACTCCACACAAAACTCGCTGTCTACAGGGCCATAATCTTACCATTGTTGCTCTATGCCTCGGAGACCTGGTGTCTTTACAAGGGAGATATCAGACGCCTTGATACCTTCCACATGAAGTGTCTTCGGGCGATTCTTCAGGTGAGATGGCAGGATCGTGTGCCAAACTCGGAGGTTCTACGTCGAGCTAAGCTTGCTGGAATGGAGTGTATGCTAATGAAAGGCCAACTACGCTGGTGTGGACACCTTGTACGCATGGAGTCTTCCAGATTACCAAAAAAGGTATTTTATTCTGAGCTTAGCTCAGGTAAACGAAAGCCTGGAGGACAGTTTCTGCGTTACAGGGATGTCTTAAAACGCCACTTGACTGCAATTGGCATGTCTAGTGAGTCATGGGAGGAGCTTGCAACGCAGAGGTCGGAGTGGCGAACTGCTGTCAACACGGGTATAGAAAACTTTGAGCGTTCCCGTCTTGAAAACCTTGACGCCAAACGCCTGATCCGAAAAACTCGACCCAAGCCCTCCTACAACTATACTCGCAATTCAAGTGGGTCTCTTTACTGCGCTTCTTGTAATAGGACCTTCATAACAAAATTTGGTTTTGCGAGTCATGCTCGCGCTCATGCAAGAGCCCAGGCAAGGACGAGCTAAGGGTGTCGCCGTCGACGGATACGTCTGGGAGGACATCATCATCATCATCACATATAATCACGCCTCTTTCCCGTGGGGGTAGGCAGAGACCACTTCTTTCCATTTGCTACGATCCTTACATACTTGTTTCGCTTCGTCCACTTTCATTATTCCCTTCATACATACCCTTCGGTTTAGGGTACACTTGACCTGGCCTTTTTTCAAGACGTCCCTGATCTGGTCTCGAAACGTCCGCCTTTTTTTTTTTTTTTTTTGGTCTCGGGGAAAAACCTCTCTTGACGGGTTCCCCCGGCCCGGGGGGACCGAGGGATATGTGGGACTCCGGGATTTTTCCACTAAAAAACCCCGCTGTTCTCCTATCGCCTACGCCCGGGCCCACGGATATATGGCCTGCCGATCTCGTGGCCCGGGCCGGCGCCGGCCCGCCCTTTGTCTTGAGGCGGGCCCCTTCTAAAGTGTTGGCGCCAGGGGGTCAGGGTTTCGTCCCCCCGGCGCTCTCCTAACAACTCTAGGAGTTGAGGGGGGCCGCGGAACAGCACGCAGCCCTCACCCTCGCGGTAATAGTGCGGGCGGCGGGTCCTCCCCCGAGGGGCCGCCCGCGGCCGCTTTTTACGGCGGCCGGAGGTCGTTACTGGCCCTCCGGCGCCGCCGGCGTGGCCTGCGTTGGCGGGAGGGGAGTGTGGTGGTTGACTCCCGCTCCCGCTCGAAACGTCCGCCTAGGTCTACCCCTTCCAACACTTCGATTCACACTCGCCTTATACACTTTTTTCGTCAATCGTTCTTCATTCATTCTCTCGACATGGCCAAACCATCTCAGCTGTTGATAGAACTAACAGTTCATTCGTAGTATATTTCTATATTATTTATATATATATATATATATATATATATATATATATATATATATATATATATATATATATATATATATATATATATATATATATATATATATACTTTATTGATATATATATATATTAAAGGAATACAAGACAAGGTTATTATGGCGGCATAGTGAAAAACCAGGGGGGTTGCCATCCAGACGGAGTTGAAGCCCTACCATCTAGCAAAATATACAATATACATAATTTAAATGACGTTGTGTTCATAAAACACTCCTATATATAATTTTAAAAAGTTTTTTGAATAACTAGGGAAATGAAAGAGCTATATTTAGGATTGCTTAAGCCACGAGTACCGTGCTCACGGGCAAGTGAAAATGACCTTAAAACTGTATAGATCTACTGTTGATAGAACTAACAGTTCATTCGTAGTATATTTCTATATTATTTATATATATATATATATATATATATATATATATATATATATATATATATATATATATATATTTTGATATATATATATATATATATATATATATATATATATTTTATATATATATATATATATATATATATATATATATATATATATATATATAAATAATATAGAAATATACTACGAATGAACTGTTAGTTCTATCAACAGTAGATCTATACAGTTTTAAGGTCATTTTCACTTGCCCGTGAGCACGGTACTCGTGGCTTAAGCAATCCTAAATATAGCTCTTTCATTTCCCTAGTTATTCAAAAAACTTTTTAAAATTATATATAGGAGTGTTTTATGAACACAACGTCATTTAAATTATGTATATTGTATATTTTGCTAGATGGTAGGGCTTCAACTCCGTCTGGATGGCAACCCCCCTGGTTTTTCACTATGCCGCCATAATAACCTTGTCTTGTATTCCTTTAATATATATATTTCAATAAAGTAACCACATTTTGCGACGCAGTGACGTGTATAGTTAGAATTGAGACTATTAGTAATGCCAGTTACGAAACTATAAATATAGTATTACTTAAATCATAAAATTATAAGTAACGACCGTTTCTACGTGTACGATAAAAGCATTACACTGCCTGTAATAAAATTTAAGTAACCACGCAATAGACAGCAAACACAGAAGTGAGCTTTCAGGTGTTTTCTAAAGTTATTAACAAGAACATTCAGCAAAATCCATAATATTAGATTGAACTTGTCAATTACGGGAAATCGCCATTTTCTTCATTTCTATCCTTCCGCCTATTTCCATTTTTTTTTTTATTAGATTTGCATTTGCCACTGATAACTAAGATAAATTGACATGTCTCTCTGAGTGGCTACTACAAGTATTGTCTATGACTTCTATTCGAACGGAAGTTAAAATTATCCTTGCTATGCTAATACAATTATCCTTGTCTATAAGCAGATATCGATCAATTGTATGTTTGTAAAGGTTTTTGTAAAAGCCTGCGAATCAGGTTTTCGCCGAGCGAAAGTAACTGCTATTTTAAACAGTAAAAGTAGCGGTTTCTCTGATTTCGTCACGAATAAGGTTGATGCTAAAGTTATTAGATCTACGAAGCGTTTCATCCCGAGTTACTTATCCACAAACCTCGACTCCTGCGCAATTATTAGCATTGATGCCCTCTCTTGTCGCTTCTTTTCCTGAGCAAAAGGTACAAAGGAGTTTTTAACGTACCCATAAGTGTATTAAGAATATGAAGTCTAGTAGGTGCATCTACATTGGACCGGTTCACTGCTGTTTTAGGTCTCGGAGGGATGTTCGGTCTTTCCGGTCTAACACCAGCGTTTTCTGTAGTCACTGGACGCCGTCGCTGTACTGGAATCGGCATTCTTTTGTAGGCTTCTGGTTTTTGACTCGTATTTCTGGACACATTTGTATTCAACTAGAAAAAAATTAAACTATTTTAAGAATTTAAGACATGATTTTTATACGATAAAGTCTTCAAACATTAATGACCATAATTTTATAATAAAAGGTAAGCTCTCTATTGTGTTGTTTAATTTACTAAATTCGACATACATAATTAAGTATGATTTGTTTATCATTGGATCTGTAATTTGTCGGATTACAAGGCACTCTTTCGTAAAAAAATCCAGGGGGGTCTTAGGCATTCCTCTGTGATCCGACAAATTCGATAGATCGACACTGCCCTGCAAAACGTTTGTCGGATTACCGGGGATCCACTGTATAACTAAGTTGATTCGTATCGACGCTAAATAATCCAAAGGGACACATGGTAAAGAAACCTGCATACTAAGACTACAAGTATGTAACCCAATCCGCTATGGTTATACGTGGTGGGTACACTGTCCGTTCTCTCGAGGAGAAAGCTTAGCAGTAGATGATGTGAGCTTTATTATTTATGACATATCCTCTGCAAATATTTCTCTACGTTACAATTACAATACGTGGCGGTTTGCTCTCTATTACCACAATTCAACTAAAATACTTTTTTGTCCATGTAGAAACTACAGAAGTGGCCGTGTTACCTGTAAGTACCTAAACGGTCGTAAATGGGTCACATCACCACCACCTTTTGTTTTGACGCAGAGATCAAAAAAGGCATAGTTCAGTTGAATTTTGGTGTCATACGGCGGTTGGCGCTATGAAACCAGATTTTTATATCTATTTGATGTATATTCTTAAATGTGTTTGTTCAGGAAGTGTCAAGAAAGTACTAGATGCGAACAAAGGAGTTCACGCTCTAGTGAACGCTTTAGATGCAAGGATTAACGATGATAATAAGGATGACTTTACAAAAAGATAACTTGCCCCATCTTTGCTTGTAGAAGGTGCAGGTTCCAGCTCCATAGGATTTGACTCAGCGACCTTAGCCAATGTATTAGTGTCAGCATTTTCCTCATTTTCTGACTCCGAAGATGATGTATCATCGTACTCTCCGGACTCATCTATTAATTATAAACTATTAATAAATTCAAGTACTTTAAATGAAATATAGATAATAATTTTATACATAAAAATATGTCCTATTCGTCCAAAGATTTCATCTAAAGTTTGTATTTTCTTTGCATCAATGGCCAAGCAAGCAAAAGAGAAAAATCTTGAATATGTGATTCTAAATTTGGTATTGGGACTGTACTCCCAGCCTCGAAAAGAATCTAACGATACCTGTCTATAGAGTACCAAAAAGAAGTCATTTATATCCTCTTGTTATGACGCTCTACAAAATTAATGGATTAGCGCTACGGGCTGGAATCACACTGTCAATGATGAGCTACGTACGTGGGAGGCAATTTCCGGCAATTTTTCTTGCCTGATAATATAATAATAAGACTGCCTAGTTCCGATTCATACAAGACCTGTCATATTGAATAAATCCAAGTACTGGGCCATAAAGGGAAGGATGCTGCATGTTGTGGATATACAAATTTCAAGATGAATGTGTAGATTGACGAAAATGAATAAAATTAGAAATGTTTTC
Source organism: Malacosoma neustria (assembly GCA_963693495.1). Taxonomy (NCBI): domain Eukaryota; kingdom Metazoa; phylum Arthropoda; class Insecta; order Lepidoptera; family Lasiocampidae; genus Malacosoma; species Malacosoma neustria. The sequence continues at coordinate 8,569,538 of OY856372.1, forward strand.
TCATATTGTATTATTTACAAGCACAACATAGATATATTATTTGAAGTAAAATATAATCCATTTTAAGAATATGGGAACTAACAATCAATATCCGTATGCAATGGCCTTTCATCCAAATAGGCAAGCATCGGCAAAGCGGAAGCCACGCGAGATCGATAATGCGGCGAGTCGGTTAGAGGAGTTCCTTGCAACACCAGCCGTCGAAGTGATCCGCATACACCTAGCGTCCACAGAAGAGTGGACTCTGCTATCGGATTACTGAAAAATACATATTCACTGACAAGGAGTTTGTGTTTTTTTTATTTCAGTGGACAACAGATAGGCCACGCTATACACTAAGTAGCAATTACCATCACCTATATAAATAGGCGAGATGGTAATTGCTAACGGCGACGCAAACGGATGTTCGAGGAGTACCACTAACACGCTGACGTTCGCGTAGGGAAACTGAAACTTGAGGTTCTAATCCCGGAACATGATCCAATTTTATTGTGGTGGCATACTTATAGATCAGGAGTGGTAGCCATCCAGACGGGCTTGAGATCCTAGCACCCAGCTAGAGACAAACGTCATCAGCCAATCGCAGTCCCGTAATCGTAATCTCGGTACCTTACTTTCCCCATTCAGCCCCGACCGCCAACCTTGGGTAGGTCATCGGCCCATCGGCCTGGAGGTGTCCTACGATACGTTTGCCTAGACGCGATCTCCCTTCCAGGACACATTGCCTCCAACGCCCATAGGTCCTGTGACCTACGTGGCCGTAGGAGTCTTACTACGCCCTTGCACGGAGAGTTTATAAAAACTGATTAATAGAATAATTGAATTGAAAAGAATTGTTATAATTGAATTTAAAAGAATTGCTGTATACTTAGCCAAATCGAGAGTGTGCAACTTTTGGAGAGCCCCTAAAGCATGCAAGTCTTGTATCCGATTTCCTGCCGCGTACAGCTCGCGTAAACCTCCTAGCCCCCAAACTCCGTCCAGTGTGTAAAGGCCACACCGATTAATGCTCAGAATCTAAAAGAATTCCCATAAAATCACCTCTCATTTGTTTTTATAATATATAATCCCACTTGATGGCAACCTTGCCATTGATTGAAACATGATAAACTAGTGGCTGAATGTATCAGGCCGTTATTTTTGAGAACCTGCGCACCGCGATCTGTACCCTAAATCCAAATAAATCGGCTTCAGCTTTTTTTATTGCTGTAGAATAGCAGTTAGGCTGACAACCCACGGACGCCAACACGGTGCCGTCCGCGTAGAGGAACTGAAACCTTATTTACCCGTAAACTTATTTACGCCGGAACACAATATAAGGTTATTTTGGAGGCATGTTTAGATACCAACGGTGGTTGCCATCTTGACGTGCTTGTTAGCCCTGCCACCTAGCAAGGGCAAGTTTTGTAGTATTTTACGACCGGCCGCCCCGGGTTAATGCAGGGGTTAATATTTTTTCTCCGCCCCTGCAGGGAGGAAAGATTATCAGCTTACAGAACGTAATTAATCCTTTTACATGAAATTACAAAACATGCTTGTTTACCTTCAAATGTACTAAACCAATTCCTAAATCTCGCAGCGAAGTTAAAGCGCTGCCGTCTAAAACTAACTTCCGCAACCTCGGAGCTAATACGTGAAGGCGCCGCAATCCAACTCTCTCAGCAACCACTCGGAGTTTTGCTTCTCTTATTTGGAGAACTTCTTCATCGGTTCTAACACCACTTGATAGTTTCTAAGGAGTTCGAACGGCATGAAAAGTTGATGGTCAAGCTAACTCTCTAACAATGACGAGAGAGACTCTTATAAGGATACAAGAACTCAAATAATGTCATCATAACTATAAAGCGAGAAAGTTTAAAAATCCTATATTCTCAGACAATGTACTTATGAAAATAGTAATACTACTTAAATACATATACAGTCGACTCTCGTTAATTCGAAACTCGAGGGACTCTTAAAATATTACGAATTATCGAGAGTTTGAAATAGGTATCAAATGGTTCGAATTTTTGAGAGAAAAGAAATAAAACTTTGAATTATTGAGTGTTGATAATCAATTATGTATTATTTATTAACGTCTATGCTTTAACAATGACAACAAACGACAAAAGTTAAGAGTCTATTAATGTTAAAAGAGTACTCAGAGAAATCTTAAATTCTTTTGCAACATCGAAAAGGGAGGTGAGAAGAATTGTTTCTCACCTCCCTCTACTTTTTCGATTAACTTCTTCTTTTCAGCAATCGTCAAGCATTTATACTTTTCAGGACTTACAACTAACACAAACTTTTATTGAATCTGTTTACATTTACAACCAACGAAAGAGTAACAGAAACTGAAACATAAATAAACAAACCAATTCGTGCAGAAGTGTGTGTCAAACTAATCAATCATTACAAAAACAAAAGCACGTGTACCATGATACAAGTTTGAACTTGTCAGCAGTGGGCACACAAACATATTCAACTCGATGGATTACTCGGGCTTAACGTTTGACGCCGATGTGTTCGAATTAACGCGTGGTTTTGTTACCTATCGATGATTTTTTCGTTCGAATTACCAAGTGTATAAAAATATATTGATTTAGTTCGAAATATAAAGAGACTTTCTGGGGAACTCATGATGACTTTGAATTATAGAGATGTTCGAATTATCGCAGGTTTGAATTAACGAGAGTCGACTGTATACCTTTTTGACTAGTACTCATACGAATACTTTGGGACTATCTAAATGGCGCTGTGTGATTATTTGCGATGATTGTAACGTGGCTATTTGCGATAATTTTAACCCCCTTGTATTATGCAAAATTGATTCATTTATACTAAAACAATTTAAATCTAATTTTTTCTTCTGATTTTAAAATCAATTAAACACTGGTTATTTATCAATATTAAAAGAACAATTATCGGCCCAAATTATAAATTCGAGACGAAAAAATAATAAAATATTTTTTCGAGATTTTTTTCCACTGAAATGCCTTAAAAAAAAAAAACGTTATGACTTGCAGATTATATTAAAAACATAACCATTTTCTTAGCTCTCCAACACTGCATAACAACTAGGAACTTATTTAAAAAAAAAAAAAACAAAAAAAAACGATCACAAACTTTTGCATAATGCATTTGGGGGTTAAAATTATCACAAATAGTCACCCCCTCCTAAGGGAAATACGTCGAGTTACCAATAACCCTGTATATTGGCTTTCTGTAGGTCAAATTTTGAGACTCACCAGAAGTTCAATCAGTGTTAATTCCCTCGGGATAACTATCCGCCTGTATCCAGGCAACCGGCGTTCCAATTCGTCTTGACCAGGGGGCTGTTCTGGCTCAGGAGGAGGCATAGCCAATGCTCTTAAATGAGATTCAACGGAATTTTACGTGTACGAAACATGCGATGAAATCTAACCTATTCTAATCCATTCTATTAAAAATATACAGGTTCTTCAAGCGATTGTGTTGTAAATTATCAACAAAGTTCGTGTGATCCAGTGGCTATAGCAAATCCCGGGTAAGGGATAGATAGTAAATTCGAATCCTAGATAAAAGACAAGTGGCGTGAACACCAGGGTGGACCTGAGACGAGGGTGAGTGTGTTAACCATATGGTTATATCACGGGATCTCAATGAAGTTTAAATCACTTCCACCTCTCTATGTATCAGAAATTAAATAATATTTTCTTTTTCTAAAGTCATTCTTCAAATTAAAAACGTCATCCAATGAGTAAGCCGTGATTACAACCGGTATTTCTATTACGGTGCTCTGTCTAGGCTCGCATTTCAAACTTGAGGCATTTTTATTAGTTTTTAACAGGAGACGCTTTCTGTGATATCATCATCATCATCATCATTTCAGCCGGAAGACGCCCACTGCTGGACAAAGGCCTCCCCCAAAGATCTCCACGATGATCGGTCCTGCGCTGCCCTCATCCAACCTATCCCGGCGATCTTGACCAGATCATCGGTCCATCTTGTGGGGGGCCTACCAACACTGCGTCTTCCGGTACGCGGTCGCCATTCGAGGACTTTTCTGCCCCAACGGCCATCAGTCCTTCGAGCTATGTGCCCAGCCCACTGCCACTTCAGTTTTGCAATCATCCGGGCTATGTCGGTTACTTTGGTTCTCCTGCGAATCTCCTCATTTCTGATTCGATCTCGCAGGGAAACTCCGAGCATAGCCCTCTCCATTGCTCTCTGAGCGACCATGAGCTTTCTCATAAGGCCCATAGTTAGCGACCACGTCTGCGTTCCGTATGTCATCACTGGCAACACACATTGGTTAAAAACCTTCGTCTTGAGACACTGCGGTATTTGGGACGAAAAGATTTTACGGAGCTTCCCGAACGCTGCCCATCCGAGTTGGATTCGACGAGTGACCTCTTTCGCGAAATTGGACCTGCCTAACTGGATCGTTTGACCCAAGTAGACGTATTCGTCAACAATTTCGAAAGTACAGTTCCCAACTGTTACGGGGGTAGGTGCGACATGGACATTAGACATGATCTTCGTCTTGTCCATGTTCATTTTGAGACCTACTCCTTGGGAAGCTGTATTGAGGCCATCAAGCATATGGCTTAAGTCTTCCATGGTTTCAGCCATGATTACGATATCATCTGCGAATCTAAGGTGAGTGATGTACTCACCGTTAATGTTGATGCCCAGTCCGTTCCAGTCCAGAAGCTTGAAGACATCTTCCAACGCAGCAGTGAACAGCATCGGCGATATGACATCGCCTTGTCTGACTCCCCGCTGCAGTCGGATAGGCTTCGAGTTCTGATCCTGGAGACGGACTGACATGGTGGCGTTTTCATACAAACACTTCAACGCTTTGATGTATCGATAATCAATGTGGCACCTCTGGAGAGACTGAAGCACCGCCCAGGTCTCGATCGAATCAAAGGCTTTCTCATAGTCCACGAACGCCAAGCATAGTGGCTGGTTATACTCCTCCGTCTTCTGTATAACCTGCCGCAGCGTATGTATGTGGTCTATGGTGCTAAAACCTTTTCGGAATCCGGCTTGTTCGGGAGGCTGGAAGTCGTCAAATCTGCGCGCGAGACGATTCGTGATGACCCTTGAAAACAGCTTGTAAACATGGCTCAGAAGTGATATCGGTCTAAAGTTCTTCAAAAGGGTTTTGTCGCCCTTTTTGAAGAACAGCACCACTATACTTCCGTGCCAGGCCTGCGGCGTTTTGCCATCGAGGATGACGGAATTAAATAGCTTCTGGAGGATTTTAAGCACAGGAGTACCACCAGCTCTCAGAAGCTCGGCTGTAATTCCATCATCACCCGGCGCCTTGTTGTTTTTAAGCTGTTTAAGGGCCACACTAATCTCGTACAGACTGACGTCTGGGATATCTACGGTGTAGTGTCGGGTTAATTTGGCTCTTGGGTCTTTAGCCTTGTTGTTAACAGGTGCCCGTGTGGTCGTGTATAGCTGTCCGTAGAACTTCTCGACTTCCCTCAAAAGTTCGGGTTTAGACGAAACGACCCTGCCGTCGTCGGTCTTCAGCTTCGTCAGTTGGCTCTGCCCAATAGACAATTCTCGTGCGAATACTTTAGAGCCCTTGTTACGCTCTATAGCCGCCTTTACACAGTCTGTGTTATGGCGGCGGATATCGCGAGTCAAGGACTTGGAGATCTGTCTATTTAGCTGCCTATACTGGGAAGCATCGTCCGGGGACTGAAGGGTCATTTGACGTCTCACATCCATCAATTTGAGAGTAGAATCTGAGATTTTTCCGGTTCTTTTTGAACGGCTGGCCTTGAAGAATTTAGACCCGGCCGTTTGAACAGCTTCCACGAACCTGTTATTATACTCGTCCACGTCAACGCAGTCACCGAGGCATTCGAAGCGGTTTTGCAATTCGAGTTGAAAGTTTACCGGGTTTTGGATCTGTATGGGTGCAGGTCGGAGCGTAGACTTCACCAGTCGAGACCTCTCCAATTTTGGATTGATATTCAATGTGCCTCTTACTAAGCGGTGATCACTCCCAGTTTTCACCGAATTGATCACAGAGACATCATTGAATATCTGTCTTTTGGTCGACATAATGAAGTCAATCTCATTTTTGGTGGCACCATCGGGACTAATCCAAGTCCATTTGCGTTGTTCTGGCTTCATGAAGAAGGAGTTCATCATATACAGGTCCTCCTTCTCCATGAAGTCGGCCAGCATCTGGCCTCGGGTGTTCCGATTTCCGAACCCAAATTGCCCCACTCTCAACTCATCGCCGCTACGTTTCCCCAACTTTGCGTTGAAGTCTCCCATGACAACGTTAAAGTGGGTTTTAGAAGTGTGGATGGCTGTTGAGATGTCCTCATACATGGCTTCCACCTCTTCGTCAGGATGTGTCGAAGTCGGAGCGTAAACCTGAATGACCTTCAACGAATACCGTTTGGTAATTTTGAGTATTAGGTACGCTACCCTAGTCGAAACACTCCCCACCTCAGTAACGTTGTTCACAAGAGACTTGTGAACGAGAAACCCGACACCACCTTGGGACAGTTGGTCGCCCTCCCGGAAGTAGAGCAGATTTCCGGAATTTAGGATTATTGAGTCCTCTCCCTGTCTTCGGACTTCAGATAACCCCACAACATCCCATCGCAGTCTGCTCAAAACTTCCTCCAGTTCCTCCAACTTCTCGTTGGTCCGTAGTGTCTTGACATTGTATGTTGCCAGGGCCAAAGGTCGTCGTTCTTGGTAGCGAATCCGAACCCGGGGATTCTTCGCACCCCCTGCCCCGTCGCTTATGTGGCTGCTACCGTGACCACCACGAACGGGGCCGCCGGGGACTAGGGGCCGGGGCCTGTGTGTATCTGTCATTTTAGGGGGGGGGTTTTGCCATAATCGCCACGCTTGGCAGGCGGGTTGGCGATCGCAGTATTCGCAGTTGGTGATGCTCTCACGGAAAGATGCTGCTGCCCATCCTCCGTTCTTTCTATCCCTTAGTCGTCTCTTACGACACCCAAGGGAGGAGATGGGGTGGTGCTATTCTGGTGCGACACCACACACTACTGTGATATAGTCGACTGTATTTTCTAAATATATTATCTATAAAGAAGCTAATCGCTCAAAAGAGATTAAATGACACTTTACTTAAGCACTGAAGTTTCTGGACAGGACATAATAAACAATTTAATATATACCTAAATAATGGTGTTACTCTTATATTTTGGGGTTCAGGAGAACTTGCACTTGATATTTCAGACGGTGACGGTGATACTATGCTTGGAGTACGCGGAGCATTGCCAAGCTCTACACAAGGAGCTTCGAAATATGGCATTTTCCTGGAACTAGGAAATAATAATTACATACATGCATACAAATACTGTATTTGCATTTCCAAAGTACAAAGATTATACCAAACTATTTGCACCGTATATAAAACTGCAATAAATTTGCGGCAGTACCGATCTATTTACTACAAAACTATATATTTAACTAACAAGTTACATACTATCTACAGGAAAATATTACTGTAAAATATTTTATAATTTGTTATTTGGCTTCGTTTTGCGCAATTATTTAATTATTGGTTGCTAACAATATATGTATAATCACTATGTTGCTAAGCTATACTTGTCAAGTTGATATGATTCATAAAAGTAGTCAATTAAATGGAATGATTAGATTATGTTTTCGTAAAATAGGTTGTTCATAATTACTGTAAGTGTAAGTGGTGAGAAAAATTAATGATCAATAATTTATGTATTGGGTCAAAGATATTTTTGAGATTACATTCTCAACAAGTCAATCTTACCTGCAAGTTGGTGCATACTGCTGATAACGGATGCATTCGTTCAGGGATGGGATGTTAGATGAAATTTAGCTAATAATTCCAACCCATCAAGTAATTTATATTAGATGATTAATAAATAATATTATAAATCTCATTATTAATATTAATCAGTGGATAGTGGTGGATAGCTAGTTTCTATAATGAAACCATTCCAAATTTAGAAAGCCATTAAGTTACTGTCAAAAATATGAAAATAATTGTCAACTCAAAGTTTTGGCGCCATTTTCATGAAATCTTGTAAATTTTTGTCTATTATCGTAATATTTAGCATCTTGATCTTGCTCTCGTAATTTAATTTTTATTTCAAATATTGTTTAGAACAATGAATCAGTCTAATGATTATACCAATAATCACGACGAGTATCAATATTTATATCTCGTACAAAAAATTATTGACACCGGTAAGCCTACATTCATAATTTCTTTAAAGTTGTTAGATTATATTTTATATATCCTATTGCTATTACTGATATATATGCTCTTTTTATTATCATCATCCCAGCGTTATATCCCGGTTGCAACCCAAACTTTCGCTTCGGTGCCCGGGGTCCGCTTTGCGACTGTTTCTACTCTACTTCGCACGATCTTCAAAATCCCTGGTAGTGAGCCCATTGGCACGCATATCACCCCTTACGACGTCAAGCCAGCACTTTTGGGTCTACCCCTACTGCCGGGGCCCGGCGGTATGGCCAGACATTTGTTTCCCACATAAGCATCCGATTGCCGTAAGACATAGCCGTGCCAGCGGAGCCGACACTCCTGCAATTTATCTGCGATGTCACGGACGTGAAGACTGCCGCGAATGCGGGAATTCCTAACGCGGTCCTTCCGCGTCACTCCACACATCCACCGCAGCATATTCATCTCCGTGACACGCAGCTCTTGCTTGTTTCGCTCTAACACCGGCCACGCTTCACAGCCGTATAAAAGGACAAGCCTAATGATGGTCTTATAGACCTGTCCCTTCAATTTTAACGGCATCTTGGGGTCACAAATGACACCAGTTACCTCACGCCATTTGGCCAACAGATGCGTGAAATACAGATCCCAAGTATTTAACTTGGTCCGTGCGCTCGACTGTGTCACCGCCTATGCGTACGGGTGTGGGATCTGTGGAGTTACAGGCCAAGTACTCGATCTTCGATTAATCATTATAATTATGTACTTTATGTGCACATTTCAATATTTTTGAAGTAACAATAATAAATTTAAAGTCTTATAGAAATCTTATTTGCAACTGTAATCTATGTATGTTTCTCATCTGATCTGATCTGAGAGAAGCTATCAGTACGCGTCCACTGAGGAAACTTAGCACATTCGCTTTAGGGAGGTATTTATTCACGGTTACTGTGTCCTAACTTATACCTTTGGAAGACTAGTCCTTCTAATGATGCTACACTAACTAGTTGAGTAACAAGATCATCTTATTATAGTTGATTTCGGTTATAATGTTAGAGGGACCACTTTAATGTCGTTGCTATATAAAGTATGCATATCTGGTTTAATAGTTTTATGAATGAGTCTTTGTGCCTTTGCAGACTCAGTCACAATATGAGCATGGACTTTCTAAGAATCCTATTTGATAGTTCATAACAACAGTTGTTACAACAGAGATTATTATTAATAAAATCAGCTGTACATAGCTTTTAGTATGTATCTTTTTGAATTAACTTATATCTGCAAAGACCTCTTTGGTATGATAATGTGATGCTATTTATTAACAGGTGATAAAAGAGTTGACAGGACAGGAGTGGGTACTTTATCTATATTTGGAGCTATGCAAAGGTATTCATTAAAAAACAACACAATACCCCTCCTAACTACAAAAAGGGTCTTCACACGAGGTGTGATTGAGGAGTTATTGTGGATGATATCTGGCTCAACTGATTCTAAGGCTTTAGCAGCAAAAGGAGTCCATATTTGGGATGCCAATGGTGACAGAGCATTCTTAGATAAACTTGGTTTTACAGATAGGGAAGAAGGTGTGTAGAATTATTTTGATATATCTTAATTTAAAAAAAACTATATTGAAATTCACCAAAATTGGTTCAGCCATCGCAGACTTTTTTTATCTATCTTTTTAAGATATACAATACCATAGCACATTAATTTGATCTATCTCATAAGGTTTAGCCAGTGTTTGCGATTTAAGTGCACAAAAATATGTTTGTTATAACATCACATCACAAATCTTTGAATTTTCTGGAAAAAAGATATAGGCTACTTTTATTATTGTTTTTTTTTTATTTATATGACAGAACACCGTTTGTCGGGTCATCTAGTATTATTAGCTCCTATGTGTATTATTTTTAAAGCATTGTAATATAGATAGTTAGAAATATTTATTGCTAAATTTTAAATGTATCTTATTTTGTTATTTAATGGTGATTACAGCCCTAAGGTTGCCACACCTTCAGAGTGTTCCGGTATTAGTGACCCCGGCACTAGTTCCACTACATGGACAGTGTTGATCCTACTGTCACAAACATCCGTAAGCGACAGTAACTACTTGGAGCACAAATAACTGCTATAATGTTGTATTTTGTAAATTCTCTACAGGTGATCTTGGTCCCGTGTATGGTTTCCAATGGAGGCACAGTGGAGCAGAATATGTAGACGCCAAAACAGATTACACTGGCCAAGGAATTGATCAACTAAAGAATGTTATAGAGACGATAAAGTAAGAAATTGTTGTTAGTATTTTTTGTATATTTATACACAAGGCTCTCAACCAGATGAGTTTTTTTTGTCTTAACTTATATTTCACACTAGCAAGCAGATACATCTCAAATTTGAACTATTGCATAAATATCATCATCTTATATCAAAATAAAAACTGGATTAATTTTTTTAAGAAATATATGTTTTGTTATTTTTGAGTTTTGGATAGTGATAATAGTGATGTATTGTTTTGATTTAGGTGTTATGGCCAGAAATTTGATCCTCACGTAAGTAGCTGGTTGCCGTAAACATGTCGAAACCAGCGAAGGCGACACTCGTGCTATTTTCCCGCAATTGGGAGCGTTCAAGTATTACGTAACGCAATTTTCGAAGAGTTTCCACCAACAATGTAACGCGCCGTAACGTTTTTCTGTAACCCCCCCGTAAAACGTTACGTAACCACCAAGTGAGCATTTTACCTAAGACAATTATGTGGCCTAATGTACCGAAAAGTCGCTAAAATACCTTTGTTATTGTTTTAATCGCATTAATATTATTTATTAATATTTGAAATGTCTGGCTTTTCCTCTCTTTAGGCGACCTTCTGATTGGTTAAAAAAAACAATGTTACGTAACGCGTAGTTCACACGCCCCTGTAACGCATCGTCACGTTTTACAAGACCCCCCTCCCCCCCAAATTCGTTACGTAATAATTGAACGCTCCTTTACAGCACACAGCCATAGCAGCATATTCATCAGAACACGCAGTTCCTGCTATAACAAAAATATAACCATTAATAAATTAATTTTCAGAAATTCTCCAGCAGATAGGAGGATGATAATGTGTGCATGGAACCCGTCAGACCTTGGCAAAATGGCACTTCCCCCTTGCCACTGTTTGGCCCAATTCCATGTGGCAAATGGCAAGTTGTCATGTTTGTTGTACCAGAGAAGTGCAGACATGGGCCTTGGAGTGCCATTTAATATAGCCAGCTACTCATTCCTGACGCATATGATTGCACATATTACTGGATTGGAAGTAAGTTTATTACATATGCAGCAATATTTGTATTTTATAATGCAACTTTCATATATGTTTATCAGTAAAAAGGTCGATATCTACCCATAAACAATTGATAGTCACATTAAGAGCCAAAAAGTTATTATATATTATTAGTAACAATAAATTAGCAGACTCAGTCTCTCTGGTTTGCTCAAAATATGAATGAATATTGTAGTGTATAATGCTTAGAAGCAATTATTTTTATCCATGCAGGGGCGGAGAAAGAATACTGACCTCTGCAGTCGCGGTCGGCCTGTCGTAAAAGGCGACAAAACATCCCACCCTAGCTATGCGGTAGGACCCCACGCCCGTATGGATGGCGGGTCTTAAGTAGTAGTAGTAAGTGTTATGTTCCGGCATTAGTAACCCAAGTTCCTGTACCCTGTGACAGCATCGTGTTCGCGATGCTACTGGCGTTGCAAACACCCCTATGGGTGTTGCGCGCTATGGGTGTAGGACAGTACAATACCGCCTATGCGGCGGTACTGTACTGTCCTACAATAATGGAAATTGAATTGTGCAATTGAACGATACATCCTGTTCATTTGTTACATAAATGCACTTGTTATATTTTTCAAAACCCCTGAGCAACTTTGCAACCTTTTTGTTCTGCTTATGGAGGATAGCGGTGAGGAGTAATATCTCATGGGGAAGAGGTAGAAAACCTGTCCAGCTGTACGATTATAGTTTAAAAGCTCGCCAGAATGGCGCTAGTGCATATAGTGTTTAAATGTAGCTATTGTAAACAAATTGAAGTAAACTCAGTCAAAAAATTAATATCTTACAGTATTGAAAACCTCAACTAGCGTAGTTCAAAATCTACACTGATCTACTGTCATTATAATTTAACGCATTTCGATGGAAACTTTCTAACACGAAGACAGCTCTCCTTTCCTCATCCATAGTTCTGGTCTGGGTCTAGTCTGTTGACCATTCAACAGATCCGCATGAAATTTTCAGTATACATTCACGTATTTCATCACTAAATCGAATAGTTATTGTGCTTTTCAATATATAAATTTGCAGCATTCTCATACTAAAATAACTTTTACAGGCCGCCGAATTCATTCACACAACCGGGGATACCCACATATATTTAAACCACATCGAACCGCTCAAACAACAGCTCCAAAGGACACCGAACCCATTCCCAACTTTGGAGTTTGCTAGAAAAATAGACTCCATAGATGACTTTAAATATGAAGACTTCATTATAAAAGGATACAAACCTCATCCGAAGATTGAAATGGAAATGGCTGTATAATTTTTTTAAATATTTTAATACCAATGTTTTAGATATAAGCACTTTTATAATTTTCTGTCCATCTTTTAATAGGTTTATATTATAAACTGCAACAATTTTTTTTTGATACTAGGCATCTACTTATTTACAAAGCCTATAGAAATTTTATCCTAAGCGGGCCGTCAGCCTGTCTGCTGTCCTACAGCAATAAAAAAAATTATTTTAATAACAACTACCAACGAGGGATTGTATACCCACCATGTGAGCGGATTGCAGATGAGCAGGTTTCCTCATGACGTTTTGTGATATGCGACGCACTCCCTACGCCGACTACACCGCACGCAGCCATATATTTTGAGGCCTAATGAAGAGGTCTTTGCCATCCAAGCGGGCTTGGAGCCTTCCTTAACTAGCACCTTTTACGACAGGCTCCGCAGGGGTATTCTTGCTCCACCCCTGCACTGATATAAACTTATGTCACCAGTACGATCAAGTAACCAATTTTCGCCATCATGAATGATATGAACAGGCTTAAATCTTCCATTAGCCCAGTCGGTTTAGCATTAGACCTTACAAAAATCCCCGGCAGCAATTTTTTGCTGGAACTAGGGGGGGTCACAAGAAGTCTAAATTCAAAATGGCGACCAAATTCCGCCGGTGCATTAGCCGCCATCTTGAATTTAAGGAGGAATGGTTTTTACTCAATATCTCGGCCATTTTCAACTTTTCAACAAAACTGGTAAGGACTAAAGTTCTTGTAAATGTGAATTTATATAATTTGTTCTTTGCAATTTTTATCGTACGATCGATATTTTTCGAATTAAACGGAAAAAAATGGTAGTGTAATTATCAAATTATCTCGATTGCTATTAACTTTAAGACAAATGTAAATGTACATGAACAAAGTTGTAGAGAATCAAATTTTCTAAAACTTTTATATCTGCGACTTTTTTCCTAGTTACTAAATTCAGTAAAAAATATGCAATTAGTTATTGTAACGGCTTATTATTATGTAACGCGTTGTGAATAGCTGTCGCCTTTGCAACTAATATATTTTCTAACGAGAGATCGTACAATTCAAGAAGAGTGGCACTTATTCTTAATATTTTTTTTTTAATTTTAAAAATATATTTGGGAATGTATTAATTTTACTAAAAACCCGACGTGATACGACAAAATTAGGTTTACTTTCGTAGTCAGTACTATACTCTATCCACTTTACCACCAAAAAATAAAATGTAAACAAACAAACCAATGTTTCTCAAACTTTTTTGTCAACCGACTGCACATTCAAAGATGTTTTATGAGGTTATTACTTGAAAATATTAGTGTTTTACCTATGTAGGCTCTGTTAATATTTTCTAATTATTACATGGTCAGTGAAGATATAATGGAAAAAATAAACAAGTATTTAATTTAAGAAAATATTTATTCAGATTCTGAATCTATCTGAGAACTATCACTATCACCCACATGAATTATGAAACGGTCTACCACATCATCAATTATACCATCAATTTTTAACATTTTCTTTTATGACATGGTCAATGCACTTTTTCCAATTTTCGACTGTTATGCTTTTAATTGCATCTGATAACAATATTTTAATTTCATTTAATTTAAATGACTTATTATGTCTAGCAACATACCCTTTGACCTGGGCTCATATTAGCTCAATTGGATTTAGTTCAGTGGTAAGGCGGAAACCTAACCACTGGGATACCGTTTTCTTGAGCCATCTCATCAATAATATAACTTTGGTATTTGTGTTTTTCTTTGTTAAGTTTTTTTATAAGTTGAGCTTTAACTTCAGATTGGTGAAAGGATATTTTTTTTCCAGTAGCCATTTTTGTAATTCATCTTTTTTGTTAGCCTACTTATATACATATAATCACGCCTCTTTCCCGTAGGGGTAGGCAGAGACCACTTCTTTCCACTTGCTACGATCCTTACATACTTGTTTCGCTTCGTCCACTAACCTTCATTTAGCCAAGTTTCATCTATATAATAGATCTTTCTCCCTTCAGTCCTCATTCGGACAATCTCATTTAAATATTTGACTCTACAGTGAACAATGTCATCCCGGTCCAATAATGCACTGTTTCTGCTGCGTTTGACATTTTTTATTTGTAATTTATGTAAGACTTTACAAAATGCAGTTCTCTTGAAGTTGTACGATTTGCTCCCAATTGCAAATCATCCATATTGTCAATTATTACTTTGAGATCGTGGCGGAGGAGATTCCACACGGCCCTTTTCTTTCCTCTCACGAAGAGTTTTAAAAACGGAACTTCGAGATATCCCCATGATCTCCGCAGTTTTATCGGCTATGTCGTACTTGTAGGGATAAGAATCTCTAGGCCACGTCTCTTCTACATGCTTGTAGACGTTGATCAGTCTCCTTGTCCACTGAATACATCACTGTCCTCTTGGACCGCTTCTTCATGGCCGAAGAAAAGGTGCAGATATTGCTTGGTCCAGCTTCACTCATGTTACCAAAAATATCAACAAAACGAGTAACAAAGAAGAAAAAACGATAACTTAACTCCTTTCAATCGATAATAGTAGGTTGAACAGTACACTTATAATTACCAGCCCAGTAAGAGATTTGGAAACTTTCTTTTTTGTTTCTTTATAATGTTAGTTATTACAATTAATGTTGTAAATATGTAAATTTTATACGCAGTATATTTATCATTCATAATTGAAAAAATAAAATTATTTTGTTTTTTTCTAAAAGTAAGGAATAGTAATATAAAAAAATAAAAATATAGTTGATATTTCTAATAAATAACACTGGTCTGCAAAAAAATCCTCCTTCATAAAATAATAACATACATATGAAGATTTTGATGCTCTGAATCTGTTCCCGTTGGCCGATTTTTTCTATCACGTCTAGATTTTGTGGTATGATTTTTTTTTTCTAAATATCATATATTTAGGTTTTTTGAATTTGTTTTATGCGTCAATATTATTAACATAGTTTATACTTACAAAATAGGTTTTAGCTAGTCGTAAGAGAAACAAGTGCCAAAAGTGAATTTTATGGTAGTACGTATGTGCTTGCGCAGTATACGCTGTCACTTTACAGTAGTTAGTTTAAAACTTATCTTCTGATTTTTACGTTCTATATATATTTTTGTAAGGTTTGTATAAAAATTGATAATATATAACATCACATCTGCAAAGAGACCAATTCTTCGTGGTGCAGACACCTGTAGCAGACGACAGTATCTCCAAAAAATAACGAGGAGATAGAAAATATAAATATTTCTGGCCTACAGCCTTAATCCAGTTTTATTTTAATATCATTATTTAATTAAGTAAATCGATTAAATATTTAAAATCTATGTGGTGTTTTCATTTGCATGTTAAATTCCCTGTTTAAAGCACCAAATATAATGTTATCATGCATTTTCATGCATGATAACATTATATTTGGTAAAACAATGAGGAGGAAAAAAGATTTTTTTGCAGAGCAGTGTAACTTACCGATATCTTTTCGGTGATAAAAAAAATCATACCACAAAATCTAGACGTGATAGAAAAAATCGGGCAACGGGAACAGATTCAGAGCATCAAAATCTTCATATTTATGTTATTATTTTATAAAGGAGGATTTTTTTGCAGACCAGTGTAATTAAAATTTGCTATTATAATTTTTATATCACGTTGATTATTGTAAAATCGACATCCAAAAACCCTTTTTACAATTTGTTTACATTTTAATTTTTGGTAAAACGGATAAAGTATACAAAATTGGTAGAAAAAATTGATCATATCTTGAACAAGGAAAATCATGGCGGCCGGTGTTAGTTAAATAGATGTATGAATAATGCAAAGGCATGTCAATGTGATTATAAACTAGTGCCTTCCAAGAATTTAATTCATATATTTGAAATATAAAAGTATTACAATACTTAGCGAGTAAAGGTTAATAATTAAGATATGATTTTAAATAAAACTCGTTTAATATGAAAAATCTTTTATTTATGGTTGTTACTGCATATTACATTACCCCCATACATTAATAATGGCCATTCGATCTAATTAAGTCTATTTAAATCACTATTGTGTAAAAATTTAACAATATCTAACATTTTTATAATTTTCACTTAGAGCTACAATTTTTAATTAATTTGTACATTGCTTTTAACAAGTCTCCAAAAAAACCTAAATGTAGGCAAATGATTTATCAATATAAAAAATTGCAGAGCCTATTCCTAAGACTAATTTAATGAGGTATATATTATTAGAATTATTACGAATGTGAAATGATGTTATAGTTCTTGATGGACGGGCTATCTAATAACTTCCTTGACCAAAAATGTAACGAGTGGACTTAGCCAAAATGGCTGCTTTTGTTGCCTACTTCACAAAACCTAATTTCGACAAGGCATGATCATAATAGGCCAGATATCGAGTGACCAGAATTTGGAAGCCATTTGAATTCATCAACTTTTAAAACTGGAATTCAACCAACAGGCAAGCAGCGCCCACCTGAGCAAAGGCGATCGCCGTTTCCTATGGACGTTTGCAACAGGGGCATTGTCGGCGTAAAAGAAAATTCATAAAAAAACCCATACCATACTGCTAAACTTCAGTTTTATTAAGGTGGTCACCGTTACCTATGAACGTTTGCAACAGCGGCATTGTCGGCCTCAAAAAAACCATAACGATTGCCTTTTTTTAAAAAAAAAAACCTATTCTATGCTACAAAACTTCAGTTTTATCTATGAATTAGAACGATCTTGATTCGTTTTTAATCGAATCAATGTTTAGTGCTAAGAGAAATATTTCTTCCGAGTCAACAATGTATTCAAATATAACTACATCACAGCAGCTTATGGTGAATAGGCTCGCATATCATTATAATTACATTATTTCATTCTTTAAAAAATTGTGATACATTTCTTTAGCTAAAATGAATCAGCATTTTTATTCAATATCTAAAGGTAAATCTGATAAAAATATATCTAAGGCTACCTTTGCATTTATTACTTGCAATAGCCAAGCTAAACTAAGCTTGTGATGTATTTTATTGCTTTCAATTAAGTCTACAAGTTATCAAATGACAGTCAAAATATAAATAAGAAGTTGTTTCTTTAAAAAAAATATCAAGACAATTGTGACCGCTCTTCATCAACACATCTGGTTCTGGTCGTCTTGTGAGGAAGTCTGAAATAATTAGTTTAAGCAAATATATGTATTTTTTTAATAATGCATGTTTTTTTTTAGCAAATAATCGACTAATAAACAAAATGTTTGAATTTTACCACAGATAATATATTTTTAATTGAGAACTTATGTAATACAAATGTTTTTAGAAATATTTATAGTTTAATTTTATTTCATATATTTTTACATTAAAATTATTCCATGATTACAGTAATCCCTGTGATAAGTAAAATTACATATTTTTCAACTAAATACTGAAAATTGTGCAGTAAATAGTAAATAAATTACCTGAGTAACTGAGCCATCCAATCTACTACTAGGGATGGGTAATGCTGCCAACTGTTGTACCAGGGCCATTGTCATCTCTGACTCAACTACAATCTCTGCGAAAAGAGTATCTAAAACAAATGGCATATCATAAATTAATATTTTGCATAAAAATATACAAATATCTCAATATTATATTATTTATAGTAGCAGTAATTTAATCTAAAAATATACTTTAATCTAAAATTAAAGAAGGAACTATCAAAGAGAATTGATCCTGTAACAAATCACTATTGTTAGGAAGTGTGCCCAGAAAGATTACCCGCCCTTTGATCTCGGGTGGCTTCAATGCTTAGAAATGTCTGCGAGGATGCCCCGATGGCCCCCACGGACACATTGTTTCAACCCCAATCGACGCAAAAACAAATGTTTCCGATGATCTTATACTTGCACCACGTAAGGCTCTCCGTCATTAATGTATAATTTAGTTACTAGAAGGTGCCAGAACAATGCAATCAGATCGTGGATAAAATGACCCTCTCACTAACACCGAGCACGCGCGCGCGCAACGTAAGCAACCACGTCTGTGTGTCGAGAAAACGAAAGAAGCCAAGGGAAATCCAATTTAGCCGCCAATTAAAGGGCAGTTTAATGACCTTATTCCCGTTGTGAAACGCGCGCACGCTTCTAGAGTGGGGAGTCATTTGAACCACAATCTGTCTGCACTGTGTCCGAGTATCCACGCATAATATAGCACCAGACACGTGGCCGACCCAGGGGGCAAGTAACAAACCGTCTGGTCTCCGACAGTCAGCGCGCCTCTGACCATTGGGTTTTAGTTCTTATGCCAGCGCTGATCAAGATCATAACGATCCACTAAACTTCTACACTTCTATCTACAAGTGGAGACGGACCACCAACCAGAAACACTGTATCAATATAAATATAAAAAAATAAATAAATGTATTTATGATTTTCAATGTTACTATATAAAATTCACAAAAAAAATTAAAACTAAGTTATTTATAACATTACTTAGGTTTAAAGTAGATATAATAATAATGAAATAATGAAAATGGGAATAATGAAAGTGGACGAAGCGAAACAAGTATGTAAGGATCGTAGCAAGTAGAAAGAAGTGGTCCTCTGCCTACCCCTACGGGAAAGAGGCGTGATTATATGTATGTAGATATAAGTAAACAACTTTTGGTTTTAAAAAACACATTAATTAAAATGTGTCTAGAGATAACCTTACATTCTGTGAGATGGATGAATATCAACAATCAAAATACTCAAAAGTTGTGCAATAAAAGAAATTGTAGCGCAATTCCATTTGGAACTATTATTACTACCATTTGGAACACTATTCCACTTTACTTGATTTAAATACATTTATATTTAAAATCAGTTAAATTATAAAAACGATAGGTACTAGGTGATTTAGATATCATCAATCAATCATTATCATTTTAAAAGTCAGTCCCTTGATGTCTTAATTCTGATGAAAATATATTTTTTTTTATTGCTGAGGAACAATGGACAGGCTAAAGGCTTACTTAATAGTAAACTGTTACAGTCGAATATGGATATTTGAGATGCTAGGGGCACCGCGAACACGCTGCTGTCCCATAGAGGTACAGGAACCTGGATCACTAATGCTGGAATACAACAAGGTTATAGACCTTGACATACTTATAGACCAAGGGTGGTATGCAAGTTTTTTCACGATGTATTCCTTCACCATCGTATTATGCATTGTATGTGACAATTATACTATAATAAGTACATTAAGCATCAAAAACTGCATAAACGGTGCATGCAACCATCGAACCCAGGACCTCTATATTGGTGTTTGAATACCACTGAGCTACCATTAGCATTAAAAAAGCACATTTCAATAAAATTTACAGGTTTTTTTAATACAATTCATAAACAAGATATTTACTTACCACCAACTTGTTCACCTTTCTCAGTAACCAAATGGAAATATCCTCTATGAGTTCCTTGAGTAGTCGGAGCAACTAGTTTCATTGTGACTGTAGTGGAATGTCCAGGAGGCAGAGGGGGCACATAGGTTGGAGTGGCGCCAAGAGATTCTCCACCAGCCTGTATTACTCTACAGCTGCCTGGCCAAGCCTCTGTTCCTGTGTTGGCAATATTCCAGCTTTGTTCAAAACTAAAACAAAGAAAATTATTGAAATTTCTGAAGATTATTCAGAAATATTTCTTTGTGTCGAGTAAGACAGATATCTAACCTCTTTGGGACTGGATTTATGACAAATTGGTAAGAGTTTAAAGTTTATTTGCAATTTCAAAATCAAGTTATTATAGTCATTCATCCTTGTCCTCTCCCTGACTGAGTACTTTTTGACTCAGTCGGAAACGGGTTAACCGAGGCACCCTCCTATGGACATAACGAGCTGAGGATGTTGCAGACAAATGACTAAAAGTCCATCCTGCAATCTCCCAGAAAATTTCTAGGTGACAACTGCAGTTTTTAATGGGTATGCCACCACACCCACCCTGGCTACCTTTTGCTAGCCAGCTAAGTAGTCACAGTAGCAAGGTGGAGAACCCTACATACCGTCGTGGTACCAGGTGCAGTTTTCCACAGACAAAAAAAAATTAAACCTAAATATAGTGAAACTTAGAAAGTAACTCAGTAAAGTATGAAAATAGAATAGCTTTTAATCAGATATTTGTTCAACTAATTTTCCAGGTCATTGAATATCTGTTAGCCTCAACCAATAACCTCCATTAACCTTTTTGTCTTTTTTGTGAGACCATTGTTTTCATCAGTTCATCACTTTTTCTTTTGCCAGTTCTTTGTACCATTCTGTAATGGTCTGACTCCATATTCCTGGCCCCTTATAAGGTGACCAATGCATGCTCACTTAAATTGTTTACTTTTTACAGTAACTTCTTCAAGTCATACTTTTAGTTAGTTATATAATTTACTTAGAATGCAAAATTTCTTCAAAACCAGAAATGCTTAGTATTGAGATATCAAGTATGATGTCATAGGTAGAATAAATTGTATTATCATTGAAAGTTGAGAAGTATGTAAATAGAAAAAACAGCACATTCACATTTCCCTATGGCTGAGATTTATAATTCAACATTTAAATTATACACAGAACATATATATTTTTATAATAAACAAAATATTATAGTAGATGCATATTAGAGGGTGAAAGGACAAAAAGTCTATGTTCCAGCTATCCAGCACAGAAAGGCTCTAGTCAGGTTTGCAATTAACAAACAGTGGCAATAATAATGAATTGATAAATATATAAATAGTACAAATTAAACATTTTGCAGAAAAACTAATGATTAACTAATAAAATTAATGGATCACGGACAATTTTGAAGCCACAATAATTAATCAAAGTATGTCAACAAACTTACCAAGTACCTGGTCCTATTGCATTTTCATGAGTTTGAGCAGCTTTCAGTGACATAGAGGGAAGTTTAGGTAACATATAATCTAAATAACAGCATATTGCAGCCTGCAAATTCCTGAAATCAATAACAAATGATATAGAATTGGTATTATATGGTGAATGCAATAAATATTGTAATCATATTTACCAATTACTCATATCCAAAAAGAAGTTGGCTGTATTGTAATTTAAACTAGGTCCTAAAAGTCTTTGCATTTGATTCACAAGTTCATCACGATCCGTAGTGTTCATACAACTAAATTGAAGGAGTAAATTTTGGTCGATCTCGCCTGATATAGAAGAACCGTCGATGTCCATTGCGATGATGATAAATGTTCACAAAATAAACACCAAAAGCACTTATTCCAACCCTCCACAGGATATTGACATGCCCTTTGTTTATATGCGTCAGCTGACTACCCTTGAATCTGGGATCATTTATTAAAACTCAAAATTTGGGAACGACTTAAAAATTATGTTGTAAAGTTGTTCTGTCTGTCAATTTAATAAATAATAGAATAATGTAGGTATTTTAAACATAAAATATATTTTGCAACAGTGAAAATAAATCAAGAGACGGAGAAAGACGGAATAAAATCCGGATTTATATTTGTTTGTGGCTTGGAAGCAAGCTTATTCAAAAAGAAAATTACTTAAACCATTTATACCTTGCGTAGTATGTACCTTATTTGAATAAGTGTTTGTCACCTGATTATCAAGTCAACAAATAGAGGAAAGTATGAAAATAGAATTACAAATGTCAATAAGAACATTACAGTTGTTTACATCTACCCTCAACTTATTTAATGGTTATTTTAATTTATTTTGTCTAAGTATGGTTACAATTAACTCTATGCATGGGGACCTAGTCGATTATATACCCATCCTCATACCGTATATTTGTATGATGTGAAGAAAAATACTGGCAGAGAATCTCCACTACACGGTACCTAAGCTAATACTTTATATAATGTCAAGAGAGGGATTAAAATATTAAGTGAAAGGAAAAAGTATTAAAATGAAGAAGAAAAAATTAAGGTGTGTTCCAGCTCACGCAGAAGACACTCACGATGTCTCTCGGTCTGATACCTATTGTTTGCTAGGTTTGAGACATAATAGTTTTGATTATGGGGCCCCAAACTTAAGGTACTTGCCAACCATCTTCTCTATTTAAATTTGGGTATTTTCTGATATCAATAGCCTCGCGTAACCTTTTTGGTGTGAAACGATTCTCTTTTGCGAGAATTTGCGGTTATGTAGTACGGCTTATTTCGATCACGTTAATCAGTGTCATCTAATTTAAAATAGTTGTACTACCTAGGGACTCACTAGCTAGAAAGTAAATCCACCGTTAGATGATCCTAAAAGATATATGGACGTTTCGATAATTCGATATTTTATTCTCATAACATCGATGTATTGATGTTATCGAAACCAAAACATTGATGTTAGAACATCGATGTTTTCCAGCTCAACATCGATGAATATCGATCATCCCTACTTGCAACACGGTAACTCAGTGTTTCCACTTTAGGAAGTTCTCCCTTTTTTAGGTAAAAATAGCTGATATTTTGGATGGTTAAAGACAATTTGAAAAGACAAGGATTTAGGGAATTTCGGGGTTAAATCAAATCCTATACTAGTAACCCTGTAGTAAAGTAAACCATAGACTAAACCACTGATTTTTTTCTTAGGGATTCCGCAGAATCCTAAGTGTAATCCGTCTAATTTTTATTTACCTATTTTCGTTGATGTCACCACTAGTCGTATTGTAATGTTTAAAGGTACTTGATTTGATATATTATTTGAAATTATTTCTGTATTGCGGAGCAGTAGAGGCACTGGTGGCATCAATTATTCAAGTGATTAGTTCAAGTTATTACGATATTAAATGGAAGAAAATGATAATCAAGCATCATCGTCGACTCAAGATACATCAAGTAAAGAAAAAAAAATGTGCAGAAGTTTAAAACTTCTTGGTTGGAGCATCCCGATTTTAAGGCTTGGCTAAAAAGATCTGACAAAGGTGAGACAAGCTTATTGTAAAATCTGTGATTGTGGTCTTGTATGTGGAATGTACGAGTTATTGTAACACCAAAAAAGTATCAAACACTCTAAAAAGATGGCTGTTATATCACAATGTGCAAGCATATCAACTTTCATAAACAAAAATCAGAATCACACTATTAAGGTAATGCAAATGGAATTAAAAATATGCAGATTTCTTGCAAAACATGATCTGCCTATTTCTTTAGTCGACGATTTCATGGCCCTATTACGAAACTTATTTCCGGAGTCAAAATGTTTAGAAGACGTGCATTCAGGAAAGCAAAAAGCTACAAATATATTACGTCAAGTCACTGGGTCTACATACAAAAAAGAAGTCATTGATATCATGAAGAAAAGTTATTTTAACCTTTTAGTTGATGAAACAACAGATCTGTCTGTGAAGAAACAGTTGGCTGTCATTATAACGTACTTTAACAGTGTGACAAAAAAGTAGAATTCAGATTTTTTGATATGATCGACACGATTGATGGGACGGCAAAAGGTATTTTCCAAACAATAAAAGATAACCTTCCAAAACATGAAATACCTCTTCACAATTTCTGGATTTACATCGGATACAACGAATATTATGATGCGAAAACACAGTTCGGTCCAAGCCTTATAAAAGAATATAAAAGCAATGCTTCGACTTCCGAAAATTCTAATCCTGTAGACCTATGATCTAGAAAATCTTGTGTGGGCGTTTTATTATTATATATACCTACATTAAATAATATGTTTTGGTTTATTTTCTGTATTTTATTTATGCTCCCTAAATAAAGGATTTATGAAAGTAATTTAGGGAATTTTAGGGATAAATTTAAAAAAACTAGGGAAAAATTGAAAATGTAAGTGGAAACACTGCGGTAACTCTCAATTTACATTGGGACTTTTTGGCGGGAAGTCAACCTGAGCGGTAGCTTTAGATTTTATTTTTCAATAAAAGTTGATTCTATTTGCCTTTCCTATTTTAAACGTCTGAAAACGAAAAAATAAACGAAAATTGGTCCCCCTAGTCATTACTAGTTCCTCCCCATTGGGAGGACCCAGGGGACGGAAAAAAGAAAAGAAAATACGACAATGTTTTCCCCAGCCCTCTAGCTAAGTATAAAATTTTTACAAAACCAAACTACAAAAGACAATTCCTAGAAAGCAGTACTGGTGATTTCACAGTATTTGTTCAATCAACCGAACAGGAAAAACTAGGCAACAGAAATCCCATATCACTAACGAAATTATTCACAGAAAATGTTAAGGGCATTACTGGTGTCTACCGTGTCAATGCGCACAAAATTGGAGTCTCTTTTAGAAAAGCCATACCAGCCAATTATTTCCTTAAAATGGATGATTTCTTATCTAAAAATAAAATGAAGGCATTCATACCGTCACACTTAACAGAGAAAATATGTTCCTAAAGACATGTCCAACGAAGAAATTTATAAAAATATCACATGCGATGCTGAAGTTATATCCATTAAAAGATTTATGAAAAAGACAGATAACATACTATCCCCGTTGACCACAGTTGCCGTAACCTTTGCCACTAGAACACTGCCACAAGATACTTACATTCAATTATTCCGTTATCCTGTACACCAATATATACCTCCAGTCTTACAATGCTTTAAATGTCTTAAGTTTAACCACTCGGCCAAAGTTTGCAGAAGTCCTCAGCAGAGGTGCTCCTCATGTACTGGAAATCACTCTTATAAGGAATGTGATGTTGAAGAAATAACTTGTATATAAATTGCAATGGATCTCAGTTAGCAATATCCAGAGATTGTCCAATAAAAAACAGAAGATAGAAGAAAACATGAAGAAATATACTCAGCAAAACTATGCCACTGTGGTGAGTTCTCCACCATCTAATGATTTGAAAGCTTATCCACCTCTGAATGTAAATAATGTAAATAAGTGTTTAGATGTAGATACAATTGTCAACAATGATATTATCCTGAACGCTAT
This sequence comes from Malacosoma neustria, assembly GCA_963693495.1. Taxonomy (NCBI): domain Eukaryota; kingdom Metazoa; phylum Arthropoda; class Insecta; order Lepidoptera; family Lasiocampidae; genus Malacosoma; species Malacosoma neustria. The sequence continues at coordinate 8,595,205 of OY856372.1, forward strand.
TGTAAAATCATTATTGGCTCTAGGTAATAACAAAAATAAAGAACCCTTAACAACTAAGAAAATAAAAGAAATATTTATATCAAACTTAGTTTAATTGAGGATTATTTACATATAGTTCAGTTCAATATACAAAGTTTACAGAGCAAGAAAACATTGTTACAAAAATTACTTGCAGATAAGAAAATAGACATTTGTTTACTTAATGAAACTTGGCTTACTGATAAATCTATTATCCCTAATATTCCAATTTACAATTTTCTTTACAAGAACTCTGAAAATAGATGCAATGGTGTAGGTATTTTAATTAAACATGGGTTGAAATATTCTGTATTAAACACTAACTTTCATGAAAATATCCAAAACATAGCCATAAGTATTGAGACAAAGTCAGGGAATATCAGTATACTTTGTGTATATTGTCCACCTAAAAGCGGCAGATTTAATACTAATAAACTTAGGCATATTTTTAATAATATTCCCAAACCTTGTATAATTATGGGTGACTTTAATGCACATCGTATCAGTTTTGGTTGCAATAGCAATAATAATAGAGGAAATAATATATATAACTTAATTGATGACTTAGATTTTTGCATATTAAATTATGGTATTCCAACAACATGTCCATATCCCAACAGACAGGCTTCTGCAATAGATGTCACTCTTGTTAGACCTTCGATTGCTCATTTGTGTAATTGGCAGGTTCAGGATGATCCTTTAGGCAGCTACCACTATCCAGTTTCCCTCTATGTAAATATTCAACCATGTATGTATGAAGTAGGTCCTGTGGAAGAAAGATTTATTTATAGTAAAGCTAACTGGTCTGAATTTTATGCTCTATCTGAAAATTTATTTTCCAATTTAACCATCGAAACTGAAGATTGCCTAGAATTGTATAATAGTTTTGTAAATACTTTAAATGATCTAAGAGATATAACTATTCCTAAGAGTAAGAAAAAAAATAGTAAAGTTGTTCGTAAAAAACCTGCTCCATGGTGGAATACAAAATGTGAGGTAGCTGTGAATGCATCTAAAGAGGCCTTAAAGCACTATAAGTCATGTCCCACTATAGCTAATTTTATAGAATATAAAAAACTAGATGCTCAAAAGAAAAGAACTATTAAAATTGAGAGCTCAGAGTCATGGAAAAATTTGTGTAGTAGCTTTAATAGAATGACTCCAGTTTCAAGGATCTGGAATTATATTAAAAAGTTTAAGAGAATTGGAAATAGTAGTCACAATAAGAACTTTGATGATACATGGATTCCAGCTTTTCTAGACAATCTATCAGACAACAACAGCTTCAATGGAGACAGGTTGTTATCATTGTTTCATAGTGCTCAAGAAAATACAGCTAATTCTTTTCTTAATAAACCTTTTTCTTTTACCGAAATGGCTGCTTCATTACAAAGTAGAAAGGACACTACACCAGGCTTAGATAATTTACCCTATTTACTTACTAAAAGGTTACATCCAAATGCCCAAAAAATACTACTTTGTATATATAACAAACTTTGGCAGTCATATTATACCAAAATCCTGGAAAACTCAATGTGTCATTCCAATATTAAAGCCAAATAAACCTATAAATACTGCTTCTTCATACAGGCCTATATCGCTATCTTCATGTTTGGGAAAATTATTTGAAAATATGCTAAAGCTACGTTTAGAATGCTTTTCAGAAAGTAATAATTTAATTCCTGAAATTCAGCATGGTTTTAGAAAAGGTAAAAGTTGCTCTGAAAGCTTTGTGTCTTTAATTCATGACATTAAACAAGTCAAACTCAGTAATTCTAACATGGTTTGTGTTTTCTTAGACGTTAAAGGTGCTTTTGATAATGTAAATATTGAACAGCTTATTGAAGTTTTACGTGACATTGGCATACCAGGAAGTACTTTGAAATGGTTATTCGAATTTTTAAGTAATCGAAATATTTATGTAAAGTACAATAATAAACTGCATGGACCTAGATCGGCTAATAAAGGAACTATGCAAGGTGCTACTTTATCTCCCTTGCTGTACAATCTATATACTTCAGAGATTTAGAAATATGTCAATATTGAAACGGTCAACATCTTACAATTTGCAGATGATTTACTATTATATAGTATAAATCAAAATATAGATATAGCTAAATATAACATAAATAATGCTTTAAACCAATTATATACATATTATCATAACAAACTTAAATTAGAAGTGAGTCCAGAAAAGAGTTCACTTTTAATATTTAGTAAAGAAAATACAGTTATGAAAATTCTTTATAATAACACAGAAATTCCCATTGTTGACCATCATAAATTTTTGGGTGTAATAATTGATTCACATTTAAAATTTGATAAACATATAGACTATATTAGTAAGAAGGCTATGAGAAGTATAAATATCTTGCGTCATTTAGCAGGTACTTACTGGGGATCAGACCCCAAAACTATGAGTATGTTGTATAAAAGCATAGTAAGAAGTCATTTTGATTACAGTAGCTTAGCTTACTTAAATGCTAATAATTCCTTCCTCCATAAACTGGATGTAATACAAAACATAGGGTTAAGGCTAATTTGTAGAGCAATGCGTTCTACTCCTGTTAACTCATTAGAAGTGGAAACTTGCATACCTCCTTTGTTCCTTAGAAGGCTTCAACTAGCAGAAAGATTCTTTTTAAAGTTCAGATAGTCCTCTCAACACTAAACTTCAAAATATGAGAGAGGCTTTGCACTTCATGCCAACGCCTACTATATCTCCTCAGTCACTTCTTTCTGGAATTGAAATTATAACTATTTATAGTCATGTTAAAAGTAAAATGCAAGATGTACATAAATGTAAAAAATGGCCAATATATGAATGCTCATATAACAGTCTCATAAACTATGATAGAAATAAGTTTCATTTAGATGTAATAAAAAATAAAACAGATTTTTTAGTATTCAAACATAAAAGAGGCGATTGTTATTTTGTGTATACAGACGGATCTAAAGAAGAACAAAATGTAAGAGCAGCCTTTTATGATCCACAAGCCAATTACAGTGAATGCATTCAGTTGAATAGAAATTTTAGCATTTTTTCTGCAGAAAGCTATGCTATCCTTAAATGTTTAATGTATATAACTAGTAGTGTAAGTAATGTAAATATTGAATTAGTCACTGATGCTAAAAGCGTTTTAACTTCATTGTTTTATGGACTTCAGTCCTACAAAACTAACTACATTTTATTTAAAATATATACTCTCATAGAAAATTTGTACAACATTGGCATTAATATAGAATTTATATGGGTTCCCTCCCACAGTGGTATAGACGGTAATGAGATTGCTGATAGTATAACACATACAGATTCTAATCGAGATAACAGTCAATCACAACAAATACCATTCTCCGATTACTATGTTTACTTCAAAACCAATTCGCGAAAGCTTTGAAAAGAGCACTGGGACACTACAGTTGAGACCAAAAGAAAGTGGTATGCTGAGGTGCAGAAAGACTTACCAATAAGACCGTGGTATGATAAACTTGGCGCAAAAGGAAGCCGGAAATTGGTAACGATTATATCAAGAATGCGGCTTGGTCACTGCCTTATTCCTACACATCTCCATCGAATCAATATCTACGAGAACAGTCACGTAAATATTGTCCTGAGGAATCTTCCGATCTGCAACATCTTGTTTTCAGTTGTCCAAAATTTAACAACCAGCGTCGCTTACTTTTCAAAAAATTAACTGACACTCACTGACTGACAACAGTAGTGAGACTGAGAAGAGTGATAGTGACAGTATTCGTCCAGGAGTCCAAATTAGTTTACCCCGCCACGCCCAGGATTTATTAAATAGACCCCAGTTTTTTGTTCATCTTTTCAAGTTTATTACAACAACAGTAGAAAAGATTTAGCATATAGTTTGTTTATTTGTATAGGTTTAGCTATTTATTTTAGAAATGTAACTTTATTTTAAGTTTTATTGTTTTCCTTCCTATTATTGTTTGTAGAGTTTATGTTTGATTCCTTTTTTAATTGTTTCTTGTATAAAGTTGTTTTATTGATGTATACGGCTAAAGGACTATGAATCCAGGTCAGAAATAAATGTAAAAAAAAACTCAATTAACATATGGAGAGGAGGTGAGGAAAAGCGTTATTTTGGTATCACCGTGACTGTCGTTCCAGTTCCAAAAAAATCACGGTGAAAAATCATCGTGATTTTGTCACGTCAATCACTGGAGTCACAAAAAAACGATATGGTTACAAATGTTACAATGGTTTCGTAATTCGAATGATCCGAAATAATCTTCACACTTTCAAACATGCTTGATAATGAAGAAAAACAATATAGTAGGTAAACATTTAAAACGTAAATATAGTAGGTAAACAATTATTAACATAGCATTTTAGGTTGTTTCATAATTGCAATTTAAAAATAAAAGCGGTTACACTTTTTAGGTATTACACTTTATAGGTATTATTCATACCTATCAAAATCGTTATTTTCGTAGTAAACACCTAAGTATGAAAATGAAATAATTCCATACATAGGTACCTACATTCCCTCTCAGTCCGTGAATGCCTAACCTAGTACATAATTATCGTTAATGATTATATTATAATGTAATAATTATCTCAAATAAGTAACAAATAGCAGAGAGCATAGCATAAAAAAAGTTTGATTTTAGATTGTTTCTTTAGTCATTTCTAGAAAATAGTATCATTTTAACTCTGTGTAGACAACGTTCAACAAACGAAGTTCTTTCAACGAACAATGAACGTACCAAAGCCGTCCACCTCCTTACCCGAATCAACCCGATTAGTGCCGATGTTAACTGAACTACGTTCGCGGCTCACGATTACAACGAATGATTGACGTGACGTAAAGGACCAACGTTCCGGGCATCGAAGTGACTTTGTAACGTTGTTCTTTCGTGGCATGTCACGGTGATACTATTTGCCTTCAGATCAGTGTTGCCGCTTAGGGAAAAAAAAGTTGCCAGACCTCAATGAAAATGTCCCTAGATATTAAGAAAAAAATACTCAAAAAATCCCTAGAAGTCGCTAAAAATTTTTTATTATCTAATTTATTTAGGGACTTTTTATAAGAATATAATGTCAGCCCCATTTTATCCTAATTACATATTACAAAAAAATTCTAATTTCTAAATCTTAAAATTATTATAAATGAAAACAGCGGCAGCAGAGACCGGCCTCGAAAGGATGCTCTGGAAAACGCCCACTTCCCACAAGTTGACTCGCAGAGATCGTACTAGTCGCTCCCTACTGTCTTTCGTTCGGACACATTCCATCAAGAAATGGTGTACATCATCAATTTTTCCACAGTTTGTGCAATAAGGACTATTGCTCTGCCCACCAGGTGATAAAATTTATTTAGTGGAATGTGTCCGGAGCGCAATCTATGAGCTATTACACACATTCTTCTATCAACCTCACTATTGGCAAACCTGGGGATACGAGGAGGCTCGCTTTGTAAAGTTTTATACCAGATGCCTTTTTCTCTAGATATTACGTTAAAATACTCTTTCCATTCTTTATAGTATTCTTCTTTGTATTTCACTAAAACTTCAAAACTATTTGCTTCAATTAACAACTCAGAACCTTCAGAAATAGCTTCAATTTTAAAAATATAGTCCAAATAAAAGCAACTCTGTCATTTAAATTTGCGAATATTTCACTGTGACAAAACGAACAAAAAGCTTTAGTTGGATCAGTCATAACAGGTTTCAACCACATTTTAAACTCTTCTTGTTGTTCCCATTCTGGTCTATACTTTTGAGCGTATGTCTTCTTTTTTAAAGGAATTTCCATATCCATAATATGATTTTGATAATAATGACGACAATACACACATAGACACTATATAAAACCCGTTTGTTCTGCGAAAAAGTAACAAATAACTTAGAAACCGGGCATTCCTTCCTTTGAAAAAACGGGATGATGAATGAATGAGAAAGAAATAGCTATAGCTGTACATGTTTTGATAGAGTGAGACGCATAAAACCGATCGAACAAAAAAATATCGAAAAGTCACTAGATGTCGCTAAATTTATTTTTGTCGCTACATGGAAAAAAAATGTCGCTAGACACATCCAAAATCCACTAAATCTAGCGACAAAGTCGCTAAAACCGCAACACTGATCACGGTGATTTTTTCATCGTGACGTTATTTATCAACCAGTCAACGTCAACCACCAACCACCCACCTCTCACCCACCTCTCTAATTGTAATGGAGACTTGGAGGGAGACACTGACTGACTGATCCTGATAAGTGATCAATAAATTCCTAAAGAAAACTTGAAAAAATGTCGTCGTATTGAATTGAAATATCATTTTAAAGAACTTTGGTAGAATAGTTTCACATAATCTTAATATTATATAGTATTTTCTTTTCCCAATATAGTTTCTTAATAATATAAATAAATGGAGGCTAATCACGATAAAAAACATAAATGTACTTATCCAGGGTGTCCTGCCGTTTTCAACCGACCTTATAAATTAGGCCAACACTTACTCCTACATCTTAATATTGTAAGTACACTCATTCTTCTTCTCTTAATATCATACCGGATTATAGATAATCCGGTATATTTATTACATATCGGTATATATTTACATTATTCATTTTTACTAAATGTTTGTGAGTTAAAATTTGAAATTCAGGAATATTTTATTATTTGTAGAAAGTATTTGCTTGTGTTGCTGAAAATTGTTCCAAGTCCTATACGAGCAAGAGTCATTTGGATCGTCATGTTAACACAGTACACCTTAAAAAGGATGACAGTATCTACAGGTAATTTTTAAATATTGTGATAACATCCCCTGAGCTAGAGCCTCCCCTAGGTCGCCTTCGGAGGCATCGTAGAACAATGACTAGAAGTGGATCCTGCGATCCTAGCAAAGGCGGTGGTGACCGGGGTTTTTAGTGGGTATGCCATTGTGACCACACCCTGACTATCCTTTGCTAGTCAGTCGAGATTGACGCGGCACTGTTAAGGTGCAGTTTTCCCTGGGAATAAAAAGAAAAAGGCAGATTGGTGGATGGTTGGTGTGACATTTATATGATAACAGGTGAGAAAACTGCCTAAGTGGTGTGTGCCTTAGTGAGATACAAACCCAGGTTCTCTAGTTTTATCTCTGAGTGTGATAATTTAAACTGATTTACACATTTAAGCTTAGTTTAAGATACATGTCAAAAAGTGCTGTTTAATTTTGACTGCTCAACTCTGAAGCTATTCATACCGTTAATGAAGATTTGCAACATTTGTACAACTCAAAACATATTATATATTTAGCCTTTATACAATGGTGAAGGAGCTTAATACAACAGACACTAGGTGTTATTAAAAATAGTTTCCTTTTATAATTCAATATTGCTATTAGGAAATTTGATTCACAGGAGTCTTAAAATTACAATCTAGTGATATACTAGACCAAACAAATAGGTTTTATAGATATAACTATGATTCTGCCCTGAATTATGCCCAGGATTAAATTGACAAACAACATTATGGTTTTTACATCAACACAAGGTTTGTGGTTATTCCACAGTTTCCAAGTGAATGCTTTCTTATGTATAGGGCTTGCAGAAATACTTTAGAACTAATATTCTTCCTGACCCAACCCCACATTATTTGGGGCAGCATATAATGCAGCAACATGTTCTCTCCTTCTACTCTCCTCTGTTAGCCGTCATCTCAAAATTCACACCCTTTTTCACCATATCATATATATTTTTCGTCTACTTTTCGTCTCCTATATCCATCCACTCTCATTTAGATGCACTAATATTATATTAAAATCTTACATATTCTTTACTACTTTTAATTTTTTTTAATCCAATTTATATTTTCATTGATAAGCTTTTGAATGAATGATTAATTGATCCTATACTATTCTTATTTTCTAAAAATAAGAATACTATATAATCTTTTTCAACTTCTAATAAATTTCATGTTTATTTTTTGTATTTATTTATTTTTATTATTTTTGTAATTTCAGTTGTCCACAATGTTTACAGGCATATGCCAATAGACAGAACCTAAAACGGCACATGAAGGAGAAACATAGACTTAATATACCTTTTTGTTGTGATATTTGCAAAAAAGACTTCAGAAAAAAACACTTGTTGAGTGCACATATGTTCCAGCACACAGGAATTAAATCATTTAAGTAATTTAAATTTTAATCACACATTGAATAAGTATATTATCTATTGTTGTATCATAACATTCGTAAAGCTAGGGGAGTTGGGGCTCCCCTCACTTGCCCATATATGGTGTGCAGGAAATGGGAGTGTGAACAGCTCCCAGTTGTGGTATCCATACTCGCAGATTGGAGAGACCCATGTCCACCGAGAGCCAACACTGTTCAGGGAGGCGGTAGCCGGCTCATAGCATTCCCTGCACCTCTTACTTCTGCGACAAAGGATCCTGAGGTGTCTAAAGAGCATTTATTCTCCTTAAAGAATCATTCAAAAAGATTTTAAACCTATTAAAATAGTAAGCTCTTAACTTGGTAAAATTTTTCTTTTCTGATTTTTGAACAAAACTGATATGGCGTAATCAGTATGGTTTATGATCATAGGATGTCTGAAAAAATAGTATCAAAAAAAACATGAATCTCTGCCACAAGCCTAAGACAATTAGCCTTATAAAAAATTATTTTATTTTAGAGAAAAAGATATGTACATTTTTTATTGCTGAGGAGCACCAGAGAGGCTGACGGTCCACTTAATAGCAAGCAATTACTGTCGCCTATGGATGTTTAAGACGTCAAAGGCTTTGCTAAAACGCTACCGTCCGTGTAAGGGAACTGAAACCTGTGCTGTTTATGATAAAAAGGTTGTTATGGTGGCATATTTTGAGACCAGGAGTGGTTACCATCCAGACGGGGTTGGAGCCGGTTAACTTACCAACTAACTAGGGTTATTTTGTCGCCATTTACGACAGACCAACCCTGGCTGCACTGGTCAATATTCTTACTCCACCCCTGCACAGAGTTTTGTGTCTATACACCTAAATTATAATTACAGTTGTGATATGTGTGACAAAGAATTTGAATCTTTGCTTGAAAAGAAAAAGCACATGAAGCTCCACAAGGTGTACAAATGTGACGAATGTCCGTTGAGTTTTAATCGCTGGTCACTTTATCAGAAGCACAAGAAACTGAAACACGCTGGTCAGTATTCCACCATTATTCACATTGAAAAGTAAAATAATTATTTAGTCAACATTAAAATATTTTTTACAGTTTTCAATCTGTTTTTCTATTTTAGTCATTTTCAGACTAGTAGATCAGCAGATGGTGAAATATTTTTATGTAAATTCTCAATCTACATATGTTGATTGACAGTTTACTTGCTTGAAACCTAAAAACAATTTCATTTTGATTATGAACAACTGTGAAAACTAAAGCAAATAAATTATTCTATCAGTTATAAATAATCTTTAAATTTAGAATCTTATCGTAACTTACAGCCATAGTAAATATACATAGATGTAGCAAAAACACCTTACGCTATTTTCTATATACGATCAATTTTGGAAAGAACCCAACCGAAACCTTGGAAATTGTTTAGTTTAAATATTTTGCTTCTTAAGTAAAGTAGAAAGTTATGCTATAAATATGTAGTGCAATTTGCTTTCAAATAAGAATTCTCTATTTAAATTATGTACAGTAGAACCTCTTTAAGTGGAAAACTTCTTAAACTCGAAAAAATTTGTGTTCGCTTCCCTTCAACTCGCTAAACCTCTGTTACTTGAAATCGGAACCCGTCAAAATAATTAATGAGCACCTATCAGCAAATCCAGTATTAATTTTCCTCTACAACTCGAAAAAATAAATTGGACCTCTGTGTCTTGAACAAAATATATAATGTACATATTTTATAATAAATACATACTATTACATATCGTTTAACTTGCAAATGAAAATGTCTTTTACCTCTATAACTAGGATATCATCTCTATAAATAGAATGAAATAAATCTTAACCACTAGAACATGTCGAATGATTCCTTGTAAAATTCGCTTAAGTTGAAAACTGTATAGCTCGAATTTTTTGAGGTTCTACTGTGTTACTTTTTTTCAATGTTTTGTTTCTCTTATTTGCCTAATTTCATATTCGACAGTTATATTAGTATATATGTAATATTTTACCTTTTAGAATTCATTTGTAATGACTGTAATCGAAAATTTAAAACGAGGTGTCACATTGTGAGGCATGTGAAATTACACAACCGTGATAAAATGACAGTTTTCCAATGTCCCTATGAAAACTGTGCCAGGTATGTAATATTTTTTTAATGCTATGTAACAACAAATAGACTAACGGTCCACTTGATAGTACAAATACCGTCGCGTATGAATGTTTTCTATGTCAGCAGCTCCGCTATCACGCTGCCGTCTGCATAAGGGAACTGAAACCTGTGCCACTTATGGTGAAATACAACACAAGTTTGTTGGTGGCATATTTAAGAGATCAGGGGTGATTGCCATTCAGGCGGGCTTGGTGTCCTAGAGCTATTTTGCCGCCTTTTACGATGAGCTCCTGACCGCAGGGGTCAGTATTCGTATTCCGCCCCTGCACGCAGAGAAAGCGCCATAGCAAATTATATATTGTACTTTTAACAAGTATTATATTTGCAGATAAACACTTCTCATTGTACAACGCTTGATTCAGACCAATATTTGTACCACAAAATACACAATAATTAAAAAGAAAGCAAAGCCTTGATAACTAAAGTATAATTCATTTCTGTTTCAAACATTTTATCTTCCTGGGTAAAAAAGCTTTCAAGCCTTTTTAATTCAGTAAAAAGTAATTTTTGTGTTACATCTACTAAAACATTTATTTTTATTTTATAGAAACTTTAAAAATAATATACTTCAGAAATAGGTACAATGAATAAAATCATCTATTTGTCTGCATGTTGGTTACATTGTTTATATTTAAAATTTTAATTTAACATTGTTCTTATATTTTTTTTGCAGGGAATATTCAAGGAACAGCAATTTGAAACAACATATTTTAATAAAACATGTTAAGTTGACATATGAATGTCATATATGCAATGCAAAATTATGCACCAAGGTATAGTTCACTATTTAAATAGAGAGAGACTCTCTTCATTTCTTTCTTCTTTGAATCTCTATTTTCATTATAATATTGTAAAATTGCATAGTTTTAAAAAATTAAGGATATTCTCACCTATTCAATTTTCTTTTAATTATTGACATTTTTTATTTAATCCATACGACCAGGCCATAATAAATCTTAGTTACCATTTCCTGAAATTATATTTTTCTTTTATAGTTTGTGTTGGAAAGGCACATCAGAAGTCACAGTAACCCAAAAGTTAATATTGTAAAGACATTAGCAACAGGCAGAAAGCCAAGAAAAGACAAAGGGACATTTAAAAAATCGACTGCAATGAAATTAGCTGGTCTAGGATTATCAGCCATAGAAATTCAAGAATGTAGCAGCTTCATACCGAAGTTGGAGGACAGTGTTGCCATTGTAGATTCTTCGACGGATACTCAAGTATAAAAATAATCCATGTTTAAATAATCTCTCGCAAGATTATTCGTAATTGATAAAGGTTCAATTGCTGCGAATTCTCTTTTCAATAAAACCATTCATAAGAAATCTTCCGACAGGCTTCTAGTGTTCACAGATGCATCCCGACTAACAAGTGGGCCCAGTCGGAGCCGCTGTCTGAATTCCAAAGTTTAGGATAATTCTCAACTTCAAAATCCCAGCTCTCAGTTCTGTCTTTACTGGCGAATCCATTACCCTCCTAGAAGCAATCTTATACTTAAAGTCCAATCTCATTAGAAAAACCATAATTTTCACTGACTAGCTGAGTTGTCTTCAGGATATTGCTAAATTCCCCTTTCGTTCCAAACAATTTTCACTTATGTCTTTAAATATTAAACAGGCCCACTACAGCTACTCCTCTTTAGGTTTGGACATTTTCTGTCCTGGATTCTTGGCCAGTCCTTAATTTATGGCATTGAAAACGCTGAGAGCTATGCTAAACAAGCTGTTGCCACAGGATCAAATAAATATGATAAATGTTTTCCTCACGACCTCCGAGCTCTTACTAAACCTTCAATGTTAAAAAACTGGAATGAGTTCTGGCAAAATTCCCCACAAACCTCTTGTAGACACTGTGGTAATTTACAACCTTCCATCCCGTCATCTCCCTGGTTCTTTCGATGTCCCGAAAAAACTAACCTCAACCATAATACGACTTCGTCTTGGCCACATATGTTCCACCAGTTTTAGTTAAACTTAGAATTCGCAATAACTCTGTATGGATATTGTTTAGACGAAGGTACGATTGACCACATTTTCTTTTACTGCCGGAAAATTTCTAACCCAGACCTCCCCCAGACTTAGGGGCCATCCATAAATTACGTCACACCAATTTTAGCACTTTTTAACCCCTCCTCCCGTCCTTGTCACAGTTTGTCACATTTTTAGAACCCCCTCTCCCCTGGTGTGACGTCACAAAATTTTTCAATTTTATGTATGTAAATATATTAAAAATAATCAAAAGAATTTTTTTTCATATTATTATTAAATAATCTTTAATAAAATCAACATAAAGTCCAATATTTTAGATAACAGAGAAAGCAAACGACTAGTAAGGAAACAATAAACGACTAATTATGTTAATTAAACATACAAAACTTCATCATCATCATTTCAGCCGGAAGACGCCCACTGCTGGACAAAGGCCTCCCCCAAAGATCTCCACGATGATCGGTCCTGCGCTGCCCTCATCCAACCTATCCCGGCGATCTTGACCAGATCATCGGTCCATCTTGTGGGGGGCCTACCAACACTGCGTCTTCCGGTACGCGGTCGCCATTCGAGGACTTTTCTGCCCCAACGGCCATCAGTCCTTCGAGCTATGTGCCCAGCCCACTGCCACTTCAGTTTTGCAATCATCCGGGCTATGTCGGTTACTTTGGTTCTCCTGCGAATCTCCTCATTTCTAATTCGATCTCGCAGGGAAACTCCGAGCATAGCCCTCTCCATTGCTCTCTGAGCGACCATGAGCTTTCTCATAAGGCCCATAGTTAGCGACCACGTCTGCGTTCCGTATGTCATCACTGGCAACACACATTGGTTAAAAACCTTCGTCTTGAGACACTGCGGTATTTGGGACGAAAAGATTTTACGGAGCTTCCCGAACGCTGCCCATCCGAGTTGGATTCGACGAGTGACCTCTTTCGCGAAATTGGACCTGCCTAACTGGATCGTTTGACCCAAGTAGACGTATTCGTCAACAATTTCGAAAGTACAGTTCCCAACTGTTACGGAGGTAGGTGCGACATGGACATTAGACATGATCTTCGTCTTGTCCATGTTCATTTTGAGACCTACTCCTTGGGAAGCTGTATTGAGGCCATCAAGCATATGGCTTAAGTCTTCCATGGTTTCAGCCATGATTACGATATCATCTGCGAATCTAAGGTGAGTGATGTACTCACCGTTAATGTTGATGCCCAGTCCGTTCCAGTCCAGAAGCTTGAAGACATCTTCCAACGCAGCAGTGAACAGCATCGGCGATATGACATCGCCTTGTCTGACTCCCCGCTGCAGTCGGATAGGCTTCGAGTTCTGATCCTGGAGACGGACTGACATGGTGGCGTTTTCATACAAACACTTCAACGCTTTGATGTATCGATAATCAATGTGGCACCTCTGGAGAGACTGAAGCACCGCCCAGGTCTCGATCGAATCAAAGGCTTTCTCATAGTCCACGAACGCCAAGCATAGTGGCTGGTTATACTCCTCCGTCTTCTGTATAACCTGCCGCAGCGTATGTATGTGGTCTATGGTGCTAAAACCTTTTCGGAATCCGGCTTGTTCGGGAGGTTGGAAGTCGTCAAATCTGCGCGCGAGACGATTCGTGATGACCCTTGAAAACAGCTTGTAAACATGGCTCAGAAGTGATATCGGTCTAAAGTTCTTCAAAAGGGTTTTGTCGCCCTTTTTGAAGAACAGCACCACTATACTTCCGTGCCAGGCCTGCGGCGTTTTGCCATCGAGGATGACGGAATTAAATAGCTTCTGGAGGATTTTAAGCACAGGAGTACCACCAGCTCTCAGAAGCTCGGCTGTAATTCCATCATCACCCGGCGCCTTGTTGTTTTTAAGCTGTTTAAGGGCTACACTAATCTCGTACAGACTGACGTCTGGGATATCTACGGTGTAGTGTCGGGTTAATTTAGCTCTTGGGTCTTTAGCATTGTTGTTAACAGGTGCCCGTGTGGTCGTGTATAGCTGTCCGTAGAACTTCTCGACTTCCCTCAAAAGTTCGGGTTTAGACGAAACGACCCTGCCGTCGTCGGTCTTCAGCTTCGTCAGTTGGCTCTGCCCAATAGACAAGTCTCGTGCGAATACTTTAGAGCCCTTGTTACGCTCTATAGCCGCCTTTACACATTCTGTGTTATGGCGGCGGATATCGCGAGTCAAGGACTTGGAGATCTGTCTATTTAGCTGCCTATACTGGGAAGCATCGTCCGGGGACTGAAGGGTCATTTGACGTCTCACATCCATCAATTTGAGAGTAGAATCTGAGATTTTTCCGGTTCTTTTTGAACGGCTGGCCTTGAAGAATTTAGACCCGGCCGTTTGAACAGCTTCCACGAACCTGTTATTATACTCGTCCACGTCAACGCAGTCACCGAGGCATTCGAAGCGGTTTTGCAATTCGAGTTGAAAGTTTACCGGGTTTTGGATCTGTATGGGTGCAGGTCGGAGCGTAGACTTCACCAGTCGAGACCTCTCCAATTTTGGATTGATATTCAATGTGCCTCTTACTAAGCGGTGATCACTCCCAGTTTTCACCGAATTGATCACAGAGACATCATTGAATATCTGTCTTTTGGTCGACATAATGAAGTCAATCTCATTTTTGGTGGCACCATCGGGACTAATCCAAGTCCATTTGCGTTGTTCTGGCTTCATGAAGAAGGAGTTCATCATATACAGGTCCTCCTTCTCCATGAAGTCGGCCAGCATCTGGCCTCGGGTGTTCCGATTTCCGAACCCAAATTGCCCCACTCTCAACTCATCGCCGCTACGTTTCCCCAATTTTGCGTTGAAGTCTCCCATGACAACGTTAAAGTGGGTTTTAGAAGTGTGGATGGCTGTTGAGATGTCCTCATACATGGCTTCCACCTCCTCGTCAGGATGTGTCGAAGTCGGAGCGTAAACCTGAATGACTTTCAACGAATACCGTTTGGTAATTTTGAGTATTAGGTACGCTACCCTAGTCGAAACACTCCCCACCTCAGTAACGTTGTTCACAAGAGATTTGTGAACGAGAAACCCGACACCACCTTGGGACAGTTGGTCGCCCTCCCGGAAGTAGAGCAGATTTCCGGAATTTAGGATTATTGAGTCCTCTCCCTGTCTTCGGACTTCAGATAACCCCACAACATCCCATCGCAGTCTGCTCAAAACTTCCTCCAGTTCCTCCAACTTCTCGTTGGTCCGCAGTGTCTTGACATTGTATGTTGCCAGGGCCAAAGGTCGTCGTTCTTGGTAGCGAATCCGAACCCGGGGATTCTTCGCACCCCCTGCCCCGTCGCTTATGTGGCTGCTACCGTGACCACCACGAACGGGGCCGCCGGGGACTAGGGGCCGTGGCCTGTGTGTATCTGTCATTTTAGGGGGGGGGTTTTGCCATAATCGCCACGCTTGGCAGGCGGGTTGGCGATCGCAGTATTCGCAGTTGGTGATGCTCTCACGGAAAGATGCTGCTGCCCATCCTCCGTTCGTTCTATCCCTTAGTCGTCTCTTACGACACCCACGGGAGGAGATGGGGTGGTGCTATTCTGGTGCGACACCACACACTACAAAACTTAATCATAATAATATTGCGTCCATGGACTTTTTTTAATGCTGTAGGACAGCAGACAGGCTGACGGCCCGCTTAGAATGTATTGTCCTTTATTTCTATATTGTAATTTCTTTCCATGGGAGTTTTAATTCCGTTACATTCATCCATTTTGAATTTAGTCAATATCTTTTCAATCATTTTAGTTTGTTTCAGTTCTAAGGTATCTTCATTTCTTTTAACTTCCATTCCGAGGAAGTTCTTAATTTCGCCCATATATTTTGCGTTAAAGTCCTCCTTAAGAGCTTTAATAGTATCTTCCCCGTTTCCAATGATTAGGATATCGTCCACATAAATCAGCATCCAGCAATCTTCTTTGTAATAAAAACAGTAATCATATTCTTTGGAATCCGTTAGCTTTCGCAAATTCGTCAAGTGTTTCATTCCAACATTTTGGTGATTCAACCAATCCATACAATGCTCTCTTAAGTTTTAATGCTGTATTATTATTTACTATTTCTAATCCTTGGGGTATTTTGATAAATATATCAGACTTCAATTTTCCATTTAGGAATGCAGTGGGAATGTCAAGTTGAATAATCTTTAAATCATCTTGTATAGCTTTTGATAAGATCATTCTTATAGTAGAATGTCTAGCAACGGGTGCATAAACGCTGTCAAAAATATCTTCTTTCTTTTGTTGGAAGCCTCTAGCTACCAGTCTTGCCTTTTTGTTCCATCTTATTTTTGTTTAAATATCCATTTTGTATCTATGAGCTTTCTTCCATCGGGTATTTCTTGTTCTTCCTACGTTTGTAGTCTTTGGAGTGCATCTAGTTCTTTATTGATTGCGTTTTTCCATTCTGGTTCTTTTACAGCTTCTTCGAAAGTTTCTGGTGCATTTGCACTCAGACATATAAAAATGTTAGTTTCATTTATTTTTCTATATTCGTCTCGTAATCTTTAATATAAGCGGGAGGTTTTATCGTTCTTTTGGGTCTGATTGTCGCTTCTTCACTTTGATCATTGTTCATTTCTGCATCTTTAAATTCATCTTCCTTTTCTATATTGATTTCTTCTTCTTTGTCTTGAATATACCTTACTTGTTTCACTTCTTCATTATTTTTAAATTTAATGTCGCTTTCATCAAATCTTACATCTCTGGAAATAACTATCTTATCTTCTTCTGGATCCCATAATCTGTAACCAACAGTTCCATAACCTACCATTCTTGTTTCTTTTGCTCTCTTGGCTAACTTGTCCGGTTTGGGTACTATAGTAGCCCAAGCTTTGGAACCAAATACTCTCAATCTCGATAGGTCGTTTTTACCAAAAAATATTTCGCTGGGTGTCTTGAAGCATATATGGCCCATGATGGCGATCTGTTTAATTGGTAAACTGCACATTGTATCGCTTCGCACCACAGATGTTTTGGCAAATTGGTATCCGCTAATAGAGTCCTCGTTTTGTCGCATAATGTGCGGTTAATCCGTTCTGATATGCCATTGAGTTGTGGCGTGTACGGTAATGTATATTCTAAACTAATCCCTCTATTTCTGCAAAAAAAAATTCAAACTATTAGCAGTGTACTCTCCACCATTATCGCATCTAATTCTTTTTACTTTATTCCCCGTTTCGTTTTCAATTCTTAATACATAGTTCATCAGTCGTTCTGTTGCTTCAGATTTGCTCTTCAGGGGATACACTACGCAAAAATGAGAGAAATCGTCAATAATTGTCATAAAATATTTCTCACCATTAGGTCCTTGTTGTCTGATCGGTCCTGCTATATCGGTGTGAAGCATCTCGGCTGTCTTTGTCGTTCTAGGCTTTGGGATAGGCGTGAATGGGCTTCGGGTGGCTTTGCCCTCCATACAGGGACTGCAAATTCTATCAGATACAGGTAAGTTTAGTATATTAAGGCTTTTCCTATTTAAGTGACCTAAACGTTTGTGCCATAGATCTGCCGCATCAGTAACATTACAAGCTTCGTACTTACATAATTCGGCTTGTAGCTTATACAACTTTCCTTGCACGGTGCCGCATAAAAATGTCTTTTTATTAAATATTTTAACATTGTTTTTATTAAAGGTTATGTTAAAACCTGCCTCGACAACCTTTTTCACTGATAACAAATTGTATGAAACATCTTTCACAATTAGAGCATCAATATTAATCTTAGTATTTTGATATTTTACTTTAAGTTTACCTCTTTTACTAGTTGTAATACATTGGCCGTTAGCTACGAATATTTTGACATGTTTATCTAAGTGCGTAATATCCGTCACATAATTTTCATATTTTTCATTTATTAAATGCTCCGTACATCCCGAGTCTATAATTAGTTCGATGCAACCACACTCCCCCACATTAGCAATAATATCGCTAGCAATGAAACCTATTTCTTCGTCTACTGAGCCTGCTGCTGAAGCACGTTGATACGTTGTATGTCGTGAACTTGAATTTCCTCTAAATGAGCGTCCAAGCGCCCTTGGGTAGCTCCGTCCTCGTGTCAATGACCGTCCTCGCCTTGATTCTCGGCATTCAAATGATTTGTGTCCACGTTTTCCGCAGGAATGGCACGTGAGGAAAGCATTATTGTCATAACTTTCACTATTTCTGTCCATTTTTAACTTTGTCTCCATATCAAGTATTCTTGCTTTAACAAATTCTAAGTTCAGCTGTTTTTCGGAAGCCATAGTCTCAATTGATGTAATTACTTGATCGTATATCTTTGGTAGAGAAGACAGCAGATAGCAAATTTGGTCTTCTACATCGACGTTTACGTTGATTGCCGCTAATTCGCTAAGAATTCCTTCAAATTTTAGGAAATATTGCTGTAAGTTGTTTTCATTGTCATAGCGCATTGTTATGAGCTTCCGTTTTAAATAAAATTTATTACAGACTGTTTTTCGTTCAAATATGGCCTATATTGACGTTAACATTTCTTTGGTCCTATTCGCATTTTTTACAATGTCAATATATTTGTCGCTCAGACATTGTACCAAAATAGATTTTGCTCGTGAGTCATCTTTCAAAAATGATACTAGAGCATCTCTATCCATCGGTTTCTCTTTTAAGAACACATTGCTTAATTGCTTTTTTTCCAGCAGTAATTTCAGTCTAAATTTCCAATGACTGAAATTTGAATTTTCAGTCAAAATCGGCAGCCCCCGCAGCCGTCATCTTTCTTTCTTATAATTTTCGCCGATATTATTTCTCGTGGATCGCAACCCAATATATTTTTATTTACTTACTGCACGCGATCTGCTACCATGTTGAGATTCTATGTGGACGAATAAGGAAACTCTGATATTTATCACATACTATATTATAATCAAGAACTTTACTACGACAAGATCTACATATAAAGAGAGTGTAACCATAGTAACAAGTCATCATTATTAGTGCGGAGACACGCTGTTGTCCCATAAGGGTACAGGAACTTGGGTCACTAATGCCGGAACACAACACAAGGTTATTATGGCGACATACTTAAGATCAAAGGTGGTCGCCATCCAGACGGGCTTGAGGCCCTACCACGTAGCTAGGGTGGGTTGTTTTGTCGCCTTTTACGACAGGCCGACCCCGGCCACAGAGGTTAGTATTCTTCTCCACCCCTGCACGGATAAACGGACTTGCGACCCACTCCTTCATATTCATTTAGTATTCATTCATATCGTAACGTCACAAAGCTTTTGACACCCCTGCCTCTTGTGACACAATATTACATTCCGGTGACACCCACCCCCCCTTTAACGTGTGACGTAACTTATGGATGACCCCTTACCGCTTCCTGTAAATGTTAATTACCTACTGACTTTAGTTCATAGTGTTTTTGTAAATATTATATGTAAATTTTTATCTTCTAATAATATTCATATATTATATGATTATGTCGTAGTGGCGTAGCAATGTTATATAAATATATTATCATATCAGGGGCAGGGGTCTAATAACAAAGGCAGCAAAGTCCAGATAAAATAATTTAACATCACTTAGAAAAAACGAATAACATTTAAAACATAAGTACTTAACATTTATTGTTATAATGGTTTTTTTTATATAGAATTACAATATCGTTTATTTTAAACTGTATTTAAATGTAACGACAAACCAGTTAACTGAAAAACTTTTACGAACATTGCCATGTTTGTTTGGATATAATTTAAATTGTTAACAGTCAGGGCTGTCGAAAAAAATCACAATAATGTAATATTATATTTTATTCCAAGAAAGTAATCAAATGAACAAATACCATAATGAATAATCATTATAATGATATAATTTAAATTGTTTATTGTCAGGATTGTCGAAAAAAACTGTATGTGTCAGTTCCGACGCACGACTGGAGTTTACTCCCTAGGTACGATTGTCTAAACATACGCAAAAAGAGTTTATTTAACTGAAAAAAGATTAATACCATATGAAAGGGTAAATTAACAAATTAATGAAAATAAAATAAGAAAATCGTTTCTTAAGGAGTAAACTCCAAATATTATACCAATAAGACGACACAAGGTCGTTCGAGCGTGCGTCGCGCGTCTTCTTGATACAACAAGTGGTCGGCAGCGTTCGGTCGTGCGTCGCGCGTCGGCAGGGGACGGAGCGTAGACACGTCCGTACGTAGCGCTTGCCGGAGCTCGAATGTGTCCTAATTTTTTTTTTAAAGTAAAGCTGTTGTTGTCTCAGACGACTCGACAGCGACTATGGACGTTAAGGCATTCCAACCCCGTGGGAGCGAGGTCGATCAGCCGTGGCAGCGTGCTCTGTCACGCGCCTCCTGTGAGGTGCGTTTCCGGCTCGACCGCTGCATGGGGACAATTGAGAACAGCCACGAATGGCAAGAATACTATTTATTTGGGGACTATCGGCTTCACCGGTGAAGCCGATCCTATATTAATCTACTATGGGGTGGTGTTTATACGTATATAGGTTTTATAAATAAAACAATAGTGTACAATTTAAATAACCGACGATCGCGTTATGCACGTGGTGACGTGGCGATGTTCGCACACCCGCTCGGGGCGACTTATTACGCAATACTCTAGGATACGCAAGCGCTGGGACGCGGCGTGCGCAGGGACCAGTGTGACCAGATTTAAATCGAACATTATGCCAGTTACTCGTATAAATTCTACTAAAATCTGCTTTGTTTTTGTAAATAATTCCAAAATTCTGCTAATAGATGAGGTCATCATTTGTACAAGGTTTTAAAGGAAGAAAAAAAGGCAAATAATTAATTTCAAATATTTATTGACCAGTTATAACTTCTAATTTTCTGTGGCGTCCATGTTTTTCTAAAGAACTGTCGAACTTTGTGCTGCCTTTACCATATTTTTTGATGGCGTAAAATTGACGCATCCACCTTGTTCTTAAACTGCCTGTTTGACATGTAAAATTGCAGCAACATGTTCATTTTTAAATTTGTTCCGCAATTCGGTTTTTTTAATGTTCATTTGAGAAAATAGGCGCTCACAAGCTGTATTAGACATAGGCAAAATCATCATGGCTTTTGCAAAATCAACCAAGTACGGATACTTTTTAGTTCTATCACCCTTCGTAATTTTTGAAATTTGGCCCCAAAACAATTTCTGTGTTCAAACTCATAGGTGTGGGAATAGAACTTCCTCCAGATTATAACAGATCGGCCACTGTTTTGTCTAATTTAACCTCCCGATATTCGGAGTCAATTGCTTGTATGTCAGATTCTTTAACCAAATTAGGAAATTTAGAAACAGTTCTGGCCAAACTTGTGAATTCTATGTATAGAACGTTTTGTGGATCAAGAAATTGCATTTGCTCAAATAGTTCATTGAGAGGTAGACGTGACTAGATCAACGCAAAGTTTAATCAAAAAGGACTGTATTCGTTGCAGGAATGTTGTGATTTCCGTTTTTTGTCTTACATCTCGAGCTAATGATTCAATTAGTTTCATTACGTGCACTCCAAGGTATATTTCTGATAGAGGCAAAAAATTTACAGATGATGTCGGATCCAAATCGGAAGTGTGTGTGCTTCTCAAATAATCTATATTCATATAACAACTTAAAAGAAGTACAAGCATATCTGCCGAATCTTTGTATACTCTTTTACTGTGGAGTACTCGCCTTGGAAATTAACATTCATTTTATTTGGGATAGGTAAAATATAGTCTATGGCATAAAAGTAGAATATTTTATCAAAGTATTTTAACTGGCGTGACTTACAGCTAAAGCGATAGAATGGCAAACACATTGTACGAACACACAATGTGGATTAATTTCTCTAATCTTAGCAATGACACCACCTTCATTACCAAACATCACGTTTGTAGTATCAGCACCAAACCCAATGCAATGTTTTATATCTAAGTTAGCATTAAAATGTGAAACACAGTTAGATGTCAAATCCTGCTACGATTCTGCGAAGGTTTTATGAGATTCCGCATACAATTATTATACAATATAATACATTCCGAATACAATCTGCTAAACCTTAAATTGGGGATCTAATTCTGCTAAAACCGCAGAATTCTGCTAAATCTGGTCACACTGGCGGGGACCGTCTGAGGCAAGGATAAGGAGCGCGGG
The DNA here is from genome assembly GCA_963693495.1 of Malacosoma neustria. Lineage (NCBI taxonomy): Eukaryota > Metazoa > Arthropoda > Insecta > Lepidoptera > Lasiocampidae > Malacosoma > Malacosoma neustria. Next base: position 8,617,629 of record OY856372.1, read on the forward strand.
AAGTGGTTGAATTGGTGCGCGCTATACTACTACCGTTTCGGAGTGCTTTGTAGCTGGGGGAGAAGAAACGGCGAAAGAAACTCCCCCGCAACATATCTATTCTACGTGTATTTGTGTACTGTGTGGTTGTGTACGGCTACAGGCTATGGGGGGCGGAAGGCGTCCCTAAACCTATTGCGTCGGGCTGGTCCATGCCGGACTGGGGGGATTGCGTCCGCGAGAGCATTCGCTTCAGCGTCCTAGAGATGGGGTTGCTTGGCGGTTGGGCGTGTAGTTGACTGTCTCCACCACCAGTGGATTGGGATGGTGGGGAGCGAGACCGAAGAAGGATCGCGAGAGGGATACCATGTACTCCTTCACGGGAAGGAGCTCCAGGTCGCGGTGTAGGTCCGCGTTGCGCATGTAACGTGGCGCTTGGACTGCCATGCGCAAGAACTTATTCTGCAGCCGCTGCATCGAACTGATGTAGCATTTGCCGGCATGGGCGAAGACTACGCTCGAGTACGTCATGATCGGTCGGATGCAGGTTTTGTAAAGTGTCACCTTATTCCTAAGGGACATCTTACTCTTCCCGCATATCATTGGGTAGAGGCGACTGAGCACAAAGTGTGCTCTGTTCCTTACCGTCCTGATGTGTTTGCTGAAGTACAGGCCTATATCAAGAGTGACTCCTAGATATTTGACCTCATCAACCCAAGGGATGACGCGGTCGAATAGTTTTATAGGGTAGAGAAAGTGTCGACTCGGGCGAGTCGGCCGGCTCTCTTTTTGAGAGCGGGGGCCGCGAGCGAACATGATCGCTGCGCTCTTGTCCGGATTCAACTCGATCCGCCATATGCGGAACCAGTTGCCCAGCGTCTCAACCGCCGTGTTTAGGTGACTGCAGATCCGATATCGGATGTGAAGAGGGCGGTGTCATCTGCGTATAAGGCAAGATGTACCTGTGGGGTACGGGGCATGTCGCTGGTGTACAGCGTGAAAAGTAGGGGGGACAGAGCCGAGCCCTGGGGGACTCCGGCTCTGATGGGGTGGAGAGACTTACATACATACATACAAAAACACATACACACGCGCGCACACCTATGATTGGAAAGGACAACCCTAACGGAAAAAGCTACTTACCTTTGTTTTTTTTTGTCATAGTTTGCTTCCAGTTTTCGGGATTCACAGTTCTTTTCCGGGCTTTATTTTTAGGCACAACTTTAGGTCGGCAGTCCATCTTTACATTATCACCTTATATGACTTAATTATATTATACTTATTAAACGTTTAAATCTTTATAATTTAACGAAAATAAACACTCCACACGGCTTTATCGTTTTATGTAGCCATTGACTAACACCTCGTCTCTGATTGGTCGAATTGGACATTACTAAATTTGTTAATGTCAGTCGGGGACTTTTCCACATTTGATATAAAACATTTCATAGAAGCATCGAAATCTATTGTATTTTGCCGGATTTATCTGAATTTCTCAAAGTGATCGAATACGAATGGTGTTGCTACAAATAATAAAATTAAAATCGACGGTTGACATTCTATGGGACTTTACCGACTTTGCTATTAGATCTTAGAGTATACATAAGTAAGTATGTATACTCTAAGCTCCTGATATAGAATATGTAAGTCATAGTATCAGTTCAGGTATATGTATACATATAATTTGAAATTTTCTAAATGTATTCTTTATTAATAGATGTACAAAGTGAAGTTGGAATTTTTACGAGCAGACAATCTGTTTAAAGTACGCTCAAAAAGTGTTAATTTATTGTTATTACCATCATCATCTGGCTTTGCGTACTTGGACCTTGGCAAATAAGTGCCACAAGCATTGTCGCCATTAAAAAAAACTGATTTTTATTAAACTTGAATTTAGAAGCAATTCTGAGTTTTTTTTTTCTATCACCAACTGGAAGTATTTTTAGTATAAGTATACTTTACGTTTGTACAATGTTATTTAATTGTGACATTTCGTCTTATTCTTAGAATAGTGACAGATCTGACATATATCCTATATCTTTAAACGAGCAATTCTTGTATATATATACTTATATAATTGGAATCTCGGAATCGGCTACAACAATTTTCATGAACTTTAGTATACGGGGGGTTTCGGGGGCGATAAATCGATCTAGCTAGGAATCATTTCTAGAAAATGTCATTTTATTCGCTTTTTTTTATTGGAAGAAAAATAATAAAAAGGTGACTCTTCCTGACATCTATCGGCGAATAATAATACTATTTTTTAAATTGCTCTAACGACACAACAACACTAAAGCTATTCCAGCAGAGGCGTTGTTAAGCAAAAAGAAGTCAATGAGTGTTTGCTTTGAGGTTAGACTAAGAAAATCAATTGTTAATTTCCAAAAAACACCGATAAATCGATCTAGCTACGAATCATTTCTAGAAAATGTCATTTTCTAGCGAGAGACTTGCCAATCCTGCCGATGTGTTAAAATTTTGCTCTCGCAATCCGTTTTTTGAGGGTCCTGGAGGCAACATTATTTTTTTCTTCAGGTCAGAAGTGTTAGGTTCGATGGCCTCGATAGGCCTCTTGCTTTAGCTTAACAGCCTCAGTACTAAGCCTATCGAACCATGGCTTTCCCGAACCACCAACGACCACTACAGATTTAGGAATAAAACATTCCAATCTCCGCAGCATCCCGTCGACAATCGATCTCTCGATATCGTCCCGGGCGTACAAGCATACCCCCAGCTTTTAAAAGGAACAAATGTTCCAAATTGTAGCCGGGGTAGCAAAGGTACGATGAGTCGGCCGGAGCAGATATCTGCGTCTCCGTCAAAAACAGTAAGGCCGGCTTTGCCGTTTCAAGATGGTGGTGAACGGCATTAAGATTTGAGTGTATACCTCTGATATTGCAAAAATCCACACTGAGTGGTGGATTTGAGGTCCGCTGGGTTACGCTTTCTGTTTTTGTGATGATCCATTTTAGAGATAGAAAGGGGGTATTCACGAAAAATGGAAAAAATTGAGTGTGCTCTTTCCACCCAAACACACAGGTTGTGTGATGAATTGGTGCGGAGCAGGGAAGGGCCCCCGAACCCTCCCGAAGAATATCGCCGGGTCCACGTCCGGTCTCCGCTCCAGAACGACGATACTCCCCAAAGACTACACCAGTTGGCGGGACAGCCTTCCAGACCGGATAATCTGGGTTCGGGTCTCCTACTGACTGACCTGACTGACTGACCCCCGCCCCAATGCGTCAAGCCTGTAGGGATGTGATGGGATTTTGCACATCTCGGGTTCCAAATTTCGTGGGCATTCCAGAACTTTGGGTAAAGGAAGCTAGAACCTGGGTCACCCAAGCCGGAACACTGCACAAGGTTATTATGATGGCATACTTAAGAGTTAAGACCAAGGGTGGTTGCCAACTAAACGGGCTTGGGGCCCTACCGCGTAGCTTGGGTTGTGTTGTCGCCTTTTACGGCAGGCCGCCCCTGGCCACAGGGGTTAGTATTCTTTCTCCGCCCCTGCACGGATAAAGATTCTATGTAAATTTATCAAGTATAAACATCGTCTTATGAGAAAATATAACTAGAAAGAATGCTAAGATATTATTTGGAACAATAAAGAGAATAGAAGAATTGAGGTACAAATTTAGAATGAAACTCAAGCAGCAGATCGATGTACGATATGAAATATTTTTTGGATTTGACAATTAGTTTGATATTCAAATAAAAAGTCACGTCAGTGTTATCGAAAGTCGATCACAAACTACAGAGGATCTAATATTTTGGAAGTCAACAATGAATGGTGAAGGCATAATGCAATTAATACCCCAAAAAAGACGGGGTCGCACGCGTCAGGCCTGCCATCAATGACGACTTCAAGCTCCACCACAACAATGCCCCAAGCCTCACGGCTTTCGTCGTTACCAACTATCTGACCCAAAGCAAAACCCCCGTGGTGCCCCAGCCTCCTTATAAACCAGACTTGGCTCCGTGTGACTTTTTTTTGTTCCCCTGCCTGAAAAACAGCTGAAGGGAAAACACTGAGAGTCAGTAGAACGTCTAAGCTCACGTTACCAGATTGCTGAAGGAGATTCCAGTGGAGGAGTTTTACAATGCCTTCTAGGCGTGACAAATTTATCTCCGCGTAACAGTTACCTACTGTCGCCTATGTTTGCAACTATTACATAGTTCGATATATTTTATATTGATGTTTTTAAATAGTTTGCATTCTAAAGTGGTACTGGAACGTGGTCACTTATGCCGGAACACAAGGTTATTATGGCGGCATATTTAAAAACGAGGGGTGGTTGCTTTGGAGATAATTATACAACCTAGCTAGGGAGTGAGGGCTGTAGTTAAGGATGTTCCGATACCATCAAAGTATCGATACCTACTCATTTCGATAGTACTCAAATCTTTTTTCGATACTACTTATACAGGGTGACTTTGACAAACCCATCCAAATTTTTTTTACGCACTAAACATAATTTAAGGAACCCATTTTTGCAAAAAAAATTGTATGTCAAATTTTCACCATAAAGTATTTCAGGATCATTAATTCAATCGTACAGAATAATCATACGGTGCAAACAGCATACGTTAACCTGTTATTATCTGTCTGTCACACCCGCGTAAATGAGTAGTGCGTATTCGTTCGCCCGGTTCAATGCCGTCGTCCTCGGCCTTTTACTAGGTCAGATGGAGATGTCATTGACACTCTAGCGCCGTATTATGTAAATTGCGAGTTCTTTGAATGACTTTGTGATGCTGATTACTCAACATTTTTGTACTATGTGATACAAAACTAAAATACATGTTTCTCATAACTTTTACTAAAGATTCTTCTGTGTGAATTTGGATGGTTTTGTCAGTCACTGTGTATAAATACTCCTAAAGTATCGATACTTACTGATATCGATACCTTTAGCACTTTTTTTATTTTGAGGAAACTGACATAAAAGCAATGAACGGTGAAGGACAATAATTATAACAAAAATGGGAAGGAAAAAATCTTTTATTATAAACGTTTTGCGTCACGTTATGGACGTACTTTAAACAAAAAACTTTTTGACATCAAGATTGCCCAAAAACAGTGACTGTTCGAGGTATTTTGGAGACAACCTGTGCCTTATTTGAGACCTTGTTGCACCGGCTTTGGAAAAAAGGCACTCGCTCGGAACTGATGCCGCAACAACAATTAAATATTGCTGTGCATACATGTACAGACAAGAAAATACAAACTTCATGTCATCTCACTATGCAAATGGGTTGCTTTTAAGAGAAACTACCGGATTCAATAAATAAAGTGAAACTTCATCTCTCTGATGAGATTTCTTTTTCTTCATATGTCCATGTGCTAACTCTGATGTTTCCAAAAATCATATTCAGGTGGTGCAGTAGATGAGACATCATCTTCTGACTCGGGCTACTTTAATAATAATAAGCCGATGATTACAATATTTAAATATTAATTTTAATAATTAATATCTTATATACATAACTTTAATTTCTTGTTATATATGTAATTATATATATTTTAGTGCCTGTGTGTGTGTGTATAAAACATTATCATATTTACTTTATTATTATATATTATATTTAAATTTAATTTTATAGTTTCGTCAGAGTTTATGTGCACAACCCTGCCTCTTTATTCTTTCCAATCTCCAACATTAGGTTTGCTGGAATAAAACTCTTTTAGGGTTAAGCACGCCTATGTACATGTCTCTTATCTTAAATTTTATGTCTGTAATCAATGTTGTGTACAAAGAATAAAAAATAAATAAAATTACTGGTAAACAATCACTTGTATGTTCAAAGTTCAAATTAAATCTGGACTGGACAGTTTGACAACTAATTATGTTGACAATGACAACATATAAGGTGGGCGGGCGGCTCCCTTGCTTTCGGCTCGGGTTCAGGTGAAGTCGGACGAGTTCGGCTCGCTTGGCGCGAGACACGACACGTCACCCACGTCGTCGGGTCGTCGCCACCACGCGATGGATGAATGCCGGTAACCGTACGAGAGGGCTTTTGCTGTCTCATTCTGTATGATGCGTTCGGAAATTTTAAATTTTTTTAATGGTGATGCTTATTCGATTTGATACCAAGTACTTTTGTTTCGATACCGAGTATGTATCGCAAGATTGATTCAATGCTAGAAATACTTGGTATCGAATCATAAGTATCGAGTACCTACTCGTATTTACTAGTATCGGAATATCGGAATATCCCTAGCTGTAGTCGCCTTTTAACTTTTACGACTGGCTAACCCCGGCCGCAGAGGTCAGTATTCTTTCTCCGCCTGTGTACGGATAAAAATATGGATCGAATCGCATCACCATAGAGTATCTACATTATACATTGCACTGCACGTGTACATGTACTCATGTACATCACTTTTCAACGTTGAATGATAATGATGTGTCTCTCGTTCTGTCTGTCATATCATATTACATTAAACATTACTGTAACTGATAATGATAAGAAATTGAGTGATAAGAAACGAACACAAAAGAAATAAAATAATATTAAAATACGTGAAAACATCAATTCTTAAACCATCTTACTCCAATATAGTGCAATACGGATATACTTTAAATTATACTAGTTGTGAAATCCAACATCTGTTTCAAGTTGGAGGTGTCTATAGGTTCGATTATAATTTAATTAGAAACACTAGATTATTGAAATGGAATTTTCTTTGAATGTATTCACGTTGAATTGTTGGTAAGTTTAAATACTTGTTTTAAGATTATTTTAAAATAGCTTATAATGATGTAGTAATTTTAAATAATCATAATTATGGTATTGCATTTGATAATGAAGTATAGAACTATATTACTACTGTTAATAATTAATTTACATTTCATCATTAATGACAAAAGTTTTGTAAGAGTTATAATTTTCACTTAAACTTTATTTCATATTTATTTTTAGAATACTGAAGAATAAAATAGAAAGACCAAATGAAGCCTTATTTTGTAAAGCAAGAGCTAGTAAAACACTAAGAATGTTAAAGTAGCTGAGCTCAAATTTATACTAACATGTTCTATGTATAATAAATATATTTTCCTATAATATATTAAAGTAGTTACTATAATACTCTTATTAATATTCTTATAAGAGTTCTTCATATTCTGACACGTTTGAAAAACACATTTGTTTTTGTTTCTTAATAGGTGGCAGATCGCTAAGAGGTTTCACCTTAACAAATAATAGTGTTAGCATCAAATTACTTTAACTATATTTAGATAATGTTATAAAAATATTGTTTACATTGCAGGTGTATTCCTGTTGTTTCTAAAAACCGTAGAGAAAGGATATTAGCTATTGGCAAGTATTTATTAGAAAGTGAACATAACATAGTGTGCTTACAAGAAATATGGAGTGAAAAAGACTATTTGTATTTGAAGAAAACATTAAAAAAATTATTTCCATATGCTCATTACTTTTACAGGTCAGTATACCTAAATAATGTTTATGTTGAAACTCATAAAACCCCTTATGGTGATAACATTATCCAATAATAGTTTAAATATTCTCTTAAGGTCTTGACATATTTCCAATAGTTCTGTCCCAGTGTATTCTAAGTGGAAACTTGGCCATTTAGTAGCCATAGATTTGCTGTTGACTACTCTCATCTATCTATATCTAAATGAAATAAACAAATATGTCATACCCATGTGGGCCATCTCTATACATTTAATCTTTGCTGAATTCTTTCATCAATTATTGCAAATTAGGATTGTAACTATAATGGTCTCATAGAATGTGGAACAGTTCGCTAATTTAACAATAGTAATATAGTATTTCAATTTTAGGAAGTTATTTTAGTAACTACATTTGGTTAAAGATGCTGGCATGTAAAATGTATTTCATTTGAAATATAAAGGTTTTTCTTATCATTTTTTTTTATCTAGAAGATATAAATATTGATTGGTAATCACCTAATTTCCTTCCTGATTATAAACTATACAGGGTGTTCTGTAAGTAATTTTCTGGAAAAATTGATTTATTGATCCTATGAGTACAAATGGTTAAAATTCTTCAAAATAGTTCCCTTGTGCATCAATACACTTGTGGAGACGATTCTGACACGCCTGGAAGGCACCCTGGAACTCCTCAACAGAAATAGCTTATGGGAAAGCAGCATGTTCGCAATGCCACTGGCGTTGCAAACACCCATAGGCGACGGCAACCGCTAAATGTGTGAAACTTAGGATAATGTTATATCAATGAAATAAATCGGTCATATCAAAAGAATGACTTGTAATACTGGCCAGTTTCTAGTTTCAGAGTCAGGCCTCACTCTTACTTTTGACCTCAAATATAGCCAGTAGCATATTTTAAGTAATATTAGTACTAGTTTGTTATCTTAGACATTTAGCTATCGTTTTTATTCAGAACTAATAAAGATTATTATTTATTTCTAGTGGAGTACTTGGATCTGGTCTTTGTGTGTTTTCTAAGTGGGTAATCCAAGATGTATTCTTCCACCAGTGGCCTCTTAATGGGTACATTCACAAGATCCACCATGGCGATTGGTTTGGTGGGAAAGGTGTGGGCTTGTGTCGAATCAAGTGTGGAGACAGACTTGTCAATGTTTATTGCACACATGTGAGTGATTTAGTTTTATAATTTTTTTGCTTTATACACAAGTATATTATATAACAATATTAATAAACCAAATATTATAAGGATAAAACAAATTATATCTATCCGTGCAGAGGGGATAAAGAATACTGACCTCTGCTTCTGGGGTCGGTCTGTCGTAAAAGGCCTATCTGGATGGCAAACACCCCTGGTTTTTAAATATGCCGTCAAAGTAACCTTGTCTTGTGTTCTGGTATAAGTAACTACTTTCCAGTACCATAATGAGGATAGCAGCATATTAACGATGCCCTGGCATTGCAAACACCCTTAGGCATTGGTAACTGCTAAACTCTAAGTGAGCCCTTAGCCTGTCTGCTGTCCTACAGCAATTAAAAAAAAAGATTCAAAGGATTATTTTGTTATAGCATCTGTATTTGACCATCTAAAGTTAATTTATCTTCACATTAATTCATAAAAAATTATTTAATTAATTTAATGTCTTTTTCAGTTACATGCTGAATACCACGCAGACGACATATACTTAGCTCATAGAGTGTTACAAGCCTATTCTACGGCTGAGTTCGTATATTTGACCTCATCAACGGCAGATGTATCCATATTAGCTGGTGATTTGAATGCAGGTCCAGAAGATTTGTCTTTTAAGTAAGTTATATTTATGTTTTTGTTTGTGGTTCATGTAGAACCTGCGTCATTTATACTGGAACACAAGGTTTTTATGGTGGCAGAGACTAGGAGCTGGTTACCTTAACAAAAGGGATTCCAAAAACCTCGTAAGTGTTTTAACAAAAACTATTATTGAATATTTTTCAGGATTATATCACAAATACCTTCTTTGATCGACCCATTTGACATGGAACAAGAAGGGACCAACACATCGATGGGAAAACCATCCGGCACCAGTGATAACGCAAACAATAGTTATTCCGATCCAAAACTTGTGAAAATATGCCCAGAAGGAAAGAGGATTGACCACATTCTGTATCACGTTGGCCCTGGTTGGGAGGTAATTTGACTGTTATTATTCACAGGTCCGCTCAGTATACCCACCACTCTTTTACAGGTGATTGGCGGGTTATACATGACGATGACTTCGATATACAGGTGTCTTCACTGCGTGTTCCTTCACTGCCGGTGCCTTATAATCGTAGTAGACGTCATATTATGTCACCTAATAATGTATTCCATCGTGGAATTCAAACCAGTTGTTTTGAGTTGGTCTTCAAGTGTAACACCGCTTGACTGCCAAGGACGAGACTCGAATCCAATCGTGGCACTTTATCGGCTGTTATAGTATATTATAATAATCATGTCGTCCTGACCAATATTTAAAAAATACTTTCAGTCGGTAGTCAATATCCGAAACTCACGACCTCTCGGTACTAACTACAAAATGCGTATTGTCTGAAGGCAATTGCAAAGTGACCTCTCCATTCAATGTTTCAGCCCAGCTTTTTTATTGAAATATTTCTACTACCTTCTAACATTATTATTTTCAAACTACCCTACAATCTCGTTACAGGCCAGCATCATAAACTTCGGGAATCCTCTAAAAGACCGCGTGCCAGGAGAAAAGTTCTCCTACTCGGACCACAATGCTGTGTGTTTAGAACTATCGCTAAAACCCTCAAACAAATCTACTGTAATACAGAATAGCAAAAATGGCGTATTCGGTGAAACAATATCGCAAGCCATCAAAGTATGCGAAGACGCTGCAAATAACATAAATAGATCGAGAAGACTATTTCTCACTACGGGCGGTTTGATATTTTTCTTTTTATTGGGCACTGTAGGTTATTGGCCTAATTTTCTAGTTTATGACGTAGCTAAGCTTGTATTAACAGGTTTGTGTTTTTATTATTTGATTATGGGTTCCCTGTGGAATAAGATGGAAATGAACAGTTTGAAAGCTGGTCTGAGTGCACTTAACAATTTTTCCAACACTCGTATTGATGTCAATGCAGCAGACATGGAAGAAAGTGAACAAAATGTAGAGCTATCCGAGCAATTGTAACACAATAGAATACTTTTAAATCGCCTATTTCGCTTTAATGTTATGCAATAAAAATTTATTTGAAAAGGAAATTATATCAGGCAAGAGTATTTTTATACTCAAGAAACTGACCAACTCAAACTATGTATTGCTCTAAACAGACTTTATGTTTCATTTAAATCACCATCATCCCAGCGTTGTATCCCGGTTGCAACCTAAACTCCCGTTTCGGTGCCCGGGGTCCGCTTTCCGACTGTTTCTACTCTACTTCGCACGGTCTTCAGGATCTCCGGTAGTGAGCCCATTGGCACGTATACGACGTCAAACCAGCACTTTTTGGGTCTACCCCTCCTGCCGAGACACGGCAGAGACGGCATGGCCAGACATTTGCTCCCCACGTAATGAGCCGGTTGTCGTAAAACGTGGCCATACCAGCGAAGGCTACACTCCTGCAGTTTGTCCGCAATGTCACGGACATGAAGGCTGCCGCAAATGTGGGAGTTCCTAACGCGATCTTTCCGCGTTACTCCACACATCCACTGCAGCATATTCATCTCCGTGACACGCACGTCCCTGCTTGTGCCGCTCTAGCACCGGCCACACTTCACAGCCATATAAAAAGACAGGCCTAATGATGGTCTTATAAACCTGTCCCTTCAAATTAACTGGTATTTTAAGGTCACAGATGACACCAGTCACCTCACGCCATTTGGCCCACGCGGCAGCAATGTGTGCCTTAAAGTCACAATCAATGTCACCAGACGCGTGAAATACAGATCCCAGGTATTTCACCTGTTCCGTACGATCGACCGTATCGCCGCCTATGTGCACGGGTGTGGGATCTGTGGAGTTGCAGGAGGACCGCCGTTCTCAAGCGATTCCTTTCACGCGTTGTACCAACCTACCGTCAACATACATGAGCAGCCACGGGGGCTGCTCATGTGTTTCTGAGGCTGTCTGACAGTACGTCTAATACCACGCTGAACAGAAACGGACGGATTCTTTTTCACCCCGACGGTGCAGGTGATGGGGAAAGGTTTTGTGTCGCCAACAGCGGTCCGAACTACGGAATCGGAGTCACGGTACATGTCTTGGATGATGTCAATATAAGTCTCTGGGACCCCCTGCCAGATCATCACGCGAGGAATACAGTCGAAGGCCTTCTGCATGTCCAGAAACAGGCAATGCAGAGGCGTATTCTTTATCCTGTATTTCTCCGTGACAGTCCTTAGGGCAAAAATAGGGTCCGTGGTCCCTTGATCAGGGCGAAATCCATATTGACACTCCGAGACAGTACACTCCTGTCGGATCCGAGAGTCGATTACCCTCTCGAACAGCTTCATGGTGTGGGACATGACCTTAATACCGCGATAGTTACCGCACTCCTGCACTGCCCCTTGCTTTGAAGACTGGAGTAATGATACTTAGCCTCCATTGAGTCGAAACCATACCGGTGAGGAGTATTTGGTTGAAAAGGTGGGTTAAGATGCCCATACCACGAGAACCCATCGCCTTCCAGGCTTCGATGGGGATTCCATCGGTACCGATAGCTTTCCGATTCTTCATGTGGCGAAGATAATTCTGGACTTCTGTAGGCTTTATCGGTGGCACTAGTCATTGATTCGGACTTATTATTATTTTATTTCATTTAAATATGTGATATTAAGGAAAATATGTAATATATAATATAATTAGGTATGAAATTACAGTGTTTATAGAAGTCGAAAACAACTGCTTACTTATATGTCTGTTAATTTGTAAATTTTTTCTGTTCATTTTCTCTGTGCAGGGGCGGAGAAAGAATACTAACCTCTGCGCTCGGGGCCTGTCGTAAAAGGCGACCAAACAACCCTAACTACGTGGTAGGGTCCCAAGCCCGGCTGGATGGCAACCACCCTTGGTCTAAAAAGATTTCCGCAATAATAACGTTGTGTTACGTTCTTGCATTAGTGACCCAGGTTCCTGTACCCCTTTTGGACAGCAGCATGTTCGTGGTGCCTCTAGCGTTGCAAACATCTATAGGCGACGGTAACTGCTTATTAAGTGGGTCGTCAGCCTCTCTGCATCTACGAGTAGAATTATGAATACGTTTTAAATAGTTTCTGAAAAATACGGCTTCCTTAAAACGGATTTTAAGTGTAGTGTATGTTTTGTTATTCTATACACTCATCAATAGCTGCTACAGTAGCTACTGACTACTGATGACTAGACCATTGGTTCCCAAACTTTATTCGCTGCGGCACCCCTATTGGTATAAAATATTTCGCGGCCCAGGTAGTATTAAAGCAGTTTGGATAAAAAAAACAGTGCAAATTTAATACTTAGTTGGCTTTAATGCGAAAAATGAAACTGTTTTGATGAATTAATCATTATTTACTTTAAATTTATGGGAAGTTTAGTCAATTTTACCTTCACATCACTAGACCCAGAATGTTTGCTCCTGTATTTGTATTTTATGCACGCGCACTTTGAGAATACAGACTTCAAAGATAAGTAGAAGAAAAATAAAAAAATCAAGAAAACACAAAAAATAACACAAAAAAACTTAAGAAGAAAGCTTTTTCACTACAGCTTTACCATCCACGTTGTGTTTTTAGCCGACTTTTCCTAATTATTGCCGCGCTACTTTGTTGTACGCCTGCGGTATCCCAGGGTGCCGCGGCACTAATTTTGGGATTCTAGGGACTAGACTAGGGAGTGTAACACAATAATGAAATATGAAAATTCCGTTAAACCTCGTCTTAATAATTAATAACAGCGGCAAAAACTCAAATTACTATTTATCAAATATAAATTTCAAGAAACTCTTTTGGCATCTGTACAATAATAATAATAATGCATAATGAATTTTGATAATATTTTCATAAGTGTATATTTTGTATTTAAAATGAGTTTTGTTTTAAATACTAGCGAACTTAGGTATATTCTTAAACATTGCACGGCATGTATCATAAAATGAGAAATGCACGACTTGATATCTATTTATAATACGAAGGAACACGAATTGGTGTTTATAAGAATATTGTGATAGTGATTTACAACAAAGTTATATTTTAGATAAATATACTCTTTATTTTTTGTTGTTGAAAACAACATTAGTTCAAGTAAATAATCATAGCTTAAAGCGATTTTTTTCAAACAATCAAATTATTAGTTATCCGTGCAGGGCCGGAGAAAGAATACTAATCTCTGCGGCCGGGGTCGGCCTGTCGTAAAAGGCGACAAAACAACTCACCCTAGCTACGTGGTAGGGGCCCAAGCCCGTTTGGATGGCGACCACCTTTAGTCTTAGGTATGCCGCCATAATAACCTTGTATTGTGTTCTGGCATTAGTGACCCAAGTTCCTGTACCCTTAAGGGACAGCAGCATGTTTGCGATGCCACTGGCGTTGCAAACACCCATAAGCGATGGTAACTGCTAAATTCTAAGCGGGCCGTCTGCCTGTATGCTATCCTACAGCAATAAAAAAATATATGTATTAATAGTTTCGTTAGATAATTAGTGATGTACTTGCTTAAAGCTGTATTATTTGTTTTACTTCAATTTAAATTATTTAATTTAATATATTTTATAAATATTTTTAATTGTGAATAAAAAATATAATTATTATGAATACTTTCTACGTGGTAGGGCCCCAAGCCCGTCTGGATGGCGACCACCTTTGGTCTTATGTATGCCGCCATAATAACTTTGTGTTGTGTTCCGGCATTAGTGACCTAAGTTCCTGTACCCTTATGGGACAGAACGTGTTCGCGATGCCACTGGCTTTGCAAACACCTATAGGCGACGGTAACTGCTAAACTCTGGGCCGTCAGCCTGTCTACTTTCTACAGCAATAAAAAAAATTAAATGATTATTTGGGAACTGTGTCACTTAAATTTTCTTCTTGCTCTGTTATAAACACGTGAATTGTAAACAAATTGGGAACAAATTTATGGTAAATTAATTAATAATTAAGTTTAATTAATTACTTTTTACTTTATTATGAAAACATACCTTTGGCCTTGCATACCATATTTTAAACAAATGCTAATGCACTATAGTGGTCCTATGCGAAACAATATCTATCAGTAATAAAATTATAATTTATTATTTTTTGAATAACTTTTCTTCCTACATTGAGGTCATTAACACTTTAAATGAAAATAATTTTAAATGTTATTTATGCAAGAGTTTAAAATTATATTATTCTTATCTATCCTAATATCAAAAATCTAGAAAAGATGTAAAAAAGTATTAATTAAAAGATTATTTCAAATATGTTTAATCAGTGGGAAAAAGAGAAAGAAAATGTATATTACAAATTTCATAGATTCCGATTTTTACCTTGCAACAAAAATGCATGATAGCACATTAACAGACCCATTGCATAGTGTCGTCGATTTTAGCCACAGGTCATTCTACTTTCGTTGATTGTACATAAAATTATAATGTAAGCTTAATACATTAGTTTATTTGGACCGTTGAATTAATTGGTCAACAGTGGTTTTGTTGCCCTTGATATAAGATTGATTTCTGATATATTTATGCTCACAGTTCATGAAACTATCAGTTATTTTGGAAGATTTGCTCAATTTTTTTTTAAATCTTGATTTTAATTTTACACTTCAAAATTCTGAATAAGAAAATGAAAAAAAAAACAGATAATATTTAAAATGTATTTTTGTAAATTATAATAGTATGCATCAAAGTATTATAATTAAATTAAGACAGGAAAATGTTGAAAATCCGACACTATACAAAACCGACTACAATACAATACCGACAGTTCAGAACTTTGAGCAAAGGCTACATCCACACCTTGTGGGAACAAGATATTGTGTGGATGAAGTTGCTTTGCTCATCTCTCCTACAGACAACGTATTTGCTATTGTCCAACGCTATTTTGTGTATCCACTTTATTGACCAAATAAAAAGTTAATCATTTTCGTTTATTTCTTTAAAATATAGGATGTACGCTGAAATCATAAAAACTAGAGCATATTCATTATTTTCATGAATATATTCGTAAACCGCGCACTTGAAAACAGAAATTCGTAGAGATATCCAGGGCAACAAAAAATATTTATTTTTGTAAAGTTGTGTTACGATTTAATCATCGCTGTGATGATCATAGGAGTGAATTAAACCAACTGATCATTAATATGATCCTCATCATCTTAACAGCAGAACTTTAGAACCTTATACAGTATCTTTAAACTTTCAAATAAGAACATGTGTTCAATAGGGGTCCATTTTTAGACCTTGTCTGCCCCCAAAATAAGTTTTCGAACCCAAGAGGTCCACACAAATATCGACCACTTTGGGAATCCCTGCTTTAATTGTACCATGAATTTATATTCTTGTTTAATATTTAACTGCATTGTACTATAATCGCCTTGACAATAAACATTCAAACGAAATTGTGTTTCAATTAATTTTGCGAATTCCGACCTGATTTAGTCGATAAGAAATCGTTAAATATCTGTACCCACGGCACTTGCACGTCAGTCTTTAACGCTTTCTTTGTATACATACGAAATTTGGTATTTGCACTGTCTTTTATCTAATGAACAGAAAAACTGGGTTTTTTATGTATATCATAGAAAAGAGGGTAGATGGCCTTACTCTTATTTTTGGACGGAGCTGAGAACTTTGAACAGGAAAATATAGTTTCAAAGAAAACGAGATGGTAAGATTTTATACATAAGTATATAATTATGTAAATACTTCAAAATATATAGCTGTCATTAGATGTTGTTTACTCAAGAAGAAACCAATAAAAGTGTCGCTTGAGGATATATTAGATGATTGACAACGAAATTTCGTGTCATATTTTCACTGTGAAACGAAAAAAATAATTTAAATAAAAAGGATGACAAATTTTTCTCCAAAAAGGGGTTAACGTCAGGCAGGCAGGCGGCTGGTTGTAAAAACTAAGCCATAACTATTACAACATGCAACATGTGTCGACCCCATATAACGTAGGATAAGGGCAGGACGAAGAAGAAGTCATTTACTAAAATGTAAATATTATTTTTTAATTGTAAATATAAATAAAAATCCGATTTATAATTAAAGAAAATACTTTATTACCTAAAACTTAATAAACGTCAGATACAAATAATCAATATCACAATTCCTTCTAGAACGTTCAATAAGTACAAGAGGCTTTTAGGTAACCATATTAATACATATTGTTAATTCTACATTATTTTATATTGGTTTTGCTCCAATAACTAGGGAATGTACAGAATAATGAGTACATGTCAAATAACATCGGCACACAAAAATAAAAAGAAATGACATAAATATAAGTAAATTGGAAAAAAATCCTTGAAATTTGCCAAAAATTACTACTATAAATAGCGATTATGTTGAATTTAGCGCGTCAATATACACGCCGAAAGGTAGGTGGCGTCAAATGTACACACTTCTTTATTTTTTGTGTACCGGTGTAATTATTGTAATAATTTTACAAAAAGCTCATTTCGCATTACATAAATTGGATAGAATTCTTTAAATTTTAACACATCATTTCGTTTACAGAGAATACAAATGTCACAAAGAGTTTAAAAATAAGCATTTGCTTATTTTCCAATTTTTATATCAAAATAATAAAGAATGTAAATTTGTCACAAAATGTTCATGAGATATCATCATAACCATAATTTCATAATAAATAACTACAAATATATATACATATATATGTATATATAACCAAGGCCTAATAATTCTTGCATACAGTACCCATAAAATCTATTCTATCAAACCGAACTAGAAATGGTAAAAATAAGCAAGTTTTAATTAAAAAAATTATATACATTATAGTAAGGTTTATAGGTTATGATCGGTACAATTTTCAATTGTCTATACACGCTAAGGCGTGGCTTATGTCAACATTACAACTTAAAAGCAACATTTCGCGTGCTTTACGTTTCATTGAGTGAATCGTTTTTATTTGGTCTGTTTAGGCATGCGAGTAAGCGCTAACATAAATTTATATACATAGACAGCATTTGCAAATATTCTAAATTTAACATTCAAATCACAGATCTCATTTAACACAAACTTCTAAAACTACCCTTGTTTGCAACCCTTCAAAGGTTCTTTGAACTTGAATGAATTAACTGGATTGAAATGATCCAACAGAAAATAAATAAGCATTTCATTCCAACAATTAGGTGAGGTATAATTTTTTTTAAACTACAAAATATCTCTTTCCTGGAAAGTTCATCCAATGTCGCTAATGAAGCGATCAATTCCTTCAAATATATTTTAAAAAATAATGGATTTCACTAATTTTAGTGAATGCGCTTGTTATTATTATTGCACATGTTATTAAATAGACTAGATATATTACCTTCATATTATAATTCATTTGTGATGAATTTCATAAGATTATTTGTGATGATGATGAAGAAATAGTATTTATTAGTTTGAAAAACTATATCAAATTATTATTTTTATACATTAGGGTTGTTCGATTGAGTTATATCCGTCGAGTCGAGTAAAGGTTCCGTATCGGAGTTCGTTAGTATCGTATTCACAGTATTGTCGACGGAACCATAAACAGAAGGTCTGATGTCTACTTCGGGCGCTTCTACTGTTAAGTTCGGAGCAGAACTCGATGCGAGTGTATCGGCGCCCATTAGTCTAGAGCTCTCGTCGTAGCCCCTTGGCATATGGTACATTGACTTACCGCGAAGCCGTCTGCTGAATGAGCTCCCTGTGAATCGAGTTACATGTAATAAGCTTTCACCATTTGGAGTCATTCCAACCCTTTTCTTGGAGGAACGACATACCAATAGACCTATGTTTGACACTTTGTTTACCACCGCCCTCCTTTGGTGACCTATCTGTATACGAGAGGAATCTCTTGCTTTCGCGAAGCTTGAAGACCTCCCTCCCCTCTCCCTTCTGAACGGGTTTCGTAGTATCCATGGGGTGTTAAAAGTTGGCAAATGGCTTCAATTGTCTAAAATCTAAATGTAATCTAATCTGCTTCAAATATTTACTATCCACGGAATAAAATTGTCAATGAAGGTAGTCGAAGCATATTGTGGCATAGTTGATAGACCGATGACAATACTCAACAATGGTTCCCAAGCCCTGGCAAGGGTGTGTATTGGCGGACTGCATTTTCTCAATTCAATTTCTGTCCCGCGTTTGGGTGTTTATGTATAATATTTATTTATTTACAAAAGAAAAGTATATAATTATGTATATTGTATGTATATTAGTTGTCTAGTACCCTTAACACAAATACTATGCTACTTAGCTTGGGACTAGATGGCGTTGTGTGAATTGTCCCAATATATTTATTTATTTATTATTAATAAACACCTAGACGCGGGACGGGATTTGAACTGTTACGCCACGTAGGCCGTCGCACTATGTATGTTTTATCTTTATTCAAGTGCAAAAATAAACTTTTTTTTATTGCTGTAGACTAGCAGACAGGCTGACGGCCCGCTTAGAATTTAGCAGTTACCGTCACCTATAAGTGTTTACAACGCCAGTGGCATCGCGAAGACGCTGCTGTCCAATAAGGGTACACTTGCGATTGTAACCCCATGAGTCGTCTTGATGAAATTACATTCCTCGCCTATTTAGAAGAAATTCTTACCGACAACTCCGAGATGTTCGGATATGTCCCGTTTAACATCGGAAACATCCCACATGGCCAAGAAGGAGCCCAAGCAGGACGGCGACGGGTCCAAGGGCGACATGTACGGCTTGTATGAGAAACTGTAGTGGTGGGCGATCGCGGCCAAGAACATCTCTATGCAGATAAGGAAATCCTAAAAATTTGCAAGTAATCAATAGAGTAATAAACATGTGGCTACAATTATACCTTTGTAAGACATTATCTTAAGATACATCATTATCTATTTTACAAATATTTATACAGTAGAATCCGTTTATTATGACTCCGCATTAATGGTGGCAAATATAACCATTAACTAATAAATTTACCGGTACAAAAAATTATCATTTCTATTCCATAAATAAATAATTTTATTTTGGTTAATACCAAAACTGTTAAAAATACTGTTTAACAAAAACACTGCATGTAGTCGCGTAGGTAATTATTGGAAATTATATACATGCAAGTTTCAACTTTATTCCACAACGTTTACGATTTATTTCCGCCTTGCAGGTGTTTTCAACTTATCATGTAAATATTGAATTTTGATGATTCGATTGTATGCTCTATGGCCTTCAAAATAAAGCACAATGTTAAGAAACTCATTCCAAACCCTTTGAGTTTAACAGTAACAAAATTAAATCAACCAAAAGATTTACCGATATTTTCAACCAATAATAATATCGGTAAAAAAAATATCAATTACCAATTAACAGATAAATAAATTCAACCGTTAACGCCATCTTTGCGCATATAATGACCAACCGCTTAATATGAAGAAATTACACAGTGAAGTATGTCCGGTTATAGTGACCGACATAATTACTAACACTTAGGCGACACAAAGGCGACGAAACAACCCACTCTAGCTACGTGGTAGGGTTAAGTATGCCGCCATAATAACCTTGTGTTGTGTTCTGGCATTAATGACCCAAGTTCCTGTACCCTTATGGGACAGCAACGTGTTCGCGACGCCACTGGCGTTGCAAACACCTATAGGCGACGGTAACTGCTAATTCTAAGCGGGCCGTCAGCCTGTCTGCTGTCTTACAGCATTACAAAAAAATATTATGTAAAATGCTGTTTCTCTCTATGAAAATAAATACATACCTAGTCAGGTCATAAATTCTGTCACATGTTTAATGTAAAATAATTGTAACAAGTTTATTCATTATGTAACCATTTATATACCAAAATGAACTTAACAAAATATAGATTCTTATGACATTAAAGTTTATTCAAAATGACCTCCGTGATTTTGAATACAAGCCTTCAATCTGCGCGGCCAGTCCTCTATCGCAGCACGAACGAG
This sequence comes from Malacosoma neustria, assembly GCA_963693495.1. Classification (NCBI taxonomy): domain Eukaryota; kingdom Metazoa; phylum Arthropoda; class Insecta; order Lepidoptera; family Lasiocampidae; genus Malacosoma; species Malacosoma neustria. The sequence continues at coordinate 8,638,150 of OY856372.1, forward strand.
GTCCATGTCAATATCGGCGGCTGCCTTAATCAAGGATGTCTTGAGTGACTCCAAATTGGGATGAGGCTTTGAACACGCCTTTTCCTCCAAGTGTTGCCATATCTTGTAATCTAACGGATTCAAATCTGGACTGGAGGAGGGCCAGTCTTCGTGCCGGATGAAGTCGATTTCACGCGCCGCCAGCCAGTCTTGTGTGCTCTTCGCTCTATGAGCTGGCGCCGAATCTTGTTGGAATACCCAGTGCCTGTTATTGGACATGGTATGAGAAACAGGTTCCACAAGGTTCGTCAGGACTGTATTTTGATACACAACAGCATTCGTTTTTACACCTTTCTCACAAAAATGTATCTCTGTTATGCCCCAATAAGAAACTCCCAACCATACCATGAGCGAGGATGGAAAATGACCTCGTTGGACACGCGGAATACGGTTGCTCGCTTCTTCACTACTGTGTGCGTACACCTTATCATTTTGTTTGTTGTAGCTCTCTTCTACGGTAAACATTTTTTCATCCGAAAAAAGAATTTCCCGATATTTTTTTCCCGCGTACCGCTTCAACAAAGCGCGGCATCTCTTCAGTCTCAGGTCCATTAGACGAGCATTCAAACGATGTCCTGTTTTTCTTCGATATGCCCGAAGCCCTAAGTCTTCATTTAACACCCTTTTCACCGTGGTTCTGCTTAACCCCATCTGAAGGGCCAACAGTTTCTGCTTACGTTTGGGATTTCTTTGAATTCGTGCCTTCACAGATTTTATCACTGCTGGAGTCCTAACAGACCGAGGGCGACCACTTCTTGACCTGTCATCTACACTAGAGTCTTCATTGTATCGTTTGATGGTACGATAAATGAATCTTTTGGTTATATTCAAATTTTTCAGTATGTTAAAAATTTGAATTGGCGCGTAACCGCAACGATGCAACGCAATAACTGCAACACGGTCTTCTTTAAACGTCCACTCCATATTTAAAAAATGAGTAAAATTCTAAAAGTATACATTTTTATTTTCATGAACAATTCGAGATTCGAATTCAATAAACTTTTTTGTGGCCAGCATTCTAAAAGAAAAGTTTTTACTGTGTGACAATACTTATGACCTGACTAGGTACATACATTTATAACCTAACAAAAACAAGAGGTTGTTTATTTTCTACAAAATGCTTTGCATGACGTCCACTTAGTATGACATGTTGTCATTTCCCTTCGATGTCATTGTAAATGGACTCCACTGTACGTACATATATTATATAATTCTTCTACTAAGTATTTTTTTTGATAATTATTTTTATTTTCTAAATACCACGCTTGGTCATTTGCTCATGGTTAGCGGGGCTTAGGTTTTCGTCACATAATCAAATTATATTAACTTTTTGAACATCGTATTTTTGAATTATTACATGAGAACTAGAGGAAGAGGTTCATCTCATATACTACTGACACCAAGAGGAGGCAAGGTGGTCAGAAAATTGTCAAAAGTAGATCATATGGTACCGGAACGTTCCCTTAAGATGGCACAAAGCCATGTCGTCCTTGAATATGTGGATTTCATTACAGCTCATAAAAATATTTTCACGATCTGTAAGTAGAGTATTTTGGTCGAAATATATGTTTATGCAATCTTTGTTGGGACAGATTTCCGCATATTGCAGGGTCTTCTAGATCCAAGAAAACCATCGAAACGTAACTTACGTTTTCACAAATAATAATAAATGATATGCATGTATTGATCAAACTGCATCGTGGTTTCGTGGCTTTCCATTGTATCTGTTTTAAATACAATTTCTGATACAAACGTTGCCATTTATGGCAAACATTATGACCAAACAGCCACACCGAGATTACTAGTGTGTGTTATGCGCTAATTCACTAACCCTATACTCAAACTCAACAGTTGGAAGTTAAAGGGTTTTCTTATTTTTATACTAGCTGACCCGGCGAACGTTGTTCTGCCATATAAATAAAAAAATACTATAATAAAAATAGCTTATGTCCTTTTGCAAGATTCACTATCTCTGTACCGAAATTCATCAAAATTGGTTCAGCGGTTTAGACGTGAAAACGTAACAGACAAACAGTATAAACAACAGTATAACTCTGTTTATATATTAATACTAGCTGTGCCCGCGACTCCGTCCGCGTGGAATAGTGACTTTAGACAGCATTTTTTGGATATATGAGGTCAAATTAAATTGGAAATTCAACCTACAAAGTCCAGCCTAAGCTGAACCCTATTTCATATGATTGATGATATAAATCTGAGGTGAACTTAAATTGGTATATAAAATTTTCGAAACTTATAATTTTTAACAAAAACTATTTTTTTTCTAAAATTAAAATAGCCTTTGTTACTCCTTGATACATCAGCTATCTGCCAGTGAAAGTCCCGTCAAAATCGGTGCAGCCATTTCAGAGATTAGCCGGAACAAACAGACAGACAGACAAAAATTGTAAAAAATGTTGTTTTGGTATATGTACCGTGTATACGTCCGAATGCACATAGTAAAAAGCGGTTATTTTAATATTACAAACAGACCCTCCAATTTTATTTATTTGTATGTATGTATAGGTGTATAGACAAATACATAATACGTATTAAGTATTTTGTAAGGCTTACACATAAAAGTTAGATATATGCTGTCCCGGGCTTTTTGTAGGACTATTTAAGATAAACATTTCCATTATACATTAAATACTTGTAACTCTAACGGTTTTTACAGCGCACGCCAGAATAGCTCGTGGATGGCAGAATTTTTTCCTACTTTTTTGACACTTATCGTTATATTTTGGGCAATTCACACATCTTTATAAATTATAGCCTATGTGTTATTCTGATGTATAAGCTATATTATTGTAAAGTTTCATTAAAATCCATTCAGTAGTTTTTGCGTGAAAGAGTAACAAACCTACATTCATAGAAACTTTCGCGTTTATAATATTAGTAGGATTACGATAACTTATTTATTCTGTATTTCGCGTAAGAAATATGAATAGCGTGTCGTATACATACGATCACTTTCTAGACGCTGATCTCTAGATTCCAAATTTTCTAGATTCTTATCGGCGCGCTCTATGTACCCGCGCAGGCGTGTAGAACCTACAATGTCCAGTCTAAGCTGAACCCTATTTCATATGATTGTTGATATAAATCTGAGGTCAACTTAAATTGTAAGTTAAAATTTTCGAAACTTATCATTTTTAACAGAAACTATTTTTTTTCTAAAATAAAAATAGCCTAAGTTACTCCTTGTTACATCAGCTATCTGCCAGTGAACGTCCCGTCAAAATCGGTGCAGCCATTTCAGAGATTAGCCGGAACAAACAGACAGACAAAAATTGTAAAAAATGTTGTTTTGGTATATGTACCGTGTATACGTCCGAATGCACTTATTTATAAGCGGTTATTTTAATATTACAAACAGACCCTCCAATTTATTTATTTGTATAGATTACCAACAAAAATGTTAAATAAATTGTTTAAAAAAGTTTCAAAGTTTAACCTTAAGAAGTGATTTAAAGGAATGATAGTACTAAATAACTGTTTAAATTAATTTGCATGATGTCTTACAAAACAGGTTCCATGTATAATTTACTCCATTTTGTTGGATGGAAGCTTGAATAACTTAAAACTAAATGTAACTTAGCAACAGTTTTTTGTGTGGACTAAATACCAACAGCGAAATCGTGGCTTTTGCATATGGTTGAATTTCATTTCTGTAATGGATAACGCACTTCGTTCCGTACGCTTGCGGAGGTCACGGGTTCGATTCCCGTCTCGCGTCTGGATCATCATTATCATCTTAGCGTTGAATCCCGGTTGCAGTCCAAACTCTCGCTTCGGCGCCCGGGGTCCGCTTTCCGACTTTTTCTTTTCCACTTCGCACGGTCTTCAGCATCTCTGGTAGTGAGTCCATTGGCACGCATATCACCCTTTACGACGTCAAGCCAGCACTTTTTGGGTCTACCCCTCCTACCAGGGCCCGGGGGAGGCGGCATGGCCAGACATTTGTGCCCCACGAAAGCAGCCGTATGCCGTAAAATCGTAGCCATACCAGCGAAGGCTACACTCCTGCAATTTATCCGCAATGTCACGGACATGAAGGCTGACGCGAATGCGAGACTTCCTAACGCGGTCCTTCCGCGTCACTTCACACATCCACCGCAGTATATTCATCTCCGTGACACGCAGTGCTTGCTTGTGTCGCTCCGGCACCGGCCACGCTTCACATACGTATAAAAGGACAAGCCTAATGATAATCTTATAGAATGTCCCTTCAATTTAACCAGTACTTTAGGGTCACAGGTGACACCAGTCACCTTACGCCATTTGGCCCACGCGGCAGCGATGCGTGTCTTAACGCATATGGGTCTCGCGTCTGGGTGTTTAGGTATAATATGGATTTATTTACAAAAAAAAAAAGTATATAAATAGTATATCAGTTGTCTAGGGCCCATAACACAAGTGCTACTTAGTTTGGGGCTAGATGACGCTGTGTGAATTGTCACAAAAATTTTATTTATTTATTTCTTCAACACGCCAAGTCGCCATTGCTCACGTGTCTAATATGACAATTCGTCGGAAGTTGAACAAATAACGACAACATTAGTGTATATATAAAGTGTATAAACATTTCGAGATGTTAGGGCTCCGATCGCATCTGGATGGCAACCACCCCTGGTTTCTAAATATGTCGCCGTAATAACCATATGATGTGTCATAAATAACCCGGTTCTATTATCCCTATGCGGAGCAGCAGCGTGTTCGCGGTGCCCCTAACGTCGCGAATATCCATAAGCGACGGTAGCTGTTAAGTGTTTATAGTGGGCCGGCAGCCTGTCTGATATTAATATATAATAAAAAAAGTGCATAATATTTACCTGCAGCTTTGATGATACAATCTTGGCTGACTCTTTATCAGCTAAATCGAATATGGATGATATTACTCCACAATATACTAAGACGTTTATTATTACACCTTGGCTGGAACATTGCAAAATTTAAAACTTACAAAAGACAAGAATAGACAATATAAACTCATGATTGCTTTCCAACCTCAGAGTCTACTATTTTGTATAAAAACTTTTATAAAAATTTTGAAGCGAAGCTTCTATACGGGCGTTCGGGCCTCTCGCCGCGCGGCCTGTCTATCCGTGCTAAGCGTCAGATTTTACCGTTACACAAAATCGTCAGATTTGGTACCGTTACGAGAGCTGCAACGCGCGCGCGGCAGCTACCTCCCCACCTCAGTGTACGTGGCTTTCACCTTATGAAATTGTTTTCGTCATTAATAAGTATTATATGATTACAACAAATATAGACGTTAAAGACTGTTTATCGAATGGTTTTATAGGTAAATTAGTATACATTGAATACTATGAAAATGATGAAATTTCTTGCTCTCTTCACGATTAGAAGAAAAAAATTTGGAGAGCTCCGCTGTAGCCTGGCGTTTTTAGGCGTGTATTTTATTGTTAATGTATTGATTTTCCCAAGTATTCAGTTTTTTTTTCTCAAGGCTTTATTTTTTTCTCTCACATCTGTTTTTTTAGTCTTTTTTTACGCTTTGTTCCTATGCATTATACTATAAAGCTACACTTCTTTTTTATATATGAAGTTCAGGAGGTGGCCTACCCTAAAGCAAGTGGGCACCGTAGCCTTTGAATGTTCACAACACCAGTGGTTTTGTCTACGCGCTGTAGGCCTCGAAGAAACTTTATAATACTGTTTTTGTTTATGTAAAACCTTTTATGATTAGATTTTCTTGACAAGTTGCGAAAATAAGTAGGCTAATTCGATTGTATGCATTGAAATGAAAGCAATTAGATTTTTAAGTTGGAGTTCAAAAACGATTGCAGACCAAATAACTAAATGAACGAAAAGCAAAAGCTACATCTTTTCCTAAAGCTATTTATGCAGTAACAATCACGCCGAACTGTTTATCCATAAATAATTTTAATTAAATTTAAAATAAATTTATTTATATTTTATCTATACTTTTTAATCAAAAATGTCTGAAAAGATATGAATTAAATTTGGTAAACACAACTTACATTCTGGATATGAATATACATATGTATTAATATTCCTATCTATAGTGCTACAACAAAATTAAATAAACTGTATTATAATTATACAGATTTTCTATTTAACGAAGTCCATTTGGCTTTGAATGTTGTAAGGTGTGCACATGCACACTGTTTTAGTGTGCGTAACCTCGGGAGCGCTCAGTCTCGATCGCGTCGCGATGCGGTCCATGTCACTAGTATCTTGAGTTCGCGCCAAAAAAATTTACACAGTAACGTCAGCATGGCAAGTAAATGTAAAAGCGTTATCTACAGTGAGGTAATATTTTTTCCATAAATTGCATCACACACACACTGAAGTTAACATAAAATATATATTATCTCCGACATATCGCTTATCATACAATTCAATGGACTACCATGCACAGTTAATATAATCTATATTAGATCATCTTAAGATAAAATATTTATATTATTATGTATGTCCTATATTGAATAAATGATTTTCTATTATATTCGATGTGTGCAATGCGTTATATATCGACAGCAATCCATACCAACATTACAAAATTAGTTACTTATTTGGTTTTGTTTCAGAGTCCAAGCATGATAGCTAGCGTTTATCACTTCCTACGAGAAGAGTATGAATTTACAAAATCAGTTATGGAGTCTAATTGTGATTTGTCTCATTTACGAGATATTACACGGCTGCAGCTGAGATTACAAATGTTTCTATGAAAACTGTTCAACGGATATTAAAAGAAGATAACGAATTGCCATCCACTTCATTAAAATTCGCTTCTCCTATGAAGAGAAGAAGAAAGCGAGATAATGAAACAGAAATAGATAATTTTACAGCCGATATGTTTGTGCTCATGTCGAAAAACTTGAAAAAGAATACTTAAAATACTACGACCTGGATTTTAAGATCGTAATTAATTTGCATGACGGCTCCGACGACAGCGAATCTTGGAACTTGAATGTCTGTCTGATAGTGATTAAATATGCTTCTTTCATTATCAGATAAACATTCAAGTTTCAAAGTTGGAGTTTTATTTCTCTTCATTGCAACCTATAATTATTCTATAATATTATTTACTTTGGTACATGTTAATTTCAACATTGAATAAAAAAAATACGTGTCAGATTTCATTGCTTTAGCACAAACAAATCGTTTACACACACAAGCGCGCTTATCTGTACACATAACTTTTTTTTGTATCGAGGAAAAACCTCTCTTGACGGGTTCCCCGGCCCAGGGGGACCGAAGGATATGTGGGACTCCGGGAAAGATGTTCAGCCATCCGACTACCCATTTAAAAACCCCGCTGTTCTCCTATCGCCTACGCCCGGGCCTACGGATATGTGGCCTGCCGATCTCGTGGCCCGGGCCGGCGCCGGCCCGCCCTTTGTTTCAAGGCGGGCCTCTTCAAAAGTGTTGGCGCCAGGGGGTCAGGGTTTCGTCCTCCCGGCGCTCTCCTGTATTGTAGATGAGGGGGGCCGCGGAACAGCACGCGGCCCTCTCCCTCGCGGCAATAGTGCGGGCGGCAGATGCTCCCCCGAGGGGCCGCCCGCGGCCGCTCTCATTTGTACACATAACTACTACAACCAGAGCCAAATGGACTTCGTGAGATAGAACATCTATACAAGTATTTTAAATATTTAAATACAAAAAATAGTTAATTACATGTAAATATCCTGCCTGAAATATTTGTTATACACATTTTTTTAAGGAAATGTAGATAAAATCACAAGAATATATTAATTTATAATAAAGATACTTACAAGAATGAGAAGAACACGACAGCTTTTATGCACAAAAACTTGCCAATTGGCTTCATTGGTTTCAATTCAGTTTTATTAGCTCTATAAAACAGCACCAGACAGTACATTGCAACAAATTGGGACAAATTATTAATTGCCACAATATATGGAAAGGCCACTTTGGGACTGAAGTCACTCTCTCCATAGACTCCAGACAACTCGCATATCATTGATATGACAGTTGTGATTGGCCTCACTAGGGTATATTGCAGTATACCATGTTTGCAGTTGTGCACAAACTCCCTGAAAAAATATACTAATTTTAGTGTACTTTTTGATCCGCAAATAAACAACAACCTCCATGGTGTAACGGAAAATGCACGTCAGTACGCTTGCAGAGGTCCATGGCTCTATTCCCATCTTCTGTCTAGTGGTTTATATTTGTGTAGTATATTAGTTGTCTAGTATCCATAACACGTGCTATGCTACTTGCTTTGGGACTGGATGGCATTGTGTGAATTGTTCCAATATATTTATTTATTTAAACTATTTAGCAGAACTCAAACTAAAAATAGATTGCAAGATAATTTTTTTTTATCACATTGACCTTTTATATATTTCAATTTTCAACTTCTACATTTATTTTAAGTGTAGAATAAGAATAAGTATTTTTTACTATTTGTTTGATATCTATAGTATTAAAGTTAAAAAATAAGTTGAGAGAAAATGGTAATTGGATTTAATTCAATATGTTATTATGATGATAGTTATAACATTGAATAAGAAATTAATATTTATTCATGAGAAGTACAAAAATAGAAATTTCAATGACATTTAAAGTTATTAATTTATGTAATTACTTAATATTACATTTGATTACAATATATTAGAAAAGGATATTTATATTTATGTAGAAACTATCCATTTCTTTTTACTTACCTTCCCATCTCCCATGGAGTCAAACAACACAATGGGAATATATGATAAACCTGTGGTTTTGTCTCCAAAATGGCCTCTAAGTCTTGGCCATCATTCAAATAATTTAACAAATACTTCATAAAATTATATATCACATATGCCTCATAACATTCTCTTAAGGAATCCACATAAATTGACTGCTCCGGGAATTCTAAGCCAATCCATGCATTTAAGGCATAGATTGGGACCATCCATAATATCCTAAAATAGATTATCATTTAATATTGATTTCTAACCCTCTGGCTGCCAGACTTCTTCAACTCAAATGCAGCAAAGAAAAAGTAGCAATATCTGCTCAATATGTTCTCAGTGCTTTATATCTTCTTAAGTTTTATAAATTTATTTTTTATGTTATTCAATAAATATATACGAAATGTAATTTAATTGAAATTCATTTAATGAACTAGGTTTTTATGACAATCTAACTAGATTGATGATGAAACTTCATGATAAAAATCGTTTCTAGAAAGAAAAAAAAAAATATTAAATTGAGCAGTTAGTTCTAATTCCATTTGTTATAAAATTTAATCTTTAGTTTTGTTCATTGAGATATCCTAAACATACTGCAATATTCATTATATTTGCTCTTAGCAGAGCTGGGAAAAACTAAATTTTATATTAAATATTAGCTCAGCAAATTAAAATGAGTAAATATGGTTTACAGATATCATTTTTAAATATAGTAATAAATTTTAATACATTTTGTTATTATGTTGATTAATATGTGTTATTCAGGATTATATGTGATAGTAACATTTTGTGTTTATCACCATTGTTTACATGTAAATATTATTTGTAATCACAATAAAGCATTCAAATATCCTAACTCAACCAAAGATAATTCTTAAGCCTTATCACTTTATTATAATCAAGCTTAATTATGTTATAGGGTTTAAGAACGCAACGAAAATATAATTCGATGACAAATCATAACAAATATTTTGTTCTATCGATGAGTAATTTACTAATACATTAGAAATATTTGGTAGTTCTAAAGCTAAACAAATTATTTACATTTTTACCTTATAATATGTTTTTGTAATGATGGTTTTGTGTAATACACTATATGCTGAGTTATCTGCCATACGGAGATAGGCACTGCCAGAAGGACAAACCCACCTCCGACCAAAGCACCTTGATCTGACTTTTTAAATCCGTTTTTTATAGAATGAGCTATAAGGATCGGAACCAACACTACTATTAATATAACATATAATGCAATAAGAAATGGCCTGATCCATAGTCTCCATTGACTAAAGAATGTAAATACCGTCGAAGAACACATAATTTCAAATAAGATTACTCAATATTATCGAAATAAACATGACAATATTTTTTTCTTTCGAAAACCGGTGATAACTTTTGATAATTACTGCTTGTTATTTATAAATTACATATAATAAACAGAACAATCAAGATTACGAATTATTGTTGTGATATCGACTGATAAATTGATATCGTGTTCCTTTTCCTAGATTTGGTTATGTACTGTAAATTGTGTAAATTTTTGGACATTGACATTGACGTCTTACCAAAACGATAGTTAGTGTCTTATGTACATTTTTAATATTAGTCTCCATAATGTCTTTTAGCCATTTTTTACTTTGTGTTGTATAAAGGCAATGTTTACGATTCTAAATGAAATATATCCTAAATTAAATTATGTACACATTTTTGACAACAAAAATTTATTACAATTAAATTTTATTTAATGGCAATATAATAGTTTTGGCGCTAACCAGAATTTGACAAGGAGAGAGAAATATATATAAAACCATTAGGAGTAAAAGAGATAGATATATGTTTGAATGACTTTTTCCCATAGTAGTGTTGCCAAACTTAATTTCTTATGTTGATAGAAAAAACATTGCAGGTGTGTGGTTTTTTTTATCAAAATGGTTTTGGTTAATAGATTATAATTTTAATAATATATATGTATTATAACTTTAGCTTAGCTAAAGTTTTCCCGTAATTTACCCCAACAGTAAACCAAGTAGAGCTCCATTAATTTGTACATTTACAGTTATACGCGTAACACGTATTTTGTGCATCGAGCTTGAGCATTGAATTAGGCCACATAGCGATCTCTCCCTAAAATACCGCTGTTCTGGTTGTCGACGTATCAAGTAAACGTGAGTTTGTAATTTATTGCTTACTTTACGAGTAAATTATCTTTATGTGCAATACACACTACTAGGGATATGCAGTGGATTCTATAGATAACATTTGTGAAGAAGTATATCGCGAGTCGATAATTCGTATGTTTTCGTAAATGGGTCACCTCGCCATTCTTAAAAGAAACGAGTTGTTTTGTGATTCTGCTCATTGCTACATTCTCCTTCGTGAATAATACTATCAAATGCCGACAATTCACAGTCTGTTGGTTTAGATTTTGATGTTTGTTTTCGTAGTCTGGAGGCGGGAGAGTGATGTACAGGAAAGCCACGAACTGGTGATGTGATGTCATCTAAAGGGGAAACAGAGGCCGACTCTGGCACGGTGTCACCCAACCTCCCAGTGCCAGTGGTGGTTAAAAATGAACCAGTGAGTATTAGCAAAACTTTTTCTAAAATCAGGAATTTCATTTAATAAGCAGTGTGTGACACTTTGTCACTAGATCCCAGCAAAACCTTTATCTTATCCCAGATTATTTTTCATTATCAGCATAAATTCAGTTTCTTGTAATCTTAACAGGTGACATGTTTATGATTTCATTGAAGTACAATTAAAAGGGAATTATTTTAAATCTTTAATTATTTATCAGTGAGGTAGTGACCATTACTTTGGTATACTTCAATAATATAACCATTAATTATGATGAAGTATATTTCATTACACAAATAGTGAAAATTTATATATTAAAATATTTGATTATAAATATTGTAATAACATAAATATGGTTGTGTCTGCAATAAACAAAATTGAAGGTTGCACTTAAATTTTAGTGTTAATTTTTTTTCCCTTAATATATCATAATATATGTTATATATTAAAAAGAGTACCTATTATGTCTATGAACTTTCTATAAATATATTTTAAAGAAAAAAATAATAGTAGGAAACATGTTTATATATAATTTTAATATAATAATATATAGGTAATAATATTTGAACAGATGAAGCTGAATTTGCAGTTAGTATTTTATAGAGTTCTAAGATATAGTTGTGGTTTGTTGAATTGATTAACCAGCTAAATGTGTGTCTTAAACTGATGACTAGATCTTTTATTTAGAGCCACATAGTCATTACAATAGTGACCTACATTAATTCTATTTTATCTACTAGAACGTCCTAAGCGTTAATTGCATAATATATTATAAAATTAAATTTTCAGTATGAAAAGAACTTTATCACTGGTATGTTTCACCAGTGTGATGATTTTGCTCTGTGACAATTATTAAATAGCAATTGTTTTCAGGCTTGGCTGTAAAGCTTAAAAAAACAACTAATTAAATATATAAAGAAAGTTTTTTTACTAAACTATATATTTATATCTAATTTGCCCAGAAATTTTAATGGATTTCATAATTTAGATTTTATTACATAAGCCATCCTTTTCATTTTAGTAAAGGGTCAGGAAGACATATGACAATGTAAGAAACATTCTATTCTTTTGTGTTTTTTTTATATATCGAACATACATACTCGAATATTTTTCACACAATCATTCCCTTTGGATGAATATCAATCATATCATATTGTCAACGGTATCATTTCTATTTTAAGAATAATTAAAAATACTCATAACTAATCTACCGTAAGTAATGTGTATGCAATTATAAGTTAAATTGAATTTTCTTACTAAGAATGCTTATAATTTCTAAGGTTTCATCAGGGGAATGAAATGCACTTACTTTCATTTATAAATATATTATGGCACGTCTATTAAATTGTATAATAAGTAATATCTAATGAGTTATAATTGTTTTTCATAATTATTTACTAATTACCTGGAACTGGTAATATTTAAAACATATTAAATTTGTTACTTTTTGAGCATGTTTCAGAAGTTTTAATTTACATGTAAAGTAAATACTGGTATTCTATGCTGTCTGTCTATATTTTTAGGTACATTTCATAGATAAAGCCTTTTTAAAATAATATTCATGTTATAATATTGAAAGTATATTAGGTGCATTAGAAAGGGTTTGGTAACTTGTATATTTGAAACTGTAATTATTGTATTACAGGTGGCCACCGCCAGCAAAGAAACTCCAAAAAGAGGTGGTACATTATTGAAATGTACCACCTGTAACAGTTTCAGTACATTAAGTAGTCGCGCCCTAACCACGCACATGGCACAGTGCTCACCGGACAACAACAATGTGGCGGCCGCACAAAATGCCGACGCAAGACCCCACAGAAAACTATTTGAATGCGACGTGTGCAATATGAAGTTCTCGAACGGCGCGAACATGCGACGGCACAAAATGCGCCACACAGGCGTTAAGCCGTACGAGTGTCGAGTATGCCAAAAAAGATTCTTCAGGAAAGATCATTTAGCGGAACATTTCACGACGCACACGAAGAGTTTGCCGTATCATTGCCCGATCTGCAACCGCGGATTCCAGCGCCAGATTGCCATGCGCGCGCACTTCCAGAACGAACACGTCGGCCAACATGACCTCGTCAAAACTTGCCCATTGTGCAGCTACCGCGCCCCCACCATGAAGAGTCTCAGAGTCCACTTTTTCAACAGGTATTTGTATAACCCTTCTTTCATTTATAGCTCATATCATCTGCTTATTCTCATTTCTTATTAAATTTTTTCATGAAGATACTCTTTCTACATATTCGATCTTATATCACTTCCTCCCCTCCCCCCTTGTCGTTTTAATTCCACTTATCTATCGCCAGGCTGCCTTCGTTTGTCCCCTTTTCTACTCTTCACTCACTTTTTTCTCCCTTTACAAGTTTTTTTTGTCCTGGTATTTTAAACATTTTCATAATCCACTATACAAACCATAAATCAAAATATAAAAGATATATGCCATAAACTTTTATAATATGCTATAAATTTTTCAGGTTACAAATGTACTGAAACAAAAACATGAACAGATAATAATTTTCTAAGCTCACAATTGTTTCATATTTTCCATACAAATTGGCTAATGCAAAGATGACATCAATCATTCAAGGACTTTAGTGACGGTTTCAACTTAACCTTGTCATTCCCTAGAATTCTTGTTTACCTCTTTGGTTGAACCTGTTTTTTTCTTCACATATGCAATTAGATTAGCAAAATGTTTTATTTGTTTCATCTAATATCATCATCCCAGCGTCAAATCCCGGTTGCAACCGAAATTTCCCCTTCGGTGCCTGGGGTCCGCTTTCCGACTTTTTCTACTCTACTTCGCACGGTCTTCAGTATCCCTGGTAGTGAGCCCATTAGAACGCATATCACCCCTTACGACGTCAAACCAGCAGTTTTTGGGTCTACCCCTCCTGCAACCCCGGCGACACTGCAGTTTGTCCTCAATGTCACGGATATTAAGGCTACCGCGAACGTGGGAGTTTCTAACGCGGTCCTTCCGCGTCACTCCATACATCCACCGCAGCATATTCATCTCCGTGACACACAATCTCTGGTTGTGCTGCTCTAGTACCGGCCACGCTTCACAGCCATATAAAAGGACAGGCCCAATGATGGTCTTATAAACCTGTCCCTTCAACTTAACCGGCATTTTAGGGTCGCAAATAACACCAGTTACCTCACGCCTTTTGGTCCATGCGGCAGCGATGCGTGCTTTGACGTTGCAATCAATGTTACCAGACTCGTGAAATACAGATCCCAGGTATTTCACCTGGTCCGTGTTTTCGCCTACGCGTACGGGTGTGGGATCTGTGGAGTTACAGGCCAAGTACCTCGGTCTTGGTCACATTGAGCTGAGCACATTGTTTCATCTAATAAATTGTTACTAAAACCTTTTGGTATGTTTGAATGAAATAAAAGTTTACAATTTTTATATTTAAAACGTTTTTTATAATATCTCACAGTTTAGGGCATTATTAGCACTCCAAGATTGGCTTCAACTTATTTTCAAGTTTGCAAGTTCTGTGGACTGCTATTCTATTGTGCTCTCCTGCTAAGCTTGGGCCTCCCCATATAGGGAACTGACCGTGTACCACCGCGCTTGTCCAAGTCGGATTGGCAGGTTACATATTCGGTAATATGGTATGTAGTAATCTAATATGGCGACCACCTTTGGTCTTAAGTATGCCGCCATAATAACCTTGTTTTGTGTTTCAGCATTAGTGATCCAAGTTCCTATATCTTTATGGGACAGTAGCGTGTTCGCGATGTCACTGGCGTTGCAAACACGCATAGGCGATGGTAACTGCTAGATTCTAAGCGGGCCGTCAGCCTGTCTGCTGTCCTACAGCATTAAAAAAAATCTCTGTATTAAGGTTTCCTCGCAACATTTCTCTTCACCTGCGGTAAATGGCAATTATGCTTTAAATAAGCACATTAGGCGAGAAAAACCGCCTATGAGATGCATGCTGGGACCTTTAGATTGGTTTCCGAGTGTACAACCACTAGGCTATCAGGCGCCTTTGTGTGTACTAATTACAAATTTCTTATTAATAGGCATGGTATAGACTTAGACAACCCGGGCCCAGGCAACAACTCTGTATCCCTCCTGGCCGCTGGTATTGCGAATGCAGCCTACGCCGACGGCACTATGGACCAGGCGGCCATCAACGCGCTTGGCAGTTTGGGCTCGGGGCTGTCGGTGTCGGTTGCCGCGGCGTATTCCGACAGCGGGGACAGCAATGGGGCCCGTTCAGTGGACAACGCTACACCACCTATGCACTACTTGACGCCACATGTAGAAATATCAATGGCCGATAATAATGAAACATTCTCGCCAGGACAGAATCATATTGGCAACACAGGTGTGTGTGTATTCAGCCTTATACTGCATATTAAACTTAGTTTTATTTTTAAACTTATTTTACCCTTATGGGACGGCAGTGTGTTCGCGATGCCAATGGCGTTGCATATGCGACGGTAATTGCTAAATTCTAAGTGGGTTGTCAGCCTGTCGGCTGTCCGTAAGCAAAAAAAAAAAATAGCTGATACCTGCGACTTCGTTCGTGTTGTTTTCGTCATGAGGCAGAGGTAGAAGCGACTTCCCCTCTCCTATGCATGCGCGCTACACCGCTTGCCCCACTTCTCCGCGACAAGAAAACATATGCTTATAAAAATTGTTGTTTCTTAAAACTTTAGTAACTTTATATTAAATGAAGATATCGCCATAGTTTTTTAGCTAAGGGCCAAGTGTCTTAGAAATGAAACTTAGAAAATTTAATTGAAATCTATCCAGTAGTTTTACCGTGATGCGCGTACAACTGCAGACTTCTATCATTTTATTGAAGATAAGTAATTTTAAATCACTATCAAATCCCCAAGCTTAAGCTACATATTTAAACATTTTTTTTAAACATCAAATATGTGTAGGTTGATATTTATCATATCCTAATTAATAATATGAATGTAAAAGTAAGTTTGTTTATTACGTTTTCACGCCTAAATTGCTTAACTAATATAGATGATTTTTTTTATTGCTGTAGGACAGTAGACAGGCTGACGGCCCGCTTAGAATTTAGCAGTTACCCTCGCCTATGGGTGTTTGCAACGCCAGTGGCATTGCGAACATGTTGCTGTCCCGTAAGGGTATAGGAACTTGGATCACTAATGCCAGAACACAACACAAGGTCATTATGGCAGCATACTTAAGACCAAAGATGGTCGCCATCCAGACGGGCTTGGGGTCCTACCACGTAGCTAGGGTGGGTTGTTTTGTCGCCTTTTACGACAGGCCGACCCCGGCCGCAGAGGTTAGTATTCTTTCTCCGCCCCTACACGGATATAAATTTATAAATATGAATTTCAGTATAGTCATAGATTGGACCTTGGAGAAGAAGATAGAAATAGAAATAATTTTATTTTAGTACAATACACACATACGCACACACAATATTTAAAAAATACTAAAAAGAAGTGTATGTCCTAAAAAGGATCTAGCTCAGCATGTATAACGCTGATCTTCCGCTAAACCCAAAAGTGAAGTCACGACAGAACAACACCACCCAATTTACATACATAATAATAAATAAATAATAATGTACTAATAAATACATAGAAATAAATAAATAACATCAATATTAATAAATAATAAAAACTCAATAAACACCGTCAATTTAAAAAAGATAGGCTACTGTTTTTAAATTCATATGGCAGAACAAAGTTTGCCGAATCAACTAGTCTTAATATAATTTTTGAATCAATATAAATTTTCATTCTATAATATGATGGTGTAGTCATACTTCCTCTGACTTTATTTTCCTTTACATTCAACGCGTCATTACTATAATATGACTAGCACGATAAAACATTTTTCAATTGGGTATTTGAAAAAAAAAATTGATTTTTTTTTTATGTATTTTAAAACTTTATTATTAATAATATTGATATTTAATGCAAAAACTTTAAAAAAAAGTTTTTTTCAATTAATTATAAACAATTAAAAATTGATGAAATTTAAATAAAAATCACGTGACTATAAACGCTCCATGATTGGTCAACATAATTGTGACGTCATAATGTAATAGCTGTTAGTGATGTGAACCGATTACGATTTTCAACACCGGTATATACTTTGAAAACTAAACCGGTTTTTAAGTTTTTTTTTTAAACAAAAAATACACTGAAATAATATTAATAATCATAAGGATGTTGTCTATTTTTCTTAAAATAATCGCATTAATTGTACATAAGAAATAATCATCAAACGGACACAATATGTAACCATAAAAATCTATTTTTATTTTGCATCTTTTGCTAATAAATCATAATTCTGATTTACAAAACAAATTTAGTCAACAGCATCTGCTTGTATCCTGCTCCTTCTAGATGATATTACATATCCAGTTTTGGAAAACATTCTCTCTGAAGGTACCGATGTCGCTGATATAGCCAAATACTTTAGCGTTATTATATTTAATGGTGCTAAATGTTTGTTGGTGAACCAAAAGCACCCGCACTTCGCAACGAAGGAAAGCAGTTATGCTTTTGTGATATCTGCTTCTTCCTCTTGTGGATTTGTCTCAATATACATACGTAATATATTAACTGCAGAAGCAGTTGGATTCGTAAAGGGGCTTCTTTGTTTTAAAAAATCTAGCAATTCCGATTTTTTCTCTTCAATTGTTCCGTCACTTGACGTGTTACTTGCTTGTTCTGAAGTAGACGTTAGAAACCTGTCAGAATCTTTAATGTTATGGGCTAATTGTTTTCTTACTAGCTCTTTTGCAGACTGCATGTTTTCCGGGTGAAGAAATGCAGTTCTTAATGAGGGATGTAAGAATGTAGATATTTGGGACACAGTTCTTGTCTCATATGAGAGAAGTCTACTAGTCATATTTTACCTCAATGATGAGTGAAACATCTTGCCTATATCTGTTGCCAGGGAAATTTCAGTAACATTCAGCTTTTCAAATAATCCACATATTATAGGAATGACTAATGAACTAGTCGGATACTGAGCAGCGTTAGTAAGTTTTGTAGTTTCCTAAAATATTTCCAAAATTTTAATAATTTCTAAACCGGCTTCTTCTTCGGGGGCAGATAAGTAGTCAGGTGCAGGCTGAGCTAATTTCCTGCATACCAATGCAAGAATGTTAGATAACTGTAGTAATCTTTCCATCATGTAGAACGTACTATTCCACCGTGTAGATATCTCTTGTATTAATCTCAATGGTGTAGAATCGGGATTTCTTTCTTTCTGAGCTATTTTAAGAGCTTACCATCCCGCTGTAGATTTTTTGAAAAATTTCACAATAACTTTACATTTGTTAATTATGCCCTCCACCAAAGGAAGCTTCAAAGAATCGTCTAAAGTTAAATTAAGAGTATGGGCGAAACACGGCATGTGCCGTATTCCCAGCAAGTTACACATGATTACCGTGTTGCTGCCATTATCAAAAAATATGACGAGAAAAATCCACACAATAAACAAAAAGCAAGCAAAACTGAAATGTTTTGGTAACGTGAAGTTAGTCAAGTATCAAAGCGAGATATTCGGAGATTCCTCCTACCAAAGACACTAGACAACACTAGTGACGCCCATGTTCGAACACATAAATGCTCGAAAATTTATTTTGGGATCGTAATCGGTTTCCTAAATAAAAAACCGATATTTATCGGTTTCTATAAAAACCGGTTTATTTTAGGTTTTTAAAAAACCGGTTCACACCACTAATAGCTATTCAATAACGTCAACAACAGTACAGCATTAAATGCGACCATATTATTGAAAATTTATTGCTAAAATACGAGTTGTTAGTTCCGATTAGCTATGTGTGATAAAGGATTTATTAAGCAAAGTCTGATAATATTCCTGATGTTGATATATTTATTACCAATTAATAAAAAAATGACGTTCGGTTTAATTCTGCTGAAGTTCGAGGTGCCAAGGTAAGTCTGTTATAAAATAATGTAATAATAAATGAAAATATTAAAGTATTTATTATATTATTTTGTTTTGGGATTATCACAGTGCACTGCTTGAAACCATTTATTTCGACATTAATTGTCATCTTGGGGAACATTTAAAAAGATTTTGTCAGGAGTTGATTTTGTAGTATTCGTACATAATGGTACCAAACAAGAACGATAACTTTTTAGGTTCGACATTTTTAATATACATAAATTTAAATATTTAACAATGACAACAAAATTAAATAGATCAAAACGCTGTATTTATTATTTTTCTATCAACTGCAATGAGTGAAAACATTGTGACGTCACACGCGCTCGGGTTTGTTCGGGAGTTGTCGGCGTGTCTTCGGTATTTCTGGGACTAAATTCAAAAATTAATTTTTATTTTGAAATAACTTTGGAATTATTGCGAAAAAAAATAAAATAAAAATAGTTTTGCTATAAAACTTATATATGATCTTTTCATTTATCACAAAAAAAAAATTTGTTCAAATACCCAATTGTGGTTTAGTGGTCAGAATTAAGGTAATATATTTTTTTAAAAGACGATAAAGATATTTTTATATTATTACATATAATAGAGTCGCGCGTGAATGGCGAAGGTCCAAGTTCACCGCAGTCCGGCGACAGCGCAGTGGCAACCAGCTCATTATCCACTGGACTACCGACTAATATTACTCCGTCCATTACTCTTATACCCATCAAACAGGTATAGTGTTTTTTATTTGTTTCCATGTAGTTAGAGTAGTTTTATTTACTTTTTGAACACAGTGTTTGTGAATTCGAGTTTATAGCAGTAATTTAAGTTTGCCAAATATGTGTTATGTTCCCATTCTTACAATACTGTATGTAGTCGTTACATGACATAAATTATTAGTTGAATTAATCGTTCAGATATTGATTGAAGAATATTTTCTTAAGTTTTTAGGGTTGTTATTGGAAATTAAAATATTTGTTTATGGATTTTAATGGATAATTTTATGGATTTGTGCTTGTTTATTTTGATAAATTTCTGATAGAAGAAGTTTCCTTAGAAAAATATATCACTTGTTTATTTAAATACCTTGTACCCACATCATGTTAATGTCGCGCTGTGGGAATACATCCACAACATTAGATCCTAGTTGAAAATACTGTCGGATTTTGTGGACCGACTGTGTAGGTTTGGGGATTGCATTGTTAAGGTCTCGGGTAAGCGAGATTTACCATCTGCGATCTTGGGTTTCCTTTCGTTTACAAAGCAAAAGGTGGCCCATTATCCTTTATTAGACAAAACTTACATTCGAACGCTTTAAGTCGCAATGATGTCAACGCCAATTTTCAACACAAAAACAAAACTTATAAGGCATCGAGTTAAACGAAAAATCGCAGATGCTAAACGAGCATAGCCTACCTGAGGTTTGGACATGTGATGACTTTCAGGAGCCAAACGCCCAAGACGAGTCTGGAGGGGCCGAGGGAGACGCCAACGGTGAGAAGCGCGCTATGTCCAACCTGTCGTCGCTCATTAAGGTATCGCCGCTCAAGAGTTTGCTGCGCGAGGACCTGCGCCGGCGCATCTCGGCCCGCGGTAGAGCACGCGGATCCAATGTACGTGCTCTTGATATTCTTTTTAAGTGTCTCTTTATTTTGGTTATTATTGCTATAAACTCGGATTGTTTTGTGTTCGAAAATAGCCCTTCCAAGTTTCTGTTCTGTTCCTGTCCTTATCTTTCTTCGTATTTATTGTATATAACTTTTGTTGAGATTTTGGTTGGGTAAATGTAATAATTCTTATGTCATTGATATTAATACTTTTTATCTTATATCAACTCAAGTATTTTATTACGTCATAAAGGATTTCTATTCTTATCTATCTTAAAGAGTGCCGCATCGTAAAGCTCCATCTGGACCCATGTCTAAATCTTTAATGGGGTGTTCTTGATATTTTAGGCCTCGCGGGCGTCGCCTTCGGAAGGTGGCGTGATAACGTCAACGCACGGCGAGGCAGCCCTGCTACCCTCCTCGTGGGTATGTACGTTCTGTTCGATCACATTCCCCGATTCGACCCTGTACTTCCTGCACAAGGGCTGCCACTGTGACTCCAACCCGTGGAAGTGCAACATATGCGGGGAGCAGTGCTGCAACGTGTACGAGTTCAACTCGCACCTGCTGAGCAAGAGCCACCAATGACTGTTCGCGGGGGGGCCGTTCCGACGCTGACCGCCCGTCGCGCACTTCTATGCGAACGCATAGCCCGTTGGCACTTCGAAGTCACTTCCCTTCAATGGCTCAATCCATACTGAGATGACATGCGCTTGCAGCGTCTAGTTGTTACCATAAATTTATAAATTTCAATGGATTGCAAGAGATTCAGTTGTTGTTTTAGCTTTACACGAGAATGACTGTGTTCTATAATTTTTTTAATTGATTGCACGGTCGGACAGAATGCAGTCTTATTGGTGTGGATTGAATATAACACTCGTCTTGGGCACCCCTTACACTGAGATACTATTCTGAGGCTACCAGTTTGATTAAATTTATAGCACATAATATTCACCATTAATTGATAATTTTTATATGATTCAGTTTTAAAATGCCTTTTATTTTTATAAAATTATTTAATTTATTATATTGTCCCAAAAAAGTAACGATATTCGTTCCGTTTTTTAAAGTGATTCTTTTTAAAATTATTGTTATTAATTATTTTTCTAGTTTAATTTTTTTTAAGTTTTCTATGGTGAATATACTATAGTATCTTGGCGTGGTAGGGGCCTTATTTTCCCTAACCAAACCCTCACGTCTATTATCTTTTATTCTGTCCAATGAAGTCCTTCGAATTTGCTAAACGCCGAACGTCCCCCCGAAGCTGTTATTTTTTAAAAGTGCAAATTATGTCAAGGTATAATTTAGTGATTATAATAGTTAAATGAGCGAGGATATTTATATGGATATTTTTAGTACTTAATTGAGAAAATGGGTAATGATTAAATTAAAAACTTAATTAGTATTGTCGGTATAAAGATGCGAGTTAGAGTACTGTGGGAGCGAAAGCGGGAGCGGGAGCGCTGAGCTGTATTCAGCGGAAATTATTTTAACATTCCAAAATAATAGTTACATTCCGTATATGTGAGATTGAATTTATTTATTCAAGTCTTTGGTGGGGAATTGGTGACTACCTACTTATATTTATCTAATTTAAAAGAGATATTTTATTTATAGTTGTCGTCTTGCGGTATTTATTTAAACGTATATTGACGTTGAAAGGATATATGTAGAGTATTTTGGTGCGAATAGTGAATTATACAAATGTTTTATTAAAATTATCTTGAAGAGTGTACAAATTATAATATATTTTTTACATTTCGCTGTTGACAAGTTATCGAAGGGCAAAGCCTGATCCGTGATTGTTTAATTATTGTGATCTTATACTGAAGCAGGAATTTAAAATTCTACATTCCGTTTTTGTTTACGTGTCCTTATTTAAAATAAATGTGCATGTGATGCAAGTCCACGACTAATACTTAATGTACAAGTTAAATTTTATTTGTTGTTATTTATTTTATTCTCCTTTTATTACTTTTACGTATTTAGAAATATCTTTATGTACTTAAAATATATTTTATAATGTTGTTATTGAGCACTTTCTGCTATGAGTTATTTTTTTGGGTAATGTTAGTGTAAATATAGAGGGGTGATGATGCCACAAGGGGTTCGAAGCACACCTTGCTCAATGTAGCTCAATGAGCGTGTAGATGTTATTCGCACAAAAGCATGATAACTTGTCTAAAAATAACTTTGGATGTCGTACTTAGAAATTGCTCGTCAGAAAGTCGCTAGTGCTTTTATCGGTGCCTATAATTGTTTCAATATTATCATAATCGGTTTTTAAAACGAATCGAGAGAATATGAAATTATTTATCATATTGTAAGAGAAAAGTGCTCAACCTTGTCGAGTTGGAACTTTCGTGATGTGGAGGATACGCGGAGAAATGGTGTTCACACGAAATATCGATGCAATTATATAATAAGATTAGAAATATTTACACGTAGTTGTTAATTTCTTACTAGTACATTCCTTGTTCGGAAGTGAAGTCCGTTCCATTCGTTCTTTTGAATTGAGATTTGCATTCCTTTAGCAAATAAGTACTTAATATCGGTTGTGGTCTTGCCTGATAAGTTTACGAAATTCATTTGATGGAACTGAATTATGTTTACCAACGAAGTTTCTATTGTTAAGGTGCGTCGTTCAAGAAATCATATACATTCCATTTATATATATGTTTGTAGTGTTGTGTTCATAGCATTGTTATTTTTCCGCATCTACTTTATGTAGATTTTTACGTTTGAATATAAAAATTATAATTATTATTTATAGAGATCCTTGGGACTCATGCTTGTTTTTACTTTTTCTTATCGACATTGTATTCTAACTTTTTTTTTAAATCTGCATCTACTTTTCATGTTCTACTCAATACATTCCACTCTACATATATATTGTTTAATAAATAGGTAAAAGTCTTTCTTCGTGTTGATTAGTTTTTAATTTCTATGAAGCAGAGCGCACTTGGGTTTGCGTTATGGTATTTTTCTTTTCTATATACCCATGATGTGCTTAGTAGTACTTCTTGCTTTGACAAGTGTAGTGTTTCTTGAACGGCGCTCGTAATATTGTTGAGTTAGCCATGGGTGTCGTGAGAACCGCAGCCGGCGGCAGCGGTAGTCCGTCCGCGAGTCGCTTGGACCTAGTGAGTTACCTGAAACAAGCAACATGTATTTATTTGTAGAGAATCATATTATTATAATGCTGTTTCGTTTTGTTATAATTATGACTCGGATGTTTTTATTGTATTGTTTGGTCCCTGCTGTTGCGTCGCGACTTTTATTAAAGGTAGGTATTGTAAGAGCTATTAATAATATTAATCGGTAACCCCCATTGGGCGCCTTTACTTAATCCGTCCATATCTAACGATAGATATTGCCTTTAATATTTAATAGAGTAATATATTTTATAGAATTTAGATGTAATTAAGAACAGATCTTAAGTAAAAAAATAATGTTTTCAGAATTGCAGAGGTTTAAATATAGTTATATTTATTTAAATAACTTCTATTGTATGGTGCCTGTGGAACTTGCAAATCGGCCGGTGTGGTTTATCACCGAACGATTTGCGTGTACCACGAGAACATTGTTGATTGTTGCAAATTGTCTTAAATATTTTATCTGTGTGGTAGGAATACAAAATAAGACGTAAAAAGTATTTGATGTTTGAGAAAAACTAAATTTTAATTAGTATTTATAAAATAGCCCCACAATGAGATTTGCGATTTAATCCGATAAAGATACTAGATTAATTTGAAAACGCATAGTTTTTTAAGGAATATACAAAGTTAATATCATTTACTTGCGTTTGAGAATCAATATAAATAATATATACAAATAAGCTTGTTTGTCGATTCAGTACATTTACATTACCTGTAGACTGTTGAATGATTTACATTTTAAATGATTCACGCGAATTTATTTGTGTGTTTCTTACGTAAGAGAATATATTTTATTTTTATTTATTTGGGAAACATACAATTACAAGAAAAATAATAATATGAAAAATAACAATTTCTGGTGTATTTAAAACTATCTAATCGCAGTTTGCGGTCTACGCCTTGTGATAAAAATACCGGAATTGACAAACAATACTATTTTCGTGTTATACTATACATTATACTACTATACTATACATTATACTATATACGTTTGAACATATCATTTTATGAATAATTCATTTTACAATTCATTAATTGTGGAATGCAATGATATTTGTCATAATATTTTTTTCATCGTTAGTTGAATCAGAATACAAAAGTTTAGTATAACGATCCTCATCTTAATACCAAAACACATCTTACCAACATTATAATTTTATTATTAAGTTGTTATATTATGTAATAAATAAGATAGACGAATTAACAACGTTTCAAAACAATTTTGTTTCTAATTATAAGCAGATTAAAGTTGATATTTTTCTGTTAAATTTATCATGTTAATATATATGGGGAAGACGAACCAGTTTGGATTAACAAGTGATAGTTAATGAATCAACTTTTTAGCGAATTGTGCCTTAGATCAATAGTGATAAAGGTGGAATTTATTTAGATGTGTACAATTCGTAATGTCAGTTATATGAAAGTTTATACAAAATTCGGAACTAGTATTTGAAAAATATTTATTACAAGATGTTTGGCAAAATTTATAAATGAAATTATTCTGCTTTTGATTATTTCTGGTCTCTTTGCAATGTTTTAGACTTAAATCAAATGTTACTTATACTGAGTATGTAGTTCTATTTATTTACTTTATATTAATTTGGTAAAGGGTCTAATGAAATATTAATAAACTATGACACATTTATCGAGTATTATTTATCTTTATGATCACATATTAAATTTCAATAGAATGGTGATATTCTCTTAATATGAAATCATTTCTAAGGTTTCTCCTCACGGTGAGATCTTCGGCACCCCTACCATAGAGAATAAAAAGCATTATTTACATGTTTCACTTTTTTCTCGTAAGAGCTTAATTCCGGTTGCAATGCGAAAATTTTATTTCAGAGCTTGAGATTCGAGTATTTTCATAGGATATAACTTCTGCGTGCAACCTTCTGTGATGGGAAAATTGAAATGCAGTACAAATTTTTTTTTATTTTTCAGAATTTTATTGTTTAAATTTGGGTTTTCCATGGATGACTACTTCGTTATTCCTCAAAGCTGAAATTAAAATCCGTATTCTGTTTACATGTATTTGCTGTTTGTATACTATAATAGGTTAAAATCACATTTTATAGGATACCCTAGAACAGCGTTTCTCAACCTTTTTTATGTCGCGACCCACAAAAAAGTTAAGTAAAAAGTCTCCCGACCCCGTACTATAAGATTATAATAATATTTTGATTGCTGATTCATACGTTTGATAATTAATTTTTATTTTATTACGTCTCGATATTGTATCATTTGTTTGATACAATATCGATTTGATACAATATCGCGATGAAATTGTTTGCGCTGATATTGGGTCTGGCTAGGCGAAGAGCTAGCGAAGGGAAATGAATATTATGGGTACTCACAATTCTCGTTACTCGTCCTTATTTCGCGTGGGCCCACTGATGTTTCACTCATCATAGTATTCAAACACACACAGCATTTGTATTATTTACATCTTTTTACACTCGATTATTAATAAAATATTCAGTTTTAAATCAAATAAGACGGAACCGACTCACTCACTCAAAATCACAATCAAACCATTCGAAAATAATTTACATAAGAGTGTTTGCAATGATGAGTCACGTATAGAAATACTTATAAGTGAGCAACAATGCCAAACATCGCAAATTAATTAATGTTCATGATTAATTATTTTAATTAACTAAAGTAAGCTATAAGTTTATTTTTTCATATTGTTATTTATTCATCGTAATATTTAATTTTATAACATGACACTAAAATTCATTCCTATATTAAACGAATCTTTTCTATAGTTTGTATGTTTCGATGTCTTGTTATTTTTCAACAGACTGCGACCCCCTTTAATAACAAACGCGACCTCCTAGGGGTCGCGACCCACCCGTTGAGAAACTAGGCCCTAGAAACAGCACAGAGTGGTTTGTTGATCGCCCACCAAAACGGCATTAACAAAATAAGGCGAAATTTCTTATTTAAATATGGTGGAGAAAAAGAAAAACATACATAGCCCGCTGCATATTAAAGTTATAGTAGAGAACAGGCATGTCTTCAATATATAGCAATGTGGACAATAGTCGCTAGTATTTGTATTTTAATGTAATTATGCAAGGTCATTCCTATATGATAACATTCAGATAATCCCATATTCGTCGGACAATAAATTGGCTTAATTGTTTTTGCAACCAAGCTACCAATTTTATTTTTGACTTTAATTATCTATCAAATGTCAAAAACTTTTAAATTTGTCAAAGTTTTGTTGACAAAAAAAAGATAAAAGTTAACTTTTCTAAGTTTCTAGGCATAAAATGATAAAACTTTATTTTTGATTTATAGTGCTTTTTACAGTATTTATTAGTATTTTACATAATAATAATTATTTAATATACGGTGTAATGGGAAAAACTACAGAGGTTGATGGCGACAATAATCCAGCGACTTCAGAATCGGACCCTGCAAAGTTATTAGAAGCTGCTTTGTTGCAGATGGATGGAATTATTGCGGGTAAGTTGTTTCATGGGTAATTTAAGATTTTAAATTCCCATCTTAAAATGCAATATAATAATACATTAATTCTGCGAAATATCTCTTTACGGTTGGTTGAATATTGAGGACTCCTCTTCCTAATTTGCTTTAACTGTTCCAAATATTTAGAATCAATAATTTATTATCTGCTTCCTATAAGGAAACTAGTTTACTTTTTATAGTTTTTATAAAGTTTACTAAGAAACTTTCTAAGTTTTTACCTTTAAAGTATTAGTGCCTAATGATTAGCTTATTATTAAAGAATATTAAGGATTCTTCTACTTTAAACATTTAATTTTAAATGCATTCCAGATGCTTAACTAAGCTTAGGGAACTTTGTACAGCATTGCTATGGAGTGTGCTGGGATATTTCTTTTTTACCAAATCTGGTTAGGAGGAAAGTTGAATCTTTCTTTTGTTGTATATTAAATTAATATTTATATACTTTTCTTTAAATCAAATATATGTTTTTCATTAGTTATTATATTGCTTAAATCATCATCATCATCCCAGTGTTGTATCCCGGCTGTAACCCAAACTTTTGTTTTGGTGCCCGGGGTCCGCGTTCTGACTTTTTCTACTCCACTTCGCACAGTCTTCAGCATCCCTGGTAGTGAGTCCATTGGCATGCACATCACCCTTTACGACGTCAAGCCAGCACTTTTTGGGTCTACCCCTCCTGCCGGGGCCAGACATTTGTTTGTTTTTAGACATTATATTGGTTAAATACTGAGCTTAATTTTTTTCTATTTTGCCTGTAATTAGTTTGTAATTGCATTATGGAGCCAGAGATAAATCATTTATTAAGAAATAAAGTCAGAGGTTGTTGATGACTTTAACTCACCCTGAAGAATTTACCCTTTAATTACAATTAGGCACTTAACTTAACTAAAATAATGAATTTTTTAATATTTGTATAATGTAGGGTAGACATATGAAAAATTCAACTCTGGCTTAACTATGTAACATGATACAAGTAACATGACATGTGTTAATAATTGTTTTTACCAGTATTTTCTCCATGCAGGGACAGGTAACTTGTGCGACCAGGGTCGGTCTGTCGTAAAAGGCGACATAACAACCCTAGTTATGTGGTAAGACCCCAAGCCCGTCTGGATGGCAACCACACTGGGTCTATAAGTATGCCACCATAATAACCTTGTGTTGTGTTCCGGCTTTAATGACCCAAGTTCCTATACCCCTATGGGAAAGCAGCATGTTTGTGGTGCTCCTAGTGTCGCAAACATCCATAGGCGATAGTAACTGCGTACTATTAAGTGGACCATCAGCCTGTCTGCTGTCCCTCAGCAATGAAAAAATTGTATATTCTTCAACATCTTTATCAATCCAGAACATATAGTATTGATTATTTGAATTTAATTATCATTTTATGCTATACTAGTGGCCCGCCTTGGCTTCGCACAGGTATTTAACAAAAATTTCAAAATGAAAAATTATAATACACACACATAAACCCTTATATTTGGGCAGGTAACTAAAAAAAAATTATAAAGAAAGTTTGAATATTATTATTTTTATGAACTTTTATTTTAATGTTTTTTTTGTTATTACTTTTTCTTATTTTTTTGTTATTTTTTAATAAGTATTTAATTTTTTTTCTAATTTTTATAAAAACCCCCACTGACGTCTACATTGCATATTAAGGTGCTGTCTAGAGCTGCAACATTTTTCTAATACTTACATTTTTAAACTTGTGATATCTTTCGAATGGAATGTCCGAATTTAATAATTCAGAAAGTTATATACAGGTATTTAAGTAGTCTTGAATATGAAGTAATTTATTTAGATAAGGATAAATACTAAGATACAAATTATTGTAGTTTTAGTAAGGATCCCTAAGTTTTTTGAAAATATAATATAACCTATGTCACCCGGGGATAGTGTAGCTTCCCAACAGAGAAAGAATTGTTTAAATCGGTTCAGTAGTTTTGGAGCCTATTCAATGCAAACAAACAAACAAACAATCAAATCTTTCCTCTTTATAATAGTAAAGTATAGATTAAACATTGAATGAAACTAACAAGCTACTATCATATTAAAAATGATAAAACAATTACTCATTTTATTATGAAACAATTGAAAAAATAAATTCCATAAATTATAAACAATGTGTGTGTAATGACACACACATATTGTTAACACTTTGATTTCTTTGTATTTAAATATGTTGGATTTGAAGAATTAACTGATAGTAGAAAGAGGTGATCAAGTTTTACTACTACTATGTTTTTTTTTACGGGGGGGGGGGGGGGGGGAAATCCTCATGGACTACCTCCGCCTGGGGAAAGGCGGAGGGGCGTGCCGGACTCTTACCGGCTAAAACCACCACCCCGGTGTCTCCTCACACGTGCGCGCGGGGCCGCGAGAATCCAAATTCTTCCGCAGCCCGACACTCGTGCTGTCCGGGCCTCGTCTCCTGCACGGGGTAATGAGGTGTTCAGCTACCCCGTGCATCGCCTCAGAGGCGCTCGCCGACACCCACACGCGTTCCGCCTCGGGTCCATCGAATAGGGGGCGGGGACTTCCCCAAGTCCCTGGCCCCTGGACCCATTCATGGGGGCCGGAAAAGGGCATTGTCCGCCCTTCCCCTGCGCCCGGTGCGCCTTCTGTGGCCGGGGAAGGGAGTCGAGATCTCCCTCTCCCGTTCCGCAGTTTCCTTCTGCGATATCACGTCCTCGCAGAAGGACACCACCGCGTCCCACGACTCTGCGCTACCGACCATCCTCCGCACTACGGCCGGCAGCGACAGATCGCCTCCTACTTCATTTATGAGGATACGGCGCTGCTCCTCCCAAGCTACACACTCGGCGAGTGTGTGTTGCACCGTATCCTCCCCGCAATGGACGCAGTGGTGGCACCGAGCGTCCGGCTCCCTGTCTATGCGGCACAGGTACTTGCCGAAGCAGCCATGCCCCGACAGCACCTGCGTCACCCTAAACGACAGGGAGCCGTGCCTTCTCCCGAGCCAGTCGTTGAGTACTGGCCGGATCACCCCAAGCTTAAAGTTGATTAGACAGAAATGTAATACAAATAATAGATTATATTATTGATACAATATTACTACATATATAATATTGGGCAGAAAAAGTGGGAAAGCAGACCTTGAGCACTGAAGAAGAAGTTTGGGTTGCAAGCAGAATTTAATGCTAGGATGATGGTTGATACAATATTACAAAGAAGAATTTTGTATATATGATTAGAAATTACTAAGTTTACCTCTCAAAAAAATTTGAAAATAACTGTATACAATCAAATTGAATTTAGGGGGATAAAGGTAACCTGATTAATGACTCAATAATCAATCCTTGTGATTTAAGGGGACCTTGCGGTCTAGCAGTCGGAGATTTAACTGATTTTGAAAAATTTTATTTGTACTGAAAAAATTAACAATGTTATTTCAACTTTGTAGGATGTTTTATTACTTATAAATAGGACAAAATTCGATATAAAAAATTATATGATGAAAAAAAAATGGCACTGAAGTCGCCCTTTTGAAAAAATTAGACCTTGTTGATGTTGATTGATTTAGCTCTTCCACATATCTGAAACAAAAAATAA
Source organism: Malacosoma neustria (assembly GCA_963693495.1). Taxonomy (NCBI): domain Eukaryota; kingdom Metazoa; phylum Arthropoda; class Insecta; order Lepidoptera; family Lasiocampidae; genus Malacosoma; species Malacosoma neustria. The sequence continues at coordinate 8,669,237 of OY856372.1, forward strand.
AGATCCTTAATTGTTATGAGTATATATTTTTTTATTGCTGTATTTTTTTATTGAATTTAGCAGTTACCGTCGCCTATGAGTGTTTGGCCAGTGACATCGCGAACATGCTGCTGTTCCATTTATTTTATTAATTCTTTTATAAAGAAAACATTGTTAAAATAAACCTGGTTTCAGACTTGTAATTTTTGCAACGCGCCATTTTGACATCTTTTTTTGTTTTAGTTCCTGCGATAAATAAACTCTGTCCATACTCTATCCGTGCAGGGGTAGAGAAAGAATACTAACCTCTGCGGCCGGGGTCGACCTGTCGTAAAAGGCGACAAAACAATCCACCCTAGCTACGTGGTAGGGCCCCAAGCCCGTCTCAATGGCAACCACCCTTGGTCTTAAATATGCCGCCATAATAACCTTGTTTTGTGTTCCGGCATAACTGACCAAGGTTCCTGTACCCCTATGGGACAGCAGCGTGTTCGCGGTGCCTCCGGCTTCGCAAACATTCATAGGCGACGGTAACTGCTTACTATTCAGTGGGCAGTTAGCCTGTCTGCTGCTCCACAGGAATAAATAAAAAAAATACTACCCAACACGAGTGTTTGAGCTTATTTGGATGAAGTAATCAGTTTCCTAGTATCTTATTATGTTAATAAAATAATGCTCGCTCTTTATAAAAAAAAATGAGCCTCAAACATTTCCATCTTATAAACAAAATAAGACTGTCTAGGCTACAGATCCACACTACTTTGTAGTATTTGTACTACACTACTACACACTACTTTGTACTACTTTGTAGTATATTGTGCTGTGTACTGTGCTATTGTTAGCACAGTACACAGCACAATAGTCTTTTCAATCAGAATAGATTTCTTTTTTCTCGTAAAAGGTTTTTGTAATACATTCTGAATGCCCTTAGCTCTAATTAAGTTCCATAAAAATAATAAGTTCAAGTTGAATCTGGGAACAATAATAACCATCTTTATCCCGAATGAAGCCTGGTGTCTGGCTGTTAGCCAAAACTTACCCTTAGCTTATAGGGACGCAAACTATTGTTAGATAACCTAATATTTTTCGGCGAATACCATATCACTTAAATAAATATTGGTCAGATCATGAGTGTTCTCGACTTTGCGTTCGTAGACTGCGTTCATAGACTGCGTTCATTGGACTTCTAGGATACCTATCGCTTAAACTTCTTCCACCATAAAGATCTATCAGCAATGAACAAGATATCGGACCTCATTCCAGTCGCAATTAAAGACATTCGTTTCAATAATGCATATTTTTCGAAATACCGTATTTATGAAAAAAATATTTGACCGGCATAAGTAATATATTATTTTAATAGTACTTGGAAGCTTGGTGATATTACACTCGGAGACCACTATAGGGGATCCGGGTTTGAATCCCACGGTGGCATGCACCGTTTATGCAGTTTTTCTCGCCTAATGTTTAGAATAATTGCCATGTTGCCATGCCATGTCACTGACGGTGAAAAAAATCACATCGCGAGTAAACCTTCACACCGAGATTACCAGTATATATAACCCACCAATCCCGCTTGGATAAGCGTGGCGGGTATCCTTTTTTTTTTGGTCTCGGGGAAAAATCTCTTGACGGGTTCCCCCGGCCCGGGGGACTGAGGGATATGTGGGACTCCGGGAATGATGTTCGATCATCCGACTACCCACTAAAAAACCCCGCTGTTCTCCTATCGCCTACGCCCGGGCCCACGGATATATGGCCTGCCGATCTCATGGCCCGGGCCGGCGCCGGCCCGCCTTTTGTCTTAAGGTGGGCCCCTTCTAAAGTGTTGGCACCAGGGGGGCCAGGGTTTCGTCCCCCCGGCGCTATTCTGTAACAACTCTAAGAGTTGAGGGGGGCCGCGGAACAGCACGCGGCCCTATCCCTCGCGGCAATAGTGCGGGCGGCGGACCCTCCCCGGAGGGGCCGCCCGCGGCCGCTTTCTACGGCGGCCGGAGGTCGCTGCCCGCCCTTCGGCGCCGACGACGCGGCCTGCGTTGGCGGGAGGGGAGTGTGGTGGCGGACTCCCGCCCCCGCTCCGCTGCCTCCTTTGCAGACACTACTGCCTCGTAAAAGGAGGCGACGGTCGTCCATCCAGAATCGCCCCCCACCATGGACAGAACCAGGGCCGGGAGCGACAGGTCCGCGGCCAATTCCGGACGGGACTCGCATCCCCGTCGCGTGCTAGTCAGGCGTGGGTACGACTACCAGACGACACTCCAGAAAAACCAGGGAGTCGCCTGACGTCGTAGTCGGCCCAGCAAGACCAACCGACAGCGAGGATGCGATTCCCGCCCCAAGAACATTCTCTGTGCAGGCGCAGTCGAAATAGGCATGGTTTCGACTACCAAATCAGGGCCCAGGGCAGAACCTGGGACTCCAATCAGTATTCGCAACCATCCCACCGGGGACCACGCCACGAACAGATAGCTAAGTTGGAAAGGATGTAGGAGGTAGACGTGAAGAAAGGTAGGACTCTGTCGCCTTGGACAGAGAGGGGAGTGAGACGACGGATGCTCGGGCACCTCGGGTACGCACACCCGTGCACTCCTCGGACAGAGGAGCGCCCCTGAGGGGGGCCCTCTAGGAGAAGGCCTGAGACCAGCATTGGGACCTTAGGGGCTGTTATTATTTTTATTATTAAATAATATTTTTTTCCTAAGACTTATGGTATCATTGGTTGGTACTACTAGACATGCCTTTTAAGTTCTATCGTTCCCATATTTTCCGGCAATTTTGAATTTGGAACTGTTCTATATTTGAATGTGTTTAAATTTTGAATCTCAAAACAGTTGAAAGTATTCGGATTAATGCTATTGTTTTGTCACAGCGTTGATTGGAATCTGTCAGGTCACGTACGATAATGAATCTTTCTAAGTAAAATGTTCGTGCAATAAATTTTCTACAACTTTAGAAGAGGCCTGACACGGCTGCAGTGTTTTGAAGAGCTGACATCTGTGTTAAGTGATGAAGCCCCATGGCTGCGGACTGTCGAACGCTGGTATTTAGAATTACAGCGTGACATACTAGTGTTAGTGACAAATCTCGCGAAGGACGCCCAAAATCCGCCTTCACTGAAGATAACATCATTGCTGTGAGACAACTAATTCTCGAAGATCGTCATGTGACGTATCGAGAGATAGAGGCTCTATTAGGCATCTCAGGGACAACCATTCAGAAGATCTTGCATGAAGCGCTTGGTGTGAGAAAGCTAGTTTGCTTTTGGATACCGCATCTGCTTTCCGACGATCACAAGGCGGCCCGCTTTAGATGGTGTAAGAAAACTGCAAAGGTTCAACCGAGGAGAGTTAAATCATGTCTACGACATCATCAGTGGTGATGAATCTTGGATCTATTCCTACGATCTTGATTCCAAACAATAATCTACAATCTGGGTCTTTCAAGACGAGCCAAAGCGACTAAAGTTGTTCGTTCTCGAAGCACTTCAAAGAAGATGGTGGCCACGTTCGTTGGAAAAACCGGTCATGTTGCGACTATTGCACTTGAAGATGGTAGAACGGTTAACGCAGAGTGGTATACCACAGTTTCCTTACCACAAGTCATCGCCGAACTTTGAAAATCTAACTCAAAGCGACGCATCATCGTACACCACGACAACGCAAGCTCACACAGCGCTCTTCAAACGATGTTAACGGTTTTGATGTTATATCACATTCCTCCAGCTTGGGTGATGAGACGTGCGAGTTTCGTTTTAAATACGTGTTTGTAATAGCGGGGTCGGCCGCCGGATACGTATTGAATACGTCCTTCACTTTCCAAGTGAGTACCCCCTCGTGAACACATTCAAACTCAATCTCTCTTCATAACCCTCCCCCTTCATATGACCGTTTCGATCGCCACCTAAAACAATCCTCTGTGATACTGGGATTATTTATATTTCTACGTAAGTTTTCTTCCTCCTGCCCTTGTCCCACATTATATGGGGTTGGCACAACATGTTCTCTCCCTCAACTCTCGTCTGTTAGCTGTCATCCCAACATTCACATCTTTTTATGCCATATCATCTTTTACGCAATCCTTCAAATCTTTTTTTTTTTTGGTCTACCTGTACCCCTGTATCCATTCACTCTTATTTCTATCGTTTTCCATGGCATTCTTCCCTGCGTGTAATGCCATGTAATGACATGGCCAAACCACGCTAGTCTATTACTTTTAAGTTTTTCAATATCTGGCGCTATTTTCTAATATACTCATTTCTAATTTTATCCATACACCGGCAAACAGCATAAACCAAGGTGCTATGCATGTACACATGCATACAGGTGTATGCTGTTGCATACATGCAACAGCATACAGTTACCAACAAAAGTTACCTTGATAATAGATCGCAAGTAGTACAAATAGATAATCATTATAGTAAACATCAAAACATGCTTTTCGGATTGCCTCAGGGTAGTATACTCGGGCCAACCCTATTCTTGATCTATATTAATGATTTATCTCACTTGAAGCTTAATAACGGCTTTTTAGTTAGCTTCGCAGATGATACGGCCTTGGTTTTTCATGGAGACACATGGGAAGACGTCCATTTACTGGCTGAACAAGGTATAGCCTCTGTCCACAACTGGTTGAACCAGAATCTTCTAACACTTAACCTAAATAAAACTAATTACATGAACTTTTCTATCACAAACCCACCCAGCTCTGCGTTGAAGTATAATTTGAAAGTACATACATGTAATTCTGTAGAGTCTGAGCATTGTAGGTGTTTAGAAATTCGTAAAACTAGAGAAACTAGGTATTTAGGTGTTATTGTGGATGACTTATGTAAATGGCATAAACATACTGAGCTTGTCACTTCCAGAGTTCGAAAGCTGATCTGGGTATTTAGAAAACTTCGATACATTGCATCTAAAGACTTACTTTTAATTATTTTTAAAGCTATGGGTTTGTCTATCATACAATACTGCATTTCTGTTTGGGGTAGCTCATATACACTCCATCTTATTAAACTTGAAAGGGCACTGAGATGTGTTTTGAAAGTAATGTTTTTTAAGCCCTTTAGGTTTCCTACTTTTCAATTGTTTAATGAATATAAAGTACTTTCTGTAAGACAAACATATATGTATCTCACATTGTATTGAAACAACACAAAATAACACCCTTGAATAAAACTTTACCCCATAAGAGAAGAATAGATAAAGTGTGTGTTACTATTCCCAGACGCACGAAATATTTACAGCATCAATCTTGTTATATATTTCTGTACAATGAAATAAACAAAATATTACATATTCACGAATTAAATAAATTACAATGTAAAAGGAAAGTAAATAATTGGCTACTCAACTTGGACTATGAGGAAACAGAAAGATTTTTGAGTGTATGAATTATTAACACGTACACGCACGCGCGCGTACACACACACACACACACACACACACACACACACACATGCATGCACCTTTAGAATGAGAACATAGAAATAAGAAATAAGCTTAGTTTTACGTAAATTCATAGATTATATTGTATCAATCGGAATCGGGTCCCCAAGATACAGGTCAACCTAGTACCTAGGACCAATGATTTAATTGTTATGGATTTTTATATATGTCAATAAACAATGTATTATTATTATTATTATTGCTGAAGAACAGTAGACAGGCTGACGGCCCACTTAGCACTAAGCCATTATCTTCGCCTATGGATGTTTTTTTTTTATTGCTGTAGAACAGCAGACAGGCTGACGGCCCGCTTAGAATTTAGCAGTTACCGTCGCCTATGGGTGTTTGCAACGCCAGTGGCATCGCGAACACGCTGCTGTCCCATAAGGGTACAGGAACTTGGGTCACTAATGCCGGAACACAACACAAGGTTATTATGGCGGCATACTTAAGACCGAAGGTGGTCGCCATCCAGACGGGCTTGAGGCCCTACCACGTAGTTAGGGTGGGTTGTTTTGTCGGCTTTTACGACAGGCCGACCCCGGCCGCAGAGGTTAGTATTCTTTCTCCGCCCCTGCACGGATAAAATGTTTGCGACGCTACGGGCATCACGAAAACGCTGCTGCCCCAAAGGAGTACAGGAACCTTGGTCACTAATAGCGGAACACGAGGTTATTATGGCGACATACTTAATAACCTCGTTAAGTCCAAGGGTAGTTGCCATCTAGACGGGCTTGAGGCCCAACCACGTAGCTAGGGTGGGTTGTTTTGTCGCCTTTTACGACAGGCCGATTTTGGCCGCAGGGGTTAGTCATACTCCGCCCCTGCACAGAGAAATGCTACAGTGTCGAAGAGGTTGTTCAGGAGATCTTCTGAGAGCGCTGTAGCAACCCCGTTCTTTCCACTAGGCGTTACTCAGACTTAGTAATTAATAAAAACAAAATCCTATTATCACTGCTAAATTATCATTTCTTGCTCACAATTGAAAAAAATCAGGGAAGTACATGTACGCAAATAGGATGAAACGTTTGTAAAAAGCGAAGTACGTAGGTCAATCTTCAAGGAATTTAATTGCATTAAATAATCATATTTCCGGAAAAAATAAAATTTTCGCGTTTACTCATCCATATAAAAAGTTATTCCGTAATGTGGAGCGCGTGCCCGACCGTAGGAAGTAGTTAGTTCATGGGGGTGTATGTAGGTACGGTAGAGGGTGCAAACTGTTGAACGGAGGGTGGCGAGGCGCCAGTCCGCCGCTGTACGCCGCCTATCCGGACGCCCCGACGTCGCGTCCTTGCGACCAATGCGCACGCGTCAAATCCTCGTCGCGACACACATAACTTATTATATGTTAAAATTTATAATAATACATTATTAACAATATAACCCTATTTAATATTCCTCAGTAAGAGTTAATTAAAAAGAAAATTAGTTTAAAATTTAATTGATGTGCTACGTGCTCTTTACACATTTTCATAATCTTAATTAACTTTATTCAAATTAAGCGGCAGTAATTTTTTGAATATTAATTAGCACGAAGTTTGTGCACTGCTGGTATACTGGTGTGATTATGTTTTATTTTGATAAGTTACAACACTAATTATCGCCCCGATTAGAGTGATTACAACATTGTCTGCCTTCTGGTCTGGCTTCAGGTTCTGTTCCTTGTAGGATAAATCCGGACGCAACCTTTCTGGATTTTGCTATTTTCCTATCTAGTTGTTCTTGGTTTGGCAAGGTGGATTTCCGGTCTATATTATTCTTAATGTAAGACAAGTTTAATTTGCAGTTATTCTGTGTGCAACTTTAAATTCATTACAAAAAGTTATTGTCTGTTTGGCTAATGTCCTAAAAGGCTGGACTGACTTTGACGATATTTCCACCAGCGGATAGCTTAGATTATAAGAAATAACCCTGTGCTATTGTAATGTTAGTTTTTCTTCGCACGGAGCGGACTAAGAATACAGGGGTCTGTATTCTAAGTCCGCTCCAGAGAAAGTCTGATTCCAAGTAACATATTATTTCTTTGGTAATTTCTGGCTTAACTAAACTCACACGTAATTATATTATAAATGTAATTACTAAAAAAAATATTGCAGCCACGTGTACATATTCGTTAATTGATCACTCATAGCCCAACTCAGAGGTCCCGGATTCGTTTCCCACGACGGCATGAGCCTTCTAGGTAGTTATTCATGCGTAACGTGCATATCATAATATTATGAGGTTATTAGTGGTATACTATCCGTTGCTTTTAGCCCATTTTCCTGCCAGTAATTTATCCACGTAAACATAATACTATCTATCATTAATTGGAATGCACAGTTACATTCCTTTAATGCCACCCCGTATCACCTGTTCTACTGCATTGTGCACAACTACACACAATTGAATGCAGAATGTTCGTCCTCACTTCGTGTACATTGTCCTTACATAAATGCGTTCATATAATGGGCTCGAGAATTTAATCTCGGCCGTGTAGCGTCAAGATGAAATTTTTAGACGTTCCTTGTCATGGCATTTTCATTCTCTAAATATTGGCCTTTCTTTTGTGTTACGTTTTTAGAGATCCTTGCGTCTGGATGGCAACCAGGCTTGGTTTCAAAATATGCCGATATAATAACTTTGTGTCGTTTCCGGCATAAGTGGCCAGGTTCAAGTCCCCCTACGCGGACGGTAGCGTTCTCCTTAGCGTCGCAAATATCCATAGGCGACAGTCACTGATAACCAATAAAGAAGTCTGCCCACTACACCGTTCCATACCATGACCGTGCTAGGAACGTGCCAGGCAAAAAAATATTATTTGTATTAAAAAGTATGTGACTATGCCCACTACACCGTTCGGTAACCGACCAGCACGTTTGCTTTTTTGTCTGATACGGTCCTAGCACGGTCATGGTATGGAACGGTGTAGTGGGCAGTCTCCTTAAGCGGGCCGTCAGCCTGTCTGCTGTCATACAGCAAAACTTAGATTAATTTGTATTATACTGTTGACGTGTATAAATAACATATTTCTTTTGAATGTTACTTGTTTTAATAGCGTTTTCTAAATATATGAAACTCGTTGACACGGCAAACGTTGTTCTGCCATATCAATAAAAAAAACGTATGTTGGTTAGCCTAAAATTGGTTCAGCGGTTTAGGCGTGAAAGCATAACAGACAAACAAACTAACTTTCGCATTTATAATATTAGTTACGATACGTACGGAATCCTCATCAAATAGAATACTTTGTGTTTTTCCCGGTTTTTCATTATTACTCGAATTCCAGCTTTGCAAAGCCGAGTCAAATTATATCTGGTCTCCCTAATGAGTCCCACCGTGTACATTAAGTATGCCTAAATTTTGGTATTCAATCAACGTTTTTGGTACTTTTGGCAGTTGGTCTTTGGGCAGTTAATAAATTTCCGTTATTATTCACATTTCTTGAGCATTTTCCTTAATTGACTAAACTTGACGTGCCTTTTCATACATTTTTCTTTTTATAACACCTGTACACTTGCAACTGAAATATATCCGAAGTTCTTACTAAGCATGTGATTAATTACATGAACAGTTTCGTCCATATAAAAATGTAGTTCATCGGGTTCGTGTAGATCGCACTTTGTACTCTCATCACCGCTTCCCGACCAACCCCTTGTCTCACCCCATTATGTTGGACAACTATCCCACTTCGCAGCGGATAATCCCACCCTGATACGTTCCATTACATACTCGCATGCACTGCTCAAGGCTTCTTTACTAGCGAACGATAAAAAATTCATCGCATCGATTTCTGAATTTAAAGATCCCAATATGGGAAAAGGTTTACCAGCTATAACATCAAATGCGGATACTATGTCGCGCGTATACCTTCAACACTGACCCGAATTTTTGGGACACGTTTGATCCTTTAATACCGCGGGATCGATAATAAAAGGGTATCTTTGTCTATTCAACCTGTAAGGGCAAACTAGGCATTAGCTATCGGTTGTCGCATTTACATCTCAGATTACATCATATATGAAATTATGAATAGAATATTATATTCCAAGTAGTGTTAAATAACAACAATCATTGCGTTAAATCTACATTATATTTCACAGTACCGTGACGCATTCAAGATAGATACAGTAAAAATATCGTGTTTATTTTCCGAATACGGCGTCGTCATGGAATCCGATTATATTTTTCCCCGCTGAGGAAACTTTCATATCCCCTTTGATTCAACCCCTCGTACTCGAGCCTTTATCCCGCCTTTACATAAATAAATTACTATTAGAAATGTGTTTGACTTTAAATGATGGTGCAGTGGTGAGATAGATACATTGAGAAATATTGAGTGCTGTTTTGAAGAGTGATATGGACATGGTTGTGGGCGTGTGAGCGGCATGCCTGGGTGCTGGCATCTCCCGGAGCACGTCACCCGTTGGTGGCTGCTTGATCTGTGCTCACAGAGGCTCTTTGGAGATGTCGAGACCACTGAATCACAGATTCCGCAACGTATGTATATAGATTTGCTAGCAGAAATAATATTTCATACAAATTGTCAAAAAACAAATAAACTAAATAGTTAACTAAATAGCTATGTAATTTTTCATTTGTGAAGACGATATTATATAATACATGTATGTGTATTTTATCGATCTGTTGAATTAAGAAACTTTGTTTTTAATGTAAACCGTAGAGACCGTTAAAACCTCGGAAATATGTATCTTTCAAATATATGAATAATATCAAACGTTAAAGAACAGTCATAAAGGGTAACATTTTGCTTTTGGCTTCATTCCGCAGTTCTAGTCAAAGCCAAATGTTAATGCGCTTGGATGAAACTGCAGACTAATGTGGTATCTTATAATATACCTAGTCAGGTCATAAATTCTGTCACATGTTTAATGTAAAATAATTGTAACAAGTTTATTCATTATGTAACCATTCATATACCAAAATGAACTTAACAAAACATAGATTCTAATGACATTAAAGTTTATTCAAAATGATCTCCGTGATTTTGAATACAAGCCTTCAATCTGCGCGGCCAGTCGTCTATCGCAGCACGAACGAGGTCCATGTCAATATCGGCGGCTGCCTTAATCAAGGATGTCTTGAGTGACTCCAAATTGGGATGAGGCTTTGAGCACGCCTTTTCCTCCAAGTGTTGCCATATCTTGTAATCTAACGGATTCAAATCTGGACTGGAGGAGGGCCAGTCTTCGTGCCGGATGAAGTCGATTTCACGCGCCGCCAGCCAGTCTTGTGTGCTCTTCGCTCTATGAGCTGGCGCCGAATCTTGTTGGAATACCCAGTGCCTGTTATTGAACATGGTATGAGAAACAGGTTCCACAAGGTTCGTCAGGACTGTATTTTGATTATTTATATTATTAGTTTTTACACCTTTCTCACAAAAATGTACCTCTGTTAAGCCCCAATAAGAAACTTCCAACCATACCATGAGCGAGGATGGAAAATGACCTCGTTGGACACGCGGAATACGGTTGCTCGCTTCTTCACTACTGTGTGCGTACACCTTATCATTTTGTTTGTTGTAGCTCTCATCTACGGTAAACATTTTTTCATCCGAAAAAAGAATTTCCCGAAATTTTTTTCCCGCGTACCGCTTCAACAAAGCGCGGCATCTCTTCAGTCTCAGGTCCATTAGACGAGCATTCAAACGATGTCCTGTTTTTCTTCGATATGCCCGAAGCCCTAAGTCTTCATTTAACACCCTTTTCACCGTGGTTCTGCTTAACCCCATCTGAAGGGCCAACAGTTTCTGCTTACGTTTGGGATTTCTTTGAATTCGTGCCTTCACAGCTTTTATCACTGCTGGAGTCCTAACAGACCGAGGGCGACCACTTCTTGACCTGTCATCTACACTAGAGTCTTCATTGTATCGTTTGATGGTACGATAAACGAATCTTTTGGTTATATTAAAATTTTTCAGTATGTTAAAAATTTGAATTGGCGCGTAACTGCAACGATGTAATGCAATAACTGCTACACGGTCTTCTTTAAGCGTCCACTCCACATTTAAAAATGAGTAAAATTCTAAAAGTATACCTTTTTTATTTTCATGAACAATTCTAAATTCGAATTCAATAAACTTTTTTGTGGCCAGCATTCTAAAAGAAAAGTTTTTACTGTGTGACAATACTTATGACCTGACTAGGTATATATGAAAACTTTTACCATAAAATTAGATTTTCCCTGGCCTCTTTATTTAGTAATGGTCGGGTTCAATAAAACATGGCCATATAGATTTCTTCTGCAGGCTGCTGAGCGCCATTGTTATTTTTTTCGGGTTTTGGCAGTAATACGACAACCATCTGGGGTTTTTTTCCGTGCAGGAGCGTAATAAGATTACTGACCCCTGCAGCTGAGGTCAGCCTATCGTAAAAGACGACATAATAACCCTAGGTGGTGGGACCCCAAACCCGTTTGGTTGGCAACCCTGGTTAATAGGTATGCCGCCACAAGAACATTGGTCAAAGATCGTAAGATCGTCAAAAGGTCCTTTTCTAAGGACCTTTAACCTTAATATACTCGTATAGTATGTATTTATTTATAAAAAGAAAAGCATGTAAGTACTGTATCAGTGGCGTAGTACTCGTAACATGAGCACTCTGCAGCTCACTTTGGAAGTAGAACCATCGATGTATTCTTCTTCTTCCTCCTGCCCTTGTCTCACATTATATGGGGTCGGCACAACGTGTTACATGTTGTAATACTTGTGGCTTAGTTTTTACAACCGACCGCTTGCGTGACGTTAACCCCTTTTCTGGAAAAAATCTGTCATCCTTTTTATTTACAATATCCGGATGACCGAGCTTTGCTCGTTTTTTTTAACTTGTGTTTTTTGGAAATTAACAATTGATCTTCTTAGTCTAACCTCAAAGAAAACACTCATTGACTTCGTGTTATTTAACAACGCCATCTGCTGGAATAGCTTTAGTGTTGTTGTGTCGTTAAAGCAATTTAAAAAAAATAGTATTATTATTCGCCGATAGATGTCAGGAAGAGTCATTTTTCAGTTTAAATTGGGACTACTCAAACGCCACCTTTTGACATTTTCTAGAAATGATTTCTAGCTAGATCAATTCATCGCCCCCGAAACCCCCCGTATACTAAATTTCATGAAAATTGTTGGAGCCGATTCCGAGATTCCAATTATATATATATATATATATATATATATATATATATATATATATATATATATATATATATATATATATATATATATATATATAAGAATTGCTCGTTTAAAGATATAAGATTATTTTTGTCGTTTCATATTAAAAGTAGGACACGAAATTTCGACATCTAATATATCCTCAAGCGACACTTATTGGTTTCTTCTTGAGTAAACAATATGCGAGTGTCGGTTTGGGTGCAGGGTGGCACTTTTGCCGGGTCGCCGACTTTTACGGGGTCAGTGCATAATTCACATTCGACAACTACGTCACTAGGGCTTCTAAATAGGTAATTCGCAGTACCTAATGTGTCTAAATGTCGTCTTCGAATGCAGCTAGCGCACAATGCGTCCATTTTCATAGATTTTGGTGGTGGCTCATAGCAATCTTCCTCTTTGCATGTTAGAGGTCTTGAAACTCGCGGCTTCTTTTCACAACAATACATAACCTTCGGCGCAGGACTTCGTAACCAATGATGTATGATGTAAATATTAAGATATTACAATTGGCGACGAGCAGTGGAACTTTTAGAACTCAGTGAAATATAAATTTAGTTAAAATAACTATTAAAAACGTTCGAAAACTGTAATAAAATAAAAGAGACGCCTTAAGTGAAGTAAGGTACAATTGACGAATCCACGAAGCGCCGCAAGAGTGAGCAAGTTACATTAATCATTCGTTCGTGCATTCCTCTCACTTCATTATTATTTACATTCACATATGTCAGAATCAGAATTTTCGAACAGTGGTGACGAAGATACATTAACCTCAAAAGAAAAACGAAGAATTTTAATAAAATCGGGAAAAAGAACTTTTATTTACAAATGTTCTAAGGAAGAATTACAACAAATATTAGATGACGAAAATATTAGTTACCTTCCTAACGCAAACATAGACAGCTTAAGGAAGCTTTTAAGTGATTTTTATAAACAAAAAGTGTTGTTACGTCAAAAGGAAACAATCAAAATTAAAAACATGTCTATAGGCAGTGAAATAAAACCATTTAACGGAGAAAAATGGGACATTTTCGCACAACAACTCGAATGTGTCTTCGAATTAAATGATATAAGTGATACCAAAAAAGTACCACTGTTGATTACAAAACTATCATCAACAGTATTTGAAACATTAACATATCTATGTGCACCTATGAAACCAATAAATTTACAATATGGGCAACTTTGCAAAATACTTAAAGATAAATATGATAAACCACTACCAACGGCCATAGAAAGAGTAGAATTTCGTAAAAGAAATCAATTGCCTGATGAAAATATACAAGACTATGTGCTGGAGCTAAGAAAATTAGCGGCAAAGTGCCAATTTAAGGATGCTGATGACCAGATAAAAGAAAAATTTATAGAAGGTGTATCTTCAAAATTGATAAAATATGAGTTGATGAAAAATGACAAGGAAATGACTCTGGAGAAGTGTATAGAAGTGGGCCGCACAGTAGAAGCTGCATTAACACATGCTGGTGGATCAAATCATTCAAACTTAACAATGGAAAGTACATTTTTTTGGCAACAAAAATCCAAAGGAACTGGGCCAAAACAAAAACAAAATAAGTTCACCAAAATGCCTCAAAATATAAAATGTTTTTGTTGTGGAAAAAATAATCACATTAAAGCAAATTGCAATCTTGCAAAAAAATATTGTAGTGAGTGTGGGCAACAGGGACATATTTTTAGGATGTGTTTTAAAAACCGGCCAATCAACACAGTAGATTCTAAATTTACAGACAACTGTACAGATGAGCCAGAAAATGACATTAAAACTTTATTTGATGAGTGTAAAACATACAGTGTAAGCGTAAGTAGGATACCTCCACACTATTTGACAGTAAATATCAATGGTTATGATTTGTCCTTTCAGTTAGACACAGGTTCAGATGTAACAGTGATGTCTGTACATGATAAAAATATGTATTTTGACACATTAGAGTTAAAGCATTGTAATGTATTGTTTAAAAATTTTGATCAGAGTGTTACTCAACCGTTAGGTAAATTAACAAATTTATCAGTGAAATTTAATGGAATCAATAAAAAGTTAGATATTTTTGTAGTAAAAAACAATGCCCCCAGAATTATAGGCAGAGATTGGCTAAATGAATTGTGTTTATGGCCTCCAAATATAAACAAGACCTTTAATATTGGAACTAATATTATCCAAAATGTTTCAGATGCACAAAAATTAATAAAAGAACAGTTCGCAGAAGTATTCAGCCAGGGATGGGGTAACTTCAAAGGTGAAGCAATATCATTAAAGTTAAAAGAAGGTACTAAACCAAGATGTTTACCAGTAAGGAGAGTACCATTTGCACTGCGTGAAAAGGTAAATGATGAAATTAATAGATTATTGAAAAATGGTCGTATATCCCCAGTTGAATACAATGAGTGGGGCACACCAGTGGTGCCCATTATGAAGCCAGATGGTTCGGTAAGACTATGTGGTGACTATAAGCTCACAGTAAACCCGTGTTTAGAGATTGATCACTTCCCACTTCCTCATATTGATGATATATTAAATACCCTCAGACAGGGTGAATATTACTGCGAACTGGATTTAAAAGAGGCCTATCTCCAAGCACCTCTCAGCCCAGAAAGTCAAAACTGTACCACTATTGTCACAGAAGTAGGAACATTTAAATATAATTATTTACCCTATGGTGTTAGTTCTGGACCAGGAGCATTTCAACGCTTAATGGTAAAAAAACTCAATAAGATTCCAAATGTAATTGTATTCATTGACAATATTTATATTAAAGGAAAAAATTTACAAGAGACATATGAAACCTTATGTCAAGTTTTAAGTCTGTTACAGGAAAGTGAATTTAAACTAAAGCCTGAGAAATGCAAATTATTTACTACTAGTTTAGAGGTTTTTGGATTTCATGTAAACAAAAATGACATTAGTGTGTTACAAACTAACATTCAGCCATTATTGAATGCCAAATCTCCGACAAACATAACACTGCTAAAATCATTTTTAGGTAAAATTAATTATTATTCTCGTTTTTTAAAAAATATGGCCACTATAATTACTCCTCTTTATGAATGTATAAAAAAAGATAGATTTAAATGGACGTTAGAATGTGAAAATGCATTCCAATTAATAAAAAACAAAATGTCAGCTATGACTAAATTAAGACATTATGATCCTCAGTTACCACTTATTTTAACATGTGATGCCTCTGAAACAGGCCTGGGCGCTGTATTATCAAATAGAGATAACAATGGAGTAGTAAAACCAATTGCCTTTGCCAGTAAAAAATTAAATGAAGTGGAACAAAAATACACAACAATTGATAAAGAGGCATATGCAATCATTTTTGGTATATCTAAATTTTATAATTACATTTATGGGCGTTTTTTTGAACTAGAAACGGATAATTCTGCATTAGTCCGAATTTTTGGCCCCACAAAAAGCATACCAAAAATGGCTGCCAAACGATTACAACACTATGCCATTTTTCTTTCTGCATTTAACTATAAAGTAAGGCACATTAAATCTTCCAAAAATCCAGCCGATTTCCTGTCTAGAACAGTGGTAACTGAACAAAAATGTAATATTAAAGAAACACATTCACTACTTATGAGTCAAAATTCTAGTTCTGTTTGTTATACTAATGAGGCTAATGTAGAATCATTAAATTGGAAAAGTATTCAAACAGAATCAAAAAAGGATGTAATATTTTCAAAAAATAATAAGATACATAATTGATGGATGGCCAGATAGAAAAAAATTAGTTAAGGAAGCGTTACCTTTTTACAATAGAAAAGATGAATTGTCTCTGGATAGAGGGTGTATTTTTTGGGGTTATCGTATTTTAGTTCCACAGTCTATAAGAAAGGCAGTTTTAATGGAATTGCACAAAAGTCATTTTGGTATTGTTCGAATGAAAGAAATTGCACGATCATATTTTTGGTGGCCTAACCTAGATTCTGAAATAGACAACATAACAAAAAACTGTCTCATATGCTTACAAAATAGCAAAACACCAACACAAACACAGAAACCATGGCCTGTAGCCCCATCAGCTTGGTATAGGATACATGCAGACTTCTTAGGGCCATTTTACAATAAAATGTTTATGATAATAGTAGATAGTTATTCTAAATGGCCAGAAGTATATGAAATGACAAATATCACTAGTAACCGTACAATTGAAATTTTTAAAAATGTGTTCACTCGATTTGGTTTTCCAGTCCATTTAGTCACTGACAATGGACGCACATTCACAAGTCAAGAATTCTTAAATTTTTGTAAATTAAATCAAATCAAACATACATTTACACCACCTTATCACCCAGCCACAAATGGTGCTGCGGAGAGGTTTGTGGAAACATTTAAATCAGCTGTCACTAAAATAAAGGAAAGTGGACTAAATAATATAGCATCAGCAATTAATTTGTTTTTATTTGATTATAGAAGTACACCTCAGTGCACTACAGGGGTATCACCAGCACGTTTGATGTTAGGTAGGGAGATTAGAAATAGATTTAGCCTTTTGCGACCACCTCCTGTTTCAGAGGTAGCGCAAGAGAAGGTAGAGAAAAGAAAACAAGGAAATAGAGAAATAAAATTTGAAGTAGGTCAAAAAGTAATGGTAAAGGATTATAGGAAAGGCACCAGGTCATGGGTTCAGGGTTTGATAATAGAAGAGTCAGTACCAGGTGTAAGTTATATTATTGATGTGGAAGGATCGAAATGGAAACGCCATGTAAATCAAATGTTATCTTGTTCGCAGACTTTGGAAGCAATTAAATAACTGGTAGATGTGCCTTTCAGTTCATATTTTAAGTAATTGTAGAAAATATATAATATTACTTTATATTTTTATGTGAGTGTGGGAGAGTGTGGTATATAGAATGTGGGTCTATGGAGCGCGGGCTTTTGCCTCACTCGCTCTCACTCATGTGTGTGTCGCGCCCTATGGTTCGGACCGCTGTACCGGTGTTTTTGCAGTGCGTTGTAATAAATCAGTATTAATTAATTACTGTGGTTTTATTAAGACATTACAATGTATTATCACAGTAAATTTTTTTTCCCCAAAAATATTTATAGACCAGTTTTAGACTAGTAATAGTTATTACCGAATGTCAAAGTAATGGAACTCATGAAACTGACACGACAAACATCCAAATTTTATACCAGAAAAGAAAACCAATATGACCATGACCAGAGAGTTCTTTATCGGCGCAGAGGGTAGGTATTTCCACCTGACATGGCAATGCTGCTAGCTTTCAGGACACGCGCCCTTCCGACAATGATTTGTTACTAATTCATTCAACCACAAACAACAAACAGTCCTTTACAGTAGTACCAGCCCTTTATTATTCTTCCTAAAGTTTTTTTTAATTAAAAATAGGTTTATTGTATTTTTATTTATGTGTTTTTATGCCGTAGCTTTATTGTATATGTTTATTTTTTCTTCGTGCAGGGGTGGATAAGAATACTGATACCCCTGCGGCTAGGCGCGGCATATCATAAAAGGCATATAACAACCCTAGTTAGGTGGTAGGGCTCCAGGTTCCAGTTCCCCTACGTGCACGTATGCTCCTGGCGACGCAAACATACATAAACACATTTTTTTAAATATACAAATTATCTATAGCACTTTTGGAATGTATGAGAATTTTGATGGATAGCTGTCAAACGGTTAAATGGGCCGTCAACCTGTCTACCATTCCACAGCAATAAAAAAAGTTATAACTGTATTATATCTATATTCAGCGGAAATTTTAACGATAACATAATATAAGCTATATATGATTGAAAAGATATTTATTCACAACATAGTACTCTTTTCAACGAAGCGGAGGGTGAAATGATGAAGATTTTCTCGCTTTGTCCTCGAAGCAGAAGCGTCATTGTTCCTGGGCGGATGTAATTCACTCGGTCGCGCGCAATTTGCGCGAATGGAGTCATTTCGAAGAGATTTGTGTCGAGCCGAGCAAGCTTTATAAATTTACGATTCCAGATTTTCATTGAATATCACGTTACATGTAATTATATCAAGCATTATCGCATGTCATAAGCGCATTCAAGCATCTTAGTTCATGTTTGACAGTTCCTTATGTGGACACCTGATACGAATATCGGTGTCACTGCAAGTAGCTGTATTATCATCTTTGTTTTTAGTATGCCTCGATACGTTGTTCAGGGAACAATTCCATTATGAGTAGTTTGTGACATGCATATGTTTAAATAAATTATGTAGCTTTTACACTTAGTGAAAAAAGGAATAATTAAATAAGAACCGAGTTTAGTGCCCAGTTTAATTTTATCATTTTACCATTAGTAAATTTGAAATTATTTATAACTTTAAACGGTTGTAATGTTAAGTATTTTGTTATGTAAAACTGTTCTTGCAAATTATTGTATGTGAATGATGGATAATGTTTGCAAACAAAGCTGAAGTCAGCATCTGCCATACAGGAGTCAGGGCAACTGTCAGACATCCGTATTAATAACAACTTGATAGTGTAGAATGCGTGACAGTCCATTACTGAACAGATGTGACCGCCTCCAGCAACGATCAATGTTCAGTAAGTTTTAAGAATAAATATTCAATTGAAAGTGTGAGAAATACTATGGAATATCTTGCAATTAGAAAAGCAGCTTGAATTTTACAGACAGATTTACAGATTAGACAGTTATGGGTTCTTTGGATTTGTACATAAAGCATACCTATATGACTATGGATGTGCGTTACGGACATCGTTTAGAACCACATTCCGGTTATATTGACCAACATCAAAGGTTTCAATTAAATGCCATATCAAGAAAACCACCGATTGTTACGACTATCGGTTTTTACGACAGTAACTTCGATGTCGTTATAACTGATTTTGAATGTATATGCCATATTTTTTTTTGCGTAAATTTACTAAAATATTATGAAATAGGCATAATCTGTTTTGTTTTATATTAAGCCTACCAATTTGTATAAATATATTTTTACGAACAGTTGTTCGCGATATACAATTATACATATAATCCGAGCAAGGATTTCAATTAGGAATTGCGGTATTCCGAATTACGTAAATTACATCGCACGAATATACTCGTATTGTCGGTATAATAAGAATGCACGTTTCAGAAGCTGGTGGAACAGGATCTGGAGGGGCGACCAGCAGCGGTCCAGGGCGGGCGGCGCGCGCTCGTGCCCTCGAGCTGGCACAGCAGCTGGCTTCCTCCCTGCAGCACGCCATACCACCACCACCCCGGCCAGATTTCACAACAGCAAGTGCAATACTGCGATGGCTGCAGCAGAACAATAATTCAGTCGCATTGGTGAGTATACATTTTTTAATTGATTCGTTTTACACGCAAGTGACAATTTGGATTTTAATTTATTTATTAAAAGTAGTAAGTACTTCAATTTAGTGCTTTAAGTGATTGTGAAGCAGTGATAAAGAACCTATTAAAACAGTGCAGCAAATTATATCATAAATAG
The DNA here is from genome assembly GCA_963693495.1 of Malacosoma neustria. Lineage (NCBI taxonomy): Eukaryota > Metazoa > Arthropoda > Insecta > Lepidoptera > Lasiocampidae > Malacosoma > Malacosoma neustria. The sequence goes on from OY856372.1 coordinate 8,689,294, forward strand.
TGTTGTTGTGCGTTAGAGTGGTGTCCAAATTTGAAAGTCTATTGGGATTCTCCGATTACAAGAAGTGTTGCAATCGAATTCGGGATTGAGGGAGTGCATGGAACTTTTACATGTGCCTGCCCCTCGGGATAAAAAGCGGGCGACAGATCTCAGAGAAACCTTGCGTGGCTTCTGTTCGCGATAGGATGTCAGTAGACGACCACCGGGGTTATCGCGTTTTCCTGCATTTGCGTCAAACAAATTACAACTCACCACCCATAATGCTAATTAATTTCTGCTCCCACTCTGCTATCTTAGTAGTGGACTTCACACCTTCGAAGTAAGATACGACGTCTTAGTAGCCTGTGGGTTTCCCAATGAAAATACTTACATGTACATGCTCAATGAATGCAAATTTACATCTTACTATTTACATATTAAATAACACAAAATTTATATTTTTCGAAAATTTGTAAATTTAATCAAAATAACTTATCGGAACTTATCGCATTGTAATCGTGTTATCGTATCTCAAATGATTGAAAATTTAATAAATAGTTATAACGGCATTGAAATCAATACTCTCGGTAGGATAAGCAACCCGTGACATTGATGATGAAAATATAAATGATGATAAACAGGAATATCGTCAGAATAATATAATAACAACCCATAACATCCCCCTGCTGGGATGGAGAGGTCACTCCGTGCAGGGGCGGAGTTAAAGTGTCGACCTCTGCGACCGGGGACTGCTTATCGTAAAAGACGACACAACAACCCTCGTTAGGTGGGAAGGCTCCTTGCCCGTTTGGATAGCAACCACTCCTGTTCTCTAAACATGCTGCTAATAATAAACTTGTGTTGTGTTCCCATGCATGTGTAACCCATATTTCAGTTCTTTTACGTGGACTGCGGCGTGTTAGCGGTAACCGTGTATTGGGCTGTCAGTCTGTCTGCTGGCTAACAGCAATAAAAAAACGTCAGTGTACCCGCCATGCATTTTTTTTATTGCTGTAGGTCAATTAGAATTTGGCAGTTACCGTCGCCTATGGGTGTTTGCTACGCCAGTGGCATTGCGAACACGCTGCTGTCCCATAAGAGTATAGGAACTTGGATCACTAATGCCGGAACACAACACAAGGTTACTATGGCGACCTACTTAAGACCAAAGGTGGTCTCCCATCCAGTTTGGGGTTCTACCACATAGGTGGGTTGTTTTGTCGCCTTTTATGACAGGCCGACTCCGGTTAGTAATCTTTCTCCGCCCCCGCAAGGGTAAAATGCATGTACAAAGCGCGTTAGCGGGTTACACATCCAGTCACCTCTGTATACAAGTTTCTTCACAATGTTTCCCATCACCATCGGTACCTGGTATTATAATATAATTTTATGTTATAAGAAATAAGTTAAAACATATATAAACCAGTATGTAAGGATCGTAGCAAGTGGAAAGAAGTGGTCTCTGCCTACCCCTACGGGAAAGAGGCGTGATTATATGTATGTATGTAAGAAATAAATTAGGCGATATAAACTGGTTAAGTGCATGCTCACGTAGACTTCTAACGCGGCAAAGCTAGGTGGGTCTCTGAATGTGGTATTTATGACTAACAATCGAACCTCGGCACCTCGGACACTAATCAGTTCACTCCTATACTTTAACGAGAGTTCATAACAATTTGTCATCTATAAATTTATTCGATTAAACATTAATTAAAAATTGATAATTCAAAACTTATTTATGATTTTCTGTAACGTGTGTGAAATTTGATTAATCTCCATTTTTATTTTATTTTAGAAAAATAAACCATGTTTTATTTTTCTTTAGTTAAAAATGTACTACTGTTTATCAGTGGAAACTTAATTGCCTACTTTTGACGACTACATTTTGTAAGTATGTATATTTTTTTTGTTTGTTTCCCCAATAAAGTAAATAAATAAAATAATATAGCATTGAATTATGTCCACATGACTCAGGTGCTCAAGCGAGGTACGGCAGCGTAAGGCTTATACTGTATATATTTTAAAGCTTTTGAAACTCGCCGCGAACATAATATGTACGCAAGGGAACTAAATGCGCCGCTGTGGCACTTTTCAGTCCTAGCTTGAATACTTATGTTACAAGCTCACATACTGAATGTGGCATAAACTACAAAACAGTTTCAATCCGTTCGTGTAATATCACGTAAAGTGAGACTTTTTTTGAAACGTCAGCCATTTTATCCATTTTCTTTATGAAACATTGTTTCATTTTACAATATTTCATTCATAGATTCCCTATGCGGACAGCAGCGTGTTCGCGGTGCCCCTGGTGTCGCAAACATTTATCACATGGCAGTCGCCTAACGACGGTTACTGTTTACCATTAAGTGGTTCGTCAGCCTGTCTGGAATTAAAAAAAAAATACAATAAACATTCCTGTACCCATATCTCGTCCGCCTTTTAGCTCCTTTTTTTAATTAATTTATATCTTCTATTTTCTGATTAAATTTTTCTCTTCCCTTTTCAGGCCCGTATTTTCAGTCCTTTTTATACCTGTAGTCTCTTCTTTTGCATACTACTGCTCTCAGAATGCCGTAGTGTCACAATCGACTTTAAGCTGCGGTAACCGCTAGCCCATAGTTTTCTGTCGTTACAACTGTCCATATGCCCGTTCTCTCGTTTCAAAATAATTTATGAATAAGATTAGGTTGAATAAACTATTATTTATATTGGAAAAATGTTAATTACTAATTCATTAAATGAACTATGTATGCCACTGATGGTCTAAAATAAAAGTAAATAGTGTTTACTTGTTGTATATACCGTAAGTTGTGTTGTATCTAATGTCGTATATTTTAAGATTAGGGAAGTGTTAGCAGAAGAACACTCAACCCATCTGATGAATATTCAGCTTTAGCTTTTACAGTCCTGATCAAACAGTTGCTTCTAAAACGGTGTGAATTTCCAGCGGCTGCGCTAAAATGTTGAATATTCAATTCATATCGAATTGCTGATGGCTCACGAAGTAAATTTAGTTAACCATCCGACGGGACACCTTTCAAGTGGAAGGGGGGGAACGGAAGTCTACCGCGTATTCGATTAATAGGATTTGCTTGTTCGACGCTCCTACAATTTATATGATAATGCTCGGCCTGCCATTCGCATAACGCCGATCTACAATATCATGATTATCTATCTTCGTTTTAATAATGTCAAATACCAAGAATCAGCATCCTTAATCTTTATTCGATAGCAGGGAAAATCCTGTTAGTTTTTTGTAAGACATCCATTAAAACTGTATCCCCAGATAGATAACAATTTATTACAAAAACAATGATAATTATTTACACAATCAATATCTACTTGACTTTCAATGGGCGGCCTTATTGCTACAGAGCGATTTCTTCTTGATTTCCGTCTTGCGTCTGGGTGTTTTGTATCGCCGTCGTCGTCAGCTATTCATTCTCCATTGTCGGACCCTTGCTTTTCTATCCAGCCCCGACCGGCAACCTTGCGCAGATCATTTTTCCATCGGGCTGAGAGGCGTCTTACACTACGTTTGCCGAAATGCGGTCTCCACTCCTAGATTCATTAGAGTTTAACAAACATCGTTGCTCTCGATATGCAGATTTCCTCGCGACGTTTCTTTCACCGTCATTACTTTTTAATTATGTCTCTAAACAAGCATTATCCCGAAAAACAGCGCAAGAGGTGCATGCTTTGGCGGGAAACGAATCCGTGAATTAATGGTTGAGACTTGAGTGTGATACTATGTACTTGGTTACAATGTTTTTAAATATATTGTGACACATGGATGTGTGGACTTACGAAAATGGATAAAATTTTTTATTGCTGTGGGATAGCAGACAGGCTAACGGCCCGCTTAGAATTTAGCAGTTACCATCGCCTATGGGTGCTTGCAACGCCAGTGGCATCGCGAACACGCTGCTGTCCCATAAGGGTACAGGAACTTGGGTCACTAATGCCGGAACACAACACAAGGTTATTATGGCGGCATACTTAAGACCAAAGGTGGTCGCCATCCAGACGGGCTTGGGGCCCTACCACGTAGTTAGGGTGGGTTGTTTTGTTAAAAAAAAAAAAAAAAAAAAAAAAAAAAAAAAAAAAAAAAAAGGGTTGTTTTGTTGCCTTTTACGACAGGCCGACCCCGGCCGCAGAGGTTAGTATTCTTTCTACGCCCCTGCACGGATAAAAATTAGAAATAAGTATATTAGAGAAAGTGTTTAAGTAGCACCATTGGTTGAAAAATTTAAAAGTAACAGACTGTCGTGGTTTGGCCATGTGATGCGAAGAGAAGAATGCCATATAACTAGGAAAATGATAGAAATAAGAGAGGCTGGATACAGGAGTAGAGGTAGACAAAAAAAGATAGATGGATTGCGTAAATGATGATATGGCAAAAAGGGTGTGAATGTTGGGATGACGGCTAACAAAGGAGAGTGGAAGGAGAGAACATGTTGTGTCGACCCCATATTATATGGGATAAGGGCAGAAAGTTGCTGATGCCAGCAGATCTTATGTTACGAATATAAGACACCTCAACGTACCCAAGTATTTATTTATAAACTTTACATTTGTAAATAAATAAGTATTATACACAATCACCAAATCTTTGGACAAGATTTGAACTTTCCGCATTTCCGCAGGCGTTTTTATGTGCCAAACCCGATGCTCAACGGAGTTGGTGAACTTTGTTAAAATGTAATTTTAATTAATCCCATGATGTTGTAGAAATACAAGTAAATGATTATTAATAGTTACAATCGTCGCTTATTAAATTTATTTATCAATAATTTTTGCTATTGAAAGCGTTTGTTTCCATTAGTATTGTACCTTAAACGGTTATCTCACGTACAAGGGACATGTTCGTGTCACCGAGATAGGGTAGCAGCCGCCTGTCAGTGTATTGTCACTAACCGCCTTTTCGGCTCATTGAACGTGTCGTCACAAAACTTTGTTATGTTACATAAAGAGACAAGATAGTGATCACGTAATGATGGCATGATAGACATATTCAGGTACAGAATTCAGATATTTTTAACGGAATAAATAACATATTTTACGTATACCTTTTTAAATTTCCGCGCTCAATCATCAATCAATTCAACATCAATCGATCAATTCTATTTCATTTATATATATATATATATATATATATATATATATATATATATATATATATATATATATATATATATATATATATATATATATCTAAAAATTAAAATAAATGTTTGTTTTATGCACTCCTTAATCATTGATCAGATTCTGAAAATTTGATATATAGTTCTGAGGATGAGGAGTTCCTCGAGGGTTTCTTACCCAAAAATATCTACATGTTTAATCTATACCAATATTATAAATGTGAAAGTAACTCTGTCGCCGATCTGTCTGTTATATTTTCACGCCCAAACCGCTGAACCAGTTTTGATGAATTTCTGTATAGAGATAGATTGGACCTTGTAGAAGGACATAGGCTACTCTTTGTCGCGAAAATGTAACTTGAAAGGGGTGAAAGTAATTAAGTTCTTTTTTTTTATTTATATGGCAGAACAATGTTTGCCGGGTTAACCAGTGCATTAATATAAAAAATATACATTTTAATAAAACTAAACATCATTACGCGGTATAAAAATATGTAAATTCGTATGCATGTAGCACTGTTTATCAGTTTTTCTTTATATAGTTGAGCAATCTTTTAGAAAGTTCATAAAAAGTTGATCGCTTATGCCGAACGCCCAAGTTCACTTGTGTCAGTCGCATTAATTAGTGAAAGGAAAACGATAACATTATTAATGTTGATACTAATAACATTTAAAAGTAAATATTAAAGGATTAAATATAAAAGCGTGTTTTCTAGTTTTTTAAACTATAATTTATTTTTAACTTTTTAGTTTAAGGTGAGTGGGGGGAAGATCGAACGGTTTTTTGATGAGATGAGTAGTGTTATGTTTGACGTCTTGTAGAACAATACATAATAAGTTAAGCTAAAATTATCTATAGTGAATAAAGTACACAAAGCATATTTTTATGTCATATCGATAAATCCCTGTTATATTTATCCGAAAACAAAACAAATTTATTTCAAAATTTTTATCGAAAGAAAAAAACACGGGGAAAGATGAAAGAGTGGTGCGGTAAGATCGAAGTAGTTTCTAAAATCGTTCAAATTAATGTCAGACGATATTGACGGTCAGTAGGCTACAATTTTAATTGTCTTGATACTTCAGAACTGTCTATAATATCAAAATAACACAGATAACACAAATTATTTGTTTTTTATATTTCAATCTTGCCCCGCCGGGGAAAGATTGAACTAGAGGTTCTCAAACTTTTCACTTTACTTGGATAAGACTATACAGAAAATGAAAGATCATATAAAATCTTTTATTGTTAATGCCAAGATAATTTTAAACACAATTACGTACATCTACCTTTTAACATTTTTGCAGTTTCTGAAATCATCAAAAATCGATTTTCAAAAGTTCTGAGCTACCCTATAATTTTTTTCTCGAGCTGTTTTTTGGAAGAGGCTCATAAAACATGATAAAGTAACATATTTTTATAGGAGACTTGAAAAGAAAATAGTTTTTTTGGGGCGCCCTAATATACCTACATTAATAAATAAAAAATTGGTAGTAGATCCACGTCTACAGTTCACTGTAACACATAAATGAGCAAGGTTGACCGGTGCAATACTACCCTCTCACAGAAAATCAGCGTGAAGTGGTTAGCTTCTTAGTGGCTGCCATGTTTCGTCTGGTGAGTGAGAGTTCCGGATGGCCGTTCCTTTTCCTCTTTCCTTAAGGCCACCCGAATCTTGACGTTTGCTAGATAAACCGATGTGATGTTGCATTTACTAGCGAGTGTCTGGTGGTCTTTCCCCTTTCTTTAAGTTCCTTCTCCCATTCCTACTAATTCTGTTCCTACACCTTATGAGAAGGCAACGCACAAGTAACATTCCTGTTGTTTCTTGTGTCTATGGGCAGCGGTGAAATCACTTAGCCATCAGGTGACCCGCTTGCTCTTTTTGCCTCTCTTATAATATACAAAAATAAAAATACCTTTAGATAATATTAGCTGAAATTGTGCCGTTGACAATTTATATAATGACAAAACAAAACAATTTTTCAGGCACACTTTGAGAACACGAGACCATTAGTATGACTTTTGAAAACGGGGCAACATAGAAACTTTTATATGTTTATCTTACCCCGTCAAATATTGGCGGGTAAAGACGGAATGTTACAATAAATCCTAAAATACAATAAGTAGCCATATTTAGACAGAGCAACTAACTACCAATTAAAAATAATAAGTACGTATACAAATAAAAAAACTCGTACCTACCTCGTAAATGAAGTTACACGACACGGGGTAAGATTAAAACACTCCCTGTCGTTTAGGGTGACGCAGGTGCTGTCGGGGCACGGCTGCTTCGGCAAGTACCTGTGCCGCATAGACAGGGAGCCGGACGCTCGGTGCCACCACTGCGTCCACGGCGGGAGGACACGGCGCAACACACACTCGCCGAGTGTGTAGCTTGGGAGGAGCAGCGCCGTGTCCTCACAAATGAAGTAGGAGGAGATCTGTCGCTGCCGGCCGTAGTGCGGAGGATGGTCGGTAGCGCAGAGTCGTGGGACGCAGTGGTGTCCTTCTGCGAGGACCTGATGTCGCAGAAGGAAACTGCGGAACGGGAGAGGGAGATCTCGACTCCCTTCCCCGGCCGCAGAAGGCGCACCAGGCGAAGGAGAAGGGCGGACAACGCCCTTTTCCGGCCCCCATAAATAGGTCCAGGGGCGAGGGACTTGGGGAAGTTCCCGCCCCCTATTCGATGGACCCGAGGGGGAGGCGCGCTGGTGTCGGCGCGCGCCTCTGAGGCGATGCACGGGGTAGTTAAACACCTCACTACCCCGTGCAGGAGACGAGGCCCGGACAGACCGGGCCAGCACTAGTGTGGGGCTGCGGAAGAATTTGGATTCCCGCGGCCCCGCGCGCACATGTGAGGAGACACCGGGGTGGTGGTTTTAGCCGGTAGGAGTCCGGCATGCCCCTCCGCCTTTCCCCAGGCGGAGGTAGTCCATGAGGATTTCCCCACCCCGTAAAAAAAAAAAAAAAAGATTAAAACACTCAACTTGCTCGCGTAAAATCCACAGCGTAGATATTCCCTTATAACAAACACACAACCGATCCCTCAAAACGACAGGTGCCGACTGAGGTATGGGATGGGACGTAACAAAATGGCGGTCTTATGAATATTGTCTGCATTGGATAAATTTCACAAAATCTGTCTTTATGCCTTTTTGTCTTACCCCGTTTTTCATCTTCCCCCCCACTCACCCTATTTAACTATAAAATATAATTTATACGTTGTCAATTCCCAATCAGTAAATGTTTTAATTAATTTAACGCCATCTTCCGGCAGTGTTATTATTAATTTAACGCCATCTTCTGGCAGTGTTATTAATTAAACGCCAGATAGCGTTTCGGCAGAAGGTAAAGAAATCGTTAATCCTGATGATCCTGATAAGGACTATGCGATAAAATTATTAAATTTTATGTATTGTCATCAGGTCTTGACACGTGTGCAAAATTTTAAATTTTTTTGATTATTCAAAGTGGGTAAAAATTGAGTCCGAAAATTCTGTTACAAGTCAAGTTAATATAAAGCGTGTAATAAATAGTAAACACTATATAGCAATGCTCGATGAATGTAGAGTTGAAATTGATACAGCGCTGTACTATGGTTACTTTGTTGTGACGTTGTTGCGGATCCTTTAATTTATCGGCAAAGGATAGTGTACACTGGGCTACCTGGTGACACGAATGCGCTGAAAGAGTGTTGTTTACTTACCAGTATTGAGCGCGACTCCTGAATGGGTATACAGTGAGCACTCAGCCATTCATTGCGGTCCCCCGCCTCCGTCCCGGGTAACTAACCTCGCTTCAACTGAACGCATTATAGCTATCTTGATAGATACAGTTTTAATTACGATCTCTATTGTTAAGTGCTATTACAACTTTGGGGTTCCGTTTTGATTTCTCTACAGGGAAATCATGTGGTATTTTCTCTAGAATGTTGGTTTTTGAGACCATATTTTTGCATATATATCCATGATTATTAGTAATTACTTAGTTGTTGTATGCATAATGTTTTATCTGTGGATATTCTTTTTCATTGTAAATACTCGAAAATCCAAGAAATACTTGACATAAATTATGTATTTGTACCACTCAAGTAATAAGGAAAACTTTATGAATTCATAGGCCGACTTCAGTATTTCATTTGATGGACTTTGATTTGTATTAAGCCCTTCGGGTTACGTCTATCTCAGTGGAAGTGTTCACGTTTATTTACTTCCATTTTAAGTATAAATCATTCTGTGCAAATAATCCGTTATAAGATATTCTTTTGAATGTTTATTTTGATTTAAGTGGAATAGTATTTATTAGCTTTGAGTTTTGAATGTATCGCTTCAGTTAATTTAAATAACAGCCCATGGCGTCCTAGTAGTGGAACGCCATGGACTCGGGCCTCCACCTAAAGAGAGCGGATAGTATGTTTCCGTTCAACGTTGGTACAGGGCAATTACGCTATAACATTCACATTAGGCGAGAAAAACTACCGTGGAATTTGAACCCAGGACTTCTAGATTGGACTCCGAGTTTAGTACCACTGAGCTACCAGGGTATATAATACAATATTAATAATATGGCAATAGGATAACTTAGCTAGAGTGTCGTATGTGACGACAAACGAATTCGATAACCTCTTTCTACTTCACAGGCAGCGCGGAAAGGGCACAGATCAGTTGTCTTATCGGACGAAGAAAGTCATGTGGTCATATACCTAGTCAGGTCATAAATTCTGTCACATGTTTAATGTAAAATAATTGTAACAAGTTTATTCATTATGTAACCATTCATATACCAAAATGAACTTAACAAAACATAGATTCTTATGACATTAAAGTTTATTCAAAATGACCTCCGTGATTTTGAATACAGGCCTTCAATCTGCGCGGCCAGTCGTCTATCGCAGCACGAACGAGGTCCATGTCAATATCGGCGGCTGCCTTAATCAAGGATGTCTTGAGTGACTCCAAATTGGGATGAGGCATTGAGCACGCCTTTTCCTCCAAGTGTTGCCATATCTTGTAATCTAACGGATTCAAATCTGGACTGGAGGAGGGCCAGTCTTCGTGCCGGATGAAGTCGATTTCACGCGCCGCCAGCCAGTCTTGTGTGCTCTTCGCTCTATGAGCTGGCGCCGAATCTTGTTGGAATACCCAGTGCCTGTTATTGAACATGGTATGAGAAACAGGTTCCACAAGGTTCGTTAGGACTGTATTTTGATACACAACAGCATTCGTTTTTACACCTTTCTCACAAAAATGTACCTCTGTTAAGCCCCAATAAGAAACTCCCAACCATACCATGAGCGAGGATGGAAAATGACCTCGTTGGACACGCGGAATACGGTTGCTCGCTTCTTCACTACTGTGTGCGTACACCTTATCATTTTGTTTGTTGTAGCTCTCTTCTACGGTAAACATTTTTTCATCCGAAAAAAGAATTTCCCGATATTTTTTTTCCGCGTACCGCTTCAACAAAGCGCGGCATCTCTTCAGTCTCAGGTCCATCAGACTAGCATTCAAACGATGTCCTGTTTTTCTTCGATATGCCCGAAGCCCTAAGTCTTCATTTAACACCCTTTTCACCGTGGTTCTGCTTAACCCCATCTGAAGGGCCAACAGTTTCTGCTTACGTTTGGGATTTCTTTGAATTCGTGCCTTCACAGCTTTTATCACTGCTGGAGTCCTAACAGACCGAGGGCGACCACTTCTTGACCTGTCATCTACACTAGAGTCTTCATTGTATCGTTTGATGGTACGATAAACGAATCTTTTGGTTATATTCAAATTTTTCAGTATGCTAAAAATTTGAATTGGCGCGTAACTGCAACGATGCAACGCAATAACTGCAACACGGTCTTCTTTAAGCGTCCACTCCATATTTAAAAATGAGTAAAATTCTAAAAGTATACATTTTTATTTTCATGAACAATTCGAAATTCGAATTCAATAAACTTTTTTTGTGGCCAGCATTCTAAAAGAAAAGTTTTTACTGTGTGACAATACTTATGACCTGACTAGGTATTTTCTTGTAGCTTTTTTCGTCAATAACAGGAAACAGTCATTAAAGCGCAATGACAGAAATAAGTTATCTGTGACAGTATCGAAAATCGGGTTCCGAGTTGGGTTTGAAGCTATTGCAACCGATTATCCGAGAGGAAACGCAAATAACTGCTTCAATTATAATTGCTATCGTATAATTTCTAACTCGTCTTTTGTTTAATTTTTATGAACTTCTGGTTTCGAAATAATTTTAAAATAAAACAACTTTAAATATTACACTGTTGCTTTTTTAATCTTACTTCCATGTCACCCTAATGGTGGCCTGTCACCCGATTCGATCGGCGCTGACTGTCATTATTACGATAGCTAACATTAGTATAAGTATAGATCATTAAGATCATAGATTATTACTTACTGTACTATTGTTGATTAGTATTAAGGAGTCTGCCCACTAGACCGTTCCATACCATGACCGTGCTAGGAACGTGCCAGGCAAAAAATATTCTTTGCATTAAAAAGTATGTGAATATGCCCACTAGACCGTTACGTAACCGAACAGTGTTCGCTTTTGTGTCTTGATACGGTCCTAGCACGGTCATGGTATGGAACGGTGTAGTGGGCAGACTCCTTTAAACAACTCATTTCTCGCTTCTTTTTCCTTTCTAAGACCTTGTTCAGATTGGGTGAATTACGTGCGAGAGCATATACGCGCGTAGACGAGTTCCATAGAATACAGTGATTCCGTTCACATGATACGCGCGAGAGATATCACTCGCGCGTAATACGCGTGTCATACGTCGGAATCTCGACTCGCTCGCTGTACGCGCGAGTCGAGAAACTCAGAGCTCTTTATTGCGTTCAGTATACGCACGTTACTAATCGCGAGTGGACGGATTTGTCAGTGAAATTATAATCTCATGTTCAAACATGGAAAAAGATTGTTTCGATACAGAGTTATTCATCGATGAAATTGCAAAACGACCAGCAATATGGAATATGAGTTCAGCAGACTACTCTAATAGAAATAAAAAACGGAGTGCATGGGAAGAACTTGTTATTATTTTTGGTGAAAATGCTATTATAAAATTACTTACCTTAATGTGATCACAAGTTTTTCTTCAGCCGTAACAACGTCTCTTGTTACATAATTTTCAGATGGTGATAAGTCATCCTTTACTAAGTCAAGTAATTTGTCGAAAGTATCAATTGTCATTCGGAAATAGTTGAAAAACTTTTCATTGTTTTATCTTAAGTTTGGGTACAAAGTTATAAACATGTTGTGGGTCATTCTATCGCGGAGAATTGGATGCACTCTAAACCTTCTATTTTCCTTGCTCTTGGATTGGTATTTTGAATTGGATTGGATTGAATTGGATGCACTCTAAACCTTCTATTTTTCTTGCTCTTTTTCCATCTGCGATATGCGAGCCACGACTGCTTCGTTCAAATCCTCTTTGATGATTGAAACCGGCCCATATTCTAACGCGCGTAGCCCGCGTTATGTGAACTTAATTAAGAATTGTCTCGCGCGTATGCACACGCGCGTAATTCGCTCTATCTGAACGAAGCCTAAGAAGTAATACAGAATATCTGTCATGGGTTGTTTTTACCTTTTGATTTTCTGCTCCGCATTTTATCGTAAAATATTCGGGAAACATGGAAATTGATATTAATTTCAAAGCGTAGTGCAGCGTTCTAGGCACAGACTACTTCCAGGTGAACGCGCGTTCCATTAGCGCTAATTAGAATTTCTCACGGCCCCCATCCCACTGTTCCATCTCAAACTCCCGACTCACTTATTGCTATCAGAATATTGCGAATATTCCGCCGCCGACCGGAAATCCGATTATATTAATTTGAAATGCGGAGGTCTTATTGATATTTTGGCAATTTCGTTTTGACTATTAGACTTCATTTGAATTGTTGCTACGAATGGTAGATTTACCTTGTTTAAGGTTAAAAGTAATTATCGTAAGTAACGAAGAAAACTTGTAGTGCATGTTACGGGCTATTTTGGTTGTTTTTATTTAGAATAAAATTGGAAACTGACATCCTTAAGCGAAGCAGTGACCGGAATGGCTTGCAAATTATTTAAGCTTAAGTGGCATTGGGTCTTTCTTTGGATTGGTGGAATATGGAGCATACGAGGCCTTGAGTGGAAGCTGTCTTTCAACAAAATTAGATTAGGAAGCTCACCCATACTGATGATCTGCACAAGGTTGGCCGTCCGGACTGAATGGAAAAAATAAGGGAATTTCTGGCGAGAACTTGGGATAGGCGTACATGTAGCAATGGAGGATAGTGAGCTGACGATAAAGAATTCCTAATCGTCCTCTTAAAGTACTATACTACACTTTAATACGAGGGCTGTTTAATATATCCGTGATTATTTGAATAAAACAAACTTTTCGGCATATAAGCGTTTTATTTTTCAACATAATCTTCTTTTAAATCAATACATTTAGTCCAGTGTTTTTTCAATTTTTTTATTCCTTCCAAATAATTGGTTTTCCCAAGGCCCTCATAATAGGCGTTTGTTTCGGTTATGATCTTTTCATTCGAACCAAGCAATCGCGGCACCCATCTCGCGGATAGCGTTTTTATGTCCAAATATTCATGTAAATGCGATGTACTCGCTCAGTTGAAATGCCTACAGCCTCAGTTACCTCACGTACTTTCATTCTCCAATAGTCCAATATTATTCCATGAATTTTATCGACAATTGCTGGCAAGCTGACCTCTTTTGGGCGATCTGAACGTACGGCGTCATTTGTGCTGGTACGACTACAACGGAACTCAGTAAACCAATTCTTAATTATTGAAATTAATGGTGCAAAGTTATCTACTGTTATTACTATTAGTGAGTTAGGTAATAGTATTTATCAAGTCTTACCTTGATTTCCGTGAATGTTTTTTACGTAAATAGTAATGCTTAATCAACACACAAAATTCACGTTTTTTCCACTTTTGTTAAAATTCACGTGGTTGTCTGCTTGCTTAAAATTTGACAGTAGTCTATTAAAAAATGGCGGTTGACGGCAGCAGTGTAGCATTTAAAGTTACTACGCGGGAAATTGAAAAAGTCACGGAGCTATCAAACAGCCCTCGTAGAATGATCAGCAGAATTGAATTTATTTTTAAAATAAAAGCTCTTTAAATGTCTTATTTAATTTTATAACACATTTTAGTTAAGCTCAACAGATGGCAAAATGCAGCGAATTGTGTTCTCATGGTGTTCTTGGCTTTATGAGCTGCTGAACATAGTCAGAAGAAGCGTAGTGAAGGTCTAAGGCACTAGAGCTTCATCAGGTTCACTAACTGAACAACCTGTATTATATGTATAGGTTGATGTAGTATTTGGTGGGATCCCTTGCACGTTATGTTACAGTATGTTACGTGTATCGTTTGGAATTAATAAAATATCTTGGATTTATATTAAATTTTACTGCCGGACGTTATTCGAGCAGACGACCGTAACTTTGAAAAATAAAGTATGCAAACGAAAAGCACTCGGTCGTTATTATTAATAAATTGGTTTTCAGTGGTATTGGTTGGCGGCATTTATGTAACCACTGCCGGGATCTGGTGTGGTTGCCGGGATTCTGCGAATATTACGCCCATTGTTGGTTTATTGATTACTGTTATCTCGTTAGTCCGTAAGCGAGTTTGATTAGGGTTTTCACTTAAATCTTATTGCAATGTTTTGTTAATATATTTATAGAAAGTTAATGAATGAGTTATAAATGCTGTTGTTTGAATCCATCGCTTATCTTTTAAATATCTTTATGTTTTACAAATATTTCATCTAGATTATATCTTGTACCTTGTATTTTGAAAGCTTAGGTATGGTGCAGAATATGACCCATAGAAAACTTCTCCGTGACATTTTTTATCGGTGACTTTTTTAGACACTTGGACAGAGATCACTCTTGGACAGAGACACGACAAATATGTATAATGGCACTATACTATGATAATTGAAATAAAGACAGTTGCGTTTTTCTGTAAAGACAAAATTTTAATTTATTAATAAAAAGGTTTTTAAACAAAGTTTTTCCAGTTTTATCCTACCTAATTTAATTACTCACCTGTAAAGACAAAAAAACAACATTTAAAGCCTTTATTTTAGATATTTCTATAACGTATTATTTTCAATTTCAATTTCTTATATAACAATAAACAGTAACGTATTATTTTCTTACATATATCTCATCGTTCTCTTAGATGTCACTGTCAAATGTGACATCTATAAATACTTGTGGCATGGATTACGCGATTTTCTTTACATATGTATTTGGGGAAAATTTTAGTTTTGGGTATGTGGTAGTCAATCAAGTATGTTAAAACGCGGAAAAGGTTTTAATGAAATCGTATGTCACACATCGCTCAAGCTCTGCGTACATGGGTGGAGTAAGAATAATGACCATTGTGGCCGGGGCATCCTATCGTAAAAGGCGACAAAACAACCCTAGCTGGGTAGCTGGTAGGGCTTCAAGCTCTTCTTGATGGCAACCACCCCCTGGTCTCTAAATAAGCCGCCATAATATTCTTGTGTTGAGTTCCGGCCATAAGTGAACCAGATTCAATTTTTCCAACATGTTAGCGGTGCCCCTAAGCCCTATGGGCGACGTTAATTGCTTAATCAACGTCAAGCGGATCATCAGTCTGTCCCATAGCAAAAAAAAATATTCAGGGCTAAAGTGCATATCACATTATTATCACGTACAATAAACAGTCGGTGAAGATATTATCCGTGCAGGGGCGGTGAAAGAATACTAACCTCTGCGGCCGGGTTCGGCCTGTCGTAAAAGGCGACAAAACAACCTACCCTAGCTACGTGGCAGGGCCTCAAGACCGTCTGGATGGCGACCACCTTTGGTCTTAAGTATGCCGCCACCTTGTGTTGTGTTCCGGCATTAGTGACCCAAGTTCCTGTACCCGTATGGGACAGCAGCGTGTTCGCGATGCCACTGGCGTTGCAAACACCTATAGGCGACGATAACTGCAAAATTCTAAGCGGGCTGTCAGCCTGTCTGCTGTCCTACGCAATAAAAATAAAACAAAAAAAGATATACATATGTTCTGAGGAACCTGCATAACGAAATTACTCTATATATTTGTATAAACCGCCCTGCTGCCTTGAACAAACGTAGAGGGTACACTATTCGTTCCCCAACCCAGGTGTGGAATATACTGGGCTGACATTGTTACCTCTCCCCCGATAGAAGAACGTCATAATGCATATGTACGAAAATTTGAAATCAAAAAATAGTCTGGAATTCTTTATTGAACAAGGTGGAGATTTAGAGGGGAGTCTTAGATCGCGGTGAAGCTCTTAGCGTAAGCATAGAGGTTAATTTCTTTAGGCATAATAAATAATATTCATTGCCCATAGTGTAATATTCATTGATAAAGATCTTGCTTATCTTAGGATGACTGCATACAGACTAGACACACCAGTGGTAGGCTGTAGGGTTTGTCACAATTATTTACTTCACTATTAAATAACAGCTCGTAACGTCTCTCTGTTGGGCTCGAACCTCTGCTTAGAGAAAACGAACTGTGTACCCGCCACGCTTGCCTAGACGGATTACACATACTAGTACATGTATAAATAATCTCGGTACATAGGTTTTCTCTCGATGTTTTCCGTCGCCATCAGTACCTGTAAATTAGTAGACAAATTGCTGAGAAAACGAAGTTCTTTCCGCTAGGTTGGACATTTTTATATAGAGTGATTTTTACATTTTAACGAAAATAATTAAAGAATCAAATTTGATTAATCAAATAATTTTAAAGACGCAATAATAATCTAAAGAGCTTTTATTAATCTCAATTAAATATCATAACGTTTTGAGGGAAAAAATTATGAAACGTTGGAAATTTCTTGGTTTAAGCTAATTAACGAAGATAAACCTAAATAAAACACTTTGAAGTATATCTGAATGAGCTCCTCGTTACTGTGGTACTTTGCGATAAGCCTTCTATTTAACTTGGAAGTAGATTAGACTAATTTTGAGCGAATATTATTTATAGCGTATTATCGCGTTCAAAGTGGATTTCCCGCAAGTAGAAGCAGGAACTTTTCTTAGTCAGTCATCAGCCAATTATTGTCCACTGCTGGACGTAGGCCTCCGCAAATTTGCGCCACACATCCCGGTACCATCCAGCCCCGACCGGCAGCCTTGCGCAGGTCATCGGTCCATCGGGCTGGGAGGCGTCTTACACTAATGAAATGCAGTCTCCACTCCAGGACTGGTTTTCTTCAGCGTCGTTTCATATTTATATGTTGTTTATTTAAGTTAGTATTTTAATTAACACTTTTAGAATAAACTGAAACTGTAGGACAGATCGAGATGGAAATGTTATCTATCCTTAAAGTTATAATCATAATTTTATATAGATTTCATGTATTGTTTAGTACAAAATATATAATTTAAACTATTTTTTTTTTTTAAATGTGCAACTTTTAAATTAGTCTCCAAACAATAGCGGTGACTGAAATGAGGGAGGCGGGTGCAAATGCCATTTGGTTGTCGCCCTCGGCAATGGCCTCATCAAGGCGAGGCAACCGTGAAAGTAGGCTGCGTTGTTTCCGGTGGCTGCCAACATTTTCCACACCAGACTGGCTGTCAATTCTAATATCCCAATTGATTCATTTATTAAGTAAAATATTTTGTTATCTGTTTTTCCACATTCTGAATTACTATTTAGATCATAAATACGAACTTTTGTCGCCTTTTACGACACACCGACCTGGGTTGCAGGGGTCAGTATTCTTATTCGCCTCTGCACGAAGAAAATCTTATACTCGTTTACAGATAGTAAAATCAGTTTTCTTTTCGGGTTATATGGCAGCCACTCCTGCAAATCCATACCACGTTCATTTAATCTAATTTCTCGAGTTGTTTTGTATCCGAAAAAACTGTCAAGCTAGATGCATCCGATCCGGGAGTGTAGTTTAGGGGTTTCATTCAACTTAACCCTTATAGGAACGATATTAAAGACTAAATATACCATAAATATACAAATGTTTTTTTTACTGTTCTGGAACACATTAGTTGCTTTGCATACGTTCTATTATATGACATCCAGGAAAAAAATTATCGATTAGGTAATTATTGAACAATTAATTACGAATATTAAGGAAGAGAAAACATTTACCTTGAGAGCAAATGGGTTATGTATGGTAATGTATCGATACTTTTACATATTCCATGTAAAATATCGCATCACTCTTTTTCCAGTCAAATTCAGAAAGTTTGTTGTTCTTTATTTCGTAAGCGTGAATAAAATCAGAGACCAGAATTAGTTATTCTAGTAGTGTAATATTTATTTAATTACTAGTTGAGCCGGCAAAGGTTGTTCTAACATATGAATGAAAAAAAAGTAGCGTATGTCCTTCTCCAAGGTCCAATCTATGACTATACTTAAATTCATCAGAATTTGTTCAGCGGTTTAGGCGTGAAAGCGTAACAAACTAACTCACTTTCGCATTTACAATATTAGTTCGATCAGCCGAAAATATTTAATTTACTGATATTTATTTAAGTGTTTTTACTATAATATAATTATTATTCGGATTTAAAAAGCATTTTTCTTTTAATATTTTTAAATAAATATATTGAACAGCAAAAGTATGTTTATACACATTGAATCGATTTGATATTACGTCTACAAAAAAGCGAGTAATTTCGAAATATCGATGTTTAGTGAATATTCTACGCTTTTTTGAATAAAATGAGTTGTTACCTATTTTGTAGTTAGTTAATCATTCTATTTCTATTATAAACATATTATTGAAGATTTGGTTAGGTTTCAATTTGATTTTCTTTTAAAGTTTGTTTTTTAAAGTATTATTTATCTTACATCTTCTTCAAACAATTTTTTATGTTGACAAAAATATGGAAAATTGTAAAAGTATCCGCAGAAAATAATAATGCAGTCTTATTTTGTCTGAAAATGTTTTTGTTTAATACAATATTTAACTACACGATTCTTACGCTTTCGAAACACTCAATCTTTTTACGGTAACGACGTTAAATCTTATTTGTATACCTATATTAATTAATTATAGTCCCTGCAGTAAGGATTCCAAGTAACTGGTTTCGTACAGTAAAATAATTCAGTACGTTGAATCAATATTGTGGCGATTCGTACAGGAGGAAATGGGTTGTAAATTTATATTGCATACCCAAATATTCCGATTGTTTCTATTTGCTCTGCACAATATTGCTAAACGATTTTAGAATATATCAAATATATATTTCATCTAAATATTTTTGTAACAAATTAAGTCTTCTTTCGGAATAAATCAAGATATGTCGTTACGGTTAATTTAATGGGCTAGGGGTTTTGGGCTCGACTTCTATGCAGATATATTGTTTATTATAATAAAATTACTATTTTGTAAAACGATTTGCAAATAGTATGTTTTTGTCAGGAGCATTCGTCAACTGTTTTAATATAAAAAAAAAACTGCAGGAATGTTCCTGCAATGTTTATAAGGTCCATGCACTAAGTGAAATCACATGAACTCTTGAAAATACAGAGGTTTATTCCTATTACATAGACGTAATAAAACATTTGTTTCCAAGCGGCAAGTTAGTCATTTTTATGTCTGGAAAGTTGGCGTAAACTTTCTATCTAACGAGGTCTGCTGGAAAATTATTTTTGCTCTTTACCACTTCATTCTTTACTAATATACTTGGTTATTTTATTTGCTATAAAATTTTCAATATTAAGTTCTTCCAGCGAAGTTTCGTTAATAGTGAAAATTATTGTTTGTATATCTTTATTTTACAAATTTCTTATATTTTTTACAATAGCTCATATGTAATTTATTTTTTTATAAAAAAAGTAACAAAATATTGTTTTTATAAAAAAAATGCCGTGATCATGTAGTGCTTAGGACAATTATTGTGAATTTATTTTCTAAATGTTGTTATGGAGGAATGTTTGTTTTCATAGATCACTTAACAAACAAATTTGTATAGAGATTAAATTATTATTAAATATCACCCATACGGTTGGATATATGCTGGGATTTCTTGAACAATAGTTACAATATTAATCTACATTGAAATAAGGTCAGTATTTGTAGCCAATGTTCCCGTTTATTAGTTGGCTCAGCGAATACGTTTGTGCAAACAGTAATTTAAAATTCAGAGCGCCTCCGTCGCCTCTGTCGAGTCGCTCATTATTACCTTATTGTTGGAACATGTTGTTTTGTATACAAATGCCTTCCTAACATTTGCTTTATATAACAGATAATATTCGTGAAATCACATGAGCATTTAACAACATTAATATTATAATGTGAAGAAATGACACGGTTGGTTCAATTGCTATGTGGCCTAGACGACGAAGAATGAATGATTTTCATGATCTGTAAATACTTTGTTCTGCTCTAGGAATACATATCCGTCGATTGTATGTATATATTATTGTTTCTTTAATCTTTTTCTTCTTCCTGTCCTTGTTCCAAACTATGTGGGGTCGGCACAACATATTCTCTCTTTCCAATCTCCTCTATTCTTCTATTAGCCGTTATCTGAACATTCACACCTTTTTAATCATATCATCTTTTACACAATCAATCCACCTTTTCTTTGGTCTACCTCTCCTCTTGTATCCATCCACTCTCATTTCTAGCATCCTTCTTGTTACATGACGCTCCTACTACTTTTCAGCTTCTCAATCACTGGCGCTACTTTTAAACTTCCCCTAATATATTCATTCTAATTTTATCCATTTTTGTAACTCCGCTCATCCATCTCAACATTCGCATCTCCGCTACATGCAATAACATTTCATCTTTCCCCTTTGTGGGCCAGCACTCTGATCCATACAATATGACAGGTCTTTAACGAATTTATTATTTTGCCTTTCTTTAATAGGAATTAAAAAAATATTGGTTAGCTAATTTGAAATAAATTGAGACTACAAAGTACGAGGGTGGTCTGAAAAGTTTCCGACCTCAACATGAAGATAGCAGCACTCGTAAATAAAAGCTAGTAAATTTCGTTGTTTATCTGTTGACAGTTACTCACCAAAGTTTCAGCTATTTTGGACTCGCAGTTGTTATGTAACAGTCGTTTGAGTGAGTTGATGTGAGTGTTTTTTTATGAAAATGGACAAAATCGTGTATCGAGTTGTCATTAAATATTTGTTTTTGAAAGGCAATACGCCTACGCAAATTAAAGATGAGTTGGATTCTGTGTGTGGGGACTCTGCACCATCATTTAACACAGTGACATTTTAGGCAGCTGAATTTAAACGTGGCCGTAAGAGCTTGGGAGATGGCGAACGTTGGGAACGTCCAAAAACTGCAGCCACCGACGAAAACATCGACAAAGTTTGTGCTAGACGACTGCCGAATTAAAGTGAGAGAGATAGCAAAGGTTATGAACATGTCAAAAGAACGTGTTTGTCACATATTAAATCAACATTTAGCCACGAGAAAGTTGACCGCGAGTTGGGTGCCGCGTTTGCTCACGTTAGACCAAAAACGTGTTCGAATGAACATTTCCAACGCTCTTTTGGCGCAGTTTAGGCACAATAAATCTGAGTTTTGGCACCGATTAATTACTGTAGATAAAACTTGGATACACCATTATACGCCCGAAACAAAAATACAGTCCAAACAGTGCACTACAAAGGGGGAATAGGCTCCAAAAAAAGCAAAACCTGTTTTTTCGGCTGGGAAAGTGATGGTGACTGTTTTTTGGAATAATCATGGAGTTACTTTAATCGATTACTAGGCACGCCTTTTAAGTTCTGTCGTTTCCATATTTCCCAGCAATTTTGAATTTGGAACTGTTCAATATTCGAATGTGTTTAAATTTTGAATCTCTAAACAGTTTATTAGGATGAATGCTATTGTTTAGTCACAGCGTCGATTGGAATCTGTCAGATCACGTACGAAAATGAATCTTTCTAAGGCAAATGTTCGTGCAATAATTTTTTACAACTTTAGAAGAGGCCTGACACGGCTTCGGTGTTTTGAAAAGCTAACATCTGTGTTCAGTGATGAAGCCCCATGTCTGCGGACTCTCGAATGCTGGTATTTAGAATTCCAGCGTGGACATACTAGTGTTAGTAACAAATCTCGCGAAGGACGCCCAAAATCCGCCTTCACTGAAGATAACATCATTGCTACGAGACAACTAATTCTCGAAGATCGTCATTTGACGTATCGAGAGATTTATTCGGCATCTCAGGGATTCAGAAGATCTTGCATGAAGCGCTTGGTGTGAGAAACCTAGTTTACCGTTGGATACCGCATCTGCTTTCCGACGATCACAAGGCGGCCCGCGTCAGATGGTGTAAGAAATCTCTGCAAAGGTTCAACCGAGGAGAGTCAAATCACGTCTACGACATCATCAGTGGGACGCATCTTGGATCTATGCCTACGATCCTGATTCCAAACAAAAATCTACAATCTGGGTCTTTCAAGACGAGCCAAAGCCGACTAAAGTTGTTCGTTCTCGAAGCACTTCAAAGAAGATGGTGGCCACGTTCGTTGGAAAAACCGGTCATATTGCGACTATTGCACTTGAAGATCGTAAAACGGTTAACGCAGAGTGGTATACCACAGTTTTTTACCACAAGTCATCGCCGAACTTCGAAAATCTAAAACAAAGCGACGCATCATCCCGCACCACGACAACGCAAGCTCACACAGCGCTCGTCAAACGATTAAGTATTTGAAGCAGGAAAAAGTAGAAATTCTTGACCATCTTCCATACAGTCCTGACCTATGCCCTAACGATTTCCTAAAATTAAGAAAAGTCTTCGTGGTCAAAAAATTTCTTGTATCTTAAAATCGTAGTTTTTATCGTAGGTCGGAAACTTTTCAGACCACCCTCGTATACAGTAATACTCTGGACTTACGCGATAGGTGGAACCGACCTTGTAAGTTGAATTCGTGTAAAACAGTATAGGATAGTAAGTCGGGGTATATAAAAAAAATCTCTGTAGTTTTAACCTAAGCAGGTCACTCATCTAAACTTAATGTCATTGATATGACATTCTCTGTCTATTTGATCTGTCATATGAATGAAAGGTTCTTTATTGTTTACCAGCTTATATCTATTTCGTATACAATAACTTTAGTTACGGAAGTTTGGGTGCAACCGGTATTTAATGCTATGATAATGGGCGGTCCAATCAATTATCTCTTCCATGCAACCTAATACGTTTACAAAAGAAACGATCCTTTCGATACCGACGGGTTGCCCTTACCCGTGAGCGTACGGGCGCAATGTGCGGAGTCTCTCACTATCCCGCACCAAGTTTTATCCGTGCAGGGACGGAGAAAGAATACTACCCTTTGCGACCGGGGTCGGCCTGTCGTAAAAGCTGACAAAACAACCCACAATAGCTACGTGGTAGGGCCTCAAGCCCGTCTGGATGTCGACCACCTTTGCTCTTAAGTATGCCGCCATAATAACCTTGTGTTGTATTCCGGCATTAGTGACCCAAGTTCCTGTACCCTTATGGGACAGCAGCGTGTTCGCGATGCCACTGGCGTTGCAAATACCCATAGGCGACGGTAACTGCTAAATTCTAAGCGGGCCGTCAGCCTGTCTGCTGTCCTGCAGCAATAAAAAAAGTGTCCCCAAGCAGATGCCGTATATGAACTACTTATGACCACACAAACCCACTGGAAAATTGCAGTCTCGATACATTTCTTTTTAATAGTTTTTTTTTTAAATTCACACACTGCTATCTAGCCCCAGAGTAAGCAGCAGAGCGCTTGTGTTATGGGTAATAGACAGCTGATAAGTAGTACTTATATACTTTTCTTTTGTAAATAATCGAAACTCGATACCCGCAGGCGTTGCGAAGTGCGAAAGCTGTTGGGCCATCCAATGCCTAAATCCTAATTATACTTCCTTTACATAAAGGTCCTGTTAAATGTTTAAATCAAACTTATTTATATTGGACAAAACTGGTATTTAAACAACATACAAGTCATTTATTAACATCGATAAAATCCGTGACGGCTGTCAGTTTGATTGAAAGATATGAAACTTGTAATAAGATTTCTTTATAAAACAAATAAGTATTAAAGACCTGTCAAGCTGTCCGTTTTTGTAGCAGAGCTCTCCGGATGCAGATGGTATCAGTATGAAAAAGTTTTCCTACAATTTCCTTAAGGATTTCTTAGCTTTCCAATTTTTCTTCCCATTATTGGATGTATTTGAAGGCTAGCTATTATTTCAGTGGATTTGTTGTTGGCTTCATTGTTTATGCTATTTTTAGATTATGTTGGATAAAATATTTTCATATTTGACATTTTATTCTTGAGATCCCATGACCCAAAGCCCATGATAATTACAGAACATTGGCTATTAAATAAACTATATATTGATTTTTAAGATTCAACTTTATATAATGTTTTTCAAAATCAAGTGACGAGCTTAAATTATGTTTTCTTTTTCCACTTTCCTCTGCTAGCCGTCATTTCAGAATTCACGCTTATTTTTCGCTATATCAACTTTTACGCAATAAATATAAACAAATAAATATGCTAGAACAATTCATACAGCGCCATCTAGCCCCATAGTAAGCAGCATTAAGCAATAGTACTTATGTTATGGGTACTAGACAACTGATAAACTACTTAATATACTTTCGTAAATAAATGCATATTAAACATAAACACCCAGGAGCGGGACGGGAATTGATCGTGCTTTAGCCGCTATGCCACGGAAGTCGCAATCTTATTTTTGGTTTACTCCTTCTGTATCCATCCAGTCATTCATAGAATTTCCCTTGTTACATGGCATTCTTCAATTTACACGACATGATCATATTGCGCTAGTTTATTACTTTTTAGTCAATCACTGGCAATTCAATTAATGGAAAATCATTAAAAATATTAAATATTGTTTTTTAAGGGGATAGAAGTATAGAGCGCTCTTAATCTCAGTATAGTTTAAGATTTTAAAGAATTTAATCTTGTTATATATAGTTATCATCAAAAAAATCGAAACACTACTACTGCAAGTATTATTCAGGTGGCACTTAAATGAAAAAGAGAATTGATATACAGGGTGACTTTGACAAAACCGTCCAAATTCACACAGAAGAATCTTTAGTAAAAGTTATGAGAAACATGTATTTTAGTTTAGTATCACATAGTACAAAAATGTTGAGTAATCAGCATCACAAAGTCATCCAAAGAACTCGCAATTTACATAATACGGCGCGAGAATGTCAATGACCTCTCCATCGGTACCGCAAAAAACTGGCAATGACCTAGTACGAGGCCGAGGATGGCGGTCATTGCATCTGTGCGAGCGAATACGCACTACTCATTTACGCGGGAGTGACAGAGACAGGTTAACGTACGAAGTTTGCACCATATGACTATTCTGTACGATTGAATTATTGATCATATTTTCCTTGGAATGAAATATTTTATGGTGAAAATTTGACATACAATTTTTTTTTTGCAAAAATGGGTTCCTTAAATGATGTTTAGTGCGTAAAAAAAATTGGACGGTTTTGTCAAAGTCACCTGTATATAATAAATAGCTGGCAGTTTAGTCTACACAATGGTGCACCAGAATTCCAAATTTGAATTTAAATTTTCAAAAATTCATCCAATAAATGAACGTAGAGATTGTTTTCAACGTGTATTCCGTTGGCATTACTGAACATAATCACATTTTTTTAAACATAAATTATCGTTTTCTTTTTAACTGAGCTCTGAGCTGAGCTCCTACCAAAGAGATCTTTTCCTAAAAAATATGGATATCTCGCCCACAGAAGCCGCCCAAGTCGTGGCGTTGCTGGATGCAGAGCATAGAGTGTTATGGGTGTACGATTACATTTAAGCCTCTCTGCTGTCAATAGAGTGTATCAGCGTTGTCGAGAGACAGGTATGTTTACTCGCCGTCCAGGATCTGGTAGACAGGTCTGAGCAAGATGACGGTATATTGTATCAGTTTCTCTAAGAAATCGCCACTTTAACTGTATTCAACTGCAGCAGCGACTCCGTGAGGTTCGAGGATTGACTGTAAGCGATACTATAAGAAGAAGATTGGCGGAGCGTGGCATTAGACCTCATAAACCAGCTAATGGCCTAAAATTGACGGTACACCACCGAAGAGCGCGCCTCAACTTTGCACTTGAGCACTTAAATTGGTCATACCTTCAATGGAGCAATGTCTTTTTTTCTGACGAGAGTAAGATCATGCTGTATGGTAATGACGGAAGAAAGAAGGTGTATCGAGAGGGAGAGCGTTTTGCACAGTGCTGCATTGAAGGAAGAGTTAGTTACGTTGGCGGTTCATGGACGGTTTGGGGATTTGGGGAGGCATAAGTGCCGATAGAAAAACCGAATTTGCGTTTGTATCTGGACCACGGTTACCGTCATTAAATGGGTCACGTTACGTCAAAGAGTGTCTGGAGCCTTATGTGGTACCCTACGCACATTTTATTGGCGAATACTTCATTTTTATGCTGGACAATGCCAGGACTCATACCACAGGCATTGTAAATGAATACTTGAACTAAGTCGGTATTGCGGTTATGGGCTGGCCAGCAAGAAGCCCGGACATGAATTCCATAGAACACTTATGGGATGAGTTGAAGAGACGAGTCAGAGCGAGAGATCCTGCTCCACAGGCGCTTGGCCAGCTTAAAATAGCTATACAACAAGAGTGGGATAACATCCCTCAACACAAGATTGGAAGCAGTGATAAAAGGCCGGGGAGGAAACACGAGATACTGAATAAACTTTTTTAACATTTTTCTGTTCTATATATCTTTGTTTCTAACATTTAACAATTTCTTCTTACAGGGGTAAAAACATACCTGTTAAACAAAACACAAATGCTAAAGAAATTTAATTTTAATTTGAAACAATAATATTCGTTAAATGATATCTTATAATATCCACGATTAACTGGCAATATTTATATTTTAAGTTGAATGTAAACTTATTCAGGGGTCTGTCAATTTTTTTGATGAGAAGTGTATTTATAACTCAATTCATACGATTAACAAACGATTTTGTTATTTTTATATACATTGACATTAGGATAAAAATGTAGTAAATTTTAGTAGCCAATAATTAAATGGGGACTGGGTATTATTATCGTTAACAAGTTATATTTATCACCCGCCCAAGAGTCCATTTGCCGCCCACCAAGATGAGAGAGGGTGACGACCCGAGTTGCGTATTGTGCCTTACATTTTATTACGTAAACACGAGACGTAACATTTCTGTTAGTACTATTTGCTTATGTGTACAAGTATAGTAAAAATGCGTATCCTGTTAACCGGACATGGAGTACTGCAATGGACATGACGACGTTGGATTTGCTAATTGCGAGTGGAGTCGACAGAGGCTACGAAATAATTACTATTTAAATTCGTTAAATTATGTTTTCTACATTGAAGTTGTTTGACTTATTTATATATTACTAGCTGACACGTCAAACGTTCTGCCATATAAATTTAAAAAAAAATAACAGAAGTTAATTACGTTCACCCCTATTTAACCCTCTTCAAGTTTCATTTTCGCAACAAACAGTGGACTATGTTCTTCTTAAGGACTTCTAAAGTCTATTCTATCTGTGTTGAAATTCATCAAACTTGATTCAGCGGTTTAGGCGTGAAAACGTAACAGACAGGCAGAGTTACTTTCACATTTATATATTAGTATGGATATGTTATAAAATATTTTGTTGAAATAAATAAAATCAATAAATTCAAGACCATTTTTTCTTTTATTAATTGACGTGTGATATGACTATTAAATCGATAATGACGAAAAAATCCTTAAGTACTGCGAAACGAGTTGAATAAGAGTTTATTCGGTTAAGAGGTTACATATATATGAATATATACTTTTAAACGTAACTCATTGAGTGTTTGTAATTTGATTGGCTAACGGAAATAATCATAACATTTAAATGTAAATTGTCTAAATGCGTACAGGAACATTCTACGTTTATAGAACATACAAACTGTTGCTGGATTAATTGCCTAGTAACTGGAACGCCAGTTCCTTTACACAAAAACGCACGTATTCGTTAATTCTATCGACGCCCGTTAACGGAATGTAACGCTTGGGAAATGTTTAATCAAAGCGCAACTGTTGTTTGTTTAGATCTACTTGTGAAGTTAAGAACTTCGTTGCACTGTTATTATCCGTGCAGGGGCGGAGAAAGAATACTGACCTCTGCGGCCGGCGTCGACGTTTCGTAAAAGGCTACAAAACAACCCACCCTAGCTAAGTGGTAGGTCCCCAAGCCCGTCTGGATGACAACCATCTTTGGTCTTAAGTATGCCGCCATAATGACTTTGTGTTGTGTTCCAGCATTAGTGACCCAAGTTCCTGTACCCTTATGGGACAGCGGCGTGTTCGCGATGCCACTAGCGTTACAAACACCCAAAGGCAACGGTAACAACTAAATTCTAAGTTGGCCGTCAGCCTGTCTGCTGTCCTACAGCAATAAAAAAAACTGGCGTGGCTTTGATTGTTTGAATTTACATTCAGGAAGCTGCAGAAAAGCTTGACTTGGGTTGACCACTAATTATGTTACTCTGGCCGCGGGCGGACCCTCGGGAGTGGATCCGCCGCCCGCACTATCGCCGCGAGGGTGAGGGCCGCGTGCTGTTCTGCGGCCCCCCTCAACTCCGGGCGTAGGTGGTAGGAGAACAGCGGGGTTTTTAGTGGGTAGTCGGATGGCCGAACATCTTTCCTGGAGTCCCACAAATCCCTCGGTCCCCCCGAGCCGGGAACCCGTCAAAAGAGGGACGAAAAAACCCCTCGAGACGAAAATAATGAAAAATAATGTTACTCTGTTTTGTATTGTCTTAATTATTTACTAGTTGATACGTGATTAGCCTGATGTTGGCGCCGGGTTCGATCCTCATGCAGTACGTTATACTTTTTACATATGCTTATACATTGTTTTGTATATGAACTTAAAATGTAGATAGAGAGAAAACTCATTATTGTATACTATACAATTACAATAATATTTTTAACTAGAACTACACAATAAAACTAAATTAAATCAAAAATGTTCGCTTGTAACAAAATCCCGGCGTTACAGTTTTTCTATTTAGTGTCTTTAAAACAAAAATATTCTCATTTCTCAATATTACTCAAAGCTCTGAACAACAGACTATTAGCGTTTAATTTAATATGCTAACAAATTTATAATTATCTTCCGTCCCACTTAGTCGATTCTCATCTGTCGCAAGAACATGATGTGACTAATTTTTAGCACCAGTTAGCGACAATCGACCGCGTCGCTCAAACTTGCAGTTCTCGTTTGTGTGAATAAAATAATGTGATGTGTTCTACCTAGAATTTAGTTCATGTAAGTATAAAAAATCAAATCATCCGTAATCGTTTAAGAACGTACACCGAGTGAGTGGTTGCAACAAGTATAAAAGCAATTTTAAGTTGTAGTCTGCTAGTCAGGGCGCACGACCTCAGACGGGGTGGCTCCCAGTCAGATGCTGTCAACTTCAGGCCTCGCCCACTGATGTGCTTTTATTCCACTTACGCAGATAGCCGATATAGGAGACAAAAGTGTATACGAAATAGGATAAAAATGAATAAACGTGTTTCTGCATTTTGATTTAGTGTTTAATAGATTTATCTTGTTTTTACAAATGTTTTCTTTATAATGGTTCATATTATTAGATAATATATTCTTTATATATAACCGACAAACCAATCCAACTATGAAGTTATAAACCAAATTAATAATAAAATTACTCTTCAAAAATATTGTTATGATCGCATAGAAACATTTAATTTATGTACAATTTTTATAAACGACGTTCTATAAAATTGTTGATTTCGTAGCGAATAACATTTATTACAGTTTCAAATAAAACTGCACTGAATAAAATGTCTAGTGTTTTTCAAATGTTATTCATTTTGTTTGAATAGAAGTGTTCTATTGCCGATATAAACTCGGTTTCGTTAAGCTTTTGTTCTTTGATATTCAGAACTCAGACCACCCTGCCTCCCTCGCCGTCTTGTTGAATCCTAATCTCGCAATTTATTGCATTTTCGAACCATGTGTGCTTTTATATCATTACACTTTCTGATATCATGTCTTTTTATGTTTCATTGCTATTACGACCGTTTTTATTATTTGCGATAGCCAGACAGCGATTGCCGCTGTAAAAGCGATAATGTAAAAAAAATAACAGGAAAAATTTGAAACCTTTGGATGTAACTGATTTTAAATTACACTCTGATGATTTTGATTCGAGTTTTGAGGTTTCTCTTTTAAATAAAAGTAGTTGCTCGTATTACACTTAGATATATATTTTTTCACATCTTGATAGCAACTTATGTCTATAGAATTTCCAGTTCTTGAAGTGACGATTATTGTACTTATTGGCAGACACTGATATTAACTTGGGGATCACAGTCTATAAGACGTTTCGGAGGGGAGTGAAGAGTAACATACATATATACTATTAAACGACCTCTGTGGGGCAACGGCTTTTGTCAGAACGCCTGCAGGGGTCACGGATTCGGTTCCGGTCCCGAATCTGGGTTTTTGTGTTTAATATGTATTTAATTTATGAAAGAAAAGTACATAAGTAGTGTATTGTTAGTACCCACAGCAAAAGCCCTCTCCTGCGGACAAGATGGTGATATGTGTGTAGGGCGATGTACTAGGTCCAAAGGTTTGGCGAGTAAATGCGCTGATATTAGTGGACTCGTAATAACGAGTAGAAGGACAGCAGCTCCGCCAACCTTATGATCTCCCAGCCTGGATCGGTTAAATGCAGCTCGCAGTGAAATCATGCATGGCGCCACTCTTATGTTACAAATTCTTGTTTAACTACACTACGCTCGCCTGTTGTGTAAGGATTTTGGTTTGGTACGGCTAATAATAATGTCTGAAATTATGAGGCACACAAACTTTGAACACGATGCAAAAAGTGATTTTTATTTTGTCAAACGGTGACACACTCAATAGTAAAGTCGCTCGCACGGTGTCGACCGTCACTTCTCGTAAACTTGAGGGTAGTCGATTAAATTGGCGGAGCATAAACTATTTTTACCCCCCTAAATTTAGGCAAGAACCGCACAATGTGAATTATCTACTATGATTTATTTATATATACCTATTAAAACTGGTGTCAGAACACCAAAACCCAGTTAATTCGTCCGCTGTGTAAGAAGCATCCACAGATAGGGATGGCTACAATTAAAAATTAAATTGTGTCGATTTTCCGTGAAATCACTCAATGGGCCTTTCGGAAGAATAGTGCTGGTTTTTATGTATTAACAAAAAACCAGCATATGCTGAGCTATTTTTATTGTACGTATTGTGTCTATTTTTGTAATAACATTATTGTCCTAAATAAATAATTTCTTTCCTTTCTTTCTTTAAATTGTAAACAATAATTTTTACAACTTGTAAAATATATAATTAGTTAAATATTAAATATTTTCATGTTTTATTTTACGTCTTAAATAAAACTTTGAATGCTAAATTAAATAAACGAGTATAACTCGTACATAAAAATGTAAAAATGTGTTCCATTTCCGCTGGGGTCAGGCCATCTGGGACGAATTGTTTCAGAGGACTTATTTTAGACGCACCCTATGAATTTTGACGGCTTTTATGACGCAATCGTGGAACTTGACAATCGTTACGAGTAACAACCCAACGAGAAGTTACTTATACAAACCTAACAATATTAGAAATACATTAGGTAAAAAACATAAGAAACAAGAACAAAATACATACATGTTTTATTGGTGAAATTACCAAAAATTATTAATTCCTTCCTTACAAAAAAATACAGTTTATCAATTACATACAAACGTACGGACACAATTCCGTGTACGATAATCTGTAATTATTTTCAAACAAACATAGTTTTAGAGGCGTATCACGTATTTCTTTGAAGTTGTTTATCTTATTTTGATCATTCTTTTTTATAATCATGCTTAAAAGTGAAGTTGCAACATTTAATCATCGTAGTATGGGATACCATGCGTCAAATGATTTGATCGAAAGTTTTATGAGGCCCTTTTAATAAGACTTAATTATTAAATGTGACCTCAAATTTAAGTATTTAATCGTTATTTTATACAATGCATCATGTTTTACAAAGTATTTGCGATATAATTATGCCCGAGGAGGTAATCCTCTCAGGAAAATGAAATACCCGTTCACTTTATGTTACTAGTATATATCAAATTTACAATAGTTTTATTTTTAGTAGTCGTAGCACGTGCACGGCGTGTCCTCCCTCGTTTAGCAGCATCAAAGTGAATTCTTTGGTCGTAACCCTACGGAACAGCTGCCGTTTCATATCCAAGATAGGGAGAGAATTGCTAGTTTATTCCTGTCCGTAATATTTATAAATAAACTTTATTTAAAACATAATTTTTTTATGTCAATGTAACGATGAAATTGTGGTATAAATTCAAACGCATTTGTTATTAATTTTATACAGAGAGAAGCAAAGTATGGATTGTATACATAATAGAAAGAAAAAGAGTGATTATGAGACACTAGAGCCAACAGCACCGCATTTCTACTTGCCGCAATTACCCTACAACCCTTATTATGTCGCCGAAAGAATTCATTTTGATCCAAGATATGCGAATATCTATTGTCCATGGAACGTCCACATGAGCGATATAAGCGAAGGATATACTTTAGAAAATTACGAACAGTCCGGCGAGAGGGGACTTCGACGCCGTTCTCTTTACGAAGGCGTGAACACCATAAGCGACCCGGTGAGTGCCGTTACAGTCGTACGCTGGGATAGTGTTAGTGTTAACAAGTTTGGTGTGTTAATTATCTAACGAATAGTACATAAACATCATTTAGTGTGATTATAACATTATGGTGCTGGATGAGACGCAAGCACATCATAATGATAACAGAGATAACACATTTTTTGTTTAGACTAATAAATTGAGGATCAAAGCGGGAAGAGGTAGTCCGGAACGCATTAGGCGCATATACCCCGATCTATTTCCGGGCGCGGGCGTCGGCCCTACTCGCGTAAGCTCTGCTCATTTTGTACTACAACATGCGTGAGCTCGGCCGTGGGGGCTCACTCGTAGCGGCCACCATAAAGGCATTACACAATCGTACGAATGTTCAAGATAAACCGCTAGCCTCAATTAAATCGCGCGTGCAAACTAGAAATGTGCAAACTTTAAAAGAAGGAAGCAACAACGAGGACCAGTCACGCCGCGCATCCGGAGGCAGCGAGCGGCCCTTGTCCACCGCCTCGGAGGCATCAGAACGCGACTCGGCCTCCGTTCAATCCAGCGAGGAGCCGCCCCCACAGGAAAGTACGTAATCTGCGGACGAGTCACTGACGTACATTACTGGAACTAAGCCAAACTCTAAATAGAGACACGTAGGTGACTCGTACCGCAAGCTTGTCGCGCAGTGTCGCATCGCGTTTGCAGTGCCCCATGTCCGACTGCGAATACTTAACGGAATCCTTTGATGAGGACCAGGAAGGCACGGCGGTGGGGTACGTCCACCCCGCCGTGCGCTCCTACATGTACTCGCCGATGGGTGAGTTCCTGTCGAACATGGGGCATCTGTTCGTTTGTTGACGTACTCTTTAAACGATTGTTTCGTGACAGGCAGCGACTCGGATAGCCCAGATGAGGCTACGGTGAAGTGCACTGCATGGTCGGAGAATGCAATCGCTGGGGCGCGAGCGGGATCGTCTGACAGTGAATCTAGTTCATCCAGTGGAGAAGATTCTGACGGCCAAGAATATGAGACCCGTAGTGGCGATGCAGAATATCGGACGTTGACTCCCAGTAAACGATTGGACAACTCCACGCGACGTGACGATGATTTTAAGTGGATGCCCCCTGGAAATGCGATTGATGATATAGCCGAAACGACCTCAATGGAAGCCCGGGCGGACGAGTACTCGGGCGCAAGCCTAGACAGACGTAGACGAGTGTCGTCGGACCGCAGCGACCGTGACCGCAAAAGTAGGTCCTCGCTGTCAACGAAGCCACCACAGCACCCTACGAGTGTACGTGCGTCGCCACGATCGCGTCGTCCACGCAACGAGGAAACGCCACCCGAATTGCAAAGACGTTGGAATTCTTATGAACACTTTCGCTGGCCCGAAGGTGGGTGGTGGCCTCCGATGTGTTGGTGCCATGGACCCCCTGTGCCGCCGCCTTGTTGCATGCACGAGCGCGCTTGGCCCTCGCATCCTTCGCTCCCACCAACTCCTTCGAGAACTTATAAGGTATATTATGTAGTGCTGTGTTATCGTTAGTTATTGTGATTATACCCCTTTTTAATGTTTTTATGCATTAATAAAGAAATACTAACTTTATTATGAAACTGATTTGAACTGATGTTATAATTATAAACCATGTTTGATTGTTAACAATATTTTGTGCTTTTATTTTTATTTGAAACTAATTATAAAAATTGGATGCAAATAGAAAAATATTTATCTTTTATCAAAACATAATAAATAGACACATATAAACATATTATTGTGATATTATGAATGAAATCAGAGAACGATTATAGTAATAGCAAATTATCTTATACATTGGAAGTTTTAAATATTAAAATGCTTATTACAACATTGACCTTTGAAAAGCTGTAATAATTCAAAAACATCGTCGTGATTAGCTCGTAAATCGTCTATTTCGGGACCGTAGTTCTGGAAGCTAACACAAAACATTTATATTTCAGAACGATGCTGAAGAGCGAGTGCGCCGGTTGGA
The DNA here is from genome assembly GCA_963693495.1 of Malacosoma neustria. Classification (NCBI taxonomy): domain Eukaryota; kingdom Metazoa; phylum Arthropoda; class Insecta; order Lepidoptera; family Lasiocampidae; genus Malacosoma; species Malacosoma neustria. The sequence continues at coordinate 8,724,163 of OY856372.1, forward strand.
GGCGGACAAAGAGAGCCTGCAGTTGCAAGTGCAAGTTCTGTCAGAGCAGATATCAGCGCAGAGTGAGAAGATGTCCGACCTGGAGCGCGCCCTGCACGAAGCCAGACAGAGGCTAGACGAAGCCGATCAGAGATTACAAAAGGTACGTACGTAATCTTATACTTTGATTCTTCGTGCAATTTTTCTAGTATATAACAAAATATGTGAGGAAAAAAAATATTGCTTGTAATAGAACTAACGACTTTTATATCAAGTGTCTAAAATATCACGTTTGATTCCTTTATCCAGTAAAGTATTTATTGATTTTCCAACTCAAACTCATTAGTGTACAGTTCTAACTTCTTTCTCATACTCATCCGGTATGGTATATAAACAGTTCCAGAACAAGTTCTCGGTCTTAGCCATTTTATGCTTTAGACCTCTGTTCTTAGGCGACTCCTTTCACGTTCTCACGCGTCGCACTAATCTATCCTTATCTGCGTCTTCCAGCGCGATATCACAATACATAAGCAACTAAAAGGGTTTACTCGTATCAGTTTTTCATACAGTCTAACAAAACGTGTAATGTGTGCTATCTAGCACACGAAGAACAGAAACGGACCAAGGACGGATCCCTGGTGTAACCCGACGATGATGCAGAAAGGCTTCGTCCAAAAGGTCATCGGCACTAGTCTCGGACAATGTTAATATGTCTCTGGAAGCCATTTGCATCGCAGTTCTTGTCAGAATATCACGCGAGAAACAGTCGAAGGCCTAAGTCCAAAATTAGACAATACAGTGGCGTATTCTTTGTATTGTATCTATACTATGACAATCAACTGGTCCTGTTTATATACCAACAATGTTGTGATATAACTTAGAATCACTGTTCGATACCGCTTATACTGGGTCAGTTTCCCGAAACTTCACAACTAAGAGGCTAGGCAGCAAGTTGCCTGTCTATTGTAGACAGTAAATGTTGCATACTCCATTGTTATAACATAAGTTGCAAATTCCATCTGCTCTACATACATACGAAATGACAGCAAGGTGTTTAACTCTTTAACATTCAGTGCGGCCTAGTTCCCGGTGGAATGGGGCTATTGAATAATCATGATCGGCGTGGGCCGCGCAATTCCTAGCGCGTCTTCAACAACGACCCTATTATACCAGTCTATTATACTCGTTATATAAATTTAATCCTAGCATTTGTAACTGTTTGGTGTATTGTTTTTTATTATTTTCCTGCACTATGCGAAAATCGCTCTGCTTTTTGACATATACCCAGACTATAAGTATAATAAATATCATGTAAGTATTTTATCCTTTATAGGCTTCGAACTCACAGATCCGACCGTACTAAATTACTTGCTTAGCCAACGAGCCAGCCGTGGAGAAGTTATATAAGTTAACATTTTTCATCCAATATTTACAGTTTGAACACCATAATGTATAGTCCACCATACGGAAATCATATAAGTTTTTGGAATTTCTTTATACATATATAGTGTTAGGAACTACTAAGTGAATAAAACTTTTAAATACTTAGTGATGCTTTTGTATCGAAAATATCCGTTGGCGTCTTTTGAATATATGGATCTTTATGGTCCTTATTTGTTATGTTTATTTAATTCAAGACCGGTTAAACATATCAAACACTGGTCCAGATTACGAAGGAGGAAAAATTCACGTTCTTACTATGAATAATTTTAAGATAAATTATTCAAAGTAAAATTATGTTAACCTCGACAGGCGGCCAGTTGTAAAAAGTTAGCCATGACTATAAGTATAACATGTACTCCGAAGAAAGAGGAGTGCTGACGCCATATAATGTAGGATAAGGGCAGGAAAAAAGAAGATGCATAGTTTGACCATGTGCAATCGAGTAAATTAATCAGTCTATTAATTTTAAAATTATTTTTTCCATTATATTATTATTGTTACAGTTCAGAAAAGTTATGTCAGAAAAGTCAGTTTACTACAGTTACGCAATGAATGATGATTTACGGATCTCACTACAAGAGAGTAAATTAGCTTATGTAAGAGAGTTCATTCAGTAAACACGTAGCACGGTGTATGAGTAATGTAATTTGATTGTACAGATATTATATAAGGATGCCGGGAGCCATATCAAGTTGGGAACGTAATTAATTAACTTTTGGATAAAATTCTGTTAAGATTTTTACGAAGGGTTTCATTAGAAAAGTATCTTTGTTTAATGTACTCACAATTCGATCGTAATAAGTTTACAAGATAACTCATGCCATAGTGGAATCTGATTTTATATATCCGTGGTGGCGGATATTCAAAGCGAATTGTTGGGAACACTAAACACGTTAAGTATCTCGATCTCTATCGATATATATCGTATCACCGCGTTCTCCTCGATCAATATTTTGATGATTAATATGCTAAATAAACAATATACAAATTAGCCCATAATATCTGCCTAAGAGGTAAATATTTTTGTTTGCAACTAGTGATGTTTCCACGAGCCACAACAAATTTTGTATACACAACAATATAATGCAAACCAAGAGATCTCTATATGATGAATACGATAGGAATGTTTTGATTCCGGTGACGTGTTTATTTATTCCGGAGCTACAAGAATTTATGCAGATGCCGCGCTTTACTATCCTACTTAAAACTATTCTTGTTTTTGTTCCCTTTATCGTTCGGGTAGTGGAAAACATCGGAATGTTATACATGCACGTTTCATAGGTATATTCGTTTACTATTTGATAATTGAATGCCGCGAATAGCAATCGATAGTTTGGTAATGTTTATACAGTAATGTAAGGCTTAGTAAAATTGAACATACACTTTAAATAACATTCTGTTGTAGTTTTACTATTAGAATAAATACAATGGTTAAAAAAGTATTAGCGTATGCCGAGAATTAATTATAATTGGCGTTCAGATGGCACCACATTCTGATGCAAGATATAGAACTCAGTAATCAATTAGTTTCAAGCGAATCTGCCTGTCTGATGTACATCAGCAAAGAAAATAATTTTAAAAATTCAAAAGGCTGTCGAAATATTGAAAGAAAAAGTACCTTTTTATTTGATAATATTTCCTTTTGACCCGGAAAACGTTTTCTGGCATATGAATTTTAAAAAAAGTAGCCTATGTTCTTCTCCAAGGTCCAATCTATTACTATACCGAAACTCGTCAAAATTGGTTTCGGGGTTTAGGCGTGAAAGCATAACAAACAAACAAACTCGCTTTCGCATTTATAATATTAGTTAGGATGTACTCAAAAAATTTAGTTTTTTAATATTGCCTTTTTTATTTGGGGTAAAAAGTGATTTGATGAAGTATACACAAGTGTACAAGAGTATCTACATCCTCGGTTGATCATAATTCTAATAAGACTACAATTTATTTGTCGAACAACATGGTCCATTATTTACACTATTAAAACAATCATAATAAAAAAAATTATATAAAGCAATCAATAAAATAAAATAGTTAAAATAATAAAAATCTATATTACAAATGTCACACTTAACCCAAAAAGATATCAAATAAAATAAAATAACACTCACAAGTACACATACCAAAAAAATGTCTCGGGATGTCCGACAGAAGTGATAATCTAAGTTGAACTATTTAATATTGAAACTGTGTAACTTGAGAAAAGCTTAGGTTTTTAAGCAGCTTACCCTCCCATAAGAAGTTATCACTTCAAAAATCATGCAAATGGATTGTGCAACTTGCAGCAACAGTTAATGTAGGCTACATCAAATCTGCAAGCAAATGATGTAGATCCTATGATGCTCCCATATATGGCTTTGGGTGGCGACCTGGGTTTTGGAGGTATTTATGCGACCATCATCTGCTATTGCATGGTAGCAGACGGGTGGCCGCGCCGCACAAGGACGGAGATCCCCACATAACCTCAACTGCTTGCCCTTGGAGTTGGCTTGGTACCTATAAATCTGGTTTCATCGGGATAAATATGGTGTAATAAACCTTTTTTGGTAGTTTGGTTTGGCTAGATGTGTATGCGTGTTTTTATGATACATCCGTTCATTTAGAACCTGTCAAACACCGAATCTTTAAAAATGCCAGTCAGTTGAAAGCAAATAAATCTGTGTTTAAATTGTTCTAATTCCGTACTCCATTATACATTACGACTGTACGTCATTTCAGTTCAGAACTATGCCAGATGTGGTTTATATTAAACAACATAGATGTAAGGAAATAACGATTTGTATAGTTATAAAATATTCGATACGAATATTAACAAATTTATTGTTTTAATGTAAGTTGAAATAAGTTTCAATTGTATTAGTGTAAAGGTTTTTATACTACGATAAAAAAACTAATTCTCTATATATATATGAGTGTCCTCTTTATTTCAGGAAATGTTACAAAGGTCATCACTGGAGACTCAGAAATTAGAGCTTCTATCGAAATTGAGCGAAGTTAGATTGCGCGCTGCCGAGCGGGGTATTTTGGAAAGATCGCCTCCGCCCGATAATGCGTCCACGCCGCTTGCCAGACCAGCGCCGCCAAGGGTATGCTTGTATTGTGTTCATTGATTTGTATGTTTATATTATATTAAATTGTAATTAATAATTTTTTTATTGCTGAGGAACAACAGACAGGCGGACGGTCCACTTAATAGTAAGGAGTTACCGTCGCCTATAGATGTTTGCGACGCTACCGCTACGCTACCGTCTGGATGGCAACCACGTTATAAGTGAGCCACCATAATAACCTTGTGTTGTGTTCCGTTATTAGTGACCCAAGTTCCTGTCCTGTACCCTTATGGGACACACTGGCGTTGCAAACACCAAAAAGCGACGGTAACTGTTAAATTCTAAGTAGGCCGTCAGCCTGTCTGCTGTCCTTACAACAATAAAAAAATGTACTGAAGGTAAACTTAGGTGTGTTTTCCGCTAATTCATTATAACAAACTTGTTTCCTAGAGAGGTTCCGAGCTGAGCGAAGTGAGGTGATATGAACTGTTAAAAACCGAGTATTTCAAATGAACTGAAGCACCCTTTTGTATAACTATGACGATTGTGATGATTATTAATAAATAACGCAACATTAGGAGGACCCCAGACCTTGACTTGCGAAGATATCGGATCGTCTATATTTTTTCCATGTTGTTTTCATTTAACTTTTGACAAAAGTGAATTGTAAAAATTCTTGAAATGTCTAACCAAAGCATAGGTTTTAGAACATGCTGAGATTTTACTTTTTTTTTTTACTAAATGCCGTGAAGGTTTGCTTGAAAACTTCAGATGATTTACCAATGTTGGGCTTAGAGTGAAATGTTTGTGTCAGACGCCGCCAGCGAACTACGGCCGCCAGATCGAGCGCAACACGCACATGTACTCGTCCCTGCCCCGGTCGGCCGTGACGGCGGCGGCGGCGGAGGGCAGCCGCGTGGCGTTCGGTAAACAGCACAACATGGTGGTGGCGCGCGGCCGAGGACACTCTGTGCCCAATTTAGGTCTCTGGGGACCACGCAACACGATCTTTAGATCCCATTCGAACCTGACGCCAACCTCCCCCCCCCCCATTCATACAGCATGTGAACCCCGCATCGTTCGTCCAATCTCTTAAAATGTTCGTTATTGAGACCAAATATTATTTTTATGTATTTTTCATGGCGCAACAGCTAACTCACATTGAAACGCCATTGTCACGGATTCTGGGTATTAATGTATAGGTATTTTTTTATTGCTGAGGATCATCAGCATTAATAGTAAGTAATTACCGTCACCTATGGATGTTTGCGATGCTAGGGGCATAGGCAATATGTATTTATTTACAACAAAAATGCTTATAAGTTATAAATATCAGTTGTCAATTACCCGTAACAAGAGCTCTGCTGCTTACATTAGCATCAATTGAGTTTCTCAAACTTAAAACATCCCATATTAATTGTAGTCAAATCTAAATGTAGTCAACAATTGTTATGTTGTCAATACCAAATTAAAATTACATAGTTTGTTCAACAGTAATTGTTCTTCATAGCCTCAAAGGAAATATTTTATAGTTTATTTTTTTTAAATTTGTAATAAATGTTGCTCGTCATGTTCGCCAAGAATTCCATATTAAATTGTAAGCAACAAACACGTTCGACCTCGAAACTGGAACTAGTATGCGAAGTCACTCCGGGGAGTTCACGTTGCCTCTAATTAACTTTATCCCAACGAGACAACTTGTTTAAATACTAGATAATCCGGAACGAAGAGTATAAATAGCTATTGTAAGTATATATATAGCTTGGTAGATGTAATATTTATAAGTGATTTTACAGATCTAATTTTTTATTTAAAAGTTCTTGACATAACATGTCGTAAGTATCAGATTCAGTCAATTGGTTAATATCATTATTTAATACTGCTACAAATGTTTTAGGAAACTCCTGAATATATAACAGTACGTTTTCAATAAAAATTTAATATTTTGAATTTCACGGAAACGCAGTAACAATTATACATATAATACCTAAAAAGTATACTTAAAATTTTATTACAAAAACATGATTAGTTGCAATTAATCTGAATATGAAATTCCCTGTTGGTCTCAATAACAATCTCTCTTATTTGTATATGTGTAATTCCATTAAAACCCGGCTTCGTACATCGATGTTGTTCTTAGATGTTCTCGTTTCTAACTTATCATAGCATGTGTTGCGTAATACCTAGTTGCCTACTTTACAAAATTAGATACCGGTCCTTAATATTAAAACGGGATATCGATGACTCCTATCCTATGTAAATAATGGTATATTAAATACGAACTTTACAAGAAATATAGAAATCATATTTCAATCAAGCATCTGTTTACACGAAATGGCAGAGGCCGATTATTACGAAACTATTCAAATCTATTATTAAATTTATTCATTATATTTTATTTAGTGAGAAAAGAGTATCGTAAAGTTTTCATTTTATACATTATTTACGTACGTATTGTGTAAATTGATACAAATAATAAAAAAAGATTGATTTTATAAATTTTTATAAATCTATTAAATTTTCTTTAAACAATGATACTGAGTGGATAAAAATGTATAGTTTTTTCGTCGAATAATCTAATTTCCAAGTGAATATGATTTGTATCATTATTACACACTATTTATTAACTAGTCTTTTATTTACATTTTATGATTTTTACAAACCTTTTTGACAGGTTGTAAAGATGAATTTGAATATTTTAACCTCTTGTTTAATTTTAACAACTTTAACAAGTGATGAAAACGAGTAGTAAAGAAAATATCATTTTTTTTAATTGCTTTTATAACTTGCTCGTTTTGTTTTTTTAATATTTATAAATTATTCCAGAATATAGTATTATTTATCATAGAAAACAGTTAGTCATGATTTAGCTTTATTTTCTACAGTAAGATTGCAAAAAAAAACTTTTTTCTGTAGGACATCAGACAGGCTGACGGCCTATGGGTGTTTGCAATGCCAGTGGCATCACGAATACGCTGCTGGCCCATAAGAGTACAGGAACTTGGGTCACTAATGCAACGCAAGGTTATTATGGCGGCATACTTAAGACGAAAGGCGGTCGCCATCCGGACGGGCTTGGGGCCCTACCACGTAGCTAGTGTGGGTTGTTTTGTCACCTTTTACGACAGGCCCACCCCGGCCGCAGAGGTTAGTATTCTTTCTCCGCCCCCGCACGGATAAAAGATAAGATTTATGAATAATAAGAAACATAAGATTTATACTTGTGTTTTATTCGGACCTGTATGTTAAATGGTATAAACTTAGTTATTGAAAAAAGCCTTTGGGCAAGGCTTTTACTTACTGTCACTTAAAATACTAAGTATGTGGACATGGATTGTCAATTATCATAAAAACCATTTCATTAAACACTCTTAAAAATAATTCGTATATCGCCTCGAAGTAAAATGCGTCAGTGTATACGAGTATGCACCAAATAATTTTATATTTGATTTTATACTATAAATAGAGATGTCGAATAGTTAGACCGTTGTATCTCAGTTACTCAAATTTAAGTTGGGGGCTTGATACCGGGTATGCTAAATTCGACAACTAAAACGGTAAAGGTGTATTGAGATTCATACCTAGAAATTTTCGATAGTATATTACCTATAATAAAGCACAATTACACAATATGAAGTAATTACGTACATTTGATTAGTTTTGACATCTGTACTTTAAGTATTGCTAAGTGACTGTAAGCATGAGTCAAAGTGTACTGGATGTGAATTTCTATTTCCTACTGAAAAATGTGTTGGGTGCAAAAATATTATGCATAATTAATAAATGGTGGTGGTATAAGTTATGGGAAAGATATTGTAAAATACATAGCCCTTAACAACGCACAAATACTACTTATCCGTGCAGGGGCGGAGAAAGAATCTCTCTGGCCTAAAAACCTCTGTGGCCGGGGTCGGCCTGTCGTAAAAAGCGACAAAACAACCTACCCTAGCTACGTGGTAGGGCCTCAAGCCCGTCTGGATGGCGACCACCTTTGGTCTTAAGTATGCCGCCATAATAACCTTGTGTTGTGTTCCGGCATTAGTGATCCAAGTGTCTGTACCCTTATGGGACAGCAGCGTGTTCGCGATTCCAATAGCATTGCAAACAACTAAATGGTAACTGCTAAATTCTAAGCGGGCCGTCAGCCTGTCTGCTGTCCTACAGCAATAAAAAAAACTATTACGGATGTTTTTGTAATGATATTGTATATATAGCGGAGAAAGAGGAGACGATCCCACGCGGAAGCCCGTCGCCCTCGCTGCGGGAGGTGCGCGCGCGACTCGGCAGCGGCGGCCACTCGCCCTTGCGGCTGGAGGGAGACCCGCTTGCGCGCTCCTCGCTGCGAGCATCCGCGCCCCGCTTACGGCCCAACAACATGCCGTGGTAGGTTCACTATCGATAAAAATATCTACGGAAGTAGTTTAATTCTAATATTGTAACAGTAATGAGATATTCATCTATTATATGCATTTAAGTAAGGGCAATGATGCTATATATCGCCAGTGTAAATAAAGCGGTTGATATCCATTCCAACAACTGACAAAAGAATTACTCTTTCACGCAAAACAAGCTATTATTGGTATAAATGTCACATAAAGGTCAAAAATACCCACGTTTATGTGAATACATAAAATACTTTTTTTGTAATAGTATGTAAGTGTATATAACAATTATCTAGTACCCATAACACAAGCGCACTGCTGTTTACTTTTTAGATAGGTGGCGCTCTGTAAAATTTGAGTGTAATTCATTTAATAGTAAACTTTTGGTTACGAAATTAAAGATTAGGATAATCTATACATCTATACAAATAAATAAAATTGGAGGGTCTGTTTGTAATATTAAAATAACCGCTTTTTACTAAGTGCATTCGGACGTATATACGGTACATATACCAAAACAACATTTTTTACAATTTTTGTCTGTCTGTCTGTTTGTTCCGGCTAATCTCTGAAATGGCTGCACCGATTTTGACGGGACTTTCACTGGCAGATAGATGATGTATCAAGGAGTAACTTAGGCTATTTTTATTTTAGAAAAAAAAAATGGTTTTAGTTAAAAGTGATCAGTTTCGGATTTTTATTAATCCAATTTAAGTTGACCTGAGATTTATATCATCAATCATATAAAATAGGGTTCAGCTTGGCTGGACTTTGTAGGTTAGAACGTACGTATTCCAGAGGCGCATGGCGTAACAGTTGCATTCGATAATACTGACTGTTTGCATATTTCATTTATATTTTAGGGTTTATAGGGTTTGTAATCCAAAATAAACCATAAGATATATCCAAAAAATTCTGTTCAGTCACTATTCCACGCGGACAGAGTCGCGGGCACAGCTAGTTATAAAAATAAATATATAAACATATCGATAATGATGATTGTACTATTGTAGGCAAACGACAGATATCCGGCGATGGGATTGCGAAACAACCTGCGGCTGGCTAGAGAGCCTAGGCCTAGAAGTGTACGTGGGGGCGGCGCGCGTGTGGCTCACCTCCGCGGGGGACGCCAGTGGGGTGATCGCCAACGCATCGCAGCACACCATCGAGAAGGAGCTGGCAATCAAACATCCGATGCACAAAAAGAAAATTGTATTGGCCATTACTGATCTGTTGGTAAGTCGGTTTTAGTCACAGTAATATTTTTAGACACGCCGATAAACATTTGATCATGTTTATATAATGTTCCCACTTTAGCGAAAACGCCGCGAGAACAGCAGTGTCATCTATCTACCTTAATAACATTTTAAGAAGCTCTTTACACCCTTTTTGTTAAATGGCGTGAGAATATAATAAATTTATTCCATACAAGCAGTCATAGAAGAGTGAGCCAACTTCACGGCTGAGGCTCAATGTTTCTGGATCGTATTGTTACAATACAGTTTCATCATTAGAAGTACGTTTTATATAACGACAATCAGAAAATAAATAATAAAAATATTTTGTGACATTTCACATAGCGTCATCTATTCTAACAGTACGTAGCATAGCAGTTGCGTTATGGGTACTAGACAACCGATATACTACTTATATTCTATTTTTGGAGTTTACTTCTTAAGAATTGATTTTCATATATAAGGCGCCCGGTATGAGAAAAATGTGAGAGTAAAATCTACTAATGAATGACCTCGTTACGTTTTTGGTGCGCAAGGCAAAAATTACTTTATTTGTTACAATTTAAGGTTGATTTCACATTAAATGTTGTTTAACATATGTCTTTACATATTTGTAAGTGACAAGAGTAATTTATTGCTTTGCTCATTTTATATTACGAATGATCGTAAGTATTAGATAATGTTTTGGAGATTTGTGACTTTATTACTAGGTGCCGTAGTTGTAATTAGGTTGAACTTAAAACTGTTTTAAAACTTTTTGTATCAAGATGACGCGCAACGCACGCTCGAACGACCTTGTGTCGTCTTATTGGTATAATATGAGGAGTTTACTCCTTAAGAAACGATTTTCTTATTTTTATATAATCAACACAATAATAGTTTTATATATGTATATTATTTTCATTAATTTGTTAATTTACCCTTTCATATGGTAGTAATCTTTTTTCAGTTAAATAAACTCTTTTTGCGTATGTTTAGACAATCGTACTTAAGTAGTAATTTTTTAAAATAAATACATATTATACTAGAATTATAGTATATTGTTGAAGAACACACTGAATGATTTGAATAAGGTCAGGAAGAACTAAATTATGCGTTAATTTTTGTATAATACGTATATTAGGGTGGTCATGGGGACGCTTTGCTGACGGCGGCAGGGCAGTGCGACACGGCGTGGGCGTTGCGGTGGCTGGAGGACGTGGGCGTGTGCGGCGCACGCGCAGCCGCCGCAGAGGCGTCGCTCGATGGCCGAGCGCTGCACCGCCTCACGCACTCCGAACTGTACAACCACTTGAGGGTCACACACGCCTTGCACGCCCTCTCCATTAGGCGAGGTATGTACTCTTTAGACCTTGTGCGATGTGTATCCAATATTAACTGTAGACAAAGTATAACATTAAGTTTCAGCACGGAAACGATAGTCAGTACCTCAGAGGATTCTCCACACCCTGTCTCGGATTAACAGGCCATGCGGGACTCGAAACATATCTTACATTGTTTTTGGCCTACCCATAACTTCGCATCTTCAAACAATCAACACGAATAGCGTTCACTCAAAACCCTTTAACCGTTTGAGTGCTGAATATTAAAAAAAAGTGTTATCAAATAAATATTATTTGTACAATTATCAACTGAACACATCACACATTTCACACACATTAACCCACACACTAGTCCGATGTGGTATCCAAATTCTACCAATCATTCGTTCTTTGAATAGGTATTCAGGTTCTTCGGGACAATAAGTTCAACCCGGAGACGATGATCCGTCGGGGCGCGGAGGGCGAGTTCGGTGCAGGGGTGGGTGTCGGCGTAGAGGGGGACACGGAGCCCTCGCCCCCTCCGGACGTGGCGCGTTGGTCCTCACATCGAGTTATGCAGTGGCTCAAGGAGATCGACCTCGCCGAGTATGCACCTAATCTGCGAGGAGCAGGTTCTGTACAATTTCATCTTTATTCGAGTTAAATGCTAATTGAATTACGTAATGCTCAGATACCAAGTAGCTCAGTGGTATTACACTCGGAGACCAATCTAGGGGTCCCGGTTTCCAATCCCATAATAGCATGCGCCCCCTATGCAGTTTATCTAGCCTAATGTGCCTATTGCATAATTGCCATGTACTGACAGTGAAGGAAATCGTGAAGAAACATGACTATATCGAGATCATCGGCATTTGTAACCCGCCAATCCGCCTTAGACAAGTGTAGCGGGTGTACCGTTCGTGCCATCTAAGGAGAGGCCCGAGCCCATCAGTGGGACGTTATGGTATCACCAAAATTTCGGACTCTAAGTCAATATCACCTGTCAGTTAACGCTGCCCTTTGACACAAGGATTTCCTGTTGAGTAAGGAAATAGGATCACAATCGCCCAAGTGAAAACATAGAGTGGTGGATTGGTAGCATCTGGCAATAACTGACATTAGCTTTCGGTGATTTCCGCCATTGCTCGTTTTACGTCGGTTACCATACGTCGCCGTCGGGTCGCACGCCGACCAAACGGCAGTGTTTTATAACATGTTTTCCCTTTTGGTATAACTGATAAAGGTTAAATTCTAGTGATTGTTGACTTCAAACAATAGACAGTGGTTTAATTTATATACTACTCCATAATTCTACGTGGTAGGGCCTCAAGCCCGTCTGGATGGCGACCACCTTCGGTCTTAAGTATGCCGCCATAATAACCTTGTGTTGTGTTCCGGCATTAGTGACTCAAGTTCCTGTACCCTTATGGGACAGTAGCGTGTTTGCGATGCCACTGGCGTTGCAAACACCCATAGGCGACGGTAACTGCTAAATTCTAAGCGGGCCGTCAGCCTGTCTGCTGTTCTACAGCAATAAAAAAAAATAGTTTAGCTAAATATACTAGAAAAAATTATTGTCGTGATTATGTCGGCAAAACAAAAGGATTTTCGCTTTATTGCCCTGTAATTGAATTACGCAATGATGAATATTTTTCGGTTTCTTTTCAACACCATATTTTGTATTGAGTAGAAATATTAAAACGATAGGTGTTCACGGTGGGTTGATGCTGCTAGAGCCCCGTTTCACGGCGGAGCTGCTGGCCGCCCTGCTCAACATTCCTGCCAACAAGACCCTCTTGCGGCGGCATCTCACGCAGAGGTATGGTCCACTTTCAAAACGGCTATTTCAAAATGCATTTTCTTAAATTATTATTATGAAACTTTTATTGTCATAAATATTTTCTCTAATTATTGATTATTTATTTTAAATGGTGTTATTATTTATTACAGTCGTTCTTGTAACGGTTCGATACAAACAAAAAAATTACATCAAAATATTTTTTATTACGCAAATATTTAGTATTGACTTAGATGTACATTATGGGTAATTTTTTCTCTTCGTTGGCCCGTCGCTTACTACATACTTTTTGACAATAGTCTAACTTTTCTTGTCTAGATTTAACGACTTATTGGGCCGTGACGTCATCCAGCAGAAGAGGAATGCGGAGCAGACCTTGGGCTACCAGCCCCTCAACGCAACAACCAAATATAAGGTAACTACGACAAAAACTTAAATAATTCAATAGACAGATACAACAAGAACACTATCATTTGACGCATGCGCAATGGCTTTAAAGCGTCATACAGCTGGCAATCGCTATCCTCGTCTGACTAGTGATGTTACGCGCTAACTTTCTTTCACTTTACCTTAAATATTTACCATCTTTACAACAGCCAGCAACCGTTATTTGCGGCCAGATTTAATTAAGCAACCGTGTATCATAATAAACAGAAGAAAATTGCTTTCATTTTTGATATATAAATAATAAATGTACGTTATGAACGTATAAATGTATCAAAATCACACCTTTTTAAACCTGACTGCGAAGAGGTGCGGCCAAGTGCGCAACGGCAACCGTGATTTTTCAGTCTTCATTTATATTGCCGTGAAGTTGATGGTATTTTATTTAAAAAACATGTGAATGAAATTTTTTCTGAAAAATCAATTAACAATAATTTAATTAAAAATACTAGCGGCCACATTTTGATAGGCAGCCTGGTAGATGTATATTCTCCTAATCATAAATATTCGTAAAAATTTTGTTTATAGCAAACACTCGATGAATGCACTAATTTTGCAGCCGGATCTCGTACAACTAACTGTAGGAATTTTTGGTTTGTTATTTATTTAACAAAAGAAAAATATTTTCTAATAAAAAAATGTATGTCCGTATAACAGGTACCAAAGAAAAGCCAGTTTTCGTTGAAACGCAAAAAGAGCAAAGACGAACTGGACCTAGGGGAGCTGGTGTGCCCCCTGCACGACGAGTGCTCAGGTGACGTGCCCACCTCGCCTGTAAGTCGCTTCACTAACCATACTAATCAAATTTGATGAAACTCCACTCACAATGAACGATTTCATTTAACTCAAGGAAAACTGACACATATTTGGCATTTTTTAAACGAAATATAAATAAGGTTATATATATTTTTTTGGACGATTAAGTGGAGACTTTAACGCCGTAATTGCTACAATGTGCATATTTTTATTATCCGTTTCGATTATTATAGTGTCTAATTTAGACGCTGAATTTTTTTATCTGTATTACCATTAAATACAATAATGGCTACGTTATTACCTTTAGTACTCTAGTTTTGAGAACGTTATCAAGTGACAGCGATTTGGTACACAACTTTTATCTATGACTAGCTGACCCGGCAAACGTTGTTCTGCCATATAAATAATAAAATGTCAAAAAATAAAAATAAAATTTTGGGGGTGGGTCACCCCTAACATTTAGGGGGATGAAAAATAGATGTTGGCCGATTCTCATAGATACCGGATAAGCACAAAAAATTTCATCAAAATCGGTCAAGCCGTTTCGGAGGAGTATGGCAACGAAAACTGTGACACGAGAATTTTATACTATTAGATTTTATGATGTTTTTTTCCTCCTTTTCAATAAGTAACTGTAGTATAATGATGGGCTTAATTTTGCAGATTGCGTTCATTGTGAGGGTGTTTAATGTTGTTTATATTATAAAACTAATAGTGTTTATTGAGTGTAGTTTATAATTGATATTTGATGACTTTGGATAAGAATAAATTTGTTTTAAAACAGGTTAGGTTGTGTCGTAAATTAGTCTATGATAATATGGAATTTTGTTGTTTCAGTTTGAAAATCTTTTTATAGACCTTTGCTATTATTATAAAATTTACTGAAATAAATCATTTTACGGGTGTAGATGACTATAACATGACTTGGTGGGTTCGAATCCTTACCTATTAACCATAAAGTTGTGTATCCTAATGTGGCTTCTTAGGCAACTTTGAGAGTGGTGAAATATTTTCCAAGTTATATATGGTCAACATAAAAATTAAGGGAGTATAAAAAATCTAAGTGGCGATTTTCAATAGGCTGTATCTTGAAGAAAAGTGATCTTACAGCAAATTAAAAAAAAACAATTCATAGCTGTTTGTTTGAGCTTGACTTTTTGGATCTGAATTTTATTTCAAATATTCTTTCAAATAATCCCAAATTTTATTTTGAATTTATTTTCGAGTAATCAATAAAACTGCCCTCAAAAAAGTTTGATTTTATTTTGGGCTACGGACTTGGAATATTTTTTTACTTAATCTCTATATGGACCGCATAATTTGTTGATTCAGCGCCAATTAATTTTTAAAGACTTCGATACGACCACTTCTCGTGAGATATCGGTTTTGAATCGAAAAGGTCAATTTGCCTTTAATTATCTACGAGTATACCTCAGCAACCAATGATCGCACAGAAATTTTAAGGTAGTTTACAAAAACTTGAATAATTTTTATGAGAATGTTTTTATTATTACTTTATTTATGCTTGTTTATATTACGATTCACATCAGTATTTACGTAATATTAGTTTTTTAAAGGATACAGAAGTTGGCTTCGTTTATATATTATGGTACTGTTTTTAATTTTATATATATTTATAATGCACTGACTTTTGTAAATAAAACACTACACTTAACATCTAACAGGGAATTGTGGTGGCTTCCTTAATCTCGGGTTTGGTATTAAGTTAACACTAATAGAAAGGTTTTGTTTTAAAAAAGTATTTACATTAACGCAAGCGGGTGTAAGATGTCCCAAAAATGTGTTCGTGGCACAAGTCAACTTTATCTACCAGGTGGGTAACGTTGATGAACAGAGGACGATGACACTGATATAAAGTTTTCGGAATTGGGCGGGTAGACAGTAGTTGCTGTAGAAGCCAAACCTTGCTGATTACAAGAGAAATAAATGTCAGTGATAGGCACTTACACTAACGATATGCCCTATTTATGCCCTTTGACATTACTCAAAAATGGACCCCTGGCTCTAAAATTCACTTCGTTAATGATAATCTTATCTCTCAGTATAAAGATAATAAATATACCTTCTATATTGATATAATTTGTTTAGTTTGATAATAATAAATATTGTGACAAGGTTTAGTTTGATAATAATAAATATTGTGACAAGTCACAAAGCGTCACAAAGTAAGCAACGAAGCGCTTGTATTGAATATTAGACAGCTGCCTGATATACATTGTAATTAAATACATATCCTACATAAACACCCGGACTCGCGACGGGAATCGAAATCTCCGAGATAATACTATACCAACAGCCATTGGAATTAATTAGTTCATGGGTGGCCATATAAAATTTTAGATAGATAGATAATACTTTATTGTCACATAATACAAGTTAAAGAGAATATTGTAAATATTAGAGACAATGGGCGGCCTTATCGCTTTAAGCGATTTCTTCCAGGCAACCCATATCGTTGTGATCGTAGAATAACGTCGGATTTGAAAAAAATCCAAAATTCACTTTTTACCATATTTGGATACTACATTGTCTAAATATTATTGCTACATTAACAAAAAAATTACATATATTTTAGATTTTAAATTAAGCAGTCGGTAAAGTGACGGGTGTGATAGATTCTCATAGTAAATTGACGCTTGTGTATTTTTAAAATGGCTGTCCTGTAAAGTTTAATATATGTCAGATCCGTCACTATTCTACGACTATGACGATATATAAATTTCTTATGGAGAATACTAGCACTAACATATCGTGCGGTGTATAAAGAGAGAGAAAAAAAATCTACATGAATGAAAAAAAAATACATGATTCAAATCAAGGAAATAGTCATCTATTAAACATGGCCTACATCTTTAAGTAATGTTCGACAACCATTCGCTTGAACACTCCTAAAGATTTATATTATATAGGAATTACTTAATATTTTAAAGTGAAATTTCTTTAGCACCGTAATGTTTTGAAAAAACGAAATAGGCGACTCCAAAAATAGACAAATATAATGAGATGAAATACAAGTATACAGTGATCTCTTGTAGGCTACTTTTCTGAAGTTTCACTTCTGCCGTATGAATTGCAAACACGCATTTTTTTCATTGGAATGTTGTAATTAATTTAAGTTGTGATGTTGCCACATTAATATTCTGTAATGTGTGATATAATTGGAACGATTTGCAGATGATGAAAGTAAAATCAGCGGGAGTGGGCGTCGCGTCGGCTGTCTATCCCCCGCGTGACGATGCGCGTGCGCACTAGCCCAGTCACGCGTCTTCCATTCACACACACACATACAAATTATACAATTTCACACACACGGCACAATTTTTTTTTTGAGTGAAACTTCTTTAGCTCCGTTGTGTTTTAAAAGTATGATGAAACGAAAAAACGACACCAAAAAGAGACAAACATATCCTAGGAATTAGCCTGCGAGAGAATGAGATACAATACAAATATACAATGTTTTCTTTAATCATGAACTCCTCTTTGTTCGGATTTTACTTTTTCTACTCGTCTGAAGTTTCACTTCTGCCGTGTGTAAATTCCACACATTTTTATTTTACATTTCTAAAATAACTTGCATGTTAAAAACGATTCCATAACAATAAAATGTGAAATTTTAATTAATTTTAATATAAACTAATTTATTGTTTTAATAAAATTAATGATTTAATGTAATTAGCCTAAAATGGCCGTTTTATAATATAATTTCATAATAATCTCGGTGCTAAATTCAAAAAAATGGTGTGTGATTATAATTTTGAAATATACGAACAAGTTTCCGAGCTATGTTATTATTTGATAATTTTATTGTATTACAATTCGCTTTACGTATGGCTATATTAAGGGTTTAATTAATTAGAGTTTCATAAATATTTTTAAATAGCTTTTATCTTTTTAAATGTCTTTTAAAAAAGTATTAAAAGCGGTATTAAACGGTTTTTGACAGCAATTTCAACCTAATATTATAGGTTTTTGTTAAACAAAAAGACATTGTCCGATTTTTACTCGTGCAAATAGAAACACCTTCAATTAGCCCTTAATTGAACTAATTGTGAAGCGAATTGCACTAGTCCATACATTATATGACTGCATTGACGTAACAAGGGGTATGTTTCAAGTTGACAAACGTTTCATAATTTTAAAAGTTTTTCTCCTCTATATAACTTCAACGCTTCTGTATTCCTGTGGTCGGCAAATCGTATATTATTAATATCTGAATAACGATCACTGCTTTATCCAGTGCATAATGGGACGGAAAATATATTAATTTATGGTTAAATATATGTTGTCGATGGACGAAGCTTTTATTTACAAGCTAAAAAGATGAAACGAAATACTACCTGAATTACCTACCTGGATTAATGAAGTAAACCGTCTGTCGCCTTATATATATATGGGATATTTTGCACGAACAATTTTGTATTTATTTTTAATTTTCATATATCTATCCATCAATATGCTTTATTAAATGTATTGTTTAATGTATGGGCTAGTACGAATATAATGTAACTGCCAAAAATACAAAATATATATCATCTTAATATATTAATTAAGAGCTATTGTAATCTTTATTTGACTATGAAGTATTAGATAAACGTATTTCGTGCTATGACCGAGTGAACGAGATTGACCAAATGATTGTTAAAAATATATTTATTCATAGGACGCGTCATTAAAGCAATAGACATTCCACAGTATATGTAACATATAAAGCTTCCATATAATCAATTTTCACAAATTAAGATTTTAGTCTGGAAATGAAAATAACGCTGATCGCTCCCATGGAGTCGTGAAAGGCGATAAATTTATTGTTCCATTTGCTAGTTTGCAGGCAGCAGAGGTAAGGCTCCTATCGGTCTTGTTTTCTGGGTCAGACGGCAGTCTTGTAAATTAAGTTATTGTTATTGCTTGCGATGCAAAGCCTGTTGTTCTTGAGATGAAAATATACACAACCCACCCCACCACATAATGACCCGCGGCGGGGTAGTGTAGGACATCCGTGCTATGCGCACGCGCAAGTTGCGATTATACCCAGTAAAAACATCCCAGTGTTCCTCTACTGCCGGCCGTCCGGGCGGGAGACATGCTTTCGTGTACACCGCCAGCCCGGGCGGGAAAAGCCTAGCACCGAATTATAAATGTTGGATGCAACTGGTACGAAATGCTCGTAAGAGGATTCAGATTTATGATACAGTATTTATATGAATTGTTACACTTTTTACAGTACTTAGCGCATTTTATATAATTATACCAGTAAAGGTAGCTAATTAGGAATCGACTGAACGATGACAATATTTAACAGTGGTCTCATTTCTATTCGCTGCTAATGTAATGTTTCAATTAGATAGTTAAGAAGTTATAACCGTTGGGGTTTATTCCGGAACTTAGTTTGTGACAGGGCGGGGGACATATTGTGAATACATGTTAATCTAAATCATGCAAGTATCTTGATTTATATGCAAATGGTATTAACAGACACACAGGTACAAATGTCGCAGGAATAATTCCTTGACAAATATACACAGATTTTAAAAATACATAAGACATATAGGCTTATTTCTCTATTTAAAATAATAAATTAAATATTCTTTTATTCCATCAAGTACAACTTATTTGAATAATCCTGTGACAGATTTAGTTTTGGAACAAACCTTTTATTTATACGATTAATTGCACGTTGTTTATTCGATTAAAGTTTTAATTGTTAGTATTTGATTAATGTATTTTTAATGTTATTGCAGTAGGCCGGTTTCATTCGTGTTTATTAAACTTTTGAGTGAAAAGGATGTATTTCTTGGAGAATAGGATAAAATAAGTCTCTGGTTAACGTGAGATTTATTTAAGGTGCAGTTTTAATGAATCGAGAAGAATATAATTGTATGTTATAACTGTACCTATTCTGATAAATATTTTCACAAAGTATATGCCAGTTTAAATTAATTTAAAGTTAAAACTTATATATTTAAGAAAGTATTATAAGAATTGAACATTTCAATATCAAACTGACCAATAAATGCGTAGATGCTATTTAAAAAGTGTTAATGACGTCTCGAATTTAAATCAGTATTAATGACGTCCCACGCTCAAAATGTTAAAACAATAAACGCGTGAAATTGGAACGATGTTACATTATTTATACATGATATCGCACAATAATAAAACCGTCGGTGTGTTTTTTAATCTTTTTGAGATGTTTACAGTTTTAGTTTATTAATTTATAGTTGTTGTAACCGATAGTAGCGTTCCTACCATTGTGCCAATTTTATCGTCAGTTTGCGCGGTGAGGTGCGAGCGTGTGAAACACCGAGAAACAGTATGAAAATGTTTTGCATGAATGACTGATCTGTTTTTTAAGTAATTATTGATTAACCCTTTCATTACCAGCGGCGAATTTATTCGTCATCCATTTGACGATCCATGTGTATCAGCGCCAAATTTACATGGTATCACGACTTATATTGGATTAATTCGTCTGAGAGTGCAATTAATTTAGTTATTGAATGTGCACATTTCGCGCCGCGAAAGGGTCAAATATGCATGAATGTTACTTATAAGATTTGATTACCAGTGGTTGATACGTGTAATTAGGAGGCAATAAATAGCTGTTATACGTAGATCTGAGTGGGCAGCGCTGCTACAAGGGCACCGTGTACACTCGGAACCGAGTATTTTCGATACGAAATGTATATTCTTTATGAAGTTTAGTAGAGTTATAATATTGGTAGCACTTGTCTCCACCGCTATATATGCTCATAGATGTGCCTCGCCGCGCACTGCACCTTCTAAACTACGGCCCCTTGTCTTCCATAGTTGTATAATAAATATGGCGGAGGCGCCATCACCGCCGGTGTATCAATGAAACAAATCTTTGTACAATATTTATCGTATATTAAAAACCATTTTTACAATATCTTAAAAACATATATAAAATTAAATTAATACTGAAGAATACAATTGATGATTTTAAAGGTGTTCGTTTTATTTAGTCGTTTTCGAACAATTGGTGGGATTTCTGAGCTGCGGTTTCCGCATTTTTTAATATTTTTAAACCCTCTGTAAAGTAAAAACAAATTAATAAAAAAAACATCCGACTTTGCAACTGATATACTACTTATAAATAAATAAATAAACACCTAGACTCGGGACAAGAATCGAGCCGTGACCCCGCGATCCACGTGCGAAAGCCGTTGCGTCAGTCTTCATTCAAATGGTTAAATCGATTATACCATAAGCTTTATTTCAATACCTGCCTTACAGTTGAGTTCAGTAGTATCCACTATTGCGAGGCTTTTGCGCCTGTACATATTGATATTCGTGACTGTACAATTTTATGACCGCTGAAAGACAGCGCAAAATGGAGAACATTTGGTTTTCATAGGGATCGTTGCTGTTAAAGACTAATACTGACATGAACACACGAATAGACCGTTTAAAAGGGTGTACCAGTAAACACACGAGACGGACTAGAGCTCCGAATGTCTTGATGGTGAGTTTCACATAAGAATTTAAAAATATTTAATTTAGCTGAAGAATGAAAAATTTGCGATACAATAATAATAACAGCAGATCTAGACACATAGCTGGAGTTAGCCCTACTGTTACAAGGAACAAACAGTAATAACTGTCAAACCTGCTAAGGCGGATTTTTTTATTGCTGTAGGACTGCAGACAGGCTGAAGGCCCGCTTAGAATTTAGCATTTACCGTCGCGTATAGGTGTTTGCAATGCCAGTGGCATCGCGAACATGCTGCTGACCCATAAGGGTACAGGACCCTGGGTCACTTATGCCGAAACACATCACAAGGTTATTATGGCGGCATACTGAAGACCAAAGGTGGTCACCATACAGACGAACTTTGGGCACTACCACGTAGCTAGGGTGGGTTGTTTTTGTCGCCTTTTACGACAGGCCGACCTCGACCGCAGAGGTTAGTATTATCTCTCCGCCCCTGCACGGATTGAACTGCAAAGGCACATTACACGAGAGAACTGCCTTGGCGATGCATGTCATCGTTAGATTAACCCATGCCTTTAAGATTGTGGCCTGCCTTTTTTAGGATTGTGTGTGATTGTGGTGTGATACTGAATTATCTAACACTAAAAGTTATTTTCACAATTGGTTTTGATTTAATTTCCTCCATGATAATTCTACTCAGAAAAATTCATTACCCTTTGCTCGCCCCTTGCGACGCAGTTCTGCTATTCGTTCTACTTCGCTCTCCTCTCCGGGATCTCTTTCTTTTCTCGATGACTCCTCTTGTGCTTGTTTTAACAGTGAATCTTCCAGAAATGTTAATTCTGAAAGGTGAGTTTATATTGTTGGATTAGGCTTACTTAGAGCTTATTATTTTATCTGTTTATTGACCAAGACGAATTATTAAAGCACCAAGATATCAGAAATATGCGCATTGGGGCCGTTGATTTATATGATCTTCATCATAAGTAACTGCTTTAAAGAGTATTTTCATAAACAATATTACAATCCTGACAATGTGTTCATATTGCATTAAATTAATTGTATGCAAGATGATTACATAATTGTATTTCAAATAACAGCTTATTGAAGTACGTCCCAGCCTTAATACAACTGCCAAGCATTTGGACGTGTATGTGCTGATTTGGTCGTTAAAGTTTAGACAGTATAGGGCTGTCTTACGATATATATATATATATATATATATATATATATATATATATATATATATATATATATATATATATATATTATAATTTTTATGTGCGTGTGTATGTCACTGAACTCCTAAACGGATGGACCGATTTTGTTGAAATTTTTTGTGTGTATTATTATTGTATTGTGTGTATAAGTTGATTCGAGAATGGTTTAGATTTGCAATTGGACCCGGTAGGTGGCGCTGCGATCGAGTTCTGGTATTTTTATTTTTCGCATATCAGAACAGAACATAACTCCAAACTTTTAAATTTTAGTCTATTTCCTTTTTTGTATAGCAGAACAACGTCTGCCAGGTCAGCTAGTTTGTTTATAATGTTGATAGTTTTCAAAATAGTATGTTTCTTTTTCTTGTGGCAATCGAAAAATATTAATTTCAGTTCCTACATTTCTTTTAAACATTCCCAAAGACAGGAAACAATCACCACAGTGTCGGTTACCACTAACCGATATCGCATTTAATGTTGTTAAATAAAATTACGGACGTATGGTATTGTATTTTAGAAGTGAATAGCATAAAATATTGATAATACTCGTAAGACGTGGATCCATCGTTATCCAGGGTCCGTTGAAGATGTTCCCAGCAGTGGGTCGTGCCTTCGCTTCGGGCTCCATCATCTGCGTCACCAGCTGCTTGCACTCAGAAGACAGTTGGTTCACCACGTTCGTGCGGAATCTCCACTTACGCATCACCTGATTATTAACACATATACGTAATACTAAAAGTAATGACCCAGAACGCTTGTGTCATGGGTACTTCGTCAAGTGATACGGGTAATGATGCGTATATACTTTTTTAAATATAAGATGGTCAGTCAGCCGTTGTCCCAGGAAAAACAAGTTTATCTATAATTATCGTGTCCCCCATTGTCAGCTACTGCTATTTGGGGTGCCGGTAGTCGTCTCGAGCCAATTTCCATACTGCATACACAACGTGATGGAGCCTGGGGAGATTTATATGGGTCCAGCACGTGTCCTTGAGAACGCAGGTGACGTGCATTCATCGTGAGTCCCGCACGAGATCGTAGCGCGACAGACAGTGCGTGAGGGCACAATATCTGTAATTCACAGTTACCAATCTCACATAACGTAAAAGGCGCACCTGTTTCTCGTACAGCTTTTTAATAGAAGTCTCGTTGAACGGCAACGCTTTATTGAGCATCGTGTAGAGAATTACCCCAATGGACCAAATGTCTGCCAGCTTGGCCAGATAGGGCACGCCCTTGAGGACCTCGGGCGCCGCGTAAGACAGCGAGCCGCAGTACGTCTCGCTGAGCACGTCGCGGTCCCGTTGCCGGACATTGCGTGCGAATCCAAAGTCAGTTATCTTCACGTTGTAATTTGCCGTTATCAACACGTTCTCGCACTTCAAGTCCCTGTGCGCTATGTTCATGGTGTGCAAGTAATGGAGTCCCGATATCAACTGGCGCATCCAGAGTCTGCTTTGATTCTCAGGGACGGCGCCATTTTGCGTGAGGAAATCTAATAAGTCGCCGTTTTCTGCGAAACGGAGGAATATGAAATATTTAGCGCGCCGTTGGAATATGTTGGACACGTTGACGATGTGGGGGTGGTTTATGCGGATGAGCACGTCCAGTTCGCGCGGAAGGAACTTGGTGAGGTAGTCGCGGGGCGCTTGCGCTGTGTCAATCACTTTGCACGCCATCACTGTGTGACGGGTTTCTTCGATCATGTGTGTTGCTCTGTAAACCTAAAATGTTTAACTATTTATTTATTTATATAATGAGATCACCTCCCGACTTGGATATTGATAAGTGGTTTTGTATTGCGAAACACTGTATGAAGTACTCCGAGGTAGATGGAAAAACAAGCTGTCAGTTAAACCTCTTACTGCATATTTATTGAATTCAGCCTTAAAATTATTAACTTTTCTTAATTTTATTATTTTTATTTAGTAATCTTTTTATTTTTGACTTATTAGTTTAAATATTAGTCCAAAATTATAAATAATAAAATTTTGGCATTATCCACATTAATATTATAAATATAAAGCTCTGTCTATAATAATAATTTATATGGCAGTACAACGTTTGTCGCGTCAGCTAGTATGTACTATGTTTTTTATGATACAATTTTGCGAAACGGACCCATCTTTAAGGTATTATTGAAATATGTGATAAATTAATTTACAAGGCACTACAACGATTCTTATATACCTTAGCATAGGAGCCTTGTCCAATAATTTTCTCCAAAATGAAGCCTTTCTCTTGCAACACAGCGATATCTGACTGTGTCGTGCTAAGATCTAGCTTTTCGACTGCAGGACCCATTTGTTATCTAGCCCTATTTCATTTTTTACTTCATTTTGACCTTAACCAGTTGCATAATGGCGCGGAAAATATTTCATCATTTTTATCTATAAAAACATATTGTATAATTTTGAATATATAAATCGGTCTATTTTGTATACGTGTAAATTTTTGAGTGATGTCAATTGTGTCAGAGATAATTCTTTTAATGTTTAAGAAAGTGAAATTCAAAGGTTATATATATTACATAACTTACATAAAACAGGGGACTTTTTTTCACATAACAATCACAAGGTTTTGCGTATCTTGACATCTATAAACAAATTTCTTAAAAGTTTAACAAACTATCATAATATACTGTATACTTATAATAAATGTGTAATTATTCTAAGACTGTATACCAATAATATTTGACGACCTCCGTGGCGTAACAGCTAGCGCACTTCAGAACGCCTGCGAGGATCACGGATTCGATTCCCGCCTCGAATCTGGATGTTTTTGTATAAAATTATTGTTTTACAAAGAAATGTATAAAGTAGTATATCAGTTGTATAGTACCCATAACACAACTGTTTACTTTGGAACTAGATGGCGCTCTATGAGTTGGTCTAGTTATCTTATTTTGGGGCCGAGAGTTATCTTGGACACTTCGACCCCATGGGATCTTTTGTGTTCCCCTAGATAGCAATCACTCCTCTCCAATCTCATTGAAGATTTGCTTCATGAGCCTAACAATGAGATATGGAGATAGGAGCCTGTAGTCTTCCGGTGTCGGATATCCTACCCCCAAAAGATTCATTCGCTTCCTGACCAATGCATCGCATGTACACAGTAGGTGTTCCATGCGTTCTGTATGTTCCCCACACAACCTGCACATAGGTGTCGCGGTTAGACCCATCTTCATGAGCATGTTGTTGGTTCCAAAGTGCCCAGTAAAGGCCCCAAGCAAGTAGCTTATTTGCCCCCTGCTCATGTTCCAGGTGGATCCTCGTGCTTTGTACGTGGATCCCAAAAAATTTTTGGAGTGTTCCAGACCGATTCTAGTCAGCCAGTGTTGTTGTTGACTGCGATCTGCAAAATCCCTGAATGTGGCTTTCACGAGACTAGTCGGAATGTCTACACATGGTTCTGGACCCATAAAATCATTAGATGAGCCCTCTCTTGCCAGTTCATCTGCCATTTCATTGCCATGAATTCCATCGTGTCCCGGGACCCACATTAGTCTTACCCTGTTATGTCTTCCAAGCCTATTTAGAGTTTGAAGCATCCAGGACAAGTCCGGAGTCAACTTTGAAGGAGGCGATGGCCTTTATTGCAGCTTGACTGTCACTGAGAATATATATAGATTTGCCTTTGGTGCCTCTATCTATGTTCTCCTGAGCACAGGTTATTATGGCTATGTTTCAGCCTGGAATACACTTGCCATTTTCTCCAAGCTTTTACTACATTTGTAGTCTTTCGCGTATATTCCCGCCCCTGTACCTGATTCCATTTTGGATCCATCAGTGTACCATACCAGACTGTTATGTTCTGATGACTGTTGAGTGTCTCTTTGCACGTAGTAAGTTTTATTCTGGGCCACCATACTACGCTGCTATACGTATTATCATTATCTGATAAAGCCATCGTATCACTTTGGGTTTTAGCCCCCAGGTTTTGCCATAAGTGAAGCGACACATACCGAACACTCTCAGAGACTTCGCTATTGTCTTTTCCACATGAGTCTTCCACCTGAGTTCCTTATCGAGGGTTATGC
The DNA here is from genome assembly GCA_963693495.1 of Malacosoma neustria. NCBI lineage: Eukaryota > Metazoa > Arthropoda > Insecta > Lepidoptera > Lasiocampidae > Malacosoma > Malacosoma neustria. The sequence continues at coordinate 8,751,284 of OY856372.1, forward strand.
CTAGATATTTAACCTCGGTGGACCACGGCAGTTTGGTTCCATTAAGAGAGGGATTCCCTAGACTTGCTAGTGTCCTTCTCCTTGTAAATGGTACTATAACTGCTTTATTTGGATTAATGGAGAGGTGATTCTCCTCGCACCATTTCTCTGTTATCTTCAGAGCCTTTTGTAATAATCCGGAGACTATGTTCGGAAATTTACCATTGACCATTATGGCTATGTCGTCAGCATAACCTACCGTGTAAAAAGGTCCGGTGTTGAGTTTGGTTAGTAGTGAGTCTACTACCAGACACCATAATAATGGCGACAATACTCCACCTTGAGGGCAGCCGCGTGTTGTTTTTGCGCTAAGTTAAGCGGTCTAGTTATATTTATTTATAATAAATTAGAAGGTCCAATTAAAAATGAGATGAATATAGTCACCTTGCGTTCCTAAGCAACATGCGTCAAACAGATTATCTACTCCTCTCCGAAACCAGTAAATACTAAGCTTAGCTACATCTATTTCATCTCTTTTCATTCTCCGTGGCTAAGAGATTTTTTTTTCGCTCTAGCGACCTCTAGGTCAGCAGACAGGCAAACGGCCCATCCTGGTAGGTGGTCACCATCGCCTCTGGACGCTTGCAACACCAGAGGCATTACCAACGCGCTGCCGGCCTCAAAGAAATTTTATAACGCCTTTTTTGAAGAACCCCATATCGTACTGCGCTGAGAAAACCTCAGCCGCAAGCTCATTCCAGATCGTGATAGTACGCAACATGAACGTTCTTGAGAACCGTTTCGTACAAGAAAAAAGAGGCTCTAAGAAATGGGGATGAACACCCAGCCGATGGCGGGCAAAAAAGCATCAATGTCTAAAAAACCATCTAAGTGAAAGGACGTGAAAGAAGTTTCGCACGTGACAATATAGCGATTTACTAGACGCGGGTTTTAGAGTAAAAGAGACAGAAGTAAAAAGTTCGATGTAGCAACGAGAAGCTAACGTTCTTCGAGACGGACAAACACGTTCGTGAAATACTTAAAAAAATCCGCGACATTTTTAATACAGGATGGGCCATTGATTAGTTTACATTTAAATTTAATTTCCCGCGCAAACCAAGCAGCGTGGGGCGCGGGGAGCGGTCAAACGGCTAGCTCGTTTCTCGGAAATTTAGTCGCCATGGATCGGTTCACAGGGCCGCAGCGCGCTTTTTGCGTTAAGCAGTTTTATTTAAACAATGGTTCGCTCATTATTGTAAGGCGCTTGTTTCGGGTTGAGTACGACTTACACGACTTAAATCAGTGTCCGAGTACAGTTTTAGTAAAGAAATGGGTTAAGAAGTTCGAAGAGACGGGATCGACACTAAATGTGAAGCAAGCCGGCGCCGCGCGGACCTCAAGGAGTGAAGAGAATGTGCTGAGAGTTTCGGCTTCAGTTCGACAAAATCCTGATTTATCGACGCGCAAAAGTTCAGCTGAATTAGGAATATCACGCACATCCTTACGCCGTATTTTGAAATCAGATTTGAAATTACACCCATAAAAGATACAGTTGGTGCAGGAATTAAAACCTAATGCTTTTAATTTACGCAAACTTTATGCAGAAACAATGTTAGAGCGCTTCAGTAACTTCGACAACATCTTGTTTTCTGACGAAGCCCACTTCCACCTCAATGGGCACGTTAATAAACAAAACTGCAGATATTGGAGCAGCGAAAATCCCAAAAGGAGCCACTTGCCACACCTCTAATGAGTACCTGCCGGTCGTTAAGGAGATGTTCCCAGAAAAGCTGATTTCGCGGAGAGGCGATATCCCGTGGCCACCCAGGAGCCCTGATTTGTCGCCAGCAGATTTTTTTATGGGGATATCTGAAGCATCGTGTGTACATCCATAAGCCAAGGACACTGCTTGAATTAAAAGCAAAGATTATAGAAGAGATGTCAGCAATCTCACGGTCTTTGTGCAGAAGAGTATTGGCGAATTTCCGTTCTCGTTTAGAAGAATGCCGAAGTCGCGACGGTCGTCATTTAACCGATATTATTTTTAAAAAGTAAATTCCTGTCCATTGGCTGTCTCATAAATAAATATTTTTTGAAATAAGTCTTATAGTTTTTTTTCTGTAATTTTTTTAAATGTTAACTAATCACTGGCCCAACCTGTATAACAACTATGTTTCTATGAAAATATTTTTATGTCCATCATTTTTACCTTTAAAGTCTGACACCGTCACGATCTTTTTTTTAAATTACTGAAGTACAGCAGACAGTTTGACGGCCTACTTAACAGTAAGCAGTTACCGCAACCTATGGATGGGACGCTAGGGGCACCGCGAACACGTTGCTGTCCCATAGGGGTACAGGAAGCAGGGTCACTAATGCCGGAATATAACACAAGGTTAATAATATGGCGGCATACTTAAGACAGGGTGGTTGCCATTCAGACGGGCTTGGGGCTCTACTAAGTACCTGGGGTGGGCCGTTTTGTCGCTGACAGGCCGAACCTGGCCGCAGAGGTTAGAATTCTTACTCCACCCTTGTACGGAGAGATCGTGCTCTAAAGTAATTTAATCCTGAACATCACGATCTTACAGCCCCCCCCCCCCCCAAACTTAGGATTTTTTTTCTGTACTTTATACAATAGTAAAAGATTTTCTGTAGTCAATACTCATAATTTCAAAAAAAATAAAATCAGGCCTGAGAAGGTTAAATTTCTAGAAATTACTCACCAAGACGAGGTGGAGCCGTCGACGTCACATGTTTCCCTGACAATGGAGCTATCTGGTAAACACAGTAAATTTTTGTCCGATTTCGTACATTCTGGAGTTTCAATATTTTTTTGCAATAGATTTTTTTCATCCTTTGCTTTTTTAAAAGCTAAAGTTTCTTGCGGCGTCCATTCTAAATTACAATTTTATTTTTAAATAGGTGTGCAATGGCATATAACAAACAAATTGTTCGATTTCATTTTTCCATTTGATTAAAAGCGTAAAAAAGTCTGATTTAAAAAACAATAAACAATAAGAACCCATAGCGACCCACTGTTGGACTCGCGCCTTCCCCTTAGAGGGGACAGACATCATGCCCGCCACGCTTGTCCAAGGCGAATTGGCCGATTACACATATCGGTGATTCGGTATGCAAGTTTCGTCACGATGCTTTTCTTCACCGTTGACACATGGCAATCAAGCTATAATATGTACTTTAGGTTTAGGTGTGATCTGTCAGAGAACCCAAATTACGGACGTGGCTTCTTCAGCACGCTGAAGTGGCAGTGGGCTGATCATATATGGCGGAGAACGGAAAACCGTTGGAGTAAACGCGTTCTACTGCGTGGTGATCACGTCTTGGCAAACGTGCTGGACCCCCCCCCCCCCCCCCCCCGACCAGATGGGGCGACCTGCGAAAAGCAGGCAGGAAGTGGATGCAATAAATCAATGATCGGGCTAAGTAGCGTAACTTGGGAGAGGCCTATGTCCAGCTGTGGACTTTAGTAGGCTGATTTAATACACTTTAGGTGAGAAAAATTAGAGTTCTTCTCCGCTTAGGTAAGTGGAGCATGTTCCCTAGGACCTCTAGATTGCTCTCAGAATGCCACTAAACTATACACTCATATAAAGATATCTTGAGTGAGAAACCCTCGTGGGCGTCTCCAGAACATCCTACCAAAGTTTCATTGCCATCTGATCTCGTTTAGCAATGCATAAAGGACTACTTTAGTATCTATACAAATAAATAAAATTGGAGTCTGTTTGTAATATTAAAATAACCGCTTTTTACTAAGTGTATTCGGACGTATACACGGTACATATACCAAAACATTTTTGTCCGTCTGTCAGTCTGTTTGTTCCGGCTAATCTTTGAAATGGCTGCACCGATTTTGGACAGATAGCTGATGTAACAAGGAGTAACTTAGGCTATTTTTATTTTAGAAAAAAAAAACAAATAGTTATTGTTAAAAATGATCAGTTTCGGAAATTTTATATTCCAATTTGATTTCAAATTTATATGATCAATCATATGAAATAGGGTTCAGCTTAGGCTGGACTTTGTAGGTTTTATTTCTAATTTAAGTTGACCTCAGATTTATATCATCAATCATATGAAATAAGGTTTAGCTTAGGCTGGACTTTGTAGGTTCGAACACGCGTATTCCGGAGGCGCATGGCGTAACAGTTGCATTCGATAACACTGTTTGCATATTTCATTTATTTATATTTTAGGGTTTATAGGGTTTGTAATCCAAAATAAACTATAAGATTTATCCAAAAAATGCTGCCCAAAGTTACTATTCCACGTAGACGGAGTCGCGGGCACAGCTAGTTAATGTATAAAAGTATTTTATGATTAACATATTTAATATTTTGTTATAAGTGCCCAAAATGTTCTATTGCTAGTCTCGGGCTTACCCATACAGGGAATAGGCAATATACCCACCAACTTTGTCTAATGCGAATTGTCGGCTAACAGAACAGTGATATCGGTATGAACCTGCATACTGCAACCTCACTAACCTCAGGAAGATTTCCTTCACCGACGTTATATGGCAATTGTGTTATGCGAATTAGACGAAAAACTGCCTAGCGTACGCTAGGGATTCGAATCCATGATATCCTGGTGGGACTTTTCAATGCAATAAACTACTTAGCTATCACATCATAATAATATTAAATTAATAATCTTCATACAACAAGCTCAAAGTGTGCCACGATAATCTTTTATCGCCAAAACAAGCCGAACAAGAAAATAAACGAAATATATGTGTAAATTATATTTTGCGGGGACAAACTGCCTTTTATCTATGAAAAGAAAACCAAAAGGTGTCACTTCATGTCAGTGAACCGTCAAAAAGATTGCTCTATTTGTCATGATTTCCTAAGAAGCAGTACAGCCAGTTCGTGTTGTAAAATTAACCTTATAAGTCATCTAATACCCAAAACACACGCTCTCTTCCGCTTACTTTAAGAATAGTAGCGATGTGTGTATATTTATAAGAATAAAATATTTTACCCAACAATCTGGAGTCCATAGCAATCCATTCACTATTAATAATTTGCTCTGCTTTAATTCTATTTTGATAATTAGGTTCCAACATCGCCGTGACAAGAGTTTTACAATTCTCGGAAAGGGCTTCCGAGTAGCGCGAGCGGAACTTCCAAGTCCTGTTGACTTGAGCAAGATACAATTGTTTAATATGTTTGTCCTCAAAAGGCATTGCCCTGTTCAGCATGACAAAGACTACAACACCCAGAGACCAGACGTCTGTTGGTTTCGGGTAATACGGGGCCCCTTGCAGAATTTCCGGCGCCGTGTAAGACAGCGAACCGCAAAAGGTCTCGCTGTGAATATCATTGAACTTCTTATCGACACATACGCGTGCGAAGCCAAAGTCCGACAGCTTCACGTTCTGATTCGCCGTTAAAAGCACGTTCTCGCATTTAATATCCCTGTGCGCTATTTCCAATTCGTGCATGTACTGTATCGCTAAGGCCAACTGGCGCGTCCATATCCTGGCCTGGTCCTCTTGGATCGCCCCCCTCTGTAGTATATGCTCCAAAAGGTCCCCGCGTTCCATATATCTCATGAATATGAAATATTTGTTTCTCCTTTGAAATATGCTGTGCGTGTGAACCAGGTGTGGGTGATTCAGCTTAATGAGCATATCGATCTCCCTCGGAAGGAATTTCTTCACGAAATCTCTGGGCGCCGTGTTCGTGTCGATGACCTTGCAGGCGAGGACCGTCAGTTTGTTGCTTTTACTCGGATTTCTGTATTCTGCCAAGTACACCTGTTTGTCGAAATTGTATTTTTAGAAATGGAGACACGCGAAAAGTTTACAGTGTATCTGTTACCTTTGCATAGGAGCCTTCGTTGACTTTCTTCATCATTTTGTATCCTCTAACTGATAAAGTCAATTGTTCTGAGCCGGTCAGTTTTAAATCTTCTTCAATGTTTTGCAACTGTAAACGGTGGCATCAAATTTTCATTTCAAGTATGTCATTTATATAAAACCTTTATCTGTACATCTTCTTATAACAATATTTCTTAGTTTGATTTAATGAAAAAATAAAAAGTTACTGAAATTATATTGAAATTTGTTTAACACATTGACTGCCAAATACTAGAATTCGAATGGTACGGGACCTTTAAGCGGTGTCGTCCACTTGGATCCGCAAACAACGACTATTTATTTTGTCTACCAAACAAATATAGCAACTATATTTGGGTCGAAAGGAAGGTTATTTTATATTAATAAAAATATTATTTCAGAACAGAATTACCTAAAAAGCAAACAGTTACTCGGGATTATTTTTGAAATGACACAGTCAATGTGTCTAATAAAAAGCTTCTTCTGTTAGGTCGTAGGAAAAAGTCCGGAACGGGATGTTTTAAAATTTTACACTACCTTTAATTTTCCCTCCATCTATTTGCACTACTTTTTAGAACTCGCTGTTAAGTTAGCTAAAGATTTAATTCTCTCACTGGCCTGAAAAATTCATTAAAATTAATCGTAAGTATTACTTTTATTGAAATCATATTATAAATGTACTTACCCGATAGGTAGAATTTCTTTGATGGCCTTCCAATATATCACCTTGCCTTTTCGGTGGGTTTTTATGGGATTCGGAAATTTTAAGGCGATCTTCTTTAGCTCGCTTTAACGCTGCTGCTTCAACTGCATTTAAAGCTATCAAAAATTTTATTTAACTATCGCTAATTTTACCTGATATTCAAATACTGGGTAAGTAAACTACAAGTTTGAATAGTGGCTTGCTAGTTTTAGGCAGTTTATCGCCTATTGCGCATGTCACAATTGCCACGTACTGACGGAGACGGTCGTGTGTCGTATCATTCGTGGATAATCGTCTCAAGTTCTAATCTATTCCCTCTACAGGGAGCTCAGGGATGATAAGTTACAAGTTCTATTATTTTATATATTTAATAAAGCTGGAAAGAATACTCACTGGTCAATCTACTATCCATAGCAATCCACTCCGAGTTTAGTATATGTGTGGCCGTATGCCGCAACCCAGGATCGGGGTCCAGCAAATGTTTTACAACAGTTTTGCACTCCAACGAGATAATACTGGCAACGCGCGATCTGAATCGATACTTTTTACCCATCTGCTGTTCGTACAGTTTGCGCATCCGCGAATCGTCAAACGGCATCGACTTGTTCAGCATCACAAACAAAACGACCCCCAAAGACCAAATGTCCGTCGGCTTCGGCAAATAGAGCTTCCCACGCAGTATCTCAGGAGCGGCATACGACATCGACCCGCAGTAAGTTTCGCTCAAAATCGGCTGGTCATCCTCGTCGATGCAGAAACGGGCAAACCCGAAATCAGATATCTTTACATTATAATTCGCTGTCAAAAGAACATTCTCACATTTGATGTCCCTGTGTGTTATTTCGCATTCATGTAAGTATTGCAACGCGAGCGCCAACTGACGGATCCACACCCGCGACTGATTCTCAGAGACGCAGCCGTTCTTCAAGATGTATCCTAGCAAGTCCCCGTTTTCAGTGTACCTCATAAATATATAGTACTTAGTTTTCCTTTGAAATATACTGTGGATGTGGATTAAGTGCGGATGATTGAGGCGGATCAGGACGTCTATTTCTCGTGGGAGGAATTTGACAACGAAATCTTTTGGTGCTTTTGAGGTCTCGATAATTTTACACGCGAGCGTGGCTTTGTTGGACGCTTCTTTTCCTGTATACTCGGTTAAAAATACCTGCAGTAAATATAAAAATCGATTTACACGAATTACATCTTTAGCTTAGAACAGAACCAAAAGATGATTCTGTGAGGCCCCCATTTAAATATTTGGGTGGCGACTGGGGTGTGAGTCGGTATGTCGATGCGGCCTTGGCTGCAGATGTCAGCAGCACAAAGACAGCTGCTGTAACGGTAAGGCCGACATAATACCTACGGCTTCCTTCTAGAGTTCAGCATGGTACTGGTAATTCAGTCTCAACATAAAAAAAACTTAACATCCTTTGCGATAGTATCTTAACGTAAGCTTAAGATTAGGGCTACCTCATACACGCCGTAAAAAGCAAACTATCATCATTTGGCTATCTTATCGGAAATTTGGCGTTAAATGGCAACTGCACGTGTAAAAACCATTCTATTTATTTTTATGTGAGAAGTGTGACCGATAAGCACCGAAAAGAAAATACTCAAGAATGTAGTCCAAATAATCTTAACGTAACCTTAACCTTAGCGTAAGCTCCTTCTCCAATAAATTTTATTAGCTTATATCCCTTTGAAGACAAAGTATTCTCTTCAGACGGAGTTGTTGTCACCTCGGTCATATTACGCACATGTGAGCATCGAGCTTGCGCACGCACTTCGTCCTTGGGCAGGCAAACAAGTTCCGCTGCTCACATCCCGAAGGCCAGTATACATTTTTACACTTTTTAATTGTTTACATTACTAGAATTTATCGCGTATACATTTTGAAAGCAACGTCAATTTTAAATCATCTATGACATCTATCAACTATTCTTCTTTCCTAACCTACAACTAGCTGTACTCAGAGAGTGATATAAGGCGTACTATACACTTGTAGCCACCGTATAATAGAGATAAGAAACAGAAAAAAGAATTAGCTCTGAAATGTCGTCATATATCAACGTCGTCGTCAAAGTGGTAACCCCGACGTGATCACTTTGGTGACACGGGGTCAGTACTTCAGTGGGTCACCATTTGGGTTATCAATGAAACACCAGAGATGGTTACTGAATTGATACTGAATATTTATTTTGAAATTCGTGCTCTTTTTATATGATTTGGCTAGGGTTCGCGGACCAATCAGAAGCGTTAAAAATATTAACAATAAAGATATTAATACCCGAGACTAGTTCTTAGAAATGCTTGACGGTTTAGTTTGTGTTCGTACACGAGACTAGTTCTAGGAAATTGGTTGAGGCCTCGTCCCGAGCTGCCGCTTCCTTCCGCAGGCGATGTAAATACGCGGGTTCGCAGCATGCTCCCGTCATTCCTGGCTATGACATCGCGCTGTGTGTATGTGGTCGCACTGTCGATCTATGTACGCTGTTACTGTCGTCGCCCGATGCCTCTTCCGAGAAATGTGATCCAGTGAGGGTGATTGCGACGTGGCCGATGTTGATGTATGACGACTTTTCAGAGCTAATTCTTTTTTCTGTTTCTTATCTCTATTATACGGTGGCTACACACTGATGCAGAAAAAGCTCAACAAAAATGAACACAGCAATTAAATTAAAATGTTTATTTAACACGCAGCCATAATTTTCACTGCTTGTTGCATCTCCGCTTCCATTAATCTTAAAGTCAGACTGGCAATCCCACAGAGGCATAAGAGATCAGTGCCAATACTCCAGCATCACAAAACTAACTGTTTTTCTAACAACTCTCCCGCCAACAAAATCCTTTGCAAAAACGAAGGCACCGGCGTCAGCAGCAACTTGTATTTACTCACGTCCGGGTGGCCCGGGTATCGTTTCTCTTTCCGGATCCGTTCCAACATCTTTTGGGGCTCGCACCGCGGCTTTATCTTCCAATCGTTGTTTAAGAAATCTTGTATCACTTTTGGTAACATTTTAAATGTTTCTTTGGCCTTAGTTGTACTTGGTGGAGTCAACGGCACAACTTCTGGCCTGAGAGGCACAATTATGTCATCGACGTCCACTTTAGGCTCTTTGAATATAGGAGTCGTATCTTTAGAGTCTTTGGTTTCCTTGGCTTTAACTTTTTTCTTTTGGTAATTGTTAATGCTCTCTTTAACAATTTCTCTTAAATTAGTCTCATTAATATGTTTTTCTCTCTCAGTGCCATCTATATTTACATACCCAGTTCGTGTTTCAGTTTTTATTAATACTCGATTTTGATCTACTTCTGTATCTGCTTGTTTTTCTTCCATAGAAAATATACTAGTATTAACAGCTTCTTCGCATTTCGTTTCCTGGACATAACTGTCATTCTTTTCGGATGCTTCAATCATTGTCATGAATTTAATATTGTCTTCTTCTTCTAATATTTGATACATGCGATGTACTTCGCTTATATTAATACTGTAAATAAGAAGTACAGTAAATACTTAAAAAAAAAAAACACTTTTTGCCTAAAGTATGTGAACACTTACAAGAGGAAAATGCAAATTTATTTATTCTATACTAAAAGGATTTACAGAAGCGCAAAAACGTTTTCCATCCATCCTTAAGTAATGAATAATCATAACGGTCCATGACGTTCCTCTGGCTCGGGTTCACCCACCAAGCTTCTTCAAGGCGGATTGGCAGGTAACACAACAATAATCTCGGTGATCCTCAAGATGTTTTTCTTCGCCGTCAGTACGAGGCAATTGTGTCAATTATGACTATACAGGGTGACTTTGACAAAACCGTCCAAATTCACACAGAAGAATCTTTAGTAAAAGTTATGAGAAACATGTATTTTAGTTTAGTATCCCATAGTACAAAAATGTTGAGTAATCAGCATCACAGTCATCCAAAGAACTCGCAATTCATACTACGGCGTGCAAGTGTCAATGACCTCTCCATCGGTACCGCAAAAAACTGGTTCAATGACCTAGTACGAGGCCGAGGACGGCGGTCATTGCATCTGTGCGAGCGAATACGCACTACTCACTTACGATATTTACGCGGGAGTGACAGAGACAGGTAACGTACGAAATTTACAGCATATGACTATTTTGTACGATTGAATTAGTGACCATATTTTCCTTGGAATGAAATATTTAATGGTGAAAATTTGGCATACATTTTTTGCAAAAATGGGTTCCTAAAATAATGTTTAGTGCGTAAAAAAAATTTGGACGGTTTTGTCAAAGTCACCTTGTATATATAATGTGTATGTTAATGCATATATTCCCGCCTAACGTGCATATTAATTGACGAAAAGCTGCCTAAACGGAATAAAGGGACTCGTCTTTTTGTCTTTTGGCAATTTGGGGAGATATTATGGCCAAATGTAAACTTATGACTAAGCCTTGAAACTTACCCTTGCCTAGCTTCATGGCAGCAATAAAGCATGGTGGGATCAATGGGATGAGCTTCCGTGTTAAATATATACCCTCCAAGATCAACGATACATTCCCCATTTGGCGTGTCGATGATCGTGCCCTGGACGCCGGGGTTGTGGATGAAGTTGTCCGGGTCGAATAATAAATACAAATATTTCGTTGTTTCAGCGAGAAAGAAGGACTCCATGCGGTCCTCCTTACGGTGGTCACGGACGTCTTTAATCTGATAAAGATTTCTACATTTTAGATTTAGAGTTTACGTTGTGTCACAGAATTATACATATCATAAATATTACGTATAGAGTGGACACTACAACCCCCTAAGCAATCGCGACTTCGTCACGCCGCCACTAAATTTGAGCTGTCGACGAGCTGATTTGGACACCGGATGCGACACTGAGTATGTGTTAGATATTTCTATATCCTACGTAAGTTTATTCTTACGTATAAGTTCGTACGTAATTATATTAAGTAGGTGGGTATGGGAGCGTTCAAGTATTACGTAAAGCAATTTTTGGAGATTTTTGACACCCCTCCCCCGTAGTAAAACGTTACGTAACCACCGAGTGACCATTTTTATCTAAAAGTCACGATTATGTGGCGTAAAGTACCGGAAAGTCGCTAAAATACTTTTGTTATTGTTTTGATCGCGTTTATATTGTTTATTAACATTTAAAAAATACGACAGAGAATCTCTACGCGACCGTTCTGAAGGATTAAAAAACAATGTTATGTAATGCGTAGTTCAAACGCCCACCCCCTATGACATAAACATATGACAATAAATCCAAATAATAAACAACAACACTTAATAAGATTCTTACCGTAGCATACCCGCACGGCGTCCTCGCACTGTGTTGGATACTCCGCAATATATCTTCCCCCATTTGAAGTAGTATAGGGTCTCTTGTATCCCGGTATAAGTACATTATAGACTCGATAAGCTCCGGCCTAAGGGGGTAGCTTTCCCGGGATGAAGACGCCTCCCCCGTTCCCAAGTTGTATACTTCGGGGGTGAATCCATATTGTCTCCACACACTGTGGTAATTGTGTATTATCCTCATTGCTGTGTCACTTTCTCCTATTATGAACATATTATCTATATGTATACGTGAAGCATGTTTATCTCGGTGCGCAGGCGGAAGAAGAATACCCCTGGAGGGCGCCGTAAAAGGCGACAAAACCACCCTAGCTAGGTGGTACGGCTCAAAGCCTGTCAGGATATAAACTACTCCTGGTCTCTAAGTACTCATAATACATATGTTGTAGACCTTGTGTTGTGTTCCGGAATAAATGACCCAGATTTCAATTTCCCTATGACGTATAACATGGAAGGAATCGTTTGAGAACGGCGTTCTGAAACTGAATGTGGCGAAGACCGAGTGCTTGGCCTGCAACTCCACAGATCCCACACCCGTGCGCATAGGCGGCGATACGGTCGAGCGCACGGAACATGAAATTCCTGGGATCTGTATTTCACACGTCTGGTGACATTGATTGTGACGTTAAGGCACGCATCGCTGCCGCGTAGGCCAAATGGCGTGAGGCGCGTAGGCCAAATGGCGTGAGGTGACTGGTGTCATCTGTGACCCTAAAATACTGGTTAAATTGAAGGGACATTCTATAACACCATCATTAGGCTTGTTCTTTTATACGGCTGTAAAGCGTGGCCGGTGTTAGAGCGAGACAAGGAAGCATTGCGTGTCACGGAGATGAATATGCTGCGGTGGATGTGTGGAGTCACGCGGAAGGACCGCGTTAGGAACTCTCGCATTCGCGGAAGCCTTCATGTCCGTGACATCGCGGATAAATTGCAGGGGTATTGCCTTCGCTGGTATGGCCACGTTTTACGGCATACTGCTACTTACGTGGGGAACAAATGTCTGGCCATGCCGCCTCCGCCGGGCTACGGCAGGAGCGGTAGACCCAAAAAGCGCTGGCTTGACGTCATAAGGGTTGATATGATGATGATTCCAATTTCCCTACGCGGACGGCAGCGTATTAGCGATGTCAGCGGCGTCGCAAACATCAATAGGCAGCGGTAACTGCTTACTATTCGCCGTGATAGTGATCCGTCAGTTTGTCTGCCATTCCTCAGCAATGGGGATTGTCTAAAATTTTTAACCATTCGATATTAATTTATTTTTTGAAAATTTAGAGCATTTTGAGAAACTAATTTGAATATTGGCTCAACAGTTATTTAAAAAATATTTTTAAATATTTTCAATTTTAAAGGTAAGTGACGTCATCACACGGCACAATGGACTGTGCCGTTGCCTCGTTAGAAATAATTTAATAAATTGAAAGCTGTCAACACGGTGTCATCCATCTCATATCTGTCAAAGTTCATACAGAAGTCGCTGGAAAAATTATTATTTTTGACATTTATAAATTTGACACATGACAGCTTATCAATACTTGCCACTTACTTTTTATTTTCTGAGCAACGATACAAACTATACAGTGAAATTTGAAGGCCAGAGAAGGTCAATCATATTTTATCAAAAATATCAATAAAATGTGAATATTTTTCATAATTAATTAGTCCGTAATGATCAGTAACCTTATTCCTCTAAATAGCTTTCAACTACAACATTTAAAAAAAATGAACAATGCCCATTAAAAATTGTACCCTTGTAATTGTAAAATAAAAATTGTAAAAAAATACAAGGACGGAGATTTATAAAATTTGGCACAGAAAAGTTTACATACAATACACCAAATTAATAAAAAAACACACAACCATGCGTTTGACACACCTAAACGTCAAAATACTCTTTTGTTCATAGTTAAAATCTATGGTCAAACTGAGAATAGACTAATATTTGTCTCCATCATTATTAGTTATTCTAGGTTCAATCCAAACTTTTTTTATTTGGAGCCTATAATCCACTGTTGTATGCATCTAAAGACAAAAACTGGTACGAGTCTTGCTGCAGTGCCCATTCGCGACAATTCATTTTCTTGATACGAAATAATCAGTAAACGCCAAAGAGCTGGAATAGAATATAGGTGTCCCAAAACTTGTAAATCATACAAATATTTTATTTTATGGGGTTTGAATCCACTGGCATGACAACACTAATTACATAGCCAACTGTTTTTTGTATCGTCAACATATTGTACTCGCAAGTAACAAGGGCTAAAATATTTTTCTAGTAAACGAAAGAAACAAATAGCTTACCTATTAAGCTAAGCAATCCTGGCCAGTAGGACTCCAGAGACTGGAACACTGGTAACGTGACGTGCCCTCTTAACATAGTCGCCCACACGAACCAATCATCCTTCTTCAAATACTTCTCGATGGCCTGCCGGGCTTCGTTGAACATGGACATCAACTCTGGCTTCTCAAGCAATATAGCTCCTTTAATATAATAGTAAAACAGATAATACAAGTATAATACGACATCAATATTAATGGTGGAAAACAAATTAACTGTGACAATTCATACAGCACTATTTAGACCCAAAGTAACTAAGCACTTTTGTTATTGGTAATGGACAACTGCAGCACTTTTCTTTTGTAAATAAATACTTATTATATATAAACACCTAGATTCAGTATAGGAATTGAGCCCATGAATCAGTCACATTTATTTTATTGTAGTTAGGTGAAAATAGAAAATAAATAATGTGCTAATAAAGAACTTCTAGGTATTCTACACTTGTATGTTATAAGAAGTTTTTAAACTACAAGCATCTGCATTTACAGTAGAATCCGTTTATTATGACTCCGCCTATGTTGACCAACCGCTTAATATGAAGTAATTACACAAAAGTTTGGTTTTCATATAAAATTCATTATAACAAAGTCTGATATAATGGCTTCGCTTATAGTGACTTGTCACTTATTATGATCCATTTATAATAAACTATGTCCGGTTATAAAGACCGACATGATTACTAACACTTTCCTAAGGTAATGAGCAGCACGAAAGAAACGGGGAAGAGGAATTCGAAGAGGCACCATTACCTATCGCAGAAGAGGCATTAAAGGCTGCAGAATTATTATCACGATTTGTTCATAGCTGCTAAGTTTAAGTTCATGTCAAGCTTCCTTAATTTACACGACGCGCAATTTGGCTTTCGACCGAAAGTCTTCGTCTTCGGTCTTTCCACCGAAACTGCCATATTCTGTTTAAAGAATACTGTGTAAAATATTACACTCAACGTCGTACACCTGTTTATGCGTGCTTTTTGGACCTCTCGAAGGCTTTTGACTCGGTATCTTACGAGCAACTCTGGGAAAAGCTTAGAGAGAGAATGGTACCAGCTGAACTACTGCGTATTTTTCAGTATTGGTACTACAACCAGCAAAACAGTGTAAGGTGGGCTGATCAGTATTCAGACAGATATACCCTTGAATGCGGGGTGAGGTAGGGTGGGATTACATCGACCAAGCTTTTTAATATGTACGTTAATGACCTGATCGATGAACTCAGCAGTAAAAATGTCGGATGCCGGATTGAAGACGTTAGTGTTAATAACTTAAGTTACGCAGATGATATGGTGCTGCTGAGTCCCATGATCAAAGCTCTCAGGGTTTTAATTGAGTCTTGTGAGTTGTATGCATGGTCTATCATACAATATACGGAAGAGTGAGCTGATGGTGTTTAAAGCGGTAGGAGGTAGATGTCCAATCTCGATACCTCCACTTAAATTGAATGGCAGTCCACTGACACTTGTGCACAGGTTTAAATATCTTGGTCATTGGGTAACCGAAGATATGAAAGACAACGCTGATATTGAAAGGGAGCGCAGAGCCCTGGCGGTACGGTGTAATATCCTGATTCGAAGGTTCGCACGTTGTAGTGATGAAGTTAAGATCACATTGTTTAAGTCCTTCTGCCAGGTTTTCTACACGTTCAATCTTTGGATTGACTACACACAGGGAGCCGTCAGTACTCTGCGAGTCCAATGCAACAATGGGTTCAGGATGTTGATGGGGTTGCCTCGCTTCTGCAGTGCATCGGGAATGTTCGCGGAAGCGCGTGTTGACGATTTCCACGCTATAATGAGAAAAAGAGCTGCCTCATTGCTGCACTGAGTGTGGGGTGGTACCAGCATCATCCTGAGCACCATTCCACGACGATTCGACTCCCCTACACTGATATTATGTGTACGAAACTGTTCGACGCACACAAAAATTGTGACTAAATTTTGACGATTTTACTAACATTAAATCTAGATACTTACTAACCCTATGACATGTATTGTTTGATTTAAATAAAATAATTATTATTATAGCTAAATTGAATATGATAATTTTACCATGGCGATGTCTTTTTTACACAATAGTATTATAATACAACTAGCAGCCCGTCCCAGCTTCGCACGGGTATTTAACAAAAAATTAAAAATTAAACCCTTCTATTTTTTTTTCGGTCTCGGGGAAAAACCTCTCTTGACGGGTTCCCCCGGCCCGGGGGGACCGAGGGATATAAGGGACTCCAGAAAAGATGTTCGACCATCCGACTACCCACTAAAAAACCCCGCTGTTCTCCTATCGCCTACGCCCGGGCCCACGGATATATGGCCTGCCGATCTCGTGGCCCGGGCCGGCGCCGGCCCACGCTTTGTCTTAAAGCGGGCCCCTTCTAAATTGCTGGCGCCAGGAGGTCAGGGTTTCGTCCCTCGGTGCTCTCTTGTAACAACTCTAGAAGTTGAGGGGGGCTGTGGAACAGCACGCGGCCTTCTCCCTCACGGCAATAGTGCGGGCGGCGGATCCTACCCCGAGGGGCCGCCCGCGGCCGCTTTCTACGGCGGCCGGAGATCGTTGCCCGCCCTCCGGCGCCGACGACGCGGCCTACGTTGGCGGGAGGGGAGTGCGGTGGCGGACTCCCGCTCCCGTTCCGCCGCCTCCCTTGCAGACACTACTGCCTCGCAAAAGGAGGCGACGGCCGTCCATCCAGGATCGCCCCCGATCATGGACAGAACCAGGGCCGGGAGCGACAGGTCCGCGGCCAATTCCGGACGGGACTCGCATCCCCGTCGCGTGCTAGTCAGGCGTGGGTACGACTACCAGACGACACTCCAGAAAAAGCAGAGTCGCCTGACGTCGTAGCCGGCCCAGCAAGACCAACCGACAGCGAGGATGCAATTCCCGCCCCGGGAACACTCTCTGTGCAGCCGCAGTCGAAATAGGCATGGTTTTGACTACCAAATCAGGTCCCAGGGTAGAACCCTGTCAGTATTCGCAACCATCCCATCGGGGACCACGCCACGAACAGAGAGCTAAGTTGGAAAGGATGTAAAAGGTAGACGGAAAGAAAGGTAGGACTCTGTCGCCTCGAACGGAGAGGGGAGTGAAGCGACGGATGCTCGGGCACCTCAGGTACGCATACCCGTGCACTCCTCGGACAGAGGAGCGCCCCTGGGGGCAAACCCTTCTATTTGCGTCAGGTTACTAAGGTTACTAAAAAAATAAAATTATAAAGAAAGTTTGAATATTATTATTTCTATGAGCTTTTATTTTAATGATTTTTTTTTGCTATTACTTTTTATTTATTTTTCGTTATTTTTTAATAAGTATTCTAATTTTTGTAAAAACCCCAGTGACGCACGCCTACATTGCATAAGGTGCTGCCTAGCTAGCCGAACAGGGTGAGCGGCTACCACGCAACATTTTTCTAATACTTACATTTTTAAACTCGTGATATCTTTCGAATGGAATATCCGAATTGAATAATTCAAAAAGTTATATAAAGGTATTGAAACAGTTTTGAATATGAAGTAATTTATTTTGATAAGGATTAATACCAAGATCCAAATAAAGAGTCTTTTCTAGGGGCGGCATTTCAATTAAATTTTTAAAATAAAAGAACACTTATTGTGGCATAACTATAATAGTTAGACATATGCTGTCGCGACACTTTTTGTAAATAATTATGTGTTCTGCAAAGTTGTAGTACATTATTTTATTCTATCATCAATAGTTTTCGCAACGCACGCGATTTAAATAATATTTTAGGTAATTTTTTTACACTTTGGATTACATTATTAGAGTTTTAGTAAGGATCCCTAATTTTTTTGAAAATATAATATAGCCTATGTCACCCGGGGATAGTGTAGCTTTCCAACAATGAAAGAATTTTTTAAATCGGGTCAGTAGTTTCGGAGCCTATTCAAAGCAAACAAACAAACAAACAAACAATCAAATCTTTCCTCTTTATAATAGTAGTATAGATAAGAATAAAACAAAAACAGATAAACACTATTAATTTCTTAGGTATAAAAAATGGATAAATATATAATGTATTTATTACTTACAATTTTTACATATTTTGATTTAATGTGCTATGTTTTTCTTCATTAAAACAAATACCTAACAAATCAAGAGGTTATTTATTTTTTACAAAATGCTTTGTATGATGTCCAGGTGTTTGTCATTTACCTTCGATGTCATTTTATAGGGATTCCACTGTATTTAATATTAAATAACGCAATCAGGAACACTTAGCAGAAGAAAGGAGTCATTACCAAATACGTCAGAACTTCAAAATGTTTACCTTTAACTAAGTATTCATAGTATGAGTCCACGCCACCACCAATGCCCGCGTCTTGAGCCGTCCAACGACCTGTCATTACGTCGATGTGGTTGCCCAATAAACCTATTGGCGATTTGTGGTGGTACAAAGCTTGTAGGGCATTATAGGCCACCTATAATTATAAGCACAAATTGAATAAGCAAAAACGGACATCAGTTTAATATCAATAAAAAAATTTTTTTTAATAAATACAAGCTATTGTGTTTTCAAGAAATAATATTAACAGTCCACAACATTCCACTGATGAGTATAGGCCTCCTCCTAGAGGAAATGAACAATATTACAAGAGAAACTTACAGGTTTCTTTGATGTCCCTTACTATCAGCATACATATCACAATATGCTAGAGTACTTAAAATATGCATGCTTTCTGACATTCCATCATAATTTCAACTAATAATTAATATGCATATCACTTACCTCCTCGTATAAGGGATCTCCAGTAAGACGACTCAGCGTGCCAAATTCAATTATAAATGTCCCAACTCCCGCAGTGCAAGTCACACTGGTCTCACCAGGAGGCACACCAGATCTTAAATTGATAGTACCATAAGGCATGCCAGTTGTAGTATCAAATGCTGCAATTAGTCTTTGGGCCACATCTTCAGCTAAGCGAAGAAGAGGTCCATTGCATGGCCAGCCTGGTTCCAATTTCATGCCAGTTCTGCAAATTAAAATCAAAGTATCATTCATGTAATTTATAAATCTTTTTACCCCAGACCAATCAGGTCGCAACAAATTAAAAATCTATGTTCACATTGACCAATTGACGGCAGATCATATAATAGATATTTAGTAGACGAAATTGCTAAAAGTAATTTTATTAAAATTCTCCACCTGCCGGTACCATTGTAAACTAAACCCTATAGTTTTTGTGGGCCCATAAAAAAATTATGTTGGTGCCAATAACTCAACATTCAAGATAAGTGATGTAAAAAATTATTTTATGGAGCAATAACTTTAATAGATGCTAATTGATGGAGGAAATGCTGCAATTGCCTTGTGATACAAGGAGAAAACCTTATGTGGAATTTGGATGACGTCATGGAGAACGTGGAACAAAATACTTTCATAATAAAACCAAATGAAGATTCTAGTGACACTGATTAAAAATATTAATATTGACTTTATTTTTAATTTAATTATAGATTATTATCCATTAAACATTTTGAATTTACCCACCCCACTGTGAAAACACATTTATCCTGGAGTTGCAATGATAAGTCACTATTTTCTTAAAGCTAACAGACTATAAATTTAAATTAATTATAAATTAAGTAGCTAGGTACCTCAATTGCAATCAAATGGTTGTGTCTTAATACTTTAAATCGTAATCTAGATCTTCATAATATGTTACAGTATGTTATACTTATGTTAATAAGTTCTTGTTGCCATATTTATCAAAATAAAACATCATATTAATTTTTTTATATCAGTTGCCTAGTCCAATAACACAAGTTCTAGGCTACAATAAGCTAGGATAAAATTTGATAGAAACAGACAGTGAAGGAGAACATCATGAATCACCAGTGTCTGCCATCAATTCACCCTGAACAAGCAGATACTGTTTGTAAGTAAATAAAATTGACTTTTGAATACCTGTGGGAGAGCAGATGGGCACTCAATAACCCGCCAATAATCCTAATGTTAGTTTCAAACACAGACACATTGATATCTGCATCAAAATTCTTTTTCTGCAGTACAATATCTACAACTCGATTGAATTCTGTGTAATTCCCCATAATGGCAAGAGTATCTAAAGCATCTATGAGGGTGAGAGAATAACTTCCCCATGTATCCACCCCATCGCAGCTTAGTGGACGTAATTCATCATATGGATATGCATAATGTAAGTAACTATCATAAGCATGTTGAAACATTTCACGTACTTCCTCTCTGTAAAATAAATTTAAAAACAACTGTTAAAAGAACTTACTGTAAAATGTTAATGTTTTTGATTTTGATGATATCTAAAATATATTTTAACTATCAATGCAACAAGTATCTAATGCACCGTGGTTTATCACAACAAAGAAGATCCATAAAATCCTTAGCCAGCCAATGGTTAAAGAAGTGATCGAATGCTAGTTCCCACCACAAATTACGACTTCAAAAACATCCAACAGACTTGCTGGACAGCTCACTATTTTTGAAACAACTCGTCGGCTGAAAAATCGGCGAATCAGTTTAAACTGATATTTCAAAGTGACAAATGTATCATGTTGTATACAGAATATGTTAAAAAAAATTAAATTCCAAAGTGTTTGTATTGTATAAGTAAATTCCAGACTAATATAAAGTACAGATAAGAGGAGAATGATATGTTAAGGTAAATTGTTTATGTAACTTCCATTATTTATATATAATACTCACTGCATTTACCTACAGCTACTTTTAAAGAGCACCAAAACAAAGAAGATTTAACATTATTTACAATGTGATATATTCAATATGACCGCTTGATATGAATTGAAAGTATAGTTTAGTTAAATTAGCACTAAACAAAAAAAAAAATATAGAAATTAAAGAAAAGTGATTTATTTACCTTAACTTTAGAATATCTGCCTTGTTGTACACACGAACAGCGAAAGTTAAGTTAAACATACAGCATAATACTACACATAAACGTATTATTTGGTTACTCATGTTTATCTAATTGTAAGTATAGGAAATATTGATTTTTTTACATTTACATTGATCGATTCGAGAATAAATCAATACTTTTCACTTTAAATAAGTTTGAAAAACACATTTTAACACTTTATATCCTGCCTGTCAAAATCATATGGTTGAGAGTTTTGGCGGGAATCCTGAGGACATAAACCTTGTGCGCAATTGCGTACTTGTGTTGATTATGTTGATTCTTTTACTATGGTATTCAAGATTGAATGAAAAGCTAAATCAGAAGTACTAACTGAGTTTGAGCATGAGTGAATGAGATGTAACAACTTGGCTTCAGAAAGTTTAATATTGTGCCAAATGAGAGCTCCCTTAATTAGCCGATCTTTTAAAGTAAAGGTAAACACAAAAACATTTAAGAACGCTGTATGGACAAGTACAGATGACAATTTTACTGCTGACATTATTATGTAAATTAAAATACTGAATTCTAACGTTATATTCATCTTAATACGTATAAAAAAGATTTTGGTCCATTGCTTTGTATTTTCTTGATTTTTGTAATACCACTTTCATAGACAAATAATCTATGCATAAAGCAAGCACTTTTATTGGTTGCAATTTAAATTGCCACAGACAAAAGAATAACGTAAACTGTAACAGCTGAAATTACCAAACAAAATGTCTACAGTTCGTTGACGCCATAACAGACTTTTAACAGTATTTTGAGCTCTTTTAATTAAAAATTGGATAACTAAAGATTTAAATACAATTTTTATCAAAATGTATATGTGATCGATAAGGAAGACTTGCTTGAAGGCTTTGGTTGTCATTTAGCACACGCATTTTTACATCGATTTGTTGATTGAAAGTTTGTTGTTCGGAGATAAAGCGGGCACAATGGCATTCAGAATACACGAAGATCAGGAAAATGCTTCTTTGGGGCTTAGAAAAGACAATACTGACGTATTTTTAGCAAATCAGCGGCGTGCACTTGGCGACCTCAGTCAGTTCGCGTGCAATCAAAATCGTAACGGAAAATTGGTGAGTATACTTTGGATTTCAAGTGACTCTTTTGGTTCAATGGTTAAAACTGTTGCGGTATGTTTTAGCCGGGTTTGGCGCCATCCTACAAACAAGAAGAGAATCGAGTCGTGAGGCAGATTAAAAATGAGAAGAACATTGTGCCCCCCGTGGCGCAATTCCAAGCGTTCAGCGTGTACGAAGAAAAACCAAAGGAGAAAGATAATGAGGTTAAAAAGCGAGATCCTACATTCAAGCCGTTTGTCGCTAAGGAGACGAGAAAGGATAACAATTTTTTCATAAGTGCTGCAGAAAATGCTAGAGCCCTATGTGCCCAGGTTGAAAAGCAGGCCTTGGTTGAGAAGAAACAAGAAAAGCCAAAAGAAGTTGCTCCAATAAGGTATAGTTGGAATTGCTTTGAATTGTTGTTTGATTTAGTTGATTTGAAAGTAAATTATTGAATTATATTTTTAATTTCTGCATACATAATATACATATAAATTGATGAAACATTATACAGGTTTTTCGTAATGAAAGTGAAAAAACAATCTCCACTTCACCATACTATGAGTATATGAAAATCATCTACCCTCATATCTGAGAATCATGTGTTTTTAATCCTACTATTAAAAATTTATAGATCTCGATCATTGTTACTTCATTACATAGAAACAGTTGAAATGTAAGGTTATATATTAGGCTAAACAGTATTTTTTACTGTAGTAAATGAAATTAAACAACTTAATTAAAAAATAGTTTCACTTTGCTTTATATAAAACATACAGTTGCCAAAAACATATGTTGTTTTTCAAATTTTTAATATTCAAATTATTTATACTTTGTATAAATAATTTGCTTCTCTGTGGGGATTGAATCCACCAAATCACTTGTATAGCCACTGAGCCATGTTGTCATTTGTTTTTTTTTTTTTAATTAACCCGGTGAGGAAAATAGTGAGTTGTTAGTCTGTATGTTGCGTTTGAAATTATTAATGTATGTAAGTTACATGTTATTTTTATGACTTGATAAAATAAAACTCACTTAAAATAGTATAAAATTATAATTAAATAATTTTTGGCAAAGTGGCAAATGAAAATGTTTATAATTTTGTAGTATGTACTACATATCTTTTTTATAAAATAATTCAGCTAAGACAAATAACAAAAAGTAGAAAACTACTTTCATCAATTAACTTGTAATTTGGTACATTTGTAGAGATCAATCAATTTCACACAGTTTTATCATCACTCATAAACTAGATCTCATTATTGTCTGTAATTGCAGCTCAGTTCTGGCAAAACAAAACAGTGTTCAGGACAAATATATTTATGGCATTCGTCACAAACATTTGCATTCATGCAATTGCGATAACATAAGGACATACTTGGCACCTTTTTCGTATACCTGGAACTCTGACAGGTGCTTCTTGTTCTCCACTGAATTCTCTGATTCTCTTACATAATTGTCTCGACAGTTGAGGTATATCTTTATGACACTTCAAGTGCTCGGTAAACTGCCCAATGTTTTTTATAAAATTGCAACATTTTTGATTAGTTGTTGTGTTAGTTCCTTGTATAATATACACATTAATTCCAGCCATATTGTGTACTAGCTGACCCGGCAAACGTTGTTCTGCCATATAAATAATAAAATGTCAAAAAATTAAAAAAAATTTTTTGGGGGTGGGTCACCCCTAACATTTAGGGGGATGAAAAATAGATGTTGGCCGATTCTCATAGATACCGGATAAGCACAAAAAATCACTAACTCAATTTAGTTATCTGCCTACTGCCTACCCCCTAAGAACGATGGCGTGATTATTTATAGCCTATGACCATTTCTAGGTTATCATCTATCACCATACCAAATTTCATCAAAATCCGTTCAGCCGTTTAGGCGTGAAAGAGGAACAGACAGACAGACAGAGTTACTTTCGCATTTATAATATTAGTATGGATTGCATAGAAAGCAGTGCGAGGCCACTTTTTGAGTTACTTACATCATATGTTGCAGACAACTCATCTGCTACGTCTACTCCCCCTTTAGTTTCTCCTGTTGAGTCACAATTTCATTCATATGGCGGAGACTAGACATAAGTATGCGACAACCACAGCTAATATTTTGATTCCCTACTTTGTAGGTGTTGATGGAATGTATTGACATAATTTGCATCTGTCTCTAAATGCAAGCAATATTTCATAAATTGTTACATATTCATTCAGTATATATGCTTGCATACAGTTCTCAAACAAATATTTCGAATACTTCACGTATAGGGGCCAAATTGTCTAACAGCTTTCTTTCATCTCCTGTAGATTCATCATCAAATCGCAGACAGTTTTGAATGAAATCGCCTCCGCGACATTCTCAATCGAAATATTGCAACTTCAGTGTCATCCGAAATCCAAAAAATCAAGTGTTTTGTCTTCTAGAGCAATAAAATCCAGCAATATATAACAATGAAGGCCTTCAATTCACTAATATCCATTTCTTTCCTATAGTTAGGGGTAGATTAACAAGCTAAATTTCTTTCATGAATTTGTGAGTTTGTGTAAATAATGATGACAGAAAGTATAGTGTCGGGACAAAACAAACTCCAGCATTCAATTTCTGACTGGGCCAACCTCCCTGTTGGGCTTACGCCAGGTGTTTGGCAGATGATGTTTTCAGAGCAATTCAAACTTTTTGGTTTGGAGGATTTAGACCATCTAGTCCCATCTTTGCCTATGTAAAATGAATTTGTTACTTGGTCATCTGATTCCTCTCCTTCTAACATATATCTATACTACTATTATAAAGAGGAAAGATTTGATTGTTTGTTTGTTTGTTTGTTTGTTTGTTTGCTTTGAATAGGCTCCGAAACTATTGACCCAATTTAAAAAACTCTTTCATTGTTGGGAAGCTACACTAACCCCGGGTAACATAGGCTATATTATATTTTCAAAAAAATTAGGGATCCTTACTAAAACTCCAATAATGTAACCCAAAGTGTAAAAAATTACCTAAAATATTATTTAAATCGCGTGCGTTGCGAAAACTATTGATGATAGAATAAAATAATGTACTACAACTTTGTAGAACACATCATCATTTACAAAAAGTGTCGCGACAGCATATGTCTAACTATTATAGTTATGCCACAATAAGTGTTCTTTTATTTTAAAAATTTAATTTAAATGCTGCCCCTAGAAAAGACTCTTTATTTGGATCTTGGTATTAATCCTTATCAAAATAAATTACTTCATATTGAAAACTGTTTCAATACCTTTATATAACTTTTTGAATTATTCAATTCGGATATTCCATTCGAAAGATATCACGAGTTTAAAAATGTAAGTATTAGAAAAATGTTGCGTGGTAGCCGCTCACCCTGTTCGGCTAGCTAGGCAGCACCTTATGCAATGTAGGCGTGCGTCACTGGGGTTTTTACAAAAATTAGAATACTTATTAAAAAATAACGAAAAATAAATAAAAAGTAATAACAAAAAAAATCATTAAAATAAAAGCTCATAGAAATAATAATATTCAAACTTTCTTTATAATTTTATTTTTTTTAATAACCTGACGCAAATAGAAGGGTTTGCCTCTGTCCGAGGAGTGCACGGGTGTGCGTACCCGAGGTGCCCGAGCATCCGTCGCTTCACTCCCCTCTCCGTTCGAGGCGACATCCTACCTTTCTTTCCGTCTACCTCTTACATCCTTTCCAACTTAGCTCTCTGTTCGTGGCGTGGTCCCCGGTGGGATGGTTGCGAATATTGATTGGGGTCCTGGGTTCTATCCTGGGACCTGATTTGGTAGTCGAAACCATGCCTATTTCGACTGCGCCTGCACAGAGAGTGTTCCCGGGGCAGGAATTGCATCCTCGCTATCGGTTGGTCTTGCTGGGCTGGCTACGACGTCAGGCGACTCTGCTTTTTCTGGAGTGTCGTCTGGTAGTCGTACCCACGCCTGACTAGCACGCGACGGGGATGCGAGTCCCGTCCAGAATTGGCCGCGGACCTGTCGCTCCCGGCCCTGGTTCTGTCCATGGTCGGGGGTGATCCTGGATGGACGACCGTCGCCTCCTTTTGCGAGGCAGTAGTGTCTGCAAGGGAGGCGGCGGAACGGGAGCGGGAGTCCGCCACCGCACTCCCCTCCCGCCAACGTAGGCCGCGTCGTCGACGCCGGTTGGCGGGCAACGATCTCCGGCCGCCGTAGAAAGCGGCCGCAGGCGGCCCCTCAGGGGAGGATCCGCCGCTCGCACTATTGCCGCGAGGGAGAAGCCGCGTGCTGTTCCGCAGCCCCCCTCAACTCCTAGAGTTGTTACAAGAGAACGCCGGGGGGACGAAACCCTGACCCCCTGGCGCCAGCACTTTAGAAGGGGCCCGCTTTAAGACAAAGCGTGGGCCGGCGCCGGCCCGGGCCACGAGATCGGCAGGCCATATATCCGTGGGCCCGGGCGTAGGCGATAGAACAGCGGGGTTTTTTAGTGGGTAGTCGGATGGTCGAACATCTTTTCCGGAGTCCCTTATATCCCTCGGTCCCCCCGTGCCGGTGGAACCCGTCAAGAGAGGTTTTTCCCCGAGACCGAAAAAAATAGAAGGGTTTAATTTTTAATTTTTTGTTAAATACCCATGCGAAGCTGGGACGGGCTGCTAGTGAGTTATAAGGTGGCAAGCCAGATAGTTGTACATCATCTTCACTGTCACATTTACTGCTTGCAATTTGCTCAGTATCACTATCCTGACTGTGTACTCAAACGATCTTCATTTTCGCTACCATCATATAATAAGTCTTCTTCATAGTCGGATTTCATTAAAACAAGATATACGCGCTCATCTTCACGCTCCTGGCTATTCATTTTGTATGAAAACAACTGAAAATATAATAATATTAGGTAAAAAATATTTTTGAAACTTCGCAAAAAAATGTTACGCCGCCGCGGTTGTGGCTGGGTTATAATAGGTCTTTACCTATGAAATTGCCGGTCTGCAGTACTGGCCATTTCAAATCAAAATAATTTTTGTTTGGCTAAGAATTCTAATTTCAAATTAATTTTATTTTAAAAACATGGAATTCTTTTTCCAAAAGTAGTCATTTGTTTATTGATTAGTGTTACATTTTCATCGCATTTCAATCTTTTTCGTCATCATGGATACGTTAAAAATTCGAGTAATTATGGAATATGAGTACCGTCGTGGCAGCAACGCGGCACAAGCGGCACGCAACATCAACGACGTTTACGGAGCTAACACTACAAACCAACGCACCACCTGTTATTGGTTTGCTCGCTTCCATTCTGGGAATTTCGACCTGAAAAATGAACCTCGCGGTCGTCTGAAGATTGGTCGACAATAACGAATTAAAGGCGATTGTGGAAGCTGATGATACACAATCTACGGCTGAATTAGCAGCAGCTTTCGACATTAGCGTCAAAACAATATTGGTCCATTTGCGTCAGGTAAAAAAGCTTGACAAATGGGTGCCCCACGAACTCAATGATCGCCAGCGCGAAGTACGCGTCGAGACGTGCCTTGCACTGCTCAACAGACACACAAATGACGGAATATTGAACCGCATTGTTACCTGCGATGAAAAATGGATTCTGTTTGATAACAGCAAGCCCGCAAGCAGCAAGTTGGTTGGATCCTGGTTCAGCACCTAAACAATGTCCTAAACGAAAACTTACCCCTAGAAAATTGATGGTCACTGTTTGGTGGTCTAGCGCCGGTGTGATTCATAACAGCTTCTTATCAAACGGGGTGAGCATTACTGCAGATGTGTACTGTGAAGAACTGAACACAAATGATGGAGAAGCTGGCACATCTCCAACCAGAATTGGTCAATCGCTCGTCTCCACTGCTCCTGCAGACGGTCTCTAAGTTGCAAGAACTGGGGTTGGAAGTTCTCCGTCATCCGCCCTACTCACCAGACCAGACCTTGCGCCTACAGACTAATACTTTTCCAGAATTTGGATAACTTCTTGGCGAGAAAAAAATTCAATACCCGTGAGGCAGTACAAAATGCCTTTGAAGAATTTGTTGCTTCCTGTCCAGCTGATTTCTTTAAGAAGGGCATCAATAAACTGCCACTGCGTTGGCAAAGATGCATTGATTGCATGGGTGATTACTTTGATTAATACAAATAAAAAATACGTGAAAAAAATTCGTTTAAATTTTTTCATACAAAACGGCAATTTCATAGGTAAAGACCTAATATTATCTAGAATCTTTCAATTTAAGTGAATAATTCATTTATCATTTTATTAACTTTTAGCTGCAATCAATACATAATTGTTGAGAAATGCTATTATTTGTTTTTAAATTGCATTTACAATAAATATTATTGACCTAAATTCCTGAATTCTGAAGGTTACGCGAGATGTTCGAAATGAATTGTCATCATGTATGAATATGATGTGTTATTTATTAATTATTCAGCAGTTTGTAGAAGTGTTCTGTAAACAGTGCAGTGTATTGAAGTTCTTTACGTGTTTTAGGTTGTGTTCGTATTTTTATTGGTTATGTTTATCTATATATTTGTAAAAATGGTGCTCGACTGTTATGTTATTGGATCTACACGTTCATTTGGAAACCTGTGGGTATTTACATATATGATAACACTTGTGTTACTTTAATGTTATTGATCTGTGAAATGGATCTTTGGGTATTAAGTAGCTACTTTATTACCAGTGATATTCTTTTCAAAAACAGCCGTTATATTACCTTTTTAATGAGAATTGCAAATTAATACACAATTATTTTGGTTTACTTCAGTGAGGTCATGTATTTTTTTGTATATACAAATGGATCTAAACTGTGTAATATTATGTCATGGTGAAATTAGGTCTCTAGGTCAGCTATTACATTACAATTAAGGCTACGGAATCTTTTTGACATTGTTTAAAAAAATATGTTTGTATTATAAATGCAGGAATTTATTCCCCAACATAGGTTCATATGGTTCATTTAAAATGTAATAATTTTTTTTCTTGCTCTGTAGTGTCTTGAATTATTGCCTGCAGGAGTAGATAAAAATTTGACAAGAATTCTGCTTCCATTGTAGCACCTTTTCATCCATCTTCATGGAATTTCAATTGCATGGATCGTAGAATACAGTCACTCTAACTCCTTCAGGTTCACAGAAATCTATGGATTAACTTGATCTCACATCTGGAATATAGAAAGACTTCGACTCTTGACTTTGAGTGCTTGGCCAGACTGCACACGCGGGCGCGGGGCGGTCACGGCGCGGCATACTTAAACATATGAAACCTTATTTGAGTGACCGTAATGGGCACGCGGGCGGTTTCATATGTTTAAGTAGCCACGCCGCGCCCGCGTGTGCAGTCTGGCCAAGCACTGAGAGGTGTCAGCTAGTTAATCATAGTTTTAGCGACACAAAAAAGTGTCCTATGACCTATTGAGTTCTTATTACTTAGGTTGAAATGTTATTATATATTGGGTCTTTTTAATTTTATCACATTTACTGGGGGGTATGGTTTTTAGGATAAAAAAAATTGATTATTTTTATCTTATAAACTGTATTTTGATGTGAATGTACAACATTTCAAGAATATTGTGTCAAAATTTCAAGTCAATCAGAGCAAAACTCACAGAGTAGAGCACTATAAGCATCGGCGTATAGCCGCGCGGCAGGTAAGCACATCGACGCAGACAGATATTTCGGACCGTTAGTCTAATCCTTATATAGTTTTCTGCGTGATTAATAAAAAATAATGTAAAGAAGAATGTGGTATACACTAATGAAGACTGGAAAAAAAAGGTACAAAAAACTATCTGGTAAAGGCAAGTTGACATCTAAATTCATTGACAACTTAACAATGTACTACGGAAGAGCCATTCGTTACAAATTATCAATTATAATTTTGTGGAGGGCATGAAAGAATCAATCTGGGCAACATACTACCACTACGCTTCGACTGACGAACATCCACAGCACGAAAAATGTCCGAGCGACGCCGATACAGTCAAAATCTTTTATCACACGTACCCTGCACTGCCGAATTATGTTCTTAAAGCCATAATGCCGATCTACGAAGATTTGAGCAAGGATGCTCTTCTGGAGCGTTGTCGGTGGATTCATTCAAAACAGCAATGAGAGCATCAACCAGCTCATCTGGAAAATCGCTAGAAAAACCGATAGTGGCTCGACAAATATTGTTGAAATTGCATCTTACGTGGCCGCCAGCACGTTCAACGAAGGTGCTACTGTACCTTGTTCTCACTCATGGGCGCAGTTTGTGGACGAGATACGCATGAACTGAGCGGATGAGCATGCGCTAAAGCAGACCAAAGAAGACAATTCGACGCAGACTTGAGCAAAAAGATGCTTTAGACAACCAGGATGAAACTCCTGTACTTTATGGACTATTGATATATTATATATTGATGACTTATTGTGAGTATAGCCCAAAATTACTAGCTAATTAATGTTTTATTCATTTTTTTCTCTATCAAAAACTTTAAATGGAATTTCTGGAATACAACGTTTTTGAAGTCAGTGCCCCTCAGAACTCGGAAGGCTATTCAACCGATCCTTCTATAATTTTGTTACACACACTCTCTGTAGCTAATTACAGAGGTAACCCTGTCGAGGTTTTATTTATGTTTATTATTTATTTTGTAAGCAAATAGTTGTTTTTTTTAGTAAAAATTTAGTACAAAAAATTAAATAAATAAAAACTCGTCAGGGTTACCTCGGCAAAGTGACCCAATTAAAAACTTAGATTTTTTCATTTCAGATGATTCTACATGAGATAAAGTGCTCACCGCAAACTTAACTTTTTTCGAGGCGTCGCCGTAGATTTGTTGCCAGGAGCTCAATTATCGATATTTTCAACAATTTTTTATAATATACTTGATATTTTACTTTATCATGTACCATCTACCGAAATAAATTTCCATTAACCGTATGCTCTAAAATAAAATCTGAAAAAGTCACTTGTTTTTGGCTGAATTAACTATACCCATAACTGCCATTTATTTTGACGAGTATGTGCCGATTTAGCCCTTGCAGATTTAGATAGTACATAATTAGTTATGTATAGATATTTGTTTTAGGTTGACAATTTTCTAGATATGGTACTTTTTCGTAGCCATCAAAATAATTTAATTTCGTTTTGTTTATGAATTCCCAGATTGAGATCCCAGACAAAAAATGTAGCTTATTGTGATTATTTAAAAGATTCACATTCCTTCCTTAGGCAACCGTTAAATGAGATAAAAGATGTTGTGGAATCACCTATGTCCGTTGTGGATTCAAGCATTTTGTCTATGTCCATATCGAAGAATGAGAGTCAAATTATTGATGAGGAGGATGAAGCACTCACAGCACAGACTGATCGAGAGATGTTCTTCCACGTTAAAGAGTATCAACAGGATATATATGAATATATGAGGGAAATTGAGGTATGATTGCATTTTTATTATTATTTTGGTTTATGTTGTGGTTGGGTTTGTGACTGGCCTAGTTTACGAACACCATACAAAGGGAATTAGGAACAGTTGACCTTAGGTTGGATGAACAGGTACAAGAAAAAGAAGAAATCATAAGTATCTATAAGTAATGTAAGAAGACTATAAAAATATTATAAGGTCAAAGGCACATTGTACTGGTTAATGAAACACTATAATTAAATCTGATGTACAAATAAGATTTAACTAAACATAAAACTACTTAACCGATCATCATGAAACTTTGTACACATATTCTTGGAGGTATTAAAAGTAAAATAGGAAACTTTTTTGAAAAAAAAAAATATATTTTTTACGAAGATATTCTTTCTCATTTTTTATCGATTTAATTTTGTCTGTTAAGCGCCCAGCGGAGCGGGCGTAATCGGCTAGTGTTTATATAAATAGACTGTAGCAGGTTGTTACAAAATTTACTGAAACTTTTTTTATTGCTGTACGACAGCAAATAGGCTGACGGCCCGCTTAGAATTTAGCTGTTACCGTCGCCTATGGGTGTTTACAACGCCAGTGGCATCGCGAACATAAGGAACTTGGGTTACTAATGCCGGAACACAACACAAGGTTATTATGGCGGCATACTTAAGACCAAAGGTGGTTGCCATCCAGACGGGCTTGAGGCCTTATCACGTAGAAAGTAACACATAGTCATCATTATCATCTCCTTCTCCTTGTTGTCTAACTTAATTGTTGTTTTTGAAACTGATTGAAATCGGCATTTTGCTCAAAAAAAATTATTGACCAGGTAAAGAACAGAGCGAGTCCCCGTTACATGCGCAAGCAACCTGACATCACGAGCATGATGCGATCCATACTTGTAGACTGGCTTGTAGAGGTGTGCGACGAATACGGCCAGCAAAGTGAAACATTGCACCTTGCGGTGTCATATGTCGATCGCTTCTTGTCTTATATGAGTGTTGTTCGGACTAAGCTGCAGCTAGTTGGCACTGCTGCTACATATATTGCAGCGTAAGTATCATTTGTACCATTCATGTGATTAAGTTATAGTTAAAATGTGTTATTTTAGTTTGTTTGTTTTGTTCAGATGGCTTTTGCCAGTGTAAAAAACTTCTGGTATAAAATTATATTTAGTCACCATCATTCCATTTTCTTGTTGTAAGGATGCAAACAATGATAATTTGTTTCTTCCTGCAAGTGATGTTACAACATTGACAGAATATATTGTATATCATTATTTATTTGATAGAGTGGGAAAACAGGAGTCCAAACAAGATAAAACCTGTAATATGGACCTCCTGGCCCTCATCTCTTTAACTTAGAGCTAATGTAAATGCATAAAATAAATAATTTCTATTATTTTTTGTGTGTGTCATTTTTATTCAACCGCTGACAGACGTTTTAAACCACTTACGTACTATATTTTTAAAGTTTATTACTTGTTAAGAGGAATATATTTTAGTTTATTTCTAGGACCTTCAACATAAAAATACCTTCTAAAAAAACTAGTTCTGCTTCCTGTTATCTGACAGATGACGTTAAATCGTCTTTTGATTATTGTATAATTTTTTTGAATATGGAAGTTTCAAATGTTGCCACAAAATACAAGATAGTATAAATAATTTCGGTACCGTTAGCACACCGTGTTCATAAAGGTCTGGTTGGAAAAAGCTTAAGCACAAGCAGTTTGAATAATGTCAGTAATTAACTATCGAACCAGACTCAAGGTGAAAGCTTTTGAAGGATTATAAATTTGTCATTATACAGCCAAGAAGCTTGCGGCACAAATTCCGGTCTCTTGCTTTTTTATCCATCCACGACCGGCAACCTTGTCCGAGTAATCGGGCTGGGGAACGTCCTACGCTACGTTTGCCTAGACGTGGCTCTGCTCCAAGACACATATTTGCTCCAACGCCCTCCGTCTTGCGATAGACATGATAGCCCATTGCCACTTTAGTTTGCATATTTTGCGAGCTATATCGACTACTTTGGTTCTCTCACGGATTTCCTAATTTCGGATTTTGTCCATAAGAGAAAAATCCAACATAGCTTGCTATATAGCCCGTTCGGTGACTTGAAATTTGTGAACTAATCCTTCCGTCAGTGTCCACGTCTCGGCTCCTTAAGTCAATGTTGATAGTACGCATTAAAGATGTTAAGTGAATGTTTAATAATTATTTAAATAAACATTATCAAAATTTGTTATTTCATAATTTTATACTTGAGCCGTCATTATTATCTTAGCAGTAAAACCAGATTGGATTTCATGCTTAAGAAGCTGTTTTCCACTTTTCTAATTTCCCACGAATTTTAACATTTAGGATAGCGAAGCCACTGACTCGTCATGTCACCTTTCATGTTATTAAGATTCTTTGGAAAAGATGGTCGAATTGTTTACAATTTCTATTCGTGGGCGGAGAATACTAAACTCTGCTGCCGGGGTCGGCCTGTAGTAAAAGGCGACAAAACAACCCAACCTAGCTACGTGGTGAGGCCTCAACCCCGTCTGGATAGCGACCCCACCTTTGGTCTTAAGTATGCCGCCATAATAAACTTGTGTTGTGTTCCGGCATTAGTGACCCAAGTTCTTGTAGACTTATGGGCCAGCAGCGTGTTCGCGATGCCACTGGTGTTGCAAACATCCATAGGCGACGGTAACTGCTAAATTCTAAGCGGGCCGTCAGCCTGTCTGCTGTCATGCAGCAATTTAAAAAAAATCAAGAGTAATAGCAAAATCAAAACGCCAAAATATGTATTGAAAGGCATATAATGAAAGAAATATAATGTAGAAATATACATTTGTGCATAATTCAGTTACGCGCGTAAATTTTTATTCGAAATTCGTGTGGCTGCCTTATAAATTTTTAAAAGAGTTTAGGATATGCTCAAAAATTGTGTCGTAGGGTTTAAACGGTGTTAATCAGTTAAAGGACTTTTAATTTTGCAGAAAATACGAAGAAGTGTTCCCCCCTGAAGTGTCTGAGTTTGTGTACATAACAGACGACACGTACACAAAACGCGAGGTCCTGAGGATGGAGCACCTAATACTGAAGGTGCTGTCCTTCGACCTGTCCACGCCCACGTCCTTAGCGTTCCTCTCGCACTACTGCATCGCCAATGGACTATCGAAGAAGACATTCCATTTAGCAGCGGTGAGTTTAGTTTACTCAAAATATTTGACGACAAGTTTTCGAACGTCTTGATGCTTGCGTTGGTTACGGGTTATATTCCCGCCCCGAATTGGTGTTGTATGCATAATATGTAATTACAATAAATTATAGTTAAAATAACTAAAAAACACGCTTTTATAAAAAATCAAAGGTATATAATAATTTTCCATAAATATACATTAAGGATAGTGGGATTAACAAAAAAATGAATTTTATTGTAAAAAAAAGTGTGGGGTGCTTGTTGTCAATTGTTATTTTGAAAATATCTTAAAAAGCACCCCACACTTATTTACAATAAAATTCATTTTTTTGTTAATCCTACTATCCTTAATGTATATTTATGGAAAAATATTTTTTACCTTTGATTTTTTATAAAAGCCTATTTTTTGGTTTTTTTAAACTATAATTTATTTTTAACTTTTTAGTTTCATTAACTATAAAATAAAAGC
Source organism: Malacosoma neustria (assembly GCA_963693495.1). Classification (NCBI taxonomy): domain Eukaryota; kingdom Metazoa; phylum Arthropoda; class Insecta; order Lepidoptera; family Lasiocampidae; genus Malacosoma; species Malacosoma neustria. Next base: position 8,786,533 of record OY856372.1, read on the forward strand.
GTGATAATATTATAATTTACTTGTTGTCAATATCCAATCGGTAAATATTTTTATTAATTTAACGGCATCTTCTCGCAATGTTATTAATTATGCTCCATATGGCGTTTCGGCAGAATTTTGATTTTATTGTTCAAAGTAAGTAAAAATCGAGTCGAATTCCGAAAAATTCCATTACATACAGATGAAGTTAATATAAAACATATAAAAAAGAACAAAAATCCACCGTCACGCGATTTTCCTAGGCGGTCACCCATCCAAGTACTGACCGAGCACGACGCTCCTTAACTTTGGTGATCGGACGAGAACCGAAAATTCATTAATCCTGAGGATCCTGGTTAGGATAATGATACAAACTATACAGATTATTGCATTGTCATCGGCCCTCGATATATCTACAAAGTTTGGACAAAATCTGGCCGTTTAAAGTGGGTCAAAATCGCGCCCCCAAAGGAGTCGGTTACAAACATACAAGTGAAGCTAATATAAAGCATATAAAAAGTATATTTCAGTTGTCTAGTAGCCATAACACAATTGCTTTACTTTTAGACTAAGACTAAAATAATAGCGGTGTGTAAATGGTCCCAGTATATTCATTTATATGGCACACATCAGCGACGGCCATGGAATTTAAAACTTGAAGCAAACTCGTAGTTTGGTCTACAAGTGGTATGAAATACATTATTTTGTTCCCAGTACATAGCGGAATTGTGCTTATTGGAAGCAGATCCCTACTTGCAATACAAGCCCTCTGTGATCGCGGCTGCGTCATTGGCCACCGCGCGCCATTGCCTGCTCTGCGACCGGTGTGGGGGCATTGAGAAATCCGGTGAACGGGGGGAAAGGGTGGGCGAGCTCGCCAAATGCACGTCCATCGCTTGGCCTTCCGCTCTGTCCATCTCTTCGGGCTACTCGCTCGAGGACCTGAAGCCCTGCCTCAGGGAGCTCGCCCGCACACATGCTCACGCGCAACTACAACCCTACCAAGCGATACCTGACAAGTACAAGAATAACAAGTTAGTATACAAGTATTTTATTTAATAATATTTATTATTTCAGGTTTGCTTAGGTTTTTTTACGTAATAATCCTCTAATTTTTGGAGTTTACTCCTTAAGAATCGATTTTCATATATATAGCGCCCGGTATGAGAAAAATGTGAGAGTAAAATCTACTAATGAATGACCTCGTTACGTTTTTGGTGCGCGTGCACCGGAACACACTAAACAAAACAAAACGATGTATCTCTCAAGGCAAAAATTACTTTATTTGTTACAACTTAAGGGTTGATGTCATATTAAATGTTGTTTAACATATGTCTTTTCATTTGTAAGTGACAAGAGTAATTTATTGCTTTGCTCATTTTATATGACGAATGATTGTAAGTATTAGATAATGTTTTGGAGATTTGTGACTTTATTACTAGGTGCCATAGTTGTAATTAGGTTGAACTTAAAACTGTTTTAATCTTTTTTTATATATGTATATTATTTTCATTAATTTGTTAATTTACCCTTTAATCTTTTTTCAGTTAAATAAACTCTTTTTGCGTATGTTTAGACAATCGTACTTAAGTAGTAAACTCCAGTCGTGCGTCGGAGCTGACACACACAGTTTTTTTTTATTGCTGAGGAACAACAGGCAGCTATAGTCGCCTATAGATGTTTGCGACGCAAGGAGTGCCGCGAACTCATCTCATAGAGGTACAAAAACCTGGTTCACTAATGTCAGAACATAACACAAGGTTATTATAGCGGCAAACCATGGGTGCTTGCCATCCAGATGGGCTTGGGGCCCTACCTCGTAGCTAGGGTTGTTTTATCGCCTTTTACGGTCTCAAGCCCGTCTGGATGGCGACCACCTTTGGTCTTAAGTATGCCGCCATAATAACCTTGTGTTGTGTTCCGGCATTGGTGACCCAAGTTCCTGTACCCTTATGGAACAGCGGCGTGTTCGCGATGCCACTGGCGTTGCGAACCTATAGGCGACGGTAACTGCAAAATTCTAAGCGGGCTGTCGTCAGCCTGTCTGCTGTCCTACACAATAAAAAAAATGGGTATGTTCCCATAGCATTTTTTGCACTGCAGGGCTTGGAGCTCTACCACCTAGCTGGGGATATTTCGTCACCGTTTACGACTGGGTCCGCCTCTGACCACAGGGGTCACTATTACTTGCACGGAGAAATACATCTAATTTGTTCATTTTGATAACAGGCTGGGTGCGGTCTCGACGATAGCCCCTCGGCCGATGTTCCCCGTGGCCAAGTACCAGCCTCCGCCTTCCAAACAAATAGACGCCGAAAAGACAGCTAAGAACAGCTAGTAGATTTCTTAAGTGTTCACTTCACTTCACTTTAAGACTACACCGGGGGGCCATTTTACATACAATTTGTTAATTCTCTCACCCCTTTATGACAATATAGGTAAAGCTAAGATAATAATATATTTTCATATGAACGAAAATTTTATTGACGTCAAATTATGCTAGGTTATCCAGAAATATTAACAAGATTTAAAACTAATAAACCTGTATTTAATTGTTTTAGATTAGTATGAAATTGACTCTGAAATTCATTATTAATAATTTAATACAATGATTTTGTGCTACTAAATCATCGTCTCTGATTTCTGAGTAAAAACTCTCGACACATTTAATTATAAGTTAGTATATGACAGAGCTTGATGGATGAGGGCAGCGCAGGACCAATCATCGTGGAGATCTTTGGGGGAGGCCTGTGTCCAGCAGTGGGCGTCTTCCGGCTGAAATGATGATGATGATATGATAGAGCTTTCCTCGTTTTATAACTATCAACCATAACTATTTAAAAATAACTTTGCGTCATATTCAAAATAATTGACTCCACTTGTTTCGTCACCTCATTTTAAGTGGAACATTTCGACCCGATTTCAAAGAAAATGTTAGGTTAATTATGAACAGTGTTATATCTTAATTTAGATAGAACAAAAATAAACTTTCTATTATTTATTATTATAAATATCATTGTAGTTTCTTTGATAATCGAAATTATATGTATGAGATCTGAAACCCGCTTTCTTCTCTTCCTCTATATAATATCTTAAAAATATCTTCTAATGTCCCTTAAATTTAACAAATTGTACTTAAAATGGTGAACCCATAGACTCGCTGAACGTGGAATCCAAAGATGCCTGAAATTTTGGTTGTAAATTCAAAGCGCAATTATTTTTCAGAGAATTGTGCCTTTAATCCTAAATTTAGAAAACGTTTAATATATTGAACTGTCCTAAATTCTCTAAGAGAAAATCTCTCTCTCGCCTTTGGAAAGGAAAAATGATTATTTGAAATTAGCCGATAAAAGGCTTTGATTAGTCAAATATGATTGTCATTTACGCAACCCGCTAAAGAGTTGCACATAAATTTTTATTTTTAGTTTATAAAAGCACAGAAAATATATGAAGAATATTTAAATACTTGTCAATAAAGACTAAAGTCCAACTGTTATATTTCCACCCCAAGCTTTTATTAGGCGCTGTGATTACAAACAAAGATATTTCAGGATTAGTAAACCCGTTCCCTATTTCCTAAACGGATTTCGAATAGTAATTGGTAAGTATTCAGAAATTCTCGTATTCAGTATATAGGTTTGTTCTAAAACGTAGACTGTTATTATTAAAATTATTTAATACATTGTCCGTACGGATACCTGACACGATTGTTTGATTATCACAGAATACGTGTAAGAACATACCGAATGGTTTTAGTTTTATATATAACAGTTTCCAGAGGAAATAAAAATATTTAAAGACAAGAATTTTTGTTTAATGTGCTATTTTTGGTTGAAGGAATTAATAAACGATATTCAAATGTTCAAGTTCTCACATAATTAATAGTTCTGCCTAAGAAATGAAGGAATATAACATTCGAAAAACTTTTTTAACTCGAATGTAGTACACAAAACATTTGATAATTACAAGTCTGGACATCTTATCAACGCTTAGTTCACAATTGGTTTGAAATACCTATGTTCATATTTAGAAATGTCTTCCGCTTGGTGATCTTAACGAAAAATATATGCTGTAATTTAAAAATAAACATAAATACTTCAGCACTGTGAACTATATCTAAGAATTTGACAGTAGAGTCGATGACTTTAATTCCTTTAAAAGTCTTTTTGTGGTAATAAACGAAATAGAATTGCAAATGTTTGTTAGTTAATTATTATTTTTGAGATTTAAGGTACGTTTTAAATGTTGGTAAGTAGTATTTAATTTAATATAATATGATTATTTTACCCAGTTTGTAACTCAAGTTACGTACGGATACCTATTTTGGTAATAAAATATGTGCAAGGATTAATTTTTGTTTTATTAATTTACCATATACACTGAAAACGTATAAGATTTGTATAAAGATCTTATTAAATGTTACAAATTCAACATGGTTTCCAAAATCACGTTCAACTACTGGAATGCCCTTTTTTTAAGACTGCGTTACACTAGTTTAAAACCTGTGTCGAACGTCCATTACAAACAGCAGTCGCACACGCGGAACCAGAAGAATAAATTATTTGGACATGACAAATATTTTGTCCTCCATGTGTGTGTCTTTCTTTAATTAATGCTTTCATCCTTCTTAATTTCATCCAAAATTCATATATGTAGGTCATAAAAGGTCATTATTAACATTTGCAATCTGTAATCTTTCATTTTATCTGTGAAATATATACCTGAAATTGCTCTTTATGGGGCGAGTGCCGTCTGCCCCATCACGAAACAATAATCTAACGATAGCATCTGCTGACTGAACTTAGAATTACTTATTTTTCACTTTCACGGCCTCAAAAGTGTAGGACATTAATGTCAAATGCATTATTTTAACTAACAAATGTAACATGAAGGATAAATATAAACTCATTGTTTTCGACTTTCCATATATTTATCTTACAAAAATACAGTTTCTTAGTTTAAGTTCTGATGTGCGAGGTCATTGAAATTACGATAAATTAACTTTGTACTGTGATCGTGGTGTTTCTCGCTGGTGTTGTTACGAGGCGTGCTTCTCTTGTGTGTACACATTCCCGAATCCTTTTTTGCCCGTCTCCGGACCTGGGAACAATTCAATAGGTATATTAATATCTTACGCAACCAACAGGCAATCTTAAAATACGTGTAGAGGATTATTTTAATTGCGGTTTTGTAGTCACCCTATTTGAATTTACTGCGCGTACGTGTGCATCGCATTATAAACGCGCTCCAACCGCAACCACTGGTATAATTTGCGGTTATTTGCAATAAAATTATGCGGATTTTCCATTGACTATCTTCCGGATATAAATGTTTATGCATAAATTGATAAAAAGTGAGTGTGTGCCATTCACGGCAGAAGTGTATTCTATCTCATTATCTCACAGGCTAAATCCTAGTTATGAATATGTTTGTCTTATTTTAGAGTCGCTTTTTCGTTTCATCTAATTTTCTAGACAACGGTGCTAAAGAAGTATCACTTAAAAAATTGCACTACTACGTTAACAGAAACCGTCGTCTTGAGTTAGTTTAATAGGATTACTTTTCTCAATTCTTTTTCATGTTCTTCAGTAATTAATTAATGGTAATATAATTAATAGCCCGTAATAATATTAAACATAAAAACTTGTATATCTCTGTCGCTTTGACCACATCTGCACACGTAACCGTCATGACTTAAGTTAATGACTTTCACTCTGTCCCATAACAACAATTTCGATCTTACTGAATAAAGACTTGTAGAGCGACAAGGGGTCCAGACTAATCACTAATAGCAATTAGTTTTTACGTCTTAGCTGCTTTAACATTCGTTTTAAATGTAAAGCCAAAGAAATTTCAACAGTTTTGTTTTGCATTTAACATAAACAAGACGTTGTTGGCATGCAACACGAAACGTACGAGAACGTCTGTTTTAGCCAGCATTTCCAGGAAACGAACTCTAAACAGAACAGAAACTCTTATATTATTACTGCAATTTTAATATGACTTAACCTTCAAACGGTCGCTAATTCTTTGTCTCGTCTGGTGCACGAACAATTTATTTGCGAATATCTAGCGAGTCGAAAAGAGTGGCCCCGCGGCGCACAAACATTATAAATTATGCGCCGCTCGGTCTGTACGTCGCGACGAGATATTTGTAGCTTAGCAAGGGCTAAACGCAGAGCTCATTAATTTCAACGAGTACGTTGAAAGTAACTATCGACTCGGACATGTAGTCACTAAAATAGTTTACAGAAATATCCGGTAATATCTAGTAGAAGTACATGAAAGATTAAAATCTAAGAACTAATTTCTCACAAGGAATTGCAAAGATATACAAACGTTACGGGGAATTGGTAGAGTAGATTTCATTTCCAATGTTTATTTCCACGCTTGTTTCAGCTAAGATAGATTCCGAGTAGCGTCCACGGCTCCACGCACTACGCCCGTGGAATTTTATTGAGCTATCCGCCGTTTCCTCCCACAACCATGTACCTATATAATGATCTTATTATTACACGCCTTCGTGCGCGGAGAACTAATACAGGTGCGCGTTTACTACTCAAACAGTTGGTACAGTCAACGCCATAATTGCGCGACCATAAATTGCATGTTTAATGTTACCAAACACCATCTAAATCTGACCACAGTATTCGTAGAAACAACATGCGAGTATTATTATGGCACAACTGTGTAGATATTTCAAATATGAATTTATTGCAGATATTGCGGATGTTTCGCATATTTTGCACGCATTATTAATTAGTAGAGACATCTTAGAAGCGTCTGTGTCTATTTTTGAGTCCGCAGTCTACAAAACAGGTCACTTCAATTATATGCTTGGTAACTGGTTAATTAGTGTTTCTTCCTAGTACTTATGTTGAATTACAATAGTTTTTCATGCTTTCACTGTAACGTTCATGTTCCTCTAGCAGCTTTCGCGCTTTATATTGATTTTGGTTACATATATCTGCATAGTAAGTTATTTGCTCTAAAGTTAATTAGCAGAAGTATGATATTTAATGGAGATTTATCTGCAAATGATTGCATTTGCATTCATCATTAGAGGGCGTTACTAATTTTAAGTAACAAGAATTGTGCTATAATCGTCTACTGTATTTGACGCCGAAAAAATAATATGTAAACAGCATTTACGTAAATGACAAGTTTAGAATAAACTCATTTAGTATTTTACTTCCCAACGCTGTCAATGTTATTGACATTGTGCTGTCCCTGCATGCTAAAGAATATGCCATAATAGGCCTATTTCCGGAGCCCGAAAAGGAAAGGAAATTCATTCGCGAATTTGCCATTCAAACCACGGGCCTTATTTATTATATTGTCCTGTCCCGCTGTTCACATGCGGTTCTATACGATCACATGGCATTTATTTATCAGATCATCATCATCATCTCTGCGTTAATTCCCGGTTGCAGCCCAAACTCTCGCTTCGGCGCCCGGGGTCCGCTTTCCGACTTTTTCTTCTCCACTTCGCACGGTCTTCAGCATCCCTGGTAGTGAGCCCATTGGCACGCATATCACCCTTTACGACGTCAAGCCAGCACTTTTTGGGTCTACCCCTCCTGCCGGGGCCTGGCGGAGGTGGCATGGCCAGACATTTGTTACCCACGTAAGCTTCCGGTTGCCGTAAAACGTGGCCGTACCAACGGAGCCGACACTCTTGCAATTTGTCCGCAATGTTACGGACATGAAGACTGCCGCGAATGCGGGAGTTCCTAACGCGGCCCTTCCGCGTCACTCCACACATCCACCGCAGCATATTCATCTCCGTAACACGCAGCTCCTGCTTGTGTCGCTCTAACACCGGCCACGCTTCACAGCCGTATAAAAGGGCAGGCCTAATGATGGTCTTATAGACCTGTCCATTCAACTTTACCGGCATTTATTTATCAGATATTATAATTAATTGCTGGTTTTTATACTCATTGTGAGAAGAAATAATTTAAAAAAAATACGAACGTAAATATGTGAAGAACAGGCGAAAAAATATAACTTGTATTTAATACTGTTTTTAATGAGATGTATCCATAAGATTAAGAAATTTAATGGAAAATTTTAAAATCTATCAAATTGGTGGTGACTCAGCATGGTGCTGTGTTGAAAAACTGACCCAGCGCTGGTATTCAGAGCCGACCTGATTGGGCCTTGGGGTGAAATATTGACCCAACGAAATAGTAATTACAGTGGCTTATATAAATTAACATAATACATATACACATTTTATATTCAAACAAAACATACACTACACAGCCAATCATACATACACACAATATATACACATACCCACTTTTGAGGCATATAGTTGCAAAACCCTTTAAAAGTTTTTTGACAAAATGACGATAAATCGTTAGAAAATACTCTAAACATAGCTATAAATTTTTTAATGCACAATTGCCTCTATATTCTATATATTCCAGTATTAATATTCAAGCTTTATTTTGCGTTTTGAATCAAATCCCACTAAATCAGATCAGAGTTACCAAAAATATTGTTATAGTGGGTTTTGCAACGCCCCATTTAGTGTCAGGTATTATACAAGTTAAACCACAGATTATGAAATTTCGTAAAATTATACTTAGTTATTTGAAGAAAAATGGGGTAGGTAAAATTGGTGATCTTTATGAAAATGATTTTTATAAATAAATACGGGTAACATCCGAATTGCACTAGTTACAAAGCGACTGCCGTCGAACTTTGTTATCTATAAACAACACAAGGAATAACCCTTTAGAAACTTTTCACGACTTCCTTGGTAGTCCAATTCGTATTTCTGCCCTAGATCACACGGCAGAAGGCACAGGCACGGAAATCAAGAATATTGAGACTACGTTATGTTGTTATATGTAACTTTGTATATTTTTCTGTATTGTGTGAATAATTTAAATTAAAAAAAAAACAAATATGATCATTGTAATAAATTGAATTCAGACTTTAATACCAGCGCGCCGTTCTGTCGTTTGGACTATTTGGGTGAAATCACGATAATACATTTTCTAATTAAACTACAATATTATAAACAAGATTTTGGGTAGTCGGATGGCCAAACATCTTTCCCGGTATCCTACATATCTCGGTCCTTCCGGGCCTGGGGAATCCGTTAAGAATAGGGATTTTCCCGAGACAAAAAAAGGTATCCAGGAGTATATATATGTTTAATTACTAAAGATTTAAAAAACAGTATCGTGCGAATTCTGCTATTACTGGGTTATTCACTCAATCCAACGAAACCCATCGCTATATAGTGTATGTCAGCAAGTATATATTAAAATATTAAACGAAAACAGAAACGCTAATAATAAACGAATATCTCGCATCATCGACCGCTTTTATGTTTATGGGGAATCGAACTATAAATCAGATTGGATGAAAACTATTATTGAGTGGGCAAACGCCGGGCGAAGGAAGCTTTTGGCCCATTTCCTGGCGCTGGGAGAAATGGGGCCAGCACCGTGACGCACATATCACCTCTACATCCGTTTATAATTATAACATGTTATGGATGTTTTCTCAAAACTATATATTTTATATTTAAACATAACATATACAATGTAACATAAAACACTGGAAATATTTTATATTTCAATGTAACGAAACGTTAGTAAATAATAGACTCAGTTCCTGTTGATCGTTTGAATACAAATAGTTTCATAATTAAGACATTCCAATAATAGAAACTTGCTTTCGCCAAGTAGCCAGTGGCGTGTGATGTACTTTCTTACAAAGCAGGTTCGCTACATGTTCTTGACGATGAGAAAACTGGTAAAGTTTGAACTTAAACTAATGAATATAGATACTTAATAACAATCACCCAATAACAATAAAATATGTAGTATTTAGAATAAAAATAATATTTATCTCATTTAATAATTATTTATTTATGTTTCTGTGTGTTATTATAGAAAAATGAAATTTAAGAGTAGTTTTGGTACAGGCAGGTGGTGGCCAAAGAAATATAATCCTGTAAAAATCTGAGCGACGATATGAATATTCGAGTAGGTCGACCACTGAATGATTGCAAGCCACATTTGGTAAATCGAAAAATACAAATTGCAAATATTGCCTATTGTTACTGTATAATGATATCGCATCATTACAAATAGAAAAACAACATTAAAATATCGTTAACGTAGTTTTAAAGCAAAAAATAGCGTTGAATGTTTGACTATACCTTATAATTATCGAGATCGCTAACACATTGATCAAAAAGTTTCCGGACCAAGTAAGAAAAACAAAATTTTCGCATAATTCGTTTTCATTCAGCGACATAATTTCCATCTACGAATAAGGCAATACAATCGGCCCAACGCTTCTCAAACTTCTCTATACCATGATTATAGAACGCTTGATCTTTTCTCGCAAAATAAGACTTGTTCGTTCCTAGAGCGACGTAAAAGTCTCAAACATCCACCTGCTCGCTTGCAGCTTGTAATGGCACAATGGCAAGCAGAATAGAGACTACGGCAATATTCAATAACTACGTCTCCGAAGCGAAAGCTTGTGTACAAGTACGTTTAATAATATATGTAAAAATCAAATAAGTATATATATATATATATATATATATATATATATATATATATATATATATATATATATATATTATAAAGCTGCAACCAATTGTGTCGGTTTTGTTTTTCACACGTTTAAAACATATTAAAAGAGTAGGTACAATCATTGAGCCGTGATCACGACTCGATTAACGTGACCGGACTATGAAGACCCCGATGTTCGTCTTTTATTATGTCAAATACGCGCATAAATTATATCTCCTTTTGTCTTATGTTCAGTAATAATTTGTAATACTCAACTTGACGTAACACAGAATGGAAAACAAATAAATATTGATTTCCTATCGACAAGAGTGAAATTCCAGTGTGCATTTTAAACCGTTAGACACGAATAAATATGGACTACTGTATTAACTTCGGCGAAATAAGACAACGATTTATGTTTTCAAATCACTACAAGTTCTATCCCACGACGTTCGTGCTCGTGGAATAATAAGTTAAGAGTTCAATGCACAAGTTAAGCGCGTGCCGTGCGCCGTGCCCGAGCGAACGGAGCCGGAGCGCATCTGCCGCTTTTTATTATCCATAAACTTTCGGACGTTTAAGTAAATAAATCAGTTATTTTGTAAAACGACTTCAATAACTTATATTTCATGAATTTTCATGCGTTGTGTAGTAACTTTTTATTTATGTAAAGTTTGAGCAACAGAAATAACTTCGATATCATACTATAACCTATGTGCACTGAACAATTTTTGATTGCTAGCTCTTTCTCCTACTTAACCACTGTTTATTTTTATAAGAATTAATGAGGGTTTGTTCAATTCTCAGCGTGCGAGCATTTTCAATCTTTTTGTTTTCAGTTGTATTTAGTAAATTTCTTTATAAAAATTTCGCCGTTTGACTAGATAGGTTCAAGGGCCCAATAAATTATCCACCGAGAATATTATATATATTGGTAATTAAACTTTATTGTTGTCGAAATTCGGTGCGAGCAGGAAGTGGGGACCTTCCAGGCGGCGTGAGTGAAGCCCTGCGGAGCGGAAGTATCGGCGGTCGTCGTCACGGCGACAAGCTTGCATTACAAATAACTTATAATGTACACACGGGCTTATTTACAGTGGGATTGAGGCGATTACCTGCCGACGCCCAGCCGCTCGCCACAAACCGATGTATTTATTCGGGATTAACGACTGACTGAACGCTTGAAGGACGTTTCTTTCACTCGGCCTTGACGAGCGTTTCGGTGTTTTGATTTTAAACGAAATATGTGTATGTATTAAGTAACGGAAATGGTAAATAACTAATTTAATGCCTTATCTTACTACCACTATCATTTTTTTCTACATCCAACTCCAACTACCATTTTTTTAAATTGTATGGCAGAACAACATTTGCCGGGTCTCTCGTCTCTATCGTTCCCTCACTGCTGAGGATCGTGATCACATGTTATTTTCCTCCATAGTGTTCGGTCATGGGTGGCATGGACCGCGTGGTATATAGACTACCACCAACCGCTTTGTTTATTAGGTCTGACCATCTGGCTGGTGTCCTGCCCATCTATGCGACCGCGCTTTCCTTCTATGCGACTCAAAATTATGAGCTTCTCTAATTCATGTCTGGGAGACCGCATGATGTGTCCGAAGAAGTTCATAACACGTTCTTGGCAGACAGCAGAGAGCCTTTTTTGGATGTTTAGCTCTATTAAAATGGACTCGTTAGTTCTCATGGCAGTCAATGATAATTGGAGCATCTTCCGTCACACCCACATTTCAAAGGCATCGATCTTGCTGCTATCGCGGCTTTTCATGCACCATGTAGAGACAGTCAATCATACTGAGCAGAGCCTCAGAGGAATATGGAAAAGACCAGTGCCCGCACCAAGCGCACTTTGGTTTTATAGCGAATGCTGCGGTTTTTCCTGATCTTCTCGTAGTTGGTAATCGCACTTTTAACCATACCGGATCTTCAACGTATTTCTCCCGTGCGGCTAACCTCGGATGTTATTTGCGACCCAAGATAAATTAAATCTTCTTTTTCTCATAGCCGCTGAGTGCATCAAAGCGTGGAAGAAGTTGCGCTCTATCTATTACCATTATTTAGGTCTTCGAATGGTTGATCTTAAGACCCAGCTTAGCACTTTCTTCTTTTACACGGTTTAGCTGAATCGCCATTTCCTCTTCACTTGACGCAAGTATGGTGATGTAGTATCGTCAGCGTATCTGAAGTTCGTGAGTGTTTTACCACTCACCGAAATACCACAGTTCCACTTGCCTAGTCAGCTAGTTCTTTAATTTTATTTATTTCACTTTTGCTATATGATATAAATTGGATATTACTTTTGACCGACCTTACATATTCAAATAAGTAGAAACGATTGTTCGGTTTTAATCAATTCGAATTCTTAGGCACGGCTAAAATCAAAGTATTCTTACAACCGCATAGGTCTGCTGTTTCGCAATTTGGAAAGCGTCCCTTGCGACAGTTGCGACATAATTCCTAGCTGTTAACGCTTCGACCGCAGAATAAAGATATCGGCCCATTGAAATTTGTTCGACATTGGGCACGCGCGTGATGGCATCCTGTGGCCTCGATTACTTCCAAGATTGACGCGAAGGTGCATCTCGAACTGTGGCTATAATAATTAATCATTCATCAATATGTATTCATATTCCATATATTGTAACGTATAATTTATCAGTCAGAGGAGATCAGGAAAATTAATTTCAAACATTCTGAAGTTTGTGAAAAATATCTAATTACAAGTCTAGAGTAGAAAGTCAGCCTAAATCGACAAATATAGCTTCTCTTTACAAAGTTACTCGGTTACATCCAAAGCGTACCCTTATCTATCAGTTATTTTACTGTGACGTCAGTTTTAAAGTATTCATGTTAAAATGGTATCGTAGAAGCATTTAGGATTGGGTTATCAAATATCAGCTTTAGTCGGGAAGAATCTGTCCAAATGGAACTAATTTAAAACAACTAAGAATCATAATTACAATGCGTGTATGCCACATATTACTAATACAAAAAAATTACGGTTACCACGAAGTAAGTAATTATCAATGTACCTACTTTTTAATAAACCCAGGTATTATTCTTTAGAAAGAAGTTCCCGTAAAAAAATATTTAGTCACGTCTACGTCAGATTTTTTGTGCCTTCTTGGTCATGAAAAAGAAGATCCGCAGAGCGGCATTGATGCGAAAATCCGCACTTAATTGTATTTAACTTTTGTCAGTAACAAAAAGAAAAAAATTCTTCTTATTTTTCTATAGAATCTATCTTAGCATAGATATATTGTAATTAATGTTAGATGTATTCTGTAATTAGTGACAGCTGTAAAGATAGACTAAAAATATTATTAGAAAATATTACGGACGGTAACCGAAAGTAAAAAGTGTTTACGCTGGGCAGAAACAGCGCACGCGCAACCCACGCCCACAGACATTTTAGATATGACTGGCGTGGCGCCAGAGTGTGCCTCTGCAGGCCACGTCGGTCTGCGCTTTATTATTAACATCCAAGTAAACTTATCTTTTAGGAATCTATAGAATAATTGTCAATATTTAGAACTAATGCCTAGAATGTTAAAAAGTGGGATAACGGAATTAAAATTTGTTTAAAATAACTTGTAGAAAAATTACTATATTCGTAGTAATTTCTTTATACTGTTATAGATCATATAAGTATCCTAGTAGATGCTGTATTTTATACTGAACTAACAGATGATCTTTCGTCTATTTGCTCAGAATAAAAAAAGAGGAATCATCAAGAATAAAATAAGCCAATTAAAAATCAAGCTATCATTACATTTTTCTGCTACAAGTTTACGACGAAGAAAATGTGGACTGAAAAGATCGTAGGCTGACGCATAAATGGCGTTACTACAATTGACTACATTCTGATTTTTTATTACTACTAACTTTTAGAAAATACGTGTATAAATTAATAGCTGCCGGACATCTGATTCGTGAGACGTAGCATTGTGAGTGAAGCAATTTATTTGATTTTTTGATTATTGTTCACAACAGACTTTCGTGTGTTATTTAAACATTGATTTTTGGGGGAAAAAATACTGTTGAACAACATTTGAACATGCAAAAACTGTGTGCAAAGTGGGTACCGCGCGAACTTACAATCGATCAAAGGTAACAACATTTTGATGATGCGGAGCAATGTTTGGCTATATTAAACCGTATTAAAGACGATTTTTTCCGTCGATATATTACAATTGATGAAACATGGCTTCATCACTGCACTCTAGAGTCCAATCAACAGTCGGCTAATAAGGTTATGGCATATTATTATATTCATCGATTACCTCGAAAAGGGTAAGACCAGCAACAGCGATTATTACACAGCGTTGTTGGAGCGTTTAAAGGATGAAATCACGAAAAAATGGACCCATGTGAAGAAGAAAAAGTGCGGTTAATATACCGTGTCACAAATCAATAAAAGTGGTGGTAAAATTACACGAGCTACGAAGGTTAAGGAGAAATCGTAGTATATAAGTTGTATGACCGCTATAATCGCTGTATCGCCCCTCGAAGGCAAGTATTGAAAAATGAAATGGAATTTGGACAGAATTTTTTTTTACTATTTAGCCTACGAACTTTCTGTCCACCTATCAGTTTGATTTTTTATTTTGCTTGATAGACTTTACCGTCTGAACATATTTCTTTTAGTGATTACATTGTTCTTTCTTCAAGAAGTAAATGTTAAGAAATTTTTGAATGTACCTAATAAACATTCCTTCCCAACTTGAATGTTGCAATAGAGGTGATGGTTGGGAGAGATGACCGTCTCGGCTGGTGCTTCGCCGCCTGCTTCCATTAATTTTAATTTTGCCGTCAGATCTTGAACATCTGCGAAAAAGGACAAACGTCATATAGCAATTTTGTTTTTGACTGATTATTCTGTGACCTTTCTCACAATTTATTTAGTCTGCATGAACATTAGCCGTAAATTGTTGTATGCATCCAAAGCTCCTGAGATTGAAGTGTTTGAATTATAGAATTTTGTAAAAGTATGAAATATAAATAAAAAAGTTTTCTGAAACCTTTGATATTTTTTTGAGACGACAATTAATTATTTATCATTTTAAATACAAGAAGTTATCTTAGACAATTATTGAAATAATATGCGAATAAATAAACCAAAACACATCAGCGAAGGTTCTAGATAGCCACTTTAATAATTATTTAAGTTCGATTACGTGTTTCATCAATGCGGCAAGTGTCATAAACACAACCAATGAGAGTCTCGGTTTCTTTAACACCTTTATCTAATTTTGGAATATATGTAGATGTGTATGGAGCAAAAAAAAACTGTTAGCTATTGTTACGCGGGCGGACCGCCCGCGTAACACGCAGCTACGCAGGTCAAAATTAGTAGCGCACATGTTCAAACAAACTAATATTGTTTACAATTGACCAGCGCAGTTCAGCGCACGCGTACCGCACAATCGACTATCGGTTATTATGCTTACAATTTATAAAATTCTAAGATGATTTGTTATTAATGAGTATATAAAATAAAACTATTGTATATAACGCCGCCACCTGCATAGGTGTACTGTATTTTAGTTTCCAGGTCAGGGAATGGCATTGCGGCGGTCTTTCACCAACAACTACGTCTAGACACGTAGCTACTAGCTACTATTTTTAACTGCCCAGAACAAGTAGCATTTTAAACTGGACTGCCCACTCCGTGTTGTACCGGACAATTTTGTTATTCGTTAGGCGTCATCGGTGTCTGGATAATAAAACAACACTACATGGAGGTCGAATCATCATCTGATAGTCGACTTGAATAAATAAACTATATTTTATGTTCAATCAACGTGTTTACTTATTTTATAGTATCGACTCTAAATATCTTTATCGTAGAAAATTATATATGTTGAGGCCTAATTATTTAACCAAGTAACCATCTCTGTTATGTATTTATCAAATAACATTGATAGTTTTTTTTTTTGTTTTAAATATGAGTAAAATTTGTCTTGGACTCTTGATCTACACGTATGTATACGGTATGTTCTGTGAACCACGACATCCAGGACTTAATTATATTTTATGGGACTAGCTAATAACGGTCTTCTAACGTTTATAAAATTGTTTAAATGACTCATATCTTTAAACAAGTTATATTGTCAGCAAATATGTATTTGATGCTCAGGTGCATATTTTTATTCAAAATAATCAGTCAGTATTTTCGAAGAATGAAATAGCAAAACTAGTTTTTTAGACAGCTAGACTTCTTCGAATTAATAACGTTTTTTGCGAAGAAAATGACCAGTGAAGATACCAGTTGTGGCATATAATTATGAAATATGGTTTAAAGTAGTGGTCCCGCTTTGCTTTGTGTATTTCGACCGTTGGATGTTTTTAAATAATAATCTTTATATAAGTATATCATTCTTCTGTGCGTGTGTATGTCAACAAAATATTTTTTTTAATTCATATGGCAGCACAATGTTTGCCGGGTTAATTAGTCTTCTTCCTGCCCTTACCCCACATTATATAGGGTCGGCACATTATGTTCTGTCCATCCACTCTTTTGTGTTAGCCGTCTTCTCAACATTGACACACTTTTTTGCCATATCATCTTTTACCAGAGTTCATATATCGACTTCAAATAAAGATACTATATCGTAGTGATTTAGTGAATACGTGTATGGATAGCACCTTACCCGACTTCAGCGCTTCCTTGAGAACCCGCCATTGCTTCGCATGGTACAGCGACAATACAAGCACCACTAAAAAGAAAATAACACAACCGCTCGCCGCTAACACCACACTGGAGGTTTCGAGTACGTCCCACTTCACCTCATCACCATCGTGATTTTCGTCAGTCACTTCACTGTCGTAGTCCGAATATTCAAAGTAGTATTCACTGGGCTCACTAGTATCATTGTCTTTTGGACTTGGTACGTTGAAAGGGGGTATTCGGACTTGGTAGAGGGGTTGGCAGATGGTGTCGCGGTGCACCTCGCAAGGATATTTGACGGCGAGGCGGCGGGTGGCGTCGCAGCGGGTGCACGGGATGCACGCGCCGCGCTCTCGGTCCCACCAGCTCTGGCCGCGCTCGCACCCTCCGCCTGCGCACACGCTGCCTACCGCGAGTGTAGCCAGCACCAACCAGAGCTTCGGTATATCTCCTTGCATTACCTGAAATTCAATTACATTATGGATGTCTATTTCGTTAATTTGAAGATGACCACCTCCGTACCGGCTTACAGACCTACGAACACCTGCAGAGGTCACGGGTTCGATTGCCGTCCCAAGTCTGAGTATTTATGAAAAAATGGGCATCAAAAAAACAATAAAGCTCATGTAATTAAGGATATATATAACATAAAATTTACTCAAAACGTCCGCCTCCATTTTTTAACTCAATCTTTTCGGCCACTTATCAATGGCAGCACGCGTTCATGGTTATATCTACCACTATTTTCATCAAAGATGCCTCCAGGTTTTTATGCGGTTTATGATAACAGCTCATAATATGCCACTGCTGGCTTCGTGCCTGTCCTTAATGGAGCGGTCAGTATACCAGCCCCGTTTGTCCAAGGCGGATTGGCGGGTTACACATACCGGCGACCTCGGTATGCAGGTTTCCTCAAGATGTTTTCCTCACCGTTGGTAAATGGTAATTATACTGTAATATCACATTAAGCGAGTAAAACTGCCTAGTGGTGCATGTCATGGTGGAATTCGAATCAGGAATCTCTAGATTGGTCTCCGAATGTAAGCCTAAGAGATTAAGATCTGGTTTGGATCCCTCCAAACCAGTGAAGATACCAGTTGTGGCATATAATTATGAAATATGGTTTAAAGTAGTGGTCCCGCTTTGCTTTGTGTATTTCGACCGTTGGATGTTTTTAAATAATAATCTTTAAATAAGTATATCATTCTTCTGTGCGTGTGTATGTCAACAAAATATTTTTTTTAATTCATATTCCAGCACAATGTTTGCCGGGTTAATTAGTCTTCTTCCTGCCCTTACCCCACATTATATAGGGTCGGCCAATATTCCTGCATGCTGCCGATATTTTGCCACATGAACCAAGCATGCCTGATTTTGGCCTTACGGACTCGTGCAGAATCTTTCGGAAACACCCACGACTGCCCTTGGCAGAGCGTCTGAAGCAGATCTTTACGACGCCAACCAAATTGTCTCCTGTTATGTTTTGATACTAGTTTTGACACCTTTTTTGCAAAAATATACCTCAGTAGTGTCAATGTAAGATATTTCTAACCACTGTTCAGCTTTACCAGCTCCCTCTGAGTTTTTGGCGTATACTCTGTTATTATGTTTGTTGTAATATCATTTTTTTTTGTTTTTAACGGGAAGTTCTATTGCTGATTTTTAACGAACCGTTGTAGTAAATCGAAGGATCGTTTTACTCTCATCAGTTTTACTAGCTGGTTTAGAAGATGACCACTTTTCTTTTTTTAAACGCGTAGTCCAAGGTTTACGTTAAGCAGTGTTTTTACAGTATTTTGTTTAATCATCTTTGAAGAGTAATGAAGAGCCATCAAATACTTGCAGACGGACTTTTTGGCAATTCGCGCATTGATAACTTTGATCACAGCTGGAGTTCTAACGGAATGAGGGGAACGTTTCATTTTTTTTTTCATCGATACTTGATTCCGGTGCGGTATACAAATTTCGGTGTGATATGTAAGGTTTCGCAGCGTTAAATTGGGGCTTGTGAATGTCCACAAAGATATAATGCAATACCTAATTAAAAATTAAGTTACATTTTCAGGTTACCATTGACATTATTTAAGGACCGACTAGGCTTAATATGAATTTATTTACAAAATAAAAGTATGTAAGTGGTACCCGATGTCCAGTACCCATTACACAATCGCTTTGCTGCTTACTTTGGGACTAGATAGATATTCGTGCAGGGGCGGAGAAAGAATACTGACCTCTGCGGCCGGAGCGGCCTGTCGTAAAAAGCGACCTCCTTTGGTCATAAGTATGCCGCCATTCCTGTACGCCTATGGGACAGCTGCGTGTTCGCGATGCCACTAGCGTTGCTAACATCCATAGGCGACGGTAACTGCTAAATTCTAAGTGGGCCGTCAGCCTGTTTGCTGTCCTACAGTAATAAAAAAATGGCGCGTATTTTTAAAATATAATATTATTGTAAAACTTGGACGTTATGTTATTCGGAAATATACGAGCAGAAGATTGAATTAAAATAAATCTTATGACAATAACTTGAATACTTGAATCCTAGTTTTTACGTTCTTGGCAACAAGCACAAACGTTTTTATTTCATCAATAGTAAAAATGCAGTACAATAAAATAATCAAAAAATACAGTTTGTTTTATTTGTTTAAAATTAAATTACAATTGTCATTAAATTCCCTTATGCTTTTGCGACCGTAATATAAAATTAAAACTTTTACATAAACATGTCCTTAAAATTTATTTATAATGAATGTAAATATATATAGTTTTTTTTAAATATCCATATTATATAGTCTAAAAAATAAATTAAATCCAATCCACGTTTATTTTAATTAAAATGTTTGCATCCAGCAATCCGGTCACCTAATAAGATTGCATAATTTATCAAATAACATTGCCAACAAACCTTCCTTCTTAACTTCATGTATGCAATCTATGTATTCGTGAAGGTCCACATCTCAGTTATTATGTATAGAAAGTCACTTTCACCATTTATCGTTTACACTGAATACTTTTAGACGAACCAATTTAGACTTTTACAAATACATTATCGATTATTTGTTCGTTTTAACTTGTTATATTTTTGGTTTGAAAATAATCGATTGGCTTTCGGGTCGAACGCTTTAGCAACACTGAACTGCGCGGGAGACGGACGCGGCATCACATTCACAACGCATTCAACGCAACGAACTTCTCTGACCGCGGTGCTATCCCTACTCCTACGCAGGATGCGCGTGCGCAATCATAGAACATACAGAGTTGTCAATTGGTATAACACTTTGTTTATTGTTTTTTTGATAAAATCATTATTTCTCATGTTTTTAAGTGTTTTTTTATCAAGGGGAAAACCCTCTCTTGACGGGTTCCCGGTGACGGTTTCTCCGGGCGGGGGCCCGGAGGAACGAACACTGTACGGTGTTCTCCTATCGCCTATTCCCCGGGCGCACGGATATGTTTGAAAAATGTTTGTCATTTATTTTTCTTAGAGCTAAAGCTTTTGTTGTCCCAGACGACTTAACAGCGACTACGGATGTTAAGGCATTCCAACCCCGTGGGGGCGGGGTCGATCAGCCGTGGCAGCGTGGACACGCGCCTCCTGTGAGGTGCGTTTCCGGCTCGACCGTTGCATGGGGAAATGTTTGTCATTATTTCATCGGCCCGCCTTTTATGTCGGGGCTGGCCTCTTCTATGTATTTGGCGCCAGGGAGTCAAGATTTCGTCCCTCCGGCGCTCTCCTTTGGCAACTCAAGGAGTTGAGGGGGGCCGCGGAGCAGCACGCGACCCTCACCCTCGCGGCAATGGTGCGGACGGTGGATCTCCCCCGAGGGGCCGCCCGCTGCCGCATTCCACGGCGGCCGGAGGTCGTTGGATGCCCTCCAGCTCTGTCGACGTGGCCTACGTTGGCGGGAGGGGAGTATGCTAGTTAGCTCCCGCTCAGACCCCGTCACTTCCTTTGCGGATATGACAGCCTCGCAAAAGGAGGCGACGGTCGCTCATCCAGGATCGCCCCCAACCATGGACAGAACCAGGGCTGGGAGCGACAGGTCTGCGCTGATTTGGATGACGAGGGCGTGGCGCTCCTCATGCCACGTAGGGCACACGGTGATAGTGTACGTCACCGTGTCCTCCACGTGTCCGTCGCCCGCGCCACAATGGTGGCATCCTGACGTCGTCTCCCGCTCTATACAATACAGGTACCTCCTGAAGCAATCATGCCCCGAGAGGACCTGTGTCAGGTGGAAGGTCAGGGCGCTATGGCGCCTTCCCATCCATTCAGCCAGCACAGGCCTAACCACCTGAATAGTGGCAAGGCCCACGCTGGAGTGCGCGAGACGTTCCTTACACTCCACCATGAGCTTCATCGCGCAGCTGCGCCCGCTTTACCGCTACTTCGCGAGGCGCGTGGCAATAGCCACACTCGGCCGCATCTAGGCGCCATTGGTATAACAGCGCCAGGACACGAGCATCGATGTGCCATTTTGAGGATGCAGCTAGTAAGGAGCCCGCTACAAAGGACACCGTGCGGTATTTCCTTATCGTCCTTGACGGCCAAGACGCGCTGCGGCCTGCGCGTAGTAGTGCTCTCGTTTTGGCCGTCAGGTGATCCACCCATATAGGGGCCCCGTAAAGGGCTATCGAACGCACGGTCCCGTCGAAGAACCTGTGGCACACAGTGCCCAGCCCTCCGACGTTCGGCAGCAGGCAGGTATCTACCACCAACAACACCTGCTTTGAGCTCGGTGGCGTTCTCCGCGTGACTCTTCAGACGCGTGATTGCATTTAGAGTAGAGCGCCCCTGGCGGAACCCGAAATGCATGTCCGCCAGGTTCGGCCCCTCCGTCTCTAGGTGCTAGACGAGGCGGTCTGAGGCGTGACCATAGCAGGCATGGCGGGAGCTTGCCCCGCACCGTCTTGTGGGGTCACCCTCAAGGATCTTGGTCAAGACTGGCCAAGGAGCTCATATAGATTTCCTTTAACTTATAAAATCAACCCCATCAAACATATATAACCTATATGTACATAACCTTTATGTATAACATATATAACCTTTTTTTTTAATTAATATTTTTTAAATTAAGCTCATCTAATATTAAAAACCATTACCGTCGCCTGTAGACGTTTGCAACGATAAGAGCATCGCCAACACGCTGCTGTCCTATAGGAGTACAGGAATCTGGGTTATTAATGCCGGAACATAACATGTTATGGCGGCATACATATAGACAAAGTGTGGTTTCCATCCAGACGGGCTTGGGGCCCTACCACGTAGTTAGGGTTGGTTTTTGGCCTTTTACGACAGGCATCAGAGGTTAGTATTCTTACTCCGCCTCTGCACGGAGAATAACCTACTTAATATCTTTTAACGTATTTGTGCATTTTGTACTTAGTGCGCTTTCTGCGTTTATGATTAACGTATCCTCCCACTGTAACTTTGTTTATCTATTAAAATCTGTGCCCTGTGCCTTTATACTTATGTTATTAGGAGCCAAGCTAGGAGCTAAGCTTATAATGCTTATTATAGGTATTACGCTTCACAGTAAAATAGTATTGAAATACCATCATTAAATAAGAAAGCAACAAGACTAATGTTTGCGTTTAGTTTTTTTTAATTTGCTGCACACATATAACAACAGTAAAAATTAAAAAAAAAAACAATTTTTTACTTTTTTTATTGAACAATAGCCCATTGGTCCTGATCCTATGTTAGGGTTAGATTCACGACTCGAAATCATACCGGATTGAGTACAACTGGACATTGTGCGGACCAGTCACGGTGAAACTTGCAAACATACAAAATGATTTATTCAAAGACGAAGGTAATGATCATGGTCATGGTGGTGCCTACACATCGCTAGTGATGAATTGAATCAGGTCAAGTTATTTGTAGTGCACAAAAAACACTTTTTCTCGCTTGCTCATGTACCCACTAAGTTAAAAATAAAAGATATAACATAATTACGTCACGATTCCCGGGATGGACATTCATTTGAATATGAAACGTCAAAGAGATAAGATCAAAATGGAGAAGAATGAAATTAGAGCCGTGATCTTTGTATGAAATTATTTTTTATCAAATACATTTCTATTCCTGGGCAGAATATTCACGGAATATGAACATCGTGAAGGACACCCATCCACCCCTCTCACTGGAGATTACGTGAATTTTGTGATAGCAAATCAAAAAGTTGTTGTTTGAACTCAAAAAATACCCATAAACAATTTGTATAAAGTTCTCGGCGCGTTGGGTGCCGAGAATGTTAACCGAGGAACAAAAAGAGAAAACAAATCGACATCTAGAGAGCCAAAAGTTTAAATTTTGATCAAACAAAACAAAGGAGCCAATATTTCGTGTTCTAACTAACGCAAATCAAGTAAGAAGTTTGACGAGGTATTTATAAAGGTCGCAGCAAATTACGAGATGGAGGAGGATGGTATGTTTACTAAATAGAGGGGAATAATGCCCTACTAGTCGATTTGGCGGCAAAATTTGGTTTCTTTCGACTACTTCTGACATATGGCCGCTTACGTTCAAAGAGTATGTAACACTGTTTACGTTGTGTGACGCGAGCGTGGTGGTAAAGTGGAGGGGTCATTTTACCCACAATCTGGATGCACTGGCTCAGTTGCTATTCAAGAATCGGGATTCGAACTGCTCGAACACACACATTATTTGCCAGGTATTGGTCCCATGACCTCTCTCTTTCTCTGGCTCAAGGAACACCTTCAAAGTAAGAAATTCTAAGACGATAGCGAAGTGATGACCGTTGTTGAAAGGTTTAACCAAAAAAATTCTAATGGAATTTTGGGTTTAGAAAATGATGGAATTGTGAAATTATGTGTATAAAAAGCTTCAAAAACCAATTATTTGCTTTTATTGATAAGTATTTATATTTTTATTTAATTCCTGGCAACATGCATACCGTAAACGTCATCAGTCACTGTCTGATATGTCAAAGTACCACAAATTTATTTTGAAAATATTACACATTTGCCGCCAATTGGAAAATGCTCAAAGCGTTCAAGCCAAAAAGAACATAAAGAGGTTTTGAAACTTAATGACACAAAAAAATTGGTAAGTGATTTTCTATTCTATACTTTTAAAGTATCTAAGTTAGTTTCCTTTTCTACTAGTTTTTATGTTTTAAATAACTGATAAATAATTTATCATTGCTTAATCTAACTTTAATCAAACGTATATCAAATATTTTTTTCGTCTAATACAAGATTTTGTGTTAATTACTGTATTTTATAGTTTATATTGTGACGTTGGGTATTTTGTGATTATTTTTATAAATTAATATTTAAGCTTTCACGACGTTGTTATAAAATATAAAAACTATTTTCTTTTTATCAGCATTCATAAAAACCTTTTTATCATATAGAAATAACGTGACAATTTTTTTTCGTGTCAAAGCGGGACGCCTAGAATTTCGTATATATATATAAATACATATATAGGATACGTCAGTGTAAGATGTATGTATAGGTGCAAAATAAAAATTATGGTTTAAAAAATGACAGAAATAATTTATTCTGGTATCTTACCCTCACTGAAATCTTAATTCTTACACCAACTTGCCCTAAAAATAATATTTATTTAGATAATTTCGCAACAAAAAACTACTTTGCTACAGCAAAATTAGAGTTACTTTAGTATGTATTTTGTAATACAATAAAGAGTTGGGATAAGTATGTATTCGGTAAGTTTCTAATAAACCTTATTAAACACATGCACAACAGTTAAATGAACTATCATTTTTTATCTTTCTTTCTGTGCTGCCGTCTTTCGTGATATTAATGTAGGCAAGTAGTTATGTAGGTATATAAAGGTTTTTCGTAAAAGCGAGACATTTTTGTTCTCGTTGGGGACAGCGGGACGGACAGCCGAAAGCGGGACAATCTCGCCCAAAGCGGGACGTATGGTCACGTTATTTATAAACTAATTAACTAAAGGTAAATAAATAGATAAGCAAAAATCCGCAACAACAAGTTATGTAAAAATAATATCAACGACGACAGGTAATGGTAAACTATTTACTACTGGAAATACACACTTTTCTTTGTCTTTACTTCAGTATTATTTAAACAGTGATTTTCTTATCCTCAGATAAAAACATTTCACAAGTTAATGTTCTCATATCTAATGGTAAAGTTTAAAAAACTATCTTTTGTACATTGACTATTACTATACTAATATTGTCAAAGTGACAAGTCCGGTATAATTTTGCTGAATGCCAGTGAATGCTGAATCTTTCATTCATCAGTCATCACAGCCCTAAATTTTACGTATGTTTTCATTTCAATCAATTAAATTTTTTATTTGGAATGACTTGTTTATAACGTGTGATATAGAAATGTGTTAAATTAAAAAATATACAGCAGTGCAACATAACAATTATTATTTATATTATTATATTTAAATTGTATTCAGGTTTAAAACATGAGCACCACTAATCGAAGAGAAACTAATAACAGAGGAAGCCCTTCGTACGATGGTAACATAATAAGTGATTTGCAAGATCCTTCTGTGACCTCAACCGTTTCCCGTCCAAGTTTCATTAGACAAAGACACGCAAGAATACGGAACTGTGTTGGATTATCCTATCCTATCCCAAGTACTTGTCCAAACCGTAAATCCTTTATTTACAAAAAACCTTTATCCTTTACAGTCTTTTAATAAATAAAGTTAATATCCTATTGAAATATAATTATCAATGTAGTTAGCAATGTTTAGTAAATATAAAGAGATGGAAACTTAATTTCTTTTAATTATATTTAATTGTAATTTTGAAGGCCATGTAGTCAAGTGTGAGCAAAAGAGCGATAATATGTTAAAATATTTTTTTAGGTGTGAGTAACACTATAGTCAAGGACAATGATTTGCCAACATCAACAGCATTGGTTTTAGTGTTAATTATATTTATATCATCATTATTAGCATTAGGATTATTATACAAGCAGTTCCCAGACTTAGACAAGTAAGTAATATCTACGTTATTAAATTTGAGCTTGGTTTACAAATACAGAATTAATTATTCCCTGCCTCAAGAACTCATTAATTACTATTTATTCTATTATTTTTTAACATTATTGCTATACAACTTAATTTTGAGATACCGTAACATTGAAATTTTATTCTACAAAGTCTATCATTTTAAGGATAGGTTAAACATAAAACCCACCATTTAAAGCTAGCATTTAATAGTTTCACACTTTTAATTTATATTTTATAATTTATTTTCACAGGAACGAAAAGCAGTACTTAAGGTTGCCATGGGACTTGGAGGAAGCCAAGCAATTGGGCCTAGTGTTAGACAGATATAAGGATAAATATTTTTATGAAGTTTTGTTTGGAGTATTTTTAGTTTATATATTGTATCCTTTTTAGAATGAAAACTGAAACACCTTTAACAACATTAATAATTCTTCATTAATATTGTGTATATAGATTGCTTAAAATAACAATAAATTTAATATATAAAGCAAGTTAAGGAAAAAATTATGTTTCTGACTCAGCAATAATCTGAATATAGTTACAAAGCCAACCTGCACATGTTTAGCAAGATCTCTGTGTTGAGGCATTAGTATATAAACACTATAGATGTGGCTTTAGGGTTCACAGAGATCACAGCTGTCCAACTCCCTCAGCACTGAATGGTATTTTATTATTTATAAATATATATATTGTTTGATTCCTTATAATTTGCAAGCTGTCACAAACATTCCACAACTCTTGGGTATTTAAGAGAGGGAGAAATATATCCAAATTATTGTGTTTACATACACAGCAATTTATCTTGTGTGGTTTAATAAATGGTGAATTGTCTTTTTATAATTAACTTTTATACATATAATACAATTCTTACAGCACCATCTAGTCCTAAAGTAAGAAGCAGAGTGTTTGTGCTATGGATGCAAGACAACTGATTTAAATTTTCTTTTGTAAATAAATATATATACACAAACACCTAAGCTGGAGATGGCAATCTAAAACTTGGAAGAGTCGAAAGTGTGTAAGCCAGGAAACTTGAGGTTGTTGGCCATGGAGATCGTCAAGATGTTGTTCATTTGGTTTATTGTTGGTTTGATTGTTATGATTTACATTACTGGAATTAATAAAGCAGCTTTAAGCTTTAATTACAATATGTGAACTATAACAATTTTTCTTAACTAAATCTCAGTTTGCAAACATTTGCAATACCAGGATCTATTTTCCTTAGTATTCTTTCAGGGTTCCTTTTTCCATTCTATTTAGCTCTCCTTCTAGTGTGCTGTTGCTCAGCAGTAGGGGCAAGTTTATGCTTTTTCCTATCGCATCTTCTTGGAAAGAAGCTCATCAAAAAGTTCTTCCCGGAGCGAGCTGCACAGTGGTCTGTCGCAGTCGAGAAGCATAAGAACAACTTGCTCAATTACATAATATTTTTGAGGGTCACTCCTTTGTTGCCCAACTGGTTCATCAACTTGTCCGCACCAGTGATTGGTGTGCCATTAGTACCATTTGCTTTAGGAACATTTATTGGTGAGTATTTAATTGCAATAAAGTGGTACTGCATATTTGAATATCTACTAGAATTTTAGGGCCTTTAGACCCTCTTCCTCCCGTCCTTGTCCATTTTTAGACCTCCCCCCTCCGATGTGACGTTACACCTTTATCAATTTATGCATGTATTAAATATTCAAAAGAAAAAAGCTATTTTCATTTTTTCTTATTTTTAATAAATCTTTAATAAAATCAACATAGATTCAAATGTTTTAGATAACAGAGAAAGCAAAGGACTAGTTAGGAAACAATAAAAGACTAATTATGTTAATTAAAGATACAAAACTTAATCATCTTGTGTCCATGGACTTTGGACCAACTCCTTCATATTATTACTGGTACTAAAGTATTAATAAATATAGATCGAGTTCGTAAATTTTTAAAGTTTTTTATTCACATATAAATTTCGGGTCTTAGTATTTTAAATCTTAATATGTGACGTCACTAAGCTTTTGACCTTCCCACCCCTTGTCATACAATGTCACATTCCGGTGATACCCTACCCCCACTTTAAGCTGTGACGTAATTAATGGATGACTCCTTAGCAGTTATTGTCGCCTATGGATGTTTGCGACGCCAGGGTCACTGCTAACGGCATCGCGTCTGCGTAGGGGCACATTATGGTGGCATTTAGATACCAAGGGTGGGTGGTGGTTGGCATCCAGATTGGCTTGGAGCTCTTTAACTTAGTTATGGTTGTTTAGTCGCCTTTTACGACAGGCTGAATGACTGGCCGCAGGAATTATTTTATACTTACTCTGCTCCTCTTTGGAGAAAAATAGTGAATTATAAATTATACCTATATAGTAACTAATTTTTTTCTCCTGACTATAAATATCAATAATTTTATGTTATTTTCTATTAAAATATGTAGGAATGTAGTGCTAGTTTTTATTTAGTAACCTGTGCTAAATTGAACATTTATAAAAATATTTAAGTTGTACTACCTTAATTTAGGACCTAAGAACTAAATTTAAAATAGTGAAACCTTAATTTTACACTATGATGATAACGAATGAACTAAAATTTTGATGTGTGATGGTTAAGTAGCTGAGAAATACTTTCTTACTTCAGTAGTATGGATATATTTGTTGATAATTTTCAGGTGTGGCACCACCATCATTTGTGGCCATCCAAGCTGGTCAAACGCTGCATACATTGACCTCCACCAGAGATGCATGGTCGTGGACTTCAGTATCTGTCCTTACTGTATTTGCCCTAGTCTCATTAATTCCAGTATTCTTAAAAGATAAACTTAGAAAAAAGTTTGATTGAAAGAAACAAGTTTTTAGCAAATTTAGTGTAATTTATTAATAAATTGGTGTTTTATACATTCCAGTTTTCTTGTATATTTGCCATTTTTCTTCCATTTACTAACAGTATGACCCGACATGTGCTATGTATGTGCCATTTCTCGTTGTTGATTGTATTGTCGGCCTCCAGTACCACCAGTTGTACCATACTGAAATAATTATTTATTTATTTATTAATAAAGTGATATGAAAAACTCAATACTTCTTTAAATGAATAATTTAAGCTGTTTATTTGCATGAATAGATTTTTTATATAGGTACTCGGATAATAAAATTTAAACAAAGAATAAATGATATAACCAATTAAATTATGTAATTTAAATGATAAAAATAGATAAGGATTTCAGAAATATTTTTTAAATCTGGATTACAGAGCACTTAGATTTTACATTATGGCTTTCAAGGTAGCTTGGTAATGCTGAAATCATCGCACTCTGAGACCAAAAAGACGAAGACTGTTATGTCATGCACCACTTACAGTTTTTTTGCCTTATGTGCATATTATAACATAGTTGCCATGAAAGTGAAGGAAATATCGGTACTGTAACCTCTGCCTCCAGTATGGTTGATTGATAAAGTTCATTATCAGCCATATTTATCAAACGGCTGTGTAGTACAGGCCCCTTGGACAGGGCTATGTCATCACTTAGCAAATGAGTTGTAAAAGGCTATTACTCTTTTTGCAGTAACAGGCAGTAAAGGAAAAAATCATTGTATCATCCTTTAGGTTACGGAGTCAGAATGCAGGTGCTCCTGTAAAAACTAAATTAAGTCACTTCAGAAAAGAAAGTGTCACCAAGAAGTATTGGTGTAATAGGGTGGATAATCATCAGATAGCATGTTGGAGCTTTATTTCTTGTTTAGTACAATGATCTAGTAGGTTCCATCTAGATTTGGTATTTTTTTGATGTAGAATTGCTTGATGCACCTTCATTCAACGCTTGGAGGCTCGCGGCCGAGTAGTGACGCAAGTGCGCATGTACGCCCATACAGTTGACGAGGGGATACATGTCGCCAGTATCTAAAACCACCCCAGCGTTCGTCTACTGCCTGACGCCCGGGTGGAGGGATATGCTTTCGCGTGCTCCTCCAGCCGGGCAGAGGTTTGGGACCTGCATCTAGAATCTAGACTGTGTCTCTTACACTCCAAATAATAGTAATAAAAGAGACTACCTACACAAATAAGTTTCCTTGAGTTCAACATGTAAAGACCTGCATTGGTGCCTGCATTCAGTGGCTGGTATTAAAGTGACTGTTCTGCTCCCATTTAGTGACAATATGAATGAGTAACTGCACTCTGTGTCAGGAATTTTGAATGATTTATGGCTTGAATCTATTATAATAAACCTCTCAGTACTCTGTCCAAATTTAGGAACTATTTTTGGTCTATGTATCATCTGACGTAGTATTTGGGCTTCATTCATTGTATTAAATTTCCTATAAGAATGAAATATATGATTAAATCAGAAAATCCATTTCTAATTAAGTTATGAATTTATTTAATTGGATATCTTTCATGCGCATTCATGCATGTATGCATGGTAAATTTTTTTTGTTTAATACTGACCAAATTCCTAGACTTCCCTCATCATTTTTCCACATTTCGAAGAGTTGCTTTGGGTATAAATTATATTTATTATCTATTAACACTTTTGGAACTTCTCTTTCTAGTATGTCTTTGTGTTTTAAATATAACTCTTCCAACATTTCCATACTTATTGCTTTATGATGAGTCTGCAAGAAAATGAATGTTGAGGATAATTAAAATTTCTTATTCAAAGCACATCACGGAAATTTAAATTTCTTATTCAAAGCACATCAAATATAAATTATATAATTTATACCATTACAGTATCTATTAAACTATAAAGGCTTATTAATATCTAGGATAACCAAAAGTTGACGGTCATCTGGAAGCCAGAAGGGCCAATCTATAGTGTAAGATAACTAAATAATTCAATGTGATTTTAACATAAGAGAGCACACATTTGAATACCAAGGTATAGAAAAATATAAACCAATTAAGGTTTTACAGTTTTCCTGATAAATAATAGCATCATAGTAGGAGATTCTGGTTGCTTATTGCATTCTAAGTTTTATTGAAATCAGTTACCTAAAACTATTGCTTTTGAGGAAGTCACTGCTGTCTGAATTTTATTCACAATGAAGGAATGTGTTAGAACTTCTTGTATTATTCAGCATGCACAACTAGGAAACTAGTTTGACTTGGGACATTGGAATAATGGTAACCTACATATTTACTAAATAACTTACCTCATATATAAAGGGAGCATTTTGCTGCTGTGTTGCCGACTTTGGATCATAGTCATAAATCTCTTTTACATCATACACTGTGCTACAAGGCCAACAGTCCATATCCACTACGTTGAAGAATGGGTTTTGCAATAAACATGTCTCTTGATAATATTCTGGAAGGAATATGTTAAAATATTAGTTTCCTTAATTTATGCATAGAAAGTATTCTTTAAGTATTATTATACATTACAAATTTATGAGTAAAAACATTCTTAGAATAAGATATCTCAGTTTATTTCACCTGTTCATAATTACTATATTGTCGGCTTATTGCAAGAAGTCATTATGTGACATTTTATTACTTTGGGAAAACAGCATTTTAGTTGGAATTAGTTAGTGGTTATGTTGATTAGCCAAAGATGTAACGGCTAAAATTGGCCAGCTAGAAATTAGTGTTTTTGCATTTTGTAGAATATGTAAAATTGAGCACATTATAGATAAAAACGTATTTAGTGATTTTTGCAGTTAATGAGTTCTTACAATAAAGCCGACGATATATTTCTAGGTGGTCTCCTAACATGCCACCATAATAACCTTGTGTTGTATTCTGGCATAAGTGACCATGTTAGTGATGCCTCTGGTGTCGCAAATTTCCATATGTGACGGTAACTACATACATATTAACAAGTGGGCCGTCATCCTGCCTGCTGTTCCTTGTGAATAAAAAATAATATTAATATTATTGACTGATTAAACAACATGTATAAATTAAATCTGTTTCAATTTCACAAATACCTGCACCAAATCCACTTACCAGTGAGCGATGGAAATAATGATATAATAGGAATAGAAAGTTGCCTCAACAATCTTAAGCCAGGATAAATGAAATCTTGAACATTACATACTAAACAACTATAAATAGATTTAAACTTATAGCTTAATATAAGTATAAATAATACGGCAGTAACTATCGGCAAATATTTCCTTATTGTAGTTCTTTGGACACATTGGACTGATTTTTCTTTTTCTTCAATTGATTTAAGAGATTCGAAGTACATTTCCTTAAATACTTCTTCATTCATTCCAGCATCTAAGCATTGTTTCTTCAAGTTTTGGATTGAATTCGAATATTCCCGTAAATTTTCTTTCGACATATTTTTGTTTTGAACATTTGAATTGTTGTTGTTGTTTTAATTTGCCAATCTGGCAGGCAAAGGACTTGGTCCATACAGCCTTGTCAATTGTAATCATTTCCAGAAATTTGTTGGCATATGCCATGTCATAAGTATTCAAAGTTCAAAGTTGCAGCTTTTTAATTTATATTAAAGGCCGAAGCCATGTCAAATGTATTTCAAACCCAGTAATCGTGTAATCAAATAGGCCTAAGCCATGTCACTTGTCTAAGAACTTTCCCAATCCATTTCATATCCTTATAGTTACATCTTCATGTCATAATCCTTCAAAGTTCAATTCCAGACGTTGTCACAAATTTGTAAAGAATAGAATAGGTATCCGAGTTTTTAAGTAGATCCTGGATGGAGCGCGGGATTTCTCCAGGGTTTTTATAAATATGGAGGAGGGAATCTACCAGTATTAATCTAGCCACCGCAAAATAAGTACATTTGAAGAATATATGATCCAGAGTTTGATTTTCAGAATTACAATAATTGCAAATAGATGACGAAACAATTTTCATTCTAGCCAATACAGCATTAACTTTACAATGACCAAGCCTTAATCTGCAAATAGTTGAGTAAAATTTTCGTCCCATGTAAATATCGGGTTTCACAAACCAAGGTGTAACAGGATTGGTAGAATTAACAATAGAAAAGTACCATTGCCCTTTTCCAGTATTGATTATTTCGTTTTTATAATTGGCCCAATCTTCTTTAATTTTTTGCTTCAAAATGATATAAGAGTCGGTGTAAGGGATGGCAATACCAGGATAGGCGATAATGTCACTCGTCTCGTTATCTGTGATAGCCCTGGCTAAGTAATCCGCGTGCTCGTTTCCAATTACTCCAATATGAGGAGTCCACAAAAATACAATATTAATGTTATCTTCTGTAAGAATCGTCCACAGTCTTTTAATTTCATAAATTATATAATTAACACTAGTGCTCAGCTTACAATGGTAAAAATTTAGTAACAAGTATCGAAAAGATATGAGTAGGGGGGTTGGGGGGAGGGGGGGGGGAGTGCCCTGACCCTCCTGGCACACTCCCATAAATAGCAAATGCACCGTTCATAAAAAAAAATTACATAAACAACTAACCTCAGAACGCATTAAAGTGACGAGATATAGAAGGATATGGGTCGGGGAGAGTGGGGGGAAGAGGGGGAGTGCCCTAACCCTCCTGGCACACTCTCATAAATAGCAAATGCACCATTCTTAAGAAAAAAAATTACGTAAACTAATGCTTTAAAGTTGCTTCTGCATCGTCTCCCTTCGCGTCTCCGATTTTAAACTTTTTAAAATAATAAACACTAGGGGTAGCAGCCCAAACACCACAAAGTCGGGGTGTCCCGATTCGGTATTATAATAGATTCAACTTATTTTACTCACAAACACAATGAACGGAAAACATTAACAATAAACAATGAACAAACATGACGCTAATGGTAGAGTTGTATCAAATATCGTTGAATGAAAAGTATCAATATATCGATATTTTTAATCAATATACGATATATATATATATATATATATATATATATATATATATATATATATATATATATATATATATATATATATATATATATATATATATATATATATATATATATATATTACAATTTATTAACTAATGGTTGATTCATTGTTAGTTACTTTATATAATGCTTTTTATAAATTCATCAAAACAAACCAACCTAACCTAACCCACCCCCTGGCACCACTCCCATAAAACACAAGTCAATTTATTAACTAATGGTTGATTCATTGTTAGTTACTTTATATAATGCTTTTTATAAATTCATCAAAACAAACCAACCTAACCTAACCCACCCCCTGGCACCACTCCCATAAAACACAAGTCAATTTATTAACTAATGGTTGATTCATTGTTAGTTACTTTATATAATACTTTTTATAAATTCATCAAAACAAACCAACCTAACCTAACCCACCCCCTGGCACCACTCCCATAAAACACAAGTCAATTTATTTACTAATGGTTGATTCATTGTTAGTTACTTTATATAATGCTTTTTATAAATTCATCAAAACAAACCAACCTAACCTAACCCACCCCCTGGCACCACTCCCATAAAACACAAGTCAATTTATTAACTAATGGTTGATTCATTGTTAGTTACTTTATATAATGCTTTTTATAAATTCATCAAAACAAACCAACCTAACCTAACCCACCCCCTGGCACCACTCCCATAAAACACAAGTCAATTTATTAACTAATGGTTGATTCATTGTTAGTTACTTTATATAATACTTTTTATAAATTCATCAAAACAAACCAACCTAACCTAACCCACCCCCTGGCACCACTCCCATAAAACACAAGTCAATTTATTAACTAATGGTTGATTCATTGTTAGTTACTTTATATAATGCTTTTTATAAATTCATCAAAACAAACCAACCTAACCTAACCCACCCCCTGGCACCACTCCCATAAAACACAAGTCAATTTATTAACTTATGGTTGATTCATTGTTAGTTACTTTATATAATGCTTTTTATAAATTCATCAAAACAAACCAACCTAACCTAACCCACCCCCTGGCACCACTCCCATAAAACACAAGTCAATTTATTAACTAATGGTTGATTCATTGTTAGTTACTTTATATAATGCTTTTTATAAATTCATCAAAACAAACCAACCTAACCTAACCCACCCCCTGGCACCACTCCCATAAAACACAAGTCAATTTATTAACTAATGGTTGATTCATTGTTAGTTACTTTATATAATACTTTTTATAAATTCATCAAAACAAACCAACCTAACCTAACCCACCCCCTGGCACCACTCCCATAAAACACAAGTCAATTTATTTACTAATGGTTGATTCATTGTTAGTTACTTTATATAATGCTTTTTATAAATTCATCAAAACAAACCAACCTAACCTAACCCACCCCCTGGCACCACTCCCATAAAACACAAGTCAATTTATTAACTAATGGTTGATTCATTGTTAGTTACTTTATATAATACTTTTTATAAATTCATCAAAACAAACCAACCTAACCTAACCCACCCCCTGGCACCACTCCCATAAAACACAAGTCAATTTATTAACTAATGGTTGATTCATTGTTAGTTACTTTATATAATGCTTTTTATAAATTCATCAAAACAAACCAACCTAACCTAACCCACCCCCTGGCACCACTCCCATAAAACACAAGTCAATTTATTAACTAATGGTTGATTCATTGTTAGTTACTTTATATAATGCTTTTTATAAATTCATCAAAACAAACCAACCTAACCTAACCCACCCCCTGGCACCACTCCCATAAAACACAAGTCAATTTATTAACTAATGGTTGATTCATTGTTAGTTACTTTATATAATGCTTTTTATAAATTCATCAAAACAAACCAACCTAACCTAACCCACCCCCTGGCACCACTCCCATAAAACACAAGTCAATTTATTAACTAATGGTTGATTCATTGTTAGTTACTTTATATAATACTTTTTATAAATTCATCAAAACAAACCAACCTAACCTAACCCACCCCCTGGCACCACTCCCATAAAACACAAGTCAATTTATTTACTAATGGTTGATTCATTGTTAGTTACTTTATATAATGCTTTTTATAAATTCATCAAAACAAACCAACCTAACCTAACCCACCCCCTGGCACCACTCCCATAAAACACAAGTCAATTTATTAAATAATGGTTGATTCATTGTTAGTTACTTTATATAATGCTTTTTATAAATTCATCAAAACAAACCAACCTAACCTAACCCACCCCCTGGCACCACTCCCATAAAACAATAAATTAATTCAATATATGTTAATATTTAGCTGATATATTTTAATCCTATACATCGATACAAAATATCCAATATTATATCGATATTTTCCTACACTTACAAAATCCCTAGCTAATTAACTGTTACCAGGTAGAAATTGCAAATTATATAATCAGCAAACTAAAATTGTCGTGTTTTAAGTTTAATTACCTTACATTTATTTTAAAATTACAATGTATATTACTGTGTCAATGTAAAATAAAATACAACGCCGCAATAAAAAAAAAAACAATAATAGAACATTACCGTTAACCGTATTTTGGTAAAAAAATACCATGTATCTAAGATAATTACCATGTATCTGGTAACACTGAAAGTTGTTATCACAGATTATATCGTTTTGTTTACACTTTTTATGTGATTGAGATTAGAAACAATTTTTATTATTTTCTCGATAAATATGGATAAGCTAAATTATAAGTAAGTACCATTATAATCAGGAACCCAAGCTCTACCAGCTGTGACCACTAATAACCCAAAACAAACGATTCCTTTCACTACAGTGGAGCCCTTACAATTATTGATCGCCGTTAATACACTCATAGAATCTGATATAATCAACCAATCAGAGGTTCCTTTATGGTGCTTTTGCTGTACATACTGAAGGGCAAACAGTACTGCCAGACATTCAGCTGTATAAATACTAACATACGCTGGTAACTTTATTCCATGTCCAATTTTCATGTGAGGTATGTAAAATGCACAAGATACATTGTTATTTCTTTTGGACCCATCAGTGAATATGGCAATATGATTAGGATATCTATTAATCTGCTCATACACTTCTTCTTTACATTTCATTTTATTCTGTATGATAACATTAATTTCTGCAAATTTACTTTTATATGAACCTCTATAGCAGGGCCAGTTAGCATTTGCTCGATATATATTATAATCCTGACCTAATTGTATTATTTCTGAGAAATCTTTAAAAATATAAGGAGCTGAATCATTTATAGGATGAAAGCAATTATAATAATGAAGGATTTTTTTGAATAACGGATGATCCAACATTGAATATAATTTAATTAGAAAGCGATTCTTAAGATATTTAAATCTTAGAGATAAAGGAAGTATATTACATTCCGATTGAAGAGAAATAATTGGAGATGTCCTCATGGCTCCAGTAATAAGTCTTAAGTTATTATTCTGTAACACTTCAAGTTTTTGACAGTGCCTTTTGCTTGACCCAAAACACATAAATGCATATTCGAAATGGCTACGAACAAGAGATTTATATAACATTAGTAATATTTTAGGATCTGCACCCCAGTATGTCCTAGCTATAGCTTTTAAAATATTGAAAGCTTTGGATGCCTTACAAACAATGGAATCCACATAGCTTGTCCATGAAAGATTTTTAGAAAAAGTAACACCAAGAAATTTAACATTATTAGCTATAGGTAAGAGAATCTTGTTATAATACAATTTTACATTAAAGGGTCTAAATTTATTAAATAATACAACCTTACTCTTGTCTGTGCTTATGTCAAGGTTTAGATAAGAAAAGTATGAATTAAGGTTTTTCAAACAGTTATTAAGAGTCTCTACAAGCAATTTTACATTTGTTCCTGATATATAAATAACTAAATCATCAGCATATTGTAAATTGGAGATAGATGGACCTAGAATTGAATTAAGCTTATAAATATACAAAATAAAAATCAAAGGGCTAAGGATACCACCTTGACAGACGCCCTTGTGAGAATATCTTGGTCCGATCAAGTCACCACATGAATTTATTTTAACAAAGACTTCTCTATGATGTAAGAAATTAAAAATCCAATTAATTAATTTCCCAGGTATACCAATAGACCCCAACTCAGATGCAAGAATGTGATGATTAACATTATTGAAAGCGCCCACAATATCAAAGAAGATACCTATCAAGACTTCTTTATTTTTAATGGAATTATAAATATCTAGATGAAGATGTGTAATACTTTCCCTAGCTGATTTACCTCTTCTAAAACCTAACTGGTTTGAAGGTAATAAATGATTACTTTCAATGTAAAATTCAAGACGTGACTTCAACATTTGTTCAAAGATCTTACCCATACATGATGTTAGTGTGATAGGTCTATAAGAGTCTGAAAGTTGAGGGTCTTTTTCTGGTTTCAAAACAGGAACAATAATATCAATTTTCCAATCATCTGGTATAAGAGACTTATCCCATAATAAATTAAAAATATTTAAAACAACATTCCTGCAACACGTTTTCAATTTTTTCAATACTTTGTAAGAAAGGCCATCTAAACCACTGGTAGTATCTTTCCTCGAGTCACATGCAGCATTAAATTCATTAATTGTAAAGGGCTTAGTGAGAAAGTCTATGTCTGCAACATAGACTGAAGAGGTTTTTACAGGAAGTTCGACTGTATCTGGTGTAAATTTGTTTAGGATTTCATAAGCCCACTTAAGATCAGTATGTTTGGTATTCACAGGAGGAATGTAGGTTTTATTGAATTTTCTAATTTTGTTCCAAATCAAAGTCAATGGCGTATTTCTATTTATTGATTCACAAAATTTAATCCAGCTTAAATTTCTTTCTGTTTTTAAAACTAACTTTTTATTTGCCTGCATTCTCTTAAAGTTTATATAATTTGACTCAGTTGGATCATTTTTGAATTTAATGTAAGCTGCCTTGGAACTAGCAACTGCATCATTACACTTTTCACTCCACCATGGCAGAGCTAATTTTCTTTGCTTTCTCGAAGAAGCAGTAAAATTACAAGAATGTTGTTGAAAGGGATGACACTGTGTGATAGCATTTTTAAATAAAAGTATAAGATGACTATAACCTTTCAGGGGATCACTATAATCAAACTGACAGCTATGCAATAAATCATGAATATGTTTGGTATAATTAGTCCAGTTTAGTAGACGATTATTAGAGGAAATTTTTTTATTATTATTTGAGATATTAAAATTTGAATTTTTAAAATAGTATTTTGATATTACAGGGAAATGATAACTGCCTAAAGAATCATCACCAACATACCACTCTGAAGAAAGGGATAAAGATGGGGAAACTATTGTTAAATCAAGAGCATTTTGACGCCATGTATGAGACCCTACTGTTGTCTTGTCACCATTATTTAGAATGACAAGACCCAAATCATCTACACATTGTAGTACATCATTTCCTCTTGCATCTGTAGAGTCGCAACCCCACACTGTATTTAAAGCATTGAAATCTCCTGCAATAATCATTGGTTCCGAAAGGCTATTGAATAAATTATCTAGTTTAACTTTACTAAAAGGTGGAGAACATTGCTTGGGGCTGTAAAATGATACTAATGTAATTTTTATATTAGCAAAATTTAACTGTATGGCAATATTTTGTAAAGAGTCATCATAAAATGTATCAAGCATGCGATAACTTAATGTATTGTGAATGAAAATAGCAACACCATTATGACTATTACCAGAATCCAAACGAGCTATATTGTATCCATTAATAGAAAAGTTATGATGTGCTTGTAACCAAGTCTCACAAACAAGAGCAACATGTATTTCATTCTCATATAAAAACTGTGTAAATAAATAACGATTACTTATCAAACTCTGAGCATTCCATTGTGTGATTCTTAAACAATCCATTTAGATAATTATTTAGTATTTTTGAAAATATCCATGAGAACATCTTTAATAAACTGAGATGAAATTGATTTATTATTAGTTTTATTTTCTGTTATTATTTTAACAATTGACTTTGTAATAAGATCCATTATATCAACAGAATTAATTAATGAAAGGAACTGTTCTGGCTTAGATTTAGATGGTAATGAAGGAAAAGATTTCTCGTTAAAAAGGTCACTAAATTTTCTTTTTTCTGCCAAATCTTTACTTTCTGCAATCATTTTTTTTTTAATTGGGCAGCTCCCCGAAACACTAACATGTGGACCTTTACAATGTACACATACTGCTTTATCAGTTGAAAGGGTGCACTCTTTGTAAGTATGAGGCCCAGAACATATTGAGCATCTGATAGAATTTTTACAGAATTTAGCCATATGACCGTATCGGAGGCATTTAAAACATTGTTTCACTGGAGGTATGTACGTTAGTAAAGGAAATCGCCATCCATGAATATCTACAAATTCTGGTAATATAGACGATGCAAAGGTAATGACTATAGTGCCTGTAGGCTCCAAAACGAATCCTGAATTTGTATTAATCCTTCTCATAATGCGACGTACGCAAATTATCTTCCTCTGACTTGACAATAAAGTAAAAATTTTAAAGTTAGATAAATTTAGGGGAACGTTTCTAATTACTCCTGATATTTCTGTGCTAAAGGCTGGGATGCTCGCCCGGAACTTATAATCCTGAAGAAAAGTCTTATTGCTCAAGAAAGCATTTGCCAAATGAGACTTATCAAAGTGTACTCCTATCTTGTACTTATTCATTGATTGGAGGTATTTAATTCCTTTAACATATCGTTTTAGGTGGCTAGCTAAGGAAATAATATCCTTAGAACCTATGGGTTTTCCCTCGTCCGCAGACTCCAGGAACACCACAAAGTCAACTAGAGGTGAATCCTCGGGATACCGTCTCGTGTAATCACTAACATAATATGGCTTAAACTTATCTTTTTCTGAAATTTCTGTCTCGTTAGAATCGCTGCTGCCATCGGACGCTTCATCCGCCCAATCACCAGAGGTCCCAGTTAAGGGACGTTTTTTCTTTTTGGGCATGATGCCCTAACTTTAAAATTAATAAAAATTGCAACGATTGTATTAAATTAAATTATTATATATTATATATTAAATAAAAATATTTCTAAAGCGCGCCTTTACACTTTGCCTTCCCGCCTTTGAACATTTGAACTTTTGATTTATTAAAATTTGCTAAAAGTTGGTAGGCAAAGGATTAGGATATGTACAGCTTCAGCAGATGTTTCCAAGTTCACTTAAAAATCTGACCAACTATGAGGGCTTTCTTGATTTACATTTTTTTTCAGCTAAAGCTGTTGTTGTCTCAGATCTCAGACGACTCGACAGCGACTACGGACGTTAAGAGGCATTCCAACCCCGTGGGAGTGGGGTCGATCAGCCGTAGCAGCGTGCTCGGTCACGCGCCTCCTGTGGGGTGCGTTTCCGGCTCGACCGCTGCATGGGGGCAATTGAGAACAGCCACGAATGGCAAGAATATTATTTATTTGCGGACTATCGACTTCACCGGTGAAGCCGATCCTATTCTAATCTACTACCGTTTCGGAGTGCATATAGCTGAGGGAGAAGAAACGGTGAAAGAAACTCCCCCGCAACACATCTATTCTACGTGTATTCATGTATTGTGTGAGTAATTTAATTAGATTCACTTTCATACATGTACTTAAGGAGCGTTCAAGTATTACGTAACGAATTTGGAGGGGGTGGGGGTCTTGTAAAACGTTACGATGCGTTACAGGGGCGGGAGGGGGTTTCAACTACGCGTTACGCAACTTTTTTTATAAAGAGATTCTCTCACGCATTTTTTATAACTTTTTTTCTCAAAATTTTAAATGGAATAACCACTTGTAATTTTTTTTACCATTACCAAATTCCAAAGGATAGGGTCAAGTCAGGAAAACGACGTAATTAAATGTATGATTAGTAGTAAACATTTAATAAGACAAAAATGAAAAACTTTAATGCCACGAAAGAAGTATCTAGTCTACCGCATGGCAAAATTAAACGGTATTCAGACTAGTAAGACAACGGTAGTCAAAGTAAAATATAATATATACCTAGTCAGGTCATAAATTCTGTCACATGTTTAATGTAAAATAATTGTAACAAGTTTATTCATTATGTAACCATTCATATACCAAAATGAACTTAACAAAACATAGATTCTTATGACATTAAAGTTTATTCAAAATGACCTCCATGATTTTGAATACAAGCCTTCAATCTGCGCGGCCAGTCGTCTATCGCAGCACGAACGAGGTCCATGTCAATATCGGCGGCTGCCTTAATCAAGGATGTCTTGAGTGACTCCAAATTGGGATGAGGCTTTGAGCACGCCTTTTCCTCCAAGTGTTGCCATATCTTGTAATCTAACGGATTCAAATCTGGACTGGAAGAGGGCCAGTCTTCGTGCCGGATGAAGTCGATTTCACGCGCCGCCAGCCAGTCTTGTGTGCTCTTCGCTCTATGAGCTGGCGCCGATTCTTGTTGGAATACCCAGTGCCTGTTATTGAACATGGTATGAGAAACAGGTTCCACAAGGTTCGTCAGGACTGTATTTTGATACACAACAGCATTCGTTTTTACACCTTTCTCACAAAAATGTACCTCTGTTAAGCCCCAATAAGAAACTCCCAACCATACCATGAGCGAGGATGGAAAATG
Organism: Malacosoma neustria; assembly: GCA_963693495.1. NCBI lineage: Eukaryota > Metazoa > Arthropoda > Insecta > Lepidoptera > Lasiocampidae > Malacosoma > Malacosoma neustria. The sequence continues at coordinate 8,829,226 of OY856372.1, forward strand.
ACCTCGTTGGACACCCGGAATACGGTTGCTCGCTTCTTCACTACTGTGTGCGTAAATCTTATCATTTTGTTTGTTGTAGCTCTCTTCTACGGTAAACATTTTTTCATCCGAAAAAAGAATTTCCCGATATTTTTTTCCCGCGTACCGCTTCAACAAAGCGCGGCATCTCTTCAGTCTCAGGTCCATTAGACGAGCATTCAAACGATGTCCTGTTTTTCTTCGATATGCCCGAAGCCCTAAGTCTTCATTTAACACCCTTTTCACCGTGGTTCTGCTTAACCCCATCTGAAGGGCCAACAGTTTCTGCTTACGTTTGGGATTTCTTTGAATTCGTGCCTTCACAGCTTTTATCACTGCTGGAGTCTTAACAGACCGAGGGCGACCACTTCTTGACCTGTCATCTACACTAGAGTCTTCATTGTATCGTTTAATGGTACGATAAACGAATCTTTTGGTTATATTCAAATTTTTCAGTATGTTAAAAATTTGAATTGGCGCGTAACCGCAACGATGCAACGCAATAACTACAACACGGTCTTCTTTAAGCGTCCACTCCATATTTAAAAATGAGTAAAATTCTAAAAATATATACATTTTTATTTTCATGAACAATTCGAAATTCGAATTCAATAAACTTTTTTGTGGCCAGCGTTCTAAAAGAAAAGTTTTTACTGTGTGACAATACTTATGACCTGACTAGGTATTTCGTAAATTGGAAATTTGTTTTAGTAAACACTAAAGAATTACGATTTTTTAATGATCACCTTGAATACCGACTGCAACCCAAACTATAGCGTTGTTATTATTGATTGATAATGAGGCCTAAATATTTTTAATATATTGTTTGATTTGTATCGAAAAAAACAATCATTATAATGTTATAACCATCAATTATTTCAGTGATTGAAAGTGATTATGGCAAACTCTTTCAATATATTTCCTCCTTGACTCTAGAATTCTATTCAAGTCTTCATTTAATTCACGCTTTTGCTCCATCCGTTATCGTTGTTGGAGTGAATATTAAGTTCAGATATACTAGGTTTGCTATAAGTGCTGGGGAGTCGCCTTTCATCTATTGCTTGTGGCTATTCACTTTAGAAAAGTCAGCGTCATGGTACCGATGCAAATATGCGCACAGAAATTGAGTTTTGTGAGACAACAGCTTACTCGGGTTCCGTAGCGAATAACCGATGTCAAACCTAAGAAACTTATAAAAGAGAAGAAGAAAGAAGCAAGAATCACCAAAATAAAAATTAATTGACAAAATACAAATGTATTTCTTTCACCTATTCGATAAGATAAGACAAAGTAACCTACGTGTTGGGGCCTTTGATAACACGGCCGACATTCTTGTCAATACGACGACATGCTCTCTTACATATACTTGTTTTATTAATTAAATAAAACACAATTTAAAGTTTAAGTATAGTATACCAGATTAGTGTCGTTACAAGGGTTAAGAGTAATTATGTGAAAAAACTAAGTGGCATTTTTGGTTACTATTTTTAATAAAATGTCGATATTAATATGTTTTGAAAAATGAAGGAGAAAAAAGAACTAAATGGAATTTGAACAGGCACAGGGTACGTCGTGGCGTTGGCATCTATTACTCTCAGTAATTTTTATAAACGTAAGTATGTTTTGTACCTAATAATAAAGCTGTTTTATAATATTAAAATCATGCATCTGTCAGCTTTTTAGGTTTACATAGAAACTCTTTCCTTTCCATTTCCTCAGGGTTGGGACAAATTCCTATAGTTACTTCTAGGTCTGTAGTGAACCTGCGCAAATTAATTCTATTTTGCTTGACTATTGGAGTTTTTATACCGATAAAATAATGATTGCTTAATTTCATTTTATACGATTTTCATGATGTTATGAGACATTAGCCCGTGAAACCTTATCTTTGCTATGGTGACGTCACACGAATATCAGTTTTCAAACTAAACTTGTAACAAAAGAATGCAACAATATAAAATTAAGCGTTTTTGATAAAATTGTAATCTTTTGAAGGGTTGTTATTTTTTATCGTACATTCAATTTTAAACCTCTATTTTTTTCTTCGGTATATTTGCATTGTTGAATCATAGCAACCGTAGTATTGTGTTTCCGTCATGTGTACGTCAGGTGTATTTCAGATACGGTCCTGCGAAATTAAGGCCAGTTTATGTTATGTTATTAGAGACAAGCACGCAACAATTGTATGTTGCACTTTATAAAGAATACAAATTTAAGGAATTTTTAAAGTAAGCACGAATGCAAAATTATGCGCACATATTTATGTGTACATACACAATCTCCGTAATAGCCCCCTTCGCCTTTAAACTATTCAGAGACCTTTTCTAACGCTATTAGAACATACACGCTATATTTAAGAATATATTGAAAAATATTATTAAATGTTACACGCAAAAAGCATTTTAAATTCGTTGATGTTAATGTAAATAAATTAATAATTTTTACTGTTCCACCGAGTCAAAGTAGTACATTGTTTTTATTATTCTCTAAAAAATTTACATTCTTACTTTACAGCAATTATTATAAGCGAAGAAATTAACCTAAATTTGTTGACAAACTTTATAATATTTTACTTTTTTCAAAACGCCTTTTAAAAATAAATCTCCACCAGACTTTTGTCACATGCATATTTACATTTTTAACAATCACGATTTATGTTATTTACTGATTGCAGTGATTGATCATTATGTGTTCGATCACTGATAAATTCGTTTACTTATTACGTAGAAAACCGATATCGGAAATTTTTTACTTTATTTATTCTATTGCACAGGTTCAAAAGGTTACGAAAACCGATAAAAATATTATAAATGTGAAAGTACACCTCCCCTGTCTTTTATGTTTTCACGCCTAAAACGCGGAACCAATTTTGAAGAATTTCGATAAAGAGATAGATTGAACCTTAGAAGACATAGTAATAGGCTACATTTTGTTATAAAAGTAATACTTGAAGGGGGTGAAATAGGGGTGAACGTAATTAAGTTCTGTTTTTTTTATTTATATGGCAGAACAACGTTTACCGTGTCAGCTAGTTATCATTATTTTCATTTGTAAAATGTAAACTGAATTTGAAACGCTTCGACACTGATTTTATGAAAACCAGGTCCTTTTTACATATTTGGGATCGATATCCTGGATAATGCAACAGAGTCAGCAAAAATACTGTAGAAATGTCTATATGGCTCTTTGAAGACATTCGTAAGCAGTATGGTAATCTTATACTTCGCGGTTCGCTCTCCACTGAAATGTTAAGTTTACTATTATTTATCATATGGCTTTAGTGTTTTTTAAATGTAGTAAAAATTTCATAACTCATTAATACTTAATTATGAGTTTGGTTTAATTCTGAAAAATTTGAATTTGATACAAAATAGACATTTAGTCCACATGCAAACTAGCGTCTTCGATGTCATGCTGCATTAATTAAATATACTATACTACTATTACCCATGAACTTCTATGTAAAAAATAGAAAAAGTGTAGGCAACTTTATTTTTAGTGTGTTATGTAAAATATACGGAATTCGTAGCGCTGCCTTTAAGGCCAATGGCAATGTAAAACAATATACAGTGTAAACTCTTTATAACGGATTCCATTTAACGAAAAACTCCTTAAAACGTCAAAATTGCTTGACTTTGGTTGGTATAACTGGTTTTCTATACAATAATATAGCGTCACACTCCTCTATTTAACGACAACAATACGACATTCTAAATCATTAAGCAGTATGCAGTACTTTATAAGTTGCAGAAATTCGAACTTTTTTTCTCGTTCTATTGTTTGCTGTCCCTCCACCAAGCATCAAACATCAGCACTTGATGCAACGAAACTATTAGAAAAATAATTTTTATATGGTTAACTTGATTCGGCAGTATCTCAAGATATGAGTAAAATACATAAGAAAATACAATTAAAATATTGGAGAAGCAAATACACCAGACGCAGATAAAAAACTATACGCAATAAGTGTTGTCATTTGTATGAATAATACTATTCATATGATTGTAAAATGTGTACTATATTAGTAAATACATACATTTTATTATAGAATAGTAAAATAATGTATTTTATTTCTCTCCATTTAACGACCACGCTCTATAAAAATCCTCAGTCCGTTAACTGTCGTGATATAGAGTTTACACTGTATCATTATTGTAAATGTTTACGTAAAAGCGACTTTAAATTTCTGTGAGAATTCCCAGTGCAGACTATTATAGCCTTAATAATTACATTAAGTTTTTTACAAATATATGAAATCCGAGATTACTAAGATTTTTGAAGGTGAGGACATAGGACAAACGATTTGATTGGTCTAAAATGTAAGAGTAAATAATAATTACAGATATGCCTGCCAAGCCTGGTGCTATCGTACGGAGTTTTTCTGGTGCATTTGTCGGAACTGCATATTGCTACTTGGTTGGGCTTAGCAGCTCCTACGCTTTACATTCTCACCTACGGCCTTACGCGTAAGTTTAACATAATTATTTATTTTAACATTTTATAATTAAAGAATAACATAGCTCCAGTCCTGGAAATTTCTGGATATAATTTTTAAAGGTTTTTTACTCTATAAATCTTGTAAATGATTCGAAAAACATTTATAAAGATTATTATTACGTTAAAGTATTTTCATAATAGTTATACTTAAATAAAATCCTACCTAATAAACTAGGTTGTTATTAAATAACGCAGTCAAATCGTTCAGCCCGTTTAGAAGTTACAATGTAACAGATAAATTGGATAAGTCTTATTAATTTACCATGGTGTCATATGTCATCATGCATAAAACTATCAGCAGACAGGCTGATGGCTCACTTAAATGTAAGCGGGGGAACTAGAACCTATGCCGGAACCAGGAGTAGTCGTCATCCAAGCGGGATTGAGGACCTACCTAGAAATCCAGTACTGTAATAAAGATTTTGAATAATATGATAAAATAAAACTATTGATGAACATACCTAAAATGTGTACCTTCTACACGGGACTGTAATTGTCTTTTGGGCTTGATTAATGCATTAATGTGTAAAAAACCAAATAATTATAAATAATTCTTCTTAATTCCTCTTTATTTACGTGCTCTTTCTCTTTCGTTAGTAGTTTTTTTTATTGTTCTAGGACAGCAGACAGGCTGACGGCCCGCTTAGAATTTAGCAGTTACCATCGCCTATGGATGTTTGCAACACCAGTGGCATCGCGAACACGCTGCTGTCCCGTAAAGGTACAGGAACCTAAGTCACTAATGCCGGAACACAACACAAGGTTATTATGCCACTTAAGACCAAAGGTGGTCGCCATCCAGACGGGCTTGAGGCCCTATCACGTAGCTAGGGTGGGTTGTTTAGTCGCCTTTTACGACAGGCCGACCCCGGCCGCAGAGATTAGTATTTCTTCTCCGTCCCTGCACGGATATAAAGTAGTTAATTGTTAGCAGCCTTATTTATTATCTATCTTTTAGTAAGATTAGTCTTTTTAGATATGGACCCCTTATCGGGTGCAGGCCTTTTTTGTATACCAGAGAAAACTTTTACAGTTTCCATCGGCTTTCGGGGGAAAGGCCGATGGGGAGTGTGGGATTACCTCCCGAGGGAGACGCCTGCTCACCTCGGGTGGCCCTACCCACTAAAAACCCCAGCCGTCACTCTCTTTCTTAGTGGGGGCTCCGCAGAAAGATCGTTTTGGCATTGCTCAGCTGCTAATCGGGTGAAGGCCTCCTCCAATTTCTTCTAAGCATTTCTATTTGTCAATAATTTGCCAGTCGTTCCTTTCTGTTCCAATTAAATCACCACCTTTTCAGCCTGCCTACCCTTTTCCAATTGATTATATGCGAGATTATACATGCATTTGTAACCTTTCAGAATGTTGGTGCAGAGAAGCAGCGGATTCGTGGGGCGGTACTGTCGGATATCGTGTAATGGCGACAGTGGGTCTCCTCATTGTGGTACTTAGTCTAATCATATGTGCCTTTATACCTTTACATATCCAGCCTTTTGTATACGGAATATTGACAGGTAAGAACAAGCAATACATTAGTCATAATTTTTTTTATTGCTGAAAACAGCAGCCAGGCTAACGGCCCACACCCAACAGCAGGTGGTCACCATCGCTGATAGACGTTTTAAACAACACGGGCATTACCAACGCGCTGCTGGCCTCGCAGAGGAATTGGAACCTAGTTTACTAGTTGCGAAACAAAACACAAGGTCATTATGGCGGCATGTTTTTAAACCAGGGATGGGTGGTCTTCAGTCAAGCTTGGAGACTTACCTCCTAGCTAGGGTTTTCTGTTGCCTTTAACGGCAGGCTACTTCCCATTCTTATTGCGCCCCTGCATGGAGAAATAAAAATAGATATAAAATATATAAAATCCTTTTAGATATAAAAGGACTTACAAACTGAGTTTGTTACCTTCTTCTCTTCTCTTGTATATGAGTGACTTGACTAAACTAGATTTTCTTTCCAGGATTTGGATCATCATTAATATCAGCTCAAGTCGACGCTGTTTTATTTGACACATATGATTCCCGCCTCGCTTTAATTAGAGGGTTATGTTTTTGCGGACAGGCTGTGGGTCAAGCCCTTTTCCCTCATATAATCACAGCTTTAATAGACTGCTATGGTTATTCACATTCGTTTATAGTTATATCAGCAATAATGCTACAAACGCTGCCAGCTATACTATTACTGAAAGTAGATGAAAACATAAGAAGACCAGTCTCATTTTCCAGATATAGTGATCTAGCCAAAACTTATGCAATATTCGACAATGGTAAAGTTGAAAATTATTATGCAGCCGATTTACCGTTACACGATCTGAGTAAAAAATGTTGGAAAAGTCCATCCGACGACAATTTACACAGGGAACTAGATTACAAAGACGAGTTGGGTTATGAAAACGAAATAGTAGCAACTATAACTCCACCCCCTAGTCCAGAAGAAAAGCGTAGAAATATATTTGGCGTAGAAATTTTACCGGAAATACCAGAAGAAAGTGAGGAGAGTGATGATGAGGATCGTTTTGTAACAGACAAAGATAAAAACAGAAATAACATTAAACGATTAAGTGTTGCAATTAAAAGACTGAGCACTTTAGGGGACTCTTTAGATGATTGTATTAGTAAGCAGATAAGAAGGGATTCCCATCAAAGCGAAAATAGTGATAACAGAGAATATTCAGAGATCGAAGTTACATATGACAACATATCTCCAGTAACTGATATACAAAGAGAGAAGATATTTAATTCGTTTAGTTTCCGGTGCCAATCTGCTTATGCGAACATGCGAAGAAGAATTTGGATGCCTTCTTATAAAATTTATAGAATACGAAGAAGACTGGTATATTTCATGTACAATTTAAATGATACTTTTATAAAACCCTTAACCCGATCATTAGTATGTTGGCGATTTTATCCGTCATTACTTTTAGCTTTTTCGAAACTCAGTTTGACAGGAGTATCACTTGTGTTATTACCAATGGTTGGAACACGGACACATCCTAAGATTTCCACACTGGATTTAAACTTTCTATTATCGTTGTATGGATTTACATGGATTTGTTTCTTGCTAAGCATACCTTGGTTGGCAACAACACCCAAGAGGAACTATAAGTATATTGCAGTTTTTGGCTTAATGATTTCAACTGCAGCATGTTTTGGTAAGATTATTCTACTAAATGTATTTTAAATGATTCATTATTGTGTCCTTTTCTAATACTAAAGGAATTAGTATATGAATTGAAGAGCGGTTAAAGGAGACGAGAGATAGCTCTCATCTCATATCTAGTAAAATATGGAATCAAATCCAACGAAATAACTGAAACCAAATAAACAGAAAAGTCATTAAAGTTAGTGGAGTTAGTTCTTAACGTTTGTCGTGTCAGATATTTATGCACATTATATATATAATAAATTATATCTTCAGTCTCATCAGTCAGTCTTTATACACTGATAACTGATTTTTATTTCAATGTAAATTTATTAATTACTGTAAGGAAACTTTATGTTTAGACACAAACTGGAGATACTAGAGAGAGCAAGTTCTATAAAAACATAATAACTCTGATATATTTTTTACAGTTTTAGCTGAAGCGACTGACCATGACTCGATTTCAATTGGATGCGTGGTGGCTGGATTCGGGTACGGGGCCATTTCGACATGCTGGGAACCAACAGTACAGGACTACATGGGGGCTCGAAAATGGCCGAAAATTCACAGCCCTTTAGAAACAATTTCAGCATGCATTTTCACTATCTTCGTAGTAGGTATTTCATTCATAATTGACCAAGAAGGCGGTTTGCAGATGAGTTTATTTATATTAGCAATTGTTATGGCAGCAATAACTCTACTTTGGACAATACTATCTATAATTTCTTTGTACATCACAAAATTAAGATCTATGACATTAGGTAGACGGTGGATTTTATAAATTACTCTTAAATTATGGCTGTAAACGATACTCATACTTGATTAAGTCAATTTTTTTTATTTAATTATATTTACTGTAAGATATGAATTGTAGATAACATCACGTAACCCAGTAAATTATGTTTTATATATAATTCTTTTATTTTGAAGTGAAGCTTCTATATGGACGTTTGGGCCGCTCGCATATAGGCGCTCGCTATGTGGCCAGTCTATCTGCGCACGTCAGATTTTACTGTTACACAAAATCGTCAGATTTAGTACCGTTACGCGAGCTGCAACGTGCGCGCGGCAGCTACCTCCCCACCTCAGTGTACGTGGCCTTCAGCTTATGAAATTGTTTTCGTCATTATTAAGTATTACATGAATACAACACACGCAGACTTAAACGACTGTTTATCGAATGGTTCTATGAGTTTAGTAGATTGAATACGATGAAAATAATGAAATTAATAGTTTGGTTAGAATTAGTTGAAGATAAAGTTGGAAAAAAATAAGTTTAAAAAGTGCAGCAGATAGAGATGCATTGAATCTTAGCAGGACAGCTGTGCCGTTTAAAAAGAGAATTTGTACTATACCATTAAACGTGATGTGTATAGAATTGTGTATTTATGTATACTTCTTTATACTATCTACATTTGTAAACCTTCCCACACATTACATTTTTATTTATTTTATTAATCACTCCTGTCCATCCAAAGGTTGCCTGGAAGAGATCGCTTCAAGCGATAAGGCCGCCACTTGTACAATGTACTATTTTAAAATATATTATGTAATCTGTAAATTTTTGTACAATAAAGAATAATTAAATAAATTAAATAGAAGCACAACAATTATTGAGAAGTCAATCCTGGACATAGCGTTAAATATATTATACATTTCATTGCAAGATCGCTAATGATTTATTCAGAATATGGAACAAAATTTACGGGAAGTAATGAACATACTATGCCAATTATTTTAGATGGAGATTTTAATTGCAAGTTTAAAGATGAAAAATCTAAACCGTTGATTTCCTTTCAGAAAAATTTAATTTGAGGATGAATAATGATTCAAACTGTTCGACAACTAAAACAGGAACAACTATAGATGCAGTATTTACTAGATTTATTGAAAAAATTCAATCAAAAACTTTTGTATCATATTTTAGTTACCATCAACCAATAGTTATCCAAATAGGTCTCCAAATTTTTTTCTTCTAATCGTGAAGAGAGCTCCGCTGTAGCCTTGCGTTTTTAGGCATGTATTTTATTTTTAACGTATTTATTTTTATTTTACCAAATATTCAGTTTTTTTATTTTCTCAAGGCTTTATGTTTTCCCTCACGTCGTTTTTTTTTAATTATTTTTAATGCTTAGTTCCTACGCTCTGTACTTTAAAGCTTCGCTTCTTTCGGGCGTCCCTAGACGGCACTGTTATTTTTATTCGTTAAATACGATCCCCTTAATTTATATAAATAGAGGAAGTACTACGCTATAGTTAAAATAGGACAAACCAATATCTTAATATAGCACAAATAAACTCAATGTAGATTGAACATAATTTTCTGATCGTAATGTTTTATCGGCAGTTAAATGAGGTGGAAAATTACGAGTAGTCATTCAAAATAGATGTCAAGTAAACAAAGTTCTTGGCGTAATTCTATTGATGTTAGCACGATGTCCATTATCAGTAATGCTAACCTTGATATGTTAACATTAGATTGCGGCAAAATCATCATTATTCATAAATGGGTCTAGAGTTATAAACATGACGTATGTTGTTAAACATATCGGAAGTAAAGATTTGCGGTTTTAAGATTCATATCTCGAGATTGCGTTATCTGCGTATATTATTCGTATCTTTATACGTATAATGCGTTTACTTTGCTTAAGCATAAAGCTATGTTGAGTTCTACATCTGTTCTTATAATTTTATACATCTCCATTATGCAGAATCAGTATCAAAAAAACCAAATTAGTACGAAAAATAATAAAAGTTACACAATGACGTTATTTTCTGTTAAATTCTGCATTTCTCCTTATAGATAGCGGTCTAGGTAAATCTTGTTTTGTATGAAAAGCAAACAAATATCGCATAATAATAAAATGGAGGCTGGAGGAAATGAGGTGTCAAGTTATTTGTTTAATGTCAACCTAATCTTAGGTGTAATGTAAATTATATGACTCGACTGTGCTAAGATATACACCGTTATTCATATTGAACGGGGCTCGCTCGAGTGCAGCATTTATTCAATTAATTTACGAGACAAATGAACTGAAGTGATTTTTTTAACGAATGAGCTATTATCTGAAATAAGATGTAGTAATGGCTATCGAAAAAACAATCGACCCAAGAGGATATTTTATTTTGGTAAGCTTTTTTAATCAGTGTTTTTAATTAAATTGTGATAGTTAAGAAATAGTGTATCAAACTTTTTTACTCTTTAACAGATACTTTCAGCATTACCGCTGATAGCAAGCACGAACATCGACTGCCATGGCAGACCGTTTTATTGTGTGAATTCCACGCATTTTATGATTTGTGTGGACTTTGGTGGCGGATTATCGAGCACTATGGATGACTATATTTTAGCTTGTCCTGAACCCACTGTATGTGACAAGAATAATCTCTACGAGTGTGAATTTCCGCTGAGTACAACTGAAACTGGATCACCACAAGGATCTTCTTTTACAACTCCATCAACAACTATGGGAACAACATGGTCAGAAGCAACCATTAACACAATAAGTCCGACTACGTCGACAGATTTTCAGACGGCAGCGAGCACAGATATGAATGTAACTAATCAAATTGTGAATCAAAACAATGGCACCATTTTTCCGGAAACAACGACTGAATCATTTACAAAAGAAAATGCTAGTATTAGCACAACATCAAATGAGATTTTAAATACAAAAATAAAGAGTTCAACAGATACTTCAATGACAACCGAATCAATAAATACTATCGAGTCATATTCCCCTACAAATAGCGACAATTGGACAAAGCCAAAGACCAGTACTAGTCATAGTATACACGCATCGAATTCTAATGATACTACGGTGGTTACAGTTTCCAATGTTATTTATAGTTCGCCAGGTGAAGTGACAACTAAGAGAACGATTGTCGGAGAAACAATTATAATAAACTCTACAGCTAATGACAAGGTTACCACAGAGTCTAGCGATTTTTCTCAAATAACGAGCAACATACAACCAGTAGATGGCACACTTAGTTCAACAACGTCTAGTGATAATATTCAGACATCAAATAACATAGGTGAACCCATAGTTAATGTTAATTTAAATACAACATCCGATTCCTTATCAGAGGTGACAACTGAGATATTGATTAACAAAATAACAAATACAAACGGCTTTAAGACTGATGCTACAAATATTACAAAAGATATAGTGGATAACACAAAGGTTACCACAGAGGCTAGCGATGTTTCTCAACTATTTTCAACAATTACGAGTAACAATTCGACAAAACTAGTAGACAGCACGCTTAGCTCAAGTGCAGACGGCTTGAAGACAGATGTTACAAATACTATGGAGGAAGAAACAAAGGTTACCACAGAGACAAACAATATTTCTGAATTGTTTTCAACAATCACGACTAACTTGCCGATAACACCAATAGATAGCACGCTTAACTCAATAACGTCCAGTGGTAATATACAAACATCAAATTCTAATGTGAATGAATCCACAATCACTACAAATTCAAATACAACATCCGATTCCTTATCAGAGGTGACACCTGAGATATTGATTAACAAAATAACAAATACAAACGGCTTTAAGACTGATGTTACAAATATTACAAAAGATATAGTGGATAAGACAAAGGTTACCACAGAGGCTAGCGATGTTTCTCAACTATTTTCAACAATTATGAGTAACAATTCGACAAAACTAGTAGACAGCACGCTTAGCTCAAGTGCAGACGGCTTGAAGACAGATGTTACAAATACTATGGAGGAAGAAACAAAGGTTACAACAGAGACAAACAATATTTCTGAATTGTTTTCAACAACCACGACTAACTTGCCGATAACACCAATAGATAGCACGCTTAACTCAATAACGTCCAGTGGTAATATACAAACATCGAATTCTAATGTGAATGAATCCACAATCACTACAAATTCAAATACAACATCCGATTTATTATCAGAAGTGACAACCGAGGGTTCAATCAACAACACAACAAACTTAGACGGCATTATGACTGATATTACAAATACTATGGTGAATGAATCAAGGGTTACAACAGAGGCTAGCGATGTTTCTCAAACGTTTTCAACAATCACAAGTAACATAAACACACCCATAGTTACTGTACATTTAATTATAACGTCGGAGTCCCTACCAGAGGTGACAACTGAGACATTAATTACCAAAATAACAAGCACTGATGGCTTTAAGGATAGTTCTCCAAATATTACAAACGCCACGATTGACGCAAAGAGTACCACAGAGGTAAAAAATGTTTCTGAATTGTTTTCAACAATTATGAGCAACACTTCGATACAACCAATAGATATTACGCCTAGCTCTATACTTTCTAGTGATAATATCAATTCATCAATTACCAATATATATGAATCCATAACTTTAACAAATGATAATGTCACATCCACCTTGCTACCAGAAGTGATAACTGAGGGAATTATTGACAAAACTACAACCGTAGATAGTTCTAAGGATAGTTCTCCAAATAACACAAATACTACGGCGAATGACACAAAGGATACCACAGAGGTAAACAATGCCACTCAATTGTTTTCAACAATTAGGAGTAACTCTTCGATACAACCAATAAATATTACGACTAGCTCTATAACTACTAGTGATAATATACAGACATCAAATACAAAAATAGATGACCACATTATTATAACAAATTTAAATGCGACATCTACGTTGCTACCCGAAGTGACTACTGAGAGAATTATCAACATACTTACAAGCACAGATCGCAGGACTGACATTACGAATAATATCCCGAATAACATAAATGTTACCAGAGAGTCCAGCAAAGATAGCATGCTTACCTCAACAACATATAGTGATAATATAAAGGTAACTAATACTAATGTGGATGAACCCATAATTACTACAGATTTCAATACATCATCCAATTCACTACAAGTGGTGACAACTGAGGGATTAAATAAAATAACGAACGCTATTAGCTCTACAACTGATGTTACACTCATTACGACTCTCATGGATAGTGACAAAAACGCAACAGCAAATATGGCTAACACTTTGACGCAGGTGGTAAACAGGTCACTCACCTCAATAACACCTAGTGATAATATACAGACAACGAATACAAATATAGGTGGACCTACAACTGCCGCAGAATTAAATGCAACAACTGCCTCGCTACCAAAAATGACAGCTGGAATGATTAACAAAATAACGAGCGTTGACAGCTCTAATAGTAATGAGGCCAATATTATGGTGAATAATTCAAAGATTACCACAGAGCCAAACGTTATTTTTGGATTGTTTTCAACAACTACGGATGGCATTTTGGCACAACCAATAGATGGTGCAATTAGCTCAACAACGTCTTACAATAATATACAGATGACAAATGTAACTAATACAGATAAACCTATAATTATGAACAGTTCCAATTCAATACCTGTCGTGCCACCTGAAGTGTCGCGTAGACAAACAACGTCTAGTGATAGTGTACAGACATTCATTGGATTTGTTGATCAAATTACAACAACAGTTCGCTCTATGTCCAATGATGATGCAAATCTAACCAGTTATATAGTTAGTGAATCTAATCCAATTGGAGAGTCCAACAACAATGATTTAACTTCAACAACATATAGTGAAATGTCAACCCAAAAGCCAATAATGAAGAATCCGGTAAGCCTAAAAAACTCTAATAATACACATTCATCTACTTTAAATATAGGTAATCCTGTAATAATCAAAGAATCCAACGAGACTGCTAATGTAACTACTGCTGGAATAATAAGTACTGTAGACTTTACGAATAAAGAAGTATTAAATGTGTCTAATGTTACGACGAACGGTTCCCAAGCAACTACGTATCGAAACCAAGTTGTTGATTTATTGTCACAGAAAACTAATGATTTACAGACTAAATCAATAAGCATGACGAGTTCAATGACAACAAGTGACCAATTACATATTACAAATAAAGTTGATATGCTAACAGCTACAGATTCACATAAGCCAGTCTTATCTTCCCAGTACACGAAAACACTTCCAACGTTGATTAGTGACGTAGTCAGTGAAATCAAAACTACTTCGGAGTTAACCCCTGCTTCAGAGTTATTTACGACAAGCCATACAGACGGAAAAACAGTTATTACCTTCAATCCTCCAAAGTCTAGTGACTACTCATATTCAGCTAATATGAATAATTCTAATATGCATAAAAATTCAAATTTAAATCCCAGTTTATCACCAGAAGAGAAGACTGACGGATTAATGAGTTCAGTTGATCGAATTTATCAAGAGCTGTCAACAAGAAGTCCTGTTTCAAATTATAGAGAAGGTACTACGAAGACCACTACTATTGATTTATTTTCAATTATAATGAATAACACGGATGCAAACACTTTAATGAGTACTGATTCAAACTTGATACTAGCATTACCTACGACTAACTTGGTTAGTTTAACATCAACAAATACAAACAATATTTCGGATCCAACGAACATAATCTCAGTATCCACAACGATTAGTAATAATAGTAACTCCAAACCAAATATCGAGACTATTTCTACTTTTGTTAACACTGAACCAAAAAGAAATATCAATTCAGCTATTGTACCTGAAACGACAACTGAGAGACTGTTTAACGTAATCCATACTGCTTCGAACGATGTTCCGAAAATACACAGTACCGTGATGAGTGACATAAAGCAATTCTCAAGAATTCCTGATTTGAATTCAAGCAATTGGGAAAAATCAACAATAAGCCCAGTCAATCCTGCTACAGCAAGTGTCTATTCACTACTACTGGATAATAATGGTACTAACTTTATAAGTACGGAATCGAATATTAAATCGATCTTCGATGAAAAGCCAGCTGAAATGAGCTCTGTTGATTTTACACCTAATATGTTATACACTATTTACAACAATCCCATTACTGACATTTTTGAATCGTCAGTTATTACGATGGATGCAAAGAAAAATTCAACCATCACTACATTAAATTTAAATGATTTAAAGGATTCTGATATACATACAACCCAAGCCACAATAACTAGATATTCCAATATAATAAACAACTTATCGACAGAAATAACAACTGAGGGCCCCGATGACACAAAGACGACAACACTTGATCCTGTAACTTCTAAAATATTAAATTCACTCAAAATCAATGATCCTGAAATAACTCAGAGATCAATAACACAATATATTAGTTCCCCCAGTAAATCAACATTGAGTTATAAATTACATGCATCGAGCGCAGACATGAGACAGCCACCACTGGACACCAACACATATATGCCACCCAATTTCTTACCTGAAGGTAGAACAACTATATCCAAGGATACAAGAGAAGTGAGTCAATCACCTAGAACTCTTATTGAAAACTTATTTTCTACAAGTTCTAGAATTCTAAAGCCAGGCAAATGGAAAAGAATGGGAGCAAATAGTGATGAAGAAACTGTTTCCACAGACAACAAAACTCTAGCTGTCAGTGACACAGAAGAACTAGTTACTACTAGAAGGCCTGATGAAAAACTAACCCATTCATCACATTACACTCCTGCTCCTAAACATGACTTAATAGGAATAGGCACAATGATGAGTGACCAAATAAGATACTCAAATGGATTTTATACAACGAAGAACGTTGAATCTACGACGCCCCTGATTATTTTCTTAGTAAACACTAATAAAGCATTACATACCACGCCGGTAGGTGGACAACCTAAGAACTCTCTCCATAAACAATCACCAATAAGTGAAATAGAAACAACAACTGGTTTACCAGCTATAATTGGTAGTTATCATAAAATGGGTAATCGTGATAAAGTTGAATCAACCAACATACATGATTCTTCTATATCTGAAGATGATGAACATGAACAAGCAATTACAATGCATACATCAAATAATTCTAGTGATAAGAATAATGAGAAACAATCTACAAGTCTAAATAAAATCGGTGTTACTTCAACGAATTTTGATTGCACACATCGTAATCGTGGTCGGTACGCTGACCCAAAAAACTGTACGAAACTCTACATTTGTATTGGACAACGTCATCCTATTATAGGCACATGCCCAGCGAATACAGTATTTAGCGAAACATGGAAGCAATGTACAAATAACCTTTCCCATTGTGTAAGAAATAATCAGTTCCGCTGTATGCTAGAAGGGCGATTCGCTGATCTTATACAAGATAATGTATACTACATTTGTGTTAAAAAGGGCAATAATTCATTCATAAGAGTAAAACTGCAATGTTTAGTTGGTTATCATTTGAACAAAGCTACCTTAAAATGTGATATTAATGAAGAAGATAAAAGCCAATCAGAATCGATGAACACCAGTGCTTCTAAATCCGATACAAAATCTATATCAGATGAATCGAAGGCATCTTCAAAACCAGAATTTGAATGTTACAAAGAAGGCGTCTTCCCAGATCCGACAGATAGTACCAGATATTACGTGTGTACGAAATATAAATCTCAATATCGCAAAAAGAAGAAGAAATGCCACACCGATGAAGTATTTCATAAGGATAAGAAAAAATGTGTTGATGCGGACAGTATTGAACACTGATCGGGTTGCATCATTTGTTTGATGGTTCTTTATTGTCTTTCATATTGGAAGTTGATTATCATGTTACAATAATTGGTAATTTTATTTACGTAAGAGTTACACTGTCTTGTTAAAAAGTAATGGTTATTTCTTTATTATATTTGCAGATGTATAATCATACATTTTCTGGAAATTGATTATTCTATAAGTTTGAATCTTATTTTAAAAAAATTAAGCTGTTTTGCGATATACATAGATAATAAATTTTATAAATTTATAAGGTTTGAACGAATAAAATAAACTTCCACTAAGATATCGATTTATATTTATTTCTAAGATAAGTGAAATGTAGACAATCATTATCATGGATACATCGTCTTTAAAATTATGACAGGTAAGTAAATTTTGTGTAACACAGTGCACTGTACAAATTTTTGACGTAATGTTTAATTTGTGGATAAAATATATATTATAGTCACTCTATTGCTGAATATATATATATATATATATATATATATATATATATATATATATATATATATATATATATATATATATATATATATATATATATATATATACTATTAATGATTTTTTCGTTTATTATCAATTAATAAACTCGCAACACACAACAGGAAAACAAGAGCAAATTAGGTATAGTTTGTTATCGAACTGTACTTGATCACATTCTCGGCTTCCTATACGCAGCGCCACTGTCCAAAATAAACTGGTCTTCGTCATCTTTCTCTAACGTGACGCAGAACTGATTGGAAAATATGGTACACCTGACACCAGAATCACCTGGAACGCGAGTTTTTGGGCAGAAATAAGTAGCTCGTACTGGGCTGTTATCGTGCGTCACTCGAAATTTGTAATTTTTGCAATCAATTGGTCTGAACCGGGATGCTTCACTTTTGGACTGCACGTTATTCCATGTCAATGACCCACGATTAGAGTCCATCCTTCGTGTTTCTCCATTAAATAATTCTAAGGAAGATTTGGTTGAATTACCTAAAGGACATTTGTATTTCTCTGGAGATGAACATGTTCTCGTATATCCATTGAATATTGTGTTGCCAGCGCACTTGAATTTGATACCTTGGAAGCGACTTTTGTTAGGAATGCATAAGATGTAACCTTTGCAGCCGGGTACGTTGGGATCAGCGATCCTTTCGCTCCGATGACAACGATAACCTCGATTAATACCAGGTCCCATGTAGTTAATAGAATTTTCGCAAACTTCACTGGAGTCTTCGTTGCAAATCGTGTTTGCGGGACATATGAAAGCAGGCCCGACTAAGTTGTCCCCTTCACATAGCCTCACCTTGTTGGTACCTTCACATATGTAGCCGTAGGGACCACATTCGAAAACTCTTCTGCCGTGTGTGTTGAAAGCATTTATATTTCTAATCTGAAAATGTGAAAAACCATTTAATACAAAACTGAC
Source organism: Malacosoma neustria (assembly GCA_963693495.1). NCBI lineage: Eukaryota > Metazoa > Arthropoda > Insecta > Lepidoptera > Lasiocampidae > Malacosoma > Malacosoma neustria. The sequence goes on from OY856372.1 coordinate 8,847,880, forward strand.
AGACAAGCCTTACATGCAGTTATTAGTTTTATTGTACTAGATATAAAGGTGCCCCATATACAAAATCTGCTGCTTACGAGTATTAAAGAAGAGTTTCATTCAATCACTAAGTCTATCAGACTCGAATACGGGTAGATGATAGAAAATATTAGTTCCGGTTCTTTAATTTGTGATATACTACAGGTACCTGGTGGCTCAAAGGTATTAACACTCAGAGACGAATCTAGAGGTTCCGGATTTACGGTGGCATGCACAAGTTAAGCAGTTTTTCAATGTGCATATTATGGCATAATTTCCATGTATCGACAGTGAAGGAAATCGTGGGATACCGTGCATACCGTGGTGATCGGTATGTGTAACCCATCAATCCGCCTTGGATTAGCGTGGCCGGTCCTGCCCGTTCCCTCTAAGGGGAGACCCGAGTCCAGAAGAGGGACGCGTTAAGGGCTGTTATTATTTATTATTATACTACAGACAGACATATTATAAATACATATTACACATTATAAATTAATGATATCGACAGGTTTAATACAACAAACTACGATTAGAAAACTATATTTCGGGGTTTGTAGCACATAAGCGTGTATTATAAAGACAAATAATCCAAGTGTTAAATATTAGGAATTTCGTGATAGTGAAAGTTGAGCAGTTTCAGCACAACTTATGAAAAGTAAATAGGAAATAGGAAAATGCGTAACGATTTTTTCTGTGTCAAATGATTCGACTGAGGTATCACTTTCTTTGCGAGATAAATATAATATTAAAACCTAGTTTAAGTTTAGAATAAACAACGAATGAAATATACGCTCAATATCTTTAAAACAATATTGAAATCATTAATAACATTATATAGACTATTCGTTTCAATTCCAAAGGTTCTTTCAAAATATTTATATTTATTAAAAAAAATTTTTTTTTTAATATATCGGTCTTCTAAACAGAAAACATTCAACAACATGATTAGACTCACAAAGATTGATCTATATTTCCGAGAATGTTTTCCTCTGGAAGAAGACACAACTATGATACATTACAAATATTTATCCTACATCAAACAAACGCATACAAATACAAACACACACAAAGCTTATCTATCATATAATCTGTGAATAGAAATAAACTGTAGTTTAATTGTTGGTCTAAGCAAAGAATGATCTCAATTTGAACTTTGTTGAGGCAATAGACCCAGTAAATAAATCTACATGGTTACGAACGACATTACTCCCATGCGTCATGCGGTACATAAATATATGAATATAAATAAATACACAAGATAATTTGTTTATTTAGTTTAATATCGTACAACCCCACGCTTTTTAGAATATTGACATTAATTTTCTCGTCAGTGATTTTATTCATATGTTAATATTATTTCGTATGGAATTATTTTAACAAGGACTAGCCAGTTTTATATAAATAAAATGATAGAGGTCTGCAGTTGTGGGCGTATCACGGCATAACTACTGGATAGATTTCAATTAAATTGTTTAAATTTTATTTCTTAGACATTTGGCCTTTATCTAAAAAAATATTGCGATATCTTCATTTAATATAAAGTTATTAAAGTTTTAAGAAATAAAGATTTGATGTGTGTTTTCTTGCCGCGGAGAAATGGGACAAACGGTGTAGCGCGCATGCGTACGAAGTCGCGGATATCTAATAGTCTATACAAATAAATAAAATTGAAGAGTCTGTTTGTAATATTAAAATAACCACTTTTTACTAAGTGCATTCGAACGTATACGCGGTACATATACCAAAACAACATTTTTTACAATTTTTGTCTGTCTGTCTGTTTGTTCCGGCTAATCTCTGAAATGGCTGCGCCGATTTTGACGAGACTTTCACTAGCAGATAGCTGATGTATCAAAAAAATAGTTTTTGTTAAAAATGATAAGTTTCGGAAATTTTATATTCTAATTTAAGTTGACCTCAGATTTATATCATCAATCATATGAAATAGGGTCCAGCTTAGGCTGGACATAGTAGGTTGAATTTCCAATTTAAGTTAACAGATTTATGTCATCAATCATATGAAAAGGGTTTAGCTTAGGCTGGACTTTGTAGGTTCGAACGTACGTATTCCGGAGGCGCACGGTTACACACACAACGCATAACAGTTGCATTCGATAATACTGACTGTTTGCATATTTCATTTATATTTTAGGGTTTATAGGGTTTGTAATCCAAAATAAACCTTGTGTTATATCCAAAAAAATTCTGCCCAGTCACTATTCCACGCGGACGGAGTCGCGGGCACAGCTAGTAATAAGAATGCACTTAATAAAAAGCGGTTATTTTAATATTACAAACAGACCATCCGATTTTATTTATTTGTATAAATAATTTAATGTTTTAAAACAAAACACATAAATACACTCACACCCATGTATATAATATATCATATATAATTTAATATAGTTACACTTTCCTTAATGTAGACGTTTACAAAGAACGGATTTTACAGAAATCCTATACAAAATTTTCATCAATAATTTATATGACAGAACAATGTTTACAGGATCACCTAGTATTAGATATAGCTAGAAATAATTATTTAGATACTTACCATAAAAACAATAAATACACAAAATCCGAAGAAATACATGATTGAGTGTCGTCAAGGTTGCTCTTGGAGAGACTAAAGGAAACTAACGGACTTCATTTGCTTTCTTCCGCCTACCTTTTTGGTTCAATTTACATTTTTAACACCTCGCCACCACAATGTAGATTTGTTACAATGTCACAGTTAGTTTAACGGTTCTTTAAAGGAGTTATGGATACCGTACATTTAACTTTGTTATTGCTATGAGACCACTTGTGCTCACAACACAAGGTTATTATGGCAGCATATTTGAGACCAGGTGGTTGCTGTACGGAAGGGCTTGGAGCCCTATATATATATATATATATACCTAGTTAGGTCATAAGTATTGTCACACAGTAAAAACTTTTCTTTTAGAATGCTGGCCACAAAAAAGTTTATTGAATTCGAATTTCGAATTGTTCATGAAAATAAAAATGTATAACTTTTAGAATTTTACTCATTTTTAAATATGGAGTGGACGCTTAAAGAAGACCGTGTTGCAGTTATTGCGTTGCATCGTTGCGGTTACGCGCCAATTCAAATTTTTAACATACTGAAAAATTTGAATATAACCAAAAGATTCGTTTATCGTACCATCAAACGATACAATGAAGACTCTAGTGTAGATGACAGGTCAAGAAGTGGTCGCCCTCGGTCTGTTAGGACTCCAGCAGTGAAGGCACGAATTCAAAGAAATCCCAAACGTAAGCAGAAACTGTTGGCCCTTCAAATGGGGTTAAGCAGAACCACGGTGAAAAGGGTGTTAAATGAAGACTTAGGGCTTCGGGCATATCGAAGAAAAACAGGACATCGTTTGAATGCTCGTCTAATGGACCTGAGACTGAAGAGATGCCGCGCTTTGTTGAAGCGGTACGCGGGAAAAAAATATCGGGAAATTCTTTTTTCGGATGAAAAAATGTTTACCGTAGAAGAGAGCTACAACAAACAAAATGATAAGGTGTATGCACACAGTAGTGAAGAAGCGATCAACCGTATTCCGCGTGTCCAACGAGGTCATTTTCCATCCTCGCTCATGGTATGGTTGGGAGTTTCTTATTGGGGCTTAACAGAGGTACATTTTTGTGAGAAAGGTGTAAAAACGAATGCTGTTGTGTATCAAAATACAGTCCTGATGAACCTTGTGGAACCTGTTTCTCATATCATGTTCAATAACAGGCACTGGGTATTCCAACAAGATTCGGCGCCAGCTCATAGAGCGAAGAGCACACAAGACTGGCTGGCGGCGCGTGAAATCGACTTCATCCGGCAAGAAGACTGGCCCTCCTCCAGTCCAGATTTGAATCCGTTAGATTACAAGATATGGCAACACTTGGAGGAAAAGGCGTGCTCAAAGCCTCATCCCAATTTGGAGTCACTCAAGACATCCTTGATTAAGGCAGCCGCCGATATTGACATGGACCTCGTTCGTGCTGCGATAGACGACTGGCCGCGCAGATTGAAGGCTTGTATTCAAAATCACGGAGGTCATTTTGAATAAACTTTAATGTCATAAGAATCTATGTTTTGTTAAGTTCATTTTGGTATATGAATGGTTACATAATGAATAAACTTGTTACAATTATTTTACATTAAACATGTGACAGAATTTATGACCTGACTAGGTATATATATATATATATATATATATATATATATATATATATATATATATATATATATATATATATATATATATATGGTGACTGACAAAACCGTCCAAATTCACACAGAAGAATCTTTAGTAAAAGTTATGAGAAACATATATTTTAGTTTAGTATCACATAGTACAAAAATGTTGAATAATCAGCATCACAAAGTCATCCAAAGAACTCACAATTTACATAATACGGAGCGCAAGTGTCAATGACCTCTCCATCAGTACCGCAAAAAACTGTTACAATGACCTAGTACGAGGCCGAGGACGGCATTGCATCTGTGCGAGCGAATACGCACTACTCACTTACGATATTTACGCGGGAGTGACAGAGACAGGTAATAACAGGTTAACGTACGAAATTTGCACCATATGACTATTTTGTACGATTGAATTAGTGACCATATTTTCCTTGGAATGAAATATTTTATGGTGAAAATTTTACATACAATTTATTTTTGCAAAAATAGGTCCTTAAATGATGTTTAGTGCGTTAAAAAAAATTTGGACGGTTTTGTCAAAGTCACCCTGTATATATATGACAGCTATTTATACTACAACGTAAGTATAATTTATTAAAGTTAAGGGTGTCTGGCGGGGGGTTGCAACCTAAATATGTCCGACGTGACTTTTAATGTTATTCCGAAGAAAATATTTAAAAAATAGACTAACATATTTGAGGTATTATTTCATACATCTTTACTCTCTTTTACCTGCCAAAGTAACCGCAATCCAAACTTCATAGTCGCTGATCGTTTTTACCTGTGCCCCTAGATTTGCAATGTTAAGGAATGTTTAAAAATAGGACCAATAATTTAAATGCATTTATTGTAATTAAATGACTATAGGTATTTTTTTTACTCGTCGTCAGAGGACGTATCGCTGCCACTTTCTGAGCTCGACGTTGCATCCACTCGTCTTGAACTTACACCAGTCTTCGCCCTGTTGGATAAATGTTTTGTAAAAATCATTTATTCATTTACTTTAAACTTGGATTGCCGTTGATGGTTGCCGTAAAACGTGGCCATACCAGCGAAGGCGACACTCCTGCAATTTATGCGCAATGTCACGGACATGAAGGCTGCCACGAATGCGAGAGTTCCTAACGCGGTCCTTCCACGTTACTCCACGCACCCAGCGAAGCATATTCATCTCCGAGACTTACAGTGCCTGCTTGTGTCGCTTCAGCACCGGCCACGTTTCACATCCGTATAAAAGGACAGGCCTAATGATGGTCTTACAGACCTGTCCCTTCAATTTAACCGGTATTTTGAGGTCACAAATGACACCAGTCACCTCACGCCATTTGGCCCACGCGGGAGCATTGCGTGCCTTAACGTCGCAATCAATGTCACCAGACGTGTGAAATACAATTCCCAAGTATATATCCAGGACTTTAAATACCACGCGGAGTCATAAAAAGGAGGGGGGGGGGGGCTTTGGATTTCATAATGTAGTCAATGCCCTCTAAAGGAAAACTTTCACTTTTTCGAGCTGTTATCAAATATGGCAGCGTTTATTTATTATATATAACCTGTAATCATATAACCTGTAAAACTTTTGACGCAAAATGGCAAGTGCTGTATTATCAAAGACAATTATAATTTCTGTACAAAAAAACATTGAAATACGTATTTATGATTTACTCTGTGAAAACTAGACAGGTAAGATCTTCTTATATACTATGAATGGTCACACAAGGGAGGGAGGGGAAAAAAACAAAAATAGGTCACGTAGGGTAGGCGTATGGCTGATGGTACGTTCCCTAACACGTATAAAGCAGAAAGACAGTTCCTTAAAAGTATTAAGTTGGTCATTTGTACTCACATTCGGTAGGCTTCCGCAACGGAGAGCGCTGAGGGATGCAAAGATACTGCCAGGTCTTCAGGTTTCTGTTCCTGTAGGAGTTTTTGGACTTCTTCAGCTGGCCTGTTCAACATTACGCTTAACACTTGAACGCTGGCGGAGGCGGATTCCTCGAAACCACATTCGGCGAGGTACGTCACGGCTGCCTGTAAATAATGAAAACTCGGTATTACCTGACGATCCCCGTTACGCAAACGTGCAGGAGCGAAGAAAGAATACTGACTTCTGCGGACTCGGTCAGCCTGTCATAAAAGGCGACAAAACAACCCTAGCTACGTGGTAAGGTCTCAAGTCCACCTGGATGGCAACTACCCTATGTCATGTCTTGTACCCATAAAACAAGCGCTCAATTTGGGACCACATAGCAGTGTATGAACTGTCCCAATATATTTATTTATTTTATTGTGCCCCTGCTAAAAACAGTACCGGATAGCGAATCCTAAGTTTCCAAATCAAAGCCATTGGGAATAACCGCCTTTATGTCGATATTTTAGAACATGATAAATGTTTTAAAATTAATTTGGCGGATTGGATAAAACTGACCTAAAAACTCTGGGTTGTCTGGAAGAGATCGCTTTTAGCGATAAGGATTTCAATATAAACTACTTTTATACAATATACAATAAAGTGTTAACTATCTATTTAAAATCGAGTTTTTTAATGATTGGCGGAGCTGGGCGTTAAGTCGGCCATTTTTCACTCGTGACCTGCCATTGCAACACTCGGGAGCAGCGAGCACAATCACGTCTTTTTTATCATGGACCACTTAAACGTATCATACGCTTTTTATTAGTTATTTTCTTTATATCTTTACAACTTTTCGGAACCCACATTTGAGTTTTTTTTGGTTTGAGGTATGTGGTTCCCATTCAGGCTTCGAGTGGTAGCCACCTCCAAGAGAAAGATCAGGGAAGTAATACGCCGGGATGTAAATGCCATCAGGTCTTTTGAATCCTGCCCTTTGTAAAAAGGAATAAACCTTTTTGTTCGCATTGAGTGTTTCCTTTTTTAAATTTCTAGACACATGTCAATCCCGCGGCCTGACTGGTTTGTCGAGTCCCGGGGCGTCGGCACTGGTTGTAGTGGGTTTCCAAAAAAAAAGTAACACGAAAATTGAGTATAAAATATTGTAAATACTAGTTTGTTGTCATTTAGTTTTTACTCTATGTACTTACTGCAGCGATTCCTTGTTTTCCTACGGCAGCAGCCCGTTGAGCTACATCGGCTATAATTTGCGGATTCGATGGAACTCCAGAAGCCTCTTCGCGTTGTAACTTCCGTATGGCAGTGTCAACTGTCTCCCATACGGGGTCCGCCTTATCTTTCGTGTCTGAACATAGCTCGATTATGTTTGATACTGCGTTTGCGGATAACCTGCACAAATTATTCTATTAAGATTCTAAATTATATTTTGGGTGTGGCAGCAACGCGCTTTTCTGAAACGATTCGCACATCTCCTTTCTCGCTCACACAACAACAGTTTCATTAACATTTATTTATATAGTTTTGTTAGCATTGGCCATTTTTATAAATATATTTAGCACACTTTTCCCCAATAGAACATGGAATGGACATTCGTTTACTAGGGACTTATAAAAGGCGACAAACGTATTTTTTCATTTTCTATCCCACAAAGGATGCAAAGTGACCAGAAGAGTAATCCCAGTGAAAATTTAATTTTAGCCACATATAATGGTATATTATCGGATAACCTAACCCGGTTCAGGTGAGATTTCTATGAGTTTATGAATAATATATTATTTAGAGATAGTAGAGCATTTAATTCTAAGGAAAACCTATCTTTGGACAGCATGATACCATGGAAGAGTTCAAATATCTTCAAAACTGAAATAAAAGTACTTACTTAGAAATAAAATTAAGATCTCTGCTTTGGACAGGATGTTTTTTGAGAATATACAATGATATTTCGATGCGGGAGTGAAAAAATAGTCCAAAATATCACAAATAAATAATATATAGTTGTCTAGCATGCTTAATACTATCGCACTGCTTACTTTAGGAGTAGATGAAGCTATGTGATTTGTTACAGTATGTTAATTATGATCAAATCAAATCAAAATATACTTTATTGCACACATTACATTAAATCAAGTGATACATATCTTTAAAAAAGCACAATGGGCGGTCTTATCGCTGAAAGCGATTTCTACCAGACAACCTTTGGATGGATAGAAACATACAGTTAAGAAGGAAGAAGGTAATTTTGCATGCTATTACATAATATATATATTCAATAAGAATACACACATACACATTCATATATACATACCTAGTCAGGTCATAAGTATTGTCACACAGTAAAAACTTTTCTTTTAGAATGCTGGCCACAAAAAAGTTTATTGAATTCGAATCTCGAATTGTTCATGAAAATAAAAATGTATACTTTTAGAATTTTACTCATTTTTAAATGTGGAGTGGACGCTTAAAGAAGACCGTGTTGCAGTTATTGCGTTACATCGTTGCAGTTACGCGCCAATTCAAATTTTTAACATACTGAAAAATTTGAATATAACCAAAAGATTCGTTTATCGTACCATCAAACGATACAATGAAGACTCTAGTGTAGATGACAGGTCAAGAAGTGGTCGCCCTCGGTCTGTTAGGACTCCAGCAGTGATAAAAGCTGTGAAGGCACGAATTCAAAGAAATCCCAAACGTAAGCAGAAACTGTTGGCCCTTCAGATGGGGTTAAGCAGAACCACGGTGAAAAGGGTGTTAAATGAAGACTTAGGGCTTCGGGCATATCGAAGAAAAACAGGACATCGTTTGAATGCTCGTCTAATGGACCTGAGACTGAAGAGATGCCGCGCTTTGTTGAAGCGGTACGCGGGAAAAAAATGTCGGGAAATTCTTTTTTCGGATGAAAAAATGTTAACCGTAGAAGAGAGCTACAACAAACAAAATGATAAGGTGTACGCACACAGTAGTGAAGAAGCGAGCAACCGTATTCCGCGTGTCCAACGAGGTCATTTTCCATCCTCGCTCATGGTATGGTTGGGAGTTTCTTATTGGGGCTTAACAGAGGTACATTTTTGTGAGAAAGGTGTAAAAACGAATGCTGTTGTGTATCAAAATACAGTCCTGACGAACCTTGTGGAACCTGTTTCTCATACCATGTTCAATAACAGGCACTGGGTATTTCAACAAGATTCGGCGCCAGCTCATAGAGCGAAGAGCACACAAGACTGGCTGGCGGCGCGTGAAATCGACTTCATCCGGCACGAAGACTGGCCCTCCTCCAGTCCAGATTTGAATCCATTAGATTACAAGATATGGCAACACTTGGAGGAAAAGGCGTGCTCAAAGCCTCATCCCAATTTGGAGTCACTCAAGACATCCTTGATTAAGGCAGCCGCCGATATTGACATGGACCTCGTTCGTGCTGCGATAGACAACTGGCCGCGCAGATTGAAGGCTTGTATTCAAAATCACGGAGGTCATTTTGAATAAACTTTAATGTCATAAGAATCTATGTTTTGTTAAGTTCATTTTGGTATATGAATGGTTACATAATTAATAAACTTGTTACAATTATTTTACATTAAACATGTGACAGAATTTATGACCTGACTAGGTACATATATATTCGTAAACAGAAAAATAAAATAAAATACATTAGATATTCAATTATTCAAAGAATTATAGTCTATATTATATACACACACAGCCATAGCATAAAATATGCAAAATAATATGTCTCTTTGAACAAGAAAATGAAGGCTTTCCAACGCAAAGCAGCAAACATCACATTTACAACACAGGTGAATATCACTTACTTCTGGACTGGCGACCTAAGATCCTTCTTTTCGGCTTGCTCCTCGCTATTGTCATCGAATTTGAGAATGTCCGCGGCCGCAGAACGCATCTTTGACTTTACATCTTCATCTAAACAATAAAATGTGTTTTTATTAATATCACATAGTGAGTTCGAGTCGTGGCACTCGGAATTTACACGAGCTGCTAAATAAGCATCTATCCGTGCAGGGGCGGAGAAAGAATACTAACCTCTGCGGCTGGGGTCGGCGTGTCGTAAAAGGCGACAAAACAACCCATCCTAGCTACGTGGTAGGGCCTCAAAGCCCGTCTGGATGGCGACCACATTTGGTCTTAAGTATGCCGTCATAATAACCTAGTGTTGTGTTCCGGCATTAATGACCCAAGTTCCTGTACTCTTATGGGACAGCAGCTTGTTCGCGATGCCACTGGCATTGCAAACATTCATAGGCGACGGTAACTGCTAAATTCTAAGCGGGCCGTCAGCCTGTCTGCTGTCCGACAGCAATAAAAAAAAAAGCAATAAAAAAAAGCAGCACAAAGAGGTGCGGAAACCTGATATATGTACTGTCAGACAGCACCAGAAACCCACACAAGCAGCCCCCATCTGAAACATTAATTTAGTATTGCTATGTTTTATGGGAGTGTTACCTTGGTATTGATAGCAGTTACACATTGCATTGAGTAATTTCTCAACGAGTCTCGTGCGTTTGGCGTGTCCGAACACGATGAGCTGCGACCACGCTTGCGCCAATCTGTCGCCTGCGCCGCCCAACTCCAGTGTTTTTATTATCTGTTAAAAATATATCGTGAATTCTGGTCATATTAGATATAAAATCCTAACTAATATTATAAATGCGAAAGTAAGTTTGTTTGTTACGCTTTCACGCCTAAACCGCTGAACCAATTTTGATGAATTTCGGTACAGTCATAGATTGGACTTTGAAGAAGGACATAGGCTACTTTTTTTAAATTCATGTGCCGGATCAACTAGTAACTTAAAATATTTACTGAATCTAAGTCACCTCTGACTGAGATAATTCTTTACACAATTTACACTTAAGTTTTAAAAAGTTAAATTTATGAAATTGTGAAAAAATTTGTAAATTATTAATCGAATTTTAATAGCCCCAAAGGGCTGATCCAGATTTGACTGCTCATTTTTATATTAGTCGACTGGTTTGGCCATGTCGAGAGAATGAATGAAGAACGATTGACGAATAAAGTGTATAAGGCGAGTGTGAATGGAAGCATTGGAAGGGGTAGACCTAGGCGGACGTTTCGAGACCAGATCAGGGACGTCTTGAAAAAAGGCCAGGTCAAGAGTACCCTAAACCGAAGGGCATGTATGAAGGGAATAATGAAAGTGGACGAAGCGAAACATGTATGAAGGATCGTAGCAAGTGGAAAGAAGTGGTCTCTGCCTACCCCTACGGGAAAGAGGCGTGATTATATGTGTCTATGTGTTATTTAAATATTGTAAATATATTATATGTATTAATTGAACGAACGTTCAATATATGTATATTGCAGCTGAATATAAATAATACTTTTGTTTCAAACATATACATATATTTAGAAGTTTGCATATAATGTATAAAGCATTGAATTTTAAACAATAAAAATATTGTAATAAATTAACTATATTATATTCAAAAATAATAATATTCATTAATACTGATGTGAGATTGATTTAACTTACCTCTTCCATCACTGTTGGTTCCGGAACATAAATATTGGGGACTAATGTGTCCAGTAATTGTGTAGTTTTCTCAAATGGTGCGTGCCTAATAAAAAAAATTAAAAATCTTATTGATGTCGTCTTTGGCTCATGTTAGCAAAAACTTCAATTCAACATTTTATTATTGAAATTTTTGATGCTCACGTGTCACATATAAATTATTTTTTAAATCTGCTCGAAGGATCAAAAAATACATACTTTTGATATTTAAAAAAAAATCCTTACTACTTATGGACTATCTCTTTTTGGAACCAATGAAAAAATATTATCAAATATATATATATTATTTAAAAAGTTTTACATTTCAATACACGACAATTTAATTGTTGTTGATATAAGCTGGCCATAATTTTTTAAATACTTCTCTGAATACTATTAAAATTTACAACGAAAATGGATATTTAAATAAAAAAAAAAACAAATAAAAGAAAAGACAACGATACCTGCATGCAACAGTAACATAGTGTCTATAGTAAATGCTTTCTTTATATGCATCTCCAACAAGTTTATAATTGTCATCTTTCATAAGTAATCTGTGGACTCTTTCAGCCATATTTAAATCCTAAAAACATGAAAATCCTTGTGGTATATTTTATCCCAGTTGTGTTATGTATAAATAAACTGATACTACAAAGACTTTTTCGACTGACTGTTCTCAAGACACCACCAAGCTCAGTATTTAGTTTGTTCAATTTATTTTCTGCCAGATAAAATTCTGCAGCTTATAGACATCTCGTCAGTTTATCTTTAACTAAAACACTACTGAGTGGCATTGAGCCTTTCAAGAGTGTGTATGCGAGTAGTCGTGGTCTTGCTGTTGTTTTTAAATGAATTTCCAATTGAAATATTTCTATTTCAATAAAAATCCTTAGCTATGTTAATGCATAACCCATAACTGATCCGTGCAGGGGCGGAGAAAGAATACTAACCTCTGCGGCCGGGGTTGGCCTGTCGTAAAAGGTTACAAAACAACCCACCCTAGTACGCGGTAGGGTTTCAAGCCCGTCTGGATGGCGACCACCTTTGATCTTAAGTATGCCGCCATAATAACTGTGTTGTGATCCGGCATTATTGACCCAAGTTCCTGTACAGCAAGTATGTTCAGACAGTCTGTTCAGTTGAACAGACAGCAGTGTGTTCGTGATGCCACTGGCGTTGCAAACACCCATAGGTGACGGTAACTGCTAAATTCTAAGCGGGCCGTCAGCACGTCTGCTGACCTGTGTATTTGCGTGGTCTTCAAAATACCACACTTGATCACAGGGAAGAGGGGGTGGAGCTCAGTTTTTCATTTCAAACATTTTTCTCTGTAAGTGAACGAAATTGATTTGTTCTTTGAGAAAAAAAACTACATAAAAAATATGAATCATTACGTCAAAAATAGAGAGGGAGTGTTCTTATTATAATAAGGATGGTCACTAAGGGGTGGGAGGGGGTAAAAAAGATATGTAAAAACTAAATCAAGTGGTAAAGATACAATCCCCAAACAGCTGTACTTCAGAAAGAATATGTCACTGTTACTAAAATCAACCATTAAGTATCACAAATGTTTTGTGACATTTAATTTGATAATTAAAATATAAATAAGTTAAAATTGACAATTAATTAAAATACTATTTAATATTACTTTTTAGTATTTATATGCTAGCCGACCCCACCCGCTTCGCTGGTCGAATAACAGAAAAAAGTAAATCTAAAAATATGAGTTTTAGTACGCATGCGCGCTAAACCGCTTGCCCCACTTCTCCTATAAAAATCGCTGTTTCTTAAAACTTTAATAACTATATTAAATGAAGATTTAGCAATAAATTTTTTAGACAAGGGCAAGTGTCTAATAAATAAAACTTATAAAAGTTCAATGAAATCAATCCAGTAGTTTTGCCATGATGCGCGCACAACTTGTCTTGTCCAAGGCGTATTTCTATGGTAACGAGATGTAATAATTATTATTACCTGTAAATGATCACTGCAGACACTCATAGCTGTTATAAAGAAATTGGTGTCGGTTGGCAACTTTGCATCCAATCTCTCCCGATTTTCTAAATCACTAAGTATTGTCGAGAGAATATCAACACGCAGTCCTCCTGCCAATGTAATAATTAACGAAACATGACAAAATATACTTCATCAGAATATTTGACGCAATTCAGTGGTATCATTCTATTTGCTAGGCGATAGGGCTCCAAGCCCGACTGGGTGGCAACCACGCTGGTTTTAAAACATGCCGCCATAATTACCTTGGGTTGCGTTTAGGAATTAAAAAAGCAAGTTTCAGTTCCACTTCAAGGCCGGCAGTGCGTTGGCAATGGCATCTGGTGTTGCAAACGTTTATAGGTGACCTCAGCTATTAAAAAAAAATCTTGAAAAACTAGTGGTAGTAGTATTTTAAATGTAATAATTCAAGAAGGTAAGGTATTGGAGTCATAGCTATGATCAAAAATTGACCTCTAAAACTTCAGTTGATAAATAAATATATTGGGACAACACAACACCATCTAGTCCTAAAATAAGTAGCATAACATTAATGTTATGGGTATTAGACAACTAATATACTACATATAACTACTTTAACTGATTTCATATATTATTCATCGAATAACTTTCACGTAGAATAACTTCAAGTTTTAACTTTTGCATTGCTTTATACTCACGTTCTTTACAAAACAGGCATAGTAAGTAATAGTACGCTGATAATCCAGGTTGAATACCCATCTGTCTGAATTCAGCTAGGATTTGCAATGCAAACTCTTGCAGTATTTTCCCACCACCCCACGAAGACACTGATTTGAGACAACATGTCAATGTCTCCTCATTGGGTGTAAGACCCTAAGGAAGAACGAAATATATAAAAAAAATATGCAATACTGTATTGCCGTGTTTCTAAAATCATCCGATTCTTCTTCTCCTTCCATTCTCCTCTGTTAGCCGTCATCTCAACATTCACACCATTTTTCTCCATATCATCTTTTATGCAATCCATCCATCTTTTCTTTGGTCTACCTCTTCTCATCTATTCATTCACTCTCATTTTAATGTGTATAACATTATCCGACTATAATAAGAAATATTTTATTCAAGGGGCAACCTACAAAAGCACATAACAGTAACTACGGAATTTCAACACAAGCAGTTGATGTAAGACCTTGACAAATTCAAAAGATAATACGAAAAAGTTAGATAAGTCCCTGAAGTGAAAGTTAAGTAAACTAGGATTCGATATCAGTATAATAGTTGATAGCAAAAAACATAAATCATGAAAACTATTATAGTTAAGTACAAACCAAACTTGACAGAAAAAAAACTACTAGATACTAATACTAAGTACTGTTATTTTTCTGGAAATACATTTTTGATATCTTCATCATCATCATCATCTTTGCGTTCTATCCCGGTTGCAGCCCAAACTCTCGCTTCGGCGCCCGGGGTCCGCTTTCCGACTTTTTCTTCTCCACTTCGCACGGTCTTCAGCATCCCTGGTAGTGAGCCCATTGGCACGCATATCACCCTTTACGACGTCAAGCCAGCACTTTTTGGGTCTACCTCTCCTGCCGGGGCCCGGCGGAGGCGGCATGGCCAGACATTTGTTACCCACGTAAGCATCCGGTTGCCGTAAAACGTGGCCGTACCAACGTAGCCGACACTCTTGTAATTTGTCCGCAATGTCACGGACATGAAGACTGCCGCGAATGCGGGAGTTCCTAACGCGGTCCCTCCGCGTCACTCCACACATCCACCGCAGCATATTCATCTCCGTGACACGCAGCTCTTGCTTGTGTCGCTCTAACACCGGCCACGCTTCACAGCCGTATAAAAGGACAGGCCTAATAATGGTTTTATAGACCTGTCCCTTCAACTTTACCGGCATCTTGGGGTCACAAATGACACCAGTTACCTCACGCCATTTGGCCCACGCGGCAGCAATGCGTGCCTTGACGTCACAATCGATGTCACCAGACGCATGGAACACAGATCCCAGGTATTTCACTTGGTCCATGCGCTCGACCGTGTTGCCGTCTATGCGTACGGGTGTGGGATCTGTGGAGTTACAGGCCAAGTACTCGGTCTTCGCCACATTGAGCTTCAGACCACCGTTCTCAAGCGACTCCTTCCACGCCTTCACACGTCGCACCAACCTACCCCTGTCCGAATCTGCCAGCGCGATATCGTCAGCATACATGAGCAACCACGGGGGCTGCTCATGTGAGTTTCTGATGCTGTTTGACAATACGTCTAATACCACGCTAAACAGAAACGGACTAAGGACGGATCCCTGGTGTACTCCGACGGTGATGGGGAAAGGTTTTGTGTCGCCAACAGCGGTCCGAACTACGGAATCGGAGTCACGGTACATGTCTCGGATGATGTCAATATAGGCCTCTGGAATCCCTTTGGACCGCAATGCCCACCAGATTATCGCGCGAGGAATACAGTCGAAGGCCTTCTGCAAGTCGAGAAACAGGCAATGCAGAGGCGTATTCTTCGCCCTGTATTTCTCCGCGACAGTCCTTAGGGCAAAAACAGGGTCCATTGTCCCGTGACCAGGGCGAAACCCATATTGACATTCCGAGATAGTGCACTCCTGTTGAATCCGAGAGTCGATAACCCTCTCGAAGAGCTTCATGGTGTGGGACATGACCTTAACCCCTCGGTAACTACCGCACTCCTGGACCGACCCCTTGCCCTTGAAGACTGGAGTAATGATACTCAGTCTCCATTGGCTCGGGATCGTACTGGTGAGGAGTATCTGGTTGAAGAGGTCGGTTAAGACGCCCACACCACGAGAGCCCATCGCCTTCCAGGCTTCGATGGGGACTCCATCGGATCCAACAGCTTTCCGATTCTTCATGCGGCGAAGACAATTCTGGACCTCTGCAGGCGTTACCAGTGGCACTAGTCCTTGATTCGGAGGAAGATCTGGCGGCTGCACCCCTTTATGCTGCATGTTCAGCAGCTCGTGGAAATACGAGCGCCATCTCTCCTTCACCGCGAGGTCCTCGCATAGCAGGTTGCCCACAGGGTCCTTTACACAGCGGCACTTGGAAATGTCCTGTGCCGCTTTGACCCTGGAGCGCGCCAACTTATAGATGAGCTTCTGCCCCTCAGACGATTCCAACTTGTCGTAAAGTGGTTGTAAGTTGTCTCGTCTGGCTCTGGCAACAGCTCTCTTAGTGGCGCGCTTTGCCACCCGGTATGCGTCGCGATCTTCAAGAGATCTGGACGCTTGCCACTTCTTAAAGAGGGCTTTCTTCGCTCTAGTCTCCCTCTGGACTGTGTCGTTCCACCACCATGTCTCCTTGTCACACTTGCGACCGCCCTTAGACACCCCAAGCACCTCCTTCGCCGACCCAAGGATAGCCGCCTGAATCTTGTCCCAGTAAGCCTGAACTGGTTCGCCCATACCGCCGGCGCACTTGTCACCGACGGCTAAGGCGAACTCCTGGGACGTGACTTCATCGAGCAGCCACCACCTGATTCGGCGCTGAACGCGCTCAGTATGCGAGTCTTTAGGCTTAGCGCAGAGGTCCATGACAAGAAGGCGATGTTGTGCAGTGAGACTCTCACCGGGTATGACCTTGCAGTTGGCCACTTTGCTGATGTGGTGTCTCCTAGTGAGTAGGAAGTCGATTTGGGTAGCATTCCTCCCGCTCTTGTAGGTGATGAGATGCTCGGGTCTCTTTTTGAAATACGTGTTCACGATGGCAAGGTCGGCAGCCGCACACGTACTGAGGATGTCTTCCCCTTCCGCGTTGCGGCTACCGTACCCAAATCCCCCGTGAACACGCTCAAATTCCCCACATTCATCACCCACATGACCGTTCAGATCACCACCCAAAACGATCCCCTGTGATAATGGGATTCCACGGAGCACTTCTCCAAGTAAATTCCAAAACGCTATTTTATCGGCGTCGTCACAACCGGCCTGTGGCGCATAGGCACTTATCAAGTGGGTAACTACCCCATCGATAAGTACCCTAACGACCATAAGCCGATCGCTATGACGTTTCACTTCCAAAATGTCGTTCTGGAACTCCTCCGAGAGCACTATGGCAACCCCATTCTCCCCACCAGGTGCACCTGTGTAGATCAGCTTGTAGCCATTCCCAATGAACCGGGATCTGCTGGCCTTCCACCGAGTCTCCTGCAGGAACGCCACGGCCACCCTCCGCCTGGAGAGCACATCGGCCAACTCTCTCGCGCGTCCGGTTAGCGTGCCTATGTTCCATGTTGCGAAGCGGATCTTTCGAGATGTTTGGGCTGCGTGAGTTGGGGCTAACGTCGTTAGCCGTGCCCGCCCATGACACGGTAGCCCTTGTCCATTTCTCACAAGAGCCGGGCGGAGCTCTTGCGCGCCGTTACGCGGCGGCGCCCTAGCCCTTACACGATCTCGCATTTCTAGTCTCTCCATTATGATTTGGCTGATTTTGGCTTTTACGGGGGCGACTGCCGTCTGACCCCCCAACCCCAAAAGGAAACCCGTCGTCAGAGCCTCGTCCGTTATTCAGCAGGGTGCGCCGACTTGCAGGTGAGGTTGACTTGGGCCCCGAAGATGTTGGTAGGGCCCCTTACACCCCACATTTTTGATATCTTAACACAGACTAATTAGTTCCGGTAATTCAGAATATAGTCCATAACTATTTATATTAAATGAAGATATTGCAATAATATTTTTTTTAGACAAGAGTGAAGTGCCTACTAAATTAAAATAAAAAACTTAGAAAATTTAATTATATGTTAGGACATTTCACAAAACACCATCTAGTCGTAAACTAAGTTGCATAGCACTTGTGATATGGGTACTAGACAACTGATATACTACATATATAGTATATATGTAGTATATCAGTATATATTATATACTTTTATTTCGTAAATAAATACATATTATACATAAACACCCAGACGCTGGACGGGAATCGACCCGTGACCTCCGCGACCGTACCGATGTGCGTTATCCGTTACGCCAAGAGGTAGTCTAATTGAAATCTATCCAGTAGTTTTGCCGTGATGCGCGCACAGCTGCAGATCTTTAACATTTTATTTATATAGACTAGCTGTGCCCGCGACTCCGTCCGCGTAAAATAGTGACTTTGGGCAGCATTTTTTGAATATATGAGGTCAACTTAAATTGGAATTTAAATTTCCGAAACTTATCATTTTTAACAAAAACTATTTTTTTTTTCTAAAATGAAAATAGCCCAAGTTACTCCTTGATACATCAGCTATCTGCCAGTGAAAGTCCCGTCAAAATCGGTGCAGCCATTTCAGAGATTAGCCGAAACAAACAGACAGGCAGACAGACAGACAAAAATTGTAAAAAATGTTGTTTTGGTATATGTACCGTGTATACATCCGAATGCATTTAGTAAAAAGCGGTTATTTTAATATTACAAACAGACCCTCCAATTTTATTTATTTGTATAGATTAGAACAAATGAGTTCCTAAAAAACGTATTAAAGTAAAATTGGTGCAAAATATAAAAAAAGACAATGAGACAGAAAATGAGTGAATAGATACAAAAAAGTGAATGAAAATAATGACTGAATTTGAGTGAATGTGAATTGTGTGTGAAAAAGTGAATCATAAAATATAGATTAATAATAAAAATATGTTCATATTAACCTACTTCTGTTTCCGAGCTGTAACGTTATATATGTTATATGATACCTGTTCATTCATTTTCATTAACAGCTCTTTCAAGGCCTCGACACGTAGGGTAACACCTTCTCGTAAAAATCCAATACACGCCAAGAGAGAATTAAAAACGCTAGTCGATAATTGGATACCCCGTTCCATTGCCTCTTGGGCCAGCATATGGGCTCTTTCAGCCTGTAAGTATACAAAAAAATCTTAGAAATTATTACACTTCTTTCTGCCTCTATCCAAACTATGTGAGGTGGCACAACATGTTCTTTCCTTCCACTCTCCCTTGTTAGCCGACATCTAAAAATTCACACCCTTTTCGCCATATCATATTTTACGCAATCCATCCATCTTTTCTTGGTTATACATTTGCTTCTGTATCCAGCCACTCTCATTTCTATAATTTTCCTAGTTATATGGCATTCTTCTCTTCACAATCTGTTTACTTTTAAGTTTTTCAACCACTGGTGCTACTTTTTTTTATGTCTGTAGAACAGCAGACAGGCTGACGGCCCGCTTAGAATTTAGCAGTTACCGTCGCCTATTGGTGTTTGCAACGCCAGTGGCATCGCGAACACACTGCTGTCCCATAATGGTACAGGAACTTGGGTCGCTAATACCGGTACACAACGCAAGGTTATTATGGCGGTATACTTAAGACCAAAGGTGGTCGCCATCCAGACGGGCTCGAGGCCCTACCACGTAGCTAGAGTGGGTTGTTTTGTCGCCTTTTACGACAGGCCGACCCCGGCCGCAGAGGTTAGTATTCTTTCTCCGCCCCTGCACGGATATAAACTTTTACACTTCCTCTAATATACTCATTTCTAATTTTATCCACTTTAGAAATTATTATACATTATATTTAAAAGTAAGATTCAGAGCTCAAAGTATGTTGCTATATAATTTGTTAGTTATTTGAAAATTGTTAGTGTTATGTACTAAAGTGAGAGTAGTTTTCCTCCGTATACAGGTGGAGTAAGAATATGGACTCTTGCGGCCTGTCGTAAAGGCGGCAAAACAAGTCCAGTTAGGCGGTAAGGCTCCAAGCCCGTCAGGAGGGCAGCCACCAGTCACTAATTATGCTACAATAATAACCAAAAGTGATCCATGTTTCAGCTCCCCTACGTGGACTACTGCGAATTAACCATGCCCCTGGCGTCGCAAACATCCATAGGCGACGGTAACTGTTTACTATTAAGTGGTCCGTCAGCCTGTTTCCTGTTCCTTAGCAATAAAAAAGTTTATAAAAGTTCATTTTAAACTTAAGTAATGTGTGTGTAAAAGTTAAATGACAGTATTCATAATATTATAAGTTGTCAAGTAGATATTGTCAAGTAGATACCTGATAATACTTTGCCATCCCCTGGATAATAGCGCAGTACGCTTCAGATGTTTTTGGCTCCATTGATGTGAATATAGTATCAGCGAGACTACCTAACCTGAAATATGGGTATAATTTTAAGAACAAACCCGTTTTTGGAAAGCTGTGATAATCGCTAGTATACTTAGTCAGCTCTTAGAGAAAACTATCTATATATAAAGCTGTGACAGAAAGGACATAATAAAACATTTTAAAATGAATGATTATTTAATTATATTTTTCCATGATATGCAAAATTAAATACTTTGTATAAAATTAACTGTAGAAAGTGATGCACAAAAAATGTTTATGAGTTGTATAATAATAGTTATACTTGAGACAGATTGTACTACCCCAATCTCTTGTATTCATTTTAAATTCGTGTATGTGGGTACATGGTAATCTAAAGGTATCAAACTCAACCAATCTTAAAGTCATAGCTGATGTGCGCACGCACACACTCACAACTACATACAAATACGCGTGCGCGCGCGCACACGACGAGAGTTGTGTAAAATATGTATCTAGTTAGTAAGGTAGATAAACTTTTAAATATGTATGAGTAGTGGTACTGATTTCCAAAACAGGTTTATAATACCTAGCTGGAAGTCAGGGACTTCATCTGTTTTCTGTAAAAAAAATATTGTTGAATGTTTATTTATTATTATAGTTTCAAATTTCACAGCATACACTGCTTAGGCTTCCATATAATGTGCATATTATAGCACACCTGCCATGTGCAACCATAAAGAAAGTCCTAACAAGCAAACCTGCATACTGAGGCCACTGGTATGTACCTAGTCAGGTCATAAGTATTGTCACACAGTAAAAACTTTTCTTTTAGAATGCTGGCCACAAAAAAGTTTATTGAATTCGAATTTCGAATTGTTCATGAAAATAAAAATGTATAACTTTTAGAATTTTACTCATTTTTAAATATGGAGTGGACGCTTAAAGAAGACCGTGTTGCAGTTATTGCGTTGCATCGTTGCGGTTACGCGCCAATTCAAATTTTTAACATACTGAAAAATTTGAATATTACCAAAAGATTCGTTTATCGTACCATCAAACGATACAATGAAGACTCTAGTGTAGATGACAGGTCAAGAAGTGGTCGCCCTCGGTCTGTTAGGACTCCAGCAGTGATAAAAGCTGTGAAGGCACGAATTCAAAGAAATCCCAAACGTAAGCAGAAACTGTTGGCCCTTTCAGATGGGGTTAAGCAGAACCACGGTGAAAAGGGTGTTAAATGAAGACTTAGGGCTTCGGGCATATCGAAGAAAAACAGGACATCGTTTGAATGCTCGTCTAATGGACCTGAGACTGAAGAGATGCCGCGCTTTGTTGAAGCGGTACGCGGGAAAAAAATATCGGGAAATTCTTTTTTCGGATGAAAAAATGTTAACCGTAGAAGAGAGCTACAACAAACAAAATGATAAGGTGTACGCACACAGTAGTGAAGAAGCGAGCAACCGTATTCCGCGTGTCCAACGAGGTCATTTTCCATCCTCGCTCATGGTATGGTTGGGAGTTTCTTATTGGGGCTTAACAGAGGTACATTTTTGTGAGAAAGGTGTAAAAACGAATGCTGTTGTGTATCAAAATACAGTCCTGACGAACCTTGTGGAACCTGTTTCTCATACCATGTTCAATAACAGGCACTGGGTATTCCAACAAGATTCGGCGCCAGCTCATAGAGCGAAAAGCACACAAGACTGGCTGGCGGCGCGTGAAATCGACTTCATCCGGCACGAAGACTGGCCCTCCTCCAGTCCAGATTTGAATCCGTTAGATTACAAGATATGGCAACACTTGGAGGAAAAGGCGTGCTCAAAGCCTCATCCCAATTTGGAGTCACTCAAGACATCCTTGTCATAAGAATCTATGTTTTGTTAAGTTCATTTTGGTATATGAATGGTTACATAATTAATAAACTTGTTACAATTATTTTACATTAAACATGTGACAGAATTTATGA
This sequence comes from Malacosoma neustria, assembly GCA_963693495.1. Classification (NCBI taxonomy): domain Eukaryota; kingdom Metazoa; phylum Arthropoda; class Insecta; order Lepidoptera; family Lasiocampidae; genus Malacosoma; species Malacosoma neustria. The sequence continues at coordinate 8,870,506 of OY856372.1, forward strand.
CCTGACTAGGTATATTCTGCCAATCCATGATGGACACATGTGGCGGGTATACGGCTTGTTATGGGTTTTTTTTTTTTTTTTTATTGCTTGAGTTCAGCAGATAGGCAAACGGCCCACCCTGGCAGGTGGTCACCGTCGCCTATGGACGTTTGCAGCACCAGAGGCACCACCAACGCGCTGCCGGTCTCGAAGAAATTTTATAACGTCTTTTTTGAAGAACCCCATATCATACCGCGCTGAGAAAACCTCAGCCGGAAGCTCATTCCAGATCCTGAGAGTACGCAACATGAACGTTCTGGAGAACCGTTTCGTACAGGAAGGAAGAGGCTCCAAGAAATGGGGATGAACACCCAGCCGATGGGTTGTTATTTAATTAAATATACTATCCTTACTTCCAAGTAGTTGATTGTCTATCCCGGGTATTCGCCGAGAACCATCGCTCTTCCAACCATTCCATAGAGTCAGGTTCTTTTTCATTATAAAAGCATAGCAACTGAAGAAATTGAAGTTTCAAATCATCATTGACACCTTCTGAACCACCTAGCAATTGGTAAACTTTTATAGAATCTTCTATTAGGGCATTGTTAATTGTGTATTGTAGATCTTCTTCTGTCACCTAAAAAAGAAAAAGAAAAATTAGAACATATTGTTATTATGCAAAGTAGAGAATTGGAAAAAATAAGTATGAAGATAATTAATATAAAACAGAGGCAGTAGAAATGAACCTGTTACTGCTACATACTTAATTCAAATATTAGTAAAAAGTAAAAATCATAAAAAAAAGATAAATTGTGTTATATGTATTAACAATTTAATATATCGTCGCTTATTGCAAGAACTCATTAACTGCAAAAAATCACTACATACGTTTTTATCTATAATGGGCTCATTTTTACATATTCTACAAAATGCAAGAACACACTAATTTCTAGCTGGCCAATTTAGCAGTTACATCTTTGGCTAATCAACATAACCACTAACTAATTCCAACTAAAATGCTGTTTTACCAAAATAATGAAATATCGCTTAAAGACTTCTTGCAATAAGCCGACGATATTATTGAATTAGATCTAAAACCTCCCACAGTTGGGTTCAGCTCTTCCCCTAGAGAAAATGGACAGGTAGTAGGACAGTATACTCCACCACCTTAGTCCAGAGCAGATTGATAGGCTACACATACCGTAATCTCAGGATACAGGTTTTTCAATAATGTTTTTCTTCGGCATTGGTCTGTGGCAATTATGTCATGTTCAAATTAGGTCAGAAAAACTACCTAATCAGTGCATGCTCTAACAGGATTTGAGCCTCTTAACTCTAGTTTAGCCTCTGAGTGTGATATACTTGTGATTGGCTACCACAAACCAAAATTTCCATAGTTAATTTGAAATATATTCAATGAGAATAGCCAGAACCCATAATGTCTTACAACTTCCCCTCACCAATTTGACTATGAGATACAGTATAGCAGCTATGTTTGTTCCAATACGTATTGGCAGATACTACAGTGACTTCAGTGTACACCATTAAATTTTTCAGCGAGGATCATATTGGTAGTTATCATTAAAACACTATTATGACACCACTAAGTCATAAGGCAAATGAATGTGTTTGACTAAAACAGAATGCATCAGAATATATCCTCTGCTTTTACTTACTTTTGACTCATCATTATAAATAGGTCTTGGTGCAAAAATATCAATCTGGGGATCAGCATTGAAATGTGGGGTTTTCATTTTACCCGGTGGATCCCACTCCCTGGTTGTGAACCATTCTGCATGTTCATCCCTTATCCAAGCAGCAGCCTTACGTCCAGCTTCAGCTGAAAGGGCATAGGCTCGCTTACGGTAATTTGAAAGTGGTATTAAATAAGGATCATCGTGATATCTGGAAAGTAAGAAAATAAGTAAAATACAAACTAACAAGTTGTATCAAAACCTCAGCTTCCAGCGTAAATCTAACATGTCTTCAACTATGGACAGCATTTTAGTAAGTTTGATAAATATAAAATAATTCCATCATGTTTGATTACCATACATGATGGAATTATTCCCAAGACTGGGAACTATTTATTGATACCAACTTACTTGTAATGTGCAGCTGTTGGATCAGGACCTACAGTGGCTGCTAGCGCTTGAAGGATATCCGTCGGTCCCCGCGGTATACGAGGAGGTGGTGAAATACCATCACTTGAAACACCTGTTTGCGGGAGCTTCTGACCTTCTATACTTGATGAAGCACGGCACAAACATGCCAATCTTGGCCATTGCCTTAAAAATTAGAATAAAGCAAAAATTTTACCTATGGACGTCACTAATTAAGTTTTCAGATAAATATGAAGAAAGTACATCATACCTCGTGATCATCGTAGAATACATTATATATATTTCTTTATTTTACTTTTATTACTGAAATCTTTTTCATTTATTCAATTCTTTTGGAGTTTTCAATTATAACCTAAATCTTCTTCTTCTTTCTTTGTATTTATGGCTCCAATGCATTTGGCATTGATTTTGCCAATGTCTATGTTATTAAAAAAAAAGTGACAGGTTAAATGTAGCAATAGTATTTATTAGATAAATATGGTCGGTAAATTGAATTCTGAGATCCTGAGGACAACACAAGAAGCAAGTTAGTATTAAATATATATATGAAGCCTTATAAGTAAATACTGTTAGTAATTAAAAAGTTAGAGAGTGTATATATTAGCTTAGAGTGCACAAGTGTTAAAAGGAAATTTAAATTAATGGGGCGTGGGATTTGTTTTGGCAATAGGTCATATATAGGGGTCGATATCTTTGGACAGTGGAAGAATATATGTTCAAGGTTTCCTTCATCAAGTCCGCACTCACACAGAGAATGATCACGAATTCTAATTTTAGCTAAAAAGACAGGGGAAGATACCTGTCCAAGGCGAAGACGTATAATTGTGGATGTAACCTTTTTTGGGAGGGACTGGTGGCGTGCAAACCATGGTTTGCTAAAGTTTATATTAGGTTGCAGAGAACCATAATGCTGACCGACAGTTGTTCTACTTTTTTGCCATATCTTATCCCAACTTTTGATCATATTTGACGTTGTTAGCGTTTTTAAGTCTCTGGGAAAGTATTTGTTGTGAGTGGTTGATCCAATTGTAGTAGCCTGCTTAGCACATCTATCAGCGGTTTCGTTTCCGGCAATCCCGCAATGGCTTGGAATCCAAGCAAGGACAATGTCAAGGTTAGAAGAGTGGCATTTATATAGGATATCTTTAATCTTTAATGAAATAGGAGACAATTGTTTGCAACGGAAGGGGGATTTTTGAAGGTCAAGGAGGCAGCTTAAAGAGTCAGTGAATATGACCGATTTATATATGAGGTGGGATTCTATATATTTTATTGCCTCAAGAATGGCAATTGATTCTCCAGAGAAGACTGAATTGTGAGGAGGAAGTTGAAAATTTAAAATAATACGGTATTTTGGGATCCAAACTGCTGCTCCAATTGGGCCATTATCTGTTAGTTTAGATGCATCCGTAAAAAAATAGATGTAGTCAGGCCATTTCTCAGCTAATAATTTTGAAAAGGTGCTATTTGCGTTAATGGAGTTTTTATCTAAACCAAGATTCAGAATAATATTAGGGTTAAATAGAAGACTATCATAGTTGATTTCATATAAAGGGTGTAAACTAGATTTATAAATGTAATTGAGGTAATTTGAAAATTTATTGAAAGATTTTATTAATGTAGGGGGTGATTTATGGGACCAGTAAGGGGAGGAGGTAATTAAAGGTGACAGTTGTTCAATAATTTCAAGTAGAGGATGGTCAGAGAAAGATACAACTTTAAGAAAAAATCGGTCTGCAAGTAACTGACGGCGTAAGAAGAGGGGGGATTCAAAACATTCCACTTGTAAAGCATTTGTTGGTGAACATTTCATGGAACCTGTAATGATTCTTAAACACTTGGCTTGGATACGGTCTAATTTAGCCAATGCTAATTTATTACAGGGTTCTAAAAGAAAGGATCCATAATCAAAATGGCTTCTGATAATGGCTTGATATAAAAGTCTTTGATTGTATGGATGGGAACCCCAACCAACCCCTGATAAAGTTCGAAGAATGTTTATGTTTTTTTCAACTTTATTGCAGATGTAATCTAGGTGCCGAGTTCCTGACAATTTTGAATCAAGAGTCAAGCCTAAAAATTTGACATGATCCTGAAAATTAATTTGATCACCGTTAACTAAGATGTCAGTGAGGGGAGGAGACCTTTTTCTTGTAAAAATGACAGCAGTGCTTTTAGGTGTTGAAATAGAAAGACTGTGATATTTCATATTATTGTATTGTTAGTGTTGTTTAAATTTAGCCTAATAGTAGGCAAAAGATTTACTCCATACTGTTTTGTCAGATATACTATTTCCATTTACAAAGACGGATTTATTACATGGGTTTCTAGAACGCACTCATTAGATCGGCAGCTTCTAGAAACATGTTTCGTATATTTTAATTCACAATTCATGTATTTACACTTAGATTTCCAATTAAAACAATCATGTAGACAACTCCGCTCAAAGTTTACTCATTAAAAAAACTATAACAAAATTGCAAACCAAAATATGTCGTTATACAATTTCTACCAAATACTTCTTTTATTATTATAATTACATACTATTTTCATGAAATCATATTTTAATTTCATAATTTATTTTAATGCTGTAGGACAGCAGACAGGCTGATGGCCCGCTTAGAATTTAGCAGTTACCGTCACCTATGGGTGTTTGCAACGCCAGTGGCATCGCGAACACGCTGCTGTCCCATAAGGGTGCAGGAACATGGGTCACTAATGCCGGAACACAACACAAGGTTACTATGGCGGCATACTTAAGACCAAAGGTGGTCGCCATTCCGACGGGCTTGGGGTTCTACCACGTAGCTAGGGTGGGTTGTTTTGTCGCCTTTTACGACAGGCCGACCCCGGTCACAGAGGTTAGTCTTCTTTCTCAGCCCCTGCACGGATAAAAATGGGGACGTCCTAAGCACTTTTTCATTTAAAAATACCCTTTTTATACCGACAGACACAAATATATTTGATATAATCACAATAAGGCGACACAGATGCGACAAACATAAATTATTGTATTAAAAATAACGAGAAGTTAGTTTTAGTTGCCCGATTTCCTTTTAACCGCGAAGCTGTGAAAAGTGAGTAAAATCACGAACTGAAAAAAACGCAAAAGTTTGTGAAGTACCCGTAACAGTTTGGCTATTAAAACTTCTTAGGAACTTAATTATTCCCAATAATGCAGAAAAGTCAAAACCACCCGTTTGTTTTGCATAGGAGTATATTTATATACGCAATATGGAGAATATTTAATATAATTAATCAAATAAAAAGTAAAAAATAAAAAGTAAATAAAATTACTGATGAGAAAATTAATGTCACTCTTCTAAAAAGCGCGGGGTGCTCGATATCAACCATTAAAATTTTTTTACTAGTTTCATTTCGAAATGCTGAGTTAGTTTAAAAATATCGTATAAAGCACCCCTTTAAAATATTTAATTGATAAACATGTCGGGATTAAAAATGATTAATACATGATATCCGTACATACTGAAAAGTGTGTCACGCAAACAATTAATTATGATCATAATAAAATATCTCATTCGTGTTAACGATTACAACACCAATAAACTGACCGTACACAGTGTACGGTACACTAGACAACAAAAACTTTGTGTAAGTTGTTGATTTTGATTAAGCTGTCTATTACTATCATTATCATCATCTTCTTAGCGTTGAATCCCGGTTGCAACCCAAACTCTCGCTTCAGCACCCGGGGTCTGCTTTCCGACTTTTTCTTCTCCACTTCGCACGATCTTCGGCATCTCGGGTGGTCAGTCCATTGACACACATATCAACCCCTACGACGTCAAGCCAGCACTTTTCGGGTCTACCCCTCCTGCCAAGTCCCGGCGGTGGCGGCATGGCCACATATTTGTTCCCCAGGTAAGTAGCCGATTTCCGTAAAATGTGGCCATACCAGCGAAGGCAACACTCTTGCAATTTATCCGCAATGTCGTGGACATGAAGGACGTCGCGAATGCGAGAGTTCCTAACGCGGTCCTTCCGCGTTACTCCACACATCCACCGCAGCATATTCATCTCCGTGACTCACAGTGCCTGCTTGTGTCGCTCCAGCACCGGCCACGCTTCACATCCGTATAAAAGGACAGGCCTAATGATGGTCTTATAGACCTGCAATTAATTCAATTTAACCGATATTTTGGGATCACAGATAACACCAGTCTGCCATGCCTTAACGTCGCAATCAATGTCACCAGATGCGTGAAATATAGATCTCAGGTATTTCACCTGTTCCGTGCGCTTGACCGTATCGCCGCCTATGTGCACGGGTGTGGGATCTGTGGAGTTGCAGGCCAAGTACTCGGTCTTCGCCACATTGAGCTTCAGACTGCTAACCTATTACTACCTTAAAACTCAATAATAATATTTCAAAGGAAGCCATCTTTATTTTATACCTAACTTTCAATACCGAAATACATTATTAGCAATACAATGTGATGTCTCCTTCCACTATTACTTGTTCATAATCTCAACAGTCACACCCTTTTTGGTCATATCTTTTTACGCAGTCCATCCATCTTTTCTTTGTCTAGCTCTCCTTCTGTATCTTTCACTCTCATTTCTAACATTTTATTTTAATATAGCATTGTTTAGCAAAAGTTAGAAACTAGTACATCAAATCACTGGTTCGATATTATCGTTTTTAATGTTATCTATTTTCGTTATTGTACACATCCATCTCAGCATTCGCATCTCCGAAACGTGTTCATTCTACTCCTCTGTGCCAGCATTCGGACCCGTATAATGCGGTAGGTTTTATTACGGACGCATAAATTTTAATTTTGAGTTTCAATGGCACTCGTGAGTCAAAAATAGTTCCTTTCCCCATATTTATCCATATTGATTAAGTACTTAAGATAATATTTGAGTCAGATCTAAATGTTTTCGACACCGAAAATATTTAGACCACCCCTAAAATTGTTGTCGGTGAAATTATTATTATTTATTTCGATGGTGTAATAATTATATATACTAGCTGACCCAGAAAACGTTGTTCGACCTGTTAACAAAAAAAAGTACATGTTAAGTAGATAAGATTTCCGTAAAATCCGTTCTTATAGTGGGCCTCTACATCGTAAAATGAGTAACTATGCTAAATTTCAAGTCAATCGGGTATATAGCTTTAGAACTTTCGTGATGAGTGGTATTTCGCTTATACATAGATATATAGTATGTCTATTTAAAGTCGCTCAGCGAGCTATGGAGGGAGCCATGCTAGGAGTTTCTTTGAAGGATCGCATTCGTAATGAAGTGATCCGTCAGAGAACCAAAGTCACCGATATGTCGCAGAACCGATAACCGATGGGTTAAACGAGTTTTTGAGTGGAGACCGCGACTCGACATACGTAGCGTAGGACGCCCACCGGCGAGGTGGGGCGACGATCTTGGTAAAATATGGCAAGGACTGGATGCGACGAGCTAAAGATAGGGCTCTGTGGCATGCTTTGGGAGAGGCCTACGTCCAGTAGATGACTTTAATAGACTGACGATGATGATGGTGATAGATGTGTAGTCACACTTTTAATAGGATTTCCGCAAAATCCGTTCTTAGTGAGCATCTACATCGCAAAATGAGTGACCATACTAAATTTTAAGTCAATCGGGTGTATAGTTTTAGAGATTTCGTGATTGGTATTTGGCTTATAGATATCTAGATTAAATAAAACAACAAAAAAGTATTAACGTGGAAAAAAATATAACTATGTTTTTGTTATACTGTACAATGGGTCAATTTAGATCTTTGTTTGTCAATTATAGATATGGAAAATCTAGAAAAGTATAAAAACTAGTACGAATATCTTTCCTATAATAATTCATCTGTGAAGACGTAACAAAATGGACACGAAATATCAAATTGTGATTGGCTTTGCTCTTGTAAGTTTTTTCGTGTTACAATTTATTTTTATAAAACTATTGTTTAAGCAATTTTGCAATCTGTTTCAATATAAAATTTATATTTACAAATAAGCTTTTTCTCAGCTTTAAATAAACTTTATTTTTTATTTAACCTCTTTTAATAAATATGGAGTTTCTTTATATCCATGTTTTAAGCTCCTGTAGTATATTTTTGAGCAATGAATTTTCTTTTGAGCTTGTGTGTTTTGTTTATATGCATGGTTCTTTAAATTGATTTTACTAACATTACACGGCTGATTAAGTACAGGCTACATAAGGAATTGGAAAAATATTATTTGTAAATATTGTAGTTTGTTCTTATGGAGGGCAAAAGTATGGAGTATCTTATATGGAGGAGACGTTGCAGTGTCCAGCTGTAAATTAGAGTTCAAAAACCCACCAGAATTTTATCCGTGCAGGGGCGGAGAAAGAATACTAACCTCTGTGGCCGGGGTCGGCCTGTCGTAAAAGGCGACAAAACAACCCACCCTAGCTACGTGGTAGGGCCTCAAGCCCGTCTGGATGGCGACCACCTTTGGTCTTAAGTATGCCGCCATAATAACCTTGTGTTGTGTTCCGGCATTAGTGACCCAAGTTCCTGTACCCTTATGGGACAGCAGCGTGTTCGCGATGCCACTGGCGTTGCAAAAATTCAGAGGCGACGGTAACTCTAAATTCTAAGCGGGCTGTCAGCCTGTCTGCTGTCCTACGCAATAAAAAAAAAAAATGGCGCTAGTGCAGCTACAGTGTATTATATGAAAGTGGCTGTTGTAGAAGAATTAAAGTGTGCTGATTAAAAATTTAATATCTTTAGCGACTAGAGTAGTTAGTGACAACAGTATTTTAATACTGAACTAATTATTTGGTAAATACAACCTAAAAACCTATACTGATGATATCATGGCGCCACCTTAATTTAAAGCATTTCAGCTGACACTTTCAAACACAGAGATAGTGGTTCTTTTCTGTAATCTCCGTATTTGTTTTGATGGGGGTGTTTGTCCGTCAATTTTATTTGAACAAGCCGTTCGATACTGGTTAGTGAAGTTATCTATCTTGCTACCTGCCATCATCTTAGGATTGTCGGGAGTTAAGCCGGATTGGACGCCGTTGTTTCCTTCTGACAGACAGTCATGTCCGCGAACGAGGCGGTGGGGAGAGAGCGGGAGCGCACCAGGCTTCCCTGTCGCTCACGCAGGGCTACTCGTCGCCGGAGGTTAGCGACCGACTTCCGGCCGTCGTAGTGGTCGATGGCGCACCCTTTCTGGGACGGGCCGCAACTCCACCACCTCACTCCTGCGTGACGAAGAAGATGCCGGGCGCTCATCACCCGGCTTTGAAAAGGCTTGCGTAAGTGGGTCAAGCGTCAGTCGGGACCATTTCATCGCGTCTCAGAGTCTTGGCACTCAAGGTGTGCGAAGGAACATCGGGGTGGTACTAGTGGGTATACGAGCGACGTTCGTCACCCACCCCAGAGACGCAAAGTTGGGTGGCATTGCACGGGAGTAATGCATTTCCACCTTAAAAAAAGGAGACCTATTTATTATGTTACATCAGGTGACTTAAATTGCCCAAGAGGTGTTGGTGTCGGAAAACCAAACAACTCTAGCCAGGTGGTAGGTCTCCAAGTCCATCTAAATGGCTAGCTCTGCTCTTTAAATATTCCGCCATAACAACCTTGTCGTAAATATCCATAGGTGATGGTAACTGCTTACTACTAGGTGGACCGACAGCTTGTCTCCCACAGCAATACAAATAACCCCTACAGAAACCAAATTTAGTTATAATTAAATCTCTTTGTTCAAGAAAAAAAGTATCGTGAAATATCTACTAAGTATTATGTATTGTGTACAGATGTTAAGCCCTGTGACTGAACTCTGCCTGCATTGTGTCTCGACCTCCGCAAGGAAATGAAACTCTAATAATAATAACAAGAATCACATCAATTTTACAATTAATAAAACAAATAATCTTTACTCTGAATGCGAAGTTTTGTCCTTCCGAAAAATATTTGTATTGAACGCCGTAATGTTGCAGCACCGCTCACTTATTTTCGATTCAACCAAAATCACTCGAAAAAAACATCCAGTTTGTACTTTAAATATATTCAAAACAAATTATATTAGTAAATTTCATTTCTTGGTCCGTTATTAAACAACAAATTGATAAAGTTCTTGACATATATTCACTAAACACATACCACTGTAAGAAAATACTAACAAGCTGGCTCATAAAACAAAGTTACAATGATGTTGAAAATCTGTTCGTTACATTAAAATAAAATCACATTGAAATTATTAAAAACCTTAGTAACACAACTAATTACAAAATACACTAGAAACTAACTTTAAAATTTATAAATATACTAAAAGAAATCATATATAAAAAATTTACTTTAAAAATTTTAACAAGTCCGCATATTATTGTGTCTAACCAGTTTGAGTCCGTAAAAACGCTCAACTACCCTGACACAAAAATATTTCTTCGTCATAATATAAGGAAGGTACTATCTCACCTACGATACAGGCTCGGCCTAGTTTAGGTGACAGTATTTTTATAGATGATAATATTGTACATGCATACATTTTTATATGCTTAATCTGTATTTGTAGTGTAGTGATAAAAACACAAATTAAAAAGTATTCTTTACTTCATGTAATATGTTGTGTGTATGTAAATAATGTTGTTTGAAGAAATAAATAAATAAATAAACATCAAATAAACAATTTCAGATGCTGAGTATAATCTGGCAAGTGCACTGCCAAGTGAACTGCACTGCGGTGGGGGCGGGTCGCTTCGCCAATCCAAACGACACGACCTGCCAGAACTACACCCTGTGCGTGTACGTGACGTCTAACAATACATACCTAACTTACGATTACACCTGTCCAACAACTTCAGTCTTTGATCCTAACATTGCGTTGTGTACAGCTTCAACTAATTATAATTGTACAGTTTGATAAAGTTTAATTAAGTTTAATTAAGTTTAATTAGTAAGCTAAGTAGCTTCTTGATTTATCTTTTTTCTGTTAAGTATCGTTTCATCACACACTTTAATTTTGTAGTTTGTTTCTCTTTCCGCTATACGCTATTCTTTATGAATGATATGCAATAATAATGTGCTTGGGTTCAAGAGATTATTCATATCAAATTCATAATAATCTACTCGAAGTAAGAAAATGTACTAAGCTGTATTGCATTGTAAAACTTGGCAACTACCTAGTACTTTATGAGCTAGGGCCTGCTCAGACGGTGACAGGTAAAAAGTATATTTATTCCAGCCGTACTTTATTGCAACAGTGAAATGTTTTATAATTATACCTACTGTGTTTTTTTAATAATACATTATGCTAATTTTTCTTTTAATTAAAAAAATTCTTTTAATATGATTTACTGGTATAATAAGTAAATATGAAACGTGACATAGCGAGGATAGTATGAATGAAAATGGTGACTTAGTAAAATTAATTAATATTCCGAACTCTTTTATTTTGAAAATACCAGTATAACATTATACAATTTATCTACTATGAGATATAATTTTGAATATATTTATCAAAAACTTTTTAATCTTAGATACTTGTTTTTAATAATAGAGTATTCAAGTACAAAGCGCGTGTTGTATATACCTAGTCAGGTCATAAGTATTGTCACACAGTAAAAACTTTTCTTTTAGGATGCTGGCCACAAAAAAGTTTATTGAATTCGAATTTCGAATTGTTCATGAAAATAAAAATGTATACTTTTAGAATTTTACTCATTTTTAAATATGGAGTGGACGCTTAAAGAAGACCGTGTTGCAGTTATTGCGTGGCATCGTTGCGGTTACGCGCCAATTCAAATTTTTAACATACTGAAAAATTTGAATATAACCAAAAGATTCGTTTATCGTACCATCAAACGATACAATGAAGACTCTAGTGTAGATGACAGGTCAAGAAGTGGTCGCCCTCGGTCTGTTAGGACTCCAGCAGTGATAAAAGCTGTGAAGGCACGAATTCAAAGAAATCCCAAACGTAAGCAGAAACTGTTGGCCCTTCAGATGGGGTTAAGCAGAACCACGGTGAAAAGGGTGTTAAATGAAGACTTAGGGCTTCGGGCATATCGAAGAAGAACAGGACATCGTTTGAATGCTCGTCTAATGGACCTGAGACTGAAGAGATGCCGCGCTTTGTTGAAGCGGTACGCGGGAAAAAAATATCGGGAATTTCTTTTTTCGGATGAAAAAATGTTTACCGTAGAAGAGAGCTACAACAAACAAAATGATAAGGTGTACGCACACAGTAGTGAAGAAGCGAGCAACCGTATTCCGCGTGTCCAACGAGGTCATTTTCCATCCTCGCTCATAGTATGGTTGGAAGTTTCTTATTGGGGCTTAACAGAGGTACATTTTTGTGAGAAAGGTGTAAAAACGAATGCTGTTGTGTATCAAAATACAGTCCTGACGAACCTTGTGGAACCTGTTTCTCATACCATGTTCAATAACAGGCACTGGGTATTCCAACAAGATTCAGCGCCAGCTCATAGAGCGAAGAGCACACAAGACTGGCGGGCGGCGCGTGAAATCGACTTCATCCGGCACGAAGACTGGCCCTCCTCCAGTCCAGATTTGAATCCGTTAGATTACAAGATATGGCAACACTTGGAGGAAAAGGCGTGCTCAAAGCCTCATCCCAATTTGGAGTCACTCAAGACATCCTTGATTAAGCCAGCCGCCGATATTGACATGGACCTCGTTCGTGCTGCGATAGACGACTGGCCGCGCAGATTGAAGGCTTGTATTCAAAATCACGGAGGTCATTTTGAATAAACTTTAATGTCATAAGAATCTATGTTTTGTTAAGTTCATTTTGGTATATGAATGGTTACATAATGAATAAACTTGTTACAATTATTTTACATTAAACATGTGACAGAATTTATGACCTGACTAGGTATTATTGAAGAGATGGGACTAGTGGCGTACAGTATCAAGACAATGCTAAATTATTATTATCCGTAGACAATGGAAGTATCTTTACCATATTCTAACTTGGTCAGAAGATTAAAAGAGCAGACAATTTGTTCATTCCTTCAGTCAATTTACAGGAAACTGTGAGATTAGGATCCTAACAATACGCATGAAATATGTAGCCAATGCAAAAGAAAAGCTCATTTAAAATCTATCCGTTTAGAAATAAGGCAAAAATAAAATTGCAATGCCTCCACCAAACCGAAAATGATATCATCAGAATTGATAATTAAGTATATAAACAAAGACAGCATTGTTTAATTGGTTTGTTCGTTCAGGACAGAGCCACAGAGTTCAGGACTATGCCACAGATGGGTAGTTTTAAACCATAAATATATGATCCCTTTTTCATAAGTTAAAAATGATATAAATATATAAATTGCAATATAGTTTTCAGGAGATTTATGAGTTGTAACGATTCAGAAAGTGATTATTTCAACTCTCTAGGTCAGTGGCCGGCAATACGTGGCTCCTGAACCGCATGCATCACTGACTCCTCGGCTACAGCTCTTCCGCGAATTGTTTTAGTCCAGGGACGGGATATTAATTATTACCTATAATTATTTCCGTAATAATGTCAACTATTAAAGGAAAACATAAAAAATGGCTCTGAATAAATTTCAATTGTGTATTATGTATGGATAGATCTTTGGATTTATTATCTAAGGCTCTTAGGGATGACAAGGCTGCCGATCACTGCTCTAGGTGTTTTGTGAGTTCGTTGTTCTACAGAAATAAAGAAAATATGGTAAAAGAAAATTATGTATTAAAAATAAACCTTTTCAAATATAGTTTCCCTTATGTTATGTATACAATAAATTAAATAAATCAAACACATTGGATTTTATTACAGTACTCATGTTAACAGATAACAGAGATGAAATGGCGTCGACTGTATTAAAATTCACAGTTACAAAATAAATATTACATTTTACACACAATGTAGTAATAAAGAAATAGTGTTATAGTTTTATTACCTTCAGTCGTATGAAGGTAATAAAATAATACCTGATGATGATATCACTTGGGCAAACCGAATCGTTCGCTCGAACTTTCTTTCCTTAGACATATATATTCGTACCCGAATGACATATAGCGCCACTTTACAATATTTTAAGGCAATTAAAAAGTCAATTAAATAATTATTAATTGGCTATATTAATTATCCATAGGAGAGCAGATCGAAGACTGATAAATATATTATTTGAGATACTAAAACTTTATATCGATAAAAACGAAATGGGTAGCGGAAAATGACTTACGACCCACTGTTGGGCTCGGGCCTACCCCTAGAGGGAACGCACGATATACCCGCGACGCTTATCCAAGGCGGATTGGTGGGTTACACATACCGGTGATCTCGCTATGTATGTACCTCATGATGTTTTCCTTCGACGTTGGTACATGGCAGTTATACTATAACATGCACACTGCCTTAGTGGTGCAAGCCACCAGCACCATATGATTCATCATCATCTTAGCATTCAATTTCGGCTGCAGCCCAAACTTCGACTTTAGTGTCCGCTTTATTTAATTTTCATGAAAAATAAATGCAAACTCGTCAGTCCTCGACATGTAGCCCTTGCCCACTTCCCACAAGTCGGGCGAAGAACTCTTATACTATCCCTTATTCATCATGTGGTTATTTATTTCTAAATAAAATTATAAAGGGGGCAACATATAAATACATATATGTTTACAAAGTTTTATATACCTACTAATTGCTTGTTTTCATTATAACATTTGAGGTAGGATATCAAGTAATCTATATTCTTAGAGAAAATACTACCAAAACGAGGACATAAAATGACATCCACAACTAAATAGAGTAAGCTTATTACAGAAAAATATCTTCCTTATCAGTCTTTATTTTAATGCAAACAACATTGTCATACTGCATAACGCAACTGCATTTTTCACTTGCACTTTAATACCTCCGTTTACATAAAAACTATCATAATATTGAATGAGGTTTTCTTCGAATTCTAATTTTGGTACAATGCTATTAACAGCGCATGTATACTCTGTTTCATTGACACAGCTGTCAGAAATCGGGTTATATACAGTGTTTATTGGACATCGAATTAATCGTGCTGTAACTAATCCATTAATGCCTTCAAGACACGCAATGTATGTTGTACAGTTATCATTGTCCGGATCTTCCAAATTTCCGGGAGACGTGCAATTATAAGTAGGAAGACAGTGGTAGCTAGTTACATTTGTACATTGTTGTTCGACGTGGCTGTATATGAAGCCTTTGGGGCATGTCAAGTTATATTGGGTGAAATTGGCTGGACCCAGGATACATATGGAGTACCCCAGACAATCACTTGCTTCATTGTTCGGATACCTCCCCCTATTTTTACATTCTGTGGCCTTGCTCACACTTTGACTTAAACTCTGTAAACAAATGATTTTAATTAATGTATCTTGAAAATTAAAATTATTTTTGTTTCTTTATTCCGTATATGTATGTATAGACCTGCGTTATGGTATAAAACAGTTATATAAATAGATAAATAATTAATTTAATTACATTTATATTGAGTAGTTAAAACATCCATTTTTTTCGTAAATATTTACACAGAATAATATCAACTTTATTTTGGATATCTAATATTTTCGGTTACGGTTACAGAGTTCCATAAAATCTCTTATCCTATGCATATAGGTAGACTGTAATTTATAAATTACAGTTCCTCCTTTTACGTTGTGACTTGGGCACTGCAGGTTTTTCCTCCATACACTTATAATTATTTAACACGGAAATGGATCTGTTATAAAATAAAATCTTTATTTGAATTTCAACTAACCTAACATAATGAAAGTATTTTCCTTAATATAAAAAATACAAATATAGCAAATCTCACCATATAAAACAGAAATAAACAAAGTTGTTTCATTGCTAACAATACACACATGTAACACTATTGAACTTTTATAATTATTTTTATGTACCACGTTGATACTGGCTACTGTGTTATGTTGTACAATATTTAATACTAAAAAATAAGAACACTGCCAACATTTATCACAAACAAGATAACCGAGTAAACTGAGATCTCCTAGAACAATAACGTCATCAGTACGAAACCTTTTCATTTATCGATAATTTCATGATATGTTAATTTCTACTATTACGTGTTACTAAATTATTATCTTGCAAAGGGCTCGATATTAACTGTGAATCCTTACTAATATTACAAATTTGAAAGTAATTATGTCTGTCTATCTGTTACGTTTTCACGCCTAAGCTGCTGAGACGATTTTGATGAATAGATTGGACCTTGGAGAAGGACATAGGCCACTTTGTGCGTAGCGTGCGCGCGTAGTAACAACGTTTACCGGATCAGTTAGTGTTATATAATAGGAAAATGGTGAATAAAATAAATGCATTTTTCTTAGCATTTATTTGGATATGGTAGGTAGGTCAATGGAATATAAATCTAGATAGCTTAGGGGCCATCCATAAATTACGTCACACTAATTTCATGATTTTTTGACCCCTCCCCCGTCCTTGTCACAGCTGGTCACATTTGTGAGACTCCCCCCTCCCTAGTGTGACGTCACATATTTTGCAATTTTACATTTAGAAATTATTGAATTCAAACAACAGTTCTGAAATTAGCTTTATATCCATTTAAATTATTTTTTAATAAAAATTAACACTAAATAAAACATTTCAAGAAATTAACAAAACAAAAAACGATTACTTTATTAATTAAAGAAAACTTAATCATCTTGAGTCAATGTACTTTGAACCCACTCCATTAAATTATTTATAATTGACAATTTGACATAGCAATCACTTCGTTCTGGTTTGGGTTTTTGATGTGGAGAACATTCGTTGTGTCAACATCTATTTCATCCAACCATACAGCATCACCGTAATCATCCAAACAAATAATTTCTCTGGCACGTCTAGCAGCAATTCTTAGAGGATACATCTTCGCGATGGGCAAAACTTCTTGTTGACTCTTATGTTATTGCTTGTGTTGATTAGTGGCCTTGTATGATGCAAAATATAGACCACAGATGTCACATGATTGCTTAAACAAGTATGCTTCGACACTGGGGCAATAGCTATCATATGGAACGTGCTTTAAATGTGAGAACGCTCGGAGATCCAAAGCTAGCTGAAGTAACAGTGGAGCGAATTTACCTTCGGCGTCATTTTTTTCTACAGTTAGATACCCGCTTGACGTCTGACTAATTATAACAGGTGGTGGTAAAAACCTCTCTCGTAATAGTCGCTAAAGGCTAGATCGTCGTACATCATAACATGCGACAATCTCGTATTTCAATTTTTTTTCAAACATTTTCAATCAAGATAGAGTTGCAAATGTTTTTGAGTATTTCGTTAGTTTATTTATTTAGTGCAAAGTTCGTGTTTTAACAAGTAGGTTTGGAAATGTGACGTCACAAAATTTAGGACCCATCCCACCTCCTTGTCACACTTCGTCGACCCCCTCCCTCCCCCATTACGTGTGACGTAACTTATGGATGGCCCCTTATTGTCCTCGTCAGACATATTTTTATATGAATTTCTGTGAAATTATTGTATCAAATAAAATGAATTTAATATATTCTAAGACAAGAGAACCTGTATAAGAGAGAGAGAAATATCCTTCGAAGATAGGTGCTCCAGATATTCTCGGGAAGTTTCAAAAGGGTAGAGTAAGAGAGAAAAGAGTAATAGATCCAAATCTGTTACTGAAAAAACTTGTGTTTTGTTGACATATTCATAGATGAATATTATTCTGGAAAAAGTAGTAGTCTGTAGGCGCAAGGTCTGGTGAGTAGGGCGGATGACGAAGAACTTCCACCCCAGTTCTTGTAACTTGGAGACCGTCTGATGTGCAGTATGAGGTCGCACGTTATCGTGCAGGAGCAGCGGAGACGAGCGATTGACCAATGCTGGTTGGAGATGTGCCAGTTTCTTCATCATTGTGTTCAGTTCTTCACAGTACAAATCTACAGTAATGCTCACCCCGTTTGGTAAGAAGCTGTGATGAATCACACCGGCGCTAGACCACCAAACAGTGATCATCACTTTTCTAGGGGTAAGTTTTCGTTTAGGGCATTGTTTAGGTGCTGAACCAGGATCCAACCAACTTGCTGAGCACTTGCGGTTATCAAACAGAAATCATTTTTCATCGCAGGTAACAATGAGGTTCAAAATTCCTTCATTTGTGTGTCTGTTGAGCAGTGCAAGGCACGTCTCGACGCGTACTTCGCGCTGGCGATCATTGAGCTTGTGGGGCACCCATTTGTCAAGCTTTTTTACCTTGCCAATTTGACGTAAATGGACCAATATTGTTTTGACGCTAACGTTGAAAGCTGCTGCTAATTCAACCGTAGATTGTGTATCATCAGCTTCCACAATCGTCTTTAATTCGTCATTGTCGACCAAAGTCTTCGGATGACCGCGAGGTTCATTTTTCAGGTCAAAATTCTCAGAACGGAAGCGAGCAAACCAATAAATAACAGGTGGTGCGTTGGTTTGTAGTGTTAGTTCCGTAAACGTCATTGATGTTGCGTGCCGCTTGTGCCGCGTTGCTGCCACGACGGTACTCCTTTTCCATAATTACTCGAATTTTTAACGTATCCATGATGACGAAAAAGATTGAAATGCGATGAAAATGTAACACTAATCAATAAACAAATGACTACTTTTGGAAAAAGAATTCCATGTTTTTAAAATAAAATTAATTTGAAATTAGAATTCTTAGCCAAACAAAAATTATTTTGATTTGAAATGGCCAGTACTGCAGAACGGCAATTTCATAGGTAAAGACCTATTATCTACGAATCATAAAACCGAAAAATTGGGCATTATAATCGTAAGCTGAGGAAGTCAACATGTCACGTCACTAGGTTTGTTCTGCCGAGATAAAAAGATAACTTTATTTGAATACAACTCAAGCTTTACCTAGATTCTTTAAATACATCCGGTTAAGGCGAGCCTTCTAGGAACCTGCTGTAATGTTTTTTAACTACTAGCCATGGGTTTCCTTATTCATGTCCTTTGTTTTTTATTACTGAAGGACCGCAGACAGGCTGACGGCCCACTTAGAATTAAGCGGTTACCGTCGCCTAAGGGTATTGGAACCTGGTCACTTATGCCGGAATACACAATTTTTTTTAAAAAATAGTGGTGGTTGCCATCCAGACGGGATTGGAGCCCTACCACCTAGCTTGGGTTGTTTAGTCGCCTTTTACGGCAGGCCGACCCCGACCGCAGATGTAGCTTTCGACATTATATTTGTGTTCAATATAAATTGGCATCATGTACCACCTTCAAATATACGTTTACTTAACATGTCATTGTTTCTTCATTATTTGCATGTAGTGATTGCAAAATGAGCACGTGGATGAAGATTCCAATTTTTCTATTTATACAATTCTAGTAAATTCTATCAGCTTCATTCAGATAGATTAGACTCATAAAATATTAATTAAAATCTATTTGTTTATATTGTATATTAATTGCAACAATTTAATGGACAAATAGGGCTCAAGGTCGTCATTGAAATTTGTTTGTGCAATCGGCTGTTAAATACTTAATTTATTAGAGCTAGCTTCTAAAAGAGCCTGTGTTTTAGATCTAGGAACTATTTCTGTTTATAACCTAGTTTAGTTCATCATCATCATCATCTTTGCGTTGAATCCCGGTTGCAGCCCAAACTCTCGCTTCGGCGCCCGGCGTCCGCTTTCCAACTTTTTCTTCTCCACTTTGCACGGTCTTCAGCATCCCTGGTCGTGAGCCCATTGGCACGCATATCACCCTTTACGACGTCAGCCAGCACTTTTTGGGTCTACCCCTCCTGCTGGGGCCCGGCGGAGGCGGCATGGCCAGACATTTGTTTCCCACGTAAGCATCCGGTTGCCGTAAACCTAGTTTAGTCCTTCCTATTTATATGTATAGATTTAAATATACGTATAAAAAAATAAGGTTAAAGAAATTCTCGAGTGGTTGACATTCTGATAAAATAAGACAATACTTCGTAAACTTGTCAAAGAAAGCATTTTAATTTAAAATGAATAACAACGGAGATAAAAACTTGTAAGTTAACAAATGTCTATGCAAACATTTCTCTGAAATAATGACCTCATGTAACTAAAATGTAGTACGCAATACGCATTAATCCAAACAAATAAATTGCGTTTGTGAAAACCACGGTAACAAAGTAAAAAATATTATAATAGAATTTGAAAACAAAAATATTATTATTTCACATTTTTGATTAATGTTTGTGTTACTTTGAAAAAAAAAACAGCGATGACTTATCTCAGTATAAACCAGTATAAACCATTGAGCCAATTAAATCATTATTCTGATCACTGTTTGTTTTTGATGACACAATACTAAGCTGCGTATACATGTTAGTGATTATAAGTTTCAATAATTCTTTTTAGCGGGTCTTATATCCCTACTGGTAATAATTATGAACATAACCGATCCTTAATAAAATGACGATTTGATGTAAATACATCGTTAAATCGTTGATATATTTTTAAAAGATTTTCGAAAGATTTTCGATTACTGTGGGGGCAATAGGGAGACTAACGGCTCTGTTGCGGACCTCTTTGCTATTTTGATAGCTGATATAGTTTTTTTATTCTTGTCTTTTTTGACGTTGTCTGTTCTGTTACCTTTTTCTTTCTGTTTGCTTGATTTTCTGTTTTTATTAAAAAATAATCATTTCTCAATTTGTTTCATCGTTTTATCATTTGCAGATATTAATTAGGTCTGTCCATTTCAGGCCCACTTAATAGTTAATTGGTACCGACGCCTTAGACGTTTGCAGCGCCAGGAGCACCGTTAACACTGCCGTCCTCGCAGGGTACCAGAATCTGGTCACTTATACGGGAAAACCATAAAAGGTTATAATGGCTACTTATTTAGAAGCCAGCGGTGGTTGTCATCCAAACTGGCTTGGAGCTTTACGATCTAGCTAGTGTTGTTTTGTCGCCTTTTAGAACAGACCGACCTCGTTCGCGGGTATAAGTATTCTTTTTCCGCCCATGTAGGAAAAAAAATTTTTGATAAAGAGTCCTTAGCAAAATTTACCCTTTACGGGATTATTCATCACAAAGAATATCATTTAGTATTAAAATTTTGAGTACCTCGGTCAACATAAGTGCTAAAATGATTTTGCTTATGTAGATATTTAATTTATTAACACGTTTTTATAAAAAGGAAGGAAAGAACTTAATTTTACGGAAGATTGATTGAGAAATATGTGAAATTTTAAAATGCTCAAATGTGAATCGATAATATTGGCAACATGTGTGGTAAAACACGTCTCTAACGTAGTCTATCTATCTTTTATACTGCTTATCGAAGAAATTTTCAAAAAAATTGATAGCTTTATTTAGAATTATTGAAGAGAATTATCATCGTTATGTTGTTAGCGTAAAATCTCAATTGCATTGTCCATGATAATCAACCCCGATTTTAAAAGTTACAGAGTCTATTCTTTAGTTAATGGAGCAAAAAGTTAAATTTAATCCAAAGTATTGTAGATATAATTAGAAAAATGAATAACGAAAAAGAATAATTCAAGAATTGGGAATATTCAATACTCAGTGTATTATGGCCTTTTGTTGTAATCCCTGGCAAATTACCCTGATAACTCATCGTGAGATAATCGTATTAATCTGCTTATTGGCATATCAAGTTTATTGTTTCCTCTTCAACTCCATATAAAAGGAAATAAAGGACATTTTCATTCAGACTGCGAAAATGGAGCAAAAAATAATCACCATTGTAATTCTGGTAAGATATTTTTGTTTAGTTTAAGATATTTTGTCATTAATTTAGAAAACGTTTTAGGTATTTTTAAATTTTAGAATAAGTCAAAACAAAATTATAGCTTGTTTTATTGTACGATTAATTTTAGCGTATTATAAATAAGCACTAAATTTTTTTATTCAGTTTTGGGATATGTGATCAGTTTGAAATTGTATTTATATTTTGAAATGGTTATTATGTAGGTGCTGGCTTGCTCGTGGCCAGCATTCGCAGCATACAATTGCACATCGGCAGGTCGTTTTGCGGATCCAGATGATACAACTTGCCAGAACTACACACTCTGCGTTTATGACAGCTCTACTAGTACTTACTTAGCTTACAACTACGTATGTCCAACCACTTCAGTATTTAATCCAAACAGCGCTCAATGTACTGCTTCGTCCAATTACGTTTGTAATGTTACTACTACCAATTCAACAACTAGTTCGTCTGTATGCACTGAGGATGGTTACATCGCCAATCCCGATTCTACCAATTGTACAACTTATATAGAATGTGTAGAAATCAACGGCACATATACAGAAACTACGTATACTTGCCCGGATGATACTTACTTCGATCCCAACACAACTCTATGTGAAACTGATTACAACTGTACTACAGACACAACCTTCACGTGCACAGCTGCGGGAAGATTTGCAAATTCCGGTGACTCTACTTGCCAGACCTATTATTTGTGTGTGTTATTAAGTAATGGAACTTATGTTGCTTATGAATACACTTGTCCAACTACTTCTGTATTCAGTCCAACATCTAAAGTTTGTACTACCAGCTATACTTGTGGTTCTTAGTATTAGTTACTATGAAATAGTTGTCGCTACATAAATTAAAACTGATAATTTGTATTGTTTAATTTTTTATGTAGCGTCTTTCTTAAATACTGGCAGAGAGGTTTCGAATATGGATCAGATCTAATGTTGTAAATCATTTGTTAATGAAAGTAATTATTCAACAATAATTTCCTGTTATTTTATTATTTTATGTAATTTTATGAAAAATGAGTTTGTGCTTAAGTAATATGATGTCAGGTATACGAGTACTTAATAAACATTTTTATGCGCAGTTAATTGAGAACATTTGTCAACATAACTAAACACAGTAAATCATTTTAAAGGTATGTATTTTTCAAAACAAATTCCATATATGATGATTAATTGTTGTACCTACAGATCTTGTGTATGTCTAGTTTGATATTACGAATTATTATCTCCTTTCCAATATTGTGACAAAATGACAGATTTATATTTTCCAATAACTTTGTTATAACTTTCCACGGTCCTTACCAAAACATTAAAGGGTGAATGTAATTGTAATAAATATATTAACAAAGTATAAAATATTTTATTTTTAAATTCTTAGTCTAAACAAATTATGGAGTCGTTTCTCTTCAGTTTGTAATATTTTTTTGTCTACAGTGTAATTCGTATGATCATGGATATCTTCAATTAATAATGTAGCCAACCTCCTCACCTTCATAAGGTTTATTAGATTAGTTGTTATTGAAGAATTGTAATTTATTTCGCTATTATTTTTAAGAGCGTATGGTTTAACGTTATTTGGAAATAAACTTAACTTATTTGTAGGTGTTTTCATAGTTGCGAAATATTCTTTAAAATATTTTTCTCGTGCTTGTTTTATAAATTCACTAGTAATTTCGTTTTTACGATTGTTTCTCTTTTCACCAACTTCAACTGAGCTTATAGGAGTTTCGTAGATGAAAGTATATTTCTCTCTATGTCCTGAAGCTATAGGTTTATTGTATATATTTATTATATCACTTTTATTCGTATTTAGGAAATCATAATCTGTATCTGGACGCGTTGTTACTAAATAAGATGTGGCATTCACTCGCCGTATTTGATAAGTTTTTACACTTTTGGCGTAATCAAAATAAAATATTAAAATGCATTGTAAAAGTAAAATATAATTTTTGAAAGCAAACATTTAAAATAACCTTTGTTGTCACTATGACATCCATATCAGTGACAGGCTTAATGATGTTAGATTTGTGAAAGAATATAATTATTCTATTTGTAGTTCACATATGCATCTTTAGGGTTCCGGTGTCAAATTATTACGAGCGTAACCATGTAACTTTGCAGTTAAAAATACAGCAATAGTTATTTATTTTTACACAGAGGTGCTCAAAACCAAAGGACAAAGCCACCATGTCCGGCCCAGCCCACTAGGGCGTCGAGCTGTACCCGTAGAGGAACACTGTGTTGGTTTTAGTGGGTAAACCAGTGACGTGCATCTCTTTGCCAACTATAGGGGCGCACGGGTGCATTATGCAGGAGATCACACAAATCTACAGCTAACAATCAGTTCATTAAGCATTTCCGCTTAAAGAAATTTCAAATTTACCCTTGCAGGGGACACAATACGACGAAAGAATACTGACCTCTGCGGCCGGGGTCGGTCTGTCGTAAAATGTGACTAAACAATATTAGTTAGAAGGTAGGGCTCCAAGATCAACCACCCCTGGTCTCCAAATATACCGTCGCATGTTGTATTCAGGCATAATTGACTCAGGTTTCAGTTCCCCAAAAAAAGGAGCGTGTTAGCAATGCCCCTGACGTCGCAAATATCTACAATTTTTTTTTATTGCTGTAGGACAGCAGACAGGCTGACGGCCCGCTTAGGATTTAGCAGTTACCGTCGCCTATAGGTGTTTGCAACGCTAATGGCATCGCGAACACGCTACTGTCCCATAAAGATACAGGAACTTGGGTCACTAATGCCGGAACACAACACAAGGTTATTATGGCGGCATACATAAGACCAAAGGTGGTCGCCATCCAGACGGGCTTGAGGCCCTACCACGTAGCTAGGGTGGGTTGTTTTGTCGCCTTTTACGACAGGCCGATCCCGGCCACAGAGGTTAGTATTCTTTCTCCTCCCCTGCACGGATAAAAATTGCTTACTATTCAGTAGGCCGTCCCGCTGGCTGTATATCAGAGGAGAGACTATAAATGTAATTTACTAATAAGTTAGCCACCTTGCAAATCAGAGGAATCTGTTGGAGATTATTACAGCAAATAAAAATATAAACTGTAAGAAATAAGAACCTGTTTGTGTGTGTGTATTGGAAACTTTTTATGCATTGTGACAAATTGCTATGAGGTTAGATATCAAGAGCTATTTTTTCTTTTTTTACAGACTCACTGAGACTATTTGCTCGTTTTGAATATAGAGTTGTACCTCTGAGTTTGTATAAACATTTTCGTAGAACGAACGACAGTATGTAAATTGTAGAACATCATGACGGCTTAACACCTGTAGGCGATGCTATCAGGAACATAGAAAAAAGTGAATGAAATAAGACAATGCACGTGGAGAGTTCGGTCTCATACAGAATCAAGGTCAAATTTGTCAAGCAAATTGTTTAGATATACTTTGCATCTCACTGAATATCACAATTGATATTCAACCCTATTTATATAAACATACGTGTAGTATTCGTCTGAAAAATAAATAGGCGTTTAGGACTATTAGGCTTTTGTTTTTCGCAGTTCCCATTGCTGTATTGTTTTATTCACCTAACATTGTTAATTGACGCTTCCGCTAATAACTAAGAAAGTTAGGAAATACTTTTCTTTGAATTATAATTCATTTACGACTTGATGTTTAGTCGCGGCTTTAGTAGTATAGGCCTGGAAATCTGCATAAATGGTCTTTGTATGAATAAATGTCATAAAAGTAAGATAATGCAAGATCTGCAAGAAGAAATAGAGATACTTAGGTATTTTGAATAGATTATGGTTAGAATTGCGCTTTATCGTCATAGCAATACTAAAAGGCATCCTTCATCACCAGACATGAGGCGACTGGGATTTTGGATGTGAGTATTCGGTCGAGGCCGTCGCTGGGGATATTACGATCACTGACAAGCAACACAGAAAAAAGGTCGTCTTGGGGTAGATACGAGCTGATATAATCACGTTTTCTGCCGCTTGAAGTGTGACTATTTTTATACAGCTATTATGGAGTAGATTATATGATGTCAGACGTGCCAATAATAGGCAGATTGACCTCAAAAGTTTGACGAACATCTTTACCCTGGTATTAACTCGGGGGTCACCACCCCTGGTGACGTGGAGTGGACCGCCGGAGCACGCGCATTAATGTCACGGTAGCGTGAGCGTAGGATGTAACTGCATGCTTAACGTGACCATACGTCCCGCTTTGGGCGGGATTGTCCCGTTTTCAGGTTGTCCGTCACGCTGTCCCCAACGAGAACAAAAATGTCCCGCTTTTACGAATAAATCTATATACACCTACTTAATTACTTGCCTACATTAATATCGCGAAAGACGGCAGCGCAGCGTATACGCTAAAATACATACTAAAGTAACTCTAATTTTGCTGTAGCAAAGTAGTTTTTTGTTGCGAAATTATTTATAAATATTATTTTTAGGGCAAGTTGGTGTAAGAATTAAGATGTCAGTGAGGGTAAGATATCATAATAAATGATTTCAAGTCATTTATTAAACCATAATTTTTATTTTGCACTTAAATATACATCTTAAACTGTCGTACCCTATATATGTATTTATTTATATACGAAATTCCGTAGGCGTTCCGCTTTGACACGAAAAAAAATGGTCACGTTATGCATACTGCATCAAGTTTACTTTTGAAGTACTTCCCGAAATTCCCTTCATTACGAGTCACGATCGAGGTGTATTGGCCATTTGTTTCTGATATAGGTAGTCGACCGCCATTCGGTATTTATATTATCTTTTACAGTCCACGTTAATTTTAATTGGTCTTATATTTAAAAATGCAAATTGTTATTTTACATAACATAATAATATACTTTTCCAGTTATTTTTACAATTGCCGCATCCCATGTTACGTAGCACAGTTTTGTTAAGTAATTACATTAAGTGAATACATTTGAATATAAAGTATGTATATATTTATATAATTTCCTTCATATACACCTATGTACCGAAAAACTAAAAAAATCTTGACACAGTAAAAGTTACACATAAAAAAAAATTAGAAAGCAATTTTCCAGGGAAAATGCAACTAACGCTAAGATCAGAACAATCAAGAGTCAGCACAAATTTAACCAAAGTAGATAGATACGTTATATATTTTACCTTACTTTTTATACTGTATTATAAAGAATAATTTGGTTTTAACTATTTGTTATACGAATAATTTAATTTTTTTGTTTCCAGGGTAAATAAACATGCCCTGAATGATAAACATATTTTATAAGATCCTAAAAATATTACGAATACATTTTTATCATTACAAATTCTCAAAATATATAACAAAGAAACTCTGATTAAAACGTGTGTGACAGTAAATATTTGTTGATTACTTAAATAATTACGAATATTTGCGATGCACTACTTAACATGCAACAGAGCACTGAAATGTCAATAGACTTGTGTTAAATACACTTTCAAATAAAACCTTACAAAACAATAAAAAATGATATAGGTTGACATATCTCTGGCATACAGTGGCATACTTTTGTGCAAATACATAGTAATACATAGTAGATTTTGAAGTGGGCGGTTTTTCTCCGTTCAGAGGCGGTGTAGCAATAACCCTAGCCACGTGGTAGGGCCCACGCCCGTCTGGATGGTAAACACCCTGGTGTATAAGTATGCCGCATTAACAACCTTGTGTTGTGTTTCGGCATTAATGACACAGGTTCCTGTAACCCTATAGGACAGCAGCGTGTTCGCGATGGCCCTATTATCGCAAACATCCATAGGCGACGGTAACTGATTACTATTAAGTGGCCCATCAGCCTGTCTGCTGTTCCTCAGCAATAAAAAAGTGTAAGGGTTACAAGACTTTCTGGGCCCAAGTTTACCTCAACCTGCGCAAGTTGGTTCTTACAGAATCGACTACCACCTAAAGTTATTGACGACCTCCGTGGCATAACGGATAGTGTACGTCGGAATTTTTTTTTATTGCTGTAAAACAGCAGACAGACTGACGGCCCACTTAGAATTTAGCAGTTACCATCGCCTATGGGTGTTTGTAACACTAGTGGTATCGCGAACACGCTGGTGTCCCATAAGGGTACAGGAACTTGGGTCACTAATGCCGGAACACAATTCAAAATTATTATGGCGGCATACTTTTAACTAAAGGTGGTCGCCATCCAGACTTTAGGCCCTACCACGTAGCTAGTAGCTAGGGTTAGGTAGCAAGGCCGCCCCAGCCGAAGAGGTTGGCATTCTTACTTCGCCCCTGCACGGAGAATGTTTCTGACAAATAATAATTTCATATTTATATGACTCTTCAAACCCAAAAGAAAAAAAAAACAATGCTCATTACTGATTGTGAAAACAGAGGTTCTCCACCCTGCTACTGCGACCTAGCTAGTAAAGGATAGCCAGCGCGGTCGCAGAAGCATACCCCGGTCGTCACCTATAATTTATAGTTGTCAAGATGTCACTGTCTCTGTCAAAACACAAGTACCACGGCTGCGTGTGAGCGACAAACAGGGGTACATTCAAAATACATACGAGGAAATTCGCGAGCCAGTGAGGCATCAATAGAAATACTATACTAATTACAATTCATCCTCCTTATTTGATACATAGTTTCAGATTCATCACATTGACTACACCAGCGCCATGTAAGAAGAAAATGAGATACAAACAAATTGGCGAAAGAAGAAAGAAGTTGTGGTAATTTTTAAATAAGTGTCTGATATATTTTAAAGTAAAGTATAAATCATATTAAATAATTGAAAATATGTAATAAATTCTTATAAAAAAATATTTTACATAAGCTCTTATATGTTTTATTGTACCTTGCAAAGGTTGACTTGTGATACAAATAGGATGATATCAAAATGAAAGTTCAGGAGTCTTTGTTCGTTGGAAATAATCCAAACCAAACACTGTGATGTGTTGTAACCTCATTTGTTTTTGTGCGACTAATGTCTTGAGTAATCTGTGACTATTCCACGAGAGTTACATAAGTATCTTTGTTTTTCCTGACTTAAATTGTGATGTCTATTGAATTAGGTGCAGCTAAGCTTTTCATTTTCAATTGAATTACATATAAATAAATAAAATAAATAGCCTATAATGTGCTAGGCTTGGGCTTGCAATAGACTGTATCCCTTCTACTCTTGTCCTAGGCAGAGGAGGGTTACACAACATGATATCTTGGTGGGCTCATTTTCTTACGGGTTTCCTTCATACGAAGCGATTATAATATGATTATTAGGCCAAAAAAGCCGCCTATGTGCTGCTGGTACTATGGTCCAATGAAAATGGAAGCCATGACCGGTACTTATGATTACTTATCAAAATAATCTATGCTTACAACAAACTTCAGACAGGCTTCCGAATCGTCGATTCGTTGTTGTTTTTGATCCGGTGTTAACAAACGCGGCACCCACTTTAAGTTGAGCTTTTTCATACCCAAATTTTCGCGTAAAATAGTAAGTACGCTACCATATGATAACTTTGAAACCTCAGCCATCTCTCCGACTTTCATTTTGCGGTCGGTGAAAACAATTCTGCGGATTTTTTTGACGTTTTCTTCGTTAACAACCGTATTTGGGCGACCACTGCGTTGAGCGTCGTTGACGTCGTTATGACTACGTTCAAATTCATTATACCATTCGCAAACGATTGATTTCCTTGGAGCAGAGTCCGAATAATGCTTATCAAGCCACTCTTTCGCGTCTTTAGTATTTTTTGCAAACAAAAAACAATGCTTGATCAACACACGAAGTTCTTTCTTATCCATCTTTTGACAAAGACACCAAAGTTGCTTGACACAAACAACAATAACTTGAGAACACGTGGTCCAACTGTCATGAAATTTTTACCCATACCTTATAAAGGATGGCGCTATCGAATGCTATAATAAATTTTGCATATGTGACGCCATTTATATGTCAGTCCGGAATTTTTTTGATCAGTGTAGTATATAATATAATTCACCTTGCAGGGGATTAAGCATAGTAATCCAAGCGGCCATGGATGACCTGTCGGAAAAGGCAACAAAACAATTCAAGTGGTAGGGATTCTAACCCGACTTGATTGTAACGGCCTCTGGTTTTTAAATATTACCGCCCTGATAACCTTGTTTTGTGGTCCTGTGTAAGAGACCCAGCTTACAGTTCCCCTACGGGGACGGCAGTGTGTTAGCGGTTGTGTAAGTGTAAGGCTGTCATCGTTTCAGACGACAAACGACAACGGGCGGAAAAGGCATTCCAACCCCTTTGGGAGCGGGGTCGATCAGCCGTGGCAGCGTGCGCGGGGCGCGTCTCCTGTGAGGCGCGCTATCGGCTCGAACGCTGCATGGGGATCAAACGAAGAGCAGCCACGAATGGCAAGAATACTTTATTTGGGGACTATCGGCTCCACCGGTGAAGCCGATCCTATAATAATCTACTACCGTTTCAGAGTGCTTGTAGCTGGGGGAGAAGAAACGGCGAAAGAAACTCCCCCGCAACACATCTATTCTACGTGTATTTGTGTAGTGTGTGGTTGTGTGCGTCTACAAATTATGGGGGGCAGAAGGCGTCCCTAAACCTATTGCGTCGGGCTGGTCCATGCCGGACTGGGGGGGATTGCGTCTGCGAGAATATTCGCTTCAGCGTTCTTGTGATGGGGTCGGGTGAGCAAGTTTCGCGGGCGACGACGCGCGTGAATAGCTCGGCGGTTGGGCGTGTAATTGACCGTCTCCACCACCAGTGGGTTGGGGTGGTGGGGAGCGAGGCCGAAGAAAGATCTTGAGAGGCCATGTACTCCTTCACGGGAAGGAGTTCCAGGTCGCGGTGTAGATCCGCGTTACGCATGTAGAGGGGCGCTTGGACTGCTATGCGTAAGAACTTGTTTTGCAGTCTCTGCATCATTTGGATGTAGCGTTTGCCGGCATGGACGAAGACTACGCTCAAGTACGTCATTATCGGCCGGATGCAGGTTTTGTAGAGTGTCGCCTTATTCCTAAGGGACATCTTACTCTTCCCGCATATCATAGGGTAGAGGCGACCGAGCACGAAGTGTGCTCTGTTCCTCACCGTTTTGATGTGGTTGCTGAAGTACAGGCCTTTATCGAGTGTGACACCAAGGTATTTGACCGCATCGACCCAAGGGATGACGCGGTCAAACAGTTTGATGGGGTAGAGAGAGTGCCGGATCTGTTGAGCCGGCCGTCTCTTGTGGACGTTACTGCGAATGAACATGATCACTGCGCTTTTGTCCGGATTCAACGCGATCCGCCATTTGCGGAACCAGTTGCCCAGCGTCTCAACTGCCGATCCGATAGTTGTTGATATCGGACGTGCAGTGTGTTAGCGGTACCATTAGTGTCCCAAATTTATACGACGTATACAACAATAAAAAATCAGTCATTTATACATTCATTTATAAAACTCTGTGAATGAGTGAACGAGTTCACGAATAAGTTTGCATACACATTTTCTTTCTATTTGGTTAGAACCATCGTGTAATCATGGAAATCACTTATTGGTTAACTTTTTCAGTGCAATTTAAACCTTGACACAAAAATAAAGAACAATGAGGATTGTTTTGTCACAAATATGTATTTTGTTACATTCGAATTCTATTGCTCGAGTTACATAAACGGTGTAAATTGTTTACACTAGAGTTGACACATAATTTTATTATTTCTGTATGATTTCGTAGCACAGTGTTTATGTTATGTGTCAATTTGAAATAATCTGTCTATGAAGTTGCTGTTGTGCTTAAGTTCAACGAATCTATTGGTAACGGATATTCTATATCTGGGTGTGCCTCGCTTGTCTGTCATTTTCATATAAATTACCAAGTCTCGATTTGCCCTTTCAAGATGGATCCTTAGATTTAATATTAAAATATTTAAAGTAAGAAATGAAATATCAATTTTAGATAATGGATTAATTCCGATTGAATTTATATAAAGCGTAAGGCAGAGTGGCAATATACCGGTGATCTCGGTGTAGAAATTCTCTCAAGAAGTTTTATCTATATCTATACTTCTATACTACTATTATAAAGAGGAAAGATTTGATTGTTTGTTTGTTTGTTTGCTTTGAATAGGCTCCGAAACTACTGAACCGATTTAAAAAATTCTTTCATTGTTGGGAAGCTACACTATCCCCGGGTGACATAGGCTATATTATATTTTAAAAAAAATTAGGGATCCTTACTAAAACTCCAATAATGTAAACCAAAGTGTAAAAAAATTACCTAAAATATTATTTAAATCGCGTGCGTTGCGAAAACTATTGATGATAGAATAAAAAAATGTACTACAACTTTGCAGAACACATCATTATTTACAAAAAGTGTCGCGACAGCATAATTCTAACTATTATAGTTATGCCACAATAAGTGTTCTTTTATTTTAAAAATTTAATTGATATGCCGCCCCTAGAAAAGGCTCTTTATTTGGATCTTGGTATTAATCCTTATCAAAATAAATTACTTCATATTCAAAACTGTTTCAATACCTTAATATAACTTTTTGAATTATTCAATTCGGATATTCCATTCGAAAGATATCACGAGTTTAAAAATGTAAGTATTAGAAAAATGTTACGTGGTAGCCGCTCACCCTGTTCGGCTAGCTAGGCAGCACTTTATGCAATGTAGGCGTGCGTCACTGGGGTTTTTACAAAAATTAGAATACTTATTAAAAAATAACGAAAAACAAATAAAAAGTAATAACAAAAAAAATCATTAAAATAAAAGCTCATTAAAATAGAAATAATAAAAAATAATTAAAATAGAAATAATAATATTCAAACTTTCTTTATAATTTTATTTTTTTAGTAACCTGACGCAAATAGAAGGGTTTGCCCTCAGGGGCGCTCCTCTGTCCGAGGAGTGCACGGGTGTGCGTACCCGAGGTGCCCGAGCATCCGTCGCTTCACTCCCCTCTCCGTTCGAGGC
The DNA here is from genome assembly GCA_963693495.1 of Malacosoma neustria. NCBI lineage: Eukaryota > Metazoa > Arthropoda > Insecta > Lepidoptera > Lasiocampidae > Malacosoma > Malacosoma neustria. Next base: position 8,903,248 of record OY856372.1, read on the forward strand.
GACAGAGTCCTACCTTTCTTTCCGTCTACCTCTTACATCCTTTCCAACTTAGCTCTCTGTTCGTGGCGTGGTCCCCGGTGGGATGGTTGCGAATACTGATTGGGGTCCCGGGTTCTACCCTGGGACCTGATTTGATAGTCGAAACCATGTCTATTTCGACTGCGCCTGCACAGAGAGTGTTCCCGGGGCGGGAATTGCATCCTCGCTGTCGGTTGGTCTTGCTGGGCCGGCTACGACGTCAGGCGGCTCTGCTTTTTCTGGAGTGTCGTACTGGTAGTCGTACCCACGCCTGACTAGCACGCGACGGGGATGGTAGTCCCGTCCGGAATTGGCCGCGGACCTGTCGCTCCCGGCCCTGGTTCTGTCCATGGTCGGGGGCGATCCTGTATGGACGGCCGTCGCCTCCTTTTGCGAGGCAGTAGTGTCTGCAAGGGAGGCGGCGGAACGGGAGCGGGAGTCCGCCATCGCACTCCCCTCCCGCCAACGTAGGCCGCGTCATCGGCGCCGGAGGGCGGGCAACGATCTCCGGCCGCCGTAGAAAGCGGGGGAGGATCCGCCGCCCGCACTATTGCCGCGAAGGAGAAGGCCGCGTGCTGTTCCGCAGCCCCCCTCAACTCCTAGAGTTGTTACAAGAGAGCGCCGGGGGGACGAAACCCTGACCCCCTGGCGCCAGCGCTTTAGAAGGGGCCCGCTTTAAGACAAAGCGTGGGCCGAGACCGAAAAAAAATAGAAGGGTTTAATTTTAAATTTTTTGTTAAATACCCGTGCGAAGCTGGGACGGGCTGCTAGTTTATAATATAATATTTCGTAGAGAACATAAACTGCATCGTTGAAAGCGATTCCGTGACCTATAAATTTATTAAGTACTGCTGTTTGCCTAATATTGTGGTCGGTAACCTTAACACCCAAAAGAGCCAAATATTATCCGTGCTGGGGCGGAGAAAGAATACTAACCTCTGTGGCTAGGTTCGGCCTGTCGTAAAAGGCAACAAAACAACGCACCCAAGCTACGTGGGCCTCAAGCCTGTCTGGATGGCGACCACCTTTGGTCTTAAGTATGCCGCCATAATAACCTTGTGTTGTGTTCCGACATTAGTGACCCAAGTTCCTGTACCCTTATGGGACAGCAGCGTGTTCGCGATGCCACTGGCGTTGCATACACCTATAGGCGACGGTAACTGCTAAATCCTAAGCGGGCCGTTAGCCTGTCTGCTGTCCTAAAACAATAAAAAAAACATGCGGGGCAGTCTTTGGGGACTGCCAATAGAAGTGAAAACTAAGTAACTTGTGAATTGTATCGTCGAGCTATTAGATTATTATTTTCGGTTTATAAAGAAGTGTTTATGATCAAGGATTAAAGTTTAAATTAGTCATTAACACTTCTTTACAAACCAAAAATTGTTCACCCAAAAAGTGCTCAACTCTAAAGAAGTTTTCACTTCAATAAAACTCAACTGTATTTCATTGTAATAAAGTCGCAATTCGAATAGATATGTGTAAATACTGCAATGCAATAATATAAAAGTTACATTATAAAATGAACCTTATGTCATTATAAATAAGGTTGATATTACTGGAGTAAGACTCCGTCTTACGTCTTACGAATTCTTACGATCAGGACACGTGACCAGACGCGAGTTTAACATTTTTTACCCATCACAAAAAAGCGCACAACGCCGCTAAAGTGATAAGATATCACTTCAAAAAATTTCCAGTCGATAAATATATTATTATATATAAATATATTATTATTATATAAATATAATATTTGTACAGGCTATTGGTATTACAAGTAATTACTTCATTTTATTGACTCCTAACTCCATTTGGCATCTCTGCTTGAATATTATTTGTTAAGAATTAGTACGCCTTCGAGGTTTCGGATTGGGTTCTTCACATAGTAAATACGGAAAGGATGCACAATATTTTGTTTGCTGTAGGCTTTCTGAGAATAGTACTAGATATTTTCCAAGTATTTTAAAAATATAACAAGCGCTATTGCTTAATTTCGGATTCTTTAAATATACAACTAGAATGTGGAATTTCTTTACCATCAATAAAAATACTATTCAATCGTTAAATCTTCAGCGAATTGTCTCCTGGTAACCACTCATATATATCACTTAAGCGTGGTGTGACTATGTGGTTCAATAAAATTTAGATCTGTATAGAATAGTCTTTTAAATAAATTGATATCTACTATTTGATAATATAATTAGATTAGGTTAGGTAAATGTGGTTTTATAATGATGTAGACAAAATGTCTTTACAACTGCTGCTATTGATTTCCTTTGATGTATAAACGTCCTCATTCTAGCATATGCTGAGACCGGAAGAAGTGCGTGCAGCTCCTGTAAACTGCTATGCTAAATAAGCGTAGCAGGCCTAACAGAAGCATTGATATTACGAAATACTGGTCGAATAGACTGGTATACTAGCTGACCCCATTGGCCTGGGGCGGCCTGTAGGAAAAGGCAACATAACCACCCTAGCCAGGAGATAGGGCTTCAAGCTAGATTGGATGGCCACCACGCCTAGTGATAAAACCATAATGTCCTTATGTTCTGTGCCGGCAGTAGTAAACTATAATCTAGTTCCTCCTCGAGGCCGGCAGCGCGTTGCCAAAGCCTTTGGTAATGCAAACGTCTATAAGCGACGGTGATCACCTACTATCGGGTGGGCCGTTTGCCGGCCACAGATCTCAGCTAGAAAAAACGTGGATCAAAAAACTTTGTACATTTCGTAAGAAAATTACGCGGAGTGTGAAATTTGGCACAGTGTTTATATGGCGGAGTTAAAAGCTTGTGTTAATTTTTTAAATAAAGGTAACAAATACATTAAATTAATAAAGAATGAGAGTCACAAATACGTTCAATTATAAGATAACATAATACACAGTACTATTTGTTTGATACACACACCCCCACACTCAGGCATGCGCATGCATAATTGCTCTTTTGTTTATGGCTGAACTATGGTCAAACGGAGTAGAGGATATTATTAAACTAAAACATGAATTATGGTCGAATCTCGACCACTGAGTGATCTCTAGTAATAATATATCTGTGAAATTCATATTTCAAATAATTGGTCAGTTATTCAAATGTCAATGCGGCTGTCTAATTTCAAAACACGGTTATGATACTGAAAAAATAAATATTTTGAAAATTTGAATTGGATCACGTTCGCAAGACACTATTTAAAAAAATCGATTTACAAAAATTTGTTACTTACTACTATTAAAATTTGGCAGGCGAATAATATAATTTTGTAGTGTGAAACATGATGGCACGCGAAACGGCCTGATCAAGTAAAAGTTGGCTCATAATCGGGACGTGTTTCGACTGCTGGACGGGCATCTTTGCGAAAGCAATCTGCTTAGTAAATAAAACGCGTTTCTCGTCTTCGAAATTTTACAATTTCCCTGAATAACTGTGCCTAACTTTGAATACTAAATTATAACGTTTCACAATACATGTATTCGATAGAATTGACGTAAGTTTTTTTTATTAACACGGTTGTTCTATTTGACAATACATTATCGGCGAAAAAGACATTAATCCGCAGTAAAACCCCAATGTTACTAAAGATGTTGTCAAATTTGAATACCACCTGGGCACAAAAGCTTTCGGACGTTAGAAAGTCTGCGGAGATCTCGGGTTTGATTCCCATCCCGAACATCACCACGCCACCAACACGCTGCTGTTTCAAAGGGGTACAGGAACCTGGGTTCTTATGTTAATGCCGGAACTCAACACAAGGTTATTATGGCGGCATACTTAAAGACCAAGGCTGGTTGCCATTCAGATGAACTTACCACGCCTTGGCACTACCACGTTACCACGGTTGTTTTCTTATCTTTTATGACAGACCCCGGCCGCAGAGGTTATTTTTACTCCGCCCGGATATTATTTTACTGAGATGCATATTTTAGGACTAAACGGCTCTGGGCGAATTGTCACAATGTATTTATTATTATTCGATTTCTAAACTTAAGAATTGTTGGTTGGTACACGCAAATTGGTAGGTTAATAAATCGCCAATTGTAATTCTTAGGTGTTTAAATATACAATATGTTTGCACTACATAACACTTCCTTCCTTGCGTGCGCGCAGCCGCTGTCACTCGTTATATACTATACTCGTTATATGCGCCGCTGATTTATTCATATAAATAAAACATGCGCATGAGTACCGTAACTTATTATATAACTATTTAATCATATTCATTTCAACCCACTTAATGATGTAATTTTGTAGACATGTCTTTATGTTAGAATTCCATTAAAATAAAAAATCTAATTGTGCTTGATAATTAAGTAAATATAATATCACGTAATTTTCTTTACATTAAATATCTATCATTTTGAATTGCATCATAACCAAATCCTTTCCATTTTCAAGGAGATACATATCAAGTTTTTAAATGAAAATGCCAGTAATGTTTATCAAATCAGTATCCTTGAAGTCAGATTCGAAGGTGAAAGAGTTATAGCATCTTCCCATAGTGTGGGATAAGGGTAAGAAGAAGACGAGATTTTCCTGCGCAATTTTGGAATCATTTACTTACATAAAGACTCTCCCTGTCCTAACAACATAAACACAAAATAACTAGCCTAATTTGTGCAGCTGTTTTAAAACCACGGCCTTCAATATACTATTCGGCATTGAAACTAGACTATTGATTTACCTAGGGAGTAGAAAAATCAAAAGAATTACCCATTTTCATAGATAATAGACAAAGGCAAAGAAAGGAAGGCCGTGGACGTTCAGACAACTGCTTATTTTTATATTTTTCTTCACGAAAAGGAAGTTCTATTAAAGTGCATATTGATTATTATATCGTTATTGATATGTGTGTATATTACCGGAAAAGCAAATCAGAGTAAGTTTGTCATAAAATACTAATTTATACATAGTGGGTGTGGGCGATTTGTAAAACATGCCGCCGTAATCCTATCAATCACACGGATGAACCTGCCGCGCTACACCTCAGGTGTCCCGTGTCGAAAGGACGAGCATTTAAATTCCAACAATAATCGTGTTGGGTAGAATTGGGTCAGCAGGTACAGAGCGGATGGGTAAGCATCGGCAACGGCCGGGGGCGCGTGGTGGTGCGCGCATCGCTTGCGCTCATTCGCTTTTTGCCCACCTTTCGACTCGCGCGCAGCCTCCACCATTGTTTGCTAACGCGCATTTCTCTCACGTGGGAACCGTTGACTTTTTCGTGCTTTATCCGCGACGCCATTCATCCGCAACGACGAGTCTGAACGCACGTTATGTGAACAGTTTTTGTGCGAGCTTTTGTGTTCGTCTTTTTGGGTCGTTTGTGATATGAGAACTTAGGGTGGTTGTCTTCGGACGGTGGCACGAAGGCCGCTCGTTGTGAAAGTTGAGTGATGGTCAAATAGACACTGTGATAGGATCCTCCTATCAGATAAGCGGAGGCATGGCCGTCGCATTGGAATCGGTGAGTCATCTATACGTTTTCGTTTTATTCAAAAGTTCGAGCTTTAATTTTATTCATTATCAGCTCGATCACATCATATTAATCATTCTCTTTTTAATTACTGAAAAGAGTTAACACTTTGTAATTCCACTCAGGGATAATTAATCATCATCTATTCGGTCACTCAGTATCAGAAAACACTCAAGCAGAATCCTAAAAAAATTCAAACTTTATGTACTAAAGTACAAGTAAATTAATTTTATGTATATGTAAAGAAATGCATGTTTATTTTGATTATCTCGGTATGTGCACATGATACAACAGGCTTTGACTAATCCGCTAGTAAATTTCTTAAGGTATTGTGTAGTTATAACCTCCTGAAGTCAATATAACAACATTTTAAACTTAAACAAAGTAGTTCCGCGAATTCCCAAAGCAGGGCCAGATTTATGGGACGGCAACCAGGGCGATAGCCCCGGGGCCTCCACAAAAGAGGGGCCTCCACAATAGAGACTTCGGAAAATAAATCTTTCAAATTCCGATAATATCCAGATAATTTTTGTTTCCGATTATATTTCTATATGTTTGTTATATACTAAAAGAATCTACTTGGTTTCACAATAAATTATTTATTGAAAAACTCGACTGAAAACGTTGTTCATTTTATTTGGAAAATACTTTGAGGCCAGGGAGCCTCCACTCCTTTGTTGCCCCGAGGCCTCCAGACCTCTAAATCTGGCCCTGCCCCAAAGCCCGTTGTTATGGGAGAAAACAAAGAGACCAACCAGCCTTAAGCGAGTTAACATTTCCCATTTTGAAGTTAATATGAATATTGACTTCAAAATTTTAATAAGTAAAGTTGTTGATAAACAATATTTAATGTAAAAATACATAAGTAATACATTGCTTTAAAATGATTTATTGCAGTTGTAAAGGGAATGAACGGCTTGAGATGTTTTAATTCTAGTTGCTATTTTTCTTAAATGGCTCTCTAAATACAGAAATAATTTGCTAAATTTGTTATTTTATTTAATTTGTTATTTATTCTGTATTAAATATTATTATTTCATGGTAGTTCTTTAATTTACAAGTAATTTAACCATACATACAATATTTTCTTCCTTGCATATATGCCTAAGGCAATTTTTTTGTTTCGTATCAAGCTTGGATAAAGTTTTATTTCTATATTAATGTTTTGATTAAGTATTGTAACAGTAATGATATTTTCTTAGACCAAACATACTGAATAGCTCAAGTGATATGTTAAATAATTTTGATTAAATTACTTCTTCCGACGTATAATATGAATAAATATAAATTTTGATCTAAGCAGTTTCTTAAGAATATTAAAATCTGAGGTTTACAAGATTTTTCAAAGCAATTGTTTCATCATTTACAAGTTTAAGACGATTTCCGTGGCATAGGTCACGGAATCGATACCAGTCTCGCATCTGGCGGTTTATGAACCTAGTATCCATAATATAAGTGCTACTTAATTAGGGATTGGATGGCGCTGATTTTTATACGTGCAGAGTCGGAGAAAGAATACTAAGCTCTGCGGCCGGGGTCGGCCTGTCGTAAAAGGCGACAAAATAACGCACCCTAGCTACGTGGTAGGGCCTTAAGCCCGTCTGGATGGCGACCACCTTTGGTCTTAAGTATGCCGCCATAATAATCTTGTGTTGTTTTCCGGCATTAGTAACCCAAGTTCCTGTACCCTTATGGGACAGCAGCGTGTTCGCGATGCCACTGGCGTTCCAAATACTCATAGGCGACGGTAACTGCTAAATTCTAAGTCAGCCAGTCTGCTGTCCTACAGCAATAAAAAAAAGTTTAAAATAATACAAATGCTGTGTTACTTAATTAGGGACTGGATGGCGCTGAGTGAATCGTCCTAGTTACATTCGTCATTTATGTTTTCGTTGACTCACACTTAAGTGATTTGAAAAAGCTCCTGTCTGACAAAAAAGCTCTAATAATTCCATTAGTCTTTACGACGGTAGTATGCGAGTAATTAGTGCTATAATCTCTAGACGGTTCTCTACTATTACTAACAACGCTATACTAAAAGGCCCGGATTGCGTGTGTAAAGTAAACATTAAATCCTTTTTTGATAGTGGTATTAGACAGAGGAATGTTAAAAGGAAGTGATAAGGTGCGTTATATACGCATAATACACATGCAGTGGAGTAAGAATATTGAACCCTGCGACCAGGGGCGGTCATAAAAGGCGACAAAACAACCATAGCTATATTAGGTCTATAAGTATGCTGCCATAAAAACCTTATGTTATGTTCCGGCTCTCTCACCGCAAGGCCCACGCATAGCGGGTTGCCCACAAGGTCTTTTTCACAGCGGCACTTGGAAATGTCCTGTGCCGCTTTGACCCGGGAGCGCGCCAACTTAAAGATGAGCTTCTGCCCCTCAGCCGATTCCAACTTATCGTAAAGTAGTTGTAAGTGGTCTCGTCTGGCTCTGGCACCAGTTCTCTTAGTGAAGCGTTTTGCCACTCGGTATGCTTCGCAATATTCAGGAGATCTGGAAGTTTGCCACTTTTTAAAAAGGGCTTTCTTCGCTCTGGTCTTCTACCACCATGTCTCTTTGTAATACTTGCGATCACCCTTAGACACCCCAAGCACCTCCTTCGGCGACTCAATGATAGCCGCCTGAATCTTGTCCCAGTTAGCCTGAACTGGTTCGCCCATACCACTGGCGCACTTGTCATCGACGGCTAAGGTGAACTCCTGGGACGTGACTTCATCAAGTAGCCACCACCTGATTCAGCGCTGAACGCGCTCGGCATGCGTGTCTTAAGGCTTAGTAGGACAGGGGCCCATGACAAGAAGACGATGTTCTGCAGTGAAACTCTCACCGTGTATGACCTTACAGTTGGTCATTTTGTTGGTGTGGTTTTTTTAATGCTGTAGGACAGTAGACAGCCTGCTTAGAATTTGGCAGTTACCGTCGCCTATAGGTGTTTACAACGCCAGTGGCATCGCGAAGACGCTGCTATCCAATAAGGGTACAGGAACTTGGGTCACTAATGCCGGAACACAACACAAGGTTTTTATGACGGCATCCTTAAGACCAAAGGTGGTCGCCATCCAGACAGGCTTGAGGCTCTACCACGTAGCTAGGGTAAGTTGTTTTGTCGCCTTTTACGACAGGCCGACCTCGGCCGCAGAGGTTAGTATTCTTTCTCCGCCCCTGCACGGATAAAGTGGTGTCTCCTAGAGAGTAGGAAGTCGATTTGGGTAGCATTCCTCCCGCTCTTGTAGCTGTTCACAATGGCAAGGTCGGCAGCTGCACACATATTGAGAATGTCCTTCCCTTCCACGTTGCGGCTACCATACCCAAATCCACCGTGAACACGCTCAAATTCCCCACATCCCTCACCCATATGACAGTTCAGATCGAAACGATCCCCTGTGATAATGGGATTTCACACGGAACACTTCTCCGAGTAGATTTCAAAACGCTATTTTATCGGCGTCGTCCAAACCAACCTGTGGCCCGTACGCATTTATAAAGTGGGTAAGCTAACTACTCCATCGATAAGTACCCTAACAACCATAAGCCGGTCGCTATAACGTTTCACTTCAAAAATGTTGTTCTGGAACTATTCCGAGAGCACTATGGCAACCTCATTCTCCACACCCAGCGCACCTGTGTAGATCAGCTTGTAGCTATTCCCAATGAACCGGGACTGCTGGCCTTCCACCAAGTCTCCTGCAGGAACGCCACGGCCACCATCCACCTGGAGAGTACATCGGCCAACTCCCTCACGCGTCCGGTTAGCGTGCGTATATTCCATGTTGCGAAGCCGATTTTTTGAGATGTTTGGGCTGCGTGAGTTGGGGCTAAAGTCGTTAGCCGTGCCCGCCCATGACACGGTAGCCCTCGTCCACTTCTCACAAGAGCCGGGCGAAGCTCTTGCGCGCCGTTATGCGGCGGCGCCCTAGCTCTTAGACGATGCCGTATGTAGGCATATTCTTGCTTAGCTTAGTATGTGTATAAATAATAACAGTCTATTAAGTCCTCCCTTAGAGAGGACGGGCAGTATACCCGCCACATTTGTCCAGGGTGGATTGGCGGGTTACACATCTCAGCAGCCTTGATATGTAGGTTTCTTAATGATTTTGATTATTTTTTTTGTGCCTTTTTGTTCAAGGAAAAGAAATGTTACTGAGGCAGTGATCCTCAATTTTTATTGCTGTGGGACAGGAGATAGGTTGACGGCTCACTTAGTAGTAAGCATCACCATTACAATCACCTTTGCATGTTTGCGATGTCAGGGTCACCGCTAACATGCTGAAGTCCGCAAAGCCACCAAGAATGCTGGGCCGGGAGCCTCCAGGGGTCAGCATTCTTACTCCACCTCTACAGCCTTGCTTATAGAGTGTCATAGTCACATACATGTATATACTTAAACGTCACATTTGTAAACAGAATATACCTTTTCTCTCCATCGGATTTCTTATTATATTTAGCAAAATAAAAAGGATTTATTATAAAAGGCAAACCACGCGTAAACCGTCCGACAGTCTTGCTATTAAATTTATGATTCGAGAATAATAAATTGTCGAAGTAATTTGCTCGTATAAGTTGAATTGTTAAAATAAATAATAATCAAAGTAAAGCAGCCTCTAAAAGCAACGCTAATTGTACATTATTTAAATTTTTTTTTTTTTTTTTATTGCTGTAGAACAGCAGACAGGCTGACGGCCCGCTTAGGATTTAGCAGTTACCGTCGCCTATAGGTGTATGCAACGCCAGTGGCATCGCGAACACGCTGCTGTCCCATAAGGGTACAGGAACTTGGGTCACTAATGCCGGAACACAACACAAGGTTATTATGGCGGCATACTTAAGACCAAAGGTGGTCGCCATCCAGACGGGCTTGAGGCCCTACCACGTAGCTAGGGTGGGTTGTTTTGTCGCCTTTTACGACAGGCCGACCCCGGCCACAGAGGTTAGTATTCTTTCTCCGCCCCTGCACAGATAAATAAATGTTGGTTTATCTTGAATTACGGTTATATTTATGTCTCAAAGATTTAGTAAATAAATATAAAAGGTTTGATAACTTAACTGTTATGGTGTTGATGTCACAAGTATTACAAATGGTTTACAGTATAATGGCAATGTTGCTCTGACTAGTGGGAAAATATGATCACAGGAAGTAATCTCAGACTTAGAGCGTTTCGTACGCTCCTACGTTCTCCTTATGTTAGTTCGTAAGCGGCAAAGGGCAGCATTCAATTTTTTTATAACTGGAGTTCAGCAGACAGGCAAACGACCGTCTGATAACAGTGGGCATCGTCAGAGGCATTCTCAACCCGCTATCGGCCTTCAAGAAATTTTATAACGCCATTTTAAAAAGCCCCATACCGTTATGCAATGACCAAAACCTTGGCCAGAAATTCAATTCCATATTTGAATTATTTGAATCAGTATTTACATGGTCCTTTCAGCGTAAGAATAGACGACTACTGTCTATTCTCCCGCCTCTTTAAAAAACTATATTATTAGTTCTATCTACTTCTTCCCTCCCATTAGCTCAGCAATCAATGTCAAGGAAGACCCAAAAGACGAATAGGTTTGCTCTGTCACAATACTTACAGCGTGTCTTTTCTTACCAAAGCCCAAAAGCTTTGAACTGAAAATTTTGGACACAAAGGGAAAAAAGCGTTGTATGTACAAGAAAATTATAGTATACTGAATGAGTTTTTGTCTCTTTTAGTTTCATATTTCTTTTAGTTTAAAATAGGTTTTATGTTTATACATATGTTTATTGTTAGAATTGTGTACTTTATATTTTTGTATATATACCATATATTACATTTCAGGTCAGTACATTTTGTATCAACAGTCTGCCTATTTAAGGCGTGCAATATTTATAGTCATTTTTATTTAATGAATAAATATATTTTACACGAATAACTTATGCTATACATTTTTTAAAGGATTGTGCTGCATAAGGATACGATGAAAAAAAATAAACATTCTGATGATTAAGCTATAGAGATAAATGATACCTAATTTGTTTCCACTTCAATTTTTTCTTCAAGTTATCTCACTTATCTTAAACATACGAAATGGATTAAATCTTAATATACAAATTTAATTACAAATTACACTTAGTCACTTTCATTAAGTGATAAGTTTATGCTTTAACTTAGCTTCAGTGTGATATAATCGTTACAAGTTAAGACGATATTTAACCTCCGACTTGAAAAGAGAAATGCTATGTTGGAATAATGATTTCAATTGTTAATGTTACTTCCATGTTAGTTTTACAGATTTTCCATATTTTTTATTACATAACTAAACGATTCGTTTTTTCACGACGTACGTATAATATTGCATTCATCATCAGTAACATTTTCGCATTTAACCACCTAAATTCGTATCTAATGATCAATTTGGAAAAATTAAGAAAGAAAAAAATGTTTGATTAGAGCAACAAAATAATACGTTAAAATCATATAGAGTTACATATATAAATGCCCTAAAAAGGTCCTCTGCTCAGCATAGTTGGTTATAGAAACTAACGCTGATTTTCCGCAGAGACATAAAAGAATGACATTTGTTATGATAATTACATAGTAATATGACAATTTTTTAAATTATCTTTATAAGTTGGGATTCCCCTATACATTACATATTTTATACCTGATTTTAATTGTTACCACACGGTTCAAGAGAATTAAAAAAAATAAAGGAAAAATACAGTAATTAAATGTGCAGAAATGTAAATTATAAGTAAATAAAGTGCATAGTTCCAGGCACGCTGTTCTTTCTTTGTACTTCTTTGTATAATAAAAAATGCAACTTTTATAATTTGTATTCCATATTCGTATATAATATAAAATATACGTATTTATTTGTATGTGTAATTACGAAATAGGGTAAAATTTACCTTTTTAATTAATTAATTAATTTTAATTACCAATTTACCCCAATCACCTATTAGCAATTATCGGTATTGCACAAAAACAAACACCTAAAGTTGCTACTTTAGATGTTTGTTTTTGTGCAATGTAAAGTTGTGCTCAACTTTATATTTTGACACTTAAAGACAGGAGAAATCGAGGAACGAGTTTGCTTACTCCAAATGAACGTGAAGCACACCGGATCTAAATCGTGTAATCGTTATATGTATTATGTACAATCACGTTGAAAATCGTTTATTCATATTGAATTTTTGTAATTTTTCATCAGTATCGTTCGTGAATATCCCTTTCTTTTATTGAAGAACTGTAAGAAAATAGCACAGGTGTGACTATTGTTGGTTTTTACAGGAACAGTTACTAGTCCCTCCAATTTTGAAAGAAAATAGTCTGAGAATTAATACATTTGTCTATTTATACGACATCCTAATATCAGATTGTGTGGCTCCGTTCTTCTTTTTTTTATATTTATTAAAAAAACCAACAGCGTTACAATATATATATATATATATATATATATATATATATATATATATATATATATATATATATATATATATATATATATATATATATATATATATATATATATACAATTAATTATGTTACTTATTCATAAGGCCAATAACAGGTATTTCTTATTTTATATAACACTTATGGACGTGAAGCAAATAATAATTCTCATTTTTTTTACCTATAGCGAAGCAGAAGCGAGGAATAAAAAATATTTACAATTAAACAGATCTAGAATTAAATATAATATAAAGATATCATTAGAGTACATATTATATCTTTGGTGGACAATAAAGAATAATCTATCTATCTATATACCTACATATAAACTAATGGAAAAATGAAAGATGGCAGAGAAGAAAAACAAAAAAAAAACAAAAATTATTTAAGAACGTTCATCATTAATCCTTTAAATACTTGTTTAATGTGGAAGAAAATGTCAATAGTACTGAATGTTGTGTTATAGGTCTTAGAAAGACGGGTAAAAATACTATTGCTAGCATAGTTACTTCCGTGGGATAGTATATGGAATAAGGGAGTGTGGCGTGTTCTACGGATCGGTGTATTAAATACAACTCTGTTTAACAATTCAGGGCAGTCTAATTTTGAATTTAAAATATCGAAAAGTAAACACATGTCTAAAATCCTTCGTCTATTTTCAAGAGTTAATAGGTCGAGATTCTGACAAGTGCTCTCGTAATTTGTGTATCCTTTACGGAGTTAGAGTTAGTTCTCGTCGGTGTCATTTTCATGAAACATCCTCCTCTTTTCAAAAGTATTTTTACTTTATACAATGTAATAAAGTCACATGGTGTCAACCATACATCACATAAATTTCTGATATATTTATTTGCATATAATGAGCATTACCTATAAAAGCTTTGTTTTTAAAATTTTTATACAATAATAGATTGTTGATCATATTACTTGTACTGTAAAGAAAACATAAGATAAAATCATGCTCATAAGCACTACGCCATTAAATATTTATTGTAACATTTCCTAGAATTACATTGATATCTAAGTGTACCTCTACTTATTCTTCTACCAATAAAGATGTTGACGATATGATTGCGTGCCTAAAGTTTTAATCTGGGTAGTGAGCTTAAATAAACATTCATTTTGTTAAAATTTTGATTTTGAGTTTTGAAATTTTTTTTTAAAACATGAAATTTTATTAAATATTGTTACTACTAGTTCTTTCGATTAGTGTATGTATTGGATGTGAATAATTATTATATAAAATATTATATAAAAATGAATGCTTTTAGTTGATAAAGTTGTGAATTTGTCTTTGTACTTTTCAAAATTATATTAAATAGAAACAAAATCCTATCGCAAGTTCCTTTTTATATGTTAAAGATATTTCGCCTCGTTCGTAATATGAATAGTTTTTCAAGTATAAAAAATATTTGTTTTATGATAGAAAATATGAAATACCTTTAATGATCTAAAAAAAACTAACACTCACCATTAATCTTATTTAATTATAATTAATTCTTTCAAATATCAAATCAAAATAAATATAATATTTAAACAGCGGTGTACGCGTCTAACGTATGAGTAAATTATGATTATTACCAACTCACTTTCCATTTCTATGCATTTAATTACTATGTTCATATAATTATTGTTTGAAAAGTGCCTAATGGTTAGTAAATAAAATATTATGATTAAGAGCATTTACTTACGTAAGGTTAATACTTTTTTTATAGCTAGAGTTCAGCAGACAGGCAAACGGCCCACTCTGGCAGGTGGTCATCGTCGCCTATGGACTTTGCAACACCAGAGGCAGTACCAACGCGCTGCCGACCTTGAAGAAATTTTATAACGCCTTTTTGAAGAACCTCATATCGTACCACGCTGAGAAAATCTCAGCCGGAAGCTCATTCCAAATCCTGAGAGTACGCAACATGAACGTTCTTGAGAATCGTTTCGTACAAGAAAGAAGAGACTCCAAGAAATGGGAATGAATACCCAGGCAATGGGGGGCAGTGCGGTGGTAGAAAGACGACGAGGGCATCATTCTAAATAGCTTCTCAGAACACTCTCCGTTGTACAGACAGTAGAATACGCAAAAAGACGCAGTCTCTCCGAATTCCAAGCGTGTCTAGAACGTCTGTGAGTATGAGATCGTCGAAAACACGGACAGCGCGCCGTTGGATGGAATGAAGTCTAGAGGATTGAGATGACAGGCGGGTGCTCTAGTCCATAAATGGGAGCAGTACTCCATATGCGGTCTCACCTGTGATTTGTATAGCCGTTGCCTTGGACTGAAATACTGCTTGGATCGTTTAGCATACCCAGCTTTTTGGAGGCAAGCTTCATAATTCCTGATGTTGACACCAAGGATCCCAATACTACTCGAGATGGAAAGAGGGGTTCTTTGGAACTGTGGTGCCGGTGCGAACGGGGTTTTTTTGGCAGAGAATACGCAAACTTGCATCTTCGAGGGGTTGAACTGGACAAGGTTTTATCGTCCCCATTCAGAGACTCTATTTAGAGAGTTCTCTACTTTACATACAAGTCTGACCCAACTTTCTTCCAAAACCGCAGGAGAGAAGTTTACGCGACTAGTGTACCGTGCATCGTCGATGCTATCATCTACATAGCAATGAATGCCATCTATGGATAACATGTCATTGATATGCAGAATAAACAGCGTCAGCGATAGCACGCAACCCTGGGGCACACCAGCATTGATATACTTGACACTAGAGCAGCAACCGCCAACAACGACCTTAATTCTGCGCCAGGCGAGAAACCTGGGTAGCCAGATGCAAAGACTCCCAGGTACCCCTAAGATAACTCCTTGAAATAACTGGGATATTTTGTATTTTCAATTCAACAAATCAAAATGAAATATTTGCTTTGTAAAGTTTAAATGAAATAATCTTTATTAAATTAAATGTTTTTTTAATTGATTTATAATATTTTGATCTAAAGTTTCAGTTTAGTTTTGAAACACGTTTACATTTGTTAGCTCTGTAAGAATTATATGACCATTATGGTGCAATTTTTTAATAGACCCACTACGTGTTGACTGGTTCATCCAAATGGTGTGAAATGTCGTGTACCTACTTATAAACTTAGAATGTTTGCTTGATCGTCAATTCATGAGAATTATGTTCTAGTATGTACAATAAATTTAAAAAAAATCTAACAGGTTAACACACAACTCCGCCATATTTAATTTCATGTCATCATATTTTGATGTGTATTCAACTGTAAGTCTAAGAAGCAGTTTAGGAATTCGATCGTCTGTTAGTAATGAATTATTATTTAAAATAATACTATTAGGAGGACAGTTCTCAATTAATATGGCACTTTATATGCTTAATATGGTACAGAATTCATGCGCATTATTAACAATTGTACATTATTACGTGTAGCTCGTGAAAGCGTTATTTCTCACGGACCTATAGTAAAATTAAACGCTCAATGTTAAGTTCATGTGTCTATATTCCCACCATGTGGTTTCATAAATACATTGCTCTTGTATTATGTGATTAAATGTAATTAGAAAAGGAAGCTTTAAATTGCATTTAAAATGATATATTACAATTTTTAAAGAAAAATAATTACCATCTAAAAAATGTCGCTACATTCTCGATAAAATGAGCGTCATTCGATTTCTTCTTTGGCAGGCACCTAATGGGCAGTTATTCTCGCTAAGTGTGCATGTCAAAACTTATAAGATAAGTGATAACATCGCGAGCGAAGTTGTACTGAGATCACCGGTATAACAGTGGTAAAAAGTTTACATGATAGTGTTCCATCCCTTTAAGAGACTATAACGGAACATATTTAAAGTAAAAATGTGTATATATCATTTAAAATATAAGATTTGTGGTAAGGTTTTATACGTGGAGCTCAATAATATAAAATATTACAATCTTACTAGTATCTTACTAGCTCATACGAGTACAAATCTTGGTCAACAAGATTTTTAATCGTTTTAAATTATAATTTTATTTACTGACAAAATATGTTTTCTCACATATGCACATTACTAATATTTCTTTTAAATTAAACATAAACATTATGTATACAATTTCTTAAGGTTCCTTCACTTTAATTTAGTAGAAATGTTATTATTTTAAAAGGTTTGCTATCGTCGCTTTTGAGTCTAGACGCAATATATCCCGTCTGACCTGTCGAGCACCCTTTCAAGTGCTGAGTCAATAGCCGATGTTTATTTCCCAAGTTTTATTTATTGATATTCCTTTTCTTTATAGATTCTAATTGTTTACGCTAGGTATTTTATAATAGAATAGCAAAATTTAATGCCATATGTTTCAGGTCATAAATTAGTCTTCCTGCTACTTTTTAGTGTATAAATAATTGAGTAAAGGTAAAATAGCAGTTATAATATTTTTGAATATTATTTAATATTATATTAAAAGGAGTAAAATTTTACTACAACACAGCTAATGAAAGGCTCCATTCGTATTCATTTTAGGGACAGGGATTCAGATCGTTATATTCTATTTCATTTTTCGAAGAGAGGCGAAAAAATCCCGTGTTTTGTCGTAATCGTGAACATACCACTGAAGATGCCAGGAAAACATCGAATGCAGCCGATATGAAACTCTTACAAGTTATTATGTACAAAATTTAAATTGTACTTTACGTGTATACTAATTGGAAGTCCATGTTTTTGATTGCCAAGAAACAAAAAGATGAAGTTTTTATTGAAACCTATTTCAAATGAGTTATATATTATAAATATATTATTTTTAATGGGTAAAGTAATGAATGTTTGTTAGGTACGCATATCAGATGGGCTGAACAGAATTGTATGAAAGGTTATGCATAGATTATGGCTTGTACTACGTACTACTATTTATCCCATATAATACCCTGGAATTTTCCACGCGGATGACGTCGCTGGTAACAGTACACATAGACAAATCGTGACAGAAATGTGATATTTCCTGAATGCATACTTACCGCTTTAATTTCACGTAATAAACAAAGTGCGGAACAATATTGTACATCAACCTTGGATCAACAACCGGTTAATTGTTTAAAACGGTTATAGTATAATATAATAGTTATAATACCCTCATAAGTAAATATCTTTATATATATAATTCTTATGTGCGTATGTCACTAAACTACTCCTAAACGGGTGACCCGACATTGTTGAAATTTTTTGTGTGTGTTCAAGTAGATTCGAGAATGAGATGAAAGAAATGAAAGAGAAATGAAAGAGTTTTATTTTTCGCATATAAGAACATAACCCCAAAGTTTTAAGCAGTTAATTTTCTTTGTTTAAAAGAAAGTGCGCATGCGTACGAAAACTTCATATTTTTGGATTCTGTTATTGGACCAGCTGCAGCGACGCGGGCGGGAACGGCATGTTTTCATTTATATTTTATATTCATCATCATCATCTCAGCCGGAAGACGCCCACTGTTGGACAAAGGCCTCTTCCAAAGATCTCCACGACGATCGGTCCTGAGCTGCCCTCATCCAACCTATTCGGCGATCTTGACCAGATCATCGGTCCATCATGTGGGGGGCCTACCAACATTGCGTCTTCCAGTACGCGGTCGCCATTCGAGGACTTTTCTGCCCCAACGGCCATCTGTCCTTCGCGCTATGTGCCCAGCCCACTGCCACTGCAGTTTTGCAATCATCCGGGCTATGTCGGTGACTTTGGTTCTCCTGCGAATCTTCTCAATTATGATTCGATCTCGCAAGGAAACTCTCCATTGCCCTATGAGCGACCATGAGTTTTCTCATAAAGCCCATAGTTAGCGACCACATTTTATATTAAATGGACAAAATTGAGATGCCTTAATTGAATATTAGTAACATGTCATGTTACTCGGAGATAATATAACATTCTAATGGTGAAAGACGTTTTGAAATCGGTCCCCAGCAGTTTATTATTTAAAAACATACAAAAATACAAATATTTCCTCTTTACAATATTAGTTTAGATTTTAAAATGATGTTTATTTTGTTCTGTAAATATCAGTAACTTTTGTTCAATTTTTTATGTAAATGTTAAACATTAATATTGTTATTTGCTATTAAATATATATAAAATATGAAATCTATCCAATGATTCATGAAGAATATTAAAACTTGTTATTAGTTTTAATATAAAGATATTAACAATCATAATAAGGTATAGATGATATATTATTACTCAAATTTCATTTTCTTTAGCTATGTAAGTATATTTATTAGAAAAAAATCACATTTAGGGCTTTGTCAAGCATAATATTATGTGTTTTCTAATACTTTCACTAAACTCTTACCTAATTCATGACATTTTATTGTTGACCGCAGCAAGCATTAGGTTATTGTTAATGAGTATAAACATCAAATCAAATTGTATTTATATGAATATTTTGAACATTTTTTATTGCTGAAGAGCAGCAGACACGCTGCTGCCCCACTTAAGAGTAAGCAGTCACCGTCGCCTATGGATGTTCCGTCGCCAGGGAACACGCTGCTGTCCCATAGGGTTACAAGAACATGGGTCACTAATACCGAAACACAGCACTAGGTTATTATGGTGGCATTCTTTTTGACCAAGGGTGGTTGCCATCTAGATGGGCTTGAGACCCTACCACGTAGCTAGTAGCTAGGGTTAGGTAGCAAGGCCGACCCCGGCCGCAGAGGTTGTGGCAGTATTCTTACTCCACCTCTGCACGGAAAGTTAGCATTCCTTTATAATTTATTAGTGTTGCCAATTTAGCTCTTTTATAGCTAAATTTAGCTCTATTTTCAGTTAATCGGCTCCAAAAAAAAACCAAGTTTAGCTCTTTAGCTTTTTAATTTTAAAATTTTAGCTCCATTCCAATACTTTCAAAGTTTTAGGTGTGTATTCGAATTTCATGCTGACCAACGAGTAAATTAATAATAGCCATAATTTATAATCTATGACTTGAACTACGGGGAATTCCCATATTCGTTTGATCATTCCGTAGACTAGACAAAGAAACGATCATTCATTCCTTAAATTTGGTAGTACCTAATTATTGGTGTTTGATTTTGATGGAGTACTGTCAACTGTGTTGATTATTTCCATACGCACAAAAGTTCCGAGAAGAATGTAATGTCTGTAAAAAATGACACCATCAATGTGATTTTAACTGTCAGATCAGGATTACGACGGTCAAAAAAATGCTGCCACAACTATGAAGTGCCAAAAGATGACCTAAAAAATTGGTACCACGGCAACTTATGATATGGAAAACTCAGCACCAAGCACAAGTAGATTAGAATCAGTGAATTTGACACACAATTTCGATAGTTCTGACGAGGAATAACTTATTTTTAAATATCTTTTATTAATCTAACAAGTTATAAAATCATGTTATGTTTTTCTACATCAATAATTAAAATTTGAATTATACACTTTTTTTTATTAGTTCTTTTTTTTTTTCAAAAATTTGGCTCTATTTTAGCTCTTTTTCGAAGTTTATCTAGCTCTATTTAAAAAATTGAGTTGGTAACACTTTATTATTAGCTACAATGATACAGAAACGGATATGCACGCAAACCTTACGCAAACATATAACACCCGCCGTTTTTATTACAATATTTACTATGTTTATATCGTGCATTAGTCATACTTGTAATATATTAGTAACACATACATTATAGTAATGTTTTCGTAAACTTTAATACGTGTATTAAATTATCTAATCGTGCGTGATGTTGTATGAGTATCGCCGGGCCCAGGTGAAAGGTCTCACCGAAACGAAAACTGAAGCACCGTACATTTGATGCAAACATACAAATCGTAATGGTTGTAGGAAATGATTAAGTAGATCAAATAATTCTACGTACATGTTATTTATAAAATATAATAATCACATGGTACTATTAACAGCAAAAAGGGAATACTGCAAGAAGAAAATTGAATTGTATAAATATATAAATATAGTGGTAGGTAACATTTGGATAGAAGTATCAATATAAAATTCAAATATAAATAATGTACAATGCGATTCAAATAAGAATAGGAACGTCAATGACCTCTATCTGTCAAATGTATCTAGAAAAGTACGGTTTGGAACGAAACCTTATTTGCGTATCAATAATGGTGAGTGGAATTGAAGTCATAAATAGAGGTAACATACTTAATTTTATTTTAAACAACAGTTAGTGGAATAAATATTAAAAACCTATGCTATGACGTCACAACACGGCGCAAAGTCCATCCTATTCTTATTTGAAGCGCATTATAGCACCATTTTTTCCAAAGTATGCAGCAGAACGTTTATGTTATGACTACTAGAAAACGATATACTTTTATTTTTTAAATAAATACATATTAAACACCGATATCCAGACTAGAGATAATAACCGAACCCATGACTTCCGTTGGCGAAATTCCGTTAATATATTGTAACGGTGTAATAACTGTAATAAGATGGAGGAGGAATCGAATTTGTTCATTAGCAAAGATTGATCAAAAAACTACTATCGCATACTGGAATTTTTTTTTATATCAATAAGTCTACAACTGATTATATGTATGTATTTAAATATCGAATATAATAAATATATTTAATAAAAATGACACTTTGAATTAAAAAAAACGATTTTACTTTTAAATTGTTCATTTATCTCCGCGTGAACGAAGGCGTTGAAAAAGGCCGAGTAAATAAAGTAAAAGTATTTCCAGCAGTTCCGATGAGTATGGTTATGAAAATTGAGAGTGGATTCCTCACACACCGCGCCGTGGGCGACCACAAATCACGTAACCGGTTCCGATGAATAAGCAGATAATAATGCCTAACTTTGAACTTGTATCAGATTGATTACGTCCGTACACAATTTTTTTTAACAAAAGGCAATTTGACTGACAGGTTCTTTCTTATGTTTGACGCAAACAAAACTATAAAGAGTTTTAAGGCTACAGGACACCGTATATGAGATAAATAAATAAAAACTACGTTCAATTCTACAATTAAAACACGTCACAAGTAAAGCTGAAGTTGTTTTAATTTTTTTTTAATTAATGTATATAAATTTATTTTGATGCTATTTTAAAGAAAAGGTCTGGCTGTAATTCTTTATTCAGGACTAATTGCTTTGAACAAAATATTTTTAAAGGATGATTAATATAGAGCTGCAATAAAACTACAGATTTTTTACTGACATATTCTGCCAAAGTTATTAAAAAATAAGTAAATTTATTTAATTTTTTATTTAAATCCTATAAATACCAACATAAATTCTAAGTTCAGATACGAGTCATAAAAAACTGAACAAGCTTTATGTACACTTATTGGTGAAGAGTTTTTCTTAAGTAGTATCTACTCGTGAAAAATATAATTAACGCTATCATATCTACTTTTCTGTTTAGCATAGAATGCTTATAATTTGTATTGACTCCATTAAGATTTATTGAATTGCCACCGGCTATCCGACAAACGGCCATTATCTGTGATCAAAGTAATGAAGTTCACGGGCTATCATTAAGTCCGCTTAAATTTACGAGTATAAGAAGAAAGTTAATTATTTTCAATTTTATATATTGGTGATATTAATCAGCAATTAATGAAAATCATGTGAGTTCATATTCTTAAAGCACGTCCCTTTGTTTTCGAATAGTAAGTAATATGTACAGAATAAGTTTCTAACGACATATTTTATGTCAAGTATAAAAAATAATTGATATAATTTATTAGTTGATTGTTAAAATTTACGCATTGTTTATATTTTTATTAACCGACGAAAAAAAACGGAGGAGGTTCTCAATTCGACGTGTATATTATTTTTCTTTCTTTTTACGTCTGACCACGCATAACTTATTACAGAGTAGTCCGATTTTAAAAATTCTTTTTTTATACTTATTACTTATCGGTATTGCTAAAATTCCAGTTAAATTTTATTTAGTTTTATTGACATGCTACTTTTGATTCAGTTTTTGCTCACAAGAATGATATTGAATAAAATATATCCAAGTGTTATTGCACCTACGTAAAGGGACGTAAAATAATAGAAAGGGAACAATTCCCTTCTACTATGATAGAAATCAACTGATGTGGAATAACAGCCCAAAAACGTACTATTGCTGGGCGCGGGCAGCATAGGGAACAGGTACCCACCACAATCGTTTAAGATGGATGGACGGTAGTTCGTTAAAATAATAATTAAACCTAGTTGTGACTTGAATTTGATACTGGCTATGTAAGAATAAATGTACTGTATGTGTAATGTGTATCAATTATTACGTCCCTTTATTTGTAGCTTTCTCAACACAACCCATTTCGTTCTTGAACTTGTTCTGCCGCCAACAAAAGGACTGTAATAGACCGTTTAGAACACAATTATTTACTTAATGTCGTGTTATGCACTCGGCATTAATGAAAACTCACTTGGTACATTCTCTGTAATCGTTCCAACCCATTGTAGCTTCACAATTAGAATTCATGAAGTATTACATCATTTCCCAGTTTTTTAATATTAGTTTTCTTACCTATGAGAGATGTATATATGTGGGATTGTATGAAGGAAACAAGATGTTAAAGATAAAATAAAAAGTTTATTAAAAATAAAATACAGTTTTAAAACACAGAAACACTGGGACAGAAAACACGGGAAAAGGATTTCCACCGTAAAACTTCTTCGTATTGTAAATATTTGTGCACATAAAGTAGTGAATTTTCTTCGTGAGGCAATGGAAACAGGGATACACGGTGTAAATTTAAACACCTCATACCCTATCTTGCTATCTTAAAATTCTATATTAATAAGTGGAGAATGTTTAGTGGTTTGACCAAATTTGACGATTACTAGAGCTGAGTCAAATGTTACAAATTTGCTCAGTGAGACCTCTTATAATAAAAATATTGTAATGTTACGAACCTATGCATAATTTTGATGACTTTCACTATAGAAATGCTGATTCGCATACGATTTGCATTGTATTACCGATTTTGGGGAAAAATGACGATACACTCTAATATATAAGAGATATGTATAATACAGATAACGGTTTTAGATTAGTTTGAATTATGTAACAGTGTTAGTCATGTAGAGGGTCATAATAATAATATTATTATAAAATTAAATGAGTTATTTATACGTTTTAAGTTTTTTTGACAATAAGTGGAATGTTTGTATTTATTTTAATAATTTATTTTAGGCACTTAGTTGTCCTCGCAGTTCAATCTTAATTCACGAAGCCCGACAGATGTTTATCTGTTTTTACTCGTAAAACTGTAAAATATGTTATCTATCAATAATTCTTTATATGTTTAGCAAATATGAGACAAATATTTGTTTATCAATATTAATAATTTATTGAAGGTCTTGTATGGAAGAAAGAATCTACCACGCCTGTTTTAGATGGATTTAATACATCGTGTAGCTCAGTGTCATCTTTTTCGCACAATATATTTCTTTAATTAAACATCAATTTACAAGTTCTATCAATTCTCACATAATATTTATTTTATATTTTTTTACACACACTCACATAATTTTATATTTTTTTATTGCCGTGTCTAGACCCTGACGGCCCGGCCCACCCCTGACGGCCCATTATACAATTAGCAGTTACCATCGCATATGGCCTTTTGCGATGTCAGGGGTACCGCTAACACGTTGCGAAGGGGAAATGGAACCTGCGTCACTTATACACTATGAACACAACACAAATTTATTATGGTAGTATTAAAGAAAGAAAGAAAGAAAGAAAAGAAAGAAAGAAATATGAAAATGGAGAAATTTCTTTCTTTCTTTCTATCATGGTAGTATTACTATCCAGGGTGGGGTAACACCTAGCTAGAGTGTTTTTGTTGCCTTTTAGGACAAGCCGCCCTCGGTCGCAGGGATCAGTATATGTACTTACTCCGCCTCTGGTATTTATTTTGGCATAAGTTAGTAACAGTAATCAATTTGTTTATATGGGGCACTAGCCTTCTGAAGAGGCCAATATTTGTAAGCAATTTTAAAGATGTAATGATAAAAAGTTCTGAGAAACTTTTTTGAGATGTCGCTTATAATAGATCACGTCCGAAGTTCGCTTGTCAAAGTGCAAGTCACGATCGACCTATAATAACTCAATTATGTGACGAACTGACAGACGTAGCTATCGAGTTTTTATTATTTAAAAGCTATCTCGGAATTCGAGAGTTAACAATAAAAGTAAAAAGTACAAGTCGTTCGTGTGGTCCTGGGCAGAAATAAGAAAACGGCCATCACATCACTATCTTAGATGAAAAATTGAGTAATCCATCCATCTTTCAGCAATAGCCACTATTCGGAATTTAAATGTCTTAAATATTATTTTCATGCCCGTAAAATTGCATATAGCAATTGCAAATTGCATTACTAGTGGTGAATTATTTCGACTAACAAATATAATACTTCTTTCATGGTGAAACGGCTTTTACACGTCGAAACACGTCTGAGGGGTCACGAGTTCGATCCCGTCGCGAATCTGGATGTTTATGTGTAGTATACGAGTATATTTATTTAAAATGCTGCTGGGTCTATTAGGTAATAGGTGTTGGTAGGCGGACACTGAAAACCAGCGCTGTGTCGGTAACTCCGACACAGCATAATGCTGAGATGTCAGCCTCGTTTGTTAAAATGTAACACTCAGTTTGTGTACTTATTTATATGTGTGCGATCTTGTTATGCGTTGTTACTTTTTGACAAATAAAATTCTTTCTTTCTTTCTTTCTAAAAAGGAAATTATATAATATATCCGTTCTCATGTAACCAGAACAAGCGCTCTGGCGCGGCGCGATTATATTAGGAATTGTGTCAGTATATTTAAAATTTACAATATACTAATTTTACAATATTAACATATCATTTAAACATGCCAATTTGACTGGTAAATCTGTTGGAGAATACGAAATAATATATATCAGCTCCATCTTCAATAATTTCTTGAGGGAGGACTCTTGAAAATGCGCCGAGCATTTCAGCCACTGTAGAACCGATCACCTGTAGCCAGCGGCACCTGTCGAATGCTAAGACTGAATGACGTATTCTTTGTGCAGGTAAATCGATAGGCGAATGAATTTGAAAATGATATTTTTCTTTTCATCGTTTTTCACTTTAGTCTAAGTATCCCAAGATATAAAAATATCAAGAAGTCAGGACTTAAGAGACTGCCGCCGCAGTGGGTCCGGACCTGTCCATCTTGGCCACAGTCACAGCAATGGTCGGGAGCGAGCAGGTCTGGGACGCCGCCGCCTCTTTTTGTGAGTCATGTCCGCGTAGGAGGCGGCGGAGCGGGATAGGGAGCGTAGCAGTGACGTCCCCCTCCGCCCGGGCCGACGGCGACAGAGCGACGTCACCGACCTGCAGCCGCCGTAGGCCCACGCCACGCGGTCTGTCGGCAAGGGGAAGCCGCAGGTCAGTGGGCTGGAGATGGGGCGTGCCGTGTTCCGTTCGCCCCTCTCATCTACTCTCTCACAGGAGAGTGCAGATGTAGCTGGAATAAGACACACATACCCCAACTGAGTAAGTATATACAGGAGAAGCTGGCCAAAGTCAACATGGCCGGCCCAGCTCGTCTGGGTTCCCACCCAGGCGCGCGCGAAAGCATATCTCTCCCTCCCGGGCTCCAGGCCCCAGGCGGCAGGGTGTGCATTAAGTATTTTCCACCTCATAAGAAAAGAAAGGAGTTTCATGAGTTTAAGAGTAGTTTAAGTTTCAGTTTAGTTGATCTTGTTTCATTTCAAGAAAAGGTTTTAATAGCATACACGGTTTAAATTTACAAAAATCTAAATATATAGTCCTTGTTATTTTTTAATTTATTATGTTGCAAGTATTATCGCTGGTAACATTTAAGTATTTTTAACTAGTTTTCACTTTCGCATGATTTGTATTTGTGAAAAGAGACCATCGTCTTATGTCATGTGAAGAAAGCATTGTCTTAGTTTGGTGGCAATTAAGTAAAAGTCTCTTCGAGTACGTTGCGAACGTTCTCGGTATTAATGTTTTGGTATGTGACCTTACACTTTGATGACCTCCGTGGCGCAAAGGCTTTATCACGTGTTTATGTAAATATGTTTACAAAAGAAAAAATATATAAGTAGTATATCAGTTATTAGGCATCTGGTAGCTCAGTGGTATTGGAGATCGTCACTTGGAGATCATTCAAGCTGTTTCGAGTTCGAATCCTAGTCTCCATTCCCTTTAGAGGGAAGACCGAGCCCAGTAGTGGGACACTATTGGTTGTTATTAATAATATCCATTATCTAGTGCGGTTCTAGCCAATTATAAGCGCTTCCTGCTTGCTGGGAAGTAGATGACACTGTATGAATTGTTATATTATCCGTGCAGGGGCGGAGAAAGAATATTGACCTCTGCGGTCGGGGTCGGCTGGCGTGAAAGGCGACAAAACAACCCTAGCTACGTGGTAGGGCCTCAAGCCCGTCTGGATGGCGATCACCTTTGGTCTTAAGTATGCCGCCATAATAATTTTGTGTTGTGTGTTCAAACACCCATAGGCGACGGTAACGGCTTAATTCTAAGTGGGCCGTCAGCCTGTCTGTCCTATAGCAAAAAAAAAGTATACTAGCTAACCCAGCAAACGTTGTTCTGCCGATAATATTTCAATTTCCATAAAACCCGTTGTTATGAGCCTCTACATCAAAATCCGAGTTCAAGTCAATCGGGTTACAATTTTAGAAATCTCGTGATGAGTGGTATTTGGTGGTATGTGGTATTTCACTTATACCAGGTGTACCGGAAAGTCAGTACCGGTTTTTCTAACAGATGTCGCTACGCTCAAGTATGCAATGTTATGATTTTACAAATATGTCATTTTATTCTACTGACATCGAGCTTCAAAGCTATACATGTTATATTTTGAAAAAGAAACACCGTCATAGATTTATATCTCTTTGAAAATGAATTAAAAAATGGGGGTTGGTAGTAGAAGGGTGAAAATTAAGAGTTATATGAAATTTTTAATGCCAAATAATTAAAAAAATTGAGGTGAGCCACCCTTATTTCTTAGAAGTATAAAAATAATTTACAACCTATTATCAAATATATTATTACTTATCAAATATACACAAAAATCTTCATAAAATCGGTCAAGCCGTTTTGGAGGAGTTTGGTTACAAACACTGTGACATGAGAATTATATACCTATATATAATTAATATAATCATGACAATGAAACTGATATAAATCATAAAAAAAAGAGAAAGAGTTATTAATATCATGTTATAATTAACAGATGAAAAATATATATGTTTTTAATGGAAAATGTATTTGATATTCTTTTAACGCCCTTACATCAGTGTTTCGATTGTTCTTGTGCAAAAAGACAAAAAGTAAATGAATGACACAGATAAAATAAAATAAATATGTTGGAACATTTCACACAGCGCCATCTAGTCCCAAACTAAGTTGCATAATACTTGTGATATGGGTACTAGACAACTGATATACTACATATATATATATATATATATATATATATATATATATATATATATATATATATATATATATATATATATATATATATATATATATATATACTAGCAGCCCGTCCCAGCTTCGCACGGGTATTTAACAAAAAATTAAAAATTAAACCCTTCTATTTTTTTCGGTCTCGGGGAAAAACCTCTCTTGACGGGTTATCCCGGCCCGGGGGGACCGAGGGATATAAGGGACTCCGGAAAAGATGTTCGACCCACTAAAAAACTCCGCTGTTCTCCTATCGTCTACGCCCGGGCCCACGGATATATGGCCTGCCGATCTCGTGGCCCGGGCCGGCGCCGGCCCACGCTTTGTCTTAAAGCGGGCCCCTTCTAAAGTGCTGGCGCCAGGGGGTCAGGGTTTCGTCCCCCCGGCGCTCTCTTGTAACAACTCTAGGAGTTGAGGGGGGCTGTGGAACAGCACGCGGCCTTCTCCCTCGCGGCAATAGTGCGGGCGGCGGGTCCTCCCCCGAGGGGCCGCCCGCGGCCGTTTTCTACGGCGGCCGGAGATCGTTGCCCGCCCTCCGGCACCGACGACGCGGCCTACGTTGGCGGGAGGGGAGTGCGGTGGCGGACTCCCGCTCCCGTTCCGCCGCCTCCCTTGCAGACACTACTGCCTCGCAAAAGGAGGCGATGGCCGTCCATCCAGGATCGCCCCCGACCATGGACAGAACCAGGGCCGGGAGTGACAGGTCCGCGGCCAATTCCGGACGGGACTCGCATCCCCGTCGCGTGCTAGTCAGGCGTGGGTACGACTACCAGACGACACTCCAGAAAAAGCAGAGTCGCCTGACGTCGTAGCCGGCCCAGCAAGACCAACCGACAGCGAGGATGCAATTCCCGCCCCGGGAACACTCTGTGCAGGCGCAGTCGAAATAGGCATGGTTTCGACTACCAAATCAGGTCCCAGGGTAGAACCCGGGACCCCAATCAGTATTCGCAATCATCCCACCGGGGACCACGCCACGAACAGAGAGCTAAGTTGGAAAGGATGTAAGAGGTAGACGGAAAGTAAGGTAGGACTCTGTCGCCTCTAACGGAGAGGGGAGTGAAGCGACGGATGCTCGGGCACCTCGGGTACGCACACCCGTGCACTCCTCGGACAGAGGAGCGCCCCTGAGGGCAAACCCTTCTATTTGCGTCAGGTTACTAAAAAAATAAAATTATAAAGAAAGTTTGAATATTATTATTTCTATGAGCTTTTATTTTAATGATTTTTTTGTTATTACTTTTAATTTATTTTTCGTTATTTTTTAATAAGTATTCTAATTTTTGTAAAAACCCCAGTGACGCACGCCTACATTGCATAAGGTACTGCCTAGCTAGCCGAACAGGGTGAGCGGCTACCACGCAACATTTTTCTAATACTTACATTTTTAAACTCGTGATATCTTTCGAATGGAATATCCGAATTGAATAATTCAAAAAGTTATATAAAGGTATTGAAACAGTTTTGAATATGAAGTAATTTATTTTGATAAGGATTAATACCAAGATCCAAATAAAGAGTCTTTTCTAGGGGCGGCATTTCAATTAAATTTTTAAAATAAAAGAACACTTATTGTGGCATAACTATAATAGTTAGACATATGCTGTCGCGACACTTTTTGTAAATAATGATGTGTTCTGCAAAGTTGTAGTACATTATTTTATTCTATCATCAATAGTTTTCGCAACGCACGCGATTTAAATAATATTTTAGGTAATTTTTTTACACTTTGGGTTACATTATTGGAGTTTTAGTAAGGATCCCTAATTTTTTTGAAAAATAATATAGCCTATGTCACCCGGGGATAGTGTAGCTTCCCAACAATGAAAGAATTTTTTAAATCGGGTCAGTAGTTTCGGAGCCTATTCAAAGCAAACAAACAAACAAACAAACAAACAAACAAACAATCAAATCTTTCCTCTTTATAATAGTAGTATAGATATATATATATATATATATATATATATATATATATATATATATATATATATATTCTGTAAATAAATACATAATATATCTATACTACTATTATAAAGAGGAAAGATTTGATTGTTTGTTTGTTTGTTTGTGTGCTTTGAATAGGCTCCGAAACTACTGACCCGATTTAAAAAATTCTTTCATTGTTGGGAAGCTACACTATCCCCGGGTGACATAGGCTATATTATATTTTCAAAAAAATTAGGGATCCTTACTAAAACTCCAATAATGTAACCCAAAGTGTAAAAAAATTACCTAAAATATTATTTAAATCGCGTGCGTTGCGAAAACTATTGATGATAGAATAAAATAATGTACTACAACTTTGCAGAACACATCATTATTTACAAAAAATGTCGCGACAGCATAATTCTAACTATTATAGTTATGCCACAATAAGTGTTCTTTTATTTTAAAAATTTAATTGAAATGCCGCCCCTAGAAAATACTCTTTATTTGGATCTTGGTATTAATCCTTATCAAAATAAATTACTTCATATTCAAAACTGTTTCAATACCTTTATATAACTTTTTGAATTATTCAATTCGGATATTCCATTCGAAAGATATCACGAGTTTAAAAATGTAAGTATTAGAAAAATGTTGCGTGGTAGCCGCTCACCCTGTTCGGCTAGCTAGGCAGCACCTTATGCAATGTAGGCGTGCGTCACTGGGGTTTTTACAAAAATTAGAATACTTATTAAAAAATAACGAAAAATAAATAAAAAGTAATAACAAAAAAAAAATCATTAAAATAAAAGCTCATAGAAATTAATATTTAAACTTTCTTTATAATTTTATTTTTTTAGTAACCTGACGCAAATAGAAGGGTTTGCCCTCAGGGGCCCTCCTCTGTCCGAGGAGTGCACGGGTGTGCGTACCCGAAGTGCCCGAGCATCCGTCGCTTCACTCCCCTCTCCGTTCGAGGCGACAGAGTCCTACCTTTCTTTCCGTCTACCTCTTACATCCTTTCCAACTTAGCTCTCTGTTCGTGGCGTGGTCCCCGGTGGGATGATTGCGAATACTGATTGGGGTCCCGGGTTCTACCCTGGGACCTGATTTGGTAGTCGAAACCATGCCTATTTCGACTGCGCCTGCACAGAGTATTCCCGGGGCGGGAATTGCATCCTCGCTGTCGGTTGGTCTTGCCGGGCCGGCTACGACGTCAGGCGACTCTGCTTTTTCTGGAGTGTCGTCTGGTAGTCGTACCCACGCCTGACTAGCACGCGACGGGGATGCGAATCCCGTCCGGAATTGGCCGCGGACCTGTCACTCCCGGCCCTGGTTCTGTCCATGGTCGGGGGCGATCCTGGATGGACGGCCGTCGCCTCCTTTTGCGAGGCAGTAGTGTCTGCAAGGGAGGCGGCGGAACGGGAGCGGGAGTCCGCCACCGCACTCCCTTCCCACCAACATAGGCCGCGTCGTCGGCGCCGGAGGGCGGGCAACGATCTCCGGCCGCCGTAGAATACGGCCGCGGGCGGCCCCTCGGGGGAGGATCCGCCGCCCGCACTATTGCCGCGAGGGAGAAGGCCGCGTGCTGTTCCACAGCCCCCCTCAACTCCTAGAGTTGTTACAAGAGAGCGCCGTGGGGACGAAACCCTGACCCCCTGGCGCCAGCACTTTAGAAGGGGCCCGCTTTAAGACAAAGCGTGGGCCGACGCCGGCCCGGGCCACGAGATCGGCAGGCCATATATCCGTGGGCCCGGACGTAGACGATAGGAGAACAGCGGGGTTTTTTAGTGGGTCGAACATCTTTTCCGGAGTCCCTTATATCCCTCGGTCCCCCCGGGCCGGGATAACCCGTCAAGAGAGGTTTTTCCCCGAGACCGAAAAAAATAGAAGGGTTTAATTTTTAATTTTTTGTTAAATACCCGTGCGAAGCTGGGACGGGCTGCTAGTATTATATATAAACACCTAGACGCTGGACGGAAATCGAAACCGTGAGCTCCGCACTCATATGACGTTATCTGTTACGCCAGGAGGTCGTCTAGATGGCAAATAAGTAAATGAAACCAAATCGGATGATACTGCTCTTACAAATTTCTATTCTGTTTTTATTCTAATTGTTTATAATTAAAAATCTAAAAAAAATCTATATACTAGATCAACATTTGATTCAAACAGACAAAAACATTCTAGCGTAGCTTGAAAAATAATGTCACGTATAAGTGTTTTGTTATCACGAGATGATTTGTATTGTAATATACATATTTCATTTATTTATTTAATAAAAAATTTCTTTTGTGTTTTCTTCATGAGAAATTATTTGCTAGTGCTCGTCCATACTCCACTTCTATATTTCTCATGAGAGTTTTGTTTAAATAGGGGAGCCCTTCTCACGCTCCAGCTCCCTATAATAGATAAGGTTTATTTATTATGGTAAATAGGTTATCAATTAATACCATGTAGCATCAGCTGGTGGATTTTTTTTTGATGGCATTTCCTGCCACTCTTATGCAGTACCTCTCCAGGCGCGGCCTGGTCTTTTGATCAACAATAAGTTGAGGAAGTGTATCTTTGCCAAGCTTGATGTCAGTAGCGACTCCCAGGGCGCATCTGAGGCGGCTATGCTAAGAGAATTCTGCTAATGAAATATTACCTATACTGACTATAAAGTCTATTAAAAAACGTGATGTAAATTAAATACTAAAATTATGTATCCAAACAAAATAATGTTACATCACTTCAAATTAAAGTATCCTTCAATACTTCGTGACTTGAAAGTAAAAATTCATTTTCACTTTTCTTCACGTATTTAAATAACCTTACGCATAAACATTATACGTACGACTTTTGTTTCGAAAATCGGTCGATACGAGCTTTGAATTAATATAGACGATACTCTTATTGAGGTTCTATTGTATAAATAAATAGTATTACGAAATATGAATATTTTCTTTAGGTTTCTACTTGATTTTTCGGTGCATTTGCATACGAATATATAGTGTTTGCATATATAAAAAGAAAACAGATGGTAGGGAAATTAAGCAGCCCTGTCCTGTTCAGCCTGGCCTGCATTTTTTCAGTGACAAAAAATACCATTTGCATTCAATTTAAAGAAATGCTAATATAAAAGTGCTTTCGATAGCATATTATAGGTAAACTTTGCTTATCGTTAAACACGTTTTGATAGTTTAGTGAAATTGAAGCTCAAATTGCCAGATTTCGACCCAAAATCCGTGCAGGGGCGGAGAAAAGCAACAAAATAACCCACCCTACGTGCTACGTAGCTTTGTGTTAGGGCCCCAAGCCTGTCTATATTGCGTGGCCGGAAAATAACACAAATAGCGGCATACTTAAAACCAAAGGTGGTCCTTTGGTTTTAAGTATGCCGCTATTTGTGTTATTTTCCGGCATTAGAGACCCAAGTTCTTGTACCCTTATTTTATTTATTAGCCGTGTGTTCGCGATGCCACTGGCGTTGCAAACACACATTGGTGACGGTAGCTGCTAAATTCTAAGGCTTTATGCTGTCCTACAGCAAAAAAAACTATGGTGGGCAGGTTCTCTGATCTATAAATTAGGAAGCAGGCAATGAGAGAAATAAAAAGAAACCGTAAGGAAAGAGCGCGAATATAAAATATGAAATACTATTCTATTTGAGAATATAACAAGGTTGGAGAGGCCACGTTTACATTTTTTTCTACATCATGCATATAAAACGCCACACAGATTAAAAAAAGGGTATTGAAATCCCATAAATACCGTATATAAATAGATGTATGTTATTGGAACATTTCACAAAACGCCATCTAGTCCCAAAGTAGCATAGCTCTTGTTTTATGGGTACTATATAACTAATATATATAGGTATTACATATTTTTTTTTTGTAAATAAATACATATTATGCATAAAACCCAGACGCGGGACGGGAATTGAACAAGTGACGTCCGCAAGTGTACTTGCATTAACTGATATTATGCTACGGAGATTGTCCGATTTACCATATTGTATCCATTGTATTTCATTAGTTTAACTCCAGCTGGAGCTCTGTATAATTTATAATGTTATCCCGTGCATATAATTTTTTTCATGAATAAATATATAATATATAATAATCTAGGGCATAATTCAATTCAAAACGCACTGCGATTGCTTACATCGATGGCACATTATGAGAAAAGAGAAAAGTGCAAAGAAAGGCAGTTCGTGAGAATTACTCACAATGACTTTAATATGTCACATTGAATATTTTACTACAGTTTCTAAATATAATTAGCAATAATCTTGTCTTTTAACTAAATAAACTTACATAATTTGTGTTACCAAATATTGATTTATTTTTCTTGTACTGATAGAAATATTTTCTTTTATTTCAGATAATATGCATATTGCTTGTAGCAGCTATCGGAAGATGTGACAACATCGGATACAACGTTGGAAATGAAAGAAATTCACAGTTTGGGGAACTGCTAAAACCGCCCCCGCCACCCATTTCAAAAATCTTGCCAGTGCCATTCCACGGAGGGGTAGGACTGCAGCGTCAGAACATAAACAACGTATACAACTACCAACCACCACCTCTTAATAGCCAATTTAATTTCCCATCGCCATTTTATAAACAATATAATTTTAATTTCGTACCTCAACCTCAACCATTTTCGACGACTCCTTCACCATCGTTATTCCAAAAAGTCTCAGGCTGGCTTTTCCCATCAGTTCAAACCAGTTACGAGAACTCATTAGTTGCTGGTAATAATTTAGTTCCAAATAAGAAGGATTGTAATCCTTGTAATTTAGTGCCATGGGTTCCGTTAATCAGGTATAATAATAACATTGGCGCTAAAAATGTTCAATATGATTTACCAACATACGGACCACCTAGTCCGACTGCCCTAAATAACTTTCAAAATGTAGCTCAATACAAACCGCAACCTTTCCAATCTCCCAACACAGGCGCACCATCACATTTGTCTTTTGGAGTCAATCATAATACTTATGGTACTCCACCGGAAACATCAAACATTCACTCTTCATTAGGTGATAATAGTATATCTAGTTCTACGTACGGACCTCCAAGTCCTACACATCCAGTAGAAGTAACCTCCCAGAGCCCTCTTAAATCGAATATACAAAGTCTATCTTATGGTCTACCAAGTTTAACTTATACTTCTAGTTCAGGATACAGTCACTCTCCATCTTCATTTAACCATGGAATCGTCAGTAATTCTTATAACTTAGCAAGTTCAACATATTTTCCATCTTCTTCATCATACAACAGTCCTTCCCCAACTTATGTATCTTCAACACCATCTTCAGAGTATGGGGCTGTACCACCTCAATTCAGCCCCGACAGTATTAATGATAATGACATGACTATACAAAATGATGTCGAAGTATTCAACCGAATAGAGAGTTTGACGCAGCAACAGCTACCAAAAACTTCTCCACCAACTGGTTTCAGGAATTCTTATGGAGAACCTATTACTAATACAAATATATTTGATATTCCTTCTTTCTATCCACCGACAGCAGATGTTTCAGCATCATCTAAAGTAAGAATGAAAGTGTTGCCGGATAACGTGTCAAAGTTCAGATATCCTAATGTTTCAATGACTTTAGCCAATCCGGCACCTTTTACTATGAATAAAGGACGTAATATACACACACTGCAACCAGTTGCATTACCTAATCTTAGTGTATCACCGTTACCTCCTATTTTCAATGCTCGACCATTTAAGCCCGTGGAGTCATCACTGATAAAGAATATATTACTAGGAAATTCACAAAAAGGATCAAATATCGATTTTCAAATTCAAGAAAGTATTCAATTAGCAGAATATACGCAATCTGTTGATTATCCAGCAACATTTGTACAATCACCTGTAATTGATATTGATTCACCTAAAGTTGCAAACCAAACTAAAGCATACAGGAACATACAAAACGGTTATATTATTGATGAAATCAAAGATATATCTTCGCAAGCATCGGAAGACCACATATCAGCAACAAAATCGGATACTGATGCAAGCTTTGAAAGTACTGGGACTGGAGTAGGCAATGACTTGTATGAAAGTGGTATTCCAGTTGATATGAAAATAGATACTCCGTCAGACAAGAAAACAAACTTTGCAGATTTGCGCGATATGAATGACGAAGATATAGATAAATACCGTACTGATAGTAATTTGCAAGAAATAGACTCACCTTTATTATACCTAAGACCAAGTGCTCCACACAAAAGTCATGGTAATTTTGTATTAGCCATATCTACACCTATAAATAACCACGAGTATGAAATTTATGATGATGAACCATCAACAACAACAACAATGGCATCCATATCTACATCAGCAAATGGCTGGGAAGAAAGCAGAAACGACGTTGAACAAAGATTACTACCACCAGTTGTACAAGAATATGTATCTGAACCTAAACTTGTTCAAATAATTGTGCCTTATACAAGAAGCAATCAGAATTTAGACAACATTGAGACAGCTCAAACAATTTCCCAAGACTGGTCAATCAAACAGACTGATGAATATCAGCCTAGAAAAGTTCCCCCTATAACAGAAGAACCTCGCGTAAGTACGACTACTGAAAGCTATAACATGTTTAGTGTATCCACGCAAGCACCAGTAGCAACCACAATGACAAGTTACGAAACTGAAAATAATAATTCTCCATATGGATTCAGTGATTTATTTGATTCAAAAGATCTCCCATTCGATATAATTAAATTACAACACACTATTGACGAATGGACTCAGCAAGAATATTCTAAACAATTCCAAACGCCTCAAAAAACACGTAATATTGAAAAATATGCTAAACAAATACCAGATGACTTTTTCACTACAACCGTGCCATCAAATGTTGGTACAGATAATAATGACTATAAATATGATTTTTATGATCACGAAGTCTCGAGTAGTATACAACATTCCGTGAGAGATGAAAATATAAATGCGACAAATGCATTAAAGAAAGTATATAATACTATAGACAGAAGCAAGGACAAAGATAAGATTGATGACGGCAATACAGAAATTAATTCGAAATTCAAAGTTTACGCAGCCGCATCGTCTTTTAGAACATCTCCTTCTATAATAACTAGCACAACAACTTCAACATCAACCACCACTACGACACCAGCTCCTTGGGATAAAATCCAAGTATCTATATCCCCACTAACAAAAGAGAAGGTTTACGTGGTCACTTCTAAACCTTGGAGAGAACCTGATAACGTTACGAACGAATGGTATGCAGTAGAATCTTCAGATACAAAAAAATATGACAGTGATAGCTCGTTGAGTGACAACCTTCCGTTTAAATCGCCGAGATTTATAAATCGACCTTCTTTTGGCTTTACATCAGGGGACAAGGTGGAAGTATCAAAAACTGAATCTCCATACAACTCAAAAAGCTGGTACCAAAGCAGTACGTATTTAATCAATATTTTATGACTTTAGCACTGGTATTGTAATCTAGAAAGCACATTATTTAATAACATTTAACTCTTATTTCAGTTAACGAATTGGAGAATAAGCCGCAGTACAATATCACAATGTTAGCAGAAAGCTCGCAGCACAATACTAGCACTAACTCTGAAGAGGTTCTTATCCCTAATATAACTAACATATTTTATTAAATAAGTCATAAGTATTTATTAAGTAACAAATTTACAACATTATAGAAAGTCCATTCACGTTAATTTAATTTTGTACAGTACCTTATATAATATTTAATGTATAAAATCCTTGATTCTAAGCCATATTTATTAGGATGATTAGGATCTAAAATACCTATATAAATTATACTCGTTTTGAACTGTCCTAGAAGGAACGGATTTACGGTTATCTAAGACGATTTGGCGAATTACATATACACCTAGGTTGACTCATGGTGTTTTGTTAATGTTATATTCTCTATTAATGTGGACTATACAACATTTCGACTAATACCAGGAAAACTTGCACTTGAGGTGCTTATCATGGTGAAAATCGTTTCTCTAACAGTAATCTAATACTATATATATATATATATATATATATATATATATATATATATATATATATATATATATATATATATATATATATATATATATATATATATATATATATATATATATATATATATATATATATATATATATATATATATATATATATATATATATATATATACCTAGTCAGGTCATAAATTCTGTCACATGTTTAATGTAAAATAATTGTAACAAGTTTATTCATTATGTAACCATTCATATACCAAAATGAACTTAACAAAACATAGATTCTTATGACATTAAAGTTTATTCAAAATGACCTCCGTGATTTTGAATACAGGCCTTCAATCTGCGCGGCCAGTCGTCTATCGCAGCACGAACGAGGTCCATGTCAATATCGGCGGCTGCCTTAATCAAGGATGTCTTGAGTGACTCCAAATTGGGATGAGGCTTTGAGCACGCCTTTTCCTCCAAGTGTTGCCATATCTTGTAATCTAACGGATTCAAATCTGGACTGGAGAAGGGCCAGTCTTCGTGCCGGATGAAGTCGATTTCACGCGCCGCCAGCCAGTTTTGTGTGCTCTTCGCTCTATGAGCTGGCGCCGAATCTTGTTGGAATACCCAGTGCCTGTTATTGAACATGGTATGAGAAACAGGTTCCACAAGGTTCGTCAGGACTGTATTTTGATACACAACAGCATTCGTTTTTACACCTTTCTCACAAAAATGTACCTCTGTTAAGCCCCAATAAGAAACTCCCAACCATACCATGAGCGAGGATGGAAAATGACATCGTTGGACACGCGGAATACGGATGCTCGCTTCTTCACTACTGTGTGCGTACACCTTATCATTTTGTTTGTTGTAGCTCTCTTCTACGGTAAACATTTTTTCATCCGAAAAAAGAATTTCCCGATATTTTTTTCCCGCGTACCGCTTCAACAAAGCGCGGCATCTCTTCAGTCTCAGGTCCATTAGACGAGCATTCAAACGATGTCCTGTTTTTCTTCGATATGCCCGAAGCCCTAAGTCTTCATTTAACACCCTTTTCACCGTGGTTCTGCTTAACCCCATCTGAAGGGCCAACAGTTTCTGCTTACGTTTGGGATTTCTTTGAATTCGTGCCTTCACAGCTTTTATCACTGCTGGAGTCCTAACAGACCGAGGGCGACCACTTCTTGACCTGTCATCTATACTAGAGTCTTCATTGTATCGTTTGATGGTACGATAAACGAATCTTTTGGTTATATTCAAATTTTTCAGTATGTTAAAAATTTGAATTGGCGCGTAACTGCAACTATGCAACGCAATAACTGCAACACGGTCTTCTTTAAGCGTCCACTCCATATTTAAAAATGAGTAAAATTCTAAAAGTTATACATTTTTATTTTCATGAACAATTCGAAATTCGAATTCAATAAACTTTTTTGTGGCCAGCATTCTAAAAGAAAAGTTTTTACTGTGTGACAATACTTATGACCTGACTAGGTATATATATATATATATATATATACATATATATATATATATATATATATATATATATATATATATATATATATATATATATATATGTATATATATATATATATATATATATATATTATTAACTTTACAATTTATATTGCTAAACAATTAGAAAAAAGCCACAATAATATTATTAATTTTTCAGAATATGAATATGACGACTGCAGAAGCTCCTGAAAACAGCGACAGTGATATATAAATTTTATGTTTTATTTAGTGTAATTTACTTAGTGATGAAGAAAATATTCTTATTAGAATAAAAAATGTGGGAAGTTATTAATGAACTCGTAAACAAAGACTTGTAAAATAAATATTAATATAAGTTTATTAAGTGAGTGGGTTTAAAGCTAAAGCACTGGTGTCTCGTTAGAACGTGGAGTTGAATACGAGTGAAGCATTTTCCTCGTGCTTCCTAAAACAATCCTTTTGGAATTCTGTGTAACTGATACATTACTGTGACATCACATCGTAGATTTATCAGAGTAGCAAATTGGCCAAAAGTTCCATCATTCAAGAACAGGGCACTGGTCATCAAAATAGGGAAACCTACGCTACCAAACTAAATTTGAGCAGATACTAAAACGCACGGTAAACGCAGATACCAAGGAAGGGTATTATTTAAAATGGCAGCTAATATGGCGGTCACGCTACTTCCAAAACGAATACGATATTTCGTTGATAATAAGAATAATACCGAGTTCATTCGAGTGAAGCCAGATTGTGGGTAGAATGAACCCCCACTCGAGCACTACTCACGCGTCGTGAGCGACCGACCCCGTGTGACTAACTTTCGGCTTCTCGATACATACGGGTGGTGGTGGTGCTAGAGTCACCTAGCACCACCACTCACTCACATATACTCACGATCTGGCTGCACTGATTCATTCTGGAATTCAAGAAATAAATAAATAAATACGAGCAAATTGAAAAGAATATACATATAAAATGTTCTTTTTAATTTGACCAACTATTTTTAAGTATACCTTAATAAGTTACTTAAGTGAACCAAAGTGGAAATATTTTTATAATGTACTCATTTAATTATTATTCTTTGCATAAAATTGTTTTATTTACATACCAGAGGTATCGCGAACACACTGCTGTCCCATAAGGGTACAGGAACTTGGGTCACTAATGCTGTAACACAACACAAAAGTATTATGGCGGCATACTTGAGACCAAAGGTGGTCGCCCTACCACGTAGCTAGGATGGGTTGTTTTGTCGCCTTTTACGACAGGCCGATCCCGGCCGCAGAGATCAGTATTCTATCTCCGCCCCTGGACGGATATAAAGAATATGTTTATTATAGGTCGTCATAAAAAAATATTAATTAATTGACTGTAGACTCGTATCAGACACAAAACAGTTAAACAACTGTTTATAAATATATAACTTGAGTACTGTATTCTGGCGACAATAGCATTGTTTTTACAGACACCGGGTAAATCGTCTTAAGTTATACATTGAAAAATAGTTACGAATCAAGTGTTTTCCTTTGGTTTTCCGTTTAAATCACCGGTATAAATTAAAACATTATCCTGAATATTCAAATATATAATTTATCCACAGTTTTAAAAGCCCTGTAACTATTAAGAAATATTTATTTATATAAAAGTACGATAAGTAACGTAACATTAACGTTTAAAACCTATTACTTGTTACACAAAGTAGATACTTGTTATAAAAATTCAATATTAAGAGTTGAGTGTTACTGGGGCGTTAATGGGATCTAACGATTTTCAAAATATTATATGTTCTTCCGAATTTGATACCTTTGCACTACATCATTGATTTGATTTGTATGTACTAAGCTTTAATATATTAAAAATGGTCGTCTTCAAAGGCCTATGAATTTAAGATTAATTACATATTTTAAAATCGTTACCTTTTTTAATTCACTCAGGACACTCAAATTGCAAAATAGTCGTCTACGTACACACTTAAAAATTCCACTTTTTCATAAAAGAACTCTTTCAAGAGGAATTTAATATGTAAAAAAATATAATATAATTTTTAAGGATTGCGACTCCTTTATTCACAGAATAACTCATACTCGTTTATTTTGAATTAAGAAAACTAATATCGAAAACTATATTAGAAAAAAAATTAACGAATGAGCTGTTTGAATATAAAGGCATTTAAAATATTCAAATTTAAAACTATTATTTCCATCACTAAGCTGCGATTTTGAGCGCTTAATAGTCAGATTTGTCAACAATTAAAACAAATAAGTGCTTAAAATATTTAAACCTAGTTTGAATGACCAATAGCACAACCATGAAAACTTAAGAAGTATTAAAATATCTGTATTTAAGATTGTACATATATTTAACTTGGCAGTACTTATAATCTTTATAAGATTTTGTATTTTAAAAAGCATATAAATTATTCTACAAGTAGTATTATATACAAATAAACATTGGTTTGCTATTCAAAATTGTACTATACAAAAGTATAAGACTAAGTAGATTTAAAACTTGTACATAATTATTGTAAATAAAAATAATATTTCTTTATGTTTTGTTTTTGTTACGCGTCACTCGTTTCTGTAGATTTAGCTTTAAGTCTAATATATAAAAACTCTGAACTCCATATTACGATTGTAATAAATGTTACTATATTTAAAACTACTATTGGGATTTTGTAGGAGCCCGATGAATCCCTTAGACGTCCTGAAAATAAAGATAAAATTTGTTTTAATAATATTCGTAATTCAACCTTACAGTACTTAAGAAAATACAGCTTGCATTTTTGTTTATGCATGTTTGCGGAGGTTCAAGGTGGATTAAAAATTTACCCTATCACTCATATGTGGTAACTATAGTAATAATTATAATACGAGGGGTGTTCAATAAGTAGTGATAATGCGGTACATTCTCCTTGGAAAAAAAAATACTGGCAGCAATCAATTCTATTTTGTTTAAAAAATATTTTATTTAAAAAATAGAAGTCATTTGTTTACGTCTCCGATATAAATTGGAAATTAAAATTTCCGAAACTGATCATTTTTAGCTAAAACTATTTGTTTTCTAAAATAAAAGTAGCCTAAGTTACTCCTTGTTACATCAGCTATCTGCCAGTGAAAGTCCCGTCAAAATCGGTCCAGCCATTTCAGAGATTAGCCGGAACAAACAGACAGACAGACAAACATTGTAAAAAATTTTGTTTTAGTATATGCACCGTGTATACATCCAAATGCACTTAGTAAAAAGCGGTTATTTTAATATTACAAACAGATACTCTGATTTTATATATTTGTATGTATAGATAAGCGCATTACAAAACTTAAATATTACTTTAGATTATCGAATAATTTAATTCTGTTTTTATTGCTATGAAATAGATACACTGACGGCCCCTCCGATTGGCTCGTTAGTGATCTATGAATTTCTGCGACCGCAGGAGCTCCGCTAACATGGAGCCGTCCGTGTAAAACTGAAAACTGGGTCATTTATACAAAGTTATTATGGCGGCGTATTTGGAGAACAAGAGTGTTTGTCATCCAGACGACTTAAGTCCTACCGCTTAGATAGGATTGTTTTGTCACATATTACAACAGGCCCAGCCGCAGAGGTATTCTTATTTCGACCCTGCACTTTGTGAGACTCGATAAACAGCGTTGTAATGTCATATGATTTAAATAACACTAAGCCTTAGCCTAAATTACATTCGCTAAAACAAGCTAAATAATACATACCTAAAATTGATCCGATTGTGAAAATGGTGATTCCGTTGAAGAACATTTGTATCCCAGAAGCGAAAGCTAGCCTTTCAATCGGCACATAACTGGGTATTACCACATTCATGTAGACCGTCCTTACACCTTTTGTTACCCCCATGGCCAGTGCGACGAATATCATGCCAGTGAATGTTGTGGTGAATAGCATAACTGAAATAATTAAAATTTTCATATATAAATTATTCATTTAACATGACTGGTATTGCAGTTAAATATTAGTGGTTTACTCTATGGTCACCCTAATTTAGTATAATAACAAGTCTTCAAGTATAATAACACTGAGCTACCAGGTACTACAGGTGCTACAGCTACATCGTAGAACATGATAAATGATAATAAATACTTTTTTGTTCTGTGCTACATACATACATTTGCGTGATTAGTTCGAGGTTTGGGGATAAGATGGCAGCTTCCAGTAAAACGTCCTCAGTATTATATATATTTCTGTAACTTTAGACAAAAACGAAATAGCTATGAAGAGTTATTGACATAAAGGACGCCTTGATGTTTTACAATGTTAAAAGTGCTGAAAGGTCATATAGTACCCAAATGAAATATTCGTTAAAAATCAAGTATAATCTATTGACTAGTGATCGCTTTCACTTTGAGTAGACATTCATCGACTTTTCGCATACTAATTATTTCCTATCGTAACTGGTAAATATATACAATTTTTTTAGGAATCAGTCGGCTTTCGCAACAAAGTATAAATAAATATTCTAATACATGTTTTAGAGGGTTACATAGGTAAAGCATTCACAACGTTGTAGTTTATTGATTGTATTATTAACATCTTAAACAAAAAAAATATGTTAATTCATATAATAAAATAAATATATGACTTCAAACTTTCCACTGTAGTACATTTAATTAATTTATTTCATTCTTTTTACACTAATTATTCTACTCCTTGTGAGTTGTACGCTCGCTCGTACTAATAAATATAAAGTTTATTATTTAAATTTTCAATTGATTGTTTGATGAACTAAACCCAAAGATA
Source organism: Malacosoma neustria (assembly GCA_963693495.1). Taxonomy (NCBI): domain Eukaryota; kingdom Metazoa; phylum Arthropoda; class Insecta; order Lepidoptera; family Lasiocampidae; genus Malacosoma; species Malacosoma neustria. The sequence continues at coordinate 8,947,781 of OY856372.1, forward strand.
ATGTTTAGGTATTTTAGTATATCTATCATCCATAGTCCATTATTTTCGGAGTCGAAAAAAAATATTAGCTGCAGTTGTTAGAGACAATCTTCATTTGTTTTCATTTATTGTAAATGTGGAACACAGATTAGCTATATTTATATACTCTTTGTTTATCGTAACAAAGAAAAAATATAATAAAATGATGCTACGTTACAAGTGCCAATGAACTTATATCTAAAACTAATCAGTATATAGATTCTAAATACTTATAATGAATGTTTGAGTAATAACAACTTACTTAAACGCACTAAAAATTATAAGGCAAATCAGAAGGCACTATATCACATTAAGCAAGTTTGATTAAATAGCGTAATGTAATGTATAATAAAATTCTCGTGTCACAGTTTTCGTTGCCATACTCCTCCGAAACGGCTTGACTGATTTTGATGAAATTTTTTGTGCTTATCCGGTATCTATGAGAATCGGCCAACATCTATTTTTCATCCCCCTAAATGTTAGGGGTGACCCACCCCCAAAATTTTTTTTAAAATTTTTTGATATTTTATTATTTATATGGCAGAACAACGTTTGCCGGGTCAGCTAGTGTAATGTATAATCTGTGTAACGGGAAATGTTCTGAGAAGCTGTTTAGAATGGTGCCTATGTCGGCTATCGACCACTAAACTGCTCACCATCAGCTTGGCGTTCATCCTCATTTCCTGGATACCCTTTTTTCTTGTACCAGACGGTTCTGAAGAAGTTTATGTTACGTACTCTCCGGATTGGAATGAGCTTCCAGTTGAAGTTTTCCCATCAGTTCCCATAATTCGTACAATATGGGGATTTTCACAAAATTCGCTATAAAATTCTTGAAAGCCGCGCGTTGGTTAAGCCTCCGATTGCAAACGTCCATAAGCGACGGTGACCACCTCGGTTGGGTCTTTTGCCTGTTTGCTAAGCTCCAGCTATAAAAAAAACAATTTCACACTCAATATTTACAACCTTGTCTATATGTCGTTGTATGTACTACCAACGAATGATAACAGAGATTTTTAATTATCAAGTTGAAAATACTCCAGTATAAGGTACATCAAAATATTTTATTAATTTACTAACGTACCTTTCTCGTTAAATATATTATAAGTGTTATTAAGATTGTCAATTAAGTTGATGATTAAAATTTAAATTGTTTTTGATGTCATGGCTGGTGTATTGAAGTTAGTTGGGCATGCTTGTGTGATCGAACTGCATTCCTAAAATTATATAATATCCAAGCAATGTCTTCATGGTTGTGTGTTCTATCTTCTTTTACCAAAATATATAATACTCACTTGTTCTAATGAAGATGACTAACATTAAACTGACCATATACATGACTCGTGGCGGTTTGTGACACCATTCTCCTATAAATGGAGCAACGAATCGGAACATTGTATCAGATAGTCCAATAATTGCCATCAATTTTGCTATATCTCCAGTTTCAAATTTTAACATATCTTTCAATATCATCGGTAGTAATAGAGAAAAGTTAGTTTCAACGCAAGCAGCGATGGACAAACCAAATAATATATTTACAAATATTGGGTCGGCTAGGAGAGTTAAGTCAAAAAAATCTACTATCTTTTCAAAGAAATTTCTTTTGACCTTTTCTTCTTTCTTATATTCTAACTTTTTCATAATTTCTTTTTCATCAAAAATGTTTATAGAACTTCCAAGATTTATCTCCTGTGATTCCCACCATTTATATTTAGTGTCCGATAACGGTACTTCTGACGTTTTATTGCGTATGTCTGGGTATGAAATTGAATTTTCTGTATGTATACTTGAGTTATTAGGGAGAGATTTCGTCAAATAACTTTTTGCTGCAAGTACTCCATTTCCAACTGATTCAGTTAGTTGAGGCATTGACGTGTTTCCTAAAAATAATATAAATAATTATTACACATTTTTTAATATTCCCAAAGCGTTCTGTTTTTACTTGCAATCATGAAGCATATAACGGTAAGTAAATGCGATACCTGGCATAGCATTGCGTAATAGATGATGGTGATCATTACGAAAAATGTTTTTCTACTTACGATTATTAACTATAGGCGAAAGACCATTAATCTCCCCATTTTCAGTCTCTGGATTAAGAGGAGCTAATTCTTCGACAATAGGTGGATCTCTTAAGTACCATTTGGATGGTCTAAGTAAGCAAGCTGCTACTAATGAATGTAAGCATATAGCACTTAATATTAACACTGCATCTCTCCAACCATACGTGTCCATTAAGGTACTCATGAGTAAGGGCATGAGAATAGCTCCTAAGCCAGTTAATGACATTCCGATTCCTATAGCTCTACTTCTTTTTTCTTTGAAGTATGAATTTATTGCTAGTGTAAAAGCTGCCATTACTGCAGCAATACCAGTTGCTGAAAACATATTGAAGTATTAAATATAATATGTATTACATATTTTCCTTGGGGTTTATTAGACGATGTCAGTAGTATTTATATCATTAGATGTTAATGATGAAAAGACTATTATAATTAGGCCTAGTACGGAGAAAGAATACTGACCTCTGCAGCCGGGGTGGCCTATCGTAAAAGGCGACAAATAAACCCAACCTAGCTATATGTTAGGGCCCCAAGCCCATCTGGATGGTGACCACCTTTGGTCTTTGTATTGTATTCCGGTATTAGTGACCCAAGTTCCTGTACCCTTATGGGAAAGCAGCGTGTTCGCGATGCTACTGACGTTGCAAAAACCCATAGGCGACGGTAACTACTAAATTCTAAGTGGGCCGTCAGCCTGTCTGCTGTCCTACAGCAATAAAAAAAAATAAGTTTCTGAGCTACATCTTTGTTAGATATAATGTGGAAAGTACAATTAACTGCAAGACAGTGCCGATGCCACAAAAGCAGAGTGATAAGTCTAGTAAGATCAGGAAAGGGAAAAGGGGGACAACAATGGAATACAAAATGTGGATCCAAAATGGGAATGAGAAAATAAACACAATTTTTTATCTGTCTGTTTGTTCTGGCTAATCTCGGATGCGGTTAAATCGATTTTGACGCATGCTTTCCACTATACATCGGTCACAAACACAGGTATTAAAGAACATTAAATGAGTACAAAGCCTAACTATATTCTGTAATAGTAATGAGAAATTAAAAAGCAAACTTACAATTAATAATACTGTAAGATAAAATAAAAAGCCAGAAGTTGTTAGCCATAGACGTCAATAAGAGTCCGATAGAGACGCATAGTGCACCCAACACAGCTACTTTTCTGTAGCCGAACCTTTTCAAAACTGGACCACCGAAGAAGGAAAGTAGCATTCCTATACTGTGGTTCAGTGTTATAACTAAAGTGCCCTGCGTTGCAGTTAGCTCTGTTTCGCCAAATGCTTCTTGGAATACAAGGGCGAAACCTGCAATTAAGGGTAGCACCACGACCTAGAACAATTTAACAGTTTAAAAGCAATTTACAGCAATATTATTCTCAAACTTGTAGGTGAGCTTACTCCATTATTACAATCATATTTTTACCTTATTTGAGGTGTTAATATTCGAAACATATGTAGAATCACGTAAAGGAATTATGGATTTGAAATTTTACCAGCAGTGCCGGGGGACCCACGTCGTTGGTATATCTACTAAAACCAACCCTGTGTTCCGTCGCCTCAGTGCCAAGGCCATGGTATGCGAAAGACTAGTCAAATCGCGGCCCCGACTGGCGCTGGTCTGTTTTCGCGGGCCTTTTGAAAGCTGGCGAGATGATGCGCCCCGACATTTTCTTTCTTACTGCCAGCGAAAGACCACGTTGATCTTCGTCACGAGCTAATTTGCAGTTTGTCAGTATTTTAAGTTATTGTATCTAAGATTATTATTATTATATTATTAAACGCATTACTAATAGTGGTACGCGATTTCAAAAAAGTAATGTTTCATTTCCTAATAAAATTTGAATAATAACACCAAAAATTTAACAAAGGTGCAAATTTACTTTAAAATTTCTATTTTCCATTCTTTAAGGTGATTTGAATGTTGCAATTAATTTATTATTAAAATTGGGATGATGAAAATTGCCACTGAAATTCAGCGTTGTATCGGACAAAACCGTTGTAACATTAGGATTAGTATCAACCTCATTTGAGCAAACAAAAAATATTTTCTTTGTTTCTTTTATTTCTTTCTATTTAAATCCAAGAAAAAGCGTAAAATATAGAAATGATAACAAAAAAAAAAACAGAACAGAACAGTTACTTCAGTTCAGTTAATGTATTTCTTTAAAACTTGTTCGTTTCGAAAATTGAAGTATTTATGAACTCTAAATAAAATACAATAAAAATACTGAAATAAATAAATTAAAGGTCAACGGTGAATTTACAAACTACTAGTTTCCTCCACTTCAAATGAGTATTATAGACACCGTATTTGTAAGTCATAAAACTCGACAAGAGGTTTATTAGGTAAGCAGCATTTTGATACAAATGTTTGGTTGTCATTTCAAGTAGCGAGTACCCGCCGCACACCTAATTAAACAAAAAGATAATGCCGAATGTTTTAGTTTTGATATAATGTATAAAAATAATATACATTGTTTACTTAATCACAAAGATAAGATATTTAAATTCTATTCGCCACGAGTTAGGAGGAAAATAAAATAGTATAAGGAGGAATTATAAAAATCTAGATACGTGAAATAGTTGACGTCTGAAAAATTTGTTTAACACAACAAGTGAGAGAGGTGACTGGTGGTATGAAAAAGAACAATTAATTTTTATTGTCTAGTTTGATTAGACTCTGAATTTTACTGAATGATACTTACATTATTTAAGCTATAGGCGAGTGTGATGACCCATCCATATCCACCTTCTGGTGGTACTTTGGACACACGATTGTTCGACATCTTAGAAGTAAGACATATCACAAAGCACAAATCACAACACTATAGAGATTATGATTATTGCAGATTCACTTCATCTTGTAAAACACATTAATTTTGCATCACTTTTAATTAGTCACGTTGGTCTAATTATTGACCGATCTGCCGCGACTCACGTAACAGTGTCAAGCCACCGCATGCATATGATATGAACAATATTTTAACACTCATATCCCTTGTTATCGGTGTGGCTTGAATTTGTTATCATTTACAATGTTTTCTAATGGATTTTACTGCCTGAAATTATTTGTATCATTATTATCTATGTATTATATTAAGGGTATTGTTAGTGAAAGTAGACTATCAATTTATGGAGTAAGAAAAAACATGGAATGCAATTTATATCGATTACATAGATGTTCTAATTTTGGAATCGGGAGGGTAAGCCGTGAAAGGATATTCTTGTGGTCGATATATTTATGGCACCAATAATACCAACGTTACTTAAGCTCGAATGCCGGAATATCTGCAGAATTACTGCTTTACAGTATTTTTGCCTGTAATTCGTATAAATTTTGCATAAATGTGTCAGAATTATATTACGGTTGGGTTGATTTAGTGATAATTTTTCTTAACTACTTTGAAATAAATATATTAGAAGTAGAATTATAGGTTAGTGAGAGAGGCGACTGTTGCTATGAAAAAGAACGATTAATTCTGATTGTCTAGTTTAATTCGCAGGGAATAATGCCATACAACAAGGAAAATGATTGAAATGAGAATAGATGGATGGATACTTGAGTAGAGGTAGATCAAAAAGGATGTGAATGTTGGGATGACGACTAACAGAGGAGAGTGGAAGGAGAGAACATGTGCCGACCCCATTTATTGTGGGATAAGGGCAGCAGGAATCCTAAATCTCTTTAGGAGAATTCCTAAATCTCTTTAGTCTCAATTATGTTATCCAACATGCGGGAGATCTGAATGCGAATGCTTTTAATGGATGTATTTTACAAAAAAGTACAAATAATGTCATTTGTAATACTAAGTAGCCATGGGATATCACGCTGTTCCTTTTATAGGAAACTGTATTCAAATATACCTAGGCCATAACACAGCAAACAAATTGCGTATATTCTATCTAAGGGATAAAGTGCTGTCTTATTCGGATTTGCTAACCTCAAAATACTGTATTAAAGCCAAAACCTGACTGCAGTATCACACGTTACATATCTTTATAAGACCTTTTTTCGTAAGAACTATAATGAAATATCATTATGACTGAAATTTATTACTATATATAATCTATATTGATAAAACAGAAGTTAATTTACTTCTTTTATTTTGACTTGTGTTTATCGAGTTTAATTATAATTTGATCATGAATATTTTTTATGTTTGTACGATATGAATATATTTTACGATAAGATAAATAAAATCTCATTGGAAAAGTTTTTGTTCAGTTTAATTTTGTTTTGAAAGTTTGTTCAGTTCTTAATTAGATATAGTCTATATTAATACGAAAAGTAACATCCGTTTCTTATAATAGTTTATTAAATAAATTTTTAAATAAATACTTAACTTTATTATGTTGAGATTTTCTTAAACTTCAACTAGTGACCCAAGTTCCTGTACCCTTATGGGACGGCAGCGTGTTCGCGATGCCACTGGAGTTGCTAACACTCATAGGCGACGGTAACTGCTGAATTCTAAGCGGGCCGTCAGCCTGTCTGCTGTTCTAAAGCAATAAAAAAACATAAATATTTACTTATTGTTAAAATTTATTTTGCTATATCATTAGGCAATATTTATTTTTGGACTATTTGTATTTATTACAATAATGTATTTACAATTTTATTTCTTTTGTCTTCGCAATTTATATCTTGAACATGTAGTCGTCACCTATAATTGTGACAACATTATAAATGTAACGATGCCTTTTTTTTTATGAGGTGCAAAATACACCCTGCCACCTGGCGACGGGGGGCTTCGATCGGCCTCTCCTGTGTCGGCCGGGGTATGTGTGTTTGGCTAATCTGTGATTGTATAATGTGTGTCATGTTGGACTATCAATTACTAGTATTTTTATTATAATAAATGACAAATGCTAGTATATACAATACATTGGTTCCCTCTAATTGTGTATCTGTTTAATAGGTATTTACTCACATAACATCGCAATCATAGAATAACAAACTAACAGCGATAAGAGAATATTTAGGACACATTTAATAACAGATACATGACGTTCGTATACCTTTAAATTAATATATAATCTAGTATCTATAATGACCCAATAAGTAATAAATTATAATATGCAATGCGTGCATGCGTAGGAGAGGGCAAGGGAGGTTACTCACTCTCTTCTACCTGTACCACATGATAAAAACTTTATTAATATATCAAGCAACGCGGACGAAGCTGTGGGTATCAGCTAGTATATAATTTATTATGAAATAATAATGTAATGTAATCTTTAATGAAATAACTATTTTTTTTTATTTATTTATCAAATTCACAGTTATTACATTGGCCACAAAACCACTAAGGTTTGTACAATGCCATCGAAACTTAAGTCTACGCACGTTCAAATGACTGAGTAAATTTAGATTACAATTTCTCTAAAAAGTATTTTTTAAGTGAGGCTTTAATATTTTTTTGGGTTATAATATCTCTATATTCCGCGTAGAGGGCAACTGGATCCTGTCCACTGATGCCGGAACCCAATTCGTTATGGCGGAATGTTTTAAAATCAGTAGTAATTGCCATCCAGACAGGCTGATAGACTGTTTTGTCGCCTTTTACGACAGGCCGCCCGGGCCCAGGAGTTGGTATTCTAATTCCACCCCTGCACGGAGAGAATATTTAATTGGATTCAGAATCTAGCTAGGTGCTTCTTCTTCCTGCCCTTTTTCCACATTATGTGGGGTCGACAAAACATGTTCTCTCCTTCCATTCTCCTCTGTTAGCCATCATTTCAACATTCACACCCTTTTTCAACATATCACATTTTACGCTATCCATCTTTTGTCTACCTCCCCTCTGTATCCATCCACTCACATTTCTATAATTTTTTTGTTATATGACATTTGTCTCTTCGCATTTTATAGCCATACGTTAGTCTGTTACTTGTTAGTTTTTCAACCACCTTTACTTTGACACTTCCTCTAATATACTCATATACCAAATCTAGTAAGATTATCATTGTATAAATCTTGCAGAGTAAAGATTAATGTTAAGTTTGAAACCAATCAAGTACTCTCTTCTCTCTTCAATCGGTCCCTCGTTGCTGAGGATCGTGACTCCGTTTGATTCCGTCAACTAGCTGTCTCCATCGATCCCGTTCTGCAGCTTGGTGGAGTGCGTCGCTGACAGGTATTTTCAGTTCCTCCGCTATTTGGTCCGATCATCGTTTGGGACTTCTACCCCAAGGCCTTTTTCCTTCGATTTTACCGGTCACCACAAGGCGTTCCAAATTGCTGGTATCCCTGCGTGCAACATGACCAAAATACCGCAATATTCTTTGTAGGCAGGTTGTGGATAGACGTTGAGTCTTTTCTATTTTTAACAGCTTGAGAATAGAGATGTTGGTACGGCGGGCCGTCCATGGTATTCGTAGCATACGTCGCCAGCACCACATCTCAAAAGCGTCGATTCTTTACCTATCTGCGGCTTTGGATGTCCACGTCTCTGCACTGTATAGAGCAATGAAGAAGACAAGGGTGCGGACCAGATGTATTTTAGTCCGGTGGGTATTCCGGTCTCTCCAAATTTTGCTCAGTTGGGTCATTGCAGATTTTGCCATGCCAATCCGTCTCCGTATCAAGTACTAAAATAGAGATAATCGTGAAGGGTAGATAGCAACAGCTATCGCTTGATTGACGACATGTCTGCAGACATTAGTTGTGTAATTTTAATTGCTAAATCTCTGATAATAATATCACGTTTCATTTGCTTATCTGTTGATAAATAATAATCTGGATTACAGTTTAACTGTACAAACACGTAGTGGCTAAATACCACAGAAAATCCCACACTCGAATTTTAATCCGGGTGACTTGCCTAGCCTGAATGCACATCTCAAGCACGTTTGTTCGGCTCATGTGGATATTCTGTTCCATGCCATGTAGTTACGATAAGGAAAAAAGTGTGTGTACCTAATTAATACACAGCAGAAGTGAAGCTTGACAAAAGTGGGTAATACGAAGGCCCAAACAACATACTTAATATGAAATCCCGAAAATTAAGGAGACGAAGATTATAGGAAACACTATATACTTGTATTCTATCTCATTATCGCGCAAGCTAAATCCTATTTATGAATATATATATATATATATATATATATATATATAATTATTTATATATATATATATATATATATATATATATATATATATATATATATATATATATATATATATATATATATTTAAAAATTGTGCGAAATTCTAAACACCAACATGTAATCCACCTTCAAGGAATATGCCTTTTATTGCTCCTTTGATAGGAGTGAAGAGCCCGACGGGCTCTGGGACGTCATGGATTCATATTACTATTATTCTAAATTGTGGAAGTAAAGGAAGTTTTGAAAGGTTTATCTTCAACATTGGTAAATTCTTTGGCATATCTCTCTGATGCTTAATTTGCATCATTGGTGATCTCTGTGACGTAGCGGCTTTCGCACGTCAGAACATTTGCTAACATCACAGGTTTCTGTCCTTGTTCCGAGTATGCATATTAATGTAATATATAACTATTACAAAAAAGTATATAAGTAGTGTATTAGTTGTCTATTTAGTACACAAAACATAAGCACACTGCTGCTTATACATACGATTATATTTGAAAATTGACTGAAAATTTAGAAGAATCTCATTTTTGAAGTGAAAACTTCTTTAGTGGCGTTGTGCACTTTTTTGTGATAGGTAAAAAATGTTAAACTCGCGTCAGGTCACGTGTCCTGATCGTAAGAATTCGTAAGACGGAGTTTTGCTCCAGTAATACAAACCTTATTAATAATGACTTAAGGTTTATTTTATAGTGTAACTTTTAAATTATTGCATTGCATTACTTAAACATATCTATTGGAATTGCAACTTTATTAAAATGAAATATAGTTGATTTTTGTAAAGAAGTGTAAATGACCGATTTAAACTTTAATCCTTGATCATAAACACTTCTTTAGAAACCAAAAATAATAATCTAATAGCTCGACGATACAATTCAAAAGTTACTTAGTTTTCACTTCTATCGACAGTCCCCAAAGACTGCCCCGCATGTTTTTTTAATATTAAGATACTATATATGTACTTACTTATACTATATAAGTCAAACATTCAAGACAGTGATGAATGGTTAAAAATATTTAGTTTTTAAACTTAAGTATATGTAATATATAGGTACATTAACATAACAGCTAAATACGCACAGAAAAGGTAGGAGAATGTTTCCCTATTAGAAAAGGAGTTAGACAGGGTGACCCCTTATCACCCAAATTGTTCTTAGCAACCCTAGAACAAATATTTCGGTAACTGGAATGGAAGGAATATGGTATAAATGTTAATGGAGTATTACTAAACCATCTAAGATTCGCAGATGATATTATATTAATAGGAGGTGACCCAAACACTCTACAAGTTATGATTAAACAACTGATACACGAAAGCGAAAAGGTAGGACTATCAATAAATGCCAGTAAAACAAAATTAATGACAAATAACGTCAAAACTCCCATTAAATCCGATAATGCTGCTGAACTGGAATATATAAACGAATATACATATCTAGGCCAAATAATATCTCCAACAGACATCACAACAAAAGAAGTTCAAAATAGAATAAACCTAGGATGGAAGAGATACTGGGCTCTAAAAGACATAATGAAGAACTCGGATATACCAATGGGAGGGAAGAAGAAGATATTTAATACATGCATTCTACCAAGCATAACCTACGGATGTCAGACATGGAGTTGTCAAACAAAGAAAACAAAGTTGACAAAGAAAAATATCAAAACACTAGAAACTTGCTAACACCGAATGGAAAGAAGCATGCTCAACATTAAATTAAAAGACAAAATTAGGTTAAAAACAATAAGAAAACAAACCAAGATTATAGATATAAAATACCAAATCAAACAACTGAAATGGAAATGGGCAGGACACCCAACAAGAAGTAAGACAGAAAAGTGGACGAACGATGTGACGGAATGGTGCCCTAGATATAAAAAGAAAAATAAAGACAGGCAGTACCGAAGATGGGAGGATGATATTAAGGAGGTGGCAGGACCATGTTGGATGAGGATAGCAAGGGATAGATCGTTATGGAGAATACTTGGGGAGGCCTATGCCAAAGAGCAAGACAATCACGGAACCGGTGTCTAATACAAACAATGTCATTTAAATACGTTGCTTTCATAAACAACCAGGTTAATATTACTCGCACACAAGTAGTTATAAGATGAAATGTAACATCTAAGATTGTTAATAAAGGCTTTTAATATTATTATTATTATATATGTAATGAGGGCATTATTCTACGGTGTAAATGTATATTCCATATCGTTGGCTTAATTATCAGAATGCGTAACTCCACAAAATATCGAAATTAGACTTTTAAATTTAACTAGATGGTTAGTGGAGTATTTTGAATTCTATCTATTGGATTACTTCGTCTGCTCTATAAAAATATGGCTAATTTGTTATGAGTAAAATAATTCCTGTGAAGTTAAACCAAATGGAGTTACGCATTCTGATAATTAGCACTTTATTGACCGGTCGTTTTTGAGTCTGTTACTTTGTAAGTACCGGCTTAGTCGCGCACGCATTTACTCCCAGTACCGGTAAAATGTTTGCTGTTTATTATGTTGTCCCCTTTTCCTTTTCTTTTAAGGGAATGTATTTTATTGATATTTATACTTTATTTTGCATTTATTTTATACAATAAAGGGGCTTATAAACATACATACATAACATTCATAACATAAATTCAAGGTAATAGTAATTCAATTTTTTAATAATTCTTTAGAGTGTGGTATCTCTCGTAACAGTCACCCTTATGTAATGGAATATTACAAAATTTACATACGAAACATGTTCGACTTCTTATATTTTTCGATGAACATACTCTACATTGCTTTTGAGGTGTCTTGCTTTTACCACTTGTCACTATTCTTATAAGTTTATGCTTCTTTATACATAATAATCTTTCCGGAGGATCTAATCTTGGTGCTCTTCTTGTAGGCTCTGAAGTATTTGATATGTTAGTTGAGTCTGCTGCGTCGTCGCTTTGAGAATCTGTTGATGATAAATCGGATATCCATGAAATTGCCGTTTTGTGTAAGAATTTTTTATATGACATCTTCTTTCCGTTCAATGTTGTGTACGTTTTAAATGAATTAAAAAGCGCACAATTGATTAAAAACAATACAACTCGTTTGGTCCACTTTTTAGTCTTTCTAAAAATAGAGTAGTAAGACAGATATTGATTTGCGCGATCTACCCCTTTCATATACTTGTTGTAATCAATTATCGACTCAGGCTTTTGAATTGATATATGTGATCTTCTATTTACACTTCCGGATTCCATTATTCGCGCCGAATGTATCGTCGATATCATGTTTACATTTCGTTTACCGTTATTCCATATTTGTAACAGAATATCGTGTTTTCTACGAAATGTAGCTTGACCATTTGAAAGGGTTATTTTTTGAAGACATTGAGGAATACCTCTATTTTTCCGAATGGTCCCACATACCCGTACTTTGTTTTGTAAAAGAACTTCAGCCAAATGGACACTGTTATAATAATTGTCCTGGTAAATGTGATGCCAAATATTTTTATAAGGATCAATAACTTCTAGAATAGTTTTATCCATTTTCTTTCCTTGGCAAGCATACACTTCAAAATTACAAATGTATCCCGTGTGAGCTTCACAGACTGCTCTCATAAGTATGCCGTACTTTACAATTTTCGCAGGATTGTAGGTTCTGAATGATAGTCTTCCTCGCCACGGAATAATACATTCATCTAATGATAACTGTTGACAAGGTTTATATACATCAATAAATCTATTCTTGAAATAACTTTTAACTGGCTGAATTTTTACAAGTCTGTTTGAGTTTGTGGGTATATCTTCATTATTACAAAAGTGCCAGCTCTGCAGAATCTGCATAAATCTGCTTCTGCCCATTACTTTCGAGAAAAACGGAGTTTCGATGCTTGGCTCAGTTGACCAGTAATCGTGAAGTCTCTCTTTTTTTACTTGTCCCATTAGAACAATTAGACCTAAAAATGTTTTCATTTCTGGCAACGTAATATCCACCCATTTCTTCGTTCTTGAGATATTTTTATATTTATTTATTACTTGATAGTGATATCTATTAGATTCTTTAACCAAATATTCCAAAAAGTCATCTCCAATAAATAAATTCACACTGTCCATTACACTTTCTTTAGACTTTGGTAGAATTTTTATACCCGGGCTGCCTTCGAAAGGTTCCAAAATAATTGATTTGTCCTTTGTTGTCCATGTATCGATGTTTACTTCAGAGGTGTCATCATTATCACTTTCTGACTCACTATATTGCAGTGACAATAATTTCCGCGGCTCTCGAATATTTATAGAAGAATCACTGCTATCACCGTCACCATCACTGTCACTTTCTGAATAACTGCTATAGTCTGACAAAGCATCTAAGCAAAACTCTTCATCTGCACGGTCTTTATCCATTACAAACGGTAAAAAGTATTATAATCTATAAAGCTGTGGAGGAGAGGTTAGTATACAGCTACTGCGAAAACAGTAAATTCCCTGTACGGCTGGCAAATAATCGACGACGTTGACGCCACGTAATTACAAAAACAACAACAACCCACTGTATCAAAACCGTCGTTAGCTAAAAGCCGATTAATAGGCTAGCGGGCGATAAGCGTTGGCAATCGTAAAGCCGATAAATAGGTTAGCGGTCGATAAAGTGTTAAGCCGACGACGATATCTTAATCATATATCGGATTGTTTTTACGTGACTATATAATATTCGTTAATTACGACTATTTCGTAGTCTGATAGCCAATTAGGCTCTGATAATTTAATATGTGACCTCCTCAAGGTTACTACCCTGATTTTTATTGGTAGGCCATATATTTTTTATCGCAGTGTTGGTAGGCCCCCCACAAGATGGACCGATGATCTGGTCAAGATCGCCGGGATAGGTTGGATGAGGGCAGCGCAGGACCGATCATCGTACCCCTCAGGGGCGCTCCTCTGTCCGAGGAGTGCACGGGTGTGCGTACCCGAGGTGCCCGAGCATCCGTCGCCTCACTCCCCTTCCCTTCCGAGGCGACGGAGTCCTACCTTTCTTCCCGTCTACCTCCCACATCCTTTCCCCAACTCCCGCATCTTGGGTCGGGTCGGTTGTGTGTCGGTGTGGCTGGGGGTGCTTGGGGCCGCTCTATGCCCTAGATTGGCGCTCGACGCTCACGGCCATTCTCTCACTGCAACCACTTCCGACCGAAGATGTAACGCATTGCCCTAGACTTCGTGGTTGGGTCTGGGGTGGCGTGTCACAGCCACCTGCGTTACGGCCTACGCAGCGGAGCCGTACGTCGGGATGATGGGATCCTGCGAGGCTGAGCCGGTGTAGATGGGCAACCTGTCATCGGCAACACGCCCGTTTGGCCCGGATTTCTGACCAGACGGCTGCCTTGTAGCTTAGCCAGCTGCAGGGAAATGGTCATGGGTGGTAGTGTCAAACACACCTGGCTAGGGAAGGTCGTCAGGTAGGAGGTCATGGTGATGGAGCAAGAGTTTCGTGGCCTAACCATCTGCGTCTCTCATGCTTCGGATACCGCACCCACCGCCTCCGACTACCCCTATATCCCGTTGGTAGCCCTGGCGGCCCTTGCGTAGAGCTCTGCTCCGCTGGGTCGTCCCCACTTGCGGACTCCATGGAGGGTGGGGAGCCAACGGGATGAAAATTATATTTCCATGAGCATGGATTATCAGGTTAAAACAAATTTTAGTAATAAGGAAAGCACTACTAGAGAGGATGAAGAAGATAGGGAGAGAGACAGCAGTGAAAAGAGTAGACCACTAAGGAGGTCTCTCAGGACAAGGAGGAAAGAGGTGGACAGGGAGTCGGACTCCTCCGTCTCGTGTGCTGATCTTCCTCCGATCTCCGCCAAAAGGATGTCCCACGAGGATGGAACCGAGGAGATCAGGATCAGCAACGAGACGGGGGATAAAAGGTTCAAAGTCAAGGATGGAGCCAAGACTGCTGCGAGAGCGGTGGTCTCAGACACCGACACAAAGACGATAAGTACCTCCAGAGCGCGTAGGGGTAAAGGGGGTAAATTAGTGATTTCCCCGCGTTCCAGCGCCGCTCCCGGCCCTGACAGTGAGTCGGACCTCACCGTTGGGGAACCGGTTGAAATAATGGTGGAGCGGATGCTGGAGCGCATATATGATAAGTCCGGGTGCGTTTATGTGCCCACAGATGACATTGAATTTGAGTCGAACGAGGAGACCCCAGAAAATCTGGAGTCCATGGACCTCGTTCGGCTCAGGGCCGCTGCGGGCCATGAAGTGTCCCAAATCCAGCTCGTTGCTGCCCGTTCGGGCAACCTGAAAGGGACCTTCATTAAACAGTTGAAGGCATCGGCCGCCAGGATCACGGACATCGTGGAGATCCTGGCGGAGAAATCGGAGAGCGGAGAAAATCGTCGTCTCTGCATTGAAAACGATCGCCTCAGACGCGAGCTCGCAGCTGTGAAGGGCGAGCTCAAGGCGCAAAGGCGGGCGTACGCGGAGGCGACGGCCAATAGGCGCTCTTCCCCTCCTCCTGCCGTCTCCCCGGCCGCAGCAACAACATCTGTGGCGGCCGGGTTTGATATTGACGACCTAAAGAGGTCGGTTTTAGAGACGGTAGGGAGGTTAATCGAGGCCCGTTTTGAGGGCCTCGAGGAGCGCCTGTTACCGGCAGTTAGGAGAAGGCCCCCCCTTGCCGCAGACGCCAGGCGAGAAAATGGGGCCCCAGCGTCCCAGAGGTTGTTGGGGGCGATTGGGCCTCCGACGCCGCCTGCTGGGAGCGCTATGGTGGTGGCGACTGGGGGACCGCAGGACTCCCTGGCGAGCGTGACTGGGGGGAGGCGCCTGGCAACCCGGGCTCAGGAACCCCGGACTGGTGAGACCCCGGGGCCTGGGAGACTGGGCAAGAAGAGGAAGAAGAAGAAGAAAAAGAAGGCAGCCCAGACTCCCGGGCCCTCTACTGGGCCAGAGGGTACCCACGCTCCGGCGCCCATGCGTCCCGGGACGTTGGGAGCCCGGAGACCAGTGGAAGTGTGTGAGGCCGGTCCACCGGGTGTGCGACCTCCTGTCCGGCCCGCTATACCGCCACCACCACCCCCCATGTTTGGGGGGGCGGGTCCGTCGTACCTGCCGACGCCGTGGCCCGCCTATCACCCTCCAATATATCATGCGGGGTGGAATTCGAAGGATTTCCCCCAGCTGCCACCCGGGAGGGGGCAGTCGGCCATGGAGCCTCGGCCTCCCCTACAGCCCTTCGAGGAGGCATGGACGGTGGTTGCCCGTAAAAAAGGTCTCAAAAAGAAGAGCAGTACTGCCACGGCGCCTCCGGCGTCCGCTGCTTCTCCTCCCAAAACCCAGCAGGGGGGAAAAAAGGGAAAAGAGAGGCGGGTGAAGGTGGATCCCCCTAAGGTGGCAGTTATCCAACTATCACTGCCACCGGGTGCCTCGGAAAGGGGAATTACCCTCCCACAACTGGCCCTAATGGCGGAGACCCAGGTGGATATTAAGGACCTGGGTTTCCAAAGGGGGCTCAGGAGTCGCCGGGCTGCCGACGGCAGCATCCTCTATGAAATTGAGGGGGAGGGCAAGGAGGGAAAGGCGGACCTCCTTGCTTCCCGGATAAAGGTGGTCCTGGGGGACAGAGGGCTCGTGTCGAGGCCAGCCAAAAGAACTGGCCTCTACATACACGGGCTATCTGTCTCCGTCACCAAGGAGCGACTTCTGTCGGCGTTGGCGGAGGCGGCGCAGGTCCCTGCTGATTCTCTCAAGGTCTCGGAGATCAGGCAGGGACCAGGGGGCTTGGGCTCATCTATTGCCCAGTGCCCCATCGAGGGAGCCCTTCGGCTCACACGCACCGGAGAGTTTAGCATCGGCTGGGGGGCGGCCCAAGTGAGGCTCCTCGAGCCGCTCCCCAGGCGGTGCTATAAGTGTTTCTCGATGGGGCACACCAAAGCGATGTGCCCCTCGCAAGTGGATAGGTCGGACCTATGTTTCCGGTGTGGGAAACCGGGACATGGGTCCAACAAATGCAACGAGCCCCCGCGGTGCGCCGTCTGCGCCGATGCGGGAAAAACGGCGACTCACGTGATGGGGGGTAAAGAATGCCGCCCCCCCAACGTTAAGGGTATCTGGCGCTCCCTGCCACGACAGGGAACGTCAGAACCGACGGTTATGGAGGTTGTGGATGCCCCTGTCAATGGATAGTGTCGGGGGCGTGCGCATCCTCCAGGGGAACGCTAACCACTCCGCGGGGGCGCAGGACCTCTTCCTGCAGTCCCTCGCGGAGTGGGGTGGTGACGTCGGTGTTATCGCAGAGCCCTACCTCGTCCCGGTCCGTGACAATTGGATCGGTGACTGGGACGGCACGGTGGCAGTGACCGCCCGGGCAGGTGAAAGCCTCCCTCTCCAACTCCTGGAGAATGGGTCGGGATATGCGGCGGCAGGTTGGGGTGATTTCGCCATTATTGGCGTGTACTTCTCCCCCAACCGCCCCCTGGTGGAGTTCGAGTCATTTCTCGACTCCGTCGGGGCCGCCGTCGGCCGGATGTCGCCGAGGAAGACCTTGGTCCTCGGTGACTTCAATGCCAAATCCCGAGCCTGGGGCGGTCCTACCACCAATGCAAGAGGTAGGGCCGTAGAAGAGTGGGCGCTGCGGAGTGGCCTCGTCCTCCTGAACAGGGGGGCGGTTCCCACCTGCGTGCGACCACAGGGCAGTTCAATTGTGGATCTCTCATTTGCCACTCCTGTGGTCGCATGCAGGGTGGTGGACTGGCACGTCGAGGAGGAGGTAGAGACGCTATCTGACCATCTGTACATCAGATTTAGCGTCTCCCCCCTCCGCAGCACTCCGCAGCCGCAAAGAGTTGAAAATTTCCCTCGCTGGGCACTCGGCCGTCTCGACAAAGAGATGGCTGAGGTCCAGGCGATCGCCGAGCGCTGGGTTTACAACGCATACCCAGCCCCCGCGGGGGAAACAGCAGAGGAGGCGGCCGGTCGCCTTCGCACGGCCCTCACAAGGGTCTGCGAGGCGGCTATGCCACGGGTCCGGCGGCGTCCGGCTCGGAGGCAGGTGTACTGGTGGTCAGCCGAAATAGCGGAGCTGCGCAACGCTGCGCAGCGCGCCCGCAGAGCCGTCCACCGGTACCGACACCGGAATCCGCAGCCGGACGAGGAAGAACTCCGGAGGATTAAGGGGGAGCAGAATGCTGCCAAGAAAGCCCTTCAGCGGGCAATTAGCCAAGCGAAGGCCCGGGCTTACGAGGAGCTCCTCGAGGGCCTTGACAGGGATCCTTGGGGGCGTCCGTACAAGTCAGCGCGCAAGAAGATGCGTGCTGCGGGCGCCCCGGTAACGGCGACCCTGTCGGAGGAGGCCCTCAATCGCATAATTGAGGGGCTCTTCCCGAACCCGGGAGCATTCACTCCCCCGTCTATGGCCGTCCCTCTGCTTAGAGTGGAGAGCGTTGATCCTCCCCCCACAACAGAGGAAGAAATAGAAGATGCCCTGCGACACCTTCAGGGCACCAAAAAGGCACCTGGACCCGACGGGATTCCGGGCAGAGTGCTCCTCCAAGCCGCCACTCACCTTGGCGGCTGGCTTCGGGAGCTGTTCGATAAGTGCTTCAGCACCGGACAGTTCCCGGCCCAGTGGAGGGAGGGCAGGCTTTGCCTGATTCCTAAAGAGGGCCGTTCCCCAGATGATCCCTCCGGCTACCGCCCGATCGTCCTATTGGACGAGACGGCGAAGACCTTTGAGAGGGTAGTTGCGAGCCGTCTCGTCCAGCACCTGGACACGGCAGAGCCGGGACTCTCCGCCGCCCAGTACGGATTCAGGGCGGGGCGCTCCACGTTGGATGCGCTAACCGCTCTGAAGGGCATATCACAAGAGGCGGAGAGTCAGAGAGAAGTGGTCCTGGCGGTATCGCTTGATATAGCGAACGCCTTTAACAGCCTCCCGTTTGAGACGATACTGGAGGCGCTCCGGTTCCATGGAGTTCCTCTGTATCTGCGGAGGCTGTTGGAGGCATATCTCCGGGACCGTTTCATAGTCTGGGAGGATGGCCACGGTCGGGTCCGAAGGAGGCGCGTTGCGTGCGGCGTTCCGCAGGGGTCGGTACTGGGACCACTTCTGTGGAATATTGGGTATGACTGGGTCCTACGATGCCCAGTCCCGCCCGATACGAGGGTGTTGTGTTATGCGGATGACACCCTCGTCGCAACTCGGGGTGAGTCTTACGAAGATGCAGTCCGGAGATCCACCATCAGCACCTCGCTGGTGGTGGACCGAATTGAGTCGTGCGGTCTGAGGGTCTCCGTAGAAAAGACGGAGGCCCTCTTTTTGCATGGACGACGCAGGAGAAGACCACCCCGAGAAGCACGCATCGTGCTCCGGGGCGCAGCGGTCGAAGTGAAGCCCCAGATGAAATACCTGGGGCTCACACTAGACCCTAGGTGGAGCTTCGGGCCACATCTTGCCCAATTGTGCCCGAGGCTGGTCTCGGCCGCTGCCGCCCTGGGCAGACTCCTGCCCAATGTGGGGGGGCCGGGCACAGCCGTGAGAAGATTGTACACTGGCGTCGTGCGGAGCATGGCAATGTATGGTGCGCCTGTCTGGGCAGACCACCTCACGTCTCGTAGCAGGGCCCTCTTGAGAAGGTCTCAGAGGGTCATAGACGTGAGAGCCATTCGGGCGTACCGTACAGTGTCCTGGCGGGCGGCTGCACTCCTGGCAGCCGACCCGCCCTGGGAGCTGCAGGCGGTTGTCCTCTCAGAGACGTACCGCCTGCGCCGCGACGCCAGGGAGAGGGGACTCCGGCTGTGCCCGGAAGAGTCGCGACGGGTCAGGGATCTCGCCCAGGAGGCCTTGACCCAGTCTTGGTTAAGGATCCTGGGGCCTCCCGAGCCGGGCCGGGTTACTGTTGAGGCAGTCCGCCCCTACTTGTCGGAATGGGTCTCGCGATCAAGCGGGACCCTGACATACAGACTGGTGCAGGTGCTGACCGGCCATGGCTGTTTCGGCAAGTACCTGCACCAGATTGCGGGGCGGGAGCCGAACCCGGCCTGTTGGGAATGCGGCGCGCCAGTAGACACCGTAGAACATACGGTGTCCGAGTGCGCCGCTTGGGGGCCCCAGCGATTTAATTTGCAGGGTGTGGTGGGAGGTGACCTCTCGCTGCGGGCAATCGTAGGTCAAATGCTCCGCAGCGAGAGGAACTGGAACGCGGTGGTCTCCTTCGCTGAAAGTGTCATGCGGCAGAAGGAGGCCATCGAGCGTGCGAGGGAGGAGGACGCGGCAGCTCCACCGATTCGTCGGCGTAGGACGAATCGGGGAAGGAGACGCTATGCGCACCTCATCCCACCCTGAGAAGGGGTTGCCGGTCGCTCTCTTGTAAGAGCGGCCAGCCGGGAGTTCCGGGGGAAGCTCCCGGCGAAGGCAATGAGTCGGAGGGTGCCCTACCCCGACTGGACACTCTGTGTCTGGTCACCGGCAGGTCTAGTGTGACCGCCGGCAGCGGGAACTGCCACTCGGGGTACCCTCATTGGAGACGTCTGGCTGGGGGCCTAGCAGAGTAATGCCAAAAGGCGATCCTGCGAAGCCCCCTCTAAGGCCAAGAGTGGTGACCGGGGTTTTTAGTGGGTAGGACCGGCGGCCTTGGCCCCCGGTCCGCCCGAGGGGAGTAGGCAGCCCCCTCGGGAGGTAATCCCACATACCCCACCGGCCTTCCCCCGGAGGCTGGTGGAAACTGTAAAAAAAAAAAAAAAAGGACCGATCATCGTGGAGATCTTTGGGGGAGGCCTTTGTCCAGCAGTGGGCGTCTTCCGGCTGAAATGATGATTTTTATTAATAAAGTATAATAAACTTGCGGTTAAAATTAGTAATAATAATTTCGATGATGAATGAATTATGAAAAAGCTATAAAAATTAAGAATGTATTAATTACATATTCTGAGTTTGGTGATACATTGGTGTGATTATGAATTGATGAAATGAAGTCATAATCGTTAACAAGACCTTTGTAAAATTGAGGAAGAAGTTACGTAACTGTATCAGGCCTGTATTCAAATAAAGTTGGAGCTGTGTTGGATAATAGTTTTATTACACGCTCGTATGTTATAACTAAAAGATTGCAGATGTTTTCATACCAAAATTTAATTTGAATTAAATATTACATTATTATAAATAATTAAAATAAAATGTATTTGTTGTGAAAAGAGATGGTTCACTTTGATAAATGAATTTCATTTAATCGTTACAGAACATACCATGAGACACATTATAAAGGAAGCAAATCTTGGCGCAATATCTAAATTTTTCAGCTGACCACTTACAGCTGATAAGTTAGGTTTAATAACGTTAGTGTATTTTTTAGGGTTCAATTTAAAAGAATCTATATTTCAAAGTTTTTTAATTACTATCTATCTATCTATCTACCTATAACCGAAATACCACTTATCACGAAATCTTTAATACCCGATTAACCGATGTAAGTAACAACTGTGACAAATGAGTTTATTAGTTTACCGGTAAACAAATTTTGAGATATAAATAAATAAATAGTATATATAGCATAGGAAAATATTTATTTTACAGAAGAACTATCAATATCACACCAATTAGCCTCGTTTATATTTGAAGTGTGGTTAATGCATACGGATTATATATATTCAAGGTGAACCTGTACATAAATTAATAAATATAAAGTAGTACGTTGCAAACAGCGCCAACTAGTCCCAAAGTAAGGAAAATAGTGCTTTCGTTATGGCTACTAGACAACTGATATACTTTCTTTAGCTGGCGTCAGACAAGTTCAGTGTCGCGGTGGTTTACCAAGGATCTGCTCTAAGCCCTTATCTGTTTCTCCTGGTAGTAGATGTAGTAACTTTGGATACTAATTTGGATATGGAGCAGGAGGAGGCACAAGGTGTGTCAAACAGCAAATAGCATTTTGAAAATAGAACGTAGAATTTTTCTCCGTACATGGGTGGAGGAAGAAGACCCCTGCGGCCGGGGTCGGCCGATCGTAGAGCCGAGCCAAGCCCGTCTGGACGGCAACCATTCCTGTTGTTATAAGCATGCCACCATAATAACCTTGTGTTGTGTTCTGGCATTAGTGATCCAGGTTTCTGTACCCCTATGGGACAATAGCGCGTTCGCGGTGCCCCTGGCGTCGCAAACACCTATAGGCGACTGTAACTGCTTACTATTAAGTGGCCTGTCAGCCTGCTTGCTGTTGCTCAGCAATAAATAAAAATATAGTAGCTCAAACAATCCAACACTAACTGATGCGGTCATCAGAAAGTATTTCTATTATAACTTTTACTTTGTTATAAACAATTCGTAATAATTTGTAAATTAATTTAACGCATAAAGTTATATAAACATGCGCAATATCTAATCCGTATTTTATATAACGTTGTAACTGTATATTTTGGCGGAGAAAGAATACTAACCTCTGCGGCCGGGGACGGCCTGTCGTAAAAGCCGACAAAACAACCCACCCTCGCTACGTGGTAGGGCCTCAAGCCCGTCTGGATGGCGACCACCTTTGGTCTTAAGTATGCCGCCATAACAAGCTTGTGTTGTGTTCCGGCATAAGTGACCCAAGTTCCTGTACCTATATGGGACAGCAGCATGTTCGCGTTGCCACTGGCGTTGCTAACATCGATAGGCGACGGTAACTGCTAAATTCTAAGCGGGCCGTCAGTCTGTCTGCTGTCCTACAGCAATAAAAAAATATATATACAGTTATAATTAAAAATAACATTTATTAATTTAGGACTTCGTGTGTTCATAATTTAATATCTCATAACAGATACAAAAGGTGGGTTTTCTCTCTCTCTGGGGTCGGTCCCTCATGTCTGAGGATCGTGGTCAAAGTTGCATCCGGAGCGGATGATTTGTCTCCACCGGTTTGTCTTAAAGTAAATAGAATAAGGTATATCAAAGAAAAGATGGATGGATTGTTGAAAAAATGATATGGTAAAAAATATGTGAATGTTCAGATGATGACTAATAGAGGTAAGTGGAAGGAGAGAACATTTGTACCGACCCCACATAGTTGGAATATGGGTACGAAAAAAGGAAGTAACAATACATAGTTAATAATAATAATAATAAATTTATTTTTAAAACAATGAACGTCTATCGATTTAGACACCTATGTTGTAGCTATATTTCTTCTAAAGTGAATTGATTAACAATATATCATAAATAAATGAATAAACTGGGACTCACACAGCGACATCTAGACCCAATGTAAACAGCCGAGCGCTTGTGTTATAAGTACTAGACAAGTGATATAGTTACTATTACTAATATAGATTTTATTTATAGTATAAATAAATATATATTATACATACGTGCCGCTACGCCACGGAGCTCAGTAACAACATATAGTATACAATATGACATATACACAAACACATATTTAAAAATATTTATTAGTAATACAGACTGCATTAGAATATGAGTATCCAAATAATTTCTTTCTCATTCTATAAGAAAGCAGAAAACTGGAGCTCAAATAATCCTCTTTGGTTTCTAATCAGTGGTATAACCTTGATACCATTACGACTTACGAATATCTTTTAATCTCCAGTTCAATTTTGAAGAATAATTAATTTCTATTCACTATTCACAAACCTTTCTTTAAATTTAGGAAATTAAAACCAAATAATAGACAATTATAGATAAGTATTATACGAGTAGACTATAATTTGAATATGGATTCACTGTCACACAGTATAAATATTATTATTTTTTGTTATTTTAACCATAAACCAGACGCGATAATATGTCAAAAATGTGTCGCCGACTGACAAATACTTTGACCCTACCGCACGACCTTTGTCTGGCGTTTAACATTATTGGTTAATAGCGCTTGAATTGTCGGATATCCACTTGTTTGTCAAACCTAATTTATAATTCAATCAACTAATTAACGTATACGGTTACGCTCGAAGCACGATGACTATGTAAATGTTGATGAATAAATGGTTACTTTCTCTCTTTACATGTTTATTATCATATGTTCTGTATTTGTGATGAAGTAATTTTATATTTAATTAATCCGATTATAGTTCCTGTACATGGACGACAGCGTGTTAGTGTTATCCCTAGCGGCACAGATATCTATATGCTACGGTAACTGCTTACAATTAAATGGGCCGTCTTCCTGTCTGCTGTTCTACAAAGGTAGAAATAAAGGTTACAAATTGAACGTCTCTAACAAAAAATGATATTGTTTTAATTAGTAAACAAATTAAAAGTAATCTAATTGTTATATTGCTAAAAGTATTTAGGATAAATCTTTAATTTGTGCTCAATCTCCAGATTTAGGATCTAATCCAATCCTCCCATAGTTTATGAAAAACATTATGAGCATTAAACAGGTTAGCCTTCTTATTTGTTCTTACAAGCGTTCATTGACACTTTACCTGAAATAAACACTTAGACGGAACAATACGCTGATGAGTATTTTCATATATTTACGAGTAAGTTTAAATTTACGCGTGCCTGTATGTTCTAGTAACGTTACATGACTTATTATTGTTTACTGGAAACGAGATGATTGAAAAATGCTCTTCCTTTGCCGTTTGTATCATCATCAATCATTTGTCGCCTTTTACAACATATTAGGGTAGTTATGGGATAGATTGTTTCCTATTATGGGTAACGTATGACCAAAAATAAATCATTTTAACCATTTTTAATTATTACTGTTATTAAGTCTGAGCATTGTATGTATAAAGCCGCTATGTCACAGAGATCGCCAATGGCGCAAATCAAGCATCAGAGATATGGCAAAGAAATTTGCCAATTTTAAAGATAAAACTTTCAAATACTTCTTCACTCCTTTCAAAGGAAGAATAAAAGGCATATTCCTTGAAGGTGGATTACATCTTGTTGTTTAGAATTTCTCATAATTTTTAAAGTAAATCTTTTTGATTTGAAATTTCGATTTTTATTTCGATATTTAAAATATTTCAACCGTAAGCTTTGCTCTGTTAAAACTGCCTGGGTACGATTAAATATTTTATCTTACCAAAAAGTTGATTAGCAAGATCCACAACCTCTCTGGTAAGACTGAACTGACTAAAATTTAATATTGTAGCTTTTTATAGAAAATCTCATTATTAAGATTTACTGATATAAATAAATAGTATTTAAATAAATATAATGGAACAATTCATACAGCGCTATCTAGTTCCAAAGTAAGTAGCATAGCACTTGTGTTATGGGTAATAACAGATATAATACTTAGGTATATAATTTTCTTTCGTAAATAAATACATAAACACCCAGACACAGAAAGGATCGAAACCGTGACCTCCGCAAGCGTACCGAAGTGCGTTAACGGTTACGCCACGGAGGTCGTCAACTTAATTTGTACTTCTGCCATAAAAAAGAACAAACGATTAAATAAACAGTAACGCATATGAAAATATATTTTTTGGTTAATAATAACAATACAAAGTCAAGCTTTAACAATTTCATCTTCTTCTGTGCTTTTGTTGTGCCTTGCAGTAATGTATTTCTCTAATCCCCACGAGAGTGCTGTTATCCATGTGAATATGTTGAGACAGTGTAACGTCACCGCTGTCGAAGCGTTGTCTTTTATCCAACCTGAAATATGAAGATTTTGTTGAAATATACATACAAAACTCTTTATATAATGCTAACAAAAATATATTATGGTCTAAGAGACGGCTGCCAATTAGTGCACTCATCGAGTGTGTGCTAAAACCAAGTTTTTATGCATATTTATGATTAGTAGAATATACATCTACCAGGTTGCCTTTTTTATTGCAGACAGGCTGATAACAGTTACTGTTGCCTACGAATGAGTGTTTGCAACCTCCCCCCCCCCCAAGGGTACAGGAACTTGGGTCACTAATGCCAGAACACAACACAAGGTTATTATGGCGACATACTTAAGACCAAAGGTGGTCGCCATCCAGACGGGGTTGAGGCCCTAACCCCGCAGCTAGGGTTTTTTTTGTCGCCTTTTACAAGCCGACCCCAGCCGCAGAGTTCAGTATTCTTTCTCCGCCCCTGTACGGATAGAAAATCAAAATGTGGCCGCTAGTATTTTTAATTAAATTATTGTCAATTGATTTTTAGAAAAAACAATTCTTTCACTTTTTTTTTAAATAAAATATCGTCAATTTCACGGCAATATAAACATTGAAAAATCACGGTTGCCGTTGTGTACTTGGCCGCACCTCTTCGCAGTCAGGTGTAAACAGGTTTGATTTTGATACATTTATACGTTCATAACGTACATTTATTATTTATATATATCAAATGAAAGCAATTTTTTTATGTTTATTATGATATACGGTTGCTTAATTAAATCTGGTCACAAATAAGGGTTGCTGGCTGTTAAAGATGGTAAATATTTAAGGTAGAGTGAAAGAGAGTAACTTCACTAGTCAGACGAGGATAGCGATTGCCAGCTGTACGACGCTTTAAAGCCAAAAAACTTCATGCAAACAAAATTAATCTAAAATTTACTACATTATTAATAGTGACATTAACATTAGTGAAATTTCAGTTTTATTTTACTGCATGTGTATATCTACAACGGATATAAAAATACACGCTTGTTGTATTAACTGATTGTAGTATACAATAAAAAAAACTTACAAAAACAAAAGACGTATATCGTTATTAGTGAAACCAGTTACTACATAAGATGAGAATACCGAAGAAATGAATACAATCTCATTTGTATACTAAGTCAACAAATGGATTACCTTAGTCACAAGCATCAAAGCAAGAGAACCAGCTCATTTTCCTTTCACTGTTGGTTGTCAAGCGACAGTTGTCTCCGTAAAAACAAATTTAGCCTATTCGATAGTGTCCTTTTTATTAACAATAGAAAGCATTACAAAGAAGCACCGTGTTAGTAAAACGTGCTCCAAGTTTTGTGCAATGACAATACGGATTAAAAATATTAAAATTAAAAAAAGAAAACGGGTTAACCAGTTTTCCCTTCCGTTTCCCTTAAGTATGAGTATGTACTCATGCATAATCAAGGATTAACAAAACAATATATATATATATATATATATATATATATATATATATATATATATATATATATATATATATATATATATATATATATATATATAACACTGATTTGTACAATAGTTTGATCTAAGAATAAAAATCTTATTTGCAATAAACAAATATAAATTAATAGGCCATGTAAAATCAATATTAAAATAAACCATAATATTTTATGCCACATTAAATATGCCTGACCAATACGAATTAAACAAAGGATATTAGCTTACCAACAACAGGTCCCAAAGTGAGGTAAACAATTCCAGCAGTGAGCAGCTGTATCCCAGTGGCGCCAGGCAGTTTATGTAAAGGCACGTGCGTAGGAATGACCAGCGCCATGAAAACTGTTCTCAATCCTTTTCCAAATCCTATCATTACTGCTACTAATAGCACTACTGCGTAGTTTTGACAATATGCTAAAACTGTAAATATTAATATATTAGATATCATCTTGTGTAATAAACACTATGAACTTGTCTCAAAACTCGTACTACTGTTTTAGAGAGGATTATTAGTGTATTTATATTGATGTATAGAACATCTTGTGTGTCTAAATCGTCGTTGGTAAATTTTACAAAACTTGTACCATTTAATTCGTACTAATATTATGAAAGTGAAAGTAATTCTGTCTGTCTGTTACACTCTAACGCCTAAGCCGCTGAACAAATTTTGATGATTAGGTAGATTGGACTTTGGAAAAGAAAGAACATAGGCTGCTTTTTGTTGCGAAATTGAAACTTGAAGGGGTGAAAATATACCTAGTCAGGTCATAAGTATTGTCACACAGTAAAAACTTTTCTTTTAGAATGCTGGCCACAAAAAAGTTTATTGAATTAGAATTTCGAATTGTTCATGAAAATAAAAATGTATAACTTTTAGAATTTTACTCATTTTTAAGTATGGAGTGGACGCTTAAAGAAGACCGTGTTGCAGTTATTGCGTTGTATCGTTGCGGTTACGCGCCAATTCAAATTTTTAACATACTGAAAAATTTGAATATTACCAAAAGATTCGTTTATCGTACCATCAAACGATACAATGAAGACTCTAGTGTAGATGACAGGTCAAGAAGTGGTCGCCCTCGGTCTGTTAGGACTCCAGCAGTGATAAAAGCTGTGAAGGCACGAATTCAAAGAAATCCCAAACGTAAGCAGAAACTGTTGGCCCTTCAGATGGGGTTAAGCAGAACCACGGTGAAAAGGGTGTTAAATGAGACTTAGGGCTTCGGGCATATCGAAGAAAAACAGGACATCGTTTGAATGCTCGTCTAATGGACCTGAGACTGAAGAGATGCCGCGCTTTGTTGAAGCGGTACGCGGGAAATAAAATATCGGGAAATTCTTTTTTCGGATGAAAAAATGTTTACCGTAGAAGAGTGCTACAACAAACAAAATGATAAGGTGTACGCACACAGTAGTGAAGAAGCGAGCAACCGTATTCCGCGTGTCCAACGAGGTCGTTTTCCATCCTCGCTCATGGTATGGTTGGGAGTTTCTTATTGGGGCTTAACAGAGGTACATTTTTGTGAGAAAGGTGTAAAAACGAATGCTGTTGTGTATCAAAATACAGTCCTAACGAACCTTGTGGAACCTGTTTCTCATACCATGTTCAATAACAGGCACTGGGTATTCCAACAAGATTCGGCGCCAGCTCATAGAGCGAAGAGCACACAAGACTGGCTGGCGGCGCGTGAAATCGACTTCATCCGGCACGAAGACTGGCCCTCCTCCAGTCCAGATTTGAATCCGTTAGATTACAAGATATGACAACACTTGGAGGAAAAGGCGTGCTCAAAGCCTCATCCCAATTTGGAGTCACTCAAGACATCCTTGATTAAGGCAGCCGCCGATATTGACATGGACCTCGTTCGTGCTGCGATAGACAACTGGCCACGCAGATTGAAGGCTTGTATTCAAAATCACGGAGGTCATTTTGAATAAACTTTAATGTCATAAGAATCTATGTTTTGTTAAGTTCATTTTGGTATATGAATGGTTACATAATTAATAAACTTGTTACAATTATTTTACATTAAACATGTGACAGAATTTATGACCTGACTAGGTATGGGTGAACGTAATTAAGTTCTGTTTTTATTTATATGGAAAAACAACGTTTACAGGGTCAGCTAGTTTAATAATAATTCGTGTACACTCGAGAAACACTCGAGGTGATAACATGCACTTCGTAGGCAGTATTTTGCCTAATGTACATATTACTTTATGACTTCTACAAAAAAAAATTTTGAGCAGTCCTCATTCTTGTCCATGTATGTTAATATCACCCTGGCAGATGCATACAGGGATAGGTTGGTGTATAACGCGAAGGCATAGAAGGGGTCACTTGACGGCTGTCTAAAATTGGCGAAGAGCGAATACTTGGTCTGTAGCTCTACAGATCATAAACCCGTCTACATAGGCGGTGACACAGTCCGATCGATCCAGTCGCTGAATCCGGATCACCTCTGACAAGCATGTCAAGTATATCGTTGCATCTTGGGAGAACCCTATATTCTCTCTCCGAATTAAGGAGACCGTTATTATGAGCTATTATTACATAATGGTAATAATTAATAGATATTTACCTACTCTTCCCATAGCCATCGACACTACACCAAACAAGAAAAATGAATTATTATCCCATCCAATTTTTCCCGCAACAAATGGTATACAAAATCTAACGCATAAATCTACACCAGCCAACAAAGACATGAAAAAAGCTACCTCTGATTTACTTTTTCCATAATCACCCAATATAAAAGGTGTCAATATAGAAAAATTCAATTCATTAAAATTGGCTAAAGTTATACCCAACATCAAATTGATAAAGGTGAAATCTTTGAGCAAGTCTAAGTCAAAGAATAATGCTATCTTTTGCCATAGAGTAAGATCTTCTTCTTCAACAACATTACCTTTACTATAAGGTTCGTCTTTCTTTTTATCATTAAACACGTCATCACTATCATCGTCATCTTTTATAGTGCTTATTATTAACTTCACTTTATCAGTTTGATCATTTGTTTCTGTATCTTTCAAGTATTGTTCCAGTTTTAATGAAGCCTGCTTCAATACTTCACTTTCATAATTAAAATTATTCGATTTTCTCCTATGTTTAGTTCGATAAGATTGATTGCTGTGGTTATCTTTAAGATATTTTCTTTCCTCATTATCTTCTTTAAATGACATGTTGCTATGATTATCTATATGATATTTTTCACCGTATTGGCCATCCATTTTGAATGATTTTAAACTTTTACTTCCAGCAAAATGTTTTTCTGCTCTATCAGCAATAACTTTAGCTTCTTTTGGATCTATTTTATCAACTACTGCCTTCTCTTCTGCTTTCAAATCTTGAGGTGCTTTAAGTGTAGGGCAATCCTCAATTTCAGATTCAGGAATTTGTGTGTTCAATGTTATGGAAGTTTTTCGCTTAGGTTTAAATGGCTCACGTTCTTGTGCAAGTGCACCGAGATTCGCTGATGAATTCTTTTTAGATTCATTTAGGTATAATGTCGATGATTTTCTAGATCGATTCTCAGTAAGGTTGGTCATTGACGGTTTTTTTGAGTTTAAACGGGATGTTTTAGTAGATCCTTCTCTAGAAGACAGTCTACTTTTTGATTGTCTAGATTGACTGTAGTATCCGTCATTAGCTCTTAACATCATAGGGATACCTGGATCAGTAATTTCATAACCAGGATTAACTGGATCGTCTTCGTTATATAAATATTGACTCGAAAACGCACTAAGATTTTTAAGCTTAGAGCTAAAATAACCACTTTCAACTTTCTTTTCTTGAGCAGTTAATGTTTCTTTATTATCTACTACAAGAAGCTTTTTTTCTTCTATATTTATCGGAGGTGGTTTTGAATGCCACTCTACTGGTTGTAATAAGAGAGCACAAGCAATTGCGTGTAGTGATATTCCACTAATTATTAAAATAGCTCCAGTTTCACCGAACACAGCAAATAGGGCTGTGATTATATGGGGCCACATCATGGGTCCCATTCCAGTAGTTGTCCATGATAAACTAGTGGCTAATCTCCTTCGCTTTTTCCAATATGTGTTTAAAGCTAGAGCATTCGCTGAGCTACTTATTCCGTAACTAGCACCTGAAATAGCAAAAAGATACCTTTATTATAACTTAAAAAATTTATATTTCTAGTTTTATCCATTATAATGTTTAAGTACAAAACAAACAAGATACTCAGTGGCAGGGCTCCAAGCTCGTCTGGATGGGCCCCACCTCTGGTTTCCACATATGCCGCCATAATAATCTTATGTTGTGTTCCAGCATAAGTGATATACGAGTAGGTACCAGTTCTCATAGGCGGATGGCAGTGTGTTAGCCGTGCCCTTGGCATCGCAAACATCCATATATGATGGTAATTGCTAACTATTGTATAGTGGAAAGTCAGTTTGTCTGCTATCCCACGGCAATAGAAAAGCAAATCAGTTATAAACACCGTAATATTTTTATAAACATTTTGAATAGGATCTTTTAAATTTGTAGAAATATTTACTTTAATTTTATCTTTATTACATGTTATTTAAAAAAGAAATAGTGTTTAAAATAAACATATCATTAAGATTGAATAAAGTAAATAATATACTAGTAAATAATATAATTATCTTACCATATAAAATGGAGAACGATATAAGATAAGTAATAAAATTGTATGAGAAAGTTGTCAGCATCAGAGAAATGAACACTAATATAGCTCCCGTCAGCGACACTTGTCTATAACTAAATGTTTTGAATACTGGCCCATTTATTAATCCTGAAAATAATATAATAAAAAATTTCATTATCAACACTTTTCATGGATAAATGACACTTTGATTTCATTCATTTCGTTTGATTACTTTACATATAAACTGTCACACAACTTTCAGCAACACATAATAAATAGTTTAATAAAATTTGAAAAGTAAGAACATAAATATCAACAAAGTTTATTTTATTTTTATTTTATTTATGTTTAATTTTAAGTTGATTTGAATTATGGTTTTTTACTTCAATAGTACTAGGGGTATTCAATAATAAGTGACAATGAGTACGACGCAAAATATAGTATCTTTTATTAAATGTTATTTTATTTTTCGACGTAGTCACTTATCATGTTATACCTTTGTATATCTTTTTTGTAAAGTTAAAATTTCCTTTAAAAAAAATCTTCTTCATGATTTCCTAAAAAATTCTGTACCGCGGCGACTACTGCGTCATCATCTTAAAATTTATGGCTGCTGAGATATTCCTTTAACTGTGGAAATAGGTAGAAATCACTAGGAGCTAGGTCCGCTAAATATGGAGGATGTTCCATCAAATCGAAGGCAGCTTCTTAAATGGCAGGCATCGTAACTCTGGAACTATGCACGGCGGCATTATCTTGGTGAAACAAAACTACTTTAGCGAGTTTGCCACGCTGTTGCTTGCGTATTTCTTCACGCAACTTTGTTATTTGTCCTGTGTACAAAGTCCCCGTAATAGTGGCTCTATCATTAAGGTATTTGATCATTACCACCCCTTGGCTGTCCCAGAAAAAACAGCCCATGATCTTACCGGCGGATGGAATCGCCTTAAATTTCTCCGGAGTTGGAGGTTTTTTTGTTTCCGGGTCATAATGGTGAAGTCATGTTTCATCCATAGTTATAAAATGAGCCAAAAATCGTTTAAAATCTTGTTGTAACAAACCCAAACAACTTTGTGAAATTCTCAGTCTCGTTTGTTTCTGCGTGTTAGAAAGCATTCTGGGCACCCAGTGCTCTGATACTTTTTTCATACCCAAATGGTTGTGAAAATATTATGGATACTTCCTATAGAAAACTTCATTTCTTCTGCTTTATAACCAACAGTAACACGATGATCCGCCAAGACAATGTTTTCAACTTTTTTAATCATTTGTTCAGCCACTACCGATGTAGGGCATCCCGTGCGGGGGTCGTCGTTAATGGAAGTTCTTCCTTGCTTGAACTCAGCACACCAACACGCAACCGTAGAATATGGAGGAGCATGAACCCGTAATGTTGCTCTCAAGTCTTGATTTACCAACTCTGTAGTAAAAATTTTCAAGCAGAAATATTTTAATACTTCGCGAACTTCAATTTTATCCATTTTTACGCGAACAAACTTCTAGTTTTAAAAAACAAAAGAAAATCGATTGCTTTTTATTATTATTATATCTAGTGCCTGTCAGTAGTATTTATTTTTTGCTTTCCAAGGAGAATATATCGTATTATCGCTATTTATTGAACACCCCTCGTATTATATCGTCATTGTTAAACCGATATCTGCTATGTGCAAAAAGTTAAACTTTGAGATATGGAGTAAAAACATTCTCATGTAAAATTTTTTAACAAACAATTTCTTTCATAGTGATTTTATGAATAAAACGAGTATTGCTGTGGTAAATTATATGAATAATTGAATATCGATCAATTAGGATCGAGTGACTCGTGAAGCTAATCTTTTACGGTCCTACGGTCATTTAGGTCATGCACTGACCCAAAATGAAACGTAAATTATCGTAATCATGTGACATCTATATCAACATTTATGCAGTTATTAGTGTAACTATTGATGTCAATCGTATATAAACCGGTATTTGATATATTCTTGTACATATTTTTACATTTAATATGTAATTTAGAACGGATTTGTATTGATACATTGCATCTATATTTACGAACCCTGATATTTGAGATGTAAAATTAATTTGCTCCAAGATCGAATTTAATACAATTAAATTTATTCATTTACAGTCCTCTCAAATGCAGCGTTGATATCACGAGCCGTTTTTACCACGTTAGTTCCGCGTCGGAACTCGTATTCAAAAATGACTCGCATTTTCAAAGTATCCATCTTTCAGGTCTAATCTGAATGAAAAAACAATTGAAAGTCGAATATTAAATGTTGCACATTTTTTAAAAGAACAACCTCATAGGTATCACTTAAAAAAAGTTTCACTCGAAAATCTCACATCATGAAGGTTTTATGTCAATTCAAAGTATATATTATTGTACAACGCCAATTTCATACTTTAACCCTTATTATATACGCCATTATTATTTATAAATATTAAATAATTTTTTAATTAAATTATTATTTATAATTTAATTTACTTTTGTATAATATTATAATATAATATATCATATATATAGTATATATCATATCAAATATTAAAGGAAATCTTTATTTAATGAACACTTCAAAATTATAAAATGTTAATTGTATTATACATAAAAAATTTATTTGCTTAGTCCTTTTTTTTAAGTCCTCACTTTATGTAACCAAACCATATGTATCGTGTCTTACTCATTTAATTTTATATAAGAAGGTAGTTGTTATAATAGGCCATGCCTAGTTTAGGTGTTAGTACTAGAATAAGTTTATAATTATGTAAAAAGATGCGTCCATAAAGAAATTTTTATTTATTTTATATTTAAATACATTGTGTGAATCGTTCAAGGTATAACGATAAATGCCAAGTAAGTAGGAAAAATGTCTTCCATTTGCGAGCTATATGTTATTCCGGCGTGTGCTGCAAAAACCGTTAGAGTTACACGTATGTTATATAATGTATAATCGAAATGTTTATCATTTAAGATAAACATTCTACAAAAAAGCCCTCGACAGCATATACCTATCTATATTTTATGTGTAAGCCATTATCTTCAAAATAGTGAACCATAAATAAAATAAAAATTGATAATATATTTCATTTGGTAGTAACAAATTGATCCTTATATCAAAATAAATACTTTTATCGCTTCTAATAATATTATAAATGCGAAAGTGAGTTTGTTTGTTTGTTACGCTTTCACGCCTAAACCGCTGAACCAATTTTGATAAATTTCGGTAAAGTCATAGATTGAACCTTGGAGAAGGACATAGGCTTTTTAAAATTAATATGGCAGAACAACGTTTGCCGGGTCAACTAGTCTGCAATAAATCTTCAATTCAATGCGTTACCAAACAATTTCCGCATGGTACTTTAACCCAGAGTTTACGGGTTCGATTCTCATGATTTCGAGTACCTCTATTCTAATTTGCATATTATATCATAGCTGCCACGTATTGACATAGAAAAAAATTGAGGAAGCCTGCGAACTAATTAGGTCTTTACTTATGAAATTGCCGTTTTGTATGAAAAAATTTAAACGAATTTTTTTCATGTATTTTTTTTTGTATTAATCGAAGTAATCACCCATTCAATCAATGCATCTTTGCCAACGCAGTGGCAGTTTATTGATGCCCTTCTTAAAGAAATTAGCTGGACGAGAGGCAACAAATTCTTCAAAGGCATTTTGTACTGCCTCTCGGGTATTGAATTTTTTTCCCGCCAAGAAGTTATCCAAATTCTGGAAAAAGTAGTAGTCTGTAGGCGCAAGGTCTGGTGAGTAGGGCGGATGACGGAGAACTTCCAACCCCAGTTCTTGCAACTTGGAGACCGTCTGATGTGCAGTATGAGGTCACACGTTATCGTGCAGGAGCAGCGGAGACGAGCGATTGACCAATGCTGGTTGGAGATGTGCCAGCTTCTCCATCATTGTGTTCAGTTCTTCACAGTACAAATCTGCAGTAATGCTCACCCCGTTTGGTAAGAAGCTGTGATGAATCACACTGGCGCTAGACCACCAAACAGTGACCATAACTTTTCTTGGGGTAAGTTTTCGTTTTAGGGCATTGTTTAGGTGCTGAACCAGGATCCAACCAACTTGCTGAGCGCTTGCGGTTATCAAACAGAAACCATTTTTCATCGCAGGTAACAATGCGGTTCAAAATTCCTTTATTTGTGTGTCTGTTGAGCAGTGCAAGACACGTCTCGACGCGTACTTCGCGCTGGCGATAATTGAGTTCGTGGGGCACCCATTTTTCAAGCTTTTTCACCTTGCCAATTTGACGCAAATGGACCAATATTGTTTTGACATTAACGTTGAAAGCTGCTGCTAATTCAGCCGTAGATTGTGTATCATCAGCTTCCACAATCGCCTTTAATTCGTCATTGTCGACCAAAGTCATCGGACGACCGCGAGGTTCATTTTTCAGGTCGAAATTCCCAGAACGGAAGCGAGCAAACCAATAACAGGTGGTGCGTTGGTTTGTAGTGTTAGCTCCGTAAACGTCGTTGATGTTGCTGCCACGACGGTACTCCTTTTCCATAATTACTCGAATTTTTAACGTATCCATGATGACGAAAAAGATGGAAATGCGATGAAAATGTAACACTTATCAATAAACAAATGAGTACTTTTGGAAAAAGAATTACATGTTTTTAAAATAAAATTAATTTGAAATTAGAATTCTTAGCCAAACAAAAATTATTTTGATTTGAAATGGCTAGTACTGCAGAACGGCAATTTCATAGGTAAATACCATAGTAAAAGTAATAGATAGTAAAAGATTATTAGTGGCACGTAATTCCCTCAAGAGCCGTCTACGAGCTGCAGGTATACTGTTCCATTTGGAAGCCCTGGGTCCAGCAGTAAGATATAATGTTTTTATTATTTTTACTCTGACTTGGGTCTCATTTATATACACAATCTCATGAACATAATTATTCTCAATAGCATATATGTATGGCTATTAAATCATTACGTCATTGAAAATAATGTTCTAGGATTGTTAATAACATAGATACTGTATCATTTAACAAGATAGTACTTAACAAGTCTCTAATTATTCTGCACGGATGACGCAGTAGCCTATAGTCATGTATCTATCTTTACATTATTTATATTAAATAAAATGAATTATTAATTATTTATCATGCGAGGATAATTACTAGTTAATAAACGGTGCATATCTTAATGCCGCGTCCGCACGTTTGGCAAACGTCAACAAGCCGTCACAAATTCAAACGTGTGGATAGAATGTTTGGTTTGGTTTGCGTAGGTTTGCAAACGCTTGTAGCCGATCCGTCGAGTGTCGGTTTTTTTGTCACAAATCAAAGAGAATTTGCTGCATGCGCTTGCGTCGCGTTCACACGTTTGTACGCACTCAGTCAAGTCTCGTTAATGCACTGGTAGTGATTAGGCGTTTTGCGTTAAAAATAAGTGATTGGTCAAATGAAGACATCTTACGCTTCCTAGAATGTTACCAGGGAGAGCCATGCATTTGGGACCCGAGTAATAGTAATCAAAAGGATAAAAAACTAGCCTATTTTCTTGTATTTATAATAAAAATAACTTAAGCCAAATGTTATGGCCGACACATCAACCTCTACATCCGTCATGCTTGCCTCTTTAGAACAAACTAACGCACTCGCAAGCGTGTGGATTGGCGACGTTTGATTCCCAAAACAAGCCAAACGTTTGTAGAGATTTGGAGATTGCGGCAAATGCCAAGCGTGCGGACGCGGCATAAGATATGTGTTTTGTTTGTCATATATCTACAGATTATAACGTGAATAATGTTGTATTGATATCATTTATTATATCATCCGAGCCGCTTATATCGATTTCATCGAAGTCTAGGGTTCTTTGAATCTAGAGTTATAAAGCTAATAGGCGGAATTTTTATTGGTGCATTTTAAGTTTTTTGAAGTGAAAACTTCTTTGGGCGCGTTGAGCACTTTTTGGGTGAACAAAAATCATGGAACTCGTGTCATCGTCACCGAACGCTTTCCATGAGCTATTTTTGTTTCAGTAATACCAACCTTATTAATATTGGCTTAAGGTTTATTCTATAATGTAATTTTTAAATGATTGCATTACTTATACATATCTATTCGAATTGCGACTTTATTACAATTAAATACAGTTGAGTTTTTGAAGTGAAAACTTCTTTAGGCGCGTTGAGCACTTTTTGGGTAAACAATTTTTCGTTTGTAAGGAAGTGTTAGTGACCAATTTAAACTTTAATCCTTGATCATAAACACTTCTTTTTTAACCAAAAATAATTCGAAAATAATAATCTAATAGCTCGACGATACAATTCACAAGTTACTTAGTTTCCACTTCTATCGGCAGTCCTCACAGACTGCCCTGCATGTTTTTTTATTTTTTGTTGCTCAGATGGCATATAAAAATACAATCAAAATTTGTTAAAACGTCATTGAAGGGACTAATTCAAATTTAGTCGTAATGTTTTCGAGGTACAAATGCAGCCGGGACCTTTGATGTTGGTCAATATAATCGATATGCTGTTCTAAACGATGTTGCTATAAACGGTTTTAACTGTAGTTGTTAATTAGCTTTGGTTTCTGCATGCCGTCTCATTTTTAATACTGAAAGCAACAGCGTAAAAGCTTGTAGTTGGACCCTTAGGTCTTACAATCCGTCCGTTCGAGCTTCGGATAAAAGAGGAATGCCGGGGTGGTTTTAGCGGATATATCATCGACTTGCGTCCCCTTGTTAACTGTGGGGGTGCATGGGCGTATTACCCGTGAGTCCTACACAACCCTGCCATAAACGCCCAAGTGCATCAAGCATTCCGACCTCAAAAATAATTACTAATTTACCTTACCATACTAAAGGTTTTTATTAACCGTGTAAACTGTAGGATAATTGAATCACTAGACTATCCAGGACCCTACATTATATCAAGGAATTCACTCCGTTGAGATTTTAATGGCATTAGTTATATAAGATTTCATAGCAACTACATGTCACGTGAAGTGACTTTACGTGAGCGTAGAAAATTCAAAGCCCAAATATAAATTATAAGTTAAATTATAACCGTTGAAAGGAAGAAGCCACGAATGAAAAGACAAAAACTCTTTAATAGTGTTGGACTAGCTCGCTCATTCGATCATTAAATCGATTATACAGACTTATTAGTTCAATGTTTTAGTAGTTTTGGGAAGTCGTCCCAATTATACAAAGAATTGGCCGAGAAATGAGGCGAGCCACCTCTGTCAACCTGCGGCCATCGTGTATGTCCAATCGTGTAGTTACAGTTAGCGTCTAATTTACATTTTGTTTATTCTAGTAAACTAATTAGTCTAATTATCAATAAATATTTCAAATCCATTCATCGTTTCGTTATGAATTGTCGTCGTCATCATCGTCATCGTTTTATTATGAAGTTTTTAAAAACGGTCATTCGAGGTTTTGGTTTAAAACCTTAATCTCAAAGACCAGACAAAAAAAAAAAAAACAAATTTGAAACAATTATTATCAATATCTAAAATCTATACATATAAATAAAATTGGAGTGTCTAATATTAAAATAACCGCCTTTTTACTAATACACGGTGTACTGTACATATATACCAAAACATTTTTTACAATTTTTGTCTGTTCTCTGAAATGGCTGGACCGAGTTCGACGGGACTTTCACTGGCAGATAGCTGATGTATCAAAGAGTAACTTAGGCTATTTTAATTTTAGAAAAAAAAATAGTTTTTGTTAAAAATTATAAGTTTCGGAAATTTTATAATCCAATTTAAGTTGACCTCAGATTTATGACTTTGTAGGTTGTACATACCTGCGTTGGTATATAAAGCGCGCCGAGAGCCGCGCCGTTTCAATTATTCGTAGCGAACGCACGTATTCTGGAGGCGTATGGCGTAACAGTTAAATTCGATAACACTGACTGTTTGCATATTTCATTTATTTATATTTTAGGGTTTATAGGGATTGTAATCCAAAATGAACCATAAAATATATCCAAAAAATGCTTCCTAAAGTCACTATTCCACGCGGACGGAGTCGCGGGCACAGCTTGTAATTAATACAAATATAGTTATTTTGTAATTTACACGAACAATTGATAGATTCAGGGGAAGACGATGACGGTCACATTAAAAATAATTTTTATTCATGATGATTTTAATTTTCTACGCTAGCTTGAATAAAAACTAAAATTAATAGTAATTTACGTTTGACTCATACTTTCTGATAAAAAAGAAATCTTAAATATAATTTGGATCAATGTTAAAAATAAATGAATAAATTGAGATCAAATATTAGAACGTGTTTTATCTTTCATTAACGCTTTCATTCTATTAAAGTATAAAAGACTAGTGTTAGATTTTTGATATCCATAAATCTGATTAAATTGATTGCAGAATATAGTTAACTTTGGTATTACAATAAAGTGATTTAACTAAGTCGTTGGCTAATTCTAGTCAGAATATATCTGTCTCCCATTTAATTTCATGTGCTTTTCTCAAAAGGCAGTAATGTATCAAGGACAACAACGTGAAAATCCGCTTTGAAGTTACCGACAAAACTTGATACATCTAAAGTCAAATGCTTGGGATATACTAGGATCTAACGCTTGGGAGAAGAAGAAACGGCCTTTCTTTCTTATAAGCATTTCGGGAAATAGAAACATATCTAATAGTCACTAATTAAAATGAAGGAGCCGTATGGTATCAAAGAGTTACCATGCAAGGCGCGTCACGCACCGACGCAAGAGGTCAGGGCAGAGTTCATGTTGATAATCGTGGTTGTCTCGGAGCTCGATATGCCGAGACGGGCGAACTTGTCTCGGAACAGTAGCCCGAATTGTTGAAGTATTGGCAGTGCTGATAACTGGAAAACAAAAAAGTATTAATCTGTGAATCTGCAATTACTTATATATATTACTGCATCTTAAGGAAATTAATTTTCATTTAATAGACGAAATAAGAACAATTTGTAAAGAGACAATTCAAAATTTTGGAAGCAGATCATGTAATAAATAAATTATATTAATCAATTCTTTACAATTATTATTCAAAATACCTGCATTTTACGCAGGTTTGTCAATATTTTCTTCCCTGTCAGTATGTGGTAGTTATTTTATAATTTGCAAAATAGGCATAGTCCTAGTTTTCGGACCGAATTTTCTGGAATGTTGCATGTTTTAAATTCAAATGTACACTTGAACATATGTAGGTAAATAACATACGCCTTTAGGATTATTTAATCAATATCTAATTGTTGACGAAAATATAGTTTTTTATTCCTGTCGGACAGCAGACAGGCTGACGGCCTACTTAGAATTTAGGAGTTATCATCGCCTATTGGTGTTTGCAATTTCAGTGGCATCGCGGTCACGCTGCTGTCCCATAAGGATAGAGGAACTTGGGTCACTAATGCCGGAACACAACACAAGGTTATTATGGCGGCATACTTAAGACCAAAGGTGTTCGCCATCCAGACGGGCTTGAGGTCCTACTACGTAGCTAGGGTGGGTTGTTTTGTCACCTTTGACGATAGGCCGACCTCGGCCGCAGAGGTTAGTTTTCTCCGCCCCTGCACGGATAAAAAGGAAATAGGAAAGTTTAATTATAGAAAATATTAGGAAAGAAATACTTTTTGGGAATTCCAAAATACAGTTGCTATGCTCCTTTGTTATGTAATAACATAATAATATTTATATTGGGGACAACGAAAATACTATTTGTATATAGGTAAAACAAAACAGTTACTATCTGTAACAGTTGTAGGAATATGAGGTAATTATCATCCAATACGTCAAATGATTGGAACACAGGGTCATATTATTATCAGCAATAACTGCGTAAATGTTAATAAATCCTGTTTTAATACATCAATTATAAATGTGTCACATAGGCCATCTCTTTAGTCGTTGTATACTCAAAGGAGATATAAGATTCAAAATAAATAAGAGCGGGTAACTTTTTTTTAAATTATTATTTATATTTTCATGGATATCAGCTATTACCCCATCAATGCAACATAATTCTTTATATCTGTAGAACGTATAGTAGTAGTTTAATGACATTTTATAGATTTAAAAAGTTTCCAATTACTACCAGTGTCAAATAAATTTTTTTCAAATTTCTATAGTGGTATTTTATGTTTTTTCTTTACTTCCTTAATTGCAGATGTTGCAGCTATTCACGCAATAAAAATGTTATAAAAATTAAATAAATAAATAATTTATTATCAAGTAATTTGGATTGGACAAAATAAATTTGAAGAAGTAAGTCTTATACGAAGTTTGTAAGGGCATAAACGCTGTTAAAAACCCAAAATGTGAACAATGGACTGAATAAAACTTTAGAAAAAGTCACTAGTGTTTTTCTAAAGAAATTTCACCAAATTTTACCATGACGAACAAGTCTCTGTTTCAACGATCAGAAATTGTCAACATATTCATCAGTAGCCATTGAACCCACAATCAAGGTAATATCTCAATGCCTTGTTTACACACAATGAGGATAGGGTAAATATAGTAGCAGACAATGAGGCATCACTCTACCAACAAATATTTATATCTAAAGCACTTAACAATATGCTCGAGTAGTATATCAACCCGCGATTTACAATGTAAATTGAATAAAATTAAATAAATAACGATAATTGGTTCAAAATGTATTTGAAAATTATTTGGTACATTTTAGAAATATTTCAACATTAGATCGATAAAACATTCTATGCAACAATCAAAACCATTCATTTGTGTAGCGAATGATTCGTTTTTAATAAATCGTTTGGTAATCTCCTTATTTAATCAGAAATGAAAATGTAGGTAAGAATATGTTTGGTAGAAACTTCAAAAATAATAATAATTATTTAGATATTTGAGTTATCGTAAAAAATTATAACAGTCTTTATACAATATTTAATTTCAACCCCAAGTAAAGTGAAAAATTTGGTTGCAATCGGAACTAAGTACGGGAACTTTTTAAGTCGAATATCAATTTGTTAAAAACTTCCGAAACTAAGTCGAACTAAACCGAAAAAAGTCGATTTAATTAGTCGGTAAATCCTTTTTGGTGTTTTCCCTTTTATAATTTCGAAAAATAATATGAACCTCTGGAGAACGAACATAGCGCTGTTTTATTTTAGAACTACAATACGATTATTTAAAACTTATTTTCTGTAAAGCTAGTATTATACTAAGATACTGTATTCCTGTATTATAGTACTAAAGGTGATAATTTTAGTAATAAGTCTAAATCTCTATTTTTCTTTCTCTCTTCTATTTTAAATAAATCGAACTTTGTGGCGTCTTTTGATATTCGGGTTATAGAGTAGATGATAACGATTAAATAAGAGGTGAAAAGAGATATTCTGGAGTTTTGACTTAACTATTAGGAAGTGTGAACAGTAACATTTTGGAAATGACTAAATTTGAAACACACGTGCAGATTTCAAAGATTTCCAACCGGTTGAAACCTCTTACAATTTATTATAGAATATTCTGACATGGGTTTGTCTGAAATAACTTATAGGAGCCTGGAGTGAGCTGTTGAGTATTATCGCATACTAGTATATACTTTTTGAGGCTTATTTGTATCGGTGTCCTTCCGTGATAAGCTGATTGTTAGGGCCTACATATACCATATACTTGGTTTTTAGTGACTGTTAGCGGACCTCCATTTCCGATAGAGAAACCGAACGCTTCCTATCAAAGTAAGAGATGGGAATAACAATATTTTGTCAAGCAGGCATGCAGAGGCGGAATAAGAATAACCCTGCGGCCGAGGGCGGCCTGTTGTAAGGGCGACAAAACAAGCCAAGTGGTAGGGCTCCAAGCCTGACTGGATCTTACTCCTGATCTTTAAATACATGTATTCGTCATAATAACCTTGTGTCATGTTCCGGATACAATAGAAAAGTATATATGTAGTATATTAGCTGTCTAACACCTAACACCTTGTGTCGTAACATAAGTGCAATGCTACTTACTTGTACACTAGATAGTGTTGCGTGAATTGTGCCAAAATATTCATTTATTTACTTAAAGACTAGTTTCAGTGAACATATATTTAAATAAACAGTTTTTAACTATCTGACATTTGTTTTATCTCCAGACGAATAATGATTAGAATGATTTTGTTTACTTTAACGTATAATCGAAGATACATTTATGTTATAGAGTTAAAGAATACAATATCAGCCGAAAGTTATTACACACACACACACACACGCACACGCACACACACACACACACACACACACACACACACACACACACACACACACATATATATATATATATATATATATATATATATATATATATATATATATATATATATATATATATATATATATATATATATATATATATATATATATATATATATATATATATATTATTGCTATGGCTCTTATAAAATGTATGTTTGGAAAATTATAATATATAATATGGTGATTTGAGAAAATATATCCTAAGTTTTCATACAAACCATCTTAGAGAAGTACTAATAAAATTTTCTTTCTTTCTACCACAGCCTAATTTGATAACCAAATATACTAACCATACTAACTTTGGTATGTATATATGTTTTTTACTATAAATTTAAC
Organism: Malacosoma neustria; assembly: GCA_963693495.1. Taxonomy (NCBI): domain Eukaryota; kingdom Metazoa; phylum Arthropoda; class Insecta; order Lepidoptera; family Lasiocampidae; genus Malacosoma; species Malacosoma neustria. The sequence goes on from OY856372.1 coordinate 8,992,229, forward strand.
TAAATTATAAATATTTTTCACCACGTAACAATGTGAAAAAATCCATTGTGAACAATTAATTAAACACTTTTCCCAGTATCATAGATATACTTATTTTTCTTAATAAAAAAAAAACTTACATTAGATATTCCAGCAGCGAAAACAATCATCCACCCCCAACCACCATCAGGAGGGATAAATTCACCATCTTTCTTAACTTTCGATTTAATTTCTTTAATCTTCGCCATTTCCTGGAAATAAATGAACCCTTCGCTATATAACCTTGATTAGCACGCGTGCGTATGTGTACAACAGACCGTGGATACGTTGGGCTAGTGACTGAATGATAACTACTCGACAGAATGCTCATTAATAAGGCAAATCAGTGACAACAATTTCGTTAGACAAAGGGTCTGATACATTGGATAAACATAAATAATGAGTAAATGTTAATGAGTAAGTGCTTTATCCGCTGCCTTACTAGGTGCATATACGATAGCAGAATACGTCATATTAACTACAGTTGTAAGCAGTTAATCTATACATCTATACAAATAAATAAAATTGGAGTCTCTGTTTGTAATATTAAAATAATCACTTTTTACTAAGTGCATTCGGACGTATACACGGTACATATACCGAAACAACATTTTTTACAGTTTTTGTCTGTCTGTCTGTCTGTCAGTCTGTTTGTTCCGGCTAATATCTGAAATGGCTGCACCGATTTTGACGGGACTTTCACTGGCAGATAGATGATGTATCAAGGAGTAACTTAAGCTATTTTTATTTTAGAAGAAAAAAATAGTTTTTGTTAAAAATGATAAGTTTCGGAAATTTTATATTCCAATTTAAGTTGATCTTAGATTTATATCATTAATGATATGAAATAAGGTTTAGCTTAGGCTGGATTTGTAGGTTTTTTTCCCAATTTAAGTTGAACTCGGATTTATATCATCAATCATATGAAATAGGGTATAGCTTAGGCTGGACTTTGTATGTTCGAACGTACGTATTCCGGAGGCGCATGCATGGCGTAACAGTTGCATTCGATAACACTGACTGTTTGCATATTTCATTTATTTATATTTTAGGGTTTATAGAGTTTGGAATCCAAAATAAACCATAAGATTTATCCAAAAAATGCTGCCCAACGTCACTATTCCACGCGGACGAGCACAGCTAGTATTACAGAAATAATATTTGATACATAAATTAGACTAATTGTTAAATTTGTTAATGTATTGGAATTGTTTTTAAACTATCACCGTAAGAAAAAAAGCCTTAGGGTATTATTTGATACTGAGTATACAAACTATATTTGTGCCGTAATGCTAATATATTCATATTGCAAGGGAAGAAGTAAATCTCAGTAACCACTTTATTTTCATTGATATTTAATTAAACTATTTATGTATTTTTGTTTGTAAATAAATATATATTCAACATAACATCACTTAAGATGGGAACCGAAAGCCGTTGCATCATGGAGGTCGTTTATAAAATACTTTAGTTGTTGTATATTTACGACCTCTCTGTTTGAGTAATTAGAGCGTTGTGTTATCTGTCCACTTTACTTCTTAGTACAAGTTTTTAATACTTTACGAGGACTATTTACGGGGATTTGATATTGGATCTGGTTGTTCTAAAAATAATAGATAGATAATTAATTATTTTTGTACCACACAGTAAAACATTGTACATAGTATAATAATACTATATCTATGTACAAAAGGCGATCTTACAAGCGATCTCTTCCAGACAACCCGTGGCTAGGAGATGAAAATTATTAATCGTAATATTGGTAGTAAATGTAATATACAACAATAATACATGTGCCGTGTGGTCCCGGCCGAAGAAAGAATAGGGCCACCCCAAATCATCCCAAGGGAGTCGTAAAAGCCGACTGATGGGTCACTCCCTCTGCCAGCTTGCATGCGGCGAGGGAAGGACACCTCTAGGTTTCCCTTTAGAGGTTGGGAGGTCGGACGGCAGTCGCTCCCGTAAAAACCAAAACAAGCCAAACAAAAATGGTACGGACACGGAAAGGTATTGTCACGGATAGGGCGTCGCCGCAAAACGACGCGCAGGAACTTCGCCCGACTCCTGTGACAAGTGGACTAGGGCTGCCGTGCCGTGGGCGAGCACGGCTAAAGACACTAGCCCCATCCAAAAGGAAACTCCGCTTCGCAACGTGGAATATTGGCACGCTAACCGGACGCGCGAGAGAGTTGGCCGATGTGCTCTCCAGGCGGAGGGTGGCCGTGGCGTTCCTGCAGGAGACTCGGTGGAAGGCCAGCAGATCCCGGTTCATTGGGAATGGCTACAAGCTGATCTACACAGGTGCACCTGGTGGGGAGAATGGGGTTGCCATAGTGCTCTCGGAGGAGTTCCAGAACGACATTTTGGAAGTGAAACGTCATAGCGACCGGCTTATGGTCGTTAGGGTGCTTATCGATGGGGTAGTTACCCACTTGATAAGTGCCTACGCGCCACAGGCCGGTTGTGACGACGCCGATAAAATAGCGTTTTGGAATCAACTCGGAGAAGTGCTCCGTGGAATCCCATTATCACAGGGGATCGTTTTGGGGGGTGATCTGAACGGTCATGTGGGTAATGAATGTGGGGAATTTGAGCGTGTTCACGGTGGATTTGGGTACGGTAGCCGCAACGCGGAAGGGGAGGACATCCTCAATACGTGTGCGGCTGCCGACCTTGCCATCGTGAACACATATTTCAAAAAGAGACCCGAGCATCTCATCACCTACAAGAGCGGGAGGAATGCTACCCAAATTGACTTCCTACTCATTAGGAGACACCACATCAGCAAAGTGGCCAACTGCAAGGTCATACCCGGTGAGAGTCTCACTGCACAACACCGTCTTCTTGTCATGGACCTCTGCGTAAAGCCCAAAGGCAAATGTGTCGACCGCCTTCAACGCCGAATCAGGTGGTGGCTGCTTGATGAAGTCAAGTCCCAGGAGTTCGCCTCTGCCATCGGCGACAAGTGCGCTGGTGGTGAGGGCGAACCGGTTCAAGCTTACTGGGACAGGATTCAGGCGGCTATCCTTGGGTCGGCGAGAGAGGTGCTTGGCGTGTCTAAGGGCGGACGCAAGTGTGACAAGGAGACTTGGTGGTGGAACGACTCAGTCCAGAGGGAGACCAGGGCGAAAATAGCCCTCTTTAAGAAGTGGCAAGCGTCCAGATCTCCTGAAGATCGCGACGCATACAAAGATGCCAAACGCGCCACCAAGAAAGCTGTAGCCAGAGCCAGACGAGACCACTTACAACCACTTTACGATAAGTTGGACTCGTCTGAGGGGCAGAAGCTCATATATAAGTTGACGCGCTCCAGGGTCAAAGCGGCACAGGATATCTCCAAGTGCCGCTGTGTAAAAGACCCCGGGGGCAACTTGTTATGCGAGGACCTCGCGGTGAAGGAGAGATGGCGCTCATATTTCCACGAGCTGCTGAACAAGCAGCATAAAGAGGTGCAGCCGCCAGATCTTCCTCCGAACCAAGGACTAGTGCCACTGATAACGCCTGCAGAGGTCCAGAATTGTCTTCGCCGCATGAAGAATCGGAAAGCTGTTGGATCCGATGGAGTCCCCATCGAAGCCTGGAAGGCGATGGGCTCTCGTGGTGTGGGCACTTTAACCGACCTTTTTAACCGGACACTCCTCACCGGTACGGTCCCGAACCAATGGAGGCTGAGTATCATTACTCCAGTCTTCAAAGGCAAGGGATCGGTGCAGGAGTGCGGTAGCTACCGCGGTATAAAGGTCATGTCCCACACCATGAAGCTCTTCGAGAGGGTTATCGACTCTCGGATTCGACAGGAGTGCACTGTCTCGGAATGTCAATATGGGTTTCGCCCTGGTCACGGGACAATGGACCCTATTTTCGCCCTAAGGACTGTCGCGGAGAAATACAGGGCGAAGAATACGCCTCTGCATTGTTTGTTTCTTGACTTGCAGAAGGCCTTCGACTGTGTTCCTCGCGCGATAATCTGGTGGGCATTGCGGTCCAAAGGGATTCCAGAGGCCTATATTGGGATCATCCGAGACATGTACCGTGATTCCGATTCCGTAGTTCGGACCGCTGTTGGCGACACAAAACCTTTCCCCATCACCGTCGGTGTGCACCAAGGATCCGTCATAAGTCCGTTTCTGTTTAGCGTGGTATTAGACGTATTGTCAGACAGCATCAGAAACTCACATGAGCAGCCACCGTGGCTGCTCATGTATGCTGATGATATCGCGCTGGCAGATTCGGACAGGGGTAGGCTGGTGCGACGTGTGAAGGTGTGGAAGGAGTCGCTTGAGAACGGTGGTCTGAAGCTCAATGTGGCGAAGACCGAGTACTTGGCCTGTAACTCCACAGATCCCACACCCGTACGCATAGACGGCAACACGGTCGAGCGCACGGACCATGTGAAATACCTGGGATCTGTGTTTCATGCGTCTGGTGACATCGATTGCGACGTCAAGGCACGCATTGCTGCCGCGTGGGCCAAATGGCGTGAGGTAACTGGTGTCATTTGTGACCCCAAGATGCCGGTAAAGTTGAAGGGACAGGTCTATAAGACCATCATTAGGCCTGTCCTTTTATACGGCTGTGAAGCGTGGCCGGTGTTAGAGCGACACAAGCAGGAACTGCGTGTCACGGAGATGAATATGCTGCGGTGGATGTGTGGAGTGACGCGGAAGGACCGCGTTAGGAACTCCCGCATTCGCGGTAGTCTTCGTGTCCGTGACATTGCAGATAAATTGCAGGAGTGTCGGCTCCGTTGGTATGGCCATGTTTTACGGCAACCGGATGCTTACGTGGGAAACAAATGTCTGGCCATGCCTCCTCCGCCGGGCCCCGGCAGGAGGGGTAGACCCAAAAAGTGCTGGCTTGACGTCATAAAGGGTGATATGCGTGCCAATGGGCTCACTACCAGGGATGCTGAAGATCGCGCGAAGTGGAGTAGAAAAAGTCGGAAAGCGGACCCCGGGCACCGAAACGAAAGTTTGGGTGGCAACCGGGACTAACGCTAGGATGATGATGATGATGACAACAATAATACAATTTTTCTTTAATAGTTTAATATTATCATTTAATAACATCATCATCATTCCAGCGTTGTATCCCGGTCGCAACCTAAACTTCCGTTTCGGTGCCCGGGGTCTGCTATTCGACATTTTCTACTCCACATGCTGAAGACCATACGATGGTCTTCAGCATCCTTGGTAGTGAGTCCATTGTCACGCATATCACCCTTTACGACGTCAAGCCAGCACTTTTGGGGTCTACCCCTCCTGCCGGGGCCCGGTGGAGGTGGCATGGTCACACATTTGTTTCTCAAGTAATCATCCGGTTGCCGTAAAATGTGGCCGTACCATCAGAGCTGACACTCCTGCAATTTATCCGCAATGTCACGGACATGAAGACTGCTGCGAATGCGGGAGTTCCTATCGCGGTCCTTCCGCGTTACTCCACACATCCACCGCAGCATATTCATTAGCAAGTTTACTATTTAGTTCTTAATTTCTTAATACAATTCAGTATTATTCAGTGACAGTTAAAATTAAACACTATTTCAGGATATGTCTATGGATAAAACTTCATAACAACATAGTTTTTACCGTATATTTAATAATCATAGAACCATTGTGCCACATCCACTATAAAAAACAGACGAGGACTACTGCAGAAAACAATGGTGCGAATAGTTGCATGTATTCAAATATTTGCAAGATTTTAATAAGTGCATCACTTTCATTAAGTTATATTCATTACGAAATTTTTAATATTATAAGACATATCAATACAGGTGTGCAAATAAATTATAATTTAATGGGGTCATCGGTAAAAATATCTGTGTATATGACTATATAGGTAGAGTTATCAGATAGTCATTGAGTGTATCAAATGATATCGGCAAACGACTATTTTACGTGTAATCAATTTAGGTACATATATATCCAGCTGTGTACAATAGCACGTTCAAAATTCATTGAAAGTTCAATATTCATATGAATTCAGAATCTATATTTGCCGCGTCGATTAGGATAGGCCACAGGCTAGGGGTTGTGGATTTCTGCTGCTCGGACCAAAAAGTGTGATCGGGCGCTACACTGACTGGAATCTCAAATGACAGACTGCAGACGATTAGAGAGCTCTACAAAACCATTATACCAGTTCTTTTACGAGCATACGGGTTTGAAATATGACCAATGCCAGTGTCACAATTATAATCAGCGTATCACGGGTATGAAAATATGAAGTGATAGAACGCGTTAGCAACTTTCATATAATTATGCAAAAACTTTATTTCTATATAAAGAAAAAAATTCACAACACACCAGTAAGAGTGCAGATGTAATTACGGGATTTAGGATCCTGGATCTACTTTCATGACATCATCTATGATATTGGTCTAAAAATTAATAAATTTGTATTTGAGAAGCATTTCACATCCACAAATAACTAAAGTATAGAAGTATGCAGCGACAATTTTCATTCCCGAAAACGAATATTGATGGACAAATGTTATTGAGATTTATAAAATCTTTTTAAATTAAATCACGCTTTATTTTTAATTTTTTTATTGCTGTAGGACAGCAGACAGGCTGACATAATTCATGACGGCCCGCTTAGAATTTAGCAGTTACCGTCGCCTATCGATGTTAGCAACGCCAGTGGCAACGCGAACATGCTGCTGTCCCATAAAGGTACAGGAACTTGGGTCACTTATGCCGGAACACAACACAAGGTTGTTATGGCGGCATTCTTAAGACCAAAGGTGGTCGCCATCCAGACGGGCTTGAGGCCCTACCACGTAGTTAGGGTGGGTTGTTTTGTCGGCTTTTACGACAGGCCGACCCCGGCCACAGAGGTTAGTATTCTTTCTCCGCCCCTGCACGGATAAAAACATTGTTTGCCAGAAAAAAAAACTATTCATCTGACCGAATTGAGATTAAAAAAATCTTCTTCTTCCTGCCCTTATCCCGAACTATGTGGGGTCGGCACAACATGTTCTGTCCTTCTACTCTCCTCTGTTAGTCATTATCTGAGCGTTCACACCTTTTTTTGCCATATCATCTTTCACACAACCCATCCATCTTTTCTTTGGTCTACCTCTCCTTTTGTATTCATCTACTCTCATTCTAGCATAATTCCTTGTTACATGAAATTCGTAGTATAAAAAAATTCTTTATAAAATTGCACATACTCATAAAATATTCGTCCTCATGATGAGAAACTCGAAAACTACGAAACACATTTCAGAACATATCTACTAACCTATTTAATAGTGCACTGTCCTTTAATTCTAAATAGTAATTTGCTCTATATTCAAGCGGACCCCGGGCACCGAAACGAAAGTTTGGGTTGCAACCGGGACACTACGCTTAGATGATGATGAGTAATTTGCTCTATATTCCTACTGATTAACAAAATCGCATTAAAATTATTGTTATGTACTTACAACTACACGCTCGGCGAGCGTGCTTCCGCAAAATGAACACAGGGTCTACTTATCTTATTGTAATACATATTTTAAATAAATTTACTACATAACTGTTACTTATTTATCAGATATTGCTATAAAACGTTGTAAAACAATAACATCATAAAGAGATTTAGTTAAGCAAGTTGCTCTGGTAATCATTGTATATTTATTTAACTTATGCCATGCAATGTTTCCGTATATTTAATAGCGTTTATTTTTTTTCCACGCAGGAGCGAAGTAAGGTGTCAAAATAACCCTAACTAGGTGGTAGAGCTTCAAGTTTGACTGGATAGCAACCGCTTGGTTTTAAAACATGCCGTCATAATGTCCTTGTGTTGTGTCCCGGCATTATTAAAGCAGGTTCAGTTTCTTTTCGTGGCCGGTAGCGCGTTGGCAATGCCTTTGATATTGCAAACGGTGACGACCTACTAAAGGGTGGTACTGGGTGGTATTCCTCATCAGCATCTATGTATGTATCATGCTTGTCGGATCATGCAGGTCAGAGTGTGCACTTCAGTAGGCGGATCCGCTCACGTTTGAAGTCTATATTCAGAGAGCCCCGTAGAAGTCTATGATCACTCCCGGTATTGAACCGATTGACCATTGAGACATCTCTGAATATATACTGTTTGTCCGCCATAATGAAATTGATCTCATTTTTGATCACAGTGCCGGGGCTTCGCCATGTCTACTTCTTCTGAGGCTTCTTCTTAAAAAACGAGTTCATAAAAAAGAGGGGATTTTCGAGGAAGTCGACTAGCATTTGCCCCCTGTGATTTCTGCATCCATAATCATGTGGCCCGACTTTTGATTCGGTAACTCCCTGTACTCCCACTTTAGCAATAAAGTCAACCCTCGTTGTCAACCCATAACAACCTTGAAGTGAGCTTTTGAGGTGTTCTGTAAGGCTTTCGTTATGTCTTCGTATGTTTCGTCAACTTCTGCATCCGAATGTGTGATGTAGGGGCGTATACCTGTATTTTGAACGTATATCGTCTATTCAACCTCAAAATCATGTACGCAACTCTAGCCACTCTATTTATAAGAAACCCTATGCCGCCTTGGGAGGGCTAATCACCTTCGTGGTAGTACATAGCATGGCCAGACTCCAGGGTTAAGGTATCCTCTCCTTGTCTTCGAACTTCACTTAACCCTAACACATGCCATGCTATGTTCTCCAGCTCGACTTATAACAGCGCTAGGTGTTCATCCAGCCGCAGAATTCGTCTATTATACGTCGCCAAGGTCAGTTGTTTTTGGTTGCCGATATCTGTAACCCGGTAATTATTAGAACTCCTCGCCCTGCCGCGAGCCTGACCGCTACCGTAATCAGGAGCAGCAGGACGGCGGGGAACTTGGGGCCGATACTTTTTGAGACAATTCATGGGGGGGGGGGAGGTTTTGCCGATAATTGCCACGCTGGGCAAATGAGGGTTGGCGATCGCAGTTACAGCTCTTCGCGCTGATAGTGCTGCTGCTACTCACTGTCAGCCTGTGCATTTTTAGAGCCACAGTAAATTGATTTGGATATACCGCCAAGACCACGATCGCCAGAGCCTCGTTCGCTACTCGGCAAGGTGTACCGCGTGCAGGAAAGTTGTTGGGTGCCCCTTACACCCTAGTTTACTAAATAACATTTAATGAAAGATAATTGCGTCATACTCATTATCACTTTTTATTGAACACCCCCAATAACTAAAATACACCTGGTTACTTATTTTTATAGCAGTTTTATCATTATGTAGCACATCTTAAAACTATTGCAGGCGCTCAATTTATTTCTAAAGTTAAAATTATCAAGCTCTTTGTAACAACTATAAAAATAAAATAAAAATCATTTGTTTGTAAAATCAAAATGTATGTATGTATATGTATGTGTTAAATGAAATAAAATACATATGATAAAAGACAAGACAAAATCTTATGACAAAATTTAAAACGTTTTCATCCTGATTGTTCTAAGGGACCGATTTAGACGAAACTTACCTATGCGCCGGTAAGAAGCTGTCACGACATGTCGCGATAAGGAATTATTTATTAATTTTTTTTGGAAATATACGTTATGGTTCCAAAATATTGCAGCTAGAGATGGGCTCACGCACAGGTATGATTTTTTTCTACAGTATTTCAAAGGACGCAAAAGGAATCGCCGTTCCTTGCTTCTTGAGTGGCTGGGAATGGCTTACATATATTTTAAATATTTTGTAACCTTGCTTGTGCTTGCATGCTTTTTTTGCATCCAAATTATACTCGGTCATCAGAGACGCAACGGATAGGCATCGATGGAGGCAGATTATCAAAACTAGGTGCACCACAGTACCAATGTCTTCATCCAGCGATGACCACGATCCTCAGCCATGAGAGAAAGACTGCAGAGAGAGAGCGAGAGAGATCATGTATAATCAAAGCAGCGCTGTCGGGATTCGGTCATTTATATTTCAGGAAATCGAATATATTTCTGGTAGGTTGTTTGCCATGGAAGAGAATACTATTTCACTATTTTCACGACTGAAAAGTGTATTGCCTAATGTATTCGGAATATTAGTTATAATTCGTTCGCCATTAGCAGTGACAAAAAACAAGTAAAGAAGTCACAAAATTTAGGTCAGCAGTTAGATAATAATAAATATACTAGCTGTGCCCGCGACTCTGTCCGCGTGGAATAGTGACTGGGCAGTATTTTTGGGATATATCTTATGGTTTATTTTGGATTACAAACCCTATAAACCCTAAAATATACACATCAAAAAAGTCTAAGCAACATGCATGATATTACAAATTTACCATTTATACTAATTAATTTCTAAGTCCTTACTCACTCAAAGTGCATAGGTATGTAAACTTTTTTTGTTATTGATGACATACTGGCTCGTTGTAAAAAAAAATTTCGATTAAGTTTTGTTTTTTTCATAAAATTAAATGAAAGGGAATTTGTTTGAATTTAAGTGCGTTTTTGTTGCTACGTTTAGTCTTGATTTTATAATTTTACCAACCATTTAAATAAAGTTAGCGACAAAATTGAATTGTTAGATATTCTTTACGTCATGGAGCGATGTCATTTGACGGCAAATGAAATGCAAAGAGCTGTAGGGATGTTGCAAGCGGGAAGTAATCTCATCTATCTCGGCATTTTGGCATTCATAGAAGTGTTATTTGCCGTCTTTGGCAGGGCTACAATAATACAAGGGAACCCGCTGAACAGCATCCAGGCCGTAAAAGGAGTACAACCACTCGGCAAGACCGGTACATACAACTGACTGTAAGACGCCAGCCGATGGTAACCGCTCGAGAGATAAGTTTGAGGCAACAAAATTCAAGTGGTGTTGATTTAAGTCCCCAAACTATGCGAAATCTACTGCATGAGTACGGTCTACGAGCTCGACGCCCAATTAGCTGCCCACCGATACGTCACGGGAATCGCGCTCGTCGAAATGAATGGTGTGGAGAACGCAGAACATGGACCCAGGAACAATGGGACAAAATTATGTTTTCCGATGAGTCGTGATTCGGGTTTAGGCCTGATACAAGAAGGGTGCGAGTGTACCGTCGGCCCGGAAATACTGAAAGGCTCAGGTGCATTCAGGAAGAGGTCAACTTAAATTGGATATAAAATTCCGAAACTTATCATTACTAACAAAAACTATTTCTTTTTCTAAAATAAAAATAGCCGTTACTCCTTTGTACATCAGCTATCTGCCAGTGAAAGTCCCGGCAGAATCGGTGCAGCCATTTCAGAGATTAGCCGGAACAAACAGACAGACAGACAAAAATTGTAAAAAATGTTGTTTTAGTACCGTGTATACGTCCGAATGCACTTAGTAAAAAGCGGTTATTTTAATATTACAAACAGACCCTCCAATTTTATTTATTTGTATAGATAAATATACAAAAACAGTAGTTATTGCACATCCTAAATTATAAATAATATTATTTCCTTTATACTTTAATCTATTTATGCATGTAATTATTTTGTACCTAAGATAAGATTTTTCGGTAGTAAATATTGCTAATTGCATCGCAAATATCTTCAAAATAATTGAATTGGATCTTGATATTCAGAAGAGATATATTACGTAAGATGATTATCATTATTACTGCAGTAAGTTCCATTTTTATCATAAGTTAGATATTATAATCTTTAAGTTTAAAAGGAAAATTCCGGGTCAGTGTGATCCTATTTTCAGCATAGGTCACCTAATAGATGAGGTTGTAGGGTAAAGTATGGTTTAACCGGTAGAGATAAATCATCCGTTCAAGATGCAACCTTGATGCTGACCACGATACTTTGACATTAGGGACCGATCCCAGAGAGAGAGAGAGAGTCCAGTAGTGAAAGAAGTTCAGACATGAAAAATTTCAACTCAAAGTCAGAAGTGTACCTATTTGTTGTGCATTGTAATATGGCTCCAATGCTTTAGGCACTAATTTGTCAATGTTAAAGTACATTGTAATATTAAGATTAGAAAGGGCAGATGGCGAAAGAGCTTAATAAAGCAAAGATCAGGAAATAATTCAGACGGTAATTTTTACTAGTAACTGCGAACCTGGACAAAATTATATTCGTGAGAAGTGATTTTAGTTAAAAGTGAAATATTTTATATGAATTCAAAATTGGAATGGTACAATTTTATCTCAACATTTATAAAGAAATACATAATTTATTGTACATACTATTTTACAATTTAAATTTTTACAATTAAACGCTAATATTATTTAAACTTAAAAATTTACTTACAACATTTACAAAACGACTATCGACCATAGTTAATAAAAAAATTACATTAAAGGGACGCGGGATGTCGTTGGGAAGGATATATAAGGAAGTAGAAATATTTTGGCAATCGGCAAATATAGGTTCAACTGAACCTTCGCTTAAACCGCACTCGCATGTTAGATGGGCTGAAAAGTTCGTAGGCTAACATAGAATTTTTTTTTTATACAATTTGGTTTAATTATTCAATATAGTTGCCTTCGAGAGCGATATACCTAACGATTATAGCGGACATACAATTTTTATAGTACGATTTGTCTTTAGCCTCAAAATAGGCTTCAGTTTCGGCAATTCCCTCTTCATCAGCGCAAAATTACTGTCCAGCGAGCATTCTCTTGAGGTCTGAGAACAGGAAAAAGTCGCTGGGGGCCGAATCTGGAGAATACGGTGGATGCGGAAGCAATTCGAAGCCCAATTCATGCAATTTTACCATCGTTTTCATTGATTTGTGATACGGTGCGTTGTCTTGATGACACTCACAACAGCACTTTCTTCTTCTTCAAACGGGGCCGTTTTCCGCGATTTTGTCCTTCAAACGCTCCAATAACACTGCGTAATAGTCGCTGTTGATGGTTTTTTCTTTTTAAGATAGTCGATGAATATTATACCATGCGCATCCCAAAATATTGATCCCACAACCATGCCAGCCGACTTTTGTGTTTTTCCACGCTTTGGACTCAGTTCATCACGTGCAATTCACTCGGCTCACTGTCGATTGGACTACGGTGTGTTATGATGGAGCCATGTTTCATCTACTGTCTTTATGGTCTCAGCTATCTTAATCAACTTCACTTTTCGTTTATCCAAAATTATTTTGTGGACATTTTTAATGTTTTCGTTGGTAACAGCCTCTTTGGGGCGTCCATGTGCGTGCATCGTCTTCTCTGCTCATTAGACCCTCGTTTAAATTTAGCAAACCACTTCTCAACGGTTAATTTTCCTGGTGCAGAGTCCGAATAATGTTTATCAAGCCAAGCCTTGGCTTCATTAGTATTTTTTTTCGCCAAAAATTATCACACGAAATGCCTTTTTATCCATTTTTTTAAACAAACTTCCTTCACTCAAAATCCAAAATCCAAGTCCCTTCACTCAAAATACTATATATCTCACCAACTAATAGTAAGACAGTTGTCAAATTTATACACGTGTCTTCTGAAGGTTAGAGCTAAGTAAAAATCTTTAATACTCGTAGCGATCTATGCGTCAGCTTAGGGGACATCCATTAATTACGTGAGCTTAGAATGGGGGGGAGGTCCAATGAAATCTCACCAAATCTCATTTAAACCGGGGGGGGGGGGGGGGGGGATCGAAAATCTCACGTCACCTTCAAAAAATATAATATATTACAGATATTAAAAATATGTTTTTATCTGTTTTTTTACTTTGAATTTTATTTAATTAAAAATAAATTAACTATGGTATACCTGAACGGTTTATTATTTTCCCGAATAGTAAAATAAATTCTAGCTTAAAATATTTTAGCACCAATCTCACGTAAGGGGAGGGGGGTGGTGGCAAATCTCACTAAATCTCACCTAAAGGGAGGGGGGGGTCTAAACTGATCGAAAAATAGCTCACGTAATTAATGGATGTCCCCTTACGAACTTTTCAGCCCACCTGTTAGAGAACTGTCATCTAAGTTTAATAAAAAAAAACCGGTGTGCACATAATAATATGTTCATGACGCAGACGAATTATAATAAAAGTATTTTCTTGAAGTGAAAACTTCTTTAGCGGCGATGTGCACTTTTTTTGTGATGGGTAAAAATGTTAAACTCGCGTCAGGACAAGTGACATTCTTAAGATGGAGGGAGTTTTGCTCTAGTAATATCAACCTTATTTATAATGACTTAAGGTTTATTTTATATTATAACTTTTAAATGATTGCATAGCTTATATATATCTATTCGAATTGCGACTTTATTACAATGAAATACAGTTGAGTTTTTGAAGTGAAAATGTCTTTAGGTGCGTTGAGCACTTTTTGGGTGAACAATTTTTGGTTTGTAAAGAAGTGTTATTGACCAATTTGAACTATAATCCTTCATCATAAACACTTCTATAGAAACCGAAAATAATAATCTAATAGCTCGACGATACAATTCACAAGTTATTTAGTTTTTATTTCTATCGGCAGTCCCCAAAGACTGCCCCGTATGTTTTTTTTTCGGAGATGACGATATCGAAAGTACCCTCCTGGTTTTTGAAGGGATATATTAATCAGGGTTGATATGTTTATATACTTCTGATCGGTACTTTAAACACATAGTTTGCTAGCCTGATATTTATATTTTAGTAAATAAATTGATTAGAGTAAGATTTATTAAAAATCTACATTTAGGCTATTGACAAATAGTTCCCAGTTCAACGTTTCTAATAATACATCTAAATTTGAAACTACAAAAGGATCATTAATTATCTATTACTGTTTTTCGTATTCCCGGGTGAAACTCAAATAACATTAATCAATATTTAAAGTAGAAATTTTATTTGTCATAGTCAATTATTTATTTGGATCCGTACAAGTGAATCAAATCAAGTGATTGCTTACTTCCCAAGAACACATGAGTCGTATAGAAACAAAAACAGCAATCTGACATTTCACCAATTAGTGGTAATTAAGAAAAAACATATCAGTATATTGCTGTATTTGATACTAAATTAGTTTTTTGAGTCGAATTTTTGGTTAGAATTTACTGTTTTTGATATGAAGTTATTAAATGGGCAAAGAATATTCTAATGGAACAGTGCTGCCCATTATATAACTTGATTTTCACCAAAATGACAGATTGCTGTTTTTGTTTCTATACGACTCACATCTCATCAACACATACACATGTTTTGATAAATGTCATTGCCAAATTGTCTATTACTGTCACTGTCATCTGTTTTCTACTAACGTCAGAAGTTTAGATAATATTATCAGTGTTGCCATGTGCACCGTAATTACGGTAAATACACCGTAATCAGCACTAATTTACCACCTACCGTCGAAGCCGAACAACGGTGATAAAATCTACCGTAATTTATAGAGGTATGAATATTTATAGAAAAAAGACTTTGCAGGTCACTGCTTAGCAATTTTTACAGCGAATGTTTATTTACTTGAAAAAGTCCATAGTCCTACGATTTGAAACCATAATCCGTTAAAGTTAACAATGATATCTTGGCAACATCGTGATATTGTTATCTTTATTTGATTGAAGGACTCTGTATCCATGGTCATGAATGAATTAAAAAAGTAACCTTTTGTGAAAAGTATTTCATTGTAACCGCAAACAAACAGAATAAATTACATTTTAAGAACACATCCTTAACCTTACCGATGAGTTTTTGCTCGGGGATTTACCCATGCATTGCCGCAATATAATGCGACAAACTTGAGTAGACGTATTGAGCGTTTTAATTTCAAGTAATTTGATAAATATTGCATTTATTTACACTACATAAAAATATACATTTGACGTATTCTTTGAGTTATTGTTTTGGAAGTTAATCACATACTTATTACACTTTTTCGCATAAAACTAAAGAAAATTAGTGGAAGTGAAGAAAATGAGTGGAATACTCAAACTGAGATGGAAGTGCCAAAGAAAAAAAAAAACAATACAAACAGAAGTTCCGAGAAGACTGGTTATTGAAACCAGAGTTTCACGATTGGCTAAGAAAGGACAAGAAAAGTGATTACGTTGCGGTATGTTATATGCGTAAGAAATAATATCTAAGTGTTCTAAATTTTAATAATGTTCATATAGTATAATAATATTGTAGTTTTCCCAATAAATAGTGAATTTTATGCTGAAATTATTGTTTTGTTAAAAATTAATGCACCGTATTTTACACTGTATTCCTCCTGGCACAATTACCGTAATTTCTGAGAAACTACCGTTTTTTTCAATGGAATCACCGTCGTCCTGAGTTTTGACATGGCAACACTGATAGTAATGTAAGTTAAAAAATCAGACGGGAAAACAGAGTAGACGTGCATGCTGCATGCTTTGTTTTGCTTTTCTTTGTGAATTCACGCTGTTCATGAGTTAAGGTTTCCTTACTTAAAACATGTGCATATATTTAATACATATGCTAGATATCACATATTAGTCATATATATTAGGACTGGTAATAAATAAAATGTCATAAAGCCAAATGAAAGTTTGAAGTACCTTCTACATTTATTTTTAGCGATCAAATTTTGTTCTAAATACTCGTTTTTTACCAGTGAAATTTAGAAGATTTAAAGCTGCTGCGTTCTCAAAGAAGTGTAATGGTTTTACTTAATTTTTGAAGATATTTTATGGATAATATTTTTGAAACGGTGAGTTGTCTTATTTGTTTTTAAGTTTAACATTGTCCTTGAACTTTTGTGTGTTTAATTTCCATAAAATTGCAATATTAAACTTGTTTTCAACAAATATTTCACATATGGTAATATTTAATACAAGAAATTTTAATTTAATCGAATTGTAATTACAGGACTAATTTTATCAATAATTATTTACCTGATGTAGATTTAATAAAGGCGTTTATTTATTTCAGTAGCAGGTAATTGTTAAAGCAATATAGTTTTTATTTGTTGTAATACTTTCTCTGATCTTGTTAAAAAGATGAATGCTATTAACTACATTTCTGTTAGTCACATAATAACACTCTTTTTTTAATAATTATTAATAAGTACATATTTTCAATTGCTTATTGGAAAAGTAATGTTTAAACAAAAGTTATGTCTATAAAATTTTATAATCCTTGTTATGTTATATGTCTATTATATTAGCTGTATAATAGACATTTATTACTTTTATATAATGTTTAATTCGTTCACTGCCATTGACTAGTATGTGATCATTGGGCCCTTTCAAGTTTAAATTGGACAGAGTCAGTTATATATAGATATATATTTCAATTAGGTTGATAGTTTTCACAATATTGTGGTTGTTTTTCTTGGGGCCACCAAAATTATTTATTTCGTCTTCTTTATTCTTTTTGTAAACTAATTATCAAAGATAGAATCATCACAAAGAAAGTGTTGGTCACCAGTGATGACTCATGTATTCATTTCTATTCACAATATAGAAAGGCATTTATTAAGTCAATTAATAGAAGTACAGTTTGTATATTGTGTTAAAAAAATACTACATTTATGCTCTAGAAAGTATTAGTAGTCTTATTATCGCAAATAGTGAATTTCTTAATCATATTCAAATTTGTAATTAGTCACATATTTATATTACAGGAAAAAGTTATAAATGACAAAGATTTAGGTATTTTATGGAATTTTTTTTTTAATAAAAAGAGTTCCCTTCTATCTGTCATCATCATCCCAGCATTGTATGCCAGTTGCAAAGTTCCGTTTCGGTGCCCGGGGTCCGCTTTCTGACTTTTTCTACTCCACTTCCCATGGTCGTCGGCATACCTGGTAGTGAGCCCATTGGCACACATATCACCATTATCTGTATTGCAAGACCCTTCAACAAACATAATTGACAGACAAGCTTCTAGATGGGAATAAACAATTTGAACATTGTCCTGTTTGGGAATCAAACCTGCAGTCGCAACCACACAATATCACTGAACTAGCCATCAAAAATTGTTGAAATCCACTAAAGCTATTTAACTCTCTGGATTTTTATTTTTACTGTGAGATGTTCTATGGTAAATCAAATGTAATAGTAAAATCTACTCATCCCATTATTTCTATGGGTGTGTGTTTTTCTCTTATATTGAGGAGGGCATTCAAATCTCAAGATTTATGTTTTCTGAAAATTTATTTTATAATATGCAATAAATATAAATGAACTGTATTTCTATTGAATTTATTACAAAAAAAATTGTGGTGATAGCATTGACATTGGTTTTTGAGACAACTTAGTTTCTCAAGATAAAAATTAATATATAAAATATCTTTTCTAAAAATGAAAAAAAAAATATCTCCAGTTTAATTTAAATTTTTATTTAAAAAAGTAAAAAGGGTTGTTAATTTTGAACAATGAATGATATTTCAAAGAGACCCCATTTCTTTTGTTCTTAATAATATCAAAGTCTTGTATTGTGTGATGTCAGTAGTTTGGCTTAAACTGTAAGCATTTGTGAATATGATTAACCTACATATTTCTAATAAATAATTTTAACACATTAACTGCCAAGCATTTTCAAGTACATAATAATAATAAATAGCCTTTATTCAGATACTTGTACAAGTAGGTTTAAGTGTTGCAACATAATCTTTTAGATCAATATGTTTAGTCCAGCGTTTTTCCAATTTTTTTTTCTTCCAAATAATAGGTTTTCTCAAGGCCCTCAAAATAGGCGTTTGTTTTGGTTATAACCTCTTCATTCGACCCAAATCTGTTACCACCCAGTCGTGTCTCAGGTTTGGAAAAATAAAATAGTCGCACGGGACTAAATCTGTAGAATATGCTGGATGAGGTAGCAGTTCGTAGCCCAAAATAGGGATTTTTGTCATAGTGACTACATACGTGTGCACTCGTGCATTGTCTTGATGGAACAGCAATTTTTATTCGTCAAATGTAGTCGTTTTTGCTTAAATCAATACCGAATCTGTCTAAAAGCTCTGAATAATATTCGCCGGTGATCTTTCTACCCTTCTTTAGGTAATCTATGTGAATGACACTGCGTGCATCCCAAAAAACTGAGGCTTTGACCTTGTTGGCTGGCCACCTTGGCTTTCTTTGGTGCAATTTCACCCGGTGAAACCCATTGTTTTCATTGTTCCTTGGTCTCTGTGATGTGTGTGTGTGTCTTGGTCTCTGTGTGATGGATACATGTTTCGTCTGTGGTCTACGGTTATCGTCTACGGCGTAAAAACTCGCACGGATTGCGGTTGAACATCGCCAACCACTCCTTTGAAGTGGTCACACGGTTTCGCTTATGGTCGAGAGTGAACAATCGCGGCACCTATCTTGCAGATAGCTTATTCATGTCCAAATATTCATGTAAAACGTGATGTACTCGCTCAGTTAAGATGCCTACAACCTCAGCCACCTCACGTAAATACTTTCATTCTCCGATTGTTCAATATTATTCTATGAATTTTATCGACAATTTCTGGCATGATGACCTCTTTTGGGCGACCGGAACGTACGGCGTCACTTGTGCTGGTACGGAACTCAGTGAGTTCCGTTGTGGATGATGATGACCACTTCTTAACCATTGAAATTGATGGTGCAGAGTTACCATAGTAT
The DNA here is from genome assembly GCA_963693495.1 of Malacosoma neustria. NCBI lineage: Eukaryota > Metazoa > Arthropoda > Insecta > Lepidoptera > Lasiocampidae > Malacosoma > Malacosoma neustria. The sequence goes on from OY856372.1 coordinate 9,011,673, forward strand.
CAAGCCTTTCCTTGGTTTCAGTGATGTTTTTTTTACACAAAAATATTGCTTAATCAACAACGAAATTAATTTTTTTCCATTTCTGTTAATATTCACGAGGTTGTCTGCTAATGGTTTAATGGCTGTCAAACACAAATTAAACGACGCAGTATGTTCAAAATTGGGCAGTAGTCTATTAAAAGATGGTGGTAGACGGCAGCAGTGTTGCATTTAAGTAACTGCGCGGGAACTTGAAAAGTCACGGAGTTATTCAAACAGCCCTCGTATCAACTTAACATGATAGCATACACTTATTATTTTTATTAAATTCTTGTTAGCAGGTATTTTATCAACTGTTTTATCCTTATTTATTCATTTATTAACAATTAATTATACATATAATAATATAAATGTGGAAGTGAATTTATTTGTGTCTTGAATCTTAAATCTGAATTAAAAAATTCACTGAGAGTTAAATTTCGCGGGTAATCGCGAAGCTAAGTTTTTTGTACGTAATGTACCTGGTACCTGCGCGGAAGACCGCCATTTTGGTTCACGAGCAGATGCCGCGATCTGTACGTGATTGTCGGTTTGCAGTGTTTGTTACATTCCGTTTGCTATAAATTGTATCACATTTAGCATTGAGCCGGCATTTAGAAAGAAAGAAAGAATTTTATTTGTCAAAATGTAACAACGCATAACAAGATCGCACACATATAAATAAGTACACAAACTGACTGTTACATTTTAACAAACGAGGCTGACATCTCAGCATTATGCTGTGTCGGAGTTACCGACACAGCGCTGGTTTTCAGTGTCCGCCTACCAACACCTATTACCTAATAGACCCAGCAGCATTATTACAATTTTGTGAGAGAATTAAACTAATATAACAATGTTCGCAGCTGCAATGACACCCTATCTTTAACCTGGTGCATACTGCTGAATACCAGATGAAAATTCTAATCTCTAATACAATATATTTGTTTAAATTTAATAATATGTATACACTAAATGAAAGTAAAGATGAATCCATTCAAACTAATAACTTATTACTTATGTATATACACAACAAATAATATTTAAGTATAATATAATATAGGAAGTTCCTTTATTTAAACATTATGACTTGTGTATGTAAAATATTTGCAATAAAAACTTAATAAGAAAAATATAAGTTATTTTTTATAATTCAAAACGGTTTAAAAATATTATATGAGAACAAATTAAGTTTTTTAAAAAGATAAACTTCAATACTGCAATTGATCTTATGAAGTAAAAAGGAATTATTTATGTTTTATTCTATAATTTTTAAATCATCTCATGCATTAAAATTTGCCAGTAAAATGGAGTTGCTAATTGTATTTTTATAGATGCAATGAATATCATATAATTTCTTAGTATTCCCATATATACATTATGTATTATTATCCTATAGGCATTTTTACAATAGAAAAGTAAACCAAAAACTTTTAACTCCTTAATAATAATTTCATAAGAAATAACTTGATTAAACAATATAATTTTTGTACAAAAAATGCTCATAATTACAATTTAATGTATATTATACATAATTTTTAAAGAAAACAGAATAACAAAATAAAGCCTATACAATATTTATAATTAATAGGTATATAAAAGTACTTATAAATCGTTTAATGTTTAGGTGGTTATTCAATTATTACACTGTATCTGTATTTTGGCTTATTTTATTAACTATGTCTTTTTCATCCCTGATTGTGGCTATGGTGTCTCCTGGTCGGCGCCGAGCGAAAATCCGGCCTCTTCTGGTCCATACAAACTTCCATCCGTTCTTACGTGCCGCATTCCGCGCTTGTTGCAACAACTGCCTATTAATTTTGGTCAGACGTTCGTTAATAAAAAACTGATGCGCAAATCCAGAAAAATTCTTACCGCTTATATTAGCAGTACGCCTCTCGAGCCTTTTTTAGTATTTCATCTCTCAATTACCGTCTCGCCAAACGGACTACGAGAGTTCTAGGGCGCTGCACAATAGTTCTTTCTGGTACATTTCCATTAAATAACCGCCCCCCAACTCTCTCAGCAATCACAACATCTTGGCTCACCAAATTTACGCCTAACTTGCGAGCAACTGTTACGACCAACTGTGTCGGGTTTTCTTCCTTTTCTTCATAAATATTTCTAATCTCAAGATCGTTACACAGAAGTAGTTGGTCGCGGTCATTGAGGTCTGTTCTTAATTTTGATACAATGTCCTTTACTTCGATTGGTTCTTCACTTCGATCACATGCACGCTTTTCTAATATTTCAATACGAGTCTCGAGTGTAGCTATTCGGGTGAGACAGGTGCGCATTTCAACTTTTAGGTCAGAAACGTCTTTGCAGAAATTTAAAAAATCAAGGCGCATTCCCCGAATTTCGTCCATGATATCTTTGTTCGTAAATTCCTGACTCAAATATTTCTGAGTACTTGGCGAGGAGTTACTATAGGAAGCATTAGTATCCGGAGTATCCTCACTGTTAATTAGCTGCAATGGTATATCATATAATTCACATTCCTTATTCTTTTTATTCCCCTTTTTGCAACGAGGGCACTTCCAGGAAGCAGATACGACTGTTTTGAGTGGAATTCCAACGCAGTTCTTGTGTAGGAATAATTTGCATTTAGATAGATAGATAGATAGATAATTCTTTATTGTTCACCACACAATTTTACAGAAAAAAAGACATAAAAAGAAGTAGGTAATAGTACAACATAGTGAGCATACAACATATTTACTACATCTTTTGTTAGAATGTACTTACTACAGATACCACATATATCAGAAGACATTTTTAATATTTGTAATTAGAAATACTATACACAATCACACCAAAAACCACTGTAATTACTGGATGGAGTACGTGATTTATTATTTAAACTTAATTTACACCAAAATGTTTTTCAGTACCTACGTGTTATGAAATAAGTTACTACATATGTTATGTAGTTAATAATCAGAAGGAAAACACTTGAATATGATTTAATACAATGAATCTCGCAAAACTGAAACCTTTTAGTATAAGAAATTGTTTAATTAATCACAAAATTTATCATTTATACTTAAAACAAAACAAAACGTGTGCTGGGTCTTTTTATCCGAACTACCCTCTTATCAAATCATTTGTGTAGCATCTTGATTTATGTTAATGCTAAAGGATTTCACTTAGTTTTACTACTTTTCCACTAATATTTTATGGTTTTTTTACTGATTCTTATCTTTGAAACAAAGACGTTTTATGCTTTTTTTGACTGCAAGGACATTCAGTCATCATATCTATCATTCTTTCTATCTGTGTCCTTTTGAGTTTGACCATCTCCAGAGATAAGTTGTTCCTATGCCCTTCGAAATTTATTTAATTTTGTTATTTTAGGGATATATAATTCGGTATCTAACGTTGTCCCTACAGTAAACATACTTTTTATCACATGTTATTGAACTAATTGAAGTAGTGACAGATGTTGGAAACCCATGCAATCAGTATCGAATTTTTCCTAGTGAAAATGACAGTACACGCTTAATGGGCTCCCTTTATTTTTTCACGAAGATTTTTTTACTAACATGGAAGCCTTGATTATTTTTATTGACATTAAGTGAATGAACACCTGTATGGCGGTGTTCTTTTTCACGGTGTTTTTTTATTGTTGATAAGTATGCCAAATTTTTGAGTTAATCCGACGTGTTTAAGGGGCTAAAAATCATGTTCAAAGTTTGCGTTACATACTAACATACGTGTGAAGCTAATAAAAGCGTTTTAATAAAAAAAACGACAATCCTATGTCAGGCTTCGTCAGATCTTATTGACATTTAACAGTCTTCCAGTAATGCGTCCTACCGGTATTCATCTACGGAGCCAAGACATGAACACTGACGACGAGACTTGATTACTTAATCAAGAAGTTCATTTCAAGTCCCTAAACGGGCTATGCAGCCAGCTATGTTAGGCCCTCGTATGGATAAAATCCGAAATTATTTTTATCCGTGCAGGGGCAGAGAAAGAATACTGAACTCTACGGCCGGGATCGACCTGTCGTAAAAGGCGACAAAACAACCCACCCTAGCTACGTGGTAGGGCCCCAAGCCCGTCTGGATGGCGACCACCTTTGGTGTTAAGTATGCTGCCATAATAACCTTTTGTTGTGTTCCGGCATTGGTGACCCAAGTTCCTGTACCCTTATGGGACAGCAGCGTGTTCGCGATGCCACTGGCGTTGCAAACACCCATAGGCGACGGTAGCTGCTAAATTCTAAGCGGGTCGTCAGCCTGTCTGCTGAACTACAGCAATAAAAATAGGAATAGAAAAATAGGATGTAAAAGAACCAAAGTAAGCGAAATATATGAAAGTTAAAGTGACAGTGGTTCACGTCTGTTGCGGTATCGATGGGTGATGGAGCAATCGATTCCTGGAATGGAGACCGCGTTTCTGAACACGTAGTGTAGGACGCCCCCCAGCCAGACGAGTCGGAGGAGAAAGGCAACGGGACCGGGATATGTGGTTGTGTAGCCTACATCCTAAATTATTCAAATACTTTAAAATTAACTTACTAGCTTAATTGTTAGCTATCTAGTTCTCTGCAATGTTTCTAGAAATAAATTCTTACAAATTTATATATTTTTCTTAAAGGTAATAAATAATTAATGGATGTGTGGTCGTGTCCAAAGTGCCGTGAACTTATCATGTCGTTATCGTATAATCACACTGTTTTTAACACGTCTAAACGAAGTTGCACGTATGTGATGTGGTTGAGAGAAAGTCACCTACATACTGTGCAATCTAGGCAGTTGTACCGTACAAACGTATGTTAAAATATACTTATTTGCTCTTTTAATTACTACTAATGTGGTTTTAACAAATACAATTATAGAATATATAGTATAAACATCCGGATGACCGAACTTTGCTCGGTATTTTTTTTATAAATTGTGTTTTTTGGAAATTAACAATTGATTTTCTTAGTCTAACCTCAAAGCAAACACTCATTGACTTCGTGTTACTTAACAACGCCATCTGCTGGAATAGCTTTAGTGTTGTTGTGTCGTTAAAGCAATTTAAAAAAATAGTATTATTATTCGCCGACAGATGTCAGGAAGAGTCATTTTTCAGTTTAAATTGGGACTACTCAAACGCCACCTTTTGAAATTTTCTAGAAATGATTCCTAGCTAGATCGATTTATCGCCCCCGAAACCCCTTGCTAAGAGCCACAATAAATAGGTGTAGGACGCCTGGAATAAGATCTGGCTTCATTCGTGCACGGGCAAAATCCGTTAATTATTATTAATCAGTAGATATTAATAAAATCAAAAATGTTTCTTTAGATGAGTTAATATTTACCCTACTGGGTAGTCTTATTCTTATATTTTTGACCAATACCACACAGTCGGAAATGACCGTAACTCATGATCTGTTATAAATAATACAATAATGAATGCATTTTTAGTACTTTTACCGACAATGAAATTCCTTACAATCATCATTAAATGCTATCGAATGACCTACTTTTGTAATTGATTATATCTCGATATTGTTTTTGAATAAATTTAATCTATCTAGAGCGAAAAATGTAGTATAATAAATAATAAATCTATATAAAATTGCAACACCTTTGTAAATTTTTAAACACGAAGTATTCTTTTCTATGAAAAACGCTGAATAAAGCTTTAAGTTCAATGTTAACAATAATAATTTTTATTTATTATGGCATGCAGAATGTATCCGTCATCATTATAGGGAAGTAAATATGAATACAGTAGGGTACACTTGAGTGCAGTACAGGAGAAAAATTCTGCAAAATTTTGCGCCAAATCGAATCACGAAACTCGAAACGAAAATCGAATCACGAAAAAACAACCGTCGTCAAATACTTTGATGATGATGACAAATATATTTAAGTGTGTTTAGAAAATAATGTTATCAGTAGAAATAGCCCGCAACCACCCATTGGCCTATCAACAGATGCTGTGACTGTACAATGATCACGTGATAGCTTAAGCCATGAATATATTAATCAGAAAAGTGATTTGATTTATCAGTGTTTATTGTTACAAAGATAGGCTTTGAGTGGCTTATTGACCGCGATTAATAATGACAAGGCTCAACAACTTCGGTATTATTTTTATCTTGATTTTTGCAATGATTGTGTTTTCGTGAATTTGCTATGGCTAAGTAACTAAGGTCCAAGTGTCTCCGCCAAGACTTTGTGGGCCTTAATCTAATTTTTTTATTGCTGTAGGACAGCAGACAGACTGAGGGCCCACTTAGAATTTAGCAGTTACCGTCGCCTATAGGTGTTTGCAACGCCAGTGGCATTGTAAACACGCTGCTGTCCCATTAGGGTACAGGAACCTGGGTCACTAATGCCGGAACACAACGCAAAGTTATTATGGCGGCATACTTGAGACCAAACGTGGTCGCCATCCAGACGGGCTTGGGGTCCTACCACGTAGTGGGTTGTTTTGTCGTCTTTTACGACAGGCCGACCCTGGCCGCTGAGGTCAGTATTTTTTCGCCGCCCCTGCATGGATAAAAATTTCTTAGTTTAATAGAAATCTTAATTTTTTATATCCGTGATAAAACGTTTTCCTCATTTGCTTTCGGTGAATTCTGCTTATTTAAATTGTGTGATCACTGATAATGTGGAATTACCCTGTTTCGATATTACACTGCAGTCATAGTAAATATGTATCTAGTTTTTTGCTTACATATGCTTTGTAGGAACTACGTAGGTATTTGTCATTTCTTCCTCATAAACGGGATTTTGGTGAGATAAGTTTTCTGAGTAAATGAATTACATTTTGTAATTTTAACATCAGAGAGGCAATGTGTGTGTGTTTAATTCTTACAATTCAAATATGAGTTTTCTTTTTAGATTTATCATTAGCTTGGCCTTATCCCAAATATTTGGGGTCGGCCATTTTATTCTACCATTCTTAATCTGTCACTTCACAAGTCCTCAAATCATGCATCACAACATTCTTTGCATGTTTTTAGGTTTACCTCTGCCCATCTACTTTCAGGTTCAACATTTCATAACATTCTTATAGTAACGTGGTCCTCATCCCTTCTCAATATATGCCCATACCATGACCGTCTCCTTCCTGTCAATTTATCATTTATGCAATTCAGAGACAGGGTTTTCTTTTTAAAATCTAATTAGGGGAGTGCGAATATCGTTCGAATCGAATAATTCGAAAAAAATCGAATATATTCGAATTATCGAAATATCACTGGATTTTATATTGATTTGAATTCCATTACATCTTGTATCAAAATATCAAAAATCAATTACCCGTAGAAAACAATTGCTCAATTTCAATATATGTTCAGTAACAAAAAAAATCTAGATACTAATATTGGCAACAGATCTTTTCGATTCATTTTGGTTTTTGTAATAATTTATTTTCGTTTGAAAAAATCTATAAGAAAAAGGGTTACACATGAAATTTTTTAAAATTCTCTAAATTAATTTCTCCAAATTTTTTATACCTACACATTCTTATTTTTTTAACCATGCAAAAAATAATCAACTTAGTCATTTTCTTCTATTATATCTCTACAATTTGTAATTTATCATGAAAAAAAGCAGTAGAAAGAAAGACAGCTAGCGTGAACCTTCACTCATTTTTTCATACTAATTGGTTTATTTCTGTAATTATATTTCATGGTTTAAATAAAATGTATATTATTCGTTAATTTCTTATTTGAATATCGAACATAATAAACTGTATTCAAAAAACTAAAATTTCAAATAATATAATAATTCGCGAATAAATCGAATTATTCGAAATTGTTCGAATTATTCGAATATTAATATTCGATTCGGAACGAATAATTCGTAAGTTCGAATTATTCGCACACCCCTAATTCTAATCTCACGATGTCTTGTATCTGTTTCAGTGACTTGGAGTACAGGGTTTTTTTACATAGTAACAGACTAGCGTGGTTTGGTCATGTAATGCAAAGGGAAGAATGCTATAACTAGAAAAATGATAGCAATGAGAGTGTATGGATACAGAAGCAGAGTAGATCAAAGAAAAGATGGATGGATTGCGTAAAAGATGATATGACGAAAAAGGGCGTGAATATTGAAAATACGTTTAACAGAGGAGAGTGGAAGGAGAGAACATGTTGTGACGCTCTCATATAATGTGGGGTAAGGGCAGGTAGAAGAAGTTTCAGTGATTTTTGTATGCTATATTTTTATATCCTCCATTTATGAAATTAAAAGTTGTATATTTTTAAATTTTATTAAATTTTTGGCAACTTTTTTAATGAAATTTATTTGGGATTGGAATTAAGTCGAAATCAGAATTGCCTATTTGTCTTGTATTTCTCATTGATTGTACAGTTATATCATTCCAGTTGAAAGTATTGGAAATACAGTGACTAGATTTTTTATAATGCCAGGAATTATCGAGATTAGTATCGGGAATAAAGGGAACATGTTATATTCTCATACTTAATTTATACAATCTATATTTCACTTTGTTGATCGAAGATATTTCATCAATTATTATTGAAATATATTACGGTTTTTATTTTAATTCAATCATATCCAAGGCTAAAAGTGAGTGAAATTGCGATTAAGCCTTTAACATAAAAGAACACGTTTCTAGTCCCAATGTTTAAAGTCAATGTGTTCTATTCATGGACGATCACGATCCTTGATAGAAAAGCCTTGAAATTATGTCAGAAACAATCTATGATCTCTTCGGAAGCAACATCTGTTTTTATAGCAACATATGTTTATATAATAGAATATTATTAAAATATGTTAAATAAATGTATAACTGATAAAAATATTAAGCTTGAAATAATTTAGATGACTTGTGTTACCTGCCGGATACTATTAGTGTTTGCAATGTCTATTTTTAATTTCTACAGAATTACATATTATAGTTCTGTTCATTTCCTAGAACGTTTAATATTAGTAAGTGTTTCTAATGTTTTAATTCTTATTGCTGAGGATCAGCAGACGGCCGATCCAATAGTCAGCAGTTATAGTTGCTTAAGGATGTTTGCGACGCTAGGCCCACCGCGACCACACTGTTGTCCGCGTAGGGGTACTGGAACCTGGGTCACCAATGCTTGAACACAACACAAAGTTATTATGGAGGCATACATATAGAGCAGGGGTGGTTCCAATGCAGAAGAGCTTAGAGTCCTCCCACCTAGCTAGGGTTGTGTTGTCGCCTTTACGACAGGTCGCCTCCGGTCGCATGGGTCTGTATTTTTACTCCGCACGGATTTTTTTTCAATAAAGTTCCTTGCTTTATTTTCAAACCTGTATTGCAGGGTTTTTTCACAGACTTAACATACAGACAGAATTAACACTTACTCGTAAAACAAAACAAACTATTTCAAGATCATACAAAGATTCTGTCATTCGTGGATATTGAACCCACATACCGTACAAAATCGTTGAATAAGTCGTGCTCTTGAAAAGAAAATATCTTAACCGGTTGGATTTTGACTTAATTTTTGGTTGCGCTAAGTACTTGATGTTTGGGTATACCAGGGTCGTTTGTCCTCCAGCCTAGAGAAGAGGACGTACGGGCACACATTGCACGGTAAGTTCCGCACTACCCCACTGCCTGTACCCGCGCGGCGGGATGTGGGGCTTTTGCACCTCCGAAAACCAAACCATTGAGTTCTAGAAAATTCTATTTCTGTTATTAGTATAAAAAATACGAATTATTCATCCGATACTCTTTTAATTTTTCTTAAGAATCACTTCGCGTGTTAGATGTAATTTATTTATTTGTAATTCATTTTTCCATTTGAACTCATGCGAGGCTTAAGTAAGACCCGCACGACAGTATATATCTTTCGCTGTTTTTTAATGCTTGACGTAAGTTTAGGTTATCGTACTGAATGTAGCGTGGCAACTTTTTGTAGGCACAATCAACATTTTATACTCGCACTGTAGACAAACAAAGATTATATAATAAATAGATATAATTATGACTTTGCAAGATGGAAGATATAAATCTATTAGACTTATCTAACTAGCATTATAGTATTCTTTTGGAAATGTTTAATACATTTTAATTGTTTAGGTTGTGTATTCTATCGTCTACACAACGGGGAGTGTTCTGAGGAGCTATTTATAGTAGTGCCTTGCCGTCTTTTTACCATCACATCGTTCATTCCCGTTCTTTGGTGCCACTTCCTAAGGTTTTCTCATCGCATCCCATATGGTGTTTTTCAAAAAGGGTGATATAGAATTTCTTAGAGATCGGCAGCGCGTTGGCAATGCCTCTTTAAAACGTCCATAGGCGATGATGATCACCTGCTATCCGATGGGCCGTTTGCCTGTCTGCTGAACTCCAGATATATAAAAAAATTACCACAAGGTCAAATATTTACTAAAGCTTGACATACAAATGTCAAGCTTTAGTAAATATTTTGAAATAGAAATATATTGTACTAGCTGACCTGACAGACGTTGTTCTGCCATATCGCACCTTCGGTGCAACAGTCACAATTCAGGACACAATTTTTTGTTATGCATTTTGTTAGTATTTCTTTAATAATATTTATTTTTATTTTTTAGGTTTGTAAACAAATTTGTATGCCAGAAATGGCGAAACGTGGTGTACATTTATAAAATTTGAGCAAGTCACCTATGTATTCACTATGTTTCTTACAAATAAAGATTATTATTTATTTATTTATTTTATTTAATATTAAAAATAAACATTTTACGTGAAACTGTAGCAAAAACTATAAACAATTAATAGTATATATATTATTAACCTACTACACATGGTACTTCAGTAATATGGAAATAAATGCGAAAAAAATCTTAAAAGTCTTGTAAAATTACAAAATAAGCCGTTGTGACTTTGTTGCACCGAAGAAAATGAACTGTTTAAAATTTTGGGGTTATGTACGAAAAATAAAAATTGCAGAACTTTTTTCGCCACCTCGAATTCGCCACCTACCGGGTCCAATTGTGAATGTAAACAATTCTTGAATCCACTTGAACACACACAAAAAATTTCAACAAAATCGGTCCAGCCGTTTATGAGGAGTTCAATGACATACACACGCACATAAGAATTCTATATATAATGATAATACATATATGGTTTTTGTGGTTTCATCTAGGTTGTTGCGGAATTTCTCAACTCAAACACACTACTACTATTCAGACCTCTAATCTATCTATATAAATAAAAATGAATTACAAAATATGTTGCTAAGCGCAAAACTCGAAAACGGCTGGATCAATTCGAGTATTTTTTTTGATTTATTCCTTGAACTCTGCGGAAGGTTTTTATGGAGAGAAAAATTGGAGAAATTTCACGGAAAAACCTAAATACCAGTTTTCTTTTTCTGTAATAATTGTGAAGGCAACTTCAAATTGCTATTAGCAACTTGAACGCATCCGCATGCGCATGCGCTGAATGTAGCATGCATAAAATTGAAAAACGTGTGACGTCACATCAGGGGGAGGGTGTTCTAAAAATGTGACAACCTGTGACAACGACGGGAGGAGGGGCTAAAAATTCCTAAAATTCGTGTGACGTAATTTATGGATGGCCCCTTAGAGAAGTTTAACAACCCATAACGTCCCACTGCTGGGCTCGGGTCTCCCTCTAGAGTTTAAGTGGCATTCTTGGGTCACAAATTGTTCCCTGTCGCCATTTCACTAAAATTTTATTCATATTGGAGAATAATACATATTTTTCCTACTCACATTGTAAAGTATATAATAATATTCATTTTTGCAGAATTAGTTAATTAAAAATGGGAGAGGAACCTTGCCCCAGAGATACAGATAGATCTAGTTCTAGAGCAAGTGGAATTTTACATAAGTTTGTAGTATTTCACCCTTATAATGTTCGATGCAATAAAAAGCAATTTAATTTAATTTCATTCATCCTTCCTGCATTCACTCTATTTTTCACATCGATATCATTTCATCTAAGTATCTTAGATAAGTAATACGAGTAGTCAGATTATTATTCAGTTGCTGAATGTACATGGACAGTGAATCGAGGTCGCGCACAGTCCGTTTACTACTTGATATTGTTGATTCTATTTTAGTCCCTATTCGAAGTAAACGATATATTAGTTCCTTCACATTTTTTGATGAGTTCCGAGTAAAATTTGTTTTTGTAATCATATAGCTGACTCGACCAACGTTCTGTCATATAAATTTTAAAAAAGTAGCCTATGTCCTTCTCCAACGTCCATTCTGTCTTTATACCGCAATTCATCAAAATTGGTTCAGCGGCTTAGAGATAAAAGCTTAACAGATAATTACATAAATAATAAGTTTAATTTTTCAATTTGGTTAAGTATTTTTTCCGTGAACCCTCTATGTATCAAAGTATGTATCAAATAACTTTGAATTTTTGTCAAAAATTCAATGTGACATATGTTTATTACAAATAATTGTACATGAAAGAAAAGAGCAAAGAAAATTACTTATTTAAGGCGAAAGAAACTTAAGGTTTAACTTAACTTGAGGAAAGCAAAGCAAAGAAAACATTTAATCAATGTTCGTTAATGTTGCATTTAGTCAAACGAGACTGGCACTCGGCATTCATTTGTATTGGTTTTGTTCTATAAAATTGTGAATATAAAGCAAAAACAGCTAACATAACACAAACAAAAATATATTTAAGCAAAAACATACTTGTGCGAAGTATAGATCCCCAACTAACGATGTTAAATATAAATACATAGTGTATAAGATGATACATATTTATAACTATAAAATATACATATATAATTTACATAAGCATTACATTCTGTCATTCGCATCTTGGTACGCACTCATTAGAATATCCTAATGGATTTGAAACTATTGTATATGCGTCTCACGAATTAATTATTTTAATATATGTATAGTAGCCGATCACGCCCGCTCCGCTGGGCGTATAACAGGCAAAAGTAAATTAAAAAAATTGAGAAAGGATAGATAGAATTCAAAAAATAAATAGCCTATAATCATCTAGGAAAAATTCCGCGTCGAATGGTAGTGTCCGGTCCTATCCCGATATGTTCAGCAGTTTTGTTGTGATTGTGCGTCAAAGGAACCCCGTTTTCCTTATATACTTTATAGATAATATTCTGTACAGACTCGTATACAATGGATTACTACAATCATTAGGCGCTTTAGAGTACAGTAAATGTCGTTGATCACCATTCAGTCAATACCTATCATATTTAAGTCCCATAAATATACGTACCCAAAAGTTTATTTTAAAAAGTAAAATATATGTTGAAATTGCTCCATCTCCAATACTCTAATATTTATCGACGATGATTGACATATTTTGGCTCTTGACGTAAACGGCTGTTGACAATTGAATCTGTTTAGCGCGGTTTTTGTAATGGAAAAAGTAAAAACTTGATGTAATGTAGGTAATTATAATATTTTTGCAATTTAGTTCACAATTATATTGAGTTATTTTCTTTTTTGTTATACTGCAATGTCTTCTTAATATAAATAATTGGGTTCGAGAAAATAAATTCGTGACATTAACTGAATGAGGTATTTAATCAGTTTTTGAGTTCTGTAAAGATCGGAACAGATGATTGTCAGCGAGCGTTATATCCAGACTCTAAGGATGCCTCAAACATTCCCAACTAAACTCTCCCAATTACTGGACATCCAAGAAGTGTGTGGCGTGGCCACGATGGAAGACGACATCTTATTATTCAACCTTATTATTAATTTAAATTAATTTATTGTTTTCTCTCATCGCTTGACGTAGTCTCTTGCGCCTAGCAGGATTGATAATTAATCGTCTGATCAGTTGGAATTCCCTCTACCACACCACCCACCATCACCACATAGATATCTTCATATTTTTGACGTCAATGTTGGTCAATAACGTCAAAACTTATCCATCGCAGTATTCCGGCACTCGAAGTAACGCTTGAAAATATTACCTTCATATCGCTCGAACTTTTCTTCAGATCTACGAATTTGCACTGAAATAATTATAAAACATTACATTATACAAGATTATATCGCTGTAGTTACAAATATTAGTAAAAGTGATTTCCAATCGCTTGTTTGTTTGTGCTTGTGTATTTTCAAAAATCACGGAATTTTTAACTCACTAATCTTATTTAGAATTCGTATCGTGTCGTCAATTTTTGTATTAGCAGAATTTAAAGTTCGCGTATCTCGTGATTGAAATGTTAATTTTTAAAATATACCAACAATATTGTGTACAAATAAAGTTGTGGCGAAAACTAAAGACCTTAGTAAGTAACCTTGTTCACTTTTAAGTCAAGTGGAAAATTTGCAATCCCACATGATCCGAGAATATTGTTCGGCCCCTCAATGCCGTTCTTGGAAACATGTATCGATTATTAAGTATTACTTTTAGAACATTATTATTTATCCTTAAGGCATTTGAAATTAGTTTGCGTGGTAAATGCAATTTGCCATGCATGTTAAGGTGCTCTTCGCTTTTCACTTACACGAATACTCTATGGGGATTACATCGTATATTTTTCTGTGAATTCTAATGTTTTACGTGTTACGATGATGTTCCGCAGACAGACACACTACCTGATAGTAAGTAGTTACCGTCGCCTATGGACGTTTGCAACGACAGAAGTACTGCTAAAAGACGACTTAGACTTTGTGAGATTGCAAACGAATAAATAGTTATAAAGTTACACATTCTGAAACAATTAGACTTAATGTTTCATTATCATTTCATCCAAAATTCATTTTAATAACAATAAAAATATTGTGACATTTCACCCAGCGCTATGTAGTCCCAAAACAAGCGCCAAGGGCGCCTTAGTTATGGTTACTAGACAACTTATATACTACCTACTACCCTCATATACCTACCCTTATGGGACAGCAGCATGTTCGAGATGCCACTGGCGTTGCAAACATCCATATAGACGACGGTAACTGCTAAATTCTAAGTGGGCCGTAAACAACTCACTCTAGCTACATGGTAGGGCCTCAAGCCCGTGTGGATGGCGACCATCTTTGGTCTTAAGTATACCGCCATAATAACCTTGTGTTGTTTTCCGGCATTAGTGACCCCAGTTCCTGTACCCTTATGGGACAGCAGCGTGATCGGGATGTCCAGTTTATTTACCAATGGCATCGCGACGGCCATCCCATGTCTGCTGTCTTACAGCATTAAAATATATATATATACGAGTAAAATATACACAATCTTCGCAAACTTTCCGACGTGCAACATCTGTTTTGTCACGGACGTCGTCATAATAGTAGGTACTTCTATTCTCTGTGCAGAGGTGGAGTAAGAATACTGACCCCGGCGACTGGAGGCGGCCTGTCGTAAAAAGCGTCAAAATAATCCTTACTAGGTGGTAGGAACATCACCCCCGGTCTCTAAATATACCGTCATAATAGCCTTGCGTAGTGTTCCGGCATAAGTGTTCCAAGTTTCCGGGCGTAGGCGATAGGTGAACAGCGAAAAAAAAAGTGTGTTCCAAGTTTCAGTTTCCCTACGCGGACGGCAGCGTGTTGTCTCTGACGTTACAAACAACAATAGGTGACGTAACGGCTTAGTATGAAGCAGGCTGTCAACTGTTTGCTGTTCCAAAGAATTTGCTTTTGACTTAATATAACACATATAAATTTATATTATACGATTTAACTTATTTATATAGCTTTTTAGCTCGTAACATTTAATTCTAAACCATAGTCTTAAATATTCTGTCTGATTTGATACATTTTTATCTTAAGCCAAGCGAATTGACGATCTCAAAAAAGTTTGCCAGTTCCATCACAAAGATCATAAACGAGTTGTTTGATGCGATTCTGTTGCGAGGCGGCCGCACAAGGGAATTCTTTGCCCGCACGTGGCGTCTGCATGGACCTTACAAGCACGTGCTACTTACATGATCTTTCATCTCAGTCCCTCTTATAGTTCTGTGTTTACTTCTCGCTCGGTCGGTCATTCGCAGTCAAACAATCGCGAACTTTGATAACTCTTTGTTATGTTGTTTGTTTAAAAATTTATAAACGATAATTGATAATTTTAAATGAGTTCGTAGATGAAAATGATTGCTACTATCAGCTGTTTGTGTATACTATTTATGTTATGGGTATAAAGTAATTATAATTCCGCAATTAATGTATGTTTTAATGACGTCAATTAATATAGCAGATGTTAATAAACCTTAAACTAGTCTATTACGATGATTTTTAATCCGGTATCATTAGATTTATTAAAATAGATCGCTTTTCAACATTGCGTTGCTATAATACATACTGTTAGTCTTCTTCTTACGAGCATTTGCTGGTTGATTATTGTGAGGCAAAACTTCTCTTGCTTTTCTATTACATTTTATTTTCTTGACCAAGAAGGTCTAAGAAGATAAGTGGTGTAAACGTGTTAAAATTTTGTTTTTACAGGAGCGACAACCGTTTAGATCCCCTACCCCGAAAGAAAGAGGCCACACAGTTGCCTTGGAACTTACGCTCGGTGGATTGGCATAAGTAATAAATTTGTCTTTATCTCTAATAAGGAGAGTCATTATCATCGTAGTGTTAACTACACTCGTTGCCCAAGGTCCGCTTTCAGACTTTTTCTTCTCCATTTTGCACGGTCTTCGGCATGTCTGGTAGTGTCCATTGGCACGTATATCAATCACCCTTTATGGCGACAAGCCAGCATTTTTTAGACTGCCGGGGTTCGGCGGAGGCGGAATGGTTATATACATTTGTTTCCCACATAAGTAGTACCTGTACCCTTATGGGACAGCAGCGTGTTCGCGATGCCACTGGCGTTGCAAGCACCTATAGGCGACGGTAACTGCTAAATCCTAAGCAGGTCGTTAGCCTGTCTGCTGTCCTACAGCAATAAAAAAAAAGTAGTAGGAAATACCTAGTGGGGAGAGTGGGATGCCCCTATTCTTTACGTTGGTTGTAACAATACGGCTATTGTTACGATAATGATTTGTATGTATAAAATCCTAATTGCTTAGCAAGTTGTTATAATTATTATGATAATGAATAATGATCATGTTCTATCTATTGTATTATGTGAGTGGGCGGCGATATAAAAAGTTAATGGATGCATGTGTTTTGTTTTTTCTGACAATATTTACGGTGGCGCAACAGCGTTTGCCCGTTTGAACGTCTGTGGGGGCACGGGCTTCATACCCTGGCCAGCCTGTTTATGTATAAAATCTCTTTTTTTTAACAGAAGAAAAGTATATGAGTATTGTCTAGCACACATAACAGAAACGCCCTGTTTACTTTGAGATGGCGCTGTGAATTTTCACAATAGTATATTTATTAATTTATTCTTTGTTACAGCCACAAAGGTGACAAAGACTGAAAATGACGGCGGAAAAGACCAAAGGACATAATAAGGCGCCCAAGCCGCCTACCAAGAAGGTTGCGCCAGATGGCGGCTGGGCGTGGATGGTTTGCTTAGGAGTTAGTTTAGTCAATGTAAGTAGACATACCTCAATCGACTCGGTGATCGAATCGATTCATATTTATTTAAAATTAAAGCCAGTCGAAAGTATTCGCATCTCAATCTTCTCTTTCACTTTATCTATGCAGAAATAACGTTCGTCTCAAATAAAGTTACTTCTGTAATTGATCTTCTCCACTTTGACACGCAGACGAGCTCTTTAGCCTTTTTTTTAGATCAAATACTGTTATCGTAAGGAGGGTTGCTTCTCGTATAGAACTTCATTTTGCGTATGTTTTTTGTTTATGAATAAGCTAATATAATAAGTATGCCGCCATAATGACAATATGTAATGTTCCGGCATTAGTGACCCAGGTTCATGTACCCCTATGCGGACAGAAGCATGTTTGCGATGCTCCTAGTGTTGCAAACATTCACAGGCGACGGTAGCTGTATATCATACTATTGAGTTGTCAGCGTGTCTGCTGTACCACAACTATAAAAAAAAGCTAGATTTCGAATTTCAACTTTAATAGTATTATAAGAATTAACAATAATGTTAAGCTATTACATGTTAATTATTAAAAACTGCTTCGTTCATAGATGTCTAGAATGCCATTTTGCTATTAATGTGAATTTCCTATTCATCTATTTGAGTTGAATTATTGTAAAGTACTTGAAAGTATAAAGCTTGGTGTTTATATTACGCAGATAACAGTTTTAGTGAAAATCATGTTCTCATTTCCCTTTGTAATTATATCGATAAGGCTACAAGCTGATAAGCTTTGATATTTACTTTTTCTGTTAATTTATTTGATATTTTTTTATTTAAACATTTTATTATACTTTTGAATAACATTCCAAGCTAGGTGGTAGGAATTCAAGCCCGACTGGATATCAATGGTTTTAAAATATACCGCCATAGTCACCTTGTGTTGTGTTCCGGCACTAGTAAACCAGGTTTCAGTCCCTCTTGAAGGCCGGCAGCGTGTTGGCAATGCCTCTGGTCTTGCAAACCTCTATAGGCAACGGTGATCACCTATTATTGGGTGGGCCGTTTCCCTGTCTGCCGATCTGAGCTATAAAAAAGCTTTCAAAGTATATATTGTCAGAATACAACAGGCAGGCTGTTAAACCACTCGTTAGACCATTCTTTTTTACTTTTAGTATTAGTTTATGTTAGAAGAATAAAATCCACACAAATCTGTTCAATTTATTTTCTTGAGTGGATTATGTTACAAACTAGCGTTGGTGAGTTTATGATAAGCGCTACAAGAAAAAGGAGGGTCACCGAAAGGCACCATTGCGACGTGCGATTATCAGCGTCTGACAATACTCAACAACGAAACACGGGCTTATTGTGAAAGCATAGTATGCAAACAGAAATACCGCTCGGATAATGACAATGGCTTATGCGTTTGTTATTCTTATAATAAAGCTACTATTTACATTATTATTGAAGGGCGTCACTGTTTGCGCACAATGAAGTACTTGGCTTTGTTAAATCGACAGTAATTATTATTGCCTAACCGGTCACATGCTCCCTAACAACTGACACAATTGTAGCTACTGAGTACTGGCATGTGAGTAAAGAAATGGAACAGAGACGACGCTTGTTACAATGGCGCAATAATGGATACATGCAAGTCCGAGGCGTGTGTACACAAGTACTGGTGATCACGTTGTGTATAAGAGAACTTATGGCGCTTCAGTCAGTGCTCAAGCATGTGCAATTTTATATTATAGCACAATGTTTTTGTTTGATATAATATATGACTGCTTTAGGCTCTGACGACTAAGTACTTCGTATTGACATACGAAGCGTTCTTCACGCATTGAGCTGAATGACGCCGCTTCACGGGGTCTGGATACCCAAGACTAAGGCGTACCGGACGTTTTATCGTTGTAATATAAACAAACAGCGTTTCGTCATTAGAATTTTTCTCCTTACAAGGGCGGAGTAAGAATACTGACTCCTGCGGTGCCTCTTTCGTCACAAATACGTGACGCAAAATGTCCCTATTTCGTTTTTTTCTCATTTGGTATTTATTATACCTACCATTTTTATTTATTGGTATTCATTCTTCTTCTTCATCTAAGCGTTGCATCCCGGTCGCAACCTAACTTCTGTTTCGGTGTCCGAGGTCCGCTTTCCGACTTTTCTACTTCACTTCGCACGGTATTCAGTATCCCAGCCCATTGGCACGCATATCACCCTTTATGACGTCAAGCCAGCACATTTTGGGTCTAACCCTCCTGCCGGGGCCCGGCGGAGGCGGCATTTGTTTCCCACGTGAGCATCCGGTTGCCGTATTTACTGGTATTCATTATTTAGCATTAATGATTCGTATGGGCGGGACATGGCCCGACGACTTTTACGATTTTCGCCCTAATCGATTATGAACATTTAGTTCCAAAGTTCAACGTTACCTCTTCGATGATGGTAGTAGGTAGTAGTATATTGAGCAGACCCCTAAAGTGTTTTTTTCGTTTGCAGTTCTCGACACGTTCATTGGAGCCGTCTTTTGGTCTGCTCTTCAAAGATTTACTGGACGATCTCGGTGTTCACACGACGGGCGCTTCAGTCATCGCCAGTACGCTTGATTCAGTTGTTAATTTCTCGGGCTTCTTCGTGGGGCCCGTTATAAAGACCTTTTCATATAGAAAAGTATGTTTTGTTGGCTCAACAATATGCGCCCTTGGATTGCTTTTCACTGCCCCGGCGAACAGCATGGGTCATATATTGGCTACGTATAGTATTTTGGGAGGTAAGTTCTTTTTATTTTAGCGGATAAGTAAAAATATCTTTTGTATAACTAAGTATATTTAAAAAATATATTGTTGCTTCAATATTACGATCTTTAAATAGAAAACTGATAAAATAAGTAGAAAGTCTAACTCTTACCCCTCTTATGTTAATACAAGCGTTTCTACCCGGTTGCAAAGATTTATGCGTGGATGCCTATTGGTAACTTTGATGATATAAATAAAAGTAAGTCAGATGTTGCTAAAATTGAAAATTGAACAGTTCGTTAATAATAATAGTGACACGCCGCCATCTAGTCCCAAAATAAATAACAAAACATATGTGCTATGGGTACCTACAACTATTAAACTTCCTATTTACATTTATATAAAAATACATATTATAATAATCGCGCAGCGTTGTGACAAGCGAAAGCCGTCAGCATATGGAGTTCTTTTGCTGTCTGTAAACTGGCAAAATGAATAATCAAATACCCCCTAGGTGAGCGAGAAGTAGCCCTGTTCTTGATTTTGATCAAAATGACAAAGCCAATACCTACTCCTCCATTACCTTGAAACGTTTAATGACTTATAAATGAAAATATTATTTCGTCATTGTGATATTGATGATATCTTGATACATAGCCAAGAAAACTCCGTTCGCACCTGCGCTATAGTTTCAAGGAACTCCTCTTTCCGTCTTAAACAGTATTGGGATCCTTAGTGTCGATGTCACGAATGATGTGCAGTTTTAGGGGACAATTGGAGGGTCAATCTAAGCTTGCCTCCAAAAAGTTGGGTGTACTAAACTGGTCCAAACAGTATCCAGGCTTGTGCTGTACAAAGCACAGGTTAGGCCGCATATGGAGTACTGGTCACATATATGCGTTGGAGCACCCGCCTGTCAGCTCAATCCCCTAGACTCGATCCAACGGCGCGCAGTTCGTGTTGTCGACGATCCCATAATCACAGACGGTCTAGACATGCTTGTACTTTGGAGAGACTGCGACTTTTTGCGTACTCTACCGTCTGTGCAACGGGGAGTGATCTGAGGAACTATTTAAAATAGTGCCCTCGTCGTCTTTCTACCACCGCACTGCCCGCCATCGGCTGGGTGTTCATCCTCATTTCTTGGAGCCTCTTCTTTCTTGTACGAAATGGTTCATAGGAACGTTCATGTTGTGAACTCTCAGGTTTTGGAATGAACTTTTCAGTGCAGTATGGATCATCAGATATGGGGTTCTTCAAAAAGCGTCATAAAATTTCTTCGAGGCCGGCAGCATGTTGGTAATGCCTCTGGTGTAGCAAGCGTCCACAGGCGACGGTGACCACCTGCCAGGGTGGGCCGTTTGCTTAAGCTTCTAGCTATGTAAAAAAACATGATGATTGTTAGATATTTTATTACGTCACCGACGCGGTGAATCTGTTTCTAAGGCCTGGCTCTTGATTCAAGCCATATACGTAATGCTTTTTTTTGACTTGTTCAACATTCTGTGAAAGTAGCATATTCTCTTGTTTTGTAATCTAAGTTCCAAATGCTTTTTAAATTCAATAGAAACAAAACTAATAGTACAGGGTGGCCTAGTGGTATCAGATTCGAAGACCTACCTAGATCTATGGGTTCAAATGCTACGTTGGCATGCATCACTTAAGCAGGTTTTATCGCCTAATGTACATATTATTTATAACATAATTGCCGCGTTCAACGGCGAGCACGAGATCACCGGTATGTGTAACTCGCCAATCCGGCTTGCACGAGCAGGTGTATTTATCGCTCCCTCTGGAGGGCCAAGCCCAACAGTAGAACGTTCTGGACTATTTATCTATTATTATAGTATTAATTTTTTCTTTGTCTTTATCTTTTAACGTAAATACAAATTTTGAATTTTTTTTGTACAATAAATAGCAAATGCCTTTGACTTCGATGTACCATTATATGTAGTTTATTTTGAGTTAAATGTATCACATTCAAGCTAAAAGACAATGCCTGAGATATTTTCTCTTTAATTTTTTAATTTAATCAGCGATTTCAATTCATACAAATTTTTAAATTTACCTTGTTATCAGTCACAGATCTTTAATATTTATTATGGTTTGGTATGTTATAATAAAAACTCACGGTTATGGTCAAAATATGTCTTTCAATTGTGTTTTGTTTGAAAATTATGCCATTATTTTTTATCATTGGCGATGAATATGTGTATACTTTAGATATTCAATGACTTGTTTAAATAAAATTTATTTAATTAACTGATTTTTTCACATCAATCCTAAATCAAACCAAGGTTGTTGCTGTTTGATTTCGTCGCTTCAATATATGATTAAAACATTAGCTATGCAACTTATACTTAATGTAAATTCGTGGAACCCGCACTAAAAAGTAGAAGATATGAACTGACATAGACGGGATTTTATTTTGTATTAATTAATGATTCTAAAGTGTTTATGATGTTGATACTGATAATGATTGATTGATAAATTGAACAGAAATAATTTTTATTCCCTTGCTACTTTTCTATACTATTAAATACGTGACAGATCATATTTTGTAGTACATATATATATCTTCACATGATTTTGATATGTCGGTATTGTCGGTGTTTTTAACTTGCCTTAGATAGAAATGACGCGTATAATGTCCGTTCTTTCTTGAATGAGAGTCCAAGCACTGGTACGTATATGACTAACGATATTCTCCCTTTATTATAAAAGGTGGAAAATACGCTGCGTACCTATGTATCTTTTTTATTTCAATTTGAAGGTATATTTTTATATTTATTCTTTATGAGACTGTTTTTTTTTTAAATATACCAGCCCCATTGTGGATTATAATTATTTAATAATTTGCTGTCAAAATGATAATTAAAAAAAATTAATAGTTTGATTAACTATAAACTAAAAGCGTGTTAATATAATGTATTTGTTGTCAATTCCCAATCGGTAAATGTTTTTATTAATTTAATGTTATCTTTTGGCAGTGTTAAGGTGGATTTATATTTGTCTGACGTGTCGTGTCGTGACGCGTTAGAAGCATATATCGGTTTCATACATTTAATATGGTTAGGGACACATTTGTATGTTGTGACGCGTTCTGTCGTCTGTCCTAAATGTATGAACTGATATGCTTCTGACGCGTCACGTCAGACAAATATAAATCCACCTTTATTAATTAAACTCCGGATGGCGTTTCAGCAGGATTTGAATTTTTTGATTGTTCAAAGTGGGTAAAAATAAAGTCGATATCCGAAAAATCTAAAAACTCCGTTACATACAGGTCAATTAAATATAAAGCAGCGTGTTTAAAAAGAACAAAAAGCCACTGTCACGCGGTGTTCCCGGGGGCGGTCACCCATCCAAGTACTGACCGTTCCCAACGGTGCTTAACTTCGGTGATCGGACGACAACCAGTCTGAAAATTCATTAATCGATACAAACTATACAGATTATTGCATTGTCTTCGGTCTTTGATAAATGTGCAAAATCAATCCGTCGTTTTGAAAAGGGTGAAAATCACGTTAAAAGATTCCGTTACCTAGATACTCGTATATACCAAGCTAATAAAAGCGTGTTAATAATAACCTTTTTGCGAAGTGCGAGTTAGGTTATGACAACACAATGTATCATCTCTATATTCATTCACATAATCTAAGATTGTTTATCAAATGCTTCCCTATATCAGCAGGTCACACCATTTCTTCAACAAATGTACTATGTATTCAGTTACTAAGGAATATGTCCAGACTTGATTATGTGTACTGTTACTAAGGCTTCCCTATTTAATTGACTACAAGTATTCGAAAGGCCTACTTACTATCGTCTGGTACCAAATACACTTATCTAGAAATTGATATGTTTCAGTACGGGGCTGAACTGAATTCGAAACAAAAAATCATTTAAGTACTGCTCCATCCACGATTTTATCTAACGATTTCATTGAATTAAGGTCATGGTTCATTACTAAATTTAGTCTGAACTTTTTAGTTTGGGATATTTCTACAATAACCAACAATATTAATGCACTCTCGTGTTTGTATAACCAAAGTTATAGAAGATGTCGATAAGACTTCAAGTTACATTCACACATCCACGATAAGGTTTATTTTGTTACTGCAATGAATTTCATACGCAAAAAACGGTTTCATGGTAGCAAATTTCGTACATTCTATTTTTAAAGGTAAATTATAAACGATTAAAAGATAAACTCTTCATTGTTCACGTAGCTTAGACAATATTGGGTTGTTAGGACAGTAATTTCGTTTCTTTTCGTGAAATTGAAATAAATTTTTTAGGTGATAAATATTTAATTATATATTATTGTCCATTCTGGTGCAATACCGTCTGCCATCTTTTCTTAATAGAAAAGGTATTGATTAATATCAAGCCTTGCCTTTTCTGTTTGAGTGAATCATTCAGTTTTTCCAGATCAGTACATTCCAGTATTCATCGTTGTGTTGTCCGATAAAAGTCAAGTTAGTTAAAAAAAACAATTCCTTTGAAATCCCACCAAACAGATAGCATCATTTTTTATGAATATTGGCTTTCGAAGTGCTTTGAGCTAGTTCGTCTTTTGTCCATCCTCCATGTCCATCCATCTCTTGCGTTTGATGTTGTTTTAAACAACTTATTTCTCGCTCCAATGATGCACTTGAAAACTGGATCATTTTCTTGACATTTGAGAAGCAAATTACAAACGTCAACGCGATGACACAAATTTCTCTCCGTGAGAATACGAGGAACTCATATTATGTCGAGCTTTGATGTTAAACTTAGACCTTTAAAGTGGCCCTTAATGCAATCATTCGATAAATTAAACCTCTCAGTGATCTTACGAGTTGTTATTCGCCGGTTTGCATCAACTAATGCCTTTGTCGTGTCTTTATCAGCTTCAACTGACTTTCCAGAACAAGGAGCATCATCAACATCATATTGGCCAGATCGAAATTTTGACAACCACTTTTGGCACTACATACAATACATCTTCTCCATAAATATCGGCAAATTATTTTTTCACCCTCCATATTTTAAAGGGCACCAATCAAAAATTTCTCTGTGGAATCAATTAGTCTTTTTCACAAGCAAGACTTGCTATATCAGCTATTGAAACAAATGAAGATCAAGCGCCTCAAGTATGAAGTTGGGTACGAAGAAAAAAAAACTACTTTCAGAACAACCTTATAAAAGATAATGACTAATCTATTAGTCTTATTGCTATCCGTGCAGGGGCGGAGAAAGAATACTAACCTCTGCGGCCGGAGTCGGCTTGTCGTAAAATCCGACAAAACAACCCACCCTAGCTACGTGGTAGGGCCTCAAGCCCGTCTGGATGGCGACCACCTTCGGTCTTAAGTATGCCGTCATAGTAACTTTGTGTTGTGTTCCGGCATTAGTGACCCAAGTTCCTGTACCCTTATGGGACAGCAGCGTGTTCGCGATGCCACTGTCGGTGCAAACACCCATAGGCGACGGTAACTGCTAAATTCTAAGCGGGCCGTCAGCCTGTCTGCTGTCCTACAGCAATAAAAAAAATAATAATAGATCTCGTCTTAGACAACCTGTTATCGCAAAATTCTATAGGCGACGGTAACTGCTAACTATTAAGTGGGCCGTCAGCCTGTCTGCTGTCCCACAGCAATAAAAAGAGTCTCTTCGGTTTCAATGTTGTCTCGGTCAATAGTTATGAGCCGTCCGCGAGTTTCACCCTATAGTACCAAGCGGAAGAACAGCGCCGGTTATAGTTTAGCCGGCACAACGCTATTATTATAAGTCAATGGAAATAATAGTTATAAGTTAAGTTTATTGTGTTCCAAATAAAAAAAAATCTTTCTCGAATTCCAAAACACGTATGACGAAAAATTTTTTTGTTCTTTATAATTTTATAACTTAATAATAAATCAAAAAAATGTGATATACATATTTTTTATAGAGAATTTATTTTCTATTAAAAATAAATAATGATTTTTAGTTAAGTCTATTGTTTTAAAAGTTAATCGACTCAAATAAAAAAAAAATCATATTATTGATACATAACCTATCGTTTGGTGAAACCTACTATCTACCTTCCATTTGTTTCAGAGTTCGTAAAGTTTCTGTCTATTGGTTGTAATGTTAACAGATCATAAACACTTTTCATTACCGCTTTTGCGTCACTCGGCTGAAATTCACACGAACTGCCTAATTGACCATAACAATTGTTAAAACTTAAAACAAATAAATTAACGTTTCTTCTTTATGTTTTTAACGTAAAAACCTAACATAGTTTTATGTTACGTACTAAGGCCGACTTGCACAACCAATCACTAAACCGATTTAGCGCTAAACTTATTTAAATCGTCATTCTGTCTCTGTCACATTGACAACATTTGACAGGGACAGAACGACGATTTAAATAAGTTTAGCGCTAAATCAGTTTAGTGATTGGTTGTGCAAGTCGGCCTAAAAATGTTTTTAGTAATTATACATTAGCATAAACCTTGTTGTCTTCTAAGCTTGGTTTTCATATTTCGTATATACATAAGTACTCGTATATATAATTATTACTATACATATCGTCGCTTTAATTATCAGAATGCGTAACTCCATTTGGATAAACTTTACAGGAGTAAGTAAGAACATTGTTTTTGCTATGCACTGGAATTATTTTACTCATAACATGCTGTCACTCATAACAAATTAGCCACATTTTTATAGAACATACGAAGTAATCCAATAGGATACGCTTCAAAATGCTCCACTAGCCATCTATTTAGTTAGATTTAGGAGTCTTATTTCTTATATATTTTGTAGAGTTACGCATTCTGCGAATTAAGCCGACGATACGTATAGTTATAATTATGTATACATAAAGAGATAATGATAAACACTTTTATTTTGCTTACGTCACGTTATATAATATGTGAAATTATATTGCAAAAATGTTACTGAATATTTTATTAAAATAAGATATAGATATAATGTTAAAAAAATTGGTTTTAAGAAAATAAATATCTAATATTAAATTTATAAACATGAATAAATTTGCGTAGGTATTGCGCGGTTTTGTTAGATAGATACTTTTAACAACAATTGACAAATATACACATTATTATTCTTTTTATTTTGTTCGGTTGAATGATGGCATTGTGATTATAACATACTTTGGTGAATTATGGTGAACG
Source organism: Malacosoma neustria (assembly GCA_963693495.1). Lineage (NCBI taxonomy): Eukaryota > Metazoa > Arthropoda > Insecta > Lepidoptera > Lasiocampidae > Malacosoma > Malacosoma neustria. Next base: position 9,038,963 of record OY856372.1, read on the forward strand.
CACACTTGTCCGAGCCGAACGCGCCGAACGAGTCGAAGGAAATGAATTTTAGAATTCTGTATATGAATGATTCTGACGATTCGGACGATTCGACGCGGGCAAGTGTGCGAGGTTTCATGAGATTTCATATACAGAATTCTAAAATTCGTTTCGTTCGACTCGTTCGGCGCGTTCGGCTCGGACAAGTATGCGTTCACCATTAGTGAGGTGGAATATTTTTTTTTATTGTTCAGAAACAGCAGACTAGCTGACGGCTCACTCCAATGGGAAGCAGTTGCCGTCGCTTATGGATGTTTACGACTAGACTAGGATACCGCGAACGCGCTGCTGTCCGCAAAGAGTCACTAATACCGAAATACAGTACAATCCAGACGGGTTTGGGGCGCTATCACGTAGAAAAAGCCTTGTTTAATCCACTTGAATAGCGAACCCAAATCATAAATATTTTTCACGGATTCTCATACATACACTTTTTTGGAATATCAGAGTCCGCGCGTGGTAAAACGTTTGGAACAAAATCAAACATGACCCAATAGATTTTATCGACCTTCTCAGTAGTCTATTGACAAATTTTTTTCGTGGAGGAAAACTGTTGAATTAAACAACGTACCTACCAGCTCAGGTTTTATCAACTATTTATTATAAAACTAGAAACACAACACGAAATACACTAATATAATACACGGTCGCTTCATGTCACGGAACAGAGAGAGACAGCTATATGTTATAGCGCGCAATTGCATAAATAGGGGCGAAATTTAAAATTACAATATTACATTCAACAAAAATCCGATACTGTGGCCCAGGCTTGTCTAGTGTCCATAATAAAAGCGCTCTGCTGCTTACATGACATTGATGGAGTTTTATGAATTGTCTCAATATATATATTTATTTATGTATCAGGTAGTTCAGTGGTAACTCGGGAGCCAATTTAGAGGTCACGGTTTCAATTAACACGGCAGCATGCACCCGCTTAGCCTAAGTGCATATTATAGTTTAATTACCATATACTGACGATGAAGTCAAACATCGGAGGAAACCTGCATACAGAGATTGCTGCCATATGAAACCCGCTAATCCGCCTTTTAGATAAGCGTGGCGGGTATACCGTCCTTCCCTCTAGTGCGTGGTCCGAGATTTATTATTATTATTATTTATATATTTATTTTGAGTTGTTAATAATGTATATAGTGAACAAGGCCTTCGCACAAATACACAAACAGCCTGTTGATATTCGATTTTTTCTTTTTACACGGTGTATATTCATGATTTATTTTAAGATGTTACTTATTACAAGAGCTCTCCGAGCGTTTTCCTTATAAACAGTCGTATTTTATTTAATAATGTCAAAAAGCATACACATTAAGTTTCCTTAAATATTATAGCTAAATGATTGCACTGATAGAAATATTTATAAGTTTCAAGCTTTGATGGACTTTGGTTAAGTTAAACACGCATCTCTTACTTTCTATAAATAAATATTTTCCTCAAAATATTTCTGCGGATTGCGTTTTGGAAGATTTGACAAATATACTTTTTATCTTAATTACTATTGATTATTACTAATGACTGTTGGGAAATAAAATTTAAACGGTCGTTTTTTGCTTAGATGAACTTAAAATGTGACATGTAGAGCCTTCTGCGTGAAACATATTGTAAAGATGTATATTTGGAATTTCAAGTGGCAAGGGAGTGATCTATTTTTTTTAATATTTATATTTGAATGAATGGGCGTTTCAACTGTATATTTTCATGTGAAATAAAAAAAAAAAACACTGAGATAAACACGTGTCTGATTTGATAAAATTTTCAATTTTCAGATTTAAATATAATAATTCCTTCATTTTTGTGAAATGTGTCATCTCATTTTAATATAACTTAAATATAAAATTACCTTATATTAGTTATAAATAATACAGCAAGTGTCCACACTCGACATTAGTACATTATGATAGAGTTCAGTAAAACTCTATTTAGGTAACGAATTTGATTTTTATTCCAGGTTTCGGCGTGGGCCTCGCTTCGTCTTCCTCATTCGTGTCGCTAAACCATTATTTCTCAAAAAAACGCGGCCAGGCCGTGGGCTTGTCCATGGCGGGGACCGGCTTTGGTCTAATGGTAATGCCACAGCTGGTCAAAATATTACTCGGGGAGTTCGGCTTTAGATGGACTGTTGTGATATTAGGCGCGTTGGCCTTCCACGCTGTATTGGGCTCGTGTCTACTGCAGCCTGTTAAGTGGCATCTCATCGAAGTACCAGTTGACTGTGAAATGCAACCAGTGAAGGTAGGTAAATCGTTTTTATTTATAAATTGTTCAAACGATAATAAGCCATCGTTATAACTGTTTAAGATTAATTTTCGCCGATCCGATTTTATCCTATGAAAATTCAACACGGACCTCAGATACTGATAGGGTTGTAACTGAAAATGAAAAAATATTTATTTACTACATATATAATTGTTCGATTTAATAAACTTTGTAAGTGCTCTATTACGCAGGCAATATGCGTGTGATGTACATGAAGAACCAAACAATTCAAAACTGTTTAACTCATGCTATATACATAGATCACAGTCTATGTTGTGGGAACCTAATACGATAAAAAATAAAAGACTGTTAATTGCACAGTTAATACAGTATTAGTAGGTAAAATTTGGTTAGGAATGTTAGGTGTGGTGTTGTATGGATAAATTTTTGATTAATAAATTAATGAAGTTAATTGTTAAGATTTAATTGATAGATAAAATATAATATAAATACAATAAATTATATGTATTCCTTTAGATATATAAAAGTAAGTTTTAAAAATAAATACATAAACTAGACCGCTAGATTAATATTTAGTTTTTACTATAAACAAATTTGAATTTAATCTAATCTTCGAAGTGCTAAATTCGATCACCTGTCTGTTGTTTTTCGAAATTAAATTGTGATAAATTATAATAGCCTGTGAATACCGGTAACAAACCGTGTTACACAGTTAAATTTTTAAAGTATTTTTTATCTGGATATTTGCCAATAGCCAATAAACGAAGCATCGGCCCAGATCCCAATAAAATAGTGTAAAGTAATCCTTATACGTTCGTACTAATAATATTTATATATTTATTTGAACAATGATCGCAGGTCAAACTTAGAAAAAGTTATTATAATATTAACAAAAACTTATTGAATATTGTTTATTTTCGTAATCAATTGTGATGAAGAATTTAGTGGGATTTATTACATAATAGGTCACCCTACAACGCCTATGAGGAAATATATAAAAATAATATATATGAAAATCGCAGTCGTATAATACTCAAAGACTAACTTAAGGCTACGGATTCGATTTCTACGATATCATGCACAGGTCAAGCATTTTTTCCCGCTTAATGTGCATAACATAATTGCCACACATTGACGGCAAAGGTAAAAATGATAGGAAACCTATGTACATACCCAGAATCATCAGTTTGTATAACCCGTTAATCTGCATTGGACAAGCGTGTTCGGTAAACTGTTACCTCTAAGAAGGAGTATTTACGTCTAGCTATTATTAAGATATTTCAATGGAATTTTTATTACATTGAAAAGAAAAAGTAGCACAGCGCTTTGTATTATTTTTCAAATTAAACTATTTTTGGTTGGTTCGTAATTATTAGACTGAGTTTGTTACTTACTGTTTCTGATAACATATACATTAACAGCGAATTGTAAGACTTTATTATGAAAATTTATATCTATTATTTTATTCTTAAGCAGTGATAAGCTCGACTAACATATTCGACAAACCTTTTCCAATCTATAAGAGCTAAAGAGGTTTAGGACTTATAGTTTTTACGTGAAGTTACTTAAATTCCTTGTACGTGAAATATAATACATGGCTTAGAAATATTAAAAAAGAAACTATACATATATATAGGTACTTAAGGGACTATACTTAGATTAGGCTGGCCATTGTCTCCAATATTTAGAATATTCTCTTTTTCTTGTTATATATTAGGTTGAGTTGGTGATAATAAAATTTTATATATCTATATTTTTTTCCTCTTATATCATGTTCATGACATTTGTTATGTTATGTACTATATATTGATTGTCATATGTATTAGTGTACCTAGTCAGGTCATAAATTCTGTCACATGTTTAATGTAAAATAATTGTAACAAGTTTATTCATTATGTAACCATTCATATACCAAAATGAACTTAACAAAACATAGATTCTTATGACATTAAAGTTTATTCAAAATGACCTCCGTGATTTTGAATACAGGCCTTCAATCTGCGCGGCCAGTCGTCTATCGCAGCACGAACGAGGTCCATGTCAATATCGGCGGCTGCCTTAATCAAGGATGTCTTGAGTGACTCCAAATTGGGATGAGGCTTTGAGCACGCCTTTTCCTCCAAGTGTTGCCATATCTTGTAATCTAACGGATTCAAATCTGGACTGGAGGAGGGCCAGTCTTCGTGCCGGATGAAGTCGATTTCACGCGCCGCCAGCCAGTCTTGTGTGCTCTTCGCTCTATGAGCTGGCGCCGAATCTTGTTGGAATACCCAGTGCCTGTTATTGAACATGGTATGAGAAACAGGTTCCACAAGGTTCGTCAGGACTGTATTTTGATACACAACAGCATTCGTTTTTACACCTTTCTCACAAAAATGTACCTCTGTTAAGCCCCAATAAGAAACTCCCAACCATACCATGAGCGAGGATGGAAAATGACCTCGTTGGACACGCGGAATACGGTTGCTCGCTTCTTCACTACTGTGTGCGTACACCTTATCATTTTGTTTGTTGTAGCTCTCTTCTACGGTAAACATTTTTTCATCCGAAAAAAGAATTTCCCGATATTTTTTTCCCGCGTACCGCTTCAACAAAGCGCGGCATCTCTTCAGTCTCAGGTCCATTAGACGAGCATTCAAACGATGTCCTGTTTTTCTTCGATATGCCCGAAGCCCTAAGTCTTCATTTAACACCCTTTTCACCGTGGTTCTGCTTAACCCCATCTGAAGGGCCAACAGTTTCTGCTTACGTTTGGGATTTCTTTGAATTCGTGCCTTCACAGCTTTTATCACTGCTGGAGTCCTAACAGACCGAGGGCGACCACTTCTTGACCTGTCATCTACACTAGAGTCTTCATTGTATCGTTTGATGGTACGATAAACGAATCTTTTGGTAATATTCAAATTTTTCAGTATGTTAAAAATTTGAATTGGCGCGTAACCGCAACGATGCAACGCAATAACTGCAACACGGTCTTCTTTAAGCGTCCACTCCATATTTAAAAATGAGTAAAATTCTAAAAGTTATACATTTTTATTTTCATGAACAATTCGAAATTCTAATTCAATAAACTTTTTTGTGGCCAGCATTCTAAAAGAAAAGTTTTTACTGTGTGACAATACTTATGACCTGACTAGGTATATTAAAAGTCCACATGATCTACATCGCTACATAACTGTTCTCGGCTCCAAAAAGTAATAGGTTTTCTGGAAGAGATCGCTCTGAGCGATAAGGACGCCTATTGTTTAGTATAGTTAGTTTTAGATTCCTTAGATTATAAGTAGTTATAAGTTGTTAAGTAGTAAAGAGTTATGTATCTATCTATCTGTTTAACCATCAAGTCTATTGACCTGCTCATTCGTTATTCAAATTTAATATTATAATAGAGTATTGTGCCTATTTCAATTCATAATAATTTACGAATAATACGAGTAAGCCTAAAGTGCGAATACTGAAATGTTAAGGCAAATATTCATAATAAAATGCATAATAATAAATAGCTAATGTACATATTTATAGAGTAATTGGAATTGATAAAAATGTTACGCTGCACAACCCATGAGTCATTTCAAAACTGTTTCGAGACTCAGTACAAATAAGTGTTGACGTAGAATAAAAGTTAATGATTGCATATTAGACCTTGTTGATACGTAATCGAAGTTTGTTTGCTCCAATTTGAACTGCAAACATACTTGTGACCTTATTACCGATATTTTAAATATTCATAACAGCTGTCTCAAATTATCTCGAATGTTTAAGAACATGACGGAATTAATTAGCCTGTTCTTTCCTTTTAACAAGTTATTGCAGTTTGTGATGAGCTGTAGAGTATTAAATGCAAAGGCTAAATCTTAAATATGTACATGTATCTATTTTCCTATTTATCGATTTTCAGTTTATAAGGACGACTGTTGTCTGATCTTTAAACCCTGAAAAATAAATCGAACGATCTTCCTTTACTGTTTATATACAAGCTATATGAATTACCTATTTGTTTGATTTGAATTAAGAATAAAGCTTTATCCTTAATTCTGGCTAGGATAATACAGCCGTCTTTTGGTCAATGCCTACCTAAGAGTAGAGTTATTCATCGCTATCATCACAGCTTCAATCCTAAAGTGATTAATTGTTACTTTGGGGTACGAGTAGAGTTGTTGTATACTGTAACAGAGCAAAAATAGCTCAGCATTTTGCCGATATAATATATAGAAACCGATGAAATATATTTGGTTTATCTTAGTTTTAACAGGAAGGTTAAAAAGTTAAAGTAATAAGCTGGCTTAAAAACCTTATTGGTTGTTGAATAGGATGCACCAAGGGCTTAACCTTTATCCTAAAGCCTGTCGTAGAATGCCTCACAACAATCCAACATTATACTTTATTAAGTTTTAAGAGTATATATAATCTTCATTTTTATAAGCTTTAAAAACGAAAGAGATGCGTAGCATGTTGCAATATTTTTTTTCATATAGTTAACATTTCGCCAATATTTTCAGGAAATGGAATGCATACATGAAAGCGATGAAGAAGCTGAGGACAAATTCGAGATAAACCCCCTAGTTACCCACCCGAAGCCAAAGTTAAAGACCCAAATCTCGTACACAAACGTCAACCATCCGTCAGTTAGGACTATAGGTCTTCCTAGAGCGAAGACATGTGACAAACCCTTGCAGGACTTTGAGAGGAACTCAAAAGTTTACCCCGGGTTGACCAGCGCCGCATCTGTGGGTATGATGCCGCGAGTCACATCGAGTGGCAGTATGAGTGAGGCCGTCAGAAGGAGGAAAGTGTCCGTTATATCGAATATATCGAACATGGACTTTACTGGCAGTTATCTGCAGTTGTATCTTGATGTAAGTTCAGTCTGTATCGGTATCTTTATACGGCTTTAAACCATGGAACACTAACAAAAATAACAGTTTAGGTGAAGTGTAAAAAAAAAAACATAAAGATGCGTAAGCGCAGCTGATGTGAAAACACGTAGGGAAGTTGGGACCCCTGGCCCTGAAACGGTAGTTGAAGCCCAGACCGAATGCATCAAATATTTAATTCAAAGCAAGCATTAGTTCAAACATAGATTTTATAAAATTTGGTAAATAATATGTATAAGTTCCGCTACATTTTACGGAAAATAACTGTAAACAACAGATTATGTAATGATCAATTCAGTGAATTTTTCTTATGATTCACTACAGTGAATTTTAAATGAAATATGTTATACTTGCTGTTTATGTATTAGATATGTTATATTTTAATCTTGCAATGACTTGTTTTAAAAATATAATTAAAGAAAAATGTTTTTGTCAGCAGTTTTTTCCGTGCAGGGGCGGAGTAGGAATCTGGACTCCTGTAGCTGGGGTCGGCCTGTCGTAAAAAGCGGCAAAACAACCCTAGCTAGGTAGTAGGGCAAGCCAAACCCGTCTGGCTGACAACTACTTCTGGTGTACAAGTATGCCGCTAAAAAACCTTGCGCTCCAGCATTAGTGACACAGGTTCCAGTACCACTATACGGATATCAGCGTGTTAGCGGTGTCCCTAGCGTCGCAAACATCCAAAGGCAACGGTAACTGCTTACTATTATGTGGGTCGACAGCCCGTCAGCTCTTCTTCAGCATTTATGGCTTGTCTTGAGAACGGCTTTTAATAATTTTATTAATACCCTTATCCAATGAAAATAGTATTAAATTGTAAAACAAAGTAATTATGCGTATTTAAATGATGTAGTTTAGAGATAATTGTGAATTGCAGACGGCGGACGACGAGGCCATACAGATGAAGGCGATCAAGAAGTCTGAGCCAACAGTGGATAAAAAGAAGGGTTTCGTTAGAAAATTTATAGCTCTCATGGACTTGGATCTACTTAAAGACTGGTCATTTTTGAACCTTTTACTAGGGCTCTCGCTGTTTTGGAGCGGCGAGCTGCAATTTAGGATGCTAACGCCCTTTTTCATTAGGAATTTGGGCTATAATATGAACGACACGGCGTTTTGCCTGTCCATGACCGCCATTACGGATATATTGGTGCGACTTATATTGCCACCTATTTTTGATAGAACCACTATATCGAAGAAGATGATTTTTTTCGTGTCTTCTTTCTTCCTTGCGGCTACCAGATCGGGTGAGTGTTATTTATTTATTTACAATCAACACTGGTATTCATGACTATGTCGACCTCTGTGGTGGGGATCATAATTTCTATTCCCGCCCCGAGTTTGGGTGTAATAAGTATGTGGTAATATGTATTTCTATGCAAACAAAGGTACGTGTCTAGTACCTATAAAACAAGCGTTCTGTTATTTACTTTGATGATAGATCATTGTGTAGATTTTCACAATATATTTATTGAAGTGAAACTTCTTTAGAATCGTTGTGATTTCAAACCGGATGCAACGAAAAAACGACAGGTAAGAGACACAAATACAAAAATGTGTAGGATGAAGCCAGCAAAGAATGAGACAGAAATATGTATATTTCGGTCTCTCCTATAGTCGCCTGTAATTAGTGAGCCAGAGCGAGAGAGTAAATGTCGGTGTGTATTTATTTTGAAGTATTTCGACATTGTGAGTACAGTTTCCGTGGTGTAGCGGTTATCACATCTGCCTAACACGCAGAAGGCCCCCGGTTCGATCCCGGGCGGAAACAATACTTTTTAAAAAAAATCTTTAAATGTGAGTTTTTAATTATAATCGCCTGTAATTAGTGAGCCAGAGCGAGAGAGTAAATGTCGGTGTGTATTTAATACTTGCTTGTATTTTTGTCGATTTACTGAAGTTTCACTTCTATCGTGTGTGAATCACACACATGTTTTTTTTTTATAAGAAAACGAAGAAGGTTTATAGTATACGGCAATTAGCCAAATATCTTTCTGGGCGTTGTTTCACAATGTTATTATTATTTCGATTTTTTTGTTTATTGGTTCTACTTTATGTTGAACGTACTTTGTTTTCAACCTTGATTTCGTGTTTCGAACTGTTCGTGTAATATCTATTTTTTTTTTTCATATTTCAGTTCTCGCTGAACAGACAGAATGGATTCCTCTCATGGTCTGGTTATCCATATGCGGTTTCTTTAGAGGAATGTGTCTCAGCAACTTCACGTTGACTATATCGGAATATTGCCCGTTGGAAAAGTTGCCAGCAGCCTTTGGCTTGCATATGGTCAGTAAGGGGGTGTTCGTCGTCGCTATTGGACCTATTATTGGTAAGATAAAATAATACATTGTCGATATTTCTTTAAGTATATCTATCTAGTTTGATGCAGTTTTGGAGTCTGTGTAGCGGAATCGAGTCTAGTATCTCGTTAACTTCTACTAATATAATTTTACATTCGTAAAGGATTTAAGACATAATTTTATTATTAAGAATAAAATATATGTCAATATAATAAATATTACTGGCCTTTTAATAATTATCTTGATAATGACAAACGTAAGTTTTTATCCGTGCAGGGGCGGAGAAAGAATACTAACCTCTGCGGCCGGGGTGGGCCTGTCGTAAAAGGCGACAAAACAACCCACCCTAGCTACGTGGTAGGGCCCCAAGCCCGTCTGGATGGCGACCACCTTTGGTGTTAAGTATGCTGCCATAATAACCTTTTGTTGTGTTCCGGCATTGGTGACCCAAGTTCCTGTACCCTTATGGGACAGCAGCGTGTTCGCGATGCCACTGGAGTTGCAAACACCCATAGGTGATGGTAACTGCTAAATTCTAAGCGGGCCGTGAGCCTGTCTGCTGTCCCACAGCAATAAAAAAAGCGTTCTGACGTTTTATTTCTTTAAGTCTCTGAGTCACTCAATGGTATACTTAATAGAAAACAGTTACCGTCGCCTATGGATGTTTGCGACGTCAGGGGAACCGGTAACACGCACTTAATACAGAAGACAATAGAAGATTACTATGACGGCATATTTAGAGATTGGGGGTGGTGGCCACTCAGAAGAGCTTGGCAGAAGCACCACTAGGATTGTTGTCGACTTTTACAACAGGCCGTACCCGGCCGCAGGGGTCAGTATTCTTACTCCTCCTATGCACGGAGAAAAGTACTTTGATGATAGCCGGTGGTAATAATAAATACCTGCTTCCACAATAATCTGCAATACCAATACATTCTAAAAATATGAAATATATGTTTGTGTTATTTATTAATGAGCCCTAAGTATATAATTTTCTGTTCAGAACATCCCTGAAATGATGGCATCGAACGTTTTAGTAAGTTTATATTTTAGGTATATGATTTTGTTTTCTATTTGCAGGTTACGTCAGAGATTATACGGGGAGCTTCGCATTTTGTATACATGTACAAAACGCTCTCATAATGTCGTGTGTTCTCGTTTGGGGCATAGAGTACGCCTTAGAATTTTCGCGTCGGCGGAAGGTTGTACAAATCTAATAGCTAATCGACCAGAAAAGGGTTTTAGGCTTTTAAATTGTATCCGTTTAACGGTTGCTAGTATATACGTTCATGGTGCGTTTATGATAATAAATTTAATCCCTTAAAATGACCTGCAAAATAATTTTTGTAGTTATTATGTATTATTTAATAAATTTACGGGACGTGAAATAACTTGATTGTTTTGTTTTACATATATGGCAAATATAGTATGTAAAACAAAATTTTTTGTGTATTATCAGTTTGGTTTCAAGGTATATATCCAAATATATCGTAATTGCTTATTGCTAATTTAAGGTGTTGCTGACTTGTTAAATAAAATCTGGGAGTAGAGTGTTACTGAATAAAATTAAAAGTAAAATAACCTTATTTTAAAATTATTTTAACTTATAATATATTACGATTTATCTTTTGCGCGTGATTTCAAAGTCAATGTTTAATGAATATTTTATAGCTCTACATCGAATACATTAAAATAGCATTTATTTTTTAAAGTAATTACAGACAATGTTTATCACAAGTCAATAGAGCAAAAGCAAAAAGTTATTAATTTAAGGTTATTATTTCTATTTATTTTATAATAAAACCTTTTATGTAGATATGCTCCTTTACTTCACTGCTTTGATTACAGTAGACGGATTCTATTCTATAAACAATATATATCAAATATATTATTGTATTTTATTATAATACGGATAACTCCGAAATGTTTCAGTATATCATTAATTATCAATCATGTATGTAGAATAGATAATTTTTCTAATGTATCCTTAAAGCTGACACTTTGATCATGACACTAGAATACTGTAATAAAATGTAATCTTTCATTTAGTGTCAATATAAGTAGACTGGTTTATACCTTGTATTAGTCGTATAATTTTAACCAGTGAATAGATTATATACCCTCATTCATGCACGTTAATTAACATTAATTCGCGATTTACTAAAATCAACCAATATTTACATCGAGCTTATCAGAGGTAGTCGTCGAATATGTCGTCTCCAACATTCTACATTTGCATAGAAGAGATTTTATTCGAGTTATTAGTGTTATTCTTAGATTGGGTTTTTAACCCTTTCACGCTCAAGGGGACTTTTTCCTTCCGTAAAATTCGTAATCGATTATTCAATTATTACTTAATCGATATTTTTTGCTGAATCTCATAATAGAAAAGATGTCCAAGGCAACTAACTAATGTGTTCCTGAACATTATAAAAAGAACTGTAAAATGTTTTTCGCGTTAAATAAAAAATAAATGCATATATCTTGGATATCTTATGATCCAGAGAGGTTTAAAATGTCTGTATGCCGCATTCATTTAACGAAAGCAAAGGTGGTAATTGGCCTTCAGTCACCAGGAAAAATATTATTCTAATGAAAAAATAATATTAATTGATTATTTATAGTATACAAACAGAGTGCAATTCTGGTTGTAAATTATTATATATGCCCTACATTTATTTTCACATCTGAACTATGTAACAGCAGACGGCGAGGAGAAATTAGATCGCATGCATCGATTAGATCGTTTGACGTTCCATGTTCCCATCTGTATGACCGAGCATTGGAGGCAGTCAAGGAGATTGTGGGTAAAATGCAAACTCCCCCCCCCCCCCTATTCTAGCAACGCGCGCGCTTCTCCCATTATATAAGTGACCATGTGGGTATGTCGAGTAGCTAAACTTCGTTATTATTAGTTTTCCATTTGATAATTCATATGCGTTTTACTAGTTCATTTGTTTTCGTTTATTTGGTACTTATTTATTAGCTGGAGCGCTCTTAATCTGTAATTGATCTCTTTTGGGCTCGATATGGATAAATTAAAACACTAAATTTGGTGAGTTTTTAAGTAACAACGATTTGACGTGTTTTGTCTGAATGTAGTTAATTAATGTACATGAATAATATTTTAAAGTAATATTTTTAGAAGGCTGTTTGTAGATACGAAAGATTTTTAGGTATGTATTTTTAGATGATAATTAATTTTATATAATAATTAATCATTGAATATTCGTATTAATATGTAGTCTCTCTGAAAGATGCACTGTCATTTATTACATGAAGTAAAGTAATGGTGAATTAACTTCGATTATAATGACGAAGCGAGTGTGATAACATGCATACGGTTCTTTATATTATTAATGTAACTATTTTAAATGAAAATTAATTAGGTAATTCCTTGTTTTGTATAAAATCCTAGGTATTTATATGATCAAGATTTTGTTATTCTCATGACTGACTAACAGGTACTGGCAATTCGACGCCGATTTGGTCTTTCGCTGAATAGGCACGGGAGGACAAGAGCGAAAGGTCATATTGTCTATACATATGTTTGTACTGCATGTCTGGTAGTACATACTTAGTTTTCCCAAACCTTATCGAAGTATAAAATATAACTTCCGTTGTACACGGTATATTTTAGGAATAATTGAAAATGAGTTATAAAAACATCTATTTCACGTGGAGCCACCATATAATAGATATACGAAACATATAGGAGAAAGGATTAGCACTGTTCTTCCATTTTGGAATTTTTGGGCAGGTGTTCGATGTCTTGATATCTTTTAGGAGCGGTTTCTTCGTCGGATCACGTCGGGGTCACCACTTCTGGCTTATAAGTGAAACACCAGCATTTGGTTTCTGAATGCTGAATAATTTATTTTAAAATTCGTACTCTTTTTATATGGTTTGGCTAGAGTTATTCGACCAATCAGAATCGTTGAAAATGTTTGTATTCGTACACGAGACTAGTTCCAAGAAATCATGCTCGCGCCATTCCTGGCTATGACACCGCGCTGTGTTGTGTTCATGTGGTCGCGCCGTCGATCTTTGTACACAGCGCTCGTGTTTGTTACCTGCCGCCGAGAGGTTCCTGATATTATTCTCGCCGCCCGAAATCTCCTCCAAGAAATATATGCAGGTGTAGAAGAATGAGGGCGGTGCTTCAAGGCGTGGATAGCAGATACGCGCGACATGGCCGACATTTATATAACCAAACAGTTCTTTTCAGAGCTAATCCTTTTTTCTATATGTTTCGTATATCTATTATATGGTGGCTACACACGTAATTGTATCCTTTTAACTAAACTAAAACTCATAAAAATCTCTTTGACGCAAGTATAATTTTAAATGTGGTAATGTTCTTTGTTGTATAATATATCTTGTGAAATATTAGTTCAGTGAAATAGAACATTACCAACAATACTCGGTATTTATATAACGCACATAGCTGTTCTAAAACAATTCTAAATGTTTCTAATTTGAAAAATCGAAAAATCTTAAACATGTGATGGTAAAACACACTGCAATGTTATGAATGGCTGCAATGCGAGCTGTCTGCAGAATGCGCATGTGCAGCCATAATTTTGTCTTCCATTTACGAACGCTTAGATATCGATGTGTGTTTATACTGTTCAAGTATTATATTAAAATTTTAATGCAGGTTTTATATAATCTCAATAATTCATTCATTATTTCGAACGTTCTCGGTCTGCTTCATAGGCTTTTGGACTTAATTGGGTCTACTCAAAGTAGTATCTCAGCTTTTACGCCATTTTGAAATCTGACTATAATGTCAATTTTATACATGTGGACTCTACAGTTTATGTCAATGAAAACGGAAATTTTAGACTAATTGGTTCTCCAGGTGGAATGTTTGGAATCACCGCTTCATCTCCGCAGACAGTTCCTTCCAGATAGGTTCTTCTGTAAAGTAATAGCCACTTACAGTCACCCTCTCTTAGAATCTTTAAATTCCCTTGCAGATCTTACTACCTCCTCACCATACTGGAGACATAAACACCCTCCACTATTAGTAAATTCTTTTAAAAAATATGCTTCATCACCTTATAAGATCTCCAAAACTCTCTGCAACCCTTTGTTTGAATCTACTTATGATAGTTTAATTTTTAGACCAAAAATTTATCTGAACCTTGGCCTTGATAAGTACTCAATAGACACAAACTCATCTTTCAATAAAATTTTATATGAAAGATGGCCAGACTACTTGTCCATATTTACAGATGCTTCCAAGTTAAATAAGGATATTCCTGTAGGCTCTGCAGTTTGGATACCTAAGTATCGTATTGTTCTTAGTTATAAACTTCCCCCTCAAAGCTCAATCTTTACAGGAGAAGCTATAGCAATTCTTGAGGCAGTATTATTTATTGAATCCCACCACATTAGTAAAGCTGTCATTTTCTCGGATTCCCTAAGTTGTTTACGAGACTTAGATAAACTTCCTTTTCGGTCAAAAGAAAACTTCCCAATTACTCTAAAAATCAAGGAGGCTCTACTAAAGTGTCACACCTCGGGCTCTGAAATTGTTCTAGCCTGGATTCCTAGTCATAGCGGAATAAAAGGAAATGAGACGACTGATCAGTGTGCCAGAAGTGCAACTAGGGTGGGTCTTACAACATATAACAAGTGTTTCAGTAGGGACCTAAGATCTCTTGTGGTGTTGGATATGTATAGGACATGGAATTATATTTGGCATAGGATTAGAATCACTGGTGTAAAACATTTTGGTTCCCTGGAACCTGATATTAATTTCTCGAAACCTTGGTTTTGCCGCCATAAGTTTCTGCCTAAAAATGTCACTTCCTCCATTATTCGTTTACGTTTGGGTCATGTTGGTTCTCCAGTTTTTCTGGCTAAAATAAGGGTACGGGACCATTCTTTATGCGAGTGTGGACTTGACGAGGGTACTATTGATCACATTTTTTTCCATTGCCCAAAAATCTCTACTCCCATTTATGAAATTCTTCCTACAGATATCCCTCGCCCTATTAATGTAAATTACATGTTAACTCTTGTCCATACTAAATATATTCTAGTTTTATGTAAGTTTTTGATTAAAAATAGTATTTACTTATAAGTATCTTAATACAATTTATAACAAATAGAAACTGTGTTGTCCTCAGGATTCCAGATAACGTTAGCTTTCGAAACTCCTGCGTTTTAAATTACAGTTTATTTTATTACAACCTGTCACTTTTGTAACTCCGATACTGGCAAAATCGATGCTAGAGGCATTGGAGCCATAACCTTAAGAAGTGAACTGAACTGACTAATTGGTTCTTATATCCAAAATATTTGTATAGCGACATCAAACGTCGTTCATTCGAATGCCACATTTGGTGGTATAAGTTTTATTTCATACAAAAAACGTCACATAGTATAATAATTCAACATCGCACACTTTATTGACATACAAATTATGTAATTTAATTGAACTGGATGCTATATTTTGTATCGAAAATTCAAAGATGCTTGAATGTAATATTTTCTTGAACAATCTTATTAAAAGTTACGGCTATTATGATAACTAAAATATAAGTTTTGCTGATTCCACGCGTGTATTATATCTGATGATGTTTCAATTAAAAATTCAGCAGTCATTCTCTCCAACCCAAATTATCTTGAATCGTGTCCAATGATATAAACACGCGCTCAGAATTCGTAAAACGTTAAAGCCTAAATGTATCTAACTGGAATTTTTATAAACTATACAATGTGTTTGTTCTTGACATACCGATATTTAAGGGGGGTGTTTTTCAACCTTTTTTATCGGGAAATCCCTCTTCCCCTCTTGATCTACTCGATCTACATTCTCTCTTAAAATAGGTTATTTAGGATAACAAATTTGGTGTTGTTTTGTAGAGTAGACTACTGGCTAAAAGCAATACAAAAAAAGAAATACACCTTAGCAGGCTAGTTTTTCCGTTACGAGAACAAATGTAAAAAAAGTGTTTTTTTAGTGAGGAATTTTATGTGGTAGATTTTTTGTCAGGTACTTAATGCCTTTAGTATCAATAAAAACTGTATTTACAGTATCTAGAATAATCTTTTGTCATTCAATTAGCATCAATTTTATTTTACCAGGGTTCATAAGTATCTAATTATCGTCATTTATGTAGATGAAGTGGCGTAGTTGTGATAAGAAAATAAAAATGGCTGCCATTTAAGAGGGGGTGAATGTAAGTCAAGGGGGGGAGGAGAGATTTATCGATAAAATGGGTTGAAAAACAACCCCCTTAAATATTGGTATGTCAAGAACAAACGAATTGTATATGCCGTGATCATTTAATAGCATAACTGCGTTTTCTCATGCCAATCATTATATTAACAAATAATAATAATGTGCCAATCGTATATACTTTTAATAATTATTATATTTGTACTTATATTATTCGAATGTACTTCAAGGTGGAAATGATGAAGTGTGATGAATACAAGTGTGATCTGTACAAGTTAGATATAACATTTTGGTTTTGTTGTATAAATATACAACTCTTATATCCCGTTAATTGTACAATTAGTTTGTCACTAATATTTTGATAATATTTTAATAGTTTTTAGAATGTGTGGGGAGTAAATTCGATAAGAATGTCTTATCGTTGTGAGGCGAAGGGGCTCATATAAAACAATGGAGACCA
Organism: Malacosoma neustria; assembly: GCA_963693495.1. NCBI lineage: Eukaryota > Metazoa > Arthropoda > Insecta > Lepidoptera > Lasiocampidae > Malacosoma > Malacosoma neustria. The sequence goes on from OY856372.1 coordinate 9,056,060, forward strand.
CTATGGTTTTTAATGTTTTCTTCCCATATTACATTTTGTTAAAAAAAGATGAAAAAAATTGGAATTGGATAATTATCGTATTTTCTGTTCCTGGTTTCGTTCTTGGTTAAAATACTACGGTTTGTGTCCTCGGCGAGGGTGGGAGGGTCAAAAATTTTTTAAGAAATTGCGTTACGTAATGCTATGTTACGTAAACCATATCGTATATGATATGGTTGATGGTCGGGGCTTCATATGGTATGCAAGGTAAGTGGCGTAAACATGGAAAAACTATGTTCAGAATTAAACTCGGATTCGCTGACGAAGTTTTCTATTCGTTATAAAATTATTTTAAACAACTAGTACTTAACATGACATCTTTTATCGATGATATTATTTGTTGCTGTTTGTTCAAATACACAAATTCTGCTGTTGAAATTTTGTTGTTATTTGGATATTGTATATATTTTATGACATTTTACACTCTGGAAGCCGGCAAAGAAGTATATGCAAAATGCATGTATATATTAATGTCGGTGGAACTAATTAAATATTATTATTTACTTTATTTAAAAGCAATATCCTTGTATTTAGTTATGGGTATTATGAGGATTCAACAATGATGGATAGAAATTGTAATAGTAATATATTTTGATGATTTATGTAAAAGTTATCCAATTCTAACCAACATATGGCGGAAGGTTTTTATTTTTTAAATTGCATTTTGCTTATATACTTAGTCGCATAAGTTTTGGTGAAATGAAAGACACCTTTGAAATTTATGTTATATTAATACTTTATGTTGTTGTGAAATCAATGAGTAAATGATGAGGTGGTTACCAAGGCCTTGTTTTATTTTATTATATCTATTTGCAAGACTTAAGTTCTTTTCTACAGGTTTTTTAGTGTTGAGAAACAGTAGACAGTGACGGTCTACTTAATAGAAAGTAGTTACCGTCGCCTAGGGAAGTTTGCGACACCAGGGGCACCGCAAACCGCTGCTGTCCGCACATAAGTACAGGAATCTGAGTCACTAATGCCAGAATCACACAAGGTGATTATGGTGGCATACTTATGTATCAGGGGTGGTTGCCATCCAGACGGGTTTGCGGCCCTACTCTTCAACTCCACTCCTGTAGCACCCTCACTAGAGTCTGACGTATTTTTCATGATTCGAGTTACATTCCGAAGTAGTAACTTAGTGTCCTCCTTCTCTTTTTCAAAGTAATCATCCAACTTTAATAATGATTTCACGAGCTCGACTGTGAATTATTTTTCTACTCATTTAACAAAACAATAATAAAAAAATAACAACGTTGCTAACGTTACTGACGTCACCAATATGGCTGCCAGTCGCATTACATATTTGTGTGGCTTACATGAAAGTAATACGTACAGTTGTACGTAGTACTTATTACTTCCATGGTGGCTTATCTATATCTATACTACTATTATAAAGAGGAAAGATTTGATTGTTTGTTTGTTTGTTTGTTTGTTTGCTTTGAATAGGCTCCGAAACTACTGACCCGATTTAAAAAGTTCTTTCATTGTTGGGAAGCTACACTATCCCCGGGTGACATAGGCTATATTATATTTTCAAAAAAATTAGGGATCCTTACTAAAACTCCAATAATGTAACCCAAAGTGTAAAAAAATTACCTAAAATATTGTTTAAATCGCGTGCGTTGCGAAAACTATTGATGATAGAATAAAATAATGTACTACAACTTTGCAGAACACATCATTATTTACAAAAAGTGTCGCGACAGCATATGTCTAACTATTATAGTTATGCCACAATAAGTGTTCTTTTATTTTAAAAATTTAATTGAAATGCCGCCCCTAGAAAAGACTCTTTATTTGGATCTTGGTATTAATCCTTATCAAAATAAATTACTTCATATTCAAAACTGTTTCAATACCTTTATATAACTTTTTGAATTATTCAATTCGGATATTCCATTCGAAAGATATCACGAGTTTAAAAATGTAAGTATTAGAAAAATGTTGCGTGGTAGCCGCTCACCCTGTTCGGCTAGCTAGGCAGCACCTTATGCAATGTAGGCGTGCGTCACTGGGGTTTTTACAAAAATTAGAATACTTATTAAAAAATAACGAAAAATAAATAAAAAGTAATAACAAAAAAAAATCATTAAAATAAAAGCTCATAGAAATAATAATATTCAAACTTTCTTTATAATTTTATTTTTTTAGTAACCTGACGCAAATAGAAGGGTTTGCCCTCAGGGGCGCTCCTCTGTCCGAGGAGTGCACGGGTGTGCGTACCCGAGGTACCCGAGCATCCGTCGCTTCACTCCCCTCTTCGTTCGAGGCGACAGAGTCCTACGTTTCTTTCCGTCTACCTCTTACATCCTTTCCAACTTAGCTCTCTGTTCGTGGCGTGGTCCCCGGTGGGATGATTGCGAATACTGATTGGGGTCCCGGGTTCTACCCTGGGACCTGATTTGGTAGTCGAAACCATGCCTATTTCGACTGCGCCTGCACAGAGTGTTCATGGGGCGGGAATTGCATCCTCGCTGTCGGTTGGTCTTGCTGGGCCGGCTACGACGTCAGGCGACTCTGCTTTTTCTGGAGTGTCGTCTGGTAGTCGTACCCACGCCTGACTAGCACGCGACGGGGATGCGAGTCCCGTCCGGAATTGGCCGCGGACCTGTCACTCCCGGCCCTGGTTCTGTCCATGGTCGGGGGCGATCCTGGATGGACGGCCGTCGCCTCCTTTTGCGAGGCAGTAGTGTCTGCAAGGGAGGCGGCGGAACGGGAGCGGGAGTCCGCCACCGCACTCCCCTCCCGCCAACGTAGGCCGCGTCGTCGGCGCCGGAGGGCGGGCAACGATCTCCGGCCGACGTAGAAAACGGCCGCGGGCGGCCCCTCGGGGGAGGATCCGCCGCCCGCACTATTGCCGCGAGGGAGAAGGCCGCGTGCTGTTCCACAGCCCCCCTCAACTCCTAGAGTTGTTACAAGAGAGCGCCGGGGGGACGAAACCCTGTCCCCCTGGCGCGAGCACTTTAGAAGGGGCCCGCTTTAAGACAAAGCGTGGGCCGGCGCCGGCCCGGGCCACGAGATCGGTAGGCCATATATCCGTGGGCCCGGGCGTAGACGATAGGAGAATAGCGGGGTTTTTTAGTGGGTTGAACATCTTTTCCGGAGTCCCTTATATCCCTCGGTCCCCCGGGCCGGGATAACCCGTCAAGAGAGGTTTTTCCCCGAGACCGAAAATAAATAGAAGGGTTTAATTTTTAATTTTTTGTTAAATACCCATGCGAAGCTGGGACGGGCTGCTAGTAATACATAATTATATAACATCCAGACACATGACTTCCGCAGCTGTTCCGTTGTGGGTTAACTGCTACGCCACGGTGGTCGTCAAATTATTGTAATCTAAAGAAAACAAGTCACAAATTTATCTATTTTTCCCATAATTGAATTTAAAACAGCAATGATACGAGGGTGACACTGAAAGTTCTTAGAAAATCAAAAACTGAGCAAACTAGCAAGTTATTATTTTTATTACATCTTTTCATTCAAAATAGTTTCCATTCACATCAATACATCGCTGCATTCGATAGAACCACCGAGAAAAGCACTTTGCCCACTCGTCCTTAGGGGTCTCTTCGATGGCCTTCTGGAACGCAGCCACTGCTTCCTTGGCGTCCATAAAATGTTTTTCTTTTATTTTCAGGAATAAATAAAAATCGCAAGGTGCGAGGTCGGGGCTATATGGCGGGTGACCCAGCAATTCCACGTCTGACGACGCCAAATAGTCGATGTTCGCTCGGCGGTGTGCGAGGAGGCGTTGTCGTGGTGAAGGAGGATCCTATTGCGAGGTCGTTTCTCTCGAACTTTTTCCAAGACAAGTGGCAAACATTTGTTAGTATACCACGCTGCAGTAACTGACTTTTGATCTTCTAAAACAATTGTCGCTTAATGACCGGTCCTTCCGAAGAATGAGGCCACCATCTTTTTTCCTACACTTCGACCTCTCTTTAATTTAGTTGGCAACTCCTCGCAAGGAAACACCCACTGAGCAGATTGTCTTGGTTTCCGGATCATAGCAATAAATAAAGCTTTCGTCACCCGTAAGTATGTCGAATACAGCTTTTGAGTCACCTCCGTTAAATCTTTGTATCATTTCACGGCACCAATCAACACGATGGAGTTTTTGGGCCTCGGTCAAATAATGAGGTATCCACCGGGCACAAAGCTTCCTAACGGCTAAATGTTTGTGGAGGATTTTGTGCACTTGAGTCATACCGATGCCTAAGCTTGTCCGATAGGTTACTCTTGGATCAGTCATATCTCTCTTGGATCTATCATACACCGCACAACACTGATGTTATCTTCAGTCGTCGCCGTAGAAGGTCGTCCTTCGCGCAGAGCATCGTTGAGATTGGTGCGACCACGTTTAAACTCATTAAACCAGTTATAAACAGTGGCCCGAGAAGGGGCTTCATCGTGAAAGGCCAATCGAAGTCTGCCATAACATTCTTGTTGACTTAAATGACACCGAAAGTCATAAAAAATCATAGTACCAAAATTTTCTCGCGTTAAATTCACACTGGCGTGACACAGACAAATTTCAATTTGCCGCCAAATCGTAAAACAAATGACAAATGAATGAAATTAGTACTCAATACTGTTAGCAAAGAGTTCTATTTTCAAAATTTTACTTAACTTATTTTTTTGTTATATTCTTTAAAAGTGGCCAGTTCTAAAAACTACCAGTGTCGCCCCCGTATTAACATATTTCGAATTTTTGTAAAACATCGAAAAATGACAGTATCACAGTTTTGAAACCCTCTGCGAGCAGGGGCGGAGTAGAAATACTGACCCTTGCGGCCGGAGACATTCTGTCGTAAAAGGCGACTAAACAATTACCTAGGGCTCCAAGCCCGTCTGGCTGGGAACTAACCCTATTCTCTAAAAACGTCGACATATTAACCTTCTGTTGTGTTCCGCCTTCAGTGATTCAATTTCAATTCCCCTACGCGGATGTCAGCGTGTTAACGGTGCTTATGGCGTCGCAACTATCTATAGGCGACGGTAACTGCTTACTATAAGTGGCCCGTAAGCAAGTCTGCTGTTTCATAGCGTCCACTCAGGGTGAAAATTGGCGGCGGTTTTGTGAAACTAATGAATAGGTAAATAATATATATATAACACAACCAAAAATACTCTTTATAATTCATCTTGCAAACATGAAAAAAACCTTTCTTCACCCTTCAAAATTTGTTCCAGTAGATTTTATTTTCTATTTTTCCGTTGATGACCTTATTTCAACATACATAATCATCTTTTGTGATCTTAGAATGTATAAACATCTTAGAATTTCGAAAGATTTTATAATACAAGTAAATGCCAAAATTACCATAGCTGTCGTGTTATGCCGCAATTATTTTATACCGGTAATGCGGTCTTTAAAATTTAGGCGCATATCCCTAATCAATGATTGAATGACTATTCAATTTAAAAAAATATCCTTGTATGTTTTTTCTCAGCTTAATACACATAATAACGTACGTTTTTTGGTTTGGAAAAAACAATTATGTATTCTTATGTTGCTAGACCTTAACCAAAGACAATAAAATCTACTTTGCAAACATACGTGTTACAATGTTGATTAATTTAGATATATAAGTTTTAGAACCAGTTAATAATATAAACATGTGTAATGAAACTAGTATATTTTTAAACAATTGTATTTTTTTTTTGAATCTTTTTAAGCGCTTCATTTGGGTTATTTTATAGGGATTGCTATTCTGAGCTTCAGGTACCCTTTTTTACACCTGAAGTTTAGAAGACGAGTAATCCACCTGTTAGCAGGTTTTAAACGTCGCTTATGGATGATGGATACACAAAGCACTGACGGTCTTGAAGAAATATTATAATACGATTTTGAAAATCCACATCGGTATCGTATTTCGATAATAAAACTTCAGCCGAAATCTTGGTTAAATTTGAAGATTATGCAAGATAAACGCTCTTTTAAATAGTTTTGTAGAGCTAGGTGAACGCACAAGCTGATCGCGGGTAGTGCGATGGTAGGAAGGCCACGAAGGCATTATTCTAAACAGCTCTTCAGAACATTTCCTATTTTACAGTCGGTGGAAAGAGACGCTAAGTCTCTTCGAAGGCCAAGGGTGTCTAGACTATCTGTGTAGAACCGTCGACAAAACGAACTGCGCGTCGTTGGAATGCGTGTTTTTTGGATGTGATGACAGACGAGTGCTCTAGGGTTAAATTTTTCCTCAGTAAATATATACACAAATATATCGCATGCTTAATCATAAACTGACCTAACTCAAAAAACCTGTTTTTTGGGAAATCGCAAAAACCATTTTGTCATTTACTACTTATCCCATATATTGACTTATAACTAAATAGCGGTAACTCAGTGTGGGAAAGAGATATCGAAATAAATCTTAGTTTGGCCGATAGAGGGCGTCGATACAATGCTGCCCGTTATATTATCTTACTTTAGACCTAAATCGTAATCGGTCAGTTTATGATTAAGCATGCGATACGTGTATATACACTCAGACAAAATTAACCGTCCACCTTGTATTTCTTTCAGTTTACAGTAGTCGGCAAATTTTGACCACATTTGATGGAAGTTATGTTAAAAGCAGCCATTAAGGATAAATAAAATCACAAAAGTCTTAAAAAACCCGTTTAATAATAAAATAAAATATGCCAAAAATCGATTTTGCAAAAAATTTGCATGAAAATGTGATGACTTTAATTTTGAAAAAAAAAAACGCTCGCTTTCTTTTGAATTTAAATTTTAATAATGAGTGTTACTACCTCGGGCCCTAATGACTTCTTGTAGTCGGTTTGGCAATCCATCTATGAGGTCTTGAATATCCGACTGAGGGATATTGTGCCACTCCTCTATCGTAGCCGTCTTGAGCTCTTGTAAGGTCGTAGGGGCTGATATTCTTGCTCGAATACGTCTTTTCTGGTTGTCCCAAATGTGCTCAATTGGGTTAAGATCTGGACTGCGTGACGGCCATGGTAAAACTTGAATACCGACCTCATCGAGGTATTGAGTGACGGATCTTGCGGTATGGCATCGAACATTGTCGTGCATTAATTTAAAGTTTTCACCAATAAATGGTGGGAAAGGCATGACATGGTCTTGTAAGACTTCCTTCACGTATCTTTGAACGGTCACACTGCCTCTATCAAACACCACTAGAGCCTCGTAAGAGATACCTCCCCAAACCATTATGGATCCTCCCTGATAACCCACGGTTTCGATTATTGCACATGGAGCAAACCGTTCATTTTGGCGCCTATAAACACGCTGACGTCCATCTGGCCCTCTTAAGGCTATTCTGCTCTGATCTGAGAACAGTACGTTCTTCCATTCTTCCGTTGTCCAATCAGCATATTCTCGTGCAAAGGCAAGTCTTGCTCTACGATGCTGTGCAAGCAGTTGTGGACCGCGAAGCTGGACGAAAAGCTCTCAGATTCCTTTCAGCCAGTCTTCTTCTTATGGTATGTTCACTTACAGTGACATTTCTGGTGTTTCACTTACAGTGGTCATCCAGAGCCGAAGTGCACCGATGTCGGCCTTGACTTGGCCTTCTCGTGTATGAACCAGTCTCCCGAAAGCGTCTGATGGCATCCCGTACCGTAGTTCGAGGTACACCAAGCGTACGAGCGATGCGACGTTGGCTATACCCAGCGTCAGCTAAAGTCACTGCCCTAGCAGCACCAGTTGCATCGAGTGGCATTTTTTTCAGTCACAAACAATAATCTATAAAGTTGTGAGGGATATCGGTGAGCACGGCCGCCATTGGCGTGCTCAAATGAAAATGCCTCTTGGTTAACTTTATATATTATAGTTTCATAGACTTAGGCAAACAAACATTGGAGTTATGTTAAAATACATGCTGCGAGAAAGGTTATCTTTGTTGTTAGAAAAGTCAGAATAATAATAGTGGCGGGATCGGAGCACACTAGTGAGGGGTAACATTACGCCCCAAAACTAGTGATGTTCCGAGACCGGTTTATGTGCGGTCCATAGGCGCCACAAATCGTACACTTAAAATTCAAATTAAACAATGTTCGCGTACGATAGCAGACAAGAACAAGAAATGTAATTAATGTAACGTTACTGCAACAATATCAAACAAAGATTAAATTCCAAAAACGCTTAGGTGATACAAGTTTAAGGGTCGAAATGAGGGTTTTTAAGTGTTTAGTTTATTGCTAAAGTACCCAATTAACAAAAAACAAAACAGTAGTTAAGCCACAGTTAACATAAACAAACAGGGTGACGAAAAATATAGGTGGGCGGTTAATTGTGCCTGTGAGTGTATATTATGTGGCTAAATGGTTTTTATGGATGCGAAAAACGATCAACTTCATAATAACATTGTAACCATCTCACACACTAGAAAAGTAATATTTGAGCTACTATTATTTAGAGCTGGGACCACAATATTATTAATTAAAACCTGAATAATTTTTCCACTTTAAAAGGGACTCAACTCAACTATTCATCCCAAATGTTAAAATAGAATAACACACGCTGTTTGTCAGGAATTAATGAAATTATTTTTAATGGGTCTATATCCATGTATGCGATTATGTATGGAATGTAACGTCATTCAAATGTCCGCCGTGGCTTCTCATGATGGAAATTTTCAATGAATGCTGCATGGATCCTGCTGAATTTGAGCGCTTACCTGGTTTATGTTGACTTTAAGACATCGGCCGATATGCATTTTACAGACTACTTTAATTAAAAGCTTCTTACATTTCAATGATGCTGATGCTATAAGTCGTAAATTTAAACGACGGTTTAAAATTATATGATAAAGATCTCATTATCATGATCATCCATCATCCACACTGATTCCTTAACTAATTAATGTACCTCACTCTACATGTACTGTGAGGAGTGTCCGGTTAAAACAGTCGGTTAAGGTGCCTGCACTACGGGAACCTTTCAGGTATCAAAGTGGTATCCGTCGGTTTAAAAAGTTTTCAAGTGAAAATTATGGATCTCTGTAGGTATTATCAGTAGACCCTGATTTGGAAGGCCATCTCGAACAGGTGAAATTATTGGTTTAACTTTCAGGAATTTTCTATGCGCGGATGACGTTGCGCTTTACACTTCCATTATTAATAAATATCACATCTGCAGTGCTCAACGTTGCAGTTGAAGCACCGGGCACTGGTTCCGTCAATGGCGGATCTAGTTGATCCCTGATAAGAAAGGGGGAGGTTGGGGTTCTAGTACCCATACGGACAGCAGTGTGTTGGCGATGCCTCTAGCTTCTCAAACATAAATAGGTTACGGTAACTGCTAACTATTTTATAGTAGATCATCAGCCTGTCTACTGTCCATCAGCAATAAAAAGAGAGCAGCAATCATGATCATCCATTTTTCAGACACCACCAACAACCGGCGCCCGGTACACAGTTATTCCAATTTCGCCCCGAAAATCTTTACTACTATCATCCCATGGGTCGATGAGGTCAAAATCTATTTTGTATTGCACCTCATTTAGGAGATGCCTCCTCAAGCACACCGCCAGGGGCTTAAAAATAAATAAAGTCAAATCGCTATGTCAATCATGTTATGGGTACTAGACAACTACTTTTCTTTTGTAAATAAATAAATATCACATACTCGTAAACACCCAGAAGTGGAACAAAAACGAACCCGTGACATCCGCAAGTTAACGACGTGCGTTAGCCGCTATGCCACGAAGGTCTTCTATGGTATATGACCCGAATGATCTGGTGCCGCTTGCAGCTCATGAAAAACAGCTTTGTCATTACGAAAAATAACTTAAGGTTTTTAATCCGATGGATCTCACAAGAATGGGCAGAATTAAAAGCGCGTAAGTAAGCCTCTGTTTATCTGAACTAAAATGAATTTGTACGTTCTAATATTTTTATGTTTCTATTTTGTCTTTGGTGTCGCGATATTCAGGGTTATTGGTAATTCGACGTATTCCCGTGATAGGGGTGGGGGGGGATAGGGGTGAGGGGGATAGGGGACTATTTGCGATAATTTTAACTCCCATATGCATTATACAAAAGTGAACCATTTTTGAATTATCATGTTTATTACCTTTATTCAAAATAAGTCAAAAATGCAACATCAATATTTATTTAAAAAAAGTATCAATATAAATCTAATTTTTCTTCTGATTTATAAAAATGATTAAACACTGATTATTTATTAATATTATTACAACAATTATTGGTCCAAATTTAAAAATGCGAGAGGCAAAACGATATTATTTCAATATTTTGTTGAGATTTTTTTCCACTAAAATGCCTTAAAAACAAAGAAAACATTATGAAACTTGGCTTGCAGGTTATTTTCAAAACATAACCGTTCTCTTAGCTCTCCAATAATGCATCAACTAAGAACTTATTTCAAAGAAAAGGAAAAAAAATGATCACAAAGGAAGCAGGCGGAAATTCGTATTATTTATTTATTCATTAATATTTCATATTAATAACATCAGAAACTTTGGATTCGTATTCGAAGTATGATGGTATTTATTATCACCATATTTTTTGTATTGATGTCCTTTCGCGACACTTCATTCATTTTTCTCTTGCGAAAATAAATTGAATTATCATGTCGTTGTCGTTATGTCGTCGTCTATGGTCGTTATAGCCTAAGAGCCCAGGACGGCCAGACCTTCGTCATTTTGTAAAGGCTGAAAATTTTTCTGTACATGTCCCCTATACAGGTAAGAACGACCAGCGACTATAGAGTTTGGGTTGTGGTTACTTGGGCAGTTAACAGGCACTAAAGGTGCATAAAATAGGACCTTAAATTCGTTAAAGCTCAATTTTTTTAGATTTTCTTCGGGATAACTTTAAAAATCTCGTCATCCATTGCCGGACACTTCTGACTGTTGCTACCCCCTGCCAGACATCCCTAAACTTTAATAAATTATCATTATACTTTCGTTATAGTATAAAAGCTAAATTTTATATATGTTATTTGGGGACCTATAAAAAAATGTTACCCCAATAGCCGGACAGTTTTAATGGTTTTTACATCTTGCCAGACACATTAAAAGTCCGCTGTAGGTGCGAGCGCGAGTGCTTAGTCGATAACGATCTTTATAAAAAATTATTTTATTATTGTACCTTTCGTAGATAAGGTAGAATGGACGCTACACAATACGTTGTAGTATATGGAATATAAATATAGTTGATTTTGCAATTAATTAATAAAAAATAGGAGACAAAAACTTTCCTATTTTAGGCACGCCAGCAAAACACACATTTAAGATAACATGAAAATCGATTAGATAGTTTTGGAGTTCATTGTGAGCAACAACGTGATACGAGAATTATATATATGTATAATGGTAGAGACGCCTCATAGCATACACTGTAGCTGCCCTAGCGCCGCACTGTGGCGGGTTTTTGAACTTTAATTTACTAACGTACACTTGGACACGTTTTCAACTACTCCCCCATATATTGATGACTAGCTGATACCCGCGACTTCGTACGCGTTGCTTGATATATTAACAAAGTTTTCGTCATGAGGCAGAGGTAGAAGAGACGCTTGCCCCACTTCTCCGCAGCAAGAAAACAAATACGTTGTGCTGGTAAAAATCGTTGTTTCTTAAAACTTTAATAACTTTATATTAAATGAAGATATCGCAATATTTTTTTAGATAAGGGCCAAGTGTCTAGGAAATAAAACTTAGAAAATTTAATTGAAATCTATCCAGTAGTTTTGCCGCGATGTGCGTACAAATGCAGATCTTTATTATTTTATTAATATAAATTTTCCTTGCCTCTACCGTCCATAATCGATACGTATCGCTATAGATATACGAAACTGTTAGATTACGATTTACACTGTCAGATCATTTTCTACATAGATAAAGCCAAATTTATTCCAATTGAATTGAAATTGAACACACATAAAACCGTATATTTTAACTAGTATACCCGTAAATTTAAGAAAGCATTTTGTGGCATGTGACTTATTACGTGGAGGGATTAACTTAAGTTTGTTGGTTTCCCTCTCATACACGCCTGAACGAGCCTGATTAAGCAATAGAATTTTGGGGACATAATGCTATTCTTTACCTATATCTATTGCTTTATTTCCTGTTAAGAGAGAAGGGTAATAAGTAGAGATAGCATGTATTAACTTTTTCTTATGATTTAAATTCGACCTTCTGAGAAATTTAATATTAACTATTAAATAGATATTTAACCGTGCAGGAGCGGAGAAAGAATACTGACCTGATGCGACCGGAGTCAGCATCTAGTAAAAGGCGACTAAACAACCCAAGCTAGTTATTTTTTAAATATGCTGCCTTAATAACCTTGTGTTGTGTTCCGGCATAAATGACCAGGTTCTAATACCATTACACGGTTAGCAGCGTGTTAGCGATGCCCCTGGCGTTGCAAAACAGCCATAGACGACAGTAACTGCTAAATTCTAAGTGGACCATCAAGCCTGTCTGCTGACTTATAGGAATAAAAAAGAAGAATGTAAGCATGGAAATACTAAAGTAATCACAAAAAAGCACTTACACATTTCTGACTTCGATATTATATTGTTGCACCATTATTACTTTGCATTTTATATAAAACTATTAAGATATAAACACTAGTTAAGCAATTAATTGAATTCTTCTTAATAAAAATATATACCTCAAAATATAATATTAAATAAAATTACATATTTAATGTGTGTTTGCTTTAAATTTTACAATATCTTCATTTTATTCCTTGTACCTACGAATTGAATTCCGAATATCGATTATCTAGCGAAGAGATAAAAAACGAGCGATAAAGACGAGTTTCAGTAGCAAAAAGTAATTAAAAATATAATCGAGAAGAGTATGTTCAATAATAAATTCAAATAAAACATTGTGAAATAAATTGTGAGTATTCCTAAAATATTTGTGGATTACTATTAAATGCGCCATATTAAAACATGTATTCTGTTAAATACATATAGAATAATGTAATAGATCCAGTTTATTACATTGATCATCTAACATGCCTATGTATGATACTGTAGTGACGTTTGTAACTCGATATTATGAATGACAAACGCTTTATACAGGTATCTAGGATACATGTTCTCGACGAACTCCGTGGCGTGAAAGCTAATGTGCGACAGAACGCCTGCGGAGGTCCCCGGTTTGAATCCCATGTCTTTAATCGATTCTTAAGACACCACACACAGACGCAAACACAAGAACCGAGGAGGTTTTATTATAGTCATCATCATCCCAGCGTGTTTTGAGGTTTTATTATAGTATAGCATTATAATCGTCCAAATATTTCAAGTCTCTAAAATTCGGATTTTGAAACTTAAATTTAATTTAACAATGAAAAAAGGTGTATAAAATTTCAAACTGTGTAAATTTTAAAATGCATGTTTTTTATTGCTATAGGACAGCAGACAGGCTGACTGACTTCCCACTTGGAAGTTAGCAGTTACAACGGTACGGCAACGGCCTATAAGCACAAAGTAGATTGTTCTTTAGGTGTTCTCTAGGTACTGAATTTGGTTACTTATACCGGAACATAACACAAGGTTATTATGGCGGCATATTTCAAAATCAGGGGTGGTTGCATATAGACGGGCATGTAGCCCTACCATCTAGCTTGGGTTTTTAGTCGCGTTCTGGTCCAGGCCGACCCCGGCCGCAGAGGTCAGTATTCTTTCTCCGCCCTTCTACTGATAAGAATATATTGCCATATGAATAATAAAAGTAGCCTATGTCCTTCTCCAATCTATGACTACACCGAAATTCATCAAAATTGGTTAAGCGGTTTAGGCGTGAAAGCGTAACAAACAAACAAACTCACTTTCGCATTTATAGTATTAGGGTATGAGTTAGGATATAATACTCATTAATCTCAAGTAATAAAATATATAGACAAAAAATAGCTTTTTGCACTTCTCCTCCAAATAAACTTTAACTGTACCAAATTTCATACTCCTCCGTCCGCGCAATTTTCGTAAAAAGAGGTACAACATTTTCGCTTCACGTATTAATATATACTCGTAGATAAATAGTATCAATTGTCTAATACTTAAAACAAGTGCTATACTGCTTAGTTTACCGGATAGCGTTGTGTGAATTGTCGCCATAATATGTTTATTAAAAAAATTATATAACACGCTATTTTGCACATAAACCAATTTTCAATAATAATTTTACTGCATATACATTTATTGCATAAAAATCATCATACAGGATTTTAGTTATCCAAATCTATTTATTGTTTTAATAACTAAAGTTTATATAATTTTAATCTAATCAGGTCCATAATATAATTATATACAAACATATATTAAATGCAAATATTTGATAACAGTTGCCAAAGAAAGAAAAATTAATATGGATTTTGTGCAGCAGTTGTATAAAACTCAGGTATTTTAGCCCAAGTTTAAAAAAGTTTTTGACTTCAGCATTTAGATGTAATATCTAAAGTCGACAGGTTCGATGTTTTTGACTATATGCACAGCTGAGACAGTTTTTCTCGCCTACCGACTGTGAAGAAAATTACCGTGTGGAAACATACATAGGAATATCACTGGTCTCCACCTTGGTCAAGCGTGACGGATATACATTCTGTTCCTTCTAGAAGGAGTCCCGAGCTCAGCAGTGCAACCTTATGGCGTGTACATTTATAATAATAAATAAATAAATATACTGCAACAATTCACGCAGAGCGCTTGTTTTGGGTACTAGACAGCTTACTATTTATATATATATATTTTTTGAAAATGTTGACTTTTGTAAGATATACAATTATATATAACATTCAGACATAGGATGCAAATTGAACACGTGAACGCAGAAGACGTTCCGACGTGCGAAAGCCGTTGTACCACGCAGGCCTTCGCAATAACAAACGATTTCCTAGTATGTACCAGGGTTAACTGACATTAATAATATATATTTTTTTACATTATCTCTATTGCTGCCCAGTCATATCATTCCTATAGTGTTGTTTACAACACTAGTACCTACTTATCAATTTGTCGTCTCTTAAGACGACAAATAGATAAATACTATTCAGAAGGCAACAAATAAAGGAATCGTGTCTTTCTTTTGTTGTCAGGAGTCAAATTAAAAACTACTTTTATTTTATGGGCAAATAACATTACATTTGAAATAAACCATCGAACTTGCCTTTTGAGCTATATTTTTACAAACATAGGTCAAAAGGCAGATTTCCCTGGATAAGAATGAAAAGATCCAATCAAAAAGCGGTGTTAGTGACATCTATTTTCTTTTTGAAGTGAAACTTATTTGGCACTTTTTTGACTTCAAAATTTGATGAAGCAAAGAACCGATCAAAAAACTAAAAAGAGACACACATATATTTATATATAAGATTTAGCCTGCGAGATAATGAGATATAATACAAGTAGTGTTTGCTATAACCTTCGTCTCCACTTAGCTCGGGCTTAGTTTTTAAACACTCAAATATGAAATGTAATCTACTTTTCTAAAGATATATTTCTAGTGTATGTGAATTGCACACACACACACACACACACTTTTATATGTTTACTTATCCTTTTGTTCTTTTTTATTACAAAACGTAATTATTACAGGAAGAAACATGCCATGAGACACTGATTTACCCTATATTAATAATTATTAGATGACCGTTGTTAGGGATGCAACTAGAATGAAAAAATTAAAGAACTATAAATGTTTAATATAGCAACACGATAGATACTGGATGCTCAAAAAATAATTGAATCTCAATATTACCAATTAAGGGCAATTCGTCAATGATTTCGATTAATCAAGCGTGGCCTACGAGATACAAAGATACAAAACAATTAACTCCCTATGAAATGTTTGTTTAAATCAAACAATATTTCAATTAAATTAATAAAATTCATAGACAATATACAAGGTCCCTGGGCCAACGGAGAGCGGAATTTTTTTTTTGGCTATTAATGTCGTTTTAACATATTTTCCTATAATTTGTCTGTGTATTAGCTAGTTTAAGAACTGACATACAATACACTTATTTATTATAATCATCGATTACCTGTTACAAATAATTGAATTTTGTCGATTGATATTCCTCAAAATTTAAACATTTGATTAGCTGCTAAAGTGATGTCAAAAATAAAGAATATAATATTTGTCAGCCTGGTTGTCATTTATTATTTCATTGCCCTTTTTTGAGTATATATTATTTTTCAATAGTTTTTTATGAAGATAAATTTTATTAACTTAATTCTTCTAGTCTTAGTAATTTAATATGAGTATTTAACCCCAAGCTTCAATCGCTTAGCGATTCTTAAAGCCATCATTGGCTTACCCAACACGTGGTTGTAAAACGTGGCCAGCTAGATTGGTACGAGTATGAATTGGTGTTTAATGACATGAAAATACTAAGTTAGTGTAACGTTAAACGATGATATCCTATCTTACTACAAAATTAAGGGATTCTGAACGTTAAATATTATGAAAATATACAATATTACCAATTAAGGGCTTTATACTTCAATAAGATGCTAAATGAAGAAACTATGCCCTTAAAATGGCGCTTGTCGTATTTGGTACTAGTGTTTAAGCAAAAAGGGGATATCCAAAATTGCAATAACTATCGAGGTATAAAGCTACTATCTCATACTATGAAAGCATGGGAGAAGTGATTGAAGGCAAACTACGTAAGGAAACCATCATATCATCACCCCAGTTTGAGTGTATGTCAGAACAGAGCACCAGTGATGCAATTTTTACAATCCGGCAATTAATGGTGAAGTACAGAGAGGTACATAAAAACATACATATGTCACTTGTGGACTTAGAAAAGGCGTATGACCGGATCCCTAGGAAAGTTCGCAAATCCCAAGTGCGCACTCTCTGTAAAGGTAGGTTCGCATCAGGGTTCAGGCTTATGCCCATACCTTTTCCTGTAAGTTATTGACTCCTTAAACGCAACATTACAAGAGGAGGCGCCATGGTGTATGCTTTTTGCAGACGATATTGTTGTCGTGGACGAGGATGAATTTGAGCTTATGAATAGACTGGAGAAGTGGAGGCGGACTCTAGAGGAGGTTGGATTAATAAGTAGATCCAAAACAGAGTATCTGTTCTGTGATTTTGGTGGAACTTCTTGTGCGACACTTGACTTTAGACTCATCCCCTGTACCAACTAGTTCCGAATTCAGATATTTTGGTTCCGTACTGCAGAGTGATGGAGAAATAGGGACAGGTGTTAGGAGAAGATTTATTTTATAATTGTATCTTTATGCGGGATGGCTGAAATTGAGACAAGTAACTGGTGTAAGTTGTGATAAATTTACGCCACTAAAATTAAACGGGCAGATTTATAAATCTGTCATAAGGCCAGTCATGTTATACGATGCTGAATGTTGGGTTACTAAAGTGGAAGACCAGAGGCGTCTCCATTCAGCTGAGATTAGAATGTTGAGATGGATGTGTGGAGTGACAAGAATGGATAAGAAACGAGTATATAAGAGGATTTTTTTTATTGCGGTAGGACAGCAGACAGGCTGACGACCCGCTTAGAATTTAGCATTTACCGTCGCCTATGGGTGTTTGCGACGCCAGTGGCATCACGAACATGCTGCTGTCCCATAAGAGTACAGGAACTTGGGTCACTAATGCCGGAACAAAACACAAGGTTATCATGGCGGCATATTTAACACCAAAGGTGGTCGCCATCCAGATGGGCTTGAGGCCCTACCATGTAGCTAGGGTGGGTTATTTAGTCACCTTTTACGACAGGCCGACCCCGTCCGCAGAGGTTAGTATTCTTTCTCCGACCCTGCACGGATCTCTGATAGTTGCACCGATAAATGATTAATTGAGATGAAAGAGACTGGTATGATATGGGCATGTAATGAGAAGGCACGCAAGACATTACTAGAAGAATGTTGAACTTGAAAATATATGGGTGCAAAAGCAGAGGTAGACCTAAAAACCGATGGAAAGAATGTGTTACGCATGGTATGAGGGTTTGTGAAGTGACAGATGAAGAATGCCAGGATATAATAAAATGGAAGAAAAGGACATATTGTGCCGACCCCAAATGATTGGGACAAGGCCAAGCCAATGATGATGAAATATTATGAAAACATCGTTATGAATAAATAACAAAATAATTAAAACGTTTATAATATTGTTTTATACTAAACTTAAATAAAAATGAATATGTTTACAGTAGTTTCGACTATATTTAGGGCACTGCTCTTTGTAATAACAGAGACGATAGAGAAATTACAATAATACAGTGGCTAAAGCGATAGAGCCTTAGTGTAATGTAATGTCATGGCAGATACTGTGAAGTGAAGTCGTGTTCTGCACCACAATGACGTCGCGGCTCTGACTTCCTTAGTATTATTATTTAATATATTAAAGTTCCTTAATCGTATTTTAATTTTGCGCACAAAGTTATGTGAAAATGGATGAAGCATTCGCTCATATTGACGGGGGCCAAAATAAGAGTTGTAAAAAAGGACTCGTACCTCCTGACGGGGGCTGGGGGTATTTAGTTGCTGTGGGAGTTGGATTTACTTTTGTAAGTACCACTTTTTAAAGTATAACTGAATTTTTATTATGATATTTATATTGTATCGTAAATGGAACAAGGAATCCCGTCAAACACTAAATGGGATCAAAGTCTTTTATAAGAGTGGATTAACATCGTGAATGAAAAAGCGACTTAATCCGGAATTTAAATGTCTATAAACTAGACCAGAGACACCTCATATTCTACACTAGTTTTGTTATACAAAATTTATGGTTAAAATACATCTTATGATATTTTTTCAAATATTTATTTTAAAACTTTACTATAAAACAATCATTCAAAATAATTTTATATTTATTTCTGATATTAATATCTACGTTTGAAACGTTATTTACATTAAATTATATATCGTGTGGACCAAAAATTATTAAATGCGAATATTTTTTTAATTATTCATCAACATAAATTATAGTGTACAAAACAAACTTAGTGTATATCACATGAATATATTTTAAATATATTATAATAATTACAATATTAAATATTTATATATATACTATGTTTGTATTTACTGAATGCTATTTTAGTATTAAACTTTATATGTCCTAAATTAAATAATTTATAAAACATGATTTGTATGTTCCAGACAAAAAACAGCGAAATTTTTAAACATTAATGCGTGATTGAAGTTTATATTAAAATAAAGCATTATCATATAATAGGAAATGTATCGTAATCTGAATGTAATATTTAAGTTACGTAGGTGTGGCTCCATTATAGAGAGCTTTTACATTGGTTACCATCCGCTGAATGGATAATTACAATGGTGTTCACAGCTTGTGTTAAGGAGCTTAGGATTCACAGTGCGTATATTACAGTGTTCACGACGAACGTAAACAAACATAAAGGTATGTGCTAGACGACGGCAATACCGCATCGACGGCCGTATTAGCTATGCGGCGGCAATACCGAATCGACAACCAAACGTGTAAATATTTAGAATTAAGTAAATTATTGCTGTTTACATAATGTTGTAGAATAAACTATGTATTTTTTATGTGTTTTATTCGGGGACGTGTTAGACCTATGTACAATATTATGGGTGCGTAGGGGAATATTATGGCTGGCACGTCCCTTAGAAGATATAATGAATAGATTGTATTAGATTTAATTACTTTGTAATAGTTGTTCCCTCCCAGCAGTAAGTCCCGGACCGATCCCTGGCATTATTATGGGTCAGGTAAGGTCCGGGTAGTTCAACCGGGGCACACGCTCCCGCGAATATGCAAAATTGCAGGTAGGTGTGCGCTCCACGACAATGCGGGTGTAAATGAATAAGGCCCCCCTCGTCCGCGCGCCTTTTATATGACGGCGGTGCGGGGCGAGGTAGGGAGAGAATTACGCGCGGCGAAAAGCCATTAATATAGTTCGGTGTTTACAGACACTATTGAGAGGATAGGCTGCTGGAAGGGAGCAATATAATGAAATACGGATGAATAATGTAAATAGCGATAAGTATAGTATATAAGGAAAATAAAGTTAAGGGGGTGAGGTCGGTCAGGCGCGGTAACAGAGTGGGGATAATTAGGATAAAAAGCGGGTCGAAATGGGGAAAAAGGGCACTTGTGGAGATTACCAGAACTGAACAGGTCGTACTCGGGTATACAGGCTGAACAGGGCGTACGCGGTTATACAGTCAGGACAGGTCGGTCATACAGGTCGGTAGCACTCGTAGGCAAAACAGGTCGTACTCGCCGCCAAGAAAAACCCCCCTCTGGGACCGCCGCCGGCCCGCATCCGCCTGCTGATCATGAAACGTCGTTTTATTGGCACCCTTCCCGCCTAAATTCAACCATACAGTCCACTGCTCTCCCATCGGCAACATCATTTGGTATGCTTCGAGCCGGATCCAGCACCAACATCATTTGGTCTGCTTCGAGCCGGATCCAGCACCAACATCATTTGGTCCTTCGAGCCGGATTCAAGAACTGGAAAATGCCGATTACTAGGAGCCGCAGCGGGAAGGAAAGCCATATCAGCAAAGCCACGGAGAGCGCCACGGAGGAGACCAGCGGGGGGGCGTCCGAGTCAGGTACGGAGACGGCAACCACAGCAACCACAGCAACCGAAACCATAAAATGCATACCGCCCTCCGTGTCCCAGACTCGGACAAAGCCGCCGCCGGTCTTGCGCGAGCTCTTCCGTCGGGAAGGCGTACAGGAACCGCCTACATCTGCGCCGGCAACTAGGGCACAGTCAAGAAAATCCTCGGCGTCCCGTAGACGTATCGCCGAGCTGGAAATTCGGGAAAAATTGGCTGCGCTAAAATTGAAGCAAGTCGAGGCCGCGGTCGAGCTTGAACAAGCCCGGCTGGAAAGGATCCGAGTTGAATCCTCAGATGACGAAGAAATAGAGGAGGATGTGGAAGCACCCAAAAGGAGGGTAGATATGTGGTTCGAGAGAATACCGAAATCTCAAGAACATCCACAACCTTCTGCCGCCGAAGTAACCGCCAAGAATGAAGAAATTATTATGGAAGAACGAGGACAGGCTGCCCGTGTCGACAATATGGCACACGGACAATGGACCCACATGGAGGGCCCACCTGCGCGTTCTAGCGGCATGGATGTCGCTGCGTTGGCGGAAGCAATAACGGAGGTGGCAAGAAATGGATCAAGGCATGCGCGCTTCGCAAACGAGCTACCATACTTCAACGGACAGAGCGGCGAATGGCTCACCTTCCGGGCAGCATTCCAGGAGTCCCGGGGGTGGTTTTCGCCAATGGAAAACACTGCACGCCTGCGTAGAAGCCTCAAAGGGACCGCCTTGGAGGCCGTAAATGCCCTGTTAATCGCACAAACAGGGCCCGACGAAATTATAAAAGCACTAGAGAGACGGTTCGGCAGACCGGACGCGCTCGTGCTGGAAGAAATGGGAAAAATCAAGGCACTACCAAGGATCACCGACAGCCCGCGGGATCTTTGTGTTTTCGCCAACAAAATAGCAAACATAGTGGCCACAGTCGACGTGTTGAAAAAACCGCAGTATCTACACAGCCCGGAGATGTTGCGATCTGCAGTAGAAAAGTTAACGCCGCTTTTGAAAAATAAGTGGTACGATTATGCCACGCTACGAAAAGAAGATGTGCCAGAATTGAAAAAATTCGCCACATTCATTAATGAAGAAGCCGACAAGTGCATCGCCTACGCCCCAGTCGAAGAAAAAACAGAAAAATATCGCCCGAAGAAAAGGGCAGAATATATTAATGTACTCAATAAGAGTGAAAAGGACAGAAGATGCGAGAAGAAAAATGGGTGTGCTATATGCAAATTAGCACACGCCCTACCTGACTGCAAACAGTTTCACAACAGTGATGTGAATAAGCGTTGGGAAATTGTGAAGAAAAGTGGTCTGTGTTTTTTATGCCTGAAAAACAAACACCGACGCACAGATTGCCGCGCCACCCCGTGTGGCAAAGGAAGGTGCTCGCTACGCCACCACCGGCTCCTGCACCACGAGAAAACATTCTTCAAGAAAGCATCAACTGTCGAAGAACCCGAGAGGACCCCGACACCCTCAGGGGAAGTATTGGCGTCCGCGATGGCTCGCAGCGAAAACAACGGGACCCGCCGCGCATATCTAAAGGTGGCACCAGTGTGTGTGTCCGGCCCAAAAGGGCGACGCCACACCTATGCATTGTTAGACGAAGGAAGCACAGTGACCATAATCGACGCCAAGTTAGCTGAGGAACTTGGACTCGAAGGTCGGCGGGACCCTATGAAGATGCAAGGGGTGCAAGGAAGTGAGTCGTCACACGACTACAGTCGACGAGTCACAGCGAAGATAAGGGGCTCTTACGAGAGGGAAGAACACACCTTAAGAGACGCCCGCACCGTGCAGAATATGAGCTTCTTCACGCAAACGATATCCCGGAGAGATGTGCAGGGCTGTGCATATCTCAAGGATATTGAGAATGAGTTAATTTACCAGGAAGCTACGCCGAAAATATTAATTGGTCTAGACAACTGGGAGTTGATAATCTCGAAGGAGGTACGAAGAGGACCACGCGACAAGCCAGTCGCCTCCCGTACCGAGCTGGGCTGGGTGCTACACGGTTGCCGCACCCCGTCTACAAAGCCGGTCGCCTTATGTTCCCACTTAAGCATAAGTGAGGAGGGCGATCCCCTGGAAAAACTTGGAAGGAAAATTGGACCGCGACGAAGAATTGAAGAAAATGTACGAAGAAAGAATGGAAAATTTAACGAAGTCAGGGTAGGCGGAGCGCACACCGAAGCCCCCTACCGGCGGGAGAACATGGTACCTCCCCCACTTCGCCGTAATAAATCCCGACACGGAAAAGATACGGGTGGCACACGACGCCGCCGCCAAGTATCAGGGACGCAGTCTAAACGACATGCTGTTGTCGGGACCCGACCTTCTTCAGTCGCTGCCAGGAGTAATAATGTAATATAAGCAACGCTGTCGCCATCGCCGCTGATAACACCGGCTAAACGCATCATGCAAGATACATGGAAATATAAAACAGAATGGGATGACGTTATACCGGATGAATTACAAACAAGATGGGCGAATTGGTTGAGTGAAGTTAAATCACTGTCGCGACTCCGTGTCCCACGATGTTACGAGCACAGACCCGCGCTGCAGAGGGAGTTACACACCTTTGTGGACGCCAGCGAAGAAGCCTACGCAGCAGCAGTATACATACGCATCAAGACGACGTGTGGTGCCGTAAGTGTCGCGCTGGCGGCGGCGAAAAGCCGCGTGACACCGACGAAATCTGTATCCATCCCACGGCTGGAACTGCAGGCAGCTGTGTTGGGCGCGCGATTAGCCAAGTCGGTACAAGAGGGACACGACTGGGAGCTAACGCGCCGATACTTTTGGAGTGATTCGCGCACCGCCTTAGCATGGATTCGGGCGGAGCCGCGCACTTTCAAGACGTTTGTGGCGCATCGTGTGGCGGAGATCGAAGATATAACGAAAAAGAATGAATGGCATTGGGTCCCCACTGCATCGAACACAGCGGATGATGCTACAAGGAAAACCCCCCGGGATTTCGGCCCTACGCACAGATGGTTCACCGGCCCGGCCTTTTTATACGAAGAGGAAGACAGGTGGCCGACAGAAGGGAGAACCGAGATCCTCAAGACAGGGGAGGAGAAAGAAATAGAAAATGTGTGTCAAATTGTGGGGATGCAACCGACATTAATCATCGACTTCACAAGATATTCTAAATTTGAAAAATTACTGCGAGTTATGGGCAGAGTGTTACAATTCATCGAAATATGTAAACAAAGAACACAAACAGTGGCGGCGGCGGCACGAAAAAGAAGTAAGAAAAACATTATAAAAGATGAAGATTGGAAATTAACGCAGAAAAGATGGAAACAACGTAAAACAATTGAAAAAACGGGCACGAATGAAGATAAGAAGTACAAGATAATGGACGGAAATTTATTTATGCGCGCAGAGCGCCTACTAATATTATTAGCGCAAAAAGACATGTTTACAAGTGAAACTATGTCTAAGGACAGGAGCTTAAATAACTTAGCCCTGTTCAAAGATGAAAATGGAATCCTGCGATTGAAGAGCAGGATAAGTGAGGCCCAGGATATTAGTTTCGACATGGCGAACCCTATTATCCTACAGGGTAAGCACCCGTACACAACTTTGTACATACAACGTGTACATGAAAACCTTCACCACGGAGGAGTAGAAACGGTAGTCAACGAGCTTCGGCAGCGAATATGGATAACGAGGATACGACCCTCAGTCAAGGCAGTGTTGAAGAGGTGTCTTCGCTGCCGGCTTAGGAAGGCGAAGCCGGCCCAGCCATCCACTGGGAGCCTACCGCAGGCGCGCCTGGCTCACCATGCGCGCCCCTTCACCTTTACTGGGCTCGACTATTTCGGCCCGATGGAGGTAACCGTGGGAAGACATCGAGAGAAAAGGTATGTGGCGCTGTTTACGTGTATGACGTCACGGGCCATACACCTGGAGCTCGTGGCGTCTTTGAGCACGGACTCCGCTATAAACGCGCTTCGCAGATTTATTGCGAGGCGAGGCTGCCCCACAGAAATATGGAGTGACAACGCGACGTGTTTCCGTTCGGCCGACCGCGAGCTCGCGGAGGCCTGGCGGACCTTGGAGGAGGCGGCAACCAGCCGTCAGATCGCCTGGCGGTTCTTACCGCCGGCGGCCCCCTTCATGGCAGGCGCTTGGGAGCGCATGGTGCGCTCAGTGAAAGAAGCCCTGAGCGTGACACTCCACGAACAACACCCGAGTAACGAGACGCTCGTCACGCTACTCGCCGAAGTCGAAGCCACCGTCAACTCGCGGCCCCTAACCCATGTGGCCGTGGGTCCCGATGAGCCGCCCGCCATCACGCCGAACCTGGTGCTGCTGGGGCCAAATTGCTTCATGCCAGCCCCCGGCAGCTTCGAAACAAGCGACGCGACGGCACGCGCGCAATGGAGGCGCGCACAGTACCTAGCAGACGTCTTCTGGCGACGCTGGGTGCGGGAGTACCTGCCGCTGCTGCAACACCGGCGGGAGCCCTACGCGAGCGGGGACAGCCCTGCAGTCAA
This sequence comes from Malacosoma neustria, assembly GCA_963693495.1. NCBI lineage: Eukaryota > Metazoa > Arthropoda > Insecta > Lepidoptera > Lasiocampidae > Malacosoma > Malacosoma neustria. The sequence goes on from OY856372.1 coordinate 9,081,169, forward strand.
CGATCTGGTCGTAATCTGCGACCCGAACCTACCACGCAACACATGGCCCCGAGGACGAGTGACGGCGGTCTACCCCGGGAAGGACGGCGAAGTTCGTGTCGTGGACGTGGTGACCAGCAACGGAAGAGTCCTGAGGCGCCCTACGAAGAAAGTCGTCGTGATACCCGTGAAGGAATCGCAGTGCGACGGCGGGAGAAATGTTCACGACGAACGTAAACAAACATAAAGGTATGTGCTAGACGACGGCAATACCGCATCGACGGCCGTATTAGCTATGCGGCGGCAATACCGAATCGACAACCAAACGTGTAAATATTTAGAATTAAGTAAATTATTGCTGTTTACATAATGTTGTAGAATAAACTATGTATTTTTTATGTGTTTTATTCGGGGACGTGTTAGACCTATGTACAATATTATGGGTGCGTAGGGGAATATTATGGCTGGCACGTCCCTTAGAAGATATAATGAATAGATTGTATTAGATTTAATTACTTTGTAATAGTTGTTCCCTCCCAGCAGTAAGTCCCGGACCGATCCCTGGCATTATTATGGGTCAGGTAAGGTCCGGGTAGTTCAACCGGGGCACACGCTCCCGCGAATATGCAAAATTGCAGGTAGGTGTGCGCTCCACGACAATGCGGGTGTAAATGAATAAGGCCCCCCTCGTCCGCGCGCCTTTTATATGACGGCGGTGCGGGGCGAGGTAGGGAGAGAATTACGCGCGGCGAAAAGCCATTAATATAGTTCGGTGTTTACAGACACTATTGAGAGGATAGGCTGCTGGAAGGGAGCAATATAATGAAATACGGATGAATAATGTAAATAGCGATAAGTATAGTATATAAGGAAAATAAAGTTAAGGGGGTGAGGTCGGTCAGGCGCGGTAACAGAGTGGGGATAATTAGGATAAAAAGCGGGTCGAAATGGGGAAAAAGGGCACTTGTGGAGATTACCAGAACTGAACAGGTCGTACTCGGGTATACAGGCTGAACAGGGCGTACGCGGTTATACAGTCAGGACAGGTCGGTCATACAGGTCGGTAGCACTCGTAGGCAAAACAGGTCGTACTCGCCGCCAAGAAAAACCCCCCTCTGGGACCGCCGCCGGCCCGCATCCGCCTGCTGATCATGAAACGTCGTTTTATTGGCACCCTTCCCGCCTAAATTCAACCATACAGTCCACTGCTCTCCCATCGGCAACATCATTTGGTATGCTTCGAGCCGGATCCAGCACCAACATCATTTGGTCTGCTTCGAGCCGGATCCAGCACCAACATACAGCATGAAACTTGTACGCGTCTTAATTTCCTTTTCTTGTATCGATATAAGCAGCATATAAAATAAATTAGACTTCTAGCCTAATTCTAGTAAGTCTAGTCTAATATGCAAGTCAACCGCAGTCGCTCGTCTACTTTGTAAAAGAACAAGCGAAGCAGAATCAGAGGGAAGTTGCCATAGAGTGCTCTCCTCTGTTGCCAACTATAAGGAACAAGTGAGTCCTTTTAGCACAGTATATAAACACGAAAATAAATATAAACGAAAATATACGCAAATATAGGTAAGTGTCGCAAAAAATATACGATTAATTTAATAATAATAACTGGCTCCTTCTCGAGTGAACGAACTCCAAACGTGCTTTTACAAGACGTATTGACAGTTTTCACAAACCAGTGATCTGTGTGTGCCAGTTTCCTCGCGTTGTTTTTGTTCACAATCGCTAAGGGCAATTATAAAATTCATATTAGGCGAGAACTGCTTAAGAGGTGCATGCCAATGTGGGAATCGAATCCAAACCTCTAGTCATACGTACTTCTTACTTATTATACAATTAATTAATGACCCAATAATCAACTAATCCCTCGCTTTTTAATACGCTACTTGATAGGTTTCTTGCTTGGAGCATTTTGAAAGCCGGAGAGTTGATTGAGTTACTGAATGTGCCATTATAAACAGTTTTTATTCTGAGAAAGTCAATATATCTATATTACGAGTTATTATAGATATATTGATTATTATATAATTGTTTATAATTATTTTTAATAATTATTAAATAAATAAATAAACTAGTACATAATTTTTTTTTATATATTTTTTGTCATAGTTTTTGTTTCGCATACCCCTTTTTAAAACTTTTCGTCTTATGTTTATTGACTTAAGTGTTGTAAGCCTTAGAAAACCTACAACTGTTACTAATATGAATAAATCTTGAACATAATATTTTATTTGACTAATTATTAGCCGACAGCCGTGGTACTTCCGAACACCTTTGATATAAGGAATCTCATACCGAGTCTACGTGATCATATACATCTATTTATTTACAAAAAGTGTATCGTCCCAATTGTTTAGTAATCATAAAGTAGACACTCTACTGCTCATTTTAGCTATGTGAAATATCCTAGTTGATGATAATTAATCCGCCAAAATTATCAAAATTCTAATGGAAATATATTATTATATAAAATTTACAAAAGAAAAAGAAGTAAAATTTAAATAAAAAATGGCGTGCTTTTATCCTGAAGTCTGCGAGCAATTTGCAGTATGTCCGATGTTAGTGGCCCCTTGTCCAACAACGTGCTGTGAATATAAACATATGTGCTATCCCTGCTTGCCACGATGTGCTTCGCCGAAGGTTATGTATTGTTGTGAAAAGAAGCCGCGAGTTTCAAGGCTCTAACTTATCAAAAGGAAGATTGCTGTGAACCACCACCTAAATACCTATATGAAGATGGACGCATTGTGCGCAAGCGGCCTGTGTCTGCAATTAAGCGCAACGGAATGCCGGACCAAGAGCATTCTAAGTCGCTCGGCACTGCGAATTTCCTATTTAGAAGCCCTCATGATGTAGTTAACGAATGTGAATTGTGTACGGACCCCGTAAAGGTCGGCGATCCGGCAAAAATGTCACCCTGTACACCCAAACTGACACTCGGATGTTGTTTACTCAAGAAGAAACCAATAAAAGTGTTACTTGAGGATATATTAGATGATTGACAACAAAATTACGTGTCCTACTTTCAATATGAGACGAGAAAAATAATTTAAACGAAAAGTTTGACAGATTTTTCCCCAAAAAGGCATTAACGTCAGGTAGGCGGCCGGTTGTAAAAACTAAGCCACAACTATTACAACATGTAACATGTTGTGCCGACCCCATATAACGTGGGATAAGGGCAGGAGGAAGAGGAAGAAGAAATATCCTAGTTTATTTATTTAGTAAAGTCTAATCAGTCAAACAGCGCTATGACGTGAACTATGGATCCGCAAAACTAAATGTCATAATGAGATATCCTTAAATATCATTTATGTAAGAAATCTAGTCATAACTAATATTGTATATTATTTTACAGGCGGACTTAACATGATTGTGGCTAGTTAAAATAGATTATTTCAAAAAATCCATTACGATCACTTATATTAAAAAAGCTGAAAAGCAAAAAATAATAAACCTTCTTTTTTAACCGACGAAAAAACGGAGGAGTTTCTCAATTCGACGCTTATATATATTTTTTATGTATGACCATGCATAACTTTTTACAGAGTAGTTCGATTTAAAAATATGCGTTACATACGTTTACAATTGATTTTGGTAAGACAATCATATCTATAGTAGGTAAAATCTTTTATCGGAGGACTTTTTTTAATAAACATAGAGGGAGTTTGATAGTAGCGTTAGTGATGGAAAAAGTAACAGACCAGCGAAGTATAGCAATATAATGCGAATAGATAAATTTGAACTTTAGAATAAATAATACGAACTGCCAAAATACAAATACTATATTACTTTTTAATTACAGCTGTCAGTAAAATAACATAATCAAGAACTTCTGTATCAATTTTTGACACATTTCTAATGCGCTGTGGCCTCAAAAAAGGGGAAAATAGAAACAAACTTACAGTGAATATGATCACTATACAAAAAACGATTAGCTCATCAATTAACGTCATTTTTCATTAGGTTTTTTTCCGTAATTTATTCAAGGAAGTGTTTAGTGACTATAATAGCATAACAATATTTATTGCGTAGTGTGAATAAACCCTTAATCTAAATTACTCCGTGTCACACAAAACAATTGGTTATTGATGTTTTATTATTAATAGCTTTAGTAAGGACGAAAGGATTACTTTCATTAGATTACATGTGATAAAGTAGTTCCTGTACTATTATATATTTTTCTTACTTTACAATCATCTTATCATTTGACAAACAACTTCTTATATAGCTGCTGCGTAATACGTGATTTAAATAGTTGTAATGTTTGTTATTGAGTTATTGGTTTACAATGCCACATGTCAACCCACATGCTAGCGACACCGGATGGAGTATATTAGTTTCATTTTCCGGAAACTAAACACCTTCCGTGAAAGTAATACTAAAGTATTACTTATAATACTCTTTGAATACCAAATACCGTCATTATGTAAAAGAGCGTTTTGAGTTTGTTCAGGAAAGTAGTTCAAGGTTGTTGACATCAACTCACTGTTAAAAGAACACTATCTTCCTTTATAATTTATCTTATGCATGTACCTAAAATATTTACAAATTACATATATTGCGCCTATGTACAATATAATATGTAATTTGTTTTAAATTTCTCTTATGTATTTTATGTAGTTAATCTTATCTATTTTATGGGATGCTGAAGACCGTGCGAAGTGAAGTAGAAAAAGTTGGAAAGCGGACCCCGGACAGTCCGGGCACTGAAACGAAAGTTTGGATTGCAACCGGGATACAACGCTGGGATGCTGATAATGATAAATCTTATCTATTTGATGTAGTTTATTTTCCCTTTATTTATGTAACTGATTCGCACAGTGACCGAACAATTCCTGATCATATTGATTATAATGAATATGATAAAAAGGACAACCGTCTTATTAATAATTATTAAGTTGTCTGAAAGAAATCACTATTAGTAATAAGATCGCCTATTGTACATTTGTTTAGTTTAAATAGCTATTCTATTTTTTGCGTGCTATAAATAATATTCTATTCTATTACTTAAATACTGGAACAGGAGTATTTATTATTCTAAAGCGTTATAGTAAAAAAATAATATTGCATGTTATTATTATTTTGTAAGGTGTTTGTTACCTATGTAAAAGGTGTGATTTACGAATGCAAAAGACAATCCCTATTACAGAAGCTTTATGACTCACATGTCCCTATGCGAAGAATAAAAATTAAGCATCTCCCCGCACAGGAATCTCATCCATATTTAAACTAGAGCTAAGGTCAGATATAAGTTAAAGCCAACGGAAGATAATAAATTGGCATTAAAATATGCTCGTAACCGTTGTAATAGAGTATGTAGATATGTCGTACATTCATGTATTCGGTATATGCATGACTCAGTTGAAAATGATAATCCATCTAAAGTGTGGAAGTTCTTAAAATCACTAGGAGTTGGCAAGCGAGTACAAAATTCAATTCCTAGCAACTTCAATCTTGATAAGCTGAATGAGCATTTCACGTCTAACATTTACTTTGACTCAGCTATGAAGTCAAATACTCTTAAAAATCTGTCACCTGTCTCAACTCCTTCAAGGCTTCAGGTTATTTAAATTGTATGTATTTCTTTAACAACAAGCATATTTAATTTTAAAACAAGGGCCTAATCGTTTAGCGCCCTGTTATACTGGTAGGCCTTGAGCTTTCAACTTATGCATTATAAATAGGCTTAACTACTATTTTTTTTTGGACATTGATTCAAATAATTAATATTCGAATAATTAATATTTGAATAAGTAGTATTTTATTATGAAGTAATTCTTCCAAAATTTTGTATCCGTGCAAGGGCCAACTGCTCTATAGATGTGCCGCCATGATGCCACCTTGTGTTGTGTTCCGGTGTTAGTAACCCAAGTTCCATTGCTGACAGCGGCATGTCCGTGGTGCTCCTACCGTCGGAAACATCCAATGGCGATGGTAACTGCTTACAATTAAGTAGGTCGTCAGCCTGTCTGCTGGAATGGAAAATATTACCTAATATGGTTGGCTATGTCATTACAGGCAATTATAAAAAGGCATATTAAAAGGTCATAAGAGGCTATAAATTGATGAAGTCTACTTCTTAGGAGATGGTGTTTACAATTGTAAGAAATTACATTGTAAGAAAACAAAATGTTGGAAATATATTATATATATGCCTATATTATATTTACATAATACAATATTTTATTAAAAGTTGACCACTCCGGTCGATCACTAAAAAAAATAATTGTATGCTTGAATCAGCAGTGGACCACCCCACCAGCTTGACTTTATATGCGTATATCAAATACTACGGTTACTTTAATTAATCCCAAACAAATAGCAAAACCAAAACATTTAATATCAACCAGGTCAGTAAGTTGCTAATTTAACTTTAAAGTTTTGCAATTTTATAAAAAATGTTAAGACGAAACCAATAATACTTTTACATGGTGTCACTCGACAAACAACTGACGGTCGTTGGGAATATTATAGAAACAGAGAATGTACAGTTTGCACGATTCAATGACTGGATGGTAGCACCGACTATTTAATTTGAAATTAGTTTAAAAACATACCATGAAGACTTATTTTATCGGTTTTTGTGCCTAAGTGGTCAACTACAGGCACATGGTTTATTACTAGTGATTTTACCTTAAATTTTTGATAAAATAAACTGGTCGTCATCCAGACGGGCTTGGGGCCCTACCACGTTGCTAGGGTGGGTGGTTTTGTCGCCTTTTACGACAGGCCGACCCCGGCCGCAGAGGTCAGTATTCTTTCTCCGCCCCTGCATAGATAAGAGAAAGAGAATAACTAGAAATAAGGACGATATTTATTCACAAATCTAGTATCGTCGAGTTGTAACTGGATCATTTTTATACGAGTTTATGTATGATGTCCCCAACGTGTTTCATTGTAAAAAAACTAGACTTGTTATTTCTTATTTGAAACTTGATTAACTTGTATTGTGACAAGTCACATATTATTTTCTGTCAACATTTCTCTTAAATTTTTTAGACCTTTTATTTTTTCTGCATTGAAACATTCCTGTACTATTGATTTTATTATATTATACTAGCTGACCCGGCAAACGTTGTTCTGCCATATAAATAATAAAATGTCAAAAAATTTAAAAAAAATTTTTGGTGGTGGGTCACCCCTAACATTTAGGGGGATGAAAAATAGATGTTGGCCGATTCTCATAGATACCGGATAAGCACAAAAAATTTCATCAAAATCGGTCAAGTCGTTTCGGAGGAGTATGGCAACGAAAACTGTGACACGAGAATTTTATATATTAGATATGTACCATAAATTATAACTTTGTGTAACTTCGATACTGGCAAAGTCGATGCTAGAGGTATTGGAGCCATAACCATAAGAACTGAATGTATTATAAATTTATATCAAAGATTACGATTATCATTGATGCAATTCAGGGCCATTTTGGTTTTACATTTTATAGACTTTTTAAATATTATGGATATTATTTTACTATAAATAATAATTGAAAATATGTGCCGTGTGGTCCCGGCCGAAGAAAGAATAGGGCCACCCCAAATCATCCCAAGGGAGTCGTAAAAGCCGACTGATGGGTCACTCCCTCTGTCAGCTTGCATGCGGCGAGGGAAGAACACCTCTAGGTTTCCCTTTAGAGGTTGGGAGGTCGGACGGCAGTCGCTCCCGTAAAAACCAAAACAAGCCAAATAAAACATGGGTAGAACAAGGAAAGGATGTGTCACGGATAGGGCGTCGCCGCAAAACGACGCGCAGGAACTTCGCCCGACTCCTGTGACAAGTGGACTAGGGCTGCCGTGCGGTGGGCGAGCACGGCTAAAGACACTAGCCCCATCCAAAAGGAAACTCCGCTTCGCAACGTGGAATATTGGCACGCTAACCGGACGCGCGAGAGAGTTGGCCGATGTGCTCTCCAGGCGGAGGGTGGCCGTGGCGTTCCTGCAGGAGACTCGGTGGAAGGCCAGCAGATCCCGGTTCATTGGGAATGGCTACAAGCTGATCTACACAGGTGCACCTGGTGGGGAGAATGGGGTTGCCATAGTGCTCTCAGAGGAGTTCCAGAACGACATTTTGGAAGTGAAACGTCATAGCGACCGGCTTATGGTCGTTAGGGTGCTTATCGATGGGGTAGTTACCCACTTGATAAGTGCCTATGCGCCACAGGCTGGTTGTGACGACGCCGATAAAATAGCGTTTTGGAATCAACTCGGAGAAGTGCTCCGTGGAATCCCATTATCACAGGGGATCGTTTTGGGGGGTGATCTGAACGGTCATGTGGGTGATGAATGTGGGGAATTTGAGCGTGTTCACGGTGGATTTGGGTACGGTAGCCGCAACGCGGAAGGGGAGGACATCCTCAATGCGTGTGCGGCTGCCGACCTTGCCATCGTGAACACGTATTTCAAAAAGAGACCCGAGCATCTCATCACCTACAAGAGCGGGAGGAATGCTACCCAAATCGACTTCCTACTCACTAGGAGACACCACATCAGCAAAGTAGCCAACTGCAAGGTCATACCCGGTGAGAGTCTCACTGCACAACACCGTCTTCTTGTCATGGACCTCTGCGTGAAGCCCAAAGGAAAATGTGTCGACCGCCTTCAACGCCGAATCAGGTGGTGGCTGCTTGATGAAGTCAAGTCCCAGGAGTTCGCCTCTGCCATCGGCGACAAGTGCGCCGGAGGTGAGGGCGAACCGGTTCAATCTTACTGGGACAGGATTCAGGCGGCTATCCTTGGGTCGGCGAGAGAGGTGCTTGGCGTGTCTAAGGGCGGACGCAAGTGTGACAAGGAGACTTGGTGGTGGAACGACTCAGTCCAGAAGGAGACCAGGGCGAAAAAAGCCCTCTTTAAGAAGTGGCAAGCGTCCGGATCTCCTGAAGATCGCGACGCATACAGAGATGCCAAACGCGCCACCAAGAAAGCTGTAGCCAGAGCCAGACGAGACCACTTACAACCACTTTACGATAAGTTGGACTCGTCTGAGGGGCAGAAGCTCATATATAAGTTGGCGCGCTCCAGGGTCAAAGCGGCACAGGATATCTCCAAGTGCCGCTGTGTAAAAGACCCCGGGGGCAACTTGTTATGCGAGGACCTCGCGGTGAAGGAGAGATGGCGCTCATATTTCCACGAGCTGCTGAACAAGCAGCATAAAGAGGTGCAGCTGCCAGATCTTCCTCCGAACCAAGGACTAGTGCCACTGATAACGCCTGCAGAGGTCCAGAATTGCCTTCGCCGCATGAAGAATCGGAAAGCTGTTGGATCCGATGGAGTCCCCATCGAAGCCTGGAAGGCGATGGGCTCTCGTGGTGTGGGCACTTTAACCGACCTTTTTAACCGGACACTCCTCACCGGTACGATCCCGAACCAATGGAGGCTGAGTATCATTACTCCAGTCTTCAAAGGCAAGGGATCGGTGCAGGAGTGCGGTAACTACCGCGGTATAAAGGTCATGTCCCACACCATGAAACTCTTCGAGAGGGTTATCGACTCTCGGATTCGACAGGAGTGCACTGTCTCGGAGTGTCAATATGGGTTTCGCCCTGGTCACGGGACAATGGACCCTGTTTTTGCCCTAAGGACTGTCGCGGAGAAATACAGGGCGAAGAAAACGCCTCTGCATTGCCTGTTTCTCGACTTGCAGAAGGCCTTCGACTGTATTCCTCGCGCGATAATCTGGTGGGCATTGCGGTCCAAAGGGATTCCAGAGGCCTATATTGAGATCATCCGAGACATGTACCGTGACTCCGATTCCGTAGTTCGGACCGCTGTTGGCGACACAAAACCTTTCGCCATCACCGTCGGGGTGCACCAAGGATCCGTCCTTAGTCCGTTTCTGTTTAGCGTGGTATTAGACGTATTGTCAGACAGCATCAGATGCTCACATGAGCAGCCCCCGTGGCTGCTTATGTATGCTGATGATATCGCGCTGGCAGACTCGGACAGGGGTAGGCTGGTGCGACGTGTGAAGGCGTGGAAGGAGTCGCTTGAGAACGGTGGTCTGAAGCTCAATGTGGCGAAGACCGAGTACTTGGCCTGTAACTCCACAGATCCCACACCCGTACGCATAGACGGCAACACGGTCGAGCGCACGGACCATGTGAAATACCTGGGATCTGTGTTTCATGCGTCTGGTGACATCGATTGCGACGTCAAGGCACGCATTGCTGCCGCGTGGGCCAAATGGCGTGAGGTAACTGGTGTCATTTGTGACCCCAAGATGCCGGTAAAGTTGAAGGGACAGGTCTATAAGACCATCATTAGGCCTGTCCTTTTATACGGCTGTGAAGCGTGGCCGGTGTTAGAGCGACACAAGCAAGAACTGCGTGTCACGGAGATGAATATGCTGCGGTGGATGTGTGGAGTGACGCGGAAGGACCGCGTTAGGAACTCCCGCATTCGCGGTAGTCTTCATGTCCGTGACATTGCAGATAAATTGCAGGAGTGTCGGCTCCGTTGGTATGGCCATGTTTTACGGCAACCGGGTGCTTACGTGGGAAACAAATGTCTGGCCATGCCGCCTCCGCCGGGCCCCGGCAGGAGGGGTAGACCCAAAAAGTGCTGGCTTGACGTCGTAAAGGGTGATATGCGTGCCAATGGGCTCACTACCAGGGATGCTGAAGATCGCGCGAAGTGGAGTAGAAAAAGTCGGAAAGCGGACCCCGGGCACCGAAACGAAAGTTTGGGTGGCAACCGGGACTAACGCTAGGATGATGATGATGAATAATTGAAAATATATTTTAACAACATGTTCAATTTTTATTTCGATTTTAATTTATATACATAACTTGAAAATTTTTTTCTATTAATTACAGATGTTTGGATTTGGTTCCTCAAATGCATTTGGTATTCTTTTCAACGACTTTTTCATCGAACAAGGAAGCACAAGCGGGTTGCCTCTCGTTATTGGAGTGTACAATGGAGCGCTTTCGATAGCAGGTAAGAAATTACTAAATAATATACTGTAACAATTCACAAATCACCATTTAGACTCCAAGTAAGAAGCAGAGCGCTTGTTTTATGCGTAGTAGACAATTGATCTAGTTATATACATTTTCATAAATTTTGTCCAAGTAGTTTTAGCCTACCTCAACTATCAGCGTTGGACCTTGCTAAAGATAATAGGGTCTTGTACTAGGTTTTATATCCGGAGTTGAGCATACCAAAGTAATTTTCGTCCCAATTATTACCTTTATTTCCTTCGTGGGCGAGCGAACAATGACTCCACACGGCTACTATTGGGTCTTTTTCCCCATACTCTAGAGGAGGTTGAGACGTCAAGGCGGACATTTTTGCCCCTTTATCCCGATATGAACTCGGGGGGCGACTTGCTCCTCCGGTCGCCGAAGCAACGCCTATGTGAACGCCATGCCACGAAAGAAGTAGACACGGAAGGAAAAGTCAATAGAATTGCTGTTTGATCATATTCAACAGAGGATCCCCTATTAAAAGTTAGGATTCAGTTCTCTTAAATAATTCTTATCAATAGGTGGTATTCAAACTGCAATTTTGAGTTTTAACAATGTGCTATTGATTATGGAGTACTTTTGGGAGATAGTCATACAATCGCTAGGAAACTTGACCTGGAAGGTTTACGTATATGCATTTACCACGACCGAGTAAGACCGAGTACTTGGCCTGTAACTCCACAGATCCCACCCCCGTACGCATAGGCGGCGACACGGTCGAGGGCACGGACCAAATGAAATACCTGGGATCTGTGTTTCATGCGTCTGGTGACATCGATTGCGACGTCAAAGCACGCATTGCTGCCGCGTGGGCCAAGAAGTAACTGGTGTCATTTGTGACCCCAAGATGCCGGTCTTTACCGGCACTTTGAAGGGACAGTTCTATAAGACCATCATTAGGCCTGTCCTTTTATACGGCTGTGAAGTGTGGCCGGTGTTGGAGCGGCACAAGCAGGAGCTGCGTGTCACGGAGATGAATATACTGCGGTGGATGTGTGGAGTGACGCGGAAGGACCGCGTTAGAAACTCCCGCATTCGCGGCAGCCTTCATGTCCGTGACATTGCGGATAAATTGCAGGAGTGTCGGCTCCGATGGTACGGACACGTTTTACGGCAACCGGATGCTTACGTGGGAAACAAATGTCTGGCCGCTTCCGCCAGGCCCTCCTAGGAGGGGTAGACCCAAAAAGGGCTGGCTTGACGTCGTAAAGGGTGATATGCGTGCCAATGGGCTCACTACCAGGGATGCTGAAGACCGTGCGAAGTGGAGAAGAAAAAGTCGGAAAGCGGACCCCGGGCGCCGCAGCGAGAGTTTGGGCTGCAACCGGGATGAACGCTGAGATGATGATGATGATTTACCACTTCGAAAGATGTACATTATACTTATAGCAAATATGTTGATAATTTTGATTATTGTACGTGTGATAACAATATCAAGTTATTTTACAATACATTTACTATCTGCTTTATTGGTCTATGCACTAAAACAATAAAAAGCATGATAATGATGACCTGTGTGGTCGGTTTGTTAAAGGTCATTGCCACTAAGACTTTAAAATTTACGGGACTTTTACTGGCAAAGAAAATTTGATAACCATGTTTCCGTTCGGTTTAATTTCAGTGATTTAGTGTTAGTTCCAGAAATTTCATTTGTATAAGGAATTTTTTAAGCTGTTTGTATGATCTTTTTTTTTATTGCTGTAGGACAGCAGACAGGCTGACGACCCGCTTAGAATTTGGCAGTTACCGTCGCCTATGGGTGTTTGCAACGCCAGTGGTATCGCTAACACGCTGCTGTCGCATAAGGGTACAGGAACTTGGGTCACTGACGCCGGAACACAACACATGGTTATTATGGCGGCATACTTAGAAGGGCTTGGGGTCCTACCACGTGGCTAGGGTGGGTTGTTTTGTCACCTTTTACGACAGGCCAACCCCGGCCGCAGAGGTTAGTATCTTTCTCCGCCTCTGCACGGATAGAATGATTTAGCAATGGTTAAAAGTATTAAATTTTAATATTATACCTACCGCAAAATAGAATGGTTAGTTTTATCGACATAATTTGATATGTATATTTAATTATATATATTTCAAATACAGCTTGCATCAAATCCGGTTTTTATTTTTTATCTTATGTAATTTTACTGTATTTATAAATTTCTTTTTTCTACAAAATGTAAATGACTGGCTGACAGCAGATGACAAAACTATAAGTTCATGCTATTTATAATTCATACTTTTATAAATGTTTCAAATGATTAAAAATTACATATTTATTCAATAATTGCAACTGTTATATATTTTATTTTATAGTTTATTTGATTTTTATGGATTATCTTGGATTGTCATTATTTAATTTAAATTTTTGTATTTATAATCCAACCATCACATATTAAGATAGGAAAAATATTTTGAGTTCATTGATGTATTATAAAATTTTATTTAAAACAATTGGACTTAATATTTTCAATTGCTAGATAGACTGTTTCTGAAATGAAATTCCTCGAGTTATAAATATCTGTTCTCAATTATCTACAAATGGATTAATGAAAATAAATGGGAAAGGATGCCGCTACGAGAGGTCTATGGCTATGTTATTTGATTCGTCTATTAATAAACTCGGTTGTTACTAGGCCATCATTTATTATGCATTTAATAACAAAAAATGTGGCAGTCCTTTTTATATGGCATATTTTGTTGTAGTATGTCCTTAGTTTTAGTCAACTGTCTACACGCTTAGTTCCCAAAGTGATCCAGGAGTCCACGGGAGATTCGACGGGAGTCAACGTTGGCGTGACCAAAAAATGGGGGTTCATGTTAATTTCCATAGTAAGATCTAATCTACAAATGATTTGTCGGGTTTTGGGAATATGAAAGAAATGTAGCTGCAGGGGTTCCATCTGAACCAGCTAAATTTTGGAAGTGGTTTATGAGATAATCTAAACAATCTTATCTAAACTTTTTATTTCCTTAAATCATAAGTATTGATTTTCCTCATCTTTCCGCACAAATATCCGTCCATTTCTGATCCAAGTAAATTTATATACATCATATATTAATACTGATATTGTTTGGCTTTATTCTAGCAGCGGCGTGAAGGGATTTGTAGTTAGGTGATAGGTGTTCATATATGTAAATAGGTACTGGTCCTGGAATTCCAAGTAATGTGCTATTACTTTTTTTATGGATCGAGTTATATCTCCTCTATCTATCTCTATCTCTTCTATCTATCTCATCTATCTATCTATCTGGTAGAAGCCATCTCTACGATCATGGACTTTGGGCGGCCAGCAAGTTTACATTGGCTACACGAGTACAATTCAAAATTCGCGATTCACTTGCAAGATATCCTTTCGCGTTCCCCAGCTTGATGACGATATTTAGTATGTTCTCGTTTTTATTTTCAGGTATACACTGCAATTCTAAATATTTTTAGTACGGCTTTGCTGCTCGATATAATCAATCCTAGAAGTAAGATTAGATATTGCTGTTTTAAGGAACTCATTATCTTTCTTTACAATATTATTCTGTTCTTGAGCATCTTTGTTCTCTTTTTTATTGCTGTAGGACAAAAGACAGGCTGACAGCCTACTTAGAATTTAGCAGTTACCATTGCCTATGAGTGATTGCAACGCTCGCGGCATCGCGAACTCACTGCTGACCCATAAAGGTACAGGAACTACACAACACAAAGTTATTATGGCGGCATGCTTAAGATCGAAAGTGGTCGCCATCCAGATGGGCTTGGGGTGCGATCACGTAGCTAGGGTGGGTTGTTTTGTCACCTTTTATGACAGGTTGACCTCGGCTGCAGAAGTAAATATTCTTTCTCCGCCCTGCACGGATAAGAATTCTCTTTTAAAATATCTTTGAATCGAGAATTTATAAACTCTATTGAGCTAACTAAGTCTCAGATTTCGTCTTTAAATGGCTTCAGCTTAGTGTTCAAAGTATTTATGACTGAATCGTTCATTTTCATCGTCCAAAATTGCAGTTGGATTATATCCTTCACTATCGTGCTTACGTCATCACGAGTCAGGAAACTCCGAAGGTAACTCGGAGAGTATGCTTTAGGTTAATTTCTTGTTGCGTGCCGTTGAAGAGTTGCTGCGTATTGGTAGATTGTTGTTTCTTTCGTTTCTAGGAACATCATGAGAACATGTCGGACATATTCAGGAAGAATACTTTCGATAGCTATGATCAAGGCCCATACAGGCAAAATGGTGATGCTTTTAACAACTTTTACTAGATAAAAAGTTTTCACAAGCATCATCTCCTTCGCGGACATAACTGCCTCGCAGAAGTAGGCGACAGCGTCCCATCCAGCTTGAACCCCGACCATTGCCAGGATGATGGCCGGGAGTGAGAGGTCAAGACCCATGGTGGCGACGAGGTCTCTGCTCTCCGATGCCCATGAGGAGCACACTTCAAGGGTGTGGAGTGCCGTGTCCTCGTCACTGGCATCACAGTGGTGGCACTCTGTCGTTTGCTTCTTTTGAGCGATGCGATACAGTTGTTTAACAGTCACTCATATTTGCGTAACGCTATTTGTCTTTAAAAAATAATTCAAACTAACTTAATACTAAGCTATTACTTATGTAATAATTAATTGAGAATTAATTAAAACCAAACTTGTTGTGTGTACGAGTACCCACAGATATTGTATGTTCATTTCTAATATTATCTTGTCACATTCTTGTATTTAAATAAAATGGTCACCATAGTCTGTGCTTTTCAGTTTTTAATCATTGGAGTTACTTTCCAACTTCCCCTGATATAATAATTTCTGCCTTTGTTAATGTAGCCACATCTTTGGAAATACTGACAAAGATAGTACATATTTAATTTCGAAATATACTACTAATTAAATTAAATAATTTAAGTTTATTGCAATATTGTTTTTAATGTTTAACTTGCTTGAAACATTAATATATATAGATGATATGTAAATAAAATTTAGGTTAAAAACAGCATTTGCACTAGGGCGATGATTACGAATACTTTGGGGAAAAACCTCTATGACGGGTTCCCCCGGCCCGGGGGGACCGAGGAATATGTGGGACTCCGGGAAAGATATTCAGCCATCCGACTACCCACTAAAAAACCCCGCTGTTCTCCTATCGCTTACGCCCGGGCCTACGGATATGTGGCCTGCCGATCTCGTGGCCCGGCCCAGCGCCGGCCCGCCCTTTGTCTCAAGGCAGGCCTCTTCTAAAGTGTTGGTGCCAGGGGGTCAGGGTTTCGTTCCCCCAGCGCTCTCCTGTATTGGAGTTGAGGGGGACCGCGGAACAGCACGCGACCCTCTCCCTCGCGGCAATAGTGCGGGACGCGGATCCTCCCTCGAGGGTCCACCCGCGGCCGCTCTCCGGCGCCGACGATGTGGCCTGCATTGGCAGGAGGGAAGTGTGGTGGTGGACTCCCGCTCCCGCTCCGCCGCCTCCTTTGCGGACATGACTACCTCGCAAAAGGAGGCGACGGCTGTCCATCCAGGATCGCCCCCGACCATGGACAGAACCAGGGCCGGGAGCGACAGGTCCGCGCCGATTTGGGCGACGAGGGCGCGGCGCTCTTCGAGCCACGCAGGGCACACGGCGACAGTGTGGTCCACCGTGTCCTCCTCGTCGCCCGCGCCACAATGGTGGCACCCCGACGTCATCTCGCGCCCTATGCGACACAAGTACCTCCCGAAACAACCGTACCCCGAGAGGACCTGCGTCAGGCGGTTGGTCAGGGCGCCGTGGCGCCTTTCCACCCATTCGGCCAGGACGGGCCTCACCGTTTCGATGGTGGCGAGGCCCATGCTGGGGTGCGCGAGGCGCTCCTTCCACTCCGCCATGAGCACCTCGTCGCTCAGCTCCGCCCGCGAATACTAACAATACGTGTTATCATAGGAGTTTATATAGGAGTATATAGCATATAGGAGTTTAGAAATTGACTTTAATATAAATATTACTGGCAAAATGCGTATTATTTTTTATTTATCAGATAGTATTTTTTAAAGTCATCAGCAATGACTAAATAAATACATGTATGTATCCACGAGATAATTAAATAATAAAAATGCAATTTAAGGCAATATAATATAGCCTAATAAATTAAATATAATTGGCTTATTTGATAACAATAAACAATACTGATAAAGATGAAGTAAAAAAACATGAAATTACTTCGTTACAAATTTTAAAAGTAACATTTAGTTAATGGCTATTTTACGAGTAATCCTAAGTTTGCCGCTAATTTTTAAAATTTACTTCGAAGTTATTTAAAGAGCTTTATTTCCCATAAGAACCCATGTTTTACATTAACTACTAATTAAGTAGTTTCTAACTAAGTACCTACTTTGTGTTAGTAAAATTCGATATTGTTGTTTTTAATTTCATGCTTTTAGTGGTAAATCCTCAAATGGCTGGTAAATGTTGAAATTAAAAATAATTGTTTGGTTTTAGCAGTACAAATAATTTATATACGAATATTCGCTTTATAAATAACCACCATATAATATTTAGGTTACAAACTGTTTACATATATGTATTTACGGATATTTGATATTAATCTTCTATATTTAATTATATAGAATTAAATTCTTTATTCTTTAAATTCATCTAGGTAAGTGGTTGACAGTTTGCGACTCGCAAGCCGCATGGGGCTCTTTGGCTCGTGATTCCTCGGCTACGGCTCTTCCGCGAAATATTTAGTCCTGGCACGAATCACTACAATATTACTTTAATATCTATAATTATTGCTATTGATATTATCTACATTTAGCTTTTTTGGATAAGAAAGTTGCCTACCACTGATGTAGGTTGTTTCATATGCTTTAAAGTACTTGTCTTCTTCTTCTTTCCTCATGCCAAATTATGTGGGGTCGGCTCAACATGTTCTCTGCTTCCACTCTCCTCTATTAGCCGTCATCTGAACATTTACACTGTTTCTATCCAGATTTTCTTTGTCTACCTCTCCTCTTGTATCCATCTCTCTCATCTTTGACATCCTACTTGTTACATTACCCTCCTCTCTTCGCATGATATGGTCATATCAGTCTAACCTATTTTTTCATCTACTTTTCTCATCTCACCGTCGTTCTGGATTAATGATCTGAGTTATCGGAATTTGAAGCAAGTTGGCAGAAACACGCCTTCTAAGGTAAATGGAGTGAAGGCGGAAATTCCACCAAAGTCGCAAAATACATGTTCAGTTTTGTTTCTACTTATCTTTAACCCAACACCCTCCAATCTCTCCTGCCATTTAGCCAATCTGCTCTAAGCCTCGTGAGAATTTTGTCCAACCAGCACAATATCATCGGCAAAGAGCATACACTAAGGTGTCTCCTCCTATGTTCCTAATATTACTCCATTTACCACCAGGAGGAACAGATAAGGGCTAAGAGCCGATCCTTGGTGTAAACCTACGACAACACTCAACTTTTATGTGACGCCAGCAACAGTACAACATACGATGATGCAAGTACTTCACAGGCACTCGTTTTGCTTTCATGGCCCACCACAAAACCTTTCTAGAAACATTATCATATGCTTTTTTGAGTTCAACATATTTGTTGACCTGAATGGTATTCCATATGCAAGTTTTTATGTGGACTTATGTATTTCTAGCATAGTTGGTGAAGTACCAATATGGCATCCGTTGTGCCTCGCCCGAGCATGAAACCATCTTGGTTCTCCCTTATTTCGCTCTCCTCTCGTACTCGCCTAGCTATTACTTTCTCCTAATTCTCATTTTAACTCTTAAATTTATTCCTGTATAATTGTCACAAACCTGTACATCTCCCTTGTTCTTAAAAATGGAAATTAGCGTACTATGGCACCATTCATTGGGACCGACATGGTCCCGCGTATGGGAGCGCAAGAGCGCAAAGAAGGGAAAAAATGAATAATATGATGATATATTTAGAGAACAAGGGTGATTGCCATCCAGAAGAGCTTGGAGTCCTTCCACCTAGCTACGGTTGTTTTGCACCTTTTCTGACAGGCTGCCCCCGGTTGCAACGGTCAGTAATCTGACTGCGCCTCTGCATGGATAAATGATTATGTTTAAAAGCTTATCAACTTACTTACAATCTCTGGTTTATTGCACTACAGAGATTAATGCTAAAGGAATCGAAACATCTTCAAATGAAACAAAACATCTGAGAGCGTGAAAGTGTTCAATAATAAACTAAGTCAATGAATATGATATTAATTTTCTGAAAGAACGTGGTAGCATTATTTTAGTATTTTATTAATAGTGTATTAATTAGTAATTATGTAAAAAGAAGTATCTTCTGTGAATATCCTTCTGTGAGTAGCCTGATGACATTAGTTTCTTTACTTTATCGGAATTTATTTTTCACAGGATTCTTGAGCGGTATAGCCTTGAAAAAATACTCCTTCAGGCAGGTGGGACTTTTTGGGGCCGCACTCTTTGTGGTTGGGGATGTACTTACCATTCTTGTACAAAAGACATACCAACTTGTGATCACCTTTGGAGTAATAAGAGGTAAATATATTATTATTATTATTAGAGGTAAATTAAAAATTTTAAGTTAATATATATGGCTGATCAAGTCAGGTTTTAGACTTATAGTCACTAAAATTTTTAACCGTGCAGGGGCGGAGAAAGAATACTAACCTCTGCGGCCGGGGTTGATCTGTCATAAAAGGCAGGCGACAAAACAACTCGCCCTAGCTACGTGGTAGGGCCTCAAGCCTGTCTATGGCGACCACCTTCGATATTAAGTATGCCGCCATAATAACCTTGTGTTGTGTTTCGGCATTAGTGACCTAAGTTCCTGTACCCTTATAGGACAGCAGCGTGTTCGCGATGCCACTGCCGTTGCAAACACCCATAGGCGACGATAACTGCTAAATTCTAAGCGGGCCGTGAGCCTGTCTGCTGTCCTACAGCATTAAAAAAACTTCGTTTATAATAGAGAGCTTTCTTTTCTGGCCATGTTTGGTCATATTTCCTTTGTTTTTTGTGACATTAAGAAAAATGTAATTACACTTTCGAAATGCCAGCAAAGAATTTTATTATAATTTGACTTATCTGATTACCGGGTATTAGATGCCTTGTAAAAACCTTCATAGATCCCTAAAGATCTATGTAACTCACAACAAACGAGTTTCTGAAGCATGGTTTTCAATTTGCGGTTTAAGATTGGGATAGCAATAGTTTCTGTAATAATTTTAAGCATGAAGTGGAGTAGGGTTGGAGGAAAGAGTTCGTCATATTAAAATAACTAATATATAGTACATATGTAACAATAACAAATTAAGTCGGGAGATATTATGTTAATATACTGCGGAATAAATTGTATACTAACCTAGTTTAAATGCGAGGCCAGACTTTTTATGGAAAATAATACGGTTCATTTACACTTAGCTTGCATTTAGCACTTAGAAAGAGAGTGAGGCAGTTGGCGGCGTTTGCACTGCAGAAAAGATCGAGAAAGATAAACAGCTTTATCATATCGCCTAAAGTCGGTTTTACGACTCCTATTGCTCGGCAAATTCAGAAATTTCTTCCCGATACCTTATAAGCGGGCAAAACTCGCCCGCTCCTATAACATCAGGCTCAGTTCTGGGAAAGAGGAGGAAGAACGTCGAAATGTTGTCAGAGATGTCTGGCTTTGTTTCATAAACCACCCTGCTAAACTGGCCAAACGGGGCAGAGGTCGCCCTCCTACTACGGGTGAAGGAAGCGGCTAATTTAGCTGCAATGCAACGATAGGCTCAACCATTAGAGTCCTCCATCGGAAGACCTCCTTGGTCCTGGGTACTATACAGGAAGTATCTAGAGTGTCGAAAGGGCTAAAAATCACACTCGTGAGGCAACTCAAAGACGCCGTGAACTTAATGCAGGAAGTAATGGAGGAGCTCCTGGGTTGAACCAGCTCCGTAGAGGTGGAGCGGCTTTGGGAAGCAAATTGCCGCCTGGAGGCGGCAAATAAACTGGCAGGTGGTGCCAAAGAAGAAGAAAAAGGAGAAAAGTGTAAAGAACGGCGTACAGTCGTAAACTTCAAGCGGCTCCGGCACAGACGGTGGCAGAGACCTAACCTCAGGCCAAGCAGCTAGCCGCGCTGAAGAAGGAAAAGGCTCTCAACCTCCGGGAGCCAAAAACCGCCGCGGTGACATTCACTTTGCAGCCCGTGGCGGTGGAAACGACACTTGACGACGGTCTGGAGGCCGGCGTGAAGATGAAAATTGCACGGACAGGGGCCAGGATGTACATTCTACCCAGCAGCACCGAGCCAGCCAAGACCTCGCCGTGCAACTCACGGCCGTCCTCCTGACTGACGAAGTTGCCGACGCCATCGCATAAGAAACAAGCTGCTCTTCCAGAAAGGTAAAGCTGGGGAATCTTGCGGCTGAAGAGCCTGGCGGAGCAAACCACGTTCCAGGGCGAGGTGTTTTTGGCTGTGTCCCTAGACATCGTCATTGCGTTCAACTCCCTGCCTTGGAGCTGCATTAGCGAGGCGCTCCGATACCACGGAGTGCCGACTTACCTCCGCCACGTCATCGGTGACTATCTGTCTGACAGAGCCGTTATCTTCCCGATCCAGGGAGGGTGGCATCAGCGAGACGTCATATTCGGTGTTCCACAGGGGTCGGTGCTAGGTCCACTCCTGAGGAACATCGCATTTGATTGGGTAATTCGAGGTACGAACCCACCCGGCGTCGGTGTGATTTGTTACGCCGACAACACGCTGGTAACAGCACGTGGCGGGACCTAACAGCAGGTGTGTTTGAGGGGCACGGCTGGAGTTGCGCAAGTCGTACACCGGATCTGGCGGCTAGGCCTAGAGGCGGCTCTGCACAAGTCCGAGGCTATAGTATATTATAGCCGACGACGTGGGCCGCCTCAGGGCCTGCACATCACTGTGGGAGGCATCCGCAACGCCGTCGATACAACGCTCAAGTATCTGGGCTTTGTCTTCGACCGCCGATGGGACTTTTCGGCATATTTAGAGCGGCTGGCCCCTCAACTTACGGGAGCGGTCGGGGCACTCGCCCGACTGCTCCTCAATATCGAGGGACCGAACTCAGTGTGCCGGAAACTATTCGAAGGAACTGTACGGTCAATGGCCCTTTACGGAGCCTCCGTTTGGGCGGAGCACCTGACGGCCAAGAGCACTGCGTCGCTGCGAAAACCGCAGTGCATACTGGCTCTCAGGGCAGGGATACCGCACGGTGTCCTGGAGCTTGCCCGGATTTGGAAGCTCGGCTTTTGGCGTCGCGGTATCGGTGGCGCCAGGAGGCCAAAAAATATTTGGGCAGTAGGGCTACCACGTAGCTATGGTTGTTTTGATGTCATTTACAACAGGCCGACCCCGACGGCCACAGGGTTCAGTCAGTATTCTTACTCCGCCCCTGCATGGATAAAATTTTATACGAATTATTTTAACAGATATAATAACGAATAATTATTTTAACGGATAAAAATATGCTAATATTTTTACATTTGTGACGTAAACATTATCGAAAGGACAGGTTTCAGAATTGATTATTAACAAAGAATTAGTCCATATCTTGAATAAATTTCAACTTATACCATGTTACAGATACACATTTGTCGCGGAAATCATTTAAATATATAATTAAGAAATTAATGAATGAATTATTAAATTTGTTGTTTCAATTATTACAAAATTAAGAGGCCATAAAAACATTCCATTTTAGCGGATTTAATTATTTTACTCTAGAACAAATATGTGGAAGATGTCTTCAAAATATGTAAATTTATATACACCATAAATGAGAAACTGAGTATAATGTTCTGCTACTGAAATCCTATACTGTTTTATTTATCTAAAGTGGTTAGAGTTTTAGCATATTAATAATTTTATTTTTTTACGTACAAGGCCGGAGTCATTACGTACAAGCCGACCTGTCATAAAAAGTGACAAAACAACCCTAGCTAGGTGTAGGGCCCCAAGCCTGTCTGGATCGCAACCACCACTAATTTATAAATATGCCGCCATAATAACGTTGTGTATAAGTGGCCCATGTTCCAGTTCTCCTACGCGAACGGTAGCTTGCTAGCGGTGTCCCTGGCACAAACATCTATTAGCGATGGTAACTGCTTACTAGAAATTACTTTTATTACGTGGACCGTCAGCTTGTCAGTTGTTAAACAGTTATATTGGATGTAAGGGTTCCCAATAAGGTCTTGATAAATATAAATAAATATACTGGAACGATTCACCTAACGTCATCTAGTCCTAAAATAAGTCTTAGAGCGCTTGTTTTATGTGTACAAGACAACTGATTTGATTTATATACTTTTGTAAAATGAATACATAAACATAACATTATACATAAAAACCAAGACTTGGGAAGAGAAACGAACTTGTGATCTCCATTGGTATTCATACGTGCGAAAATTGTTACGCCAGAAAGGTCTCCATTCTTAACCCCAACTAAGAATTTGTGAGTTCGGTTCCTGCCAACTAATCCACGACCTACGTAAATAAATACATTTATTAAATAAAACGTTATTAAGACAATGTAAATTCAATACCCAGATTGCTTCGTAACCGATTTGCTTGATGATACGATCGACATTCCTAGTATTGTTCTATATCTGTTAAGAAATTGTACTAATTTTAAAAAGTACCACAAACCAGCACCACAAAAATAATGCGTACAAGCTGCACCAGTACTCAAGAGCAGACTCCAGGATTTTTTCTTATTTTTTTGTAGTTAGAGTTGAGCAGACAGGCAAGCGGCCCACCCTGGCAGGTGGTAACCTATGGGCGTCACCTATGGACTTTTGCAACACCAAGGCATTACCAACGCGCTGCCAGCCTTGAAGAAATTTTATAACGCCTTTTTTGAAGAACCCCATATCGTACCGCGCTGAGAAAATCTCAGCCGGAAGCTCATTCCAAATCCTGAGACTGCGAAATATGAACGTTCTTGAGAACTGTTTCGTACAAGAAAGAAGAGGCTCCAAGAAATGGGGTTGAATACCTAGCCGTTGGCGGGTAGTGCGGTGGTAGACAGACGACGAGGGTACCATTCTTAATAGCTCTTCAGAACACTCCCGTTGTAAAGACGGTAGAATACGCAAAGAGATGCAAAGTCCAAGTGTGTCTAGATCGTCTGTGAATATGGGATAGCCGACAACACGAACTGCGCGTCGTCGGATGGAGTCTAGGAGATTGAGTTGACAGACGGGTGCTCCAGCTCATAAATGTGAGCAGTACTCCATATACTGTCTGTCCTGTGCTTTGTATAGTACAAGCCGTTGCCTTGCTTTTTGGAGGTAAGCTAAACTTTGCCCTCCAATTGTCCCCTAAACTGCACATAATTCGTGATGTCGACACCAAGGACCCCAATACTGCTTGAGATGGATAAAGGGGTTCCTTAGAACTATGGTGCAGGTGCGAACGGGGTTTTCTTGGCAGAGAATATGCAGACTTGCGTCTTTGAATGGTTGAACTGGACAAGGTTTTGTCGTCCCAATTCAGAGACTCTCTCTAGAGAGTTCTCTACTTCAGACACAAGTCTGACCCGACTTTCTTCCAAAACCACAGGAGAGAAGTTTGCACGACCAGTGTACCGTGCATCATCGGTGCTATCATCTGCATAGCAATGAATGCCATTTATGGATAACATATCATTGATATGCAGAATAAATAGGGTCGGTGACAGCACACAGCCCTGGGGCACACCAGCATTGATAGGCTTCACACTGGAACCGCAACCGTCAACAATAACTTTAATACTGCGCTCAACGAGAAAGCTGGATAGCCAGGTGCAAAGACTCCCAGGTATCCCGAAAGATGGAAGTTTCGAAAGAAGAGCCCTATGCCAGACTCGATTGAAGGCCTTAACGATGTCTAAGTTAACAGCCAGGGCTTCTCCTTTGCTCTCGATGGCTTCAGCCCAACGGTGCGTTAGATTAGTAGATCTCCAGATGACCGACCATGACGAAAAATGTATGAGCGATCATTTAGCAGCTGGGAATCCTCCAGGTAAACAAAGAGTTGTGCGTTGATTTACACCTCACCTTTGAGAGCAAAGAAGTTATCGCTATAGGACTGTAGTTAGACGGGTCTGTCCGGTCACCCTTTTTGGGAATAGGGTGAACATAGGCCACCTTCCAGGAAGCCGGGACGCAACCTTTGCGGTAGGATAAGGTAAAAAGTCGGGAAAGGACTAGAGATAGCTCAGCCGAGCACATTCGCAGCACAATAGTGGGAATATCGTCTGGCTCGGTGGATTTCTTGACGTCAAGGGATCGGAGGACCATACCTCGGACATTGTGGAGTTTCCACATCTTCTAATAGAAGATGAAGATTGTCCCCCATCATCAAGAGGTGAATTGGCTGCAAAAATTTCGCCCAGAATATCGGCTTTATCTTTGGCAGCATGAGCCAGGCTGTCATCAGCTCTACGTAAAGAAGGTACGGCCACCCGACAAAAGTTTCCTTCGACAGTTTTGGAAAGGGCCCAGAAAGCTCTAGTCCCAGAGGGATAGCCAGCGAGACACTTGTCAATCCTGCCGATGTGCTAAAATTTTGCTCTCGCAATCCGTTTTTTAAAGGTACTGGAGGGAACGTTACATTTTTTCTTCAGGTTAAAAGTGTTAGGATCCTGACAAGCCCTTGCTGTAGTCCAGGTTCGATAGGCCTCTTGCTTTAGCTTAACAGCCTCAGCACTAAGCCTATCGAACCATGGCTTTCTCGAACCATCAACGGACACTACAGACTTAGTAATAAAATATGCCATTCTCTGTAGCACCACGTCAGCAATCGAGTTCGCATAGGTGCCAGGGTCGTTGATGAAGAACACAGCGGCCTCTATGGGTAGGAATGCATAGAATTCGCGCAATCTACTCTAATCTGCCGACCGATAGCGCCACACTCTCCGCTTCGGGGTGAGCTAGCCTGTTTGGGAATTGTAGGGCGCATCACGGAAGATATTAAGCAATGATCAGAAGTTCCTAGTGGAGTCCGGATCTAGACCTGATAATCTTCCAGATGTATGGTGAGCAGAAGGTCCAAAGACGGTGCATGGTCAACTCTGTCCGGTATGCGGGTGAATCCTTCAATTACTTGTGTGAAACCATGGGCAATAAAACCAAAGGCAGCAATCCCCAGCAGATCAGTTTTTGGAGAGCCTAGCCACTCAATATGATGCGCATTGAAGTCTCCAAGAACGATCATACGGTAGCGTCCCGAGCAAGCCCGAAAAAGTGAGCCGTTTCAGTCCCCTCGCATCCTCCGCCATGGGACCGATACAGGAGTACACGTGGGTCGAACCACCGAAATCCACTCAAACCCATAGGATGGAAAAGTCCCTGTTTACGAGACCGCGAGGACGGCGGCAGCATATATAGAAAGAAAGAAGAAAGAAAATATCATCCCGGACGTATGGATATGCCTGTAATATCCCAGCTATTGAAAAGAACAAATGTTCTAAATTGTAGCTAGGATAGCAAAGGTACGATGAGTCGGCCGGGGCAGATACCTGCGTCTTCATCAAAAACAGTAAAGCCGGCTTTGTCGTTTCCAGATGGCGGTGAACGGCATTAAGGTTCGAATGTATATCTCTGATGTTGCAAAAATCCACTCTGAGTGTGGACTGTAGGTTCGTTGGGTTCCTGTTTTTATGGCGATCCATTTTAGAGACATAAAGGGGCGTTTTTTTGGAATTTCTAGAGTATCCACGAAAAATGGAAAAAAATTGAGTGTGCTCTTCCTACCCAAACCCACAGGTTGTGTGATGAGTTGGTGCGGGGCACGGAAGGGCCCCGATCCCTCCCGGAGAATATTGTCAGGTCCATGTCCAATCTCTGCTCCGGCACGACAATACTCCCCAAAGACTGCACCAGTTGGCGGGATAGTCTCCCAGATCGGATAATCTGGGTTCAAGTCCCCTACTGACTGGCGGGCGGCCAGTGGACAGTCGTTTCATCGGGTCTCTTTGACCCCCGCTCCAATCCGTCACGTCTATAGGGATGTAATGGGATTTTGCACATCTCGAGTTCCAAATTTCGTGGGCACTCCAGAAATTCGGTACGGGAAATTAGAACCTGGGTCACTATGCCGAAACACAACACAAAGTTATTATGACGGCATACTTAAGGCCAAGGGTGGTTGTCATTTAGATGGGCTTGAGGCCCTACCACGTAGCTTGGGTTGTTTTGTCACCTTTTACGACAGGCCGACTCCGGCCACAGGGGTCCTTTCTCCCCCCTGCATGGATAAAAAGGTTCAAAGTGAAAGCTTTAAGTGCAACCAATATAAACGTAATAATATCACGTAATATTTTAAATTTTTCAGGAGCAGGCTTTGGTGTCATGATTCCAGTTAGCTTCACTGCATTTAACTGTTACTTCACGAAAAAACGTACTACCATGATGAGTGCAAACCAAACCATGAGCAGTATAGCGTCTATATCATTTCCTATGTTAGTGACGTTTTTGTTATCTGAATATGGATTTCGATGGACGTTAGCTTTAATAATGGCGTTGGATCTTCATTTAGTATTAGCTATGTTAGTCATGCATCCCGTTGAATGGCATATGGTCAAGTCTACAGAAGGTAAGATATATTTAAAAAAAGAAAATTGCGAGTAATTTGATCTAAATTGAAATAGATAAGAGTAACATATTCAGGGATGTAAGAGATCCTATCAACAGGAATCTACAAATTCAACCTGACCAGCTAGGGCAACTTAATAAGCTACGGACATTTTGACGCAAAGCTTTGGTTTCGGAGTTTGAAGAGTTATACAGCAAACGCATATTTAAAAGGCAAATTGAGCCAAATTGAAGCCATAAACTTTATTAAATCTATTAATCCAGTGATATAATTAATCCATCCTATTAACATTCTATATAATCAGTAGTCAATTGGTATCTCATTAAAAGCTTGTTGTAGCCAGAGCAAAACAAGAATGAGAAGCGAAAACGAAGAAAATAGAACAATGTAAGGCGGATATTTTTAGACACACTAAATATAAAACAGCAGACCTACATACATATATATGGTATTTTCAGAATTAGCAACAAAATGTGACGTCATTAGTGTTAAAAATAACGAATTTGATGTATATGATGAATCTGCAGTTAGAATGTTAGCAGATGACGACCACAAAATTGACATAAAGGAACCGACGCGTAAATATGATTCAATTCAGAAAAACATTAAGTAAGTACTGTTTGACCGAGCTCCTTTCAGTAACTCCAAACTCTCATTGTCGTGCACCACTAGTATTAAAATCCGCTATAAATATTATTAAAAGTGTGCCGATTACCGCTAGTAACTATGACGTTGTTTATCAATCTTTACTTATCAAATATCATGACAAAAGAATGTTCTTAGATAGGTATTTGGATAAAATGTTAATTTTATTACCTCTTAGTAAGGAATCTTCTGTCAATTTAAATATGTTTTTAGAAACATTTGAAAATTTGTACAAGGCGATTCAAGCTTTAAAAATTGGTAACTTGAGCAGTCAGCAGCTTGATCCTGTGTCATGTCGCCTTGAGAGCCTTAAATGTAGAAACTCGAAAGTATTTCGAGCAAACTCTAAACCAAAAATTATTGCCTGATTTTTGGATCTTATTTCTTTTATACACAAGCAAATAAAAATTCTTGATCATAGTGAATTTTATATAAATAACTTTAGTTCCAAATATCAGTTAAATAAATCTCAAATAAACAATAATTTAAATAAAAATAAATTTAATAAACGTGTTTCGAACACCACTTCTTTGCGTAAAAATATTACGCTTTGTTTACATTGCGGTGATATTTGATCACTTAATTTACCGCTGCGACAAATTTAAAAAATTATCAAATAGGGAACGGGTCAGTCGTGCTGCCGCTCTTTCTTTGTGCTGCAATTGTTCAAAGCCTAATCATAATGTAAACAAATGCACTAGTCGTTTTAGATGTTTGGTGTGTAAAAACCAGCATCATTGTTATTGCATACCGATAACAGCGAGTCTGCTGTGATATGCTTTAATATTATTAATTTTTTAATATTATTATCAAAGTGACGGCGCGCAGTCGCACGCTCTCGTCACCGACTGTGTCACCGTCACCTTCCGCCGGCCTAAATGTATGATTCTGAACTATGCTGCACGTAGCAGTGCTGCCGTGACACTACCGGTCCCCATACAATCTCTATAAGCTTATATGAGAGTACATTCCGAGCTAGGCAGCAATGACGCGGCAGCAATGAAGCGGCAGCACTGTTTCGCGATAGAGTTTGTATGGGGACCGGTAGTGCCGCGGCAGCAGTGTCGCAGCAGCAGTGTCGCGGCAGCACTGCTGCGTGCAGCGTAGTTCGGAATCATACCTTAAGTTCGTCTGCGTCAGCTCAGAACTATAGCAGCGTAGTTGTCGTGCTGTGGTTTGATTACGGTGCAATCCAATGCAATCTCGGTCTGTGACTGGTATCGTACAAGTACTAAGTTCTTGCGTACTGTTAAACCTTTTTATTAATAAATCATTTATAATACTGAAATTTCACGCAAGATAGAGAGCAAATTGAAGATAAATATTTGACAATCGGGTATTACGTGTTAGGTTTAATTTATTATTGTCAAGTTTCAAGTCAGCCTTACTTGAATAGAAGAAGTAGAATTTCGTAAACAGTCTTCTACAGAGAAATGTTTTTTAAAATTAGTATAATAGGGGTAAAATAGTAATAGCGAACCATCTCCAAAAATACCGTAAAATTACATTGAAATTAGAAAACGCGAATGTCTATTCTATAATGTTTTTAAAGTGTCTCGCAATATGTATGTTTAGAGTTAACTAGCTGACCCGGCAAACGTTGTTCTGCCATATAAATAATAAAATGTCAAAAAATAAAAAAAAATTTTGGGGGTGGGTCATCCCTAACATTTAGGGGGATGAAAAATAGATGTTGGCCGATTCTCATAGATACCGGATAAGCACAAAAAATTTCATCAAAATCGGTCAAGCCGTTTCGGAGGAGTATGGCAACGAAAACTGTGACACGAGAATTTTATATATTAGATATCAACTTGTAATTGACTAATAAGTAATAATGATTTTGTATGTTTTAGAAAAATAATATACGATAATGTAGAATTAGATCTTTTGAAAAATCCCCGATTTGTGAGCACATTGGTTGGACTCGGTTTTGCCTTCGTGTCAGATGTCACCTATTTGGCTATGGAACCTGTTTTGTTATTTTCTTATGGATTCAGTAAGGTACTTTGACAAAGTTAATGTTTTTAAAGTGTTTTTATAACGATTTAATTTACATTTATCAGACATTAATATATATAATCAATGTGTGATACATATACTATAAGATAAAATGTAGGCGCGGTGTACGGTCTACTTACCTAATGAAAGAGGACATCTTTTATGACTATATTGATAGAGAATATATTAAAATAGAAAAAAAAAACGAAAACCTTTGTTGAATTATTAAATCTCTCACTGAGATTATTCGCAGGTACCGACAAGAAAATTATTTTTTTGGGACCAGTCATAGCTGCCACGACTTTTAGTCCGCTGTTGGCTTGATTCATTTATTGCCAGTCAAAAGTCATATAGATAATAATAATTGTAATATGTCGGAATTTCCTTAAGAATATTATGAGGTTTTTAAGAGTCCCTTTACTAACTGAAGTTTTTAAACGTAGGTGTTTTAATTAAATCAAAATCATACCATGATGAATATACCAAAACCACAAAAAAAAAACATATTTGTAGATTTTGCGTGAAGATTGAAACCACTGACGCGGTTGTATAAGATTACTTACATAAGCACTAAACCACATATTAAAATAGATCACAACGCCGCTTTAACATTTTTAAGAAAATCAAATTGTGGGGCAATATTTTATTTTGAATTCCCTAAAACAGTTTTACCATAAAAATGCCTGTTTCTTTTTTTTTAGATCGAGGTGGCAACATGCGTCATGGTGGGTGCAATTTCTGATCTCCTAGCTCGATTCGGCTTAGCAGTATTCACCTACTTCTTTGTCGTTGACAGTAAAATGCTTTTCTTTGCTGGCACTTGTGTCACCATTTTTCTTCGTATTGGTAAGTTTTTTATAATTTGTAAGTGAGCGACTGTACAGGTTCTAATTTGTTTCAAGACCTTTTCACAAGCTTTTACTTCAGGCCTGGCACTAGTTTTAATTATAAGTAACTAGCTGACCCGGCAAACGTTGTTCTGCCATATCCATACTAATATTATAAATGCGAAAGTAACTCTGTCTGTCTGTCTGTCTGTCTGTTCCTCTTTCACGCCTAAACGGCTGAACGGATTTTGATGAAATTTGGTATGGTGATAGATGATAACCTAGAAATGGTCATAGGCTATAAATAATCACGCCATCGTTCTTAGGGGGTAGGCAGTAGGCAGATAACTAAATTGAGTTAGTGATTTTTTGTGCTTATGCTTTGTGCTTATTATATTATTTATATGGCAGAACAACGTTTGCCGGGTCAGCTAGTAAATAATAAAATGTCAAAAAATTAAAAAAAATTTTTTGGGGGTGGGTCACCCCTAACATTTAGGGGGATGAAAAATAGATGTTGGCCGATTCTCATAGATACCGGATAAGCACAAAAAATCACTAACTCAATTTAGTTATCTGCCTACTGCCTACCCCCTAAGAACGATGGCGTGATTATTTATAGCCTATGACCATTTCTAGGTTATCATCTATCACCATACCAATTTTCATCAAAATCCGTTCAGCCGTTTAGGCGTGAAAGAGGAACAGACAGACAGACAGAGTTACTTTCGCATTTATAATATTAGTATGGATTGCAGAAAATGTTAAGAAATACTAAATATAACGAGTCTAAGAATCATCCTTGGGATTCGATTCATTTTAAACTGCTACCCCAATTCGTCATAATTTATTAATTATAATAATACTTTCTTACAGCTTTAGTAAGTTCTAGCGATATTTGGTTCATCTTCGGGATCACAGCTGTATCAGGACTGGTCAGGTGTACTGTTCAAGTGCTGTTCCCATTAGTTCTTGTCGGAGCTGCACCTGACAAGTTTCCAGGTGCTTTGGCCCTACACATATTGTTCTCTGGTATTTTGATGTTGTTAGCTGATCCTCTAATAGGTAAGTTTTGGTTATAATTCCTTTAAAGTAAGTTGTTATATAGATCTACTTGAAAGCTCGCTATTTAGGTGGAAATCTTTGCATGAACTATAAGAAGTTTATTTAAGTCTGTGATGTTATAGGTTTACACTGAATGTTGGATTTCATTAAAAACATAATGAAATATCGACGTCCATTACCTATACTATAACCATTTAATATGTCCTTTGCATATACAATTTTTTTCTTTCTTATAAAAGTAACCAACTTATGTACTACAGCCTACAACGTCCCACTATTGATCTTGGGCCTCCCCTTAGAGGGAACGTAAGTTATGCCCACCACGCATTACCAAATTGGTGGATTAGCAGGTCACACATACTAGTGATCTCTGTATACAGGTTGCCTCATGATATTTTTATTTCCTGTGGGTACTTGAAAATTAGGCTATATTAGGCACACTAGTCAAGAAAACTGTAATGCGAACAGAAAAATATCATAACGTAGTGGATGGATACAGGAGGAGAGATAGACCAAGAAAAGATGGATTGCGTAAAAGATGATATGGCGACAAAGGGTGTGAGCGTTGTGACTACGGTTAACAGAGGAGAGTGGGAGGAGAGATCGTGTTGTGCCGACCCCATATAATGTGGGATAAGGGCAGGTAGAAGAAGAGTCAAGATAAACTTCAAATTCCACGATACACTACATCGTGGGAATTGAAGACTGATCTCTGGATTAGTCTCCGAGTGTAATACCACTTTGATACCACGTATCTTTTTAAGATTTAATAGTAAAGCTTCATATTATGGTGTTAGTTTATTTGATGCGGAAATGTCTTATACTCATGAATGATTATAGTTAAATGTTAATTATCAATTAGGTTTTCATGTACAAACAAAAATATAATAGTAAAAACAAAACATTACAGTCAACAACCAAATCGATACTGCAATTTATTGATACAAGCTTAAATAGACAAACTAATAACATTGTAATGCATATCTCGTGAATTTCCCCAAAGATCATGTAAAGATATCTAAATCTGGCGAATCCTCGCACTCTGTTTAAAATGCACAGAGCCCTAGTTAAAGGCGCTTAGAAAAGCACGTTGGTTTTGCTGGCTGGGAAAGCAAACAACCGACACCATCTTAAGCGTATATTATAGTTGTTAGGTACATAAAATTTTAACATGGGATTAAAAATTAGACCTCTCAATAATGTGAATATGTAATTGACTAAGTGAAGATCCCTCCTCTCTTTTAATTTCTCATATCCAACCATACCCAAAACAAACAGAGAAGGATGCCTTAACGGAAAGAATGGATATACTCCATACAGTTATAGGTACAAAATAATCTATATACATATTCTATTCATTCCAGGTGTCCTATATGAAACCACTGGCAGTTATTTGTGTTGTTTCCTTGCGATGAGTTTTTGCTGTTCCATATGTGTGGTGCTTTGGACTATTGAATACTTTATGTATCGTAAGAAGAAACGGACGACGTGAACAAAATGTATCATCATGGTATCAATATTAGACTGATGTTGAATTATTCTTTGTAGAAATTGTAAAGCTTTCTTACTAGAATTTTCTTTTACAAATGTGAAATATGTATAGTTGTAGGCAAATAAAGTAAATAGTATTATTATTTGATTGTTAATTAATATTTCTATTAATAATAATATTTGTGCTATAATCACACCTCTATATCCTTTAACTATGGGCCGTCAAATTTTTTATGGGCATATGAAATGGCACGAAATACTCAAAAAATGTAAGAGCAGTTTGTGTATTTCAATTATATTATTTAAATTTTTTATATAGATATTGGAATGAAGTCAATCTAGCTTAGAATAGATCACACATAATTGGATTTTTGAAAAAACAACGTTGTTTTTTATTTATTTTGTAACTTTAATATAAATTTTATTAATAGTCGTTGCGAAAAACTCTCAATGTTTTTTCAATAAATTATAAAAAATTGAAAATCGATAATATTTTAAAAATAATCACGTGACTACGAATGCTTCATGATTGGTTGCCGAATGTTTGTGACGTCATAATGTTAAAGGAATTTTGTGACAGTACAGTGTCAACAGCTTTCTACATCTAAATTGACTAATTATATCCGAAATTTAGTGGAAAAATAAATTAATTGTATCAGGTAAGTTTATTTAGTCATGTGTGGAAAGGATTTACATTTATAACAACAGATTTTCTAAAATATGAGATACGATTCAATTCAGCCGAAGTTCGCGGTTCTAAAGCATCAAGGTAAGTTTGTAAAAAAATAATATTGTAAATTAAAATATAAAACGATCTATTTTTAATTAAATATAATTAATAATTATAATTAAATTAATTAATAAAGTTACGGTGATAAGGTTATATATAGGTTATGTCCAATTGAACCGTAAGAAAACTATTTGCACAGTTTAAGGGCGTATATGTACAGAACATCGAGTTAGGGGTAAAGCATATTCAGTAACTTTAACTATTAAGGAAATATTAAAAAACGTTCAAGACGTCCAATCTCTTAACTGTGCAGCTTCAGCAGGTAACAAATACTTCAATAAAAACATAAGTTGTTTAATATTATAGACAATAATAATCCTTTATATATTTATATTTGTACAGGTGGTTGCAAACATGCATTAGCATTACTTATGTAGACTCATCGGAGAAGTGAAGATCCAACACCTACTGAAGTTGCGTATACCGTATACCGAAGCTGAAAAACTGTCAAAAAACTCTTTAGTCTCAAATTAAAACTTGCCATATAATAATAATACGTTTTTAGAAGTGATTCAATTAGCAAAAAATTTACAAATCAATTCTCAAATTGGACAATTGAGTTTTGACTTAGACTCCAAAAGAATACACGATTTATTGAATTCTATTTATTCAATTTATTTGATTACATAAGTAATTGTTAATGACTATATTATTATAAAATACTAACTATATTATTATAAAATGATCTTCACAACAAACAAAAAAATAATTTTGTTTTGGGACTAGGTCGTCTCACTGCTTGCAACCATTTCTTTCGACGTTTAACATTATATGTTACTGAGGAACATTTAAAAACATTTTTTCGCGGGGTGTTTTTGTAGTATTCGTACATAATGGTATGAAGTAAGTACGATAATTTTAAAGTTCGGTTAAGTTTATTTTGACGATAATAACAAGATTTAGACGATGAAAAGTGAAAACAGCTGTGTGGTACGAGGAGTAGAAATTATTATTGTGACGTCACACACGCTCGGGTTTGTTCGGGAATTGTCGGCATGTTGCCGATACTCGGTTCAAAAATGCATTTTTAAATTGATATAACTTTTTAATTATACCAATAAAATAACTAAAAATAGTTTTGCTATAAAACTTATATGTGATCTTTCCATTTATGACAAAAATATTTTACTTTTCGAAAACCTAATTAATTATGTGCTACTATATAAATT
Organism: Malacosoma neustria; assembly: GCA_963693495.1. Classification (NCBI taxonomy): domain Eukaryota; kingdom Metazoa; phylum Arthropoda; class Insecta; order Lepidoptera; family Lasiocampidae; genus Malacosoma; species Malacosoma neustria. The sequence goes on from OY856372.1 coordinate 9,116,669, forward strand.
AATCTTAATTGAATAATTCAAATAAAATTAGTACTTGTATATTATAGCCTCTGCACGAAAAATTAGAAGAATTGACTGTTAATATGATCTACTAAATAACGACAGTATTTTTAAAACTACAGCATTAAATTCAACTCTCATTCTAATAACATACGAGGGGTGTTCAATAAATTGGGATAATACGATACATTCTGCTTGGAAAGAAAAAAATACTGGCAGGCTAGCCCATACATTAGATATAATAATAATAAAAAAATCAATCAATTTTCTTTGGTTTTTTAAAAATAGAAGTCCCTGGTTTGCTAATAGTGAGATTGATAGAAGAATGTGTGTAATCGCTCATAGATCGCGCTCCGGACACATTCTACTAAATAAATTTTACCACATGTTGGGCAGGAGCAATAGTCCTTATTGCACAAACTGAGGAAAAATTGATGATATACCGCATTTCTTGATGGAATGTGTCCGATCGAAAGACAATAGGGAGCGACTTGTACGGTCTCTGCGAGTCCACTTGTGGGAAGTGGGTGTTTTCTAGAGCATCCTTTCGAGGCCGCTCTCTGCTGCCGCTGTTTTCATTTGCAATCATTTTAAGATTTAGAAATTGTTAGTATTATGTAATTAGGATAAAATTTTATATCCGTGCAAAGGCGGAAAGAATACTAACCTCTGCGGCCGGGGTCGGCCTGTCGTAAACGGCAACCAAACAACCCACCCTAGCTACGTGGTAGGGTCCCAAGCCCGTCTGGATGGCTACCACCTTTGGTCTTAAGTATACCGCCATACCTATGTAGGACGTCGCCGATGTAGGGCGTCCCGTGCGGGGGTCGTCGTTAATGGAAGTTCTTCCTCACTTGAACTCAGCACACCAACGCCCAACCGAAGAATACGGAGGAGTATGAACTCCTAATGTTGTTCTCAAGTCTTGATTTACCAGATCCTTAGTAAATTTTTTTAAGAACACGTTCCGACACGGCGCAAACTAATGACTTCTTTTTTTACATTTTTTTATTGCTGTAGGACAGCAGACAGGATGACGGCCCGCTTAGAATTTAGCAGTTATCGTCGCCTATGGGTGTTTGCAACGGCAGTGGCAATGCGGACACGCTGCTGTCCTATAAGGATACAGGCACTTGGCCCTACCACGTAGATGTAAAAGACATTTTGTATATATTTAATGTGTTAAAAGATTGCGAGGGGTTTCATTCAGATCTTTGGGATCCAACAAAATATTTTTGGATACCCGACCCACCATTCTAAACAATAGGCTAGCCATATGTCTCAAACAAGCCTCATGCATTTGTGAAAACCTTTAGACAAACCTATTTCAGCTGTTTTCTTTTCTGATTAAAGTATTTCAGACGTGTATTTTGTATAAATCAGTTTTTAAAATATTAGATCGATAGACTTAATTCAAAAATGGTATGAAAGTAATGGCACAAAGCGCCCCACGCTTTGTTCACAATAATACTAATCCATTATTTTTTTCCTATATAAAATTCAATTTTTGATTAAAGCGTGTTTTTTCGCGTTATTTACTACTTATTTGCGTTATGTTATGTTGAATATCTACCAACATTTTTACATGCCGATCTTCTTGCCACTTTTTTGTTTAAAGCTTTGGTTTCCTAGGATAGCGGTGCCGTCATATAGCGGCCGTAATACAACGGTGAATGGCGTCACTAGAACGTTGTCTATGTAATGTGTGGAAAGTTCTACTGTCGTATTAACACAGCGTCAGTCATTTTTATAAATTGTATATACTTACCTAAACTGTTTTATTTATAAATTTTCCAATTTCACACCAGCAATTTTGTTTCAATTGAGTTTTTCTGTATTCTTTACTTTTTATATTATAAATAGCTTCATGGTTACGTACGAAATCTATTAAAATTTCGTCGTCCTCGCTGCTCCAAGAGTTGGAAATCATTTTGTACGTCGCCTCGTTCCGGTAAAAAAAAACACAAATACGTATTAAAAATAGTTTCACCGCCATCAATTAAACGTTCACGAAACCATCTGACACCGACAAGACGGCCGTCATGCAAATGACGGTACCGCTTTTTGACGTTACGGTGTCAGTTACCGCTTTCTAGGAAATCGCGCCATTTTGTTTACGTAGACAACGTTCTAGTGACGTCATTCACCGTTATATTACGGCCGCTATATGACGGCACCGCTATCCTAGGAAACCAAAGCTTAAGTATAGTTATAATGATTATATATTCATCATCATTTCAGCGTAGCAACCCTGTTGCAACCCAAACTTCCGTTTCGGTGCCCGTGGTCCGCTTTCCGACTTTTTCTACTCCATTTCGCATGGTCTTCAGCATCCCTGGTAGTGAGCCCATTGGCACGCATATCACCCTTTACGACATCAAGCCAGCACTTTTTGGATCTACCTTTCCTGCCGGGGCCTGGCGGAGGCGGTATGGCCAGACATTTGTTTCCCACGTAAGCATCCGGTTGCTAATAATAATGATTATACGGGTGGGCCAGTGATTAGTTAACATTTAAAAAAATTACAGAAAAAAAACTATAAGACTTATTTAAAAAAATATTTATTTATGAGACAGCCAATGGACGGGAATTTACTTTTTAAAAATAATATCGGTTAAATGACGACCGTCGCGACTTCGGCATTCTTCTAAATGAGAACGGAAATTCGCCAATACTCTTCTGCACAAAGATCGTGAGATTGCTGACATCTCTTCTCTAATCTTTGCTTTTAATTCAAGCAGTGTCCTTGGCTTATGGATATACACACGATGCTTCAGATATCCCCATAAAAAGAAATCTGCTGGCGACAAATCAGGGCTCCTGGGTGGCCACGGGATATTGCCTCTCCGCGAAATCAGCTTTTCTGGGAACATCTCTTTAACGACCGGCAGGGACTCTTTAGAGGTGTGGCAAGAGGCTCTGTCTTGCTGAAACCACGTTCTCCGATTGTAGCCAGCAAATTCCTGTAGCTGAGGGGACAGAAACACTTGTAACATTTTCAGTGTTGAAATTGATCGTACGGCCGCAAAAATCCTCAAAGAAGTAAGGACCAATGATTCCTTTAGATGAAATTGCTGCCCATACAGTCACCTTAGGCGAGTGCAGGGGCCTTTGATGCTTAGTTTTGGGATTTTCGCTGCTCCAATATCTGCGGTTTTGTTTGTTAACGTGTCCGTTGAGGTGGAAGTGGGCTTCGTCAGAAAACAAGATGTTGTGGAAGTTACTGAAGCGCTCTAACATTGTTTCTGCATAAAGTTTGCGTAAATTAATATCATTAGGTTTTAATTCCTGCACCAACTGTATCTTGTAAGGGTGTAATTTCAAATCTGATTTCAAAATACTGCGTAAGGATGTGCGTGATATTCCTAATTCAGCTGAACGTTTGCGCGTCGATAAATCAGGATTTTGTCGAACTGAAGCCGAAACTCTCAGCACATTCTCTTCACTCCTTGAGGTCCGCGCGGCGCCGGCTTGCTTCACATTTAGTGTCGATCCCGTCTCTTCGAACTTCTTAACCCATTTCTTTACTAAAACTGTACTCGGACTGATTTAAGTCGTGTAAGTCGTACTCAATCCGAAACAAGCGCCTTACAATAATGAGCGAACCATTGTTTAAATAAAACTGCTTAACGCAAAAAGCGCGCTGCGGCCCTGTGAACCGATCCATGGCGACTAAATTTCCGAGAAACGAGCTAGCCGTTTGACCCCTTCCCGCGCCCCACGCTGCTTGCGTTTGCGCGGGAAATCAAATTTACCCCCGTATATTAATGTTGTTAAATATTGGAGAGTTGTAATTTACACCCGTATATTAATGTTGTTAAATATTGGAGTTGTTGTATGGTACTTAAGTTTTTTTTTAATTTATTGAGAAATATGTGAAATAATCTAAGCTGGGGTGTAAGGGGCCCTACCAACATCTTCGGGGCCCAAGTCAACCTCACCTGCAAGTCGGCGCACCCTGCTGAATAACGGACGAGGCTCTGACGACGGCTTTCCTTTTGGGGTTGGGGGGTCAGACGGCAGTCGCCCCCGTAAAAGCCAAAATCAGCCAAATCATAATGGAGAGACTAGAAATGCGAGATCGTGTAAGGGCTAGGGCGCCGCCGCATAACGGCGCGCAAGAGCTTCGCCCGGCTCTTGTGAGAAATGGACAAGGGCTACCGTGTCATGGGCGGGCACGGCTAACGACGTTAGCCCCAACTCACGCAGCCCAAACATCTCGAAAGATCCGCTTCGCAACATGGAACATAGGCACGCTAACCGGACGCGCGAGAGAGTTGGCCGATGTGCTCTCCAGGCGGAGGGTGGCCGTGGCGTTCCTGCAGGAGACTCGGTGGAAGGCCAGCAGATCCCGGTTCATTGGGAATGGCTACAAGCTGATCTACACAGGTGCACCTGGTGGGGAGAATGGGGTTGCCATAGTGCTCTCGGAGGAGTTCCAGAACGACATTTTGGAAGTGAAACGTCATAGCGATCGGCTTATGATCGTTAGGGTACTTATCGATGGGGTAGTTACCCACTTGATAAGTGCCTATGCGCCACAGGCCGGTTGTGACGACGCCGATAAAATAGCGTTTTGGAATTTACTTGGAGAAGTGCTCCGTGGAATCCCATTATCACAGGGGATCGTTTTGGGTGGTGATCTGAACGGTCATGTGGGTGATGAATGTGGGGAATTTGAGCGTGTTCACGGGGGATTTGGGTACGGTAGACGCAACGCGGAAGGGGAAGACATCCTCAGTACGTGTGCGGCTGCCGACCTTGCCATCGTGAACACGTATTTCAAAAAGAGACCCGAGCATCTCATCACCTACAAGAGCGGGAGGAATGCTACCCAAATCGACTTCCTACTCACTAGGAGATACCACATCAGCAAAGTGGCCAACTGCAAGGTCATACCCGGTGAGAGTCTCACTGCACAACATCGCCTTCTTGTCATGGACCTCTGCGCTAAGCCTAAAGACTCGCATACTGAGCGCGTTCAGCGCCGAATCAGGTGGTGGCTGCTCGATGAAGTCACGTCCCAGGAGTTCGCCTTAGCCGTCGGTGACAAGTGCGCCGGCGGTATGGGCGAACCAGTTCAGGCTTACTGGGACAAGATTCAGGCGGCTATCCTTGGGTCGGCGAAGGAGGTGCTTGGGGTGTCTAAGGGCGGTCGCAAGTGTGACAAGGAGACATGGTGGTGGAACGACACAGTCCAGAGGGATACTAGAGCGAAGAAAGCCCTCTTTAAGAAGTGGCAAGCGTCCAGATCTCTTGAAGATCGCGACGCATACCGGGTGGCAAAGCGCGCCACTAAGAGAGCTGTTGCCAGAGCCAGACGAGACAACTTACAACCACTTTACGACAAGTTGGAATCGTCTGAGGGGCAGAAGCTCATCTATAAGTTGGCGCGCTCCAGGGTCAAAGCGGCACAGGACATTTCCAAGTGCCGCTGTGTAAAGGACCCTGTGGGCAACCTGCTATGCGAGGACCTCGCGGTGAAGGAGAGATGGCGCTCGTATTTCCACGAGCTGCTGAACATGCAGCATAAAGGGGTGCAGCCGCCAGATCTTCCTCCGAATCAAGGACTAGTGCCACTGGTAACGCCTGCAGAGGTCCAGAATTGTCTTCGCCGCATGAAGAATCGGAAAGCTGTTGGATCCGATGGAGTCCCCATCGAAGCCTGGAAGGCGATGGGCTCTCGTGGTGTGGGCGTCTTAACCGACCTCTTCAACCAGATACTCCTCACCAGTACGATCCCGAGCCAATGGAGACTGAGTATCATTACTCCAGTCTTCAAGGGCAAGGGGTCGGTCCAGGAGTGCGGTAGTTACCGAGGGGTTAAGGTCATGTCCCACACCATGAAGCTCTTCGAGAGGGTTATCGACTCTCGGATTCAACAGGAGTGCACTATCTCGGAATGTCAATATGGGTTTCGCCCTGGTCACGGGACAATGGACCCTGTTTTTGCCCTAAGGACTGTCGCGGAGAAATACAGGGCGAAGAATACGCCTCTGCATTGCCTGTTTCTCGGCTTGCAGAAGGCCTTCGACTGTATTCCTCGCGCGATAATCTGGTGGGCATTGCGGTCCAAAGGGATTCCAGAGGCCTATATTGACATCATCCGAGACATGTACCGTGACTCCGATTCCGTAGTTCGGACCGCTGTTGGCGACACAAAACCTTTCCCCATCACCGTCGGAGTACACCAGGGATCCGTCCTTAGTCCGTTTCTGTTTAGCGTGGTATTAGACGTATTGTCAAACAGCATCAGAAACTCACATGAGCAGCCCCCGTGGCTGCTCATGTATGTTGACGATATCGCGCTGGCAGATTCGGACAGGGGTAGGTTGGTGCGACGTGTGAAGGCGTGGAAGGAGTCGCTTGAGAACGGTGGTCTGAAGCTCAATGTGGCGAAGACCGAGTACTTGGCCTGTAACTCCACAGATCCCACACCCGTACGCATAGACGGCAACACGGTCGAGCGCATGGACCAAGTGAAATACCTGGGATCTGTGTTCCATGCGTCTGGTGACATCGATTGTGACGTCAAGGCACGCATTGCTGCCGCGTGGGCCAAATGGCGTGAGGTAACTGGTGTCATTTGTGACCCCAAGATGCCGGTAAAGTTGAAGGGACAGGTCTATAAAACCATCATTAGGCCTGTCCTTTTATACGGCTGTGAAGCGTGGCCGGTGTTAGAGCGACACAAGCAAGAGCTGCGTGTCACGGAGATGAATATGCTGCGGTGGATGTGTGGAGTGACGCGGAAGGACCGCGTTAGGAACTCCCGCATTCGCGGCAGTCTTCATGTCCGTGACATTGCGGACAAATTACAAGAGTGTCGGCTACGTTGGTACGGCCACGTTTTACGGCAACCGGATATGCTTACGTGGGTAACAAATGTCTGGCCATGCCGCCTCCGCCGGGCCCCGGCAAGAGGGGTAGACCCAAAAAGTGCTGGCTTGACGTCGTAAAGGGTGATATGCGTGCCAATGGGCTCACTACCAGGGATGCTGAAGACCGTGCGAAGTGGAGAAGAAAACGTCGGAAAGCGGACCCCGGGCGCCGAAGCGAGAGTTTGGGCTGCAACCGGGATAGAACGCAAAGATGATGATGATGATGTGAAATAATCTAAGCTCGATAATTTGATTAAATTATTGTAATTATCAGAGGTAGTAGTGAATCTTAAAACACTTATTTTAGCTTCAAAGGTTATTAAAAATGTTATGGTTATTAAAAATGTAATGTTTTGTTATTCTATTCTAAAAATGTTATGTATTTTATGTTAGTAAAATATGATGATTAAAAGGATTTTGTTTAATTTTTCTGGCACTGACAACATTACAAAGTATTTAATTTTCGCTCAAGAGGTTACCGCCACGTGGGGCATGGAATTAATGAGCATCGTACCGATAATGTTTTCAGTGAACGGGCTTGTAGCAAAGAGACCTAGAGAGGTTTTCGCTAGGTAAATAGGTGAAGGGCCGGATACAGAAGACGGTTCTCCTGAGCACGACAGGTATAGTAAGGAGAATCCTTCTTGTCTCTGGAGCCCTAACAGTCGATAGCACTCACCTTCAGCGTCTGACAATTTTTAATATTTTTTAATTTATTTAATTTTTAGGTGTTTTAATATTTAAAAAATGTAATTATGGTATAATAATAATAAATATTATTTGTTGTACAACACACACAAAACGATACAGCACAGGAGGCAAACAAATTTCAAAGATTGTATAAATGCCGTAGTTCATCATAAGCGATGTAAATTAGGATAATGACATCTTATTAATAAATTACTTTGCTCAAAACCAGTTATAAATAGTTTTGCTCTTTAAAAAATGTACTAATATGAATATTTCCTATATTAATATTTACATAATGAATATTTATAATAGATTGCTATGAATGATAAGGGGAGCAAACAACATATGGCTAAGAGTGATAACAGAAGCAAAGCACAAAATAAATATATTTTACCATTAATGTACGAGTAAGAAATCTCGTATAAAAAAGGGAAAAAGGAATCCAACAAGTATCATCATTATCATACATCATCATCATCATGGTAATCGGTTGAGCTCGTTCAGTCATGTCATTTATACATGATAAACAAGCAGTCTGAAAAAAACAGATAAGTAATCTACTTAGAAAGAAAGAAGTGTAAGCTTCAGACATATATGTATCTTGTATAATTATTATTTGTTGTATAATTGATGTCTTATATCATTTCTTTAAATATCTTCTTCTTCCCTCCCATTGGTATATCCGAGTTCTTCATTATGTCTTGTAGAGCCCAGTATCTCTTCCATCCTAGGTTTATTCTATTTTGAACTTCTTTTGTTGTGATGTCTGTTGGAGATATTATTTGGCCTAGATATGTATATTCGCTTACATATTCCAGTTCAGCAGCATTATCGGATTTAAATGGGCAGGACACCTAACAAGAAGTAAGACAGAAAAGTGGACGAACGATGTGACGGAATGGTGCCCTAGATATAAAAAGAGAAATAATGGCAGGCAGTACCGAAGATGGGAGGATGATATTAAGGAGGTGGCAGGACCATGTTGGATGAGGATAGCAAGGGATAAATCGTTATGGAG